>JAXCHB010000103.1:1824166-3125833 GCA_036926305.1 Uropetala carovei | reverse complement strand
TGGTATTTAAGAATTCACTCGGCCACCATTTTGAATAAAACGGGCAGAGAGAAACAAAAAACACGTATGAATTATTTCTGGGAGCCCTCCACAATCGTACCAAATTTGATTCAAATCAATTGTAGGACTTGGGAAAATACAAGTAGTTTAATCAGTACCCACCATCCAATTACGGATAAGGAAGTAGTCGTTTCCCACCTTCCTCACTGTGTATAAGATGTAGAGTTACCTGTTCTTTGAGAACAGGAAGTTTATGAGAACAGTTATTTTATTGAACAGTTTAGGCTTCAGAACAGTTCAAAAAGAACTGTCCCGTTCTTTCTGACCCATCTCTAGATGGCAATGCATTAGCATACAAAGTTATTTTGCTTTTTGTACAATTAATATAAAACATTTGGGATTAAAAAGTAGCCTACGACCTTCCTATTTGTGAAGAAAGTATTTGTTGAAAGTTTGATTATTCTAGCTTTAACGGTGTGGAAATGTATAGCTGCACAAACAAACTAACTTTCATAAATATATAGGAGATTGATGTTATACTTGTATTGAAAGTGACAAATATCAAATTTGAACTTCCTAAGTTAATTTACTCTAGAGTTATCGTCGAAAAACCAAATCGATGCTCCCCAAACCCCCACTTAAAATTTTTTTTGAGCTACAACACATCTACTATAATATATTTTGAAGGGTGTGTTTGTTTGTTTGTTCATGGAACTCCTCCTAAACGATAAAAGATAGAATAACCACATTTGGTACGATTCTTCCCTACATCCTAACTTAGTGAATGGTCTAGGTTTTGTTTCTGTCTGTCAATTTGAGCCGAAATGGCTAACGATTTAATTATCGAACGTCACGTATTTTGCCAAGTCCTGCAACTGAAATACATGGATGAGAGTAGAATACTTTGAATTTGCACTTTAAAATTACTTAAAATCACGGTACGAACTTGAGACTTGGATACTTCTTTGCGGGAAAGAACAAAGTTTATTTTTATTGAAGACAGATGGAGGGAGAGGGAGTGAGGGGGGAGGGAGCGAGGGGGGAGGGAGCGAGGGGGGGAGGGAGCGAGGGGGAGGGAGGGAGGGAGAGGGGGAGGGAGGGAGGGAGAGGGAGAAGGGAAGGAGAGGGTGGAAGGAAGTGGGAGGGAGTTTACACATTATTTTCGATTTTTCACAGTGCAAGATTTTCTTCCTTCATTCATCTAAATTGGAAAATGCAGAGCGGTTTTCTTCATTTTTGCTTTATTCGACGGTTATAACTGTGTACTATCTTATTCTTGCGATGCTTCCATGTTACAAAGTCGAAGTTTTAAATTCACTAAATCCGTTGAAATTTAACGGGCACTCCAGCTAGTAGCCTATATTTTAAGCTGGACCAGTCCAAAGATACACTGCAAGTTTCATAAAAATTCGACCAGCCGTTTTTGTGTGATGCAGTAACAAACAAACAGACAGACAGACTTTTTCCTAAAATATTTTTCTTAAAATATTTACCAAATTGTTTTCCTAAAATATTTTTTATTTATACTTCTTCGTTGTAATTAACCGTTAGCTTGAAATCAGCAATTTCTCTTATGGGTGCCCCTCCCCCACAACCCTCCCTCCCCGTGGTTTGATCTTGCTCATCTACAAACTTGATCTTATACTTGTATTGAAAGTGACAAATATCAAATTTTAACTTCCTAAGTTAATTTACTCGAGAGTTATCGTTGAAAAACCAAATTGGTGTCCTCCCAATCCCCCAAAAAATTTTTTTTTGATACACCACATAGCCTATATTTTAAGCTGGACCAGTCTAAAGATACGCTGCAAGTTTTATAAAAATTCGACCAGTCGTTTTTGCGTGATGCGGTAACAAACAAGCAGACAGACAGACAGACAACAATTCTGCAAACAGGTTCAAATGTCTTCTTGTGATGCAAAACACAAAAAAAGTAAAACCCGACAAAAAAACAAATGTACAGACAGAGGTAACAATTTTATTTATATAGATGGAGAGGAGAATATGAGCTATCACTGACTGATATTCTTTGAGATGAATAAAAACCTCAGAAACCCAGTACTTAGTGTACTAACTGGAGAAAATATTTCCAAAACGAACAAGTTACAACAATAACTTGAGCCAAGTTGTGTCACAAGATGGAGAATAGAACTCTGAAACCAACAAGTTACAACAATAACTTGAGCCAAGTTGTCACAAGACAGAGAATAGAACTCCGTATCCAACAAGTTACAGTGATATCTTGAGATTAATCGTTTTTCGATTATAAGTAACTATCTTCAGGCAAAAGAAATGCCGAAGTGAATAATCAAGTGAGCTGTGTAGGTTGTATTTATACTAGGGAAGGGTGGGTAGAAGGGGGAAGTACGTAGATAAGCTAGGGGGTAAGATAGGAGTCAATTTGAAAAGGAGACTGTTAATGACACTAATGTCATTATCCAACAATGTATGTATGTCCCCAGTCCATTCACTCTTAACTCATACCCTTGAAGATGTTATTTTGTAACAGAAATACAATTCGGTTCAAGTTATATGGTAAGTTGTTCATTCCAAAGTTGTATTTTCCATCTTGCAACACAACTTATTGATTTTCAGCAAGTCTTCCGTGTCTGTTTATTTTGATCTCTTTTTGGCCTGCGGGCGTCTGGTAAATGTTTTGCGGGAGCCATGGCCGCATTGCCGACCCTTGATCTAGATCAGTGGTCTTCAACCTTTTTTGAGTCACCGCCCACTTTTACCATATGTTGTACTTTGAAATAAGTTCACCGCCCACCCAGTGGTGTATTGAGGGTTTCTGGTGCCAGGGACAAAGAATAGTTTTGCGCCTCAAGTAGCAAAGCGATTTACGGAGGGAGGGGGGGGGGGGTGCAAATCGCACCTCGGCGTCCGGGCAACTGCACCCCCCTGCCCCCCTACACTACGCCACTAAGCCCACCTAGCATATCGACTTAACAATAAAGTTTTAAATAAAATAAATGTTTAAAAAGGCAAAATTTAATTTTGTTTACTAATCCCAAAACAATGTTAAAATAAGCATTTGTCATACATTTCAATGCGTACTTTGTGTTTGGTGCCTACAAACCAGGGAATCAATATCTGGCTTAAAGTCTGTAAGCGTCATTCGAAGATCTCCTCTTACTGTTATTTGTAAGCGGTTTCTTTTTTTGGACAGAAGATTGTCTACTGCACTGAATCCCTTCTCGACTAGATATGAAGTTGGGAAAGCTAACAAGAGCAACGATATTTTCTTCCACAAGCGTGGATACAGAGAGGGCATTTTCTTGTTCTGCCAAGTTGTATATATCCACCTTGGTTGAAATTGGCTTTACACTCATCATCATGAATTAATTCTATTATCTCCTCTTTGTATTCAATATCCGCATCACACACACGTGATGAATGGAGTCACTATCCAGGCATCCACTTTCAAGTCTATTACATCGCGAAAACGAGTCATCATATCAATTCTAATGACAGAAAGGTGATCTGCAAACTTGTCTATGTCTTCGGCTTAAGATCATCTTTGATGTTGTGTAGTTCCGGAAACTGGTAAAATTCTTTTTGCAGGATGTTTTTTCTGAATAAATCCCATTTGTCAATGAATACCGAAATAACATTTTTGCAATCAATGAGTGTCCGTGGGAAGAGAGAGTATACTTATCTCTTAATATCGCTTCTCTTTCATTTCGCTGCGTTCCCCATATAATGTATCAAATATCTGAGTGAAGGTATCCCGTTGGGGATTTTAAACCACTGGCCGCTCTTCAGCATTTCTTTCCTAAATGGCACATACTAGTTAGGATTACCATATTCTGATAATAAAACCCGGACAAATTTAATTTTAAACCTAAAATGTAGCATAATTTTTTTAAAAAACAAGGTACCTAATTGCTTAAGTCCATAGTGCTAAGATTTTGATGGGTATATCCAGAAAAAATGGGTTTTATTTGCTAAAATCTCGGTAAATTTTAAGAAAATCCGGACGTATGGTAACCCTAATACTAGTGGGATTGTCGTTAGATGAGATTACTGAATACGGTCTCAGTGGTAATAACAGTGTTAAAAGTTTATGATTTTATATATTTGATAAAATTAAACTTAAACTCTTCGCTACTTCTGCTAGAGACTCCGACCACCCTCATGGGCCTTTCGATTTTACCGCAGCATGGATACATTGTCGCTAGTGTAGTATGATATGATACTATAGTTAACGGCAAACGAGCTGTAATAGTTTTACATAAAGTAGTTGTACAGAATATGTGTGCGTATCATTAGGTTTTTTTATAGAATTTTATTTTTCAGTGTAAAAATTAGAATAGCATTTGGTGAGTTCTTTAACGCCCACCAAAAATCCAAAAACGCCCACAGGTGGGCGCTATCGCCCACCTTGAAGACCACTGATCTAGATGTATGAGCCCATGCCGAATCTTAAAACATGTTAGCCATCCATGTGAAAATGCACATGGTTCACTAATCTCTATTTGTTCATAAAAATCTTTGGCCTTTTCAATCAACATTGGTCCAAAAATAGGGGCTCCCTCGGAACACTTTATAGAAAACCATTCATAAATAGCAATATCCAATTTCTCAAGTTTTGGCATTCAATTTTTCTAGTTGTCTCAGAAGACGTAACAAATTTCATTAACTGTGATTTCTGTGCCATAATGTCATAAATAGTGGAAGAACTGACATTGAACTCTTTCATTAAAACATTGTGGTTCTCACTTTTCTCTAAACGTTTTATTATATCAAGTTTCTGGTTTAAGGTTAGCGCAACCTGTTTCCTTTTATCATCTTTAGCTCATATTGGAATTTTAGGAGGCATTTAAAAAGGGTGTGCGAAACATTTTACTTAACACAAACACTAAGTCCAAGCAACATCCACAACTGCATATTGGGACTGCTGAAAACGACAATTTTAGCAGTAACATTCCGAACTAGATGTAATAAAAAAAACTGAGAGGAAGGACATGCCGGTTGCTTGAGAATTTCGGTTGCATGAGTGCTGGATAACATGAAGTTTACTGCACTGTGAAAAGAAAAGTTTTTTTTCAGGTATTGAGTTAATTAATGTGGGTATGTTTCAAATTAAATGATCTATTTAAAAATAAAGACTCTATGCCAAATATCTGATTTATTCATGTTTTGGTTGACAGTTATTGGGCACCCTCTTATAAATGTGATTTATATAAAAGAAAAAATAAGTAAATGTTTATATGAATGAAAAACATTAAACAAAATATATAACATAACTCAGGTAAAAATTTCAATTGATTGTCAAAATTAACACATTACAAAAAGTGATCTCTTATCCATATCACAAGCATTACAGCTATACGGCTTAAATGACAAACATGATGCAATATTTGAATTTTTTTCAACAACATACTGACATCTAGCTTGGAAAGTAATTAACTTTATTGAAGATTTGACATGTATCAATGGTTAAAACAGAAATCTACTTCACTTTTGTGAATGCGAGTTATTTTCTACACTTTTTAATAAGGGTGCCAAATAACTGCATAGTGCCAATCAACTGTAGCCTTTCCCGTACTTTGACTTAGAGCACCCACAAAATTCCTCACATATAGACACAGACTCAAAGACACACACACACATCAACCACGTTAGAAAACGAAAACATTTTTCCAGGGACCTCATAGCCAGTAGAAACAACATGCCGTTTACTGCATATCTTTACGACAAACGGTTCTTGAGAAATACGCCGATATAAATTGTACACAAATGTCTACAGACGTCAACGTAAAATTAATTTATAGTTAGATATCATTATTATAACACCAATTTTCCAGGGAGGTTAAATCTGACTGAAGATTTAAACAGCCAGAAGGTGAAGTTATTATCGTAAACATTTTTAAATCATCTGCAAAAAGGAGAATGTAGCTGTACTTAAAGACTAAATTAATATCATTAATAAATAATGTGAACAATAAAGGAGCGAGATGTGCTCCTTGCAGAACACCAGACGTGACCTTAATTGGTTTTCATATAAAATTTTTAAATTTCACATACTGAGTCCTGTTTGTCAAATAACTTTCAAACCATGACAAGAGTAGATTAAAAATACCCAAGTTCTTTAATTTTAATAGAGAATGACTGACTTGATCGAATGCCTTTGAGAAATCTACATATATTGAGTATACTTGATTTCCTTCTTCTAAAGCATTAGATATGAATTACTCATAACATAGAAGATTGGTGCAAGTAGACCTGCCACGTACAAACGAACGTATATGTCAAAAAATATATCGTATTTAAGCATTGTTGGACTTACACGGTGACCTTTGGAACAGTGTAAGTTGGGGACTTACTGTACTTTACCTATACTACGTATGGAGAAAGTAAAAAACAGAAAAACAACTAGAATAAACCTCCACTTTCGGTTGACCAGTTTCAGCCAAAATCTTTTTAGATCTTCATTTACTAATAAAAATCTTAAATATAAAGGTTTGTGCTGATCTGATTATAAGTTTTTGACTTACGAGCTCAAAATTCGATCATATGAACTTGAATTCAGTCAACTCCAATTATTACCATCATTTTATAATGTACAAAAAGTAACATTTATTTCTGGCATACCTAAATAAATTTTCATTGCTTTTTGTCGTCAGACTTCCTCGGATGCATTTTTCATTCCTTTGCAGCACCACTCTTCTAATATAAATGTTGAAAGTACTGCACCTATTTCCACATCATCACACTTATTAATCTGCCCTCACACCCATAAGAGCTCTACCCCAAACTTACGCTTAATGTGGAAATGATGCCAAATTCAACAAATGGCTAAATTATGATTAAACTGCATTTGTTAAAATCTATTACAATTTGTTCCATTCTCTTTTTTCTTGCAACACTGGAACATTTTCAAACACATCCCATAATTTTAACGTTGCATTTATGGGAAAATCTCTCCTGATTTTTGAACTCTCGGTTTACGAACTACTTTTCGGGAATGCATGGTGTTTGTAAATCGGGAGTTTACTGTATGCACAAAAAACTGATAAAATGTTATCTAGGGAGTATTTAATTGTATGCAGCAGAAATATAAACACTCAAGAAAATTATATAAAATACTTGGAAAGTGTCAAAATATGGTCATGGAGAAGAATTGTGAAGATAAAATGAACACTGAAAAACAATAAAATACTAAGATGAATAGAAGAAGAGCAAATGATTACACAGATATAAGAAATAGGAGGTCGAATTGGATGAGGAGAGAAAGCACAATTAAAGACGTTAGAAGGAAAACAGGAAGGGAAAGGGAGACTTACTGATGACTTGAAAGGGAAAGAGAGCTACCTAGACATAAAGAAGATAGCAGAAAGTAGGAATATGAAGAGAACCAGGTTTAACCATGAATTATCATGGACCTATGGACAGACTATCTATAATGATGATGATGATGATGAGCCTAAATCTGTTACAATTTACGATGAATATTAAAAGTGTAGGTATATCACATTTATTTGGAATTTTAGATTACTATTCTCAGTAAAATTTCCTTTGCATAAATCCTTAAACATTGTTGTTCTAAGCCAGCTGCAAACCAAAAAAATTTTCCCTCAAATAGCAAGTCAGGAAAACATAGATTTAATTAATGACAATTTTTTAATGTGCCAAATCGTGAGATAGCAGCATTGCAATTGTTAAACTTGGCATGATTTTGCATGACTGATTGTTGTTGAACTTAAATATTTCTTCTGCAGGTATCTCAACATTGCATTATGTGTCTCTCCACTCATTCAGAAACATGTACATCATTGGCTTTTCCATATTCTTTGCTCTGGTGAGTCAAAAATTTCCATTTATTTAATCCATAAAATTTTTTCATATGATTCATCCAATTAATGTTTTTCTCATAACTTACTACCCAAACAAATAATAGTAATATTTTAATTATACAACTTCATTCTGATACTGGTGCAAATTTCCATAAAATCAACAAAATAATAACATTTAAATTCTTTGAGCCATTTACCATTGCTCTAGTATCAAAGTCTACCCAAGTTCTTGATGGATATTTGGGATTAAGTTTTCTTCTATCCCATGAAGAAGATTCAACTTGTTTCAATAAATGTTTCATAACTGTGCTTTAAGGTGTTGCCTCAATGGATGGAGAAACATCCTGATGTCATAAAAACTGGAAGTGAATTTCTGGATCAGATGTTCACTGTTCTACTTAGTACAAGCATGTTTGTGGGAGGTTTCATTGGTTTTCTGTTGGACAACACTGTACCAGGTAAGAAAAACAGTAACAACAAATTTTTTAGAGAGGAGTAGATAAAACATCAAGTAAATATTTCCACCAACCTGCCACATTTATCATGATTGTTCTTGTGCATGAAATTTAATAATAATAATAATAAATACGTCACAAATTAAAATGTATATAATAGAAAAATAAATTTGTGGATCATACTTGTCATATTTCTTAAGTGGCTGGACTATTCAAGATATGTAATAGGTAAACAAATCACTACAGTAAAACCTCGTTATTTTTTGAAGACCAAAAAATTATGACTTCGAAGTATCCAGGTTCGAAATAAACAAACATAAAAATCGAACTTTATTACGATCAGCTACTTGGGCAGCAAAACTGCAATACAGAATCTTATCTATCCATTCTATAAATGAATTGGCCTTACAAGTTTGCATACACGGCGAATTCGAACAAAGCTGAAGTGAACACTTAGTTTGCGATTCAAAAACACCACATCATGTGAAAAATGGCTCCAGCGAATTTCCTGGTACATTTAAAGTTACTCTTTTATGCCGCAAAGGAAAGATGTTCAGCTGCACGCCGAAAGATTATCACTCATCTATACTCCATACTGCTGCATATTGCACTGTGCTCTTATTGTGTGACATTATAGTAAAACCAGTGATGAGCTGAAGCCGGCTCCCGCTGACTCGCGCAAGCTGGTTGTTAAATTTTTTGAAAGTATGAAAATTTATTGATTTTGTCCTTTCAAGTACATTTTGCCCTATCTGACAGTCAATTACCGAAAGTGTATGAAATGGAATATATTACGAATTGAACACTTAGCGGAATGCTATTACTAAAGTAGAGTGATCTGGTGTCCCTGGCATGTAGGCATCCTGCCACCCTTATCCAAATTTCCTTACTACTTTTTTTTAGAGCCGGTTCTTAATATTTTTACCAGCTCATCACTGGGTAAATCCACTAGGCTTTTGTTTTTGGCCCATCACTTATTAAACGAACTGTTCGTGAATCACCGGACCAGATCATGACTTCGAATTTCATTGTAGGCGTATTTCGAATAATCCATACCAAAAAGTATGCAAAATCCTATGGTGTTTGCTGGGAACTGATCTTATCTTTGAATTACACCATACTTTGAATTATCCGGGATTGAAATAACAGGGTTTTACTGTGTACCAATCCTGCATGAAATTTAAAATGATGGAGCTTCACATGAAAGCTTCTGATTAATCTGGCTTCCTCGACTAGGCAAGGAATCCACGAAAAGCCATGGGATAGTTTAATAATCTCATGAAATATTTAACTTAACATAAATCTTCATGATAGCATTGCCATTTTTTCTTTCCAGGCACAGCTGAAGAGAGGGGTTTGACAAAATGGAAGAAACAACACGATAAAACATCTGCTGAGGGTGAAGAAATTAAAACAAAATGTTATAACATACCATTTGGCATGGATTTGATTAAAAGGTAAATTTGCTCATTTTTCTTACACTATTAGCTAATTTTTTCTTAAGCTGAATACAAATACACAATGATAACATACACTGACAGCATTATACATGATTCCTGTAGAGATAGAAACTTCAAAGCAATGGATATGTATCTAAAGACCCTTGTATTAAGCCACTGATGCTGCTTCACACAAACAGTAATTAAAAGAGTGATAAACTGAAGAGACAAGAAAAATTCAAGAGCTATTAGCATCCAATATGATAAAAGAATACTTTTAACATGAAGACAGGTAATGTCATGATTAGAGCCATACAGAGATTTCTTCTTCCTCATAAGCAGGACTGTTCAACAGAATTTTTTTGATTCACAAATAATTTTACCAGTTTTTACCCTCAAATATAAGTTTCTCTAAAAAATTCTTCAAAAATTATAATAATTGAGCTTAATGATTATTACTGGAAGCTATTTATACACTTCAGAGCTGATGTACATATTTCCCATGCTTGCATTTTCTAAAAGAGTATCAATCATTACTTCACACTTTAAAATTTCTAGTTTTATAATATTTTAAACTAAGAACTGGTCCAAAACTTTCAGAAAGGTTTTCTCCCAAATTATGCCTTTAAACCCATCCTCAAACAGAATAATTGGAGGAACCCCTAGCAGAAGCAGTTGAAAAATACCTAATAGGCTAAAGCAAGAATATAAACAATGGTTCAATCCCTATTTAAGCAGGAAATCTTCATCTTTCTAACATTTTACTTAGAATTCTCACTGTTTTAATACTTATCTTGTAGCCTTCAATCTGCTGATCACTTGGAATTTCATATGTAGAAATTATATTACAATCTGACAATTTATTGTGTAGATAAGCTACATTATTTGTTGATGGTGGAAGCAAAAGGAAGAATAACATTTTTTTGTTTCAAATTGCATGTGTTATTTCCTCACATAGTAAATGATGCAGCAAGCATCAAATACTAACTATGGCTCCATATATACCCAGCAATCTGTTATCAGGCCCATCACATGATGTGAATTTAAGAGGCAACTCCCTCAGGCAGCACTTTTCTAGGGACAACATTATAGCAGTGTCACTGTATATCTGGAAGACTAGGGTTCTGTGGAAGCATGATGAAGTTCTGTGAGATACAAAGTAACTGGCTGACTTCATTACCATTTGCCTTACTTTCTTAAAACATCTGGTTGGAATTCCAGTAAAAACATAAATGTAAGGATCTCGTGGTTTCAGAGAATTCGAAAACCCCTGCTCTAGGTATACAGATTTTACTGTGGATAAAGAATCAATTCTTGTAACATGAATTCTTTACAATGCAGTTTATTTTTAATACCAACAATTCAGCCAATGTGTATTATGTGTGTATTACGGTATGATGAATATTGTTTAAAAGTTCAAAAGTAGATGTGGTTGTGGATTGACCTGGTCTAAAACCATGTTGGCTCTCAAATACCTAATAAATGCTGGGACTTAAGGTAGTCATAAATGCAGTTATAAAAAAATTTTTCAAATATTTTTGAAAAAACTGTCAGAACAGAAATTGGGCAATAGTTGACAGAGGCGGAAAGTGAGCCTTTCTTGGGAATAGGAAAAATCTGAGCAAGTTTAAGGAAAGATGGAAAGTGATGTTTGGAAAGACAGATTAATTATATCAGAGAGAGGTAGTGCTATTGAATCAGCAGAGGCTTTGACTATGGGCATAGGTATGTCATCAGGACCAGAAGTAAAGTTATTGTCAAGTGATTTTATAGTATTCATGACTTCACCGGGACATGTTGGGAAAAGGAAAACCGAAATTGGAGTCTCCTAGTTATGGGGTAAGAGGATATGGTTGAGGTGATTTTAGGTATGATATTACCTATACAAAACTAAAAATTAAAATTCTGAGCTATTTCTTCAGGATTAGAAACTAGTTTGTTATTAAAGTTGATGGTAGTGAGGCTGGGATTAGCTTTAGTGTTGTTTAATAATGTTCCAAGTAGACCTAATTATATTA
Organism: Uropetala carovei; assembly: GCA_036926305.1. Classification (NCBI taxonomy): domain Eukaryota; kingdom Metazoa; phylum Arthropoda; class Insecta; order Odonata; family Petaluridae; genus Uropetala; species Uropetala carovei. The sequence continues at coordinate 3,114,119 of JAXCHB010000103.1, read as the reverse complement.
GTAGAATTCTTTATGTAATTATCATTTGCAGCTTTCCTAGTATTCCATAGGCAAGTTCTGAATAATTTCAATGCAGTCAAATATTTGGCACATTGACTAGGGTCTACGAATTTACTTTTGTAATGGAGATCACATACCCGTTTGGGCATATTACGGCCTGCAAACCTTTTCTAGTGAAAATATGATGCTAAAATATTATTAATTATTGATTTTTTGCTAATAAAATTCTTCATTTTCTCTCAAGTAATTTCCTATGAGAATCCTAATGCGACCCTCCGAAACATTTGTATATTTTAATATAAACACAACTTCTAGTAAAAAGTATGCCAACAACTATCCTAGATGAGTTGGAGAGTAAAGGCAGTGACCAAGAAATGATGAAGATAGCAAAAACAGAAATATGTGGAGAATCAGGTTTAATCTATAACATGGGTTTTTAACCAGCTGTACACTCACCTCTAGAGGTACACCAAGAGTTTTGAAGAGGTACACAAAAGTGATAAAGATTATAATTTTCATTCTTACTTCATCTTTCACCCAGATTTTTTATTATGTGAATCATATTGAATTCCTCTAAATCCAAATAAGAAAAGTTCTACTATACATGAAGTTAAGTGTTAAATTAATGTGTACATTATATTTCAATGACTTTTGAAGTAAAATTGACAGCTAAAGTTTAGTATAGGTGACGTACCTGTGGCGCCTCTATTGGTCAGAATTAGAACTCTCCATATCCCAGACTGTTGCCCAACTATCAACCCTTATTACGTTTGCTCTGCTTCGGGCACTGTATCTCCGGGACGGGGAGGGAGATATGGTTCCAGTCAGCTAAGTATTTGTGTGGTAACTCAGTCATTTGAAATCTGCTATGTGTAAAGAACGTCTATGATTCAAGTGCTACGTAGTTCATTTTCTTGCCAGTTACAGTGCTAATGGTACATCACCTATTCTAAACCAGCTCCAAATTAACTTTTCATTTTATCACCTAAATATATTGCTTTACACAAAATATATACAGTATATAAACTCCAATTGATTAAAGTAAAAAATTTGTTTGTTTATGCGAGCAATATTTATTTCTTGTTTCTTTTTCAGGTACAGTTTTTTGCAGAAAGTACCTTGCTTACCCACAGTTGATACTGAAATACCTGAACCACTGATCAAGAAGTGATATCCCTATAGTGAGATAATGAAGTCATTTATCTGCTCTCAAACACCTATCAAACACAGTAACATTGAGCAGGCCACAACAAGAAGCCCAAAATATCACCATGTTTCTGTTCAAATATTTATTTGGATAATTATGAAGTCATTACTCCACAAAATGAAACACACTGTATCAGCTGTGTTTGCCATAAGTAAGATGCATCTGGCCAGTTTTTTCTCATTTTTCATATAAACTTTATTTTAAAGGTATTGTATGATTTATGATTTCAAGTGTGTCATCTTTCTTACTGGATTAATAACAATAACCTGATCCACAACATTTAATGTATGTCTTGAAGTGTACCTAATAGATCAATTCAGATTTGATAACCAACAGAATTATATCAAAATAAAACTTCAGTGCCAATGTTGACAGATGTTATGATAAGCTAATCAAATCTATCTGTTGCACAATAGGTTGTCATAATACATCAGTGTGCAATCTGAGACCTTTTTAAAAAGATGAGCATAAAATACTTCTTTTAAAAAAGTGAAATTTCCTCCAAAATATAATTCATTTATTAAAAGTCATCATATTTTTTAAATGCTGCATATGTGAATATTTCTATGTAGTTGATAGGCTTTAACTCGCACATACCTATAGTTCTGCAATCTTCAAAAACAGTGAAAACAAGAGTTTTTCAAGGTAAGGCTTGTAAGCTAATTAGTAACTAAAAATATATTGCTAAAATTATGGGAAGAAAATTGATATACTACAGTAGGCCTCAAACACATAGCTTGTGGGCAACATGTTGATTGCAAGATAACTCAATGTTACCCACGAGGTGGATAAAGTTTCAAGTAGTATAGTAAAAGACATCTTCTGGCTTTAGTTGTATGAAATGTTTGATGAGATTTATCTCAAATCCATTTGAAGATGATCATCTTAGTGATCCCACCAGTCAAATGTTGAATGTTTTCAAGCAAGGTGCTACTTTTCTAGAAATATAAATCATTAAACTAAGAACATGCATTCCATTGCAACCAGGATCATTGCAGCTTTTAATACCACTTCTAAAATGTCTCTCTTAGCTGGAATTCGTTTTGTTTTAATGTATTTAAGTAATTCTGACTTATGTAGCATGAAAGTTATTAAGTTACTGTTCAATTCTAATGGAGAAAAGTTTGAATCATATTAAGAGAACAGCTTTGACATGTTTCTTCATACAGTGAGCTAGCTGGTAAAATTGTCAGATAGCAATTCTGAATACTAACATAACTTGTTTTTCTGTAAGAATATGCTCATTATGTTTAGAAACATTTCATTTTTAACAACATTAATGTTGATAGGTATACAATGTATGCTGCCCACTTATTAAAATTTTTTGTTGAAGTCGCTCACTGACCGTTAAAGGTTGAACAGGCCTGCACTACAGTCATGCAACTGTTAAATGAATAATAACTACCTATAATAAAGCAATTACAAATAAAATACTGTGATTAATGAAATCAACAAACAATGCAAACATTTGAAGTAATTAATCCAGTGCTCCAAAAAATTTCCTTTATAAATTTAATTCATATAACACTTTCTCTTTATCATAATTAAATAAGAATGACACAAAAGTTTCCTGACTGATAATATATAAAATAACATGTATAGAATGAAAAGATCTTAACATAGTCCAGTTCAAAATACTTTTCTCCCAACTGTTCTGCAATGCTTTGTAACATTTTTGGAAGTTATGAATTGTTAAGTTCTTCAGTCACCATTATTTTTTGTTTTATTTGTTCCTTTGCCTGTCATCTTTCAAGAAATTCTTTAACCTTAGAGTCAGGATGAAGTTGCAAATTCAGATGAATACAGCAGAAGCTATTTTAAATTTAGTCAACATATAATTCCATTGCTGAGGTAGCATTGTGCAATGGTGCATTTTCATGATGAAGAATCCTGTAATCTGGCCAAAGATTTTTCCTTTTCCAACAAACTGCATCTTTCAGATGACAAATGACTTCCAATTAAAATGTTTGGTTACCAGTTTGACCCTCAGGTTTTACATGAACAAAACTATTATGTATCATCAAAATTCTCTTCCTCTTCAATTCTGACATTCACATTCTTGCTCTCGGTGATTTTCTATAGAAGATTTTGATGTTTTATCTCCGTGTCGTGCCGATAAAATTGTGATCATCCCCACTTACCTATTTTAGTAGATGTTTAATCCACTAGAATTCTTTTGATGAGACTAAAACAAATTACTGCATAAGTTTTCTTCATGTGCCAATGCTTTTGAAACCATTTTTATAACAACAGCAAAAACGAGACCTATTGAAAAAAAACTGAACCAGCACATATCAGACAGATTCACATGCAAGCTTTGCAGTGCTGCCAACTGGATACTGTTGTTACAAAGTCCACAAAAACACGTGGAGAAAACTTTTGGAATACACCTTAACCTTATACATCTTAAAATTAATAAAAATAGTAACAGACAACGTTAATATTTATGCACATTCTGTATTTCATATTTCTTCATCTCCAGTCGGTTATCATTAACAAATGGTGTGAATTAAATTTTATTGGTTTTATTTAAAAGTAATAATAAGTAACTGACTCATGAAAATAAAAAACGCGTCCATATTGTGGTGAAAATGAGGAAACAGTGAAACTGCCATGTAGAGCACATGTTGCATGTGTTGAACCATAAAACATATGTCTATGGATAACTACTGCCATAGGGACCTTAACAATTTAAAAAACATTGTTGGCATTGCTATTAAATTTTAGCCTTGACACAGTTTTTAGTGTCTCCTGAAAAAAATTGGTTTTCTGGACTTACAGGGTTTTTGATTTCCATGATTCAATTATTGAATGACTGACTAGAAAACTTGCTCTGCATCACCATTACATTTAGATGTATTGCTTTAAAATTACTGTTTGTGCTCATAGGAAGATTAAACAATCAAGTTAATAATAAATGTTTTTTTTTATAATTCATCCTTTACATCCAAAAGAGCTGATCTAATCCATGTTTAATTGCTATAATCTTGAGTTCTAAAACAACACCTACCTGCTTTTAAATAATTTATGCAGTGTCAACATGCATTGAACTTGATGCTCCCACATTATTCTCATTTAAGGGTTTATTTACCAAAGACGCTTCCTTCATGTTTAGATTCAGGCAATGAGAATTGTTTTTGATTTGTTAATACCAATATTATTAATAAACATTTTTATACTATTGACCACTAGAAATGCCTAAATAACCAAGTTAAACCCACCCAAAACAAGTAAACAGTATGGAATTACCTATCCCTTACTCTACCTTAAACTTCTTAAGAATAAAGTGGACATTTTCTAATTATTTCTGTGTTGTATATAAAATTTGTCAATAAAACCTTGACAAATCTGATAAAAAAATAAAACCATTTATGTGCCAATTGATATGCAAAATTACTTATATGATATTTTTCCTGATTTAGATATGTTCTTTTTTGAAAGAATATGAAATATTTTTCAGGCATAATCATTTTAGTTAATGTCTAAGTTATAATGGATGTAAAAATAAGTAATTTGTGTGAAAAGAAGTTTTCTATACAAGCTTAAAATATTAACAAAACATTTTCTTACTTGTATTTCCTCTATTTAATGACTAAAATTCTTTTATTGAAGCGCATACACCGACTTCAAATGAATCCAGGTATGGGATATTTCCGCTACATAGAAATATTTGGATCCCTCTTGCTCAGATTATTATTAGTCTGGACCAGATCTTACACAGCATTCACGCTATCCAGATGTATTCACAAAGTCCATTGTTCGTCCATATACTTGTAATTGTTCTATATAAATGTTACAACAAAAATGTCGTTATTAACTGTAATTTTAAACGGCTGTATCCTTTTATAGTCTTTCAGTACAAACAAATACTTACCCGTCTATTACGTACAGTTAGCAGCTTTAGTCGCGTTGTACTCTTTTAAATATAATAGCGACTATGAATAATTCGAACTATCAGTTTTATCTAGGCTAATCTTTCCGTATTTGCCAAACCTATTTGTAAAAGTCGTTTTAAAAACGGTTGAACGAAAGCGCTTAAAAGAGAACGCCAAAATGAAGAGGACCAATCATAAGCATCGGTACATTTTGCTTCGCCGCCCATTTTTATTAACAACGCGAGCAGTACTTGGATTGGCTGCTTAAATTTAGTTTAAATTTGAAAAATTTTATCATAGAAATAAAAATTTTCTCATTAAGTCGCATTGCCGGCGATATGATTTTTGATATTTACGTAAATATGTAGATAATCTTGAACTTTATATCACAACTATCTTACAATCCTTACAATTTATCACCAGAAAAATCAGCGATCTTTTATTGGATTTGTTGATGTTCATTGCTGATAGAAATTCTTGAAATAATCAGATTATATTTGCTGTTTCCGTGGGAATCTAAAGCTAGTACTATAAAAACTGTAAATCCTTCTATTCCTTGCTAATTGTAGTTTATATAGGTACGAAAGTTTCGTGGAATTGAATCAAATTTCTTTAAGTACACCTTCGAATTAGTATTTATCTTATGAAACCGGAATTAAACGCAGTAAAAATGTATGACAAAAATTTGTGGAGGATTGGTCAACTTCGCCATGTCAGCTTAAACCTTAATTTAGCATCCTATATGCGAGTCGGCTCTATTTACGTAAATTTGTTACATTTAAAGTTTCACTTCTGGCTGAAATTCTGTTGTCATCATAATAACCACAATATACCTAAAGAATATTCATATATTTATTCTTGAAAGAAAAAATTAATGATTATCAATATCCATTGAGTAGGGTTGCTTCCTGACCAAAATAAAAAGGATTTTTGCAGCTATTGGGGTTGTATTGATGATCGATCAGATACGAAAATATTACTCATGAAAACTAAGATACTTATAGCAGAATATTTTGCTAATACATCTCCTGCATCCAACACCTCTGAAGACATTCACATTGAAAATGATATATACATATTTCACTCAACTATTTCATGGAAATGGGTTAGTTATAACTAATAATTTATTCATCCTGGAGATTTGTTCATACAAATATAGCATAAGTCCAAAAAACATTTTTTTAAATACATTAATATCTCAAACACAGCTCATGTTGGGCTTTTATGTGACCTGGTAAGATAATTATTACTATGATGTAGCCCGAACTTAAAATATATTTCTTTTAAAATAATTTTAAATAGTCTACGAGATTTATCAAAATATCTGGTTTATTTTTCATTCCTATTTTAAACTCTATGCAGTTGGGGTACAGAAGAATGTTTTCGACATGGAATGCACTCTGTGCATTTGATACACATTGTGGGCAGCAGATTTAGCAGTAGGTACCTTAATGTGGCTTGTGGATTTAGAGTAGTGCCATCAAGCAGCTAGGGTTGCCATCCATACTGTTTTTAGCAGGACTGTCCCTACTTTCAAAATTTCTGTCGTGTCCCACTTTTTTCACAAGTCCCACTTTTATCATTAGACATCAATTGGAACATATCAATTTAAATATTCATCTCTATCAGTGCATTATTCTGTGCATCTAAATTTTGATATTGGATTGAATGCGAGGCTAGGATAAACCTTAGCTTCTGGCATGCCATATCATGTAAGAATCTACTTGAATTCGATTTTTGATGTTAACCTAGGGTTGCCAGCCTATTGAAAAATTGGACGGCAATTAAAGCTTTTTTATTCAGCAAGGAGAGTAAAACACTGACCGTATTATTTGGAAATTCATTAAAGACCAAGAAGCTAAAATATTAAATGAAAATTGTCATATATATATTTTTTAAACAATTACATGAATTTAGTTGTAACATATGTAAAATTATTGGGAAAAAATATACAAGCTCCACTGAATTATATGCATGACATTATGAAAGAGTTGCTAAAAAATTTGGAAAATCGAAAAAAAGATCTAGTTTTTGGTTTTAAAGGGAAATAAAATTTACCTAAATTTGAAAGAAATCAGCGAATGGAATTCATCAGGGAAAGTATACAGGTAATATCCGATTTACATCGGGGATGTGTTCCTAGAGCCGGCGACGTATATCAAAACAACGTAAATCAGACATGTATTTCTCATATATTTATATGTTATAAAGGATATTAAGTAATTAAATGATTAATTCCAAACCTCCATCTGCCTAGCGATTGAAAGAAGGGAAGCATTCAATACATTGTAGTGGCTCGCTTTTCGAAAAAGAATCATTTTCCGTTAGTCTGAGTTAGGGTCCTAGTGATGAGGGTGATATCTTCTGTAATAATATACCAACTCCGAACGTTTTTTAAACAGATTTATACGTTAATTACAAAGAAATTTGACATTTTATCTCTATCAATGGATAATAGAAAAAAGTTCCCATTTTTGTTTTTCAAACAAAAATTTGAAAAGAAATGCCATCGATACAGAACATTAATAAAAACTATGCTTTATCAGCGACAATGCATACAGATACATATAACTGTTATTGACTGTCTAGAATAAAATGTTTCAATTTATTACCATGTGTAATGAGCACCCCAAATTTTAGATCAGTTTTACCTGAAAAAATGAGTATTATATACGAAAAATTACGGTAATCCCTTTGGTTGGTTCTGTTAAGTTTTACCTGCTGCCCTGCATTTCACGCTCTTCACGAGATCAAGATTTAAAACGACATTATATCGGACATAGAAACGACGAACGATGTAAAACTGTGAAACATTCCCTTATTTGTAAACAACATAATATCGAAACAACGTAAATCAAAACGATGTAAATAGGAGATTAACTGTATTTGAAAAAATGGTTTATGTAAATTCTAAGTTTTCAAATGTCCAATTTAAAATCTAAATTTTCATTTGATGAGTTCATAAAAGCAGTTCAAGATATTAATCTTACCTACTTAATTGATGGAGATGATCTTTATAATGAATTTGTGGTTTTAAAAGAGGTAAGAGAACATTTAGTTAGTCTAAATCTACCAGTGGATAAAATGTGGGTAGAATTCTTTAAGTCAGCTTCTCCACTGTTTCTAAAAATTATAGAATGTTTTATCTGTACTAATAAGCAATGCAGGTGCTGAAAGAGTATTTTTATTTATGAAGAACTTGTGGACTCATGAACGAAATAGGTTAAAAATGGAGTCCGTGAAAGCAGAACTTGAGATAATGTTCAATTTTGATAAAACGTGTCCACAATTTTTTGATTTTGTACGCAAACAACCAAGACTTAGAATGTGCTAAATCACACCAAAAATATAACTTTAAGTACTGAATTTCCTCTTTATTAAAGGTTGATTTTTTAAAAAATTGTGATGTTTATCTCTCATTGATAAGTATAAAATATGCTAACCTAATTTTAATAATTAACTTTGTTCAATTCATTATTTGCGATAAAAATTAAGGTGAGAGTATTTGTTTAACATAAATATAATCATTCATAAAAATATGCAATTTTTTGTTGAGAAATACATAATTTTTCTAATACTGTGATATGGTATAGTATTGATAAGTACAAAATGTTAATCTGATTTTAATTGCCGTATATTCCGGCATATAATCGACCTTTGATACCTAAAAAAATTTCCTAAAACTTAGAGTTGACTTATACGCTGAACATAAATATGTGAACCTTAAATTACAGATGAATAACATCGATATTTACGAAGACCGTTGATCTTTCGGTGGAGGTGATCATTATTTTGAATCAGCTGTTCCAATGTTTACATTTTATGACATTTATTTTAGAAGATTTATAATAATTCATTTAAATACTGTATTTACTCACGTAATTCGCGTCCTCGTGTACCACGTGCACCCCTATTTTTGGACCAGTTCAAAGAGAAAAAAATTAATTTGTGCTTTAGGTTGACGTCTACGGCAGTGGAAAATTAGAAAATAATCAAGAAAGTGTGGGGATTCCCCGTAGGTGTGGTCTCGCCATGGTTCCCTCTAACATAAGCTGCGTGACTGCGTGGCCCCGCAGCAGTTGTTGAAGTGCCGCACACTAAATTTTTCAAGCGCGCACCATTGTGTGTATCTTAGAATATATCGGAACGGCTGTGTCAACCCCGGTGCACATCCACGCACTAGAGTAGTGTAGGCGTGCATAGCGATATTCATTCCACCCAAGGATGAAAAAAATTAGAGGGAACTATGGTTCTCTCCCGGGTTAAAGGAGCATCAGCGGCTCATGATGAATTTGGCGAATACAGATATCAGATGCCGACTTATTCGGGCAAAAAGTCGAGGTAGAAACATAGCAAATTTTTAATGACAGAACTGCTTATTTTGAGTAGCAATAATAAACTTAAAACTCAATTAAAAGGTACAGCTTTAATATTATAAAAATATTACACAATCTCAATGTTGAAGGTATAAACTGTGCATTTAAACCCTAAACGCGTCTTGGTCGTGTAGATACGCATAAACTTTGTAGAGTTCTTCGTCTTTTGTGAGTATAACCATAGGCACAAGCGTGTTGTAAATTTACTATTGAAACTCGCAATTTTTAAAACTTGGTTAGAAATCTTCATGTATGACGCAGAGTCTCATTTTTTATCGACATTTTGGGAAAAAAGGTGTGCGGTGTACACATTTGTGATATTTTATTGAAGTTCATCACCGTAGAGATCGATCGCGACCACTAGGTATAGTTCATTTTGATAGTATCATTAGCAGCTGACATCAATCGAATTATAGGAAACTTTAATTTAGTGGGTCAAGCTCTCCAAGAATAAGTTTTTTATTGGTTAAAATTAAACATCTGTCACATGGAATGCTCAAGAAAAATAGTACGGACTCTAAACAGTCTTTATATATATTTTTATTATTATGTTTATTTCTATTTTGTTAAAACTTGGATTGTACACGACTTTGATTTTGTCTGAAAATGATTTCATGAGAAGCATTTTTAATTGAAAAAGTGGGGTATCGACTTATACTGCCAAATCAAATATTTTCATTCAAAAAAGTAAGACGTCGACTTATATGCCAGGTCGACTTATACACCAAATATATGGTAAGAACTGTTCAACTCATAATTTGATGGTAGAATATTAAAGATAATAAATTTATTTTCAGCCAAATATATAATCATTAATGAAAAATATAATTGTGTTGTTAATTAGTTTTTTAACCTAAGTACTAGTAGATTCCTAAAACAAGTTAGGAAAGTGTACAACCTATCACAAATGGGTGCGTTTCGTGCAATGGAGTATTAGTAAGCAATTATATACATGTACGTAGGGAAATAGAGTTTTAAAGTTCTTTTCTTCATCATAAATAATCCATTTTCTTCCTATTTAATAATATTGCATGCACACATAAGGAAATTAAACGTTTGTTTGGGAGATTGTTTATGTTAGCAACAATGAAGTAACCATGCAAGAAATTTCAACTCGATATAAGACATTCTTGTTTGATTTTCTCGATAATGGCTACTCCTACGATAAAAACGTATAGGGAAGAAAATACTCTACCAGTTCTACAACTTCTATTTGAAAAATATTTTGATACGAGCAATACTTTACGAGATATGACGAAAATTTAATTTTTTGTCACCAGTAAAGTGGTACCCCTGATTGGTGTACGTGATTCGTTTTTGCGATTTTCTTATTATATTTGATTGAAAGTCCTTAATATCAAATTTCATGAAAATCCATTCCGTAGAAGCCGAGAACGAACATGCGGACGGACGGACGGACGGACCGACCGACCGATGATAATAGGCGCTCATGCTGTAAGTGAAACACGCCTAAAAAGGTTGTATGAGAATGCTAGGCATCCATACTTTTCAGTTCAAGAAGGTGATAACAGATCATTTGTGGGCTGCATAATGCAGCCCACATATGATCTGAGCTGATTTTGAAACCCTTGATCTGCAGCAGTGGTTCTTAACCTCAGTCTTCAGTATAGTGACGAAGTCATCAGAAGAAAACTTTCCTAGCAGTCAGTTTGTATCTACAGTAGACTCGATTATCCAGAGTCAGATTAACTGGGATGTCCAAAAAATAATTGAAAAAATAATACATATACAAAAATAATTTGGGAAGAAAACTTTCCTAGCAGTCAGTTTGTATCTACAGTAGACTCGATTATCCAGAGTCAGATTAACTGGGATGTCCAAAACATAACTGAAAAAAGAATACATATACAAAAATAATTTGGGATACAAGAAGGTGGCCACTAAAAAAACGATGTGACAGCATAACAGAGGCTGAGATCACGGGTGATGATATGCAGTGTGGAGGAATGAATAGGGGGGAGGGGGGGAAGTATTTTTTTGATGAATTGAAATTAACGGAGTTTAACGCATCTTCTGGTTGGCTGATGAGATTTAGGCAAAGACATGGCATTCATCAGATTGCTATCCAAGGTGAGAAATTGAGCAATGAGGAGCCGGCAGCAGAGGAATTTAAGTTTCAATTTCAGCATTTCGTCAAAAATGAAGGCTTCATGTCAGAACAAATCTATGATGCTGATGAAACCGGAAATGTTTACCCCAAAAAACTTTAGCTCATGAAACTGAAACAAGTGCTGTGGGGCATAAAATTCAAAAACAATGCCTTACAGTTTTGTGCTGCGGTAATGCCGTCGAGTGTCATATTTTGAAAGCATGTTATCGGGACTGCTAAAAAACCTCGTGCTCTCTCATAAGGTAAAGTTTTATCCAATTTACCCATCCATTATTATAAAAATAAGTCAGCATGGATGGACAGAGAAATTTTTATGGACTGGTTTAAAACAAAATTCGTTCCTTCATTGCATCAACACTTATAATCTCTAGATCTGCCACAAAAAGCTGTTTTACCCTTAGACAATGCCCCTAGTGACCCGAATGAAGAAATTTTAAAGTCCGAAGATGGAAATATTTTCATGACGTATTTACCTCCGAATGTGACAGCTTTGATCCAGCCTATGAATCAAGGAGTGATACAAAATATGAAAACAATTTATTGAAGAAATTTACTGCTCAAGTTGGAAAGGAAGGTAGTAATGATTTACTGTTGTTTTGGATAAAACTATCACTGTCAGACGCTATTTATGAATTGCTGTTGCACGGAAATCTGTAAAGAGATCAACTTTTAAAAAAATCATGGCAAAAACTTTTACCAGGAAACAATGAGGAATTTCTTGGTTTTGAGGACAGTTTAAATAAAACAATACCTGAAGTATTAAATAATTTACAGCAGATTAACGGATGTGTGAATGCTGACAAGGAAGCTGTGCCTAAGTGGTTAAATGCAGATAAAAATTTGGCCGGTCATGAAGTATTAAATGATGAAGAAATAGTGCAACGTATTACTACCGAAGATGAACCAATAGCCACTGATGATCTGGAGCAGGTAGAAGACAATCTTATACTAGAGCAAAGGATCAATCACAGTGCTGCTTGCTGAGAAATCTGCACAGCATTATTCACCGAATAGGAAAAAGCAAACTTCTTTGCTGTCTTATTTTAAATGAATAAAGTACGTTCATACTAGGAATTTTTTCTAAATTTTTGAAATTTTTTTGTACATTTTATATGGATAGTGGATTAACCAGGATTTCAATTATCTGGGATTAATTTTTTCCCATACATCCCGCATAATCAAGAGTCTACTGTATATATTATTGAAAAGTGACCTTAAGTTTACCACTCACCGAATATGCTTAACAGCTGATGCAGGTCATCCTCGCTTTTTGAAACTTTTAGCATCAAGGTTGGAAACCACTGATCTAAAGAATAGGTCAACTCAATTATTCATTTTTTTGTGAATGATCAAACCTGAATGAATAATTTAAAAAATGAAGTTGAGATTATTTTATAAAACAACAACAATATACAGTAAACTTCCAGTTATCCGGAATGCTCGGGGAAATGGGTTTTCCCGTTAAGAGAATATTCCAGTTGCTTGAGAGTTTTATTGGATAGGCCTTAATAAAGCATTTGGATACCAAAATAAGGAACAGATGCAGAATTGTACATTCACCTTGGAATTTCCACCCTGTAGACTAGGTATTCTACTCACAATTGTTCTTAAATAGTTCCTTGACATTCGAGGAGGTAATGAAACTCAAATGTACAAGTATTCAACATGTTTAATTCGAATATTTTAATATTTACTAACTACATTACATCCAACGGAGTTTCTTGTATGACCATCACTGCTAGATTCTCTTTTGTTCTAATAACAACTGGAGGTTCGTGTTAACTTATTGACAGTCCAACCTTTAGGATTTTCCTACAAAAAAAATTTTTCCTTTTCCAAAAGGAGAAAAACATCGCCAAAATAAGCTGATCTCATCGGCATTATAAATTTGATCAGGGATTAGACCATGTTTCTTAACTAATGTTTCAAGGAAGTCACAAAATTTATCGGCAGCTCCTTGATCAGCCGATTTTTTATCACCTGAAACATCTAGACGTCTGATTCCGTGCCTAATCTTAAAATGTGTTAGCCATCCATCTGAAAATGCACATGGTTTGCTAATCTCCATTTGTTTATAAAAATCTTGGGCCTTTTTTATCAGCATTGGTTCAGAAATATGTGATTTCTCAGAACGCTTCATAGAAAACCATTCATAAACAGCAATATCCAATTGCTCATGTTTCAGCTTACAAAGAGTGCACTGATATTCATTTCCTCTAGCCGTCTCAGAAGGCGTAATGAATTTCATTAACTGTGATTTCTGTGTCTTAATGTCATAAATAGTGGAAGAACCGACACTGAACTCGTTAAAACAATGCAGTTCTCAACTTTCTCTAAACGTTTTATTTTATCAAGTTACTGGGTTAAGGTTAGCACAACCCGTTTCCTTTTATCACCTATAGTGCATACTGGAGTTTTAGGAGGCATTTAAAAAGGGCATTAAAGATATTTTATTTTACACAAACACCGAGTGCAAGAAACATCCACAATTGCATATTGCGACTGCCGAAAATGTGTTTTAGTGGTAACATTCTGAATTAGACGTAAACAAAAAATGCCAAAAGCGCCAACATTCCGAACTAGGGATGCCGCACAATGGGCTGGGAGACCGGTTTCAATGGGCAAAAGTCAGAACACGGTCAAATCGGCCTGAAATTTAATACTATAGGGTTTTGGAGGGTGGGGAGTTCATTTTTGACATTCTCAATGCTTAGCGCTGTCTCCATATGGCCAGTATCGGTGGACAAAACTTAAAATATGCTCAAATTGGTCTGAATTTGTGCACTAGGGAGGTTTTAGAGGGTGCTGAGTTCACTTTTTATGGTTTTAAGGCTTATCGGCGGCTATTTATGGTCAGTGGTATAGCCAAAGTGGTGTTTCTCCGTTTGTAAATAACCAATCTCCCACAAATTTGACAGAAAATTAAGTGAAATTGATATATTTATTCTTAATTCTTAATAAATATAAAGCCAAAGAATTACAATCACATTACTGCTTTTATTCATCTTCGTCACTAGACACGCCAAAGTCTTCAATTGGAGTCAATGAGAAGCTGGGCTCCTTAATAAGCCAGAGAACTTAGGGTGATAGTGGTCCTTTCCTCTTGTTAGGCAGCTTTCGGAGAGCTGTAATCACCGGGTCAGAAGTTATAAGGCACATGTGAAATAAGCCCTCATTACAGTCTCTTCTGGAAGTTTTTCTCGTGTTGAAAACCCGGTAGTACTTGAAATCTTTATGCTTAGATTCCTGCGCATATTCGGACATCATCCCTATGGGGAGGGGGGCAGCTTGGATTATAGCAGCACCATGCAGGAGTATCTTGTGCACTGTGGGTGGCATTGTGTACCACGGATACAGAGCCATACATCTGCATGCCGTTTCTAAAGCATACTTCTCATATTCCTGCATGTTTAGTTCATAGCCACTTACCAGAGCATGAAGTAATACAGAGAAGCGCTGAACTAGATCCTCATCTAGGCCAGTGATAGACGCTGTAAGCGAAGGACTGTCGAAGAATGCATGGGCGGTATTCTCATCATTAGAAGAGCCGAAGTCCTGCTTCGGCATGTCTATGATTAGGCCCATTTTCTCTTTAAATTCCTTTTTAATATTTTGTTTCTGCAGCTTTATGTTGTCTTTTTCTTCTGAGGCCCCACTTTTCCATTTTCTGACGTCCAACTTGTATGAAACGTGTAGTAGGTACCCAAAAGAGCAGATCCATCCGTGTAAAGTGGACAATCCCATTCATCTTCATTTACCAGCATTTTTGAAAGAGCTTCAAAGTTATTCATTTGAGATGGTTTCCTGCTGCACACTACTGCGATGAATTTGTGCCAGTTAGCACGTTTGACAGCTTTCAATCAACCATTGTCATGTACATTTCATGCGTTACTGACACTTGGCGCCCTGAGATCACTAATGTAGATGATATCAGGTGTGATAATTCCTCCTCAATGCAGTTAGTCTCCTGCAGAATGTGTGCTGTGGTTTCTTTTGTAAACTCCAATTTTAACGGCCGACAGTAATGCAGTGAAGATGGCCTTGGATTTTGCCACACAATAAGTTTTGATCCATTTTCATGTCGGACGAATAATTGGACCAAACGTCTCTTAACTGAAGAAAAATAGCGAGCTTCTTCATTTTGTTACTAAAGTGCCAATTAACAAACGTAAATGAACGTGCATACTTCTATCTGTATGCTATCTGCACTGATAGTGGCAAGAGTGATGGGTTCCTGCACACTAGATACCGTGTCAGATGAATAATTGGAGTGGCATAACAGATGTGACATACAGGCTCCTATCATCTAGATCAGAATTTTGGGCCTTTTGCTTATGCATCAAATAACCTCAGCTCCTGTCAGATCCCCATTTACAAATTAGCATTAAATTTATCAGTTGATAGGGGGTGGGGGAGTCGAGAACAGGCTCCAGAACAGTAAGCAGCCGAGTAACTGTGAGATCCATCAGTGACTGTAGTCGAGTTTCTGCAGAAGACTCGGTGATAAGTACAGACGCCTCGGGGATAGCATTCCTTCTTAGCCAATAGTATCATTTCATAGCCTGGATACAAACTGGTTGCATTGTGTAATTTTGCACCATCTCTCAAAAGCAGATACTGCCCTTTAGTCAGCTTAGCCTGGATGATCAGATTTAGTGCCTCTTCAGGAGTATAAGGGCATATGGTATCGGTACCTGCTTGTTCAGCCTCCCATGCTCGCTTCACTTTTTTGGGCCGAGTCGGAGTAGTGGAGAAAACTTCACGCATGAACTTTGCACTCTCGCGTTCTCCACCTGAATGTAAACTTGAAGCTGCCGCATACACAAGCTCCTCCGTATCACCAGCAGATCAGAGAGTTGCAGTCTGTCTCGACTTTGTTTTTGAAGATACCGCGTGAAAACATTTGGTTGGACGTCCCATTACACCTATAAGTGAAGAATTAGTGTAAATACCCCAATGTGCACACTGTGCGATTGACCGAAAAAAGAAATGATGACTTACCGGGCGAGCTGGCTGCAGTGTCTTAATTGTGAAAAAAGTCGACATCACTGTTCAACCAAAGGGCATTTCTCTCTAAGAAGGTTTCTTTCTTCCTGTTGCTGCCCTGCCATCTCTCCTTAATTTTCAAAATGAACGAACTTAAACGCTGGATGATGCACTTTTTTTCGGGCTCCACAATTACCTTCTGTGCACGTGCTAAGAGAGAGAAATGATTTTAATCATGGACGAGAGGTTGTGAAAGTCATCGAAAATGCAAATAACTAGGGGAAGGAATCTCACCTGGTAATAAAGTTGAACAAGTGCTCTACCTTCTCTTTGTCGCCCTTCGACCAAACGTCTCTTAACTGAAGAAAAATAGCGAGCTTCTTCATTTTGTTACTAAAGTGCCAATTAACAAATGTAAATGAACGTGCACACTTCTATCTGTACGCTATCTACACTGATAGTGCCAAGAGTGATGGGTTCTGCACACTAGATACCGCTGGCGGATGCGGGAACTCATTTGTCACGGCGCGCTGTGGCCAGAGCAGGAGCTGACGCGGCGCAGAGGCGCATTTACCGCTGCATAAAATTTGAAACCGCAGGTCTCCGCAGCTACTCTTCATTGCGATATATTCAGTAGACTATGCCTCACTTGTCTCATACCAGCAGACAACAGTGCAAAGCGGTGCATTTTTTGTAGCTCACTTTTAGTGTAAAGCTTTGTGCTTTGGGATGTATAAGTGTGTGTAAGGCTATAAACTTCCCATGAAACTGTCAACTGTGAAGTGTGGGGTGAAAACATTACGTCCATAGCACAGTTAGACAAGAAAAATTTATTTGAACCGTGGCAACTTGTTTTGAGTCACAGCAGGAAACTTTGCGAGCTGGTTGCAACACAGAGAAAAAACGCAAATCGAAAATCAGCCTAGATTGTGACAACTTAAGTTCCGATTGGCTAATTTCTTATCGAATATGTTAGTCCGGACACTTTTCTTTACATTAACGCAACTTTTGGGATTTTTTGATCAACTTCGCAAAACCGACTTTTGCCCGCCTAAACCGGACTCCCAGCCCACAGTGTGCCGGTTGCTTGAGAATTCCGGTTGCATGAGTGTCAGATAACAGGGAGTTTACTGTATACAGATCTTAAAACTGCACGTTTACATTTTTTAAAAAGAAATTGAAACATCACAGAGACACAGGATCATTATAATTACTGTAAATATGCAAATCGTTCTTTGAAAAGATTCATACAAGCTGTCTCCCTCTTTCAGATATTTTCTTCAAAATCTCTTCGGGTGTAACAATTTTTCTAGATAAATTATCTTTGTTCCACGTAACATGACCCTTGTCATCTACATATGTATTTAAAGGATAATCTCCATGTCCTTCAGCATACACCCAATCCATTGTATCTCTCAAATACTTTTTTAATAATTCAAGTTCTGGTGTTTTTCCAAGTTTAGCAGAAAGGCCTATCACATGCTCAAAATTTATTAGTTTTTTAGGGCGATACTGTTCTGGTAAAACATCAGCAATTCCTGTTGAAAGAAGAAGATGTATCATCAATTATATTGTAAATTGTTTAATCATTATTTTCATTGCTAAGTAGTTATTACAAGTTGGACATATACAGATACTCTGGAGTTGTTAGAATATTTACATATTAAAACAAAAATATATTCATCACACATACAGGGTGACTGATAAGTCACTGAGCCTTTTGAGAAAGCTGAGCACTTTCAGCAATTTTTTTTGTTTCAGATTTGAAAATGATGAACCTCTAAACTTATAGTGAGTGACAGAAAATGTATTACTGCCAGTTAAAAGGTGCAAGGTTTCATGGTAAAGTTTCCATAATGGCAGAGAACCTCTTTCCAAAAGAATTACTAAACAGCCACAAAAATATGGGATTTGACAAAAGAACAAGCGTAGCCTAAAATGCCATATTTGGAACGAAAAAGGCTAAGATCTTAGCTTAGCACCCTCTCCAAACAGTTTCTCTAATGATCTCATTACAATGTCACAGCATGTTTGCATGTGCTGATAATTCTATGGTACATGTAGAAATTCGTTCAATTCAAATATTCAGAACCACTACTTCAGACAATCCAGCCATCTAAGATCATTCCTGGTGACATATTTCTTATGTGAATTAACTAACACTGTATTTACTGTCAAAATTCATACTTTTTCTTAGAATGCTATGGTAAAAAAATCTTGTGTTAGGATTATGGCAAGAATGACCAGATGTGAGATTTTCGCTATTTACAATTCAGTTACATAATTTATTGGAAAAGCTACATGGGATAGTAACATAAAAATCACTTTTTAAACATTTATATGACCTGAAATATTGTAATTTTACCTACTTCAAGAAATATGAATACCAGAATGTCAAGATGAACAAATACATAAAATATTGTTACATGATGGCTCCATGTACTGTATTTAATCGATTGTAAGCCGACCTTTTTACCATCTCAGAAATCACCACTCGGCTTAGAATCAGTGTAAAAAAAAGTAGTCAATGAATTTATGTCCGTAGTTACATTATAATGCGAGATATAAGTGTATTAAAGTGGAAGTAAACTATCTACTTTAAATGTATGCAAAAAAGAATCAAAATGACTGAACACCTACGACGAAATAAATTATGTAAATAATACGTGGCGCATCAAATTCGTAAAGAAAAACAGCGATAGCACTCGTATGCGTAAGAAACTACATATGTACACAATGTTTCATTTTACTCGTGAATCGAAACATTTGCCTTTCCTACCCCCCTCCCCTCCCTCCTATACCTATCTTGTTTCAGTGTGACTAGCATGCGCGTACTGGGATTTCCCGAGCAAACCATTACTTTCTCATACCTTAGCGGCATAGCAGAAAACTTGGGAGAATAATTTAAGAATAAAAGTGAAAAGGAAATCCCAGGTGATACTCGTGCAGTACTAACGTATGTTATGTAATACGGTGTCCGTATTTATTTGACGAGAAATGGCTATTTTTTTTACGAGAATAAGATCCCGGGGGATAACGAGGTCAAATTACTCTTTTAGTAGAAGTTGTTATGAATAAGTGAATAAAACATATTTTATGTTGCCGTAATTTTAGTTAATACTCTTTATTTAATTACAAACTGAAAATCTGAGGCGTTCATACTTGTTGGTATTTTGAAATAAATGACCCCAGATGTCTAAGCACTTTAAAATCAAAATTTTTCCTTGAGTGGCCTTGTGAAAAGTGGGGGTCGGCTTACAATCGGTGTCGGCTTAGAATCAATTACATACGGTATGTGGTAAATTATTTTCATAGAAAGTGTTATTTACAAGAATTAGGATGACTATGCCAAGATTAAAATTTTCTACATTTCATATCTAAAAATTAGGGTAAATGCTGTAAAAAGCATCCATAATAGGAAGTGTCAGTATTGCATGTAATCGAGTGACTCATTTTGATACAGGTAATAGTAATTATATAAAAAGAGTTATAAACAATGTATATAATATGTGTATACTTCAAGTAGAATTCCAGTCAATTTCTTCAGAAAACATTCCTCTTATAGTACATGCAATAAAGAATTCTTTAACCCTGTAGTACCCGCGCGGGATGTCCTGGACATCCCAGTCATGTGTTTTATGGCAGGGTTCCTTTCCTATTGTCCTTTGTGACCACTCCTTTTCAGTAGCTGGAATGGCCCATGTTTTTAGCCTTTTTCAGTAAAATTCTTAGTTTCTTGCTTTCATTTTTTTGAGTTCAGACATTTTTTCCGTGATGGTGTGCCGGTTTGGGTTGCGTATGTTTTTTCCCTTTGTTCAGACATTATTCATGTTTTATTGTGACCTTATTATTACTATTTATGGCCTTGGAGTTGTTTTTATATAATTTTTTATCACTCTTCAAATGAAAAATTTTTTTGAAATTGTTTGCTGCGATTTTCATTTATAGTATCTATAAATGTATCTCTTTTTTCAAAAAATCTTTACAAATATACGTTATCAGTAAAATTAAATGAACGTCTATTATAATGAGAAATAAATAAAACAAAATTGAATGAAAATAGATAGAATGAAAAACATCTTTGAGGGGTGAAAAAGCGTTGATGTTCTAAAGCGTGCAAGTCAAGTTTGCTTGGACGTGTTGCAGAAAATGGCAATTTCTTATTTGTGGAAAAGTTATTCTCGCTCTTTTGGGAAATTCCTGATTTTATTTACAGCACTGACATTATTATGAATATAATCTGAACATTTATCAACCGTTACTTCACCTATTGACTCATAAAAAGGTTCAAAAGAATATTCTCGAACTCTTTTTCTTACAAAATATATTTATAATCCTAATTAATCTTGTATTCTGCTAAAGTTAACTTATAAATAATCACAAACAGTAAAAAACATACCAAATAATAATTTATCAAATACCGATGATAAATTTCTTTTTTAACAAAAATACGTAGGGGGTGTCAGGAACATCTCATGCGAGTACTGACGTTCGAAAAATTTATGAGACTACCACATGGTTAAATAAAATGAACAAAACATTCTAATGATGTATGATAAAACAAGATTTAGAAAAAAATGGCGAGGACAACAAAACAAGACATCTTGTAATTTATTCTTGACAAGCAAGCTTACCAGGTAAATTTTTTACATCCTCCTTGATGTATTCATATTTTTCTTTTGCCTGAGGTAGATCTAGCTTGTTAACAACAAGTATTGCAGGTTTATCGAGCAAATCCTCTCGGTAAAGTTCCAACTCCTAAACCCAAGATGAAAGAAGGAGTAAATGTTAATATATTACTTAAAATAATGCATACAACTTTAAAGCATTATGGGTTTGCAGATAACAAACATTTATACCATATAAAACTTTTGGAATATTTTTTTTTAACCAAGAATAAAGTAATTCCTCACAGCTAATTTTTTTTTAATCTCTGCTATAGTATTTGGAAGCATTGAAAGCTTTTTGTCCAATTAGTATACTGTTTCAATCTGTTTAATGATTTGACGAAGTAGTGCATGCAATCATATGCATTTCAGGTTGTGATAAAAACAATTATCACAAAAAATTGAATTCTTGATGGGCAAGCTTATTTATACATGCATAAAAGTATTGGTCTGGTGTTGAAAGACAGATATAAAGTAGACATTTTTAAATTTTCAATTTGTAAAACAAATTCATACATAAATAGATACAAGACAATTTGCAGATACTGACCTTGTTCAATAATATGACTGTGTCAATACAGGAACGGTGAGTATATTTCGGAGACAGGGAAAACCCAAAGACATCCACAACAAAAAGGAGGACTCTCGTTCTCTCGACATGCTTTAGAAATTTGTGACCAAGGCCAATGTTTACATGGGCACCTTCCACAAGACCAGGAAGGTCAGCTATTGTAAATTGCCTATCATCTTCCATCTTGACCACTCCAAGCTCAGGCCTCAAAGTAGTGACTGGAAGGATAAATACATGCAGATTATTTTTAGAATAATTCAGCATCAAGGGTGTGGTGGTAAGGCCCACGTAAAACACCATGCATTTTGTGCAGCTTAATAAATAGATAATATTTCTGGAGGTGCAGGTTCCGTGAGACATAGTTGGGTAGGTGATGTCTGTTATCGGGCTGGTAAACGTGGAGGAAGTCTCTATGATGGGGCAAGTGAGGCACTGTGGCCTTTCGCATGGGAAAGACCCTGCGGGGGGTGGTGTTGGACCTGTATAGAGTTCTTTGCACCACAACAAGTCGCTTAGATTCCTAAGTTGACGGAATGATATGATGGGTGGCTTGGGGAAGAGTGTAAGAGTGATGGGTGAGGATGTGAGAATGGGGTGGGCGGCGACAAGGATGTTTTTCAGGGCTTCGTGTAGCCCTGGGTGGAAGGTTGTTGTGAGAGTCAGGGTGATGTCGCTTTGAGTATGACGGTTTGGATTCGGTGTTTTTCCAGAGGGGGGAGGAGAAATGGCATGGTGTATTTGGTGGTGAGTTAATTCTGGAGGATAGCCTCGGTTGAGAAATGCCTCCTGAATTTTTGTGCAATATTCGGACAGCAAAGTGCTATCCGAACATATCCTATATCCTCGGCGGACGAGGGAATAAGGGAGGGATGTTTTGTGTGGTGTGGGTGGCAGCTGGTGTAATGGAGGTATTGTTGGTGGTTGGTGTCTTTGATGTGCACCGACAGTGCCGATGCATCCATTTCTAAAGCATAGATTTACAATGAGAAATGTAGATACTGTCGTGGAGGAGTGGCGGGTGAAAGAGAGGGTGAGGTGGGTGAAGATTGTATGGAGGAAGCAATCAAGATATTCCACCCCATCGGTCCACGGTAAGAAGATGTCATCGATGAAGCGGAGCCAGATGAGAAGCTTTTGGGAGGAGGATTGGAGGAGCTGGGACTCCCATTCTCCCAAGTAGCAGTTAGCGTAAGAGGGTGCCATCCATGTGTCCATTGCAGTTCCTTTGGTTTGTAGGTAATGGCGCCCTCCAAACGCAAAATTATTTTTGGTGAGAACCATCTCTGCCAGCGTAGTGAGGAAGGCAGTAGATGGTTTCCTCTCCTCTGACCTCTTGTCAAGAGAGGCTCGAAGAGTGGCAAGTCCTTCTGGGTGGGGAATGTTCAAGTAGAGGGAGCGCACGTATATGGTGACCATGATGGTGTTTGGTGGGAGGAGGGAAGGAAGTGATTTTAGCCGATGGAGGAAGTGGTTCGTATCCTCGACGTAGGAAGGTAGCTGTTGGACAAGGGGCTTGAGGTGAAGGTCGACGAAGGCGGAGATTCGCTCAGTTGGTGAGTCGAAACTCGCGACTATTGGGTGACCTGGATTTCGTTTTGTGAATTTTGGGTGTGCAGGGGTTGGGGGTCACAAGTCGGGCAAAAATTTATTTCCCGTACATATTTATTTAATGCTCCAATGTTAAAATCATTTTAAATAAAATTTCATTACTTTTTATTAAAATGTAGCCCATATCTCCAAGCTATGTCTTTGCTCAAAACCATACCATGTACTTTGTTGTCTTTCACTTCAAGCAAAAGATGTAATAATTAAAAATACAAATTTAGACCAAAAACAATTTATAACAATGAATAAAAATTAGTAATTCATGCTTGCATTATTATTAAGAATATTTAGCAATACCACACTTGACTTCCCACTGAAAACTTACAGGGATATGATGCCACTTTAGGCTTGGCTCCAGATATTGCTTGAAGAAGAGAAGACTTCCCTGCATTTGGGAAACCTACAAGACCTACGTCAGCAATAAGTCTCAGATCAAGTGTGACTGTATGAGCAATCCCTGGCCTTCCGTTAAAGCCAGACTGTGGACAGCCACCAGGACTTCCTGAGGCTACTAAGCATTTGCTGCCATCCTTATCCAATTCACCTTCCAATGAAAATTTTTGATATGTTAATAAATGCAACATTAAATAAAGATTAAATGATAAAATGACACTGGAGTAAAGATGAAGACATCAGAAATGGATTAAGAATAACTAAAAAAAACATGAACTTAAATTTTAATGATGTATAGACTAAAAGTAACCTTTGCATCATAAAAAACAACAAGATTTGGAAAACCTCACAGAATGTAAAATTCTAAAATAATTATAAAAGTACAATTAGTTCAAAATTACCAAATTCTACATTACAGCAAGGAGACTGCAAAAATCAAACATTGACCTCTCCAAATAATCTGAATCTATTAGATGGACTCAGAAACATTTATATACACCAATGAATTTCTTTCCATTATCCTTCATTGGGCACTGCAGATTCAACTTTCCCTACAGTATATTTTTTATTTTATGTTTTTAACTAACTCAAGAATGATAAACTGAATAAACAAGAGCCACATTTTTTAAATTCAGTAGGTAACCCAACATGATAAGAGTTGCAGTGAAGAGGAATAACAAAATTCTCATTAAAAATGTTTCAGTCATATTTCAGAACGTTCTTATGAGTAAATGTGAACATTTGGTAATGAATGTCATAAGCTAATTTGATGCTCCAGGTGCTTTATATTGAAAAGAGTTATTTTAGGGAGTCATGTGTATACTTAAAGAGGTGTATGTGACTAACAAGTCACATGTAGACAACTCCTTGATTAAGTCATTAACTCCGCTGTGTCTCACAATCAGTGAGGATGTTCGGTGTTGTAAGGTTTACTACCTAGCTTGTTTACTACCTTTCCTTGTCGTAAATACTCCAATTCGAGAATGGAGAATTAGACTAGCTTGGTAGCTTAACTGGTTAGAGCATCTACCCAGAAAGTGGGAGACCCAGGTTCAATTCAAAGCCAGAAACTATATTACAATCTGACTAATTATTGTCTACGTACGCTAGATTATCTGTTGACAGAAGTAAGAGGAAGAATAATGTTTTCTTGTTTCAAATTGCATGTGATATTGCTGCACACATTAAATGATGCAATAATGGTCACTATGGCTCCATATATAGCAATACATCTGTTATCAAGGCCATCACATGAGACGAGTTTAAGAGGAACCTGCCTCATGCAGCAATTTTCTAGGGATGGCAGCATAGCACCGATATGTTGTTGAATTGGTGCAGTATTTTGGCTTTATGCCCCATATGGCATATTTATAAGCAAAAGCCCTGCATTTGGCATACTTGACCTAATTATAGCAACAACAGATTCCTAGTTTTTCAATTAACTTTATAAAAGAGAAATTCTTTTAGTATATGGTTAAGGTTTTATCAATAAAATTCATATACAATCAAACTTACCTATTTTTCGTCCATTCTCATCAACAATAATTATTCCTACAGGTACATTGACATTTACATCATTCCCTGGCTCTCCCAAAATACTATTCTTACGGCTATTTTCACCATTTTGGGCAACAACCCTTCTGAGGGGGAATTGTTTCATCACAGACTTAAGAGTTTCTCCTGTAAAATAAATTTACAAAATTTACTTTCCAAGCTCTATAGTTTTATGAAATTCTCAGCACTTTCACCCATCAAGGAACAAATACATCAAATATATCTGTAGCCTTGCTGAAGTGAAAAATAACTTCAGTTCCTTGTTTTTATTACAATGTACATCTTAAATCAGTCAGTCAGTCACTAAATTTTATAAAATAGTTTTCATCACAAAATGTTCCCGGAAGAAAAAGCACTATACACCAAATTATTAAAATCAGATTGTTGAAATGATAAAAAATGAACCATAACAATTCTGAAAATTCAATAATATGCTCACCCTCCTTTGCAATAAAGTAAATATCACCACCTTTGCCACCAACCCCACCAAATTTTGGGTAACCCATTCCACCGGCACCTCCGCGTACGTATAATCGAAGAGAATCTATGAATTTCCCTTTCAAATACCTGCGAACAGGCTGAAAGTAAATGTCGTCTTGTGACTATTTTGTTAAAATACTGGTAGGATAGAGATAAAATGCACTTAAATAGCTACCACATAACAAGTACGTTAAATATTATTTTAATTACCTTACCCACGGCGGACATAAAGAATATTTTTGAGAGCCAAACCATTTCAAAAAGATTTTAGAGGAAAACAATGTACGACATGAAATATTTTCCTCTAAAACTTACGTTTATCAAACCGATCACATACTGCGCGAAACTTCTTAAATTGCGCTTATTGCCATTCGTTAGTACATTTGATTGAAGGCGGGCAGTTGGTTGCTTTTATTAATGTTGATATATTAAAATTACAATAAACAACCACTCAATGCACTTTACTTAGAAATATTTTTCTATTAAAGCTCTCATATTCAATAATATGGATTTTACTATCTAAGCCTTAAGCACTTTTCTTAATAAGATTTTCTGTTGTTAATTATTTACAGGAAGTAAAATATACTTTAAAATAGCTCAAATATATTCCATCTTGTTCATTATGTACTATGGATGTTAATTTTAACGATGTTAGTTTTCTAAAAGTTATTTTCCTTCCCACATAGTCAATGTTACAGCTAATCTACGGTTGATTTGAATCCGTAACATATTATCCTCTTACAATTACCCGTGAAACCCAACGAAAAGTATTTGATGAAAGAAGAATTTCATGAAATAGTAATTAATATTGCTTTAATTTAACTACAAAAATGTATAAACTTTTATGATTTTATTTTTTTGCAAAAAGTATGAAAGCATTCTTTTAATGTAAAACAAATACTTGCTCATTAAAAGAAATAATAGAGATGAAAAATTCACATTAGTACGATTTACTTTAATAGTAGAGATAGATTTTTTATTCCATCTTTCGTTTAAATTATCATATAACTGCGGAATCGTATAAGAGGTTAACGCCATCTTTTGCTGGTACTGCTAACTAATATGTCGCTGATTAAGATACCATCTCTTGGCGCTAAGTTGTACTACGATGAATAAAAACGGCATGGCGGGATGTATATCTTCGTGGGTGGTCCTTGAAAATGTGTGTGGTCTAATCTTAAGGGCTTCCTCTAAGCGCAATAGTATGGAGTAGCAGGAAATGTTTGTGACTGAAAAATAAGATTATCTTTTTATAAATGTGCTATATGGCCACTAAAAACGCTTCAAATGTTAAGCTTTACACAAAGTTAACGGATATTTAAAGGTATGAATAAAAACCATTTAGGTTCCGGATGTAAACATGGAAGTTTTCGTTTCGCTAAAGTAGTTTTTCTTTTATGTCAATTTTAAATCAAATGTATCAAAGAATCAACAATTTAGCTAGAATTAAAAAAGATAATATGTTTTTATTTAGATATATGGGTTTGCCGATAACTTCGATAGAATTAATGGGACTCCTAACATCAAAAGCTTTTCTGAATCTTATATTTTGTGAATTGATTAAGTTCGGGCAGAAATAATATTAACTTTATATTTGACAATTATAATTTTCGCGCATTTCATTGGCTTAAGCGAGTTATTAACTAATCACTACCCGTAATTCCTTATTAAGTACTCCGTGTGGACAGACTATTGCCTTGGCATGTAGTAATTTTGAAATTTTGGCCCTGCATTAGTATTCATTGCTAGTGGCTAAACGTCTGATATCAATGTAGTTGATCTTAGGATCAATAATTATAGCTGTACTGAGACTCGGATTTAACTGTAGTTTACACTCTTAATTTTGTAGTCCTAGTATTGGAGATTATACTATTTTAATTTAGAAAGAGTGGATAATTGACATTCATATATGAAAAGTTACTCCATTATCATCCTTCATGATATTGTAAAACGGTGTAGGTGATATTAATATTCGCGTATATGTAAGACAAAAAGTCTGCGACAGATGTTGGAAGAATTGGGAACTAATCTAAATTTTAGTAATAGTTGTAGTAATCGATCTTTCGAAACAGTTTACCACAATTATCGAATAGTATTGCCATAATTCAAAATATCTTGAATTCTGAATTTTAATTATTTTTTCCTCTTCTTGACTGACCTTTTAGAGCCTTAAGCATCATGAAAACTTCGCTCTTTCTCCAACTTGTCAACATTTTAACTGTAACAACATGGGTGAATGGGCAGTCTATGGATGACACTGCTGAAACCACCACTTACATTCAAGAACCACCATTATATAATAGCAATACAACATGGGGTGTTACTGAAGGCTCCAAAATTTTGGATTTGACCACCACTCCAATTGTACCTGTAACAGAATCAACAAGGAACCGTTTGAAGACTTCCAAAGATCTTGTGGCTGCAGCTGAAACTCCTCCTCTTTCACCATATCCATTAGATAGATTTTCTCATGGAGGTGATGCATTATTACGTTTATTATTAGCAAGATGTCTAATTATATTGAATCAGAACTATAATTAACTTAGGTTAATAAATATTGCTCTTCTGTGTGTGTGAACAAATTTTTGACAGGATTCAATTAAAATTAGAAAAAATATATCGAAAAATTATTTTTGAATAAGCAATTTTTACAGAATAAGGTAGAGTCGGACTTATGCAGCGGTTCTCGATCATTTTGCATTTAAATACAACACACCATAATGCAATATAACCATGAATTACTATCATTCATGTCATACCTGTGGTCTGTTATCTTTTTTGCTGCAGGTAAACCATTTCAAACCGCAGGCAGAGTTTTAAATACTTCACAATTGACACTAACTTTTAAATTGGCTATTTTTATACAAAACAAATAAAGCATGTCTACAAAGAGAATCTCTGCTTCAATAGATTTCCATATATTCAGATTACTTGTTTATTAAAATCAAAGAAAGTGCCTGGTTCTTTGATGTTCTTTTCTCTGCTGCAATCTTCAGTGTGACATATGTCAAAGGTAATATTTGTAAATCTCTTTACTTAGGTTTTAAATTATGCTTTTTTTGATACATGGTACTTATGCACTATCCTAAGTGGTTAAGAAAGTATTCTTTGCTCTTTAATTTAAGAATCTGCTTAAAGTTTTAATTGATCATAACCATTATAACGTCCATGTTTTTTCTGAGCTATTTGTACAAAAGAAAAGTAAGCATTGAATAATATCTTATTTGTCATTTAATGAATGTGTATAATTTACATTTGACTAATTTATTATTCATTCAAGAGTAGATTCTTTCATGATGTGTTGTTGTTGGTTATTGATATGTTGAGAAACGTTGAAGTGATTTGGGTGGTAACACACATTTGTATCTCTTTTTTAACAAGATAAAATTGTTGGCCCAAAAGTTGTTGGGGGTGGATCAGCCAGGGTGAAAGTGGGAAACTATTGCACCAGACCAGCAACATGTGAGCCTCTAGAGCAAACTGCCTGTTTAGGGGCTAAGCTACCATATGACCACACTTCCTCTGGCCTTGTTGAAGATGCAATATCTCAGGCAGAAGCAAGGGTATGTTAATTCATTGGATTGATATGAGCTGATTATATTATAGATGGGCAGAGTGACTTCTGTAGCAAATTGACAGTTCTTAGAAGCAGTTGGTGAGAATGACTACTTAATGGTTGAAATGTCCTTGTGGATCATTCAACCATTTCATGGCAATAGATGTTAATGGGCTGACTATTACTTTGTAACTTTATAATTCATTTTTGGAAGTTTCATGCCTACAACAATTTATAAATAAGAGGTAAAATTACTGTATTTATTAAAGTTGTTGGTTTGAAATTTCTTCTTTTTGAAGCATTTGTTTTTATTATCATAGTTTTAATAAGTACCATATTTGCTCGTGTACCTTGTGCACCTTTTTCCCCAAAATGTTGGTAAAAAAAGAGACTGTGCGTCATACATGAAGATTTTTGAACAGATAATATAAATTGTGAGTTTTGATAATAAATTTACTGTAACATGTTTGTGTTTATATATATACTCACAAAAGATGAAGAATTATACGACGTACACGTATATCTATATGACCAAGCAAACGTTTAGGGTTTATATGCATGGTTTTACCGCCATTGGTGCATCTTCAAGATCACGATCAACATCTTGACAATTGAGATGACATAATATTTTTAAAATATTAAAGCTTTACCTTTTAAATGAGTTTGAAGTTTATTGTTGTTAGTCAAAATAAGCAGTCCTGTCATTAAAAATTTACTGTCAATTTCTACCTATACCTTTGCCAGAATATGTTGGCATCATGAGTCGCTGACACTCCTTTTACATAAGAGTGGCAACTGCCGAAAAGGAGATTTCTGCTAGCATCGGCATAAAGAGATCACCTTAGTAAATTGTGTCATACAGGTAGGAGGGAGAAGATGCTTAACTTGGGTGGACCTTTTTTCAGGGAGGAGAAATAGGTGAAGAGGCAGACCTTTTTTTAAATCCTAGATGTTAACATAGTCTGGCATGAATTTATATTTTTCCCTCTGAACTGGCCCAAAAATAGGGGTGCGCATGGTGCAGGTTGCATGATTAAATACAGTATATCTTTTTATGTACAGTTTTCTTAATTTTGTTTTTAATTTTGCAGGAACGTATTCATGAGTGGGAGCAATCTTTGAGATGGGTTCCTAGATGCTGGGCCGTTGTACAACCACTTTTGTGTGCTCTGTATTTTCCACGTTGTGATAATTCTTCAGTCCACCTTCCCTCTCAGGTGACAATTCTTCATTGCCTTCCTTCCTTCATTCTGCTTCCTAGACTTTTTGTTTCCTTTAAAATTTTTATTCCTAGTGATTAACATTCCCCAATAGAAATATTGCTGGGCTTGGTAATTGTTATGACTGTTAACATAATTTATCATAATCTTCTTGGTGTTAAGCCTGCAAAGCAGTATTTTTAATTCTGCGACATTTTGTTTTGTATTGGCAATCATACATTTTATTTCTTATTTTGGACGATATAGCAACTAATTGTCTGTTATAATGTTGTTGTTGATTGGAATTTATATACACAGTAAAACCTCTTTATAATGAAATTGAAGGGATCCAATTTTTGGAACTTTGTTCTAAGGAGGTTCATATGGTGGTTTTTTTCAGATTCATCATATATGTATGCATATTAGCATATTATTGTTGGTTATAACAGAGTCGGCCAAGCACTGAAGTGAAACCAGATGCAAATATCATTGGGAGACCAACAATCTTAATATTTATAGTAATAATGAACAATTTATGGAGTCCCAGTTTAGTATTACAACTTTTAAGGAGTGTTTCTTTATTGGAAATCAGTTTTCAAGTAATTTTTGGTAAAAGTTTTTGCAAAATTTACACTCGATACTTGAATGATTGAGAACTTTTAGTGCCCCATTATTCAGAGGCCCAGATGCCTCGCATTTGCCCCATCCCCCCTTTGGCCGATCCTGGGTTATAATTTATTTCTACACTAACATTTTAGTTAAAGAATGTTTCCAAAAAATTCACTTTGTGATAAAAACGATATGTTATTTTTTTATTCCTGTAACATTGATCAATTTTCATAGTAAAAACAATATATATATGATGTGGCAATTTATGATGTAGGGCATCCCTGGGCTACTGAGCTATATCATTATTATTGATCAAAACTTGGATTACTCTATAGTAAATTTACTTTTTCAGTATTCAAAATAAAAGTAAATGAAAATATAGCACAAAAAATATTAATAGAAAAATATTTTGTCCTTTATTTAAATACAAGTTACGTATTCAATTAGTGTTCAACGTTAACCACAAAGAATTACTAACAATAAATTATCTATAGAAATTTTATTTATAAGAAGAATTTATATTTTATTGTATTTTTAATAAATTTTCATACTTAATTATACATACAGGTAGACCTCATCTTTCGTGGGGGGTTTGTTTCTGAAAAGACAAAATCACGAAAGAGAAGTACAGTAAAAGCTGTGCTATCCAGCTATTTAGAAACTGGCCATCCTTAGATACCGGCTATTACACAAATACATAAAAAGCTGTGCTATCTGGCTATTTAGAAACCGGCCACCCTTGGACACCGCCAATTACATAAATACAATTCATTTAGTATTTTTTTCTTTTTTATGAATTTTTGTATGAATTGTATTTGTGTAATACCACAACTTCCACTTTAAAATTTCTTAAAATATTAGATATATATTACATATTTACTCCATATACTTCTGGGGCTGCCGAGTGAGCATGGCATTTTTATTTATGTAAGCCATTTGTATTGTCTAGATGTTTTGGTGTACAATTTCCAGTTTTATCACTTTTTATTATTCAAAAAAATTACCCATCCAATGAATATGGCATCAAAATAAATACCTAAAAGCAAGGGACAAGAGAAAAAGAGTTGTTTTAACTCCAACACAAAAGCTGGAGCTGATCGAATGAATGGAAAAAGGAGAAAGTAGAATGTTTCTGTATATATTTCTTGATTACTTGTTGCAGGAGATGTGTCGTCTCGTAATGGGCCCCTGCCGTATTGTACGAATGCACTTCGGAGACTGGCCCGATTTTTTACAGTGTGCCAACACCACCAAGTTTCCTCCAATGTGTAAAGTGAGTTTCATGTACTAAGTTTTTATTTTTTTCAAGTCATATTGATTTAATATTTTATAGCAAGAGCTCATAATTAATTTGGGTGCACAACTATTTTATTGCTGAAAATTTGGAATGTAAACTCGTTTATAACCATTTTGCTATGAATGTCTTAGACCAGTGGTCTTCAAACTTTTTGAGTCACCGCCCACTTTTACCATATGTTGTCCTTTGAAATAAGTTCACTGCCTACCCAGTGGTGTAGTAAGGGTTTCTTGCACCCGGGGCAAAGAATAATTTTGCACCCTCAGTAGCAAAGCGATTTACAGAGGTATGGTAACCCTAATACTAGTGGGATTGACGTTAGATGAGATTACCGAATACGGTCTCAGTGGTAATAACAGTGTTTAAAAATTTATGATTTTATATATTTGATAAAATTAAACTTAAACACTTCGCTGCTTCTGCGAGAGACTCCGACCACCCTCATGGGCCTTTCAATTTTACCGCAGCATGGATACATTGTCGCTAGTATAGTATGATATGATACTATAGTTAACTACAAATGAACTGTAATAGTTGTACATAAAATAGTTGTATAGAATATATGTGCGTATCATTAAGCTTTTTTATAGAATTTTATTTTTCAGTGTAAAAATTAGAATAGCATTTGGGGTGAGTTCTTTAACACCCACCAAAAATCCAATAAAGCCCACTGGTGGGCGCTATTGCCCACCTTGAAGACCACTGTCTTAGACAAATCTAATATGTTTCCAGTAATTTCCATCTTTTTATGTTTAGAGTACTTATGTATTGATTTGCTAGATGTAGACACTTATACTAAAGCAATTAGCAATTACAATTCTCAGAACTCAATCAGTTAATATTACTTTTTAAACTACTACAAACCTTTGCCACTGAATGTGTTATGTATTTATATAAAATGCTTCATCTTATAGCATTCATGACTTATGCTAAATATAAAAAAATTGTGATAATTATTTCACCTGTATTTTCAAACTGAAGCATTGGCTCATAAAGTACAGGCAACCCTCGGGTTACGTAACCCCCGACTTGCATAAATCTGCACTTATGTAAGCAGTTTCTGTGAGCAAGCGCGAACTAAATCTTTATCCATGTGCATAAAGAAAGAAGGTAAGACATGGGCTGTAATGTGATATTACCCCACCGATGTTGCTGTTTTAGTGATTGTTTCACTTTATCTCAAGACTTTGGTGTCGAATTGTGCCCGAAAAAAATGCCACTGCGACTACTGCCTTATGTAGTGAATCGATCTAACAATGTACCTAATTCTAGTGACTAGGTATAATTGCGGCATAAACTGCACTCAAATGAATACATTGACAATAGATAACATTGTAACAGTCTTTTTCTGATCGTTGATGCGTGTGGTCTTTGTATGAGTTTACGCCTTATGTTTCAGAGGTGTGTTTCACTTTTAAACACACCACATAAGTGTAATCATGGCTGATAAGCGATGGAATGAATATAAAAGTGTGAGTGAAGCTAAAAAGCGACGTACAATAACTTTGGAATAAAAACTGGACATTGTGAAGAGGTACGAAAACAGTCAGTCGCTCTCTCACATTTCACGTGCTCTTGGTTTGGCGGTGTCGACCATAAATACAATATTAAAAGACAAGGAATGCATAGAGAGCATGTAAAAGGCCATTATTTCCCCATCTCCTGTACTTTCCATAGTAATTTCCGACTTATGCAAATTTCGAGTTACATAATGAGTTCCTGAACGCATTACTTACGTAACCCGAGGGTTGTCTGTACTACTATAACATGAGTCAATACAGTAATTTTATTTACAAAGTATTCTGTATATCTCCTAGAATGACCTACGGGAGGTAAGGTTTAATGGCAGTGGTCGTGGATGTCCGCATCCTTTGGTCTCCACCGAGGATAAGAACTCGTGGGTGGAAGGGGTAGAGGGATGTGGCGTGGGCTGCGATCCTCCTTTGTTCCCTCCAGATGAACAAGCTCAGATTCGCAATTTGCTGGGATGGGCTGGCTCCATTTGTGCTGCATTCAACCTTTTCACAGTGGTAAGAAAATAGGATCTTTACTTTTGATGTACAGGTCTCCCTTGCTTTGAACGAGTTCACTTTAAACAGTTTCAAAGTTAAATGAATTGCTTTTTAAAACAAAAAATCAATATAAACGGTACACTTCAGAGTTAAACGATTTGTCTCATGCAAACAAAATGCCAAATTTTAAAATTAAAACTGACCGTATACACATTATTTACAAAGTAACGTTTGTTCAATGAGAATAAGAAGCGAGATGCGTTTCGGAACTAAACAATATGGAAAAGACAAAATGAGGGTTTAGTTTCAAAATTAATGCTGTTCACACAACATTTGTTACAAATTAATTTGATGTCCATGAAGACAAGAAGCTCTCTTTCAGAGTATGCCACAATACGCTTTCTTACATATCTGTTCACCATTGAAAGTTTTCTGACCCTCGCTTGTACAGATTATATATTTTTTATAATGGCAGTCCATAAACTTCCTACAACTGATATGATGGAAAGGATGCATAGGTAATTTTTAAGCATGAATGCATAGGACTAAACACAAATGCGGAGTTAGAGAAGGAGAAAAATTCTGAACTTGACCAGGAATCGAAACTGGGTTTGATTCCCAGTCAAGTTCAGAATTTTTCTCCTTCTCTAACTCCACATTCATCCTGCAACTGATTCATTTAACCAAGTGTCTCCCATGATGAAGCAAAAGAAGAATACAAGACTCAAAACCAAGTTGAAGGTGTTTCAACGGCTTGAGAGAGGAGATAGCCCAATTATGATTGGCCGCATATTTAACTTAAGCGAGTCAAGTGTACGATCTATCCTTAGGAATGCATATGGTTCAAATTTTTAGGAATGCAGCTAAGATTAAAGATGCCACACATTCAACTTTTTTATTAGCGAAAATGACATCCTTTAATTGAGATGACGGAGAAAATGTTAGTTGTGTGGATGGAAGACCAAAATCAGAAAAACAGGCAGTGGAGTAAGAAGTTGTCGTTGAACCACAGCAGCTGACGACCCAAAAGATGGCTGAATTCCTTCAATCAAAACACTGAGCAAAGTAGCAAGTTTAAAATTAGCATCTATCATGGCTACTTAATAAGGAAATATACAACAAGGAACAATGTGCAATAAAACAGATCACCTTAACGAAGTACCATATTTACTATCATATAAGCCACACTTTTTTTCCTAAATTTTTATTCGAAAAATTATTGTGCAGCTTATGTGCGAATACAAAGGGAAAACATTCTTAAAGTGAGATATTCTCACATTACGATCACAATTTCCACGTTTACGTCATTTTTGATTAGAAGTCATAAGACATACATTGTTCTCTTATCTTTATTGCCTGATTAGTCAAACAAGTTGTTAGCAACCTTTTAGCTATTGTTCTTGAGGAGTAAAACAGATGCAAAGCTATCTGCGATGCTTATGCTGTGTTAAACATGCATCGCAATTTGCCTGTAAAAGTTTAAATATATGAATAATAACTTTTTTAGCATTATTTCTTCTATTTTTACATCTTTGTGCCTAAAATGACGCTTATATAAATATGTTATGATAAAAAAATTGTAATGCTATAGTGTTATGTGGTACTAAATACCGTATTCACCTGAATCTAAGACGACCTTTTTTTCCAAATTTTCAGCTGTAAATATCAAGAGTCGTCTTACATTCGGATACGAAGTATATTTAAGCATTTAATCAGTGGTTTTTACAACAAATGGTATATTAGAGTAAACAATTCACAACAGCAAATTCAAGTACGTACATAAAGACGTGAAATAAACAAATAGTAATAACAATAAGAAAAACATGACGGGAATAATAATTATTTAGACTAATAATCATCGTCGACGATCATAACACAGACGTACTTTCACCTTGCACGTAATGCCAACCGCAATGTTAAAACAAATGAGAGCGGAAATCATTGGGATTCCCCTTTCAAACGACGCACCGCGATTCACTAAGTGTGACAGTAACTTTGAGTTGTGCATTCTTGATTTAAATGCACAACCCTTAAGTTAAAATGACAGATCATGTTGAAGTACGTGGCACGAGTGCAAAGGGAAAGTTAAAGGAATTAGACGGAGCTAAGATACAAATTTTAAGCTGATCGTGATAAATTACGCCGAAAAAACTAATAACTGTGATGCGAGTAGAAAGTTCGGTGTATCTGAGGCAAATGTGCGTGGATGGAAACTCTCAAAACAGGAACTAGAAAATGCCAAAGCCACAAGGAAGTCGCTCAGTGGTCCAAAATTAGGCCGATATCATGGCATTGAAGAAGAAGTAGTCAAGTTTGTGCGCACCATGAGGAAGAACGGTATGCCTGTTTCGACTGAAAGTATTATACTTAAAGCTAATGAAATTACTAGAGGACTTAATATATCATTGCAAGAATTCAAGGCCAGCAGAAGTTGGTGCGTGAGAATGATGCGACGAAATAATTTTTCTTTACGGCGACGAAATAATTTTTCTTTACGGCGACGAACTTCGCCGTGTCAGAAATTGTCAAAGACTATGTTGAAAAACTTCTCGCTTACCAGAAATACGTAATTGGACTTAGAAAAACCAATAATTACCTTTTGAGCCAAATAGGAAATGCCGATGAAACTCCGGTTTTCTTCTACATGCCATCTAATTATACTGTGAACGAAAAAGGTGCAAAGTCCGTCCTAATTAAAACTACAGGCAACGAAAAAATGCGAGTCACGGTAATGTTGGCGGTTTTAGCAGATGGGACTAAATTACCACCATATGTGATTCTAAAGCGGAAAACAATGCCTAAGAAACATTTGCCAAGTGGAATAATAGGTGTCAAGAAAAGGGGTGGATGACTAAAGAACTAATGACAGATTGGTTACATGTGGTGTGGAATAGACGGCCAGGAGCTTTACTGAAACAAAGAGCAATGCTTTCACTGGATGCATTCAAGGACACATCTCCTGAAATTAAAAACATAATGAGTGCGATGAATATTGATCTTATTGTAATACCTGGAGGAATGACATCGCAACTTCAAGTTTTAGATGTTGCTGTCAATAAGTGTTTTAAAAATAATTTAAAGGTTTTGTATTCTGAGTGGTTACAGAGTGGAACTCACACTTTAACACCAAAAGGAAATCTTAAGAAACCTGAAGTTGCAATGCTCTGCCAATGGATCAAGGCATCGTGGCAACAAATAAATGCAAAAGTAATAGTGAAAGGATTTAAGAAATGCTGCTTATCTAATGCCATGGATGGGAGTGAGGATGATGTTTTGTGGGAGACTGATGATGAAGTTGAGAGTGATAAAGATAGTGAGCATGAGGAAAATAGTGAAGGTTGCATAGACAGTGATGATGACTAACACAATAAAATGATTTTATGCAGCACTTGGATTGAAATGTTTTTTTGTTGTCCTGAAATGAGTGTATTCTTTCAATGTATTTACTTGCTTTTTAATGTTATCTTAAAATGAATGCTACCATTTAATTTGTTTGAAAACCTGAATGGTTCTATTTGTGATGTGATCTTATGATTTTAAAATGTTAAAAGACAATGACATTCAAGAAAAGTATAAGAGAAAATAAATATTTCACAAGATTTATAATTTTTGTAGTCATGAAGGTCAATTTGAGCTTTTTTCTCTTTTGGAATCATCAAAATGGGAGGTCGTCTTAGATTCAGGGTCGTCTTGGATTCGGGTGAATACGGTATATCTTGAAACTTTAGTTCATATATAATGTAGAAAATCCTAACAATAACTTCAACAGTGAGAATTATAAATCATTACATGCATTAAAATACTGAATAAACAAAAATTAGAATGAATCTATCGTTATTATTACTGTTTACATTTGCGTTTTTTACACAATGCAACAGCACACACACTGAAATATGCAGTAGGGAAATTTTCAATTATTTCTTTATGCATAGTTTTCCTTTGTTTGCAATGGTCCCGTAATCTTACTCATTTAAACAGGTAGGGAAAAGAAGAGGTAACTCATGAATCTCTTGCATATGCACCCGGGCAAAATCAGCTGAGAAAATCAAAAATCGACATTTTAATGCACTCATTTCAATGATTCTACACCATAACTTTCCAATTGGACAGCAAATTAGAAAATTTCCAGAGCCTCTGATTGTAGACATATTTTTGAGTTCAAAACGCAGCTTATATTGAGGGAAGTTTTTTTCCTATTTTCAATGTTGAAAAACCCTGGGTGCGGCTTATATGCAGTGGCGGCATATATTTGAGTAATTAGGGTATTTCTAGAAGTTAGATGCATCAGATCTCTTTTTCTCGCTCGATGCGAGTCTCCCGTATCAAGATAATCCAGGCAACACGTTACCTGACTCAAAGTAATATTCCACCTTACAGGAAAACTGATCTTATTTTATTTAGTGCATATTAAATTTATATTGACATTATTGGGTTTGCTATGTCAGCTGCCGAGAAAGTTTAGTTTATATCACAGTCCAGAACGTATCTCCGTTAGTACTATGTTAAAAGCGGTTCACTTTAAATGATTTCTATATAAACACCATTTCAAAGGAATGCATCCCCCGTTTAAAGTGAGGGAGACCTGTGCAATTGATGTTTATCTTTCATCAAATTAGAATTAGATTATGTCCCTCATTTCTTGAAAATTTTAGATTAAAAAGGCCTGAATACAGTGAAGCAAAGATTGTTTGCAGTTTGATACTTCTCTTGTAATGAGATGGAAAAAGTGTATGAATTAATTCCTTAGAATACATCATATATGAATTCCTTATAATTTTATAATCATGGGCAGCATGGTACTTTTGGAGGCTGATTACAAAAGATATTTCAGGAGTCTTTATTATCATTAAAGAAAGTACTCACAATCTCAAAAAATAGTGTTATTTTTAATGGGTCTTTCAGTTTGGATTAATTTATTGGCATTATAACTCTGATTAAAATGTAAATTGCTACAATAAATGGTTTAAATTAATATTCCTAATTGAATTGGTGAAACATATTTACATTTAGAGTTTCTCTTAATATGAACTATGAGCACTTTCAGTGATTGTCAAGTACTAACAACTCCATTGAAGTTGCACCATATATTATTTTCTGAGCTATTAAAATTAGGGGCTAAAGTAAAGTCATTTTTTTGGGATGCCTATGCGCACCCCATTTTGCTGGACTTGCATAAAATGAAACCACACATAGAAAAACCTATTTTCCATTATCAGTAATTGTAAAAGTACAGTTTACATTTGAATTTTTGTGGCCTATTTTTACCTAAAATACCACATGATAATACTGTGAATGAGATAATAATTACAGGACTTTAGTATTAATTTAATGTAAAGCTCGGTATTTAATGTTAATGTTTTTAGACATTGGTGCTATACATCTACATTGCCATTTCTTCTGTGATGCACTTTAAAAATATTTTTCCTTCAGTAATGGTGTTTCTTCAATTATATACAGCTAACCTTCTTAATTGACTGGAGGGCTGCCAATCGTTATCCTGCTTTGGTGATATTTTACATCAATTTATGCTTTCTTGTATCTACTGGAGGATGGCTGGCACAATTTGTTGGATCTGGAGCAAGGGAAGACATTGTTTGCCG
Source organism: Uropetala carovei (assembly GCA_036926305.1). Taxonomy (NCBI): domain Eukaryota; kingdom Metazoa; phylum Arthropoda; class Insecta; order Odonata; family Petaluridae; genus Uropetala; species Uropetala carovei. The sequence goes on along the minus strand of JAXCHB010000103.1, from coordinate 3,074,001 downwards.
CAAGGATGGAACGTTGAGAATGTCGGAACCTAGGTAAGAGCTTTAGGCTCTTATTTTTTGTCTGGAATATTATAGACATTTTTATAATTTAATGTTCATGCTGCAAATGCTTGTGACTTCCAAGATAATGGTTCTGAATTTGATGTCACTATTTCAATTAATCCCAATTTCATCCCAGTAATGCAGTTTAATCATTGTTACATAGATAACATTCTTCATTTTATACACTCGTTTTACTTAAAATTTTTGAGATGGTTAATTTTAGTTTTGTTGTTATGTTTTTACGTAGATTTTATTATGTCTATTATTATTGTTTTCTCTTTTTCTCATTACAGTGCTGGAGAAAATTTGTCATGTGTCATTGTTTTTGTACTAGTCTATTACTTCCTAATGGCTGGAATTGTTTGGTTTGCAATCCTCGCCTATGCATGGCATATAAGTTTTCTTGCATTAGGTAAATATTATTTTCTACTACTTTGGTTTTTAGATTATAAGTTTAAGTGATTAATTTCTTTATGTCTTGTCAGTTTGATTTTGCTATTTGCTTATAAAAACCATTCTTGTACCATTTAGTCATATGATGTCATTTATTGTTTAAATGAATTTTAGTTATCCAGTAGTGATTTGTTTCTGCAAATATATAAGAAAGATATTACAAACACATCCTTTCCTCAGTTTATGAATGAGATACGTTCCTAACACTGCTTTGTAAAATAAAATTCTTAGATGGAGGACACTTTTTCCTTTACTTTAAAGTTAAAAAACTCGTATTATGTTCCCAGCACCGGTCAAAATGACCACTCTGGCCTTTCTAAGTCTAGTGCTAAAGTCGAAAGTCTAAAAGTGATAATGTAAAGGTGAAGAACCTTTATTTATGAAAAGTGATAAAATTGCAGGTCATTTAGTGCACATCTGCAAACACGGCAACATGAGTTCTAGTATTAAACTATCAGTTTTATGAAAAATTGTTTCAAACAAAACTTGTAGAAAATTACATTATTTGTAATTTTTATAATAACAACTATTTACAACAAGTTAGGAAAATGTACAGCGTATCACAAATAGATGCATTTTGTGCATTGGAGTATTTGAAAGAAATGATATACGTGTACGTAAGGAAAATAGCATTTTAAAGTTCTTTTCTTTGACATAAATACTCAGTTTTCTTCCAATTTAAAAATATTGCATACACACTTAAGGAAATTAAATGTATTTTTCTGAGATTGTTTATGTTAACAACAATGAAGAAGTAACCATGCAAGAAGTTCAACTCAAATTAAGACGGTCTTGTTTGATTTTATAGATAATGGCTACTCTACAATAAAAATGTATAGGAAAAGAAATACAGGCGACTCCCAAGTTTCGATGGGGATGCATTCCTGAAAACGTGTTTGAATCTCGAATAGTCGAATGTCGAACGCCGTTTTTCCATATACTTGCATGTTATAATCGGGGGATACGTTCCCGCATCTCAGGAAAAAGTCTCCCCTCACGTTCTATAAAGATAAAATGACATCACTAATATGTTAATACAACAATATTAAATTATGAATAAATTATATAATAAATATTTTAAATGTATAAGTTATTTTTTGCACTAAAAAGGAAAAAAATAAATTTTTGTTTCGAACTTCAAAGATAGATGTATACAGTATGTTCTGCAGACAGCCGGTCTGGATAACATACCTGCATACATCTTTCTAGACATAAAACTATTTATCGCAGCGAAATTAATATAAAAGTTATTAAAAAAGCACAAAATAACTTAAGAATAAAGATACAGTAAAATAAAATGTATTTCATCATGGTCTCACGAATAGGAATGTTTCTGACACTGATCATCTACCCAAACTTTTAAAAGTTTTTCCATTTTAGGAATCACAACACCGCACCTAGGGCTGTTTATTGTTGTTATCAAATTACATGAATTTATCACATCTTCTAGAATTTTCTCCATCTGTTTCACATAAGTTCTAATAGTTGAACAACACATTCCCAACGATGGTGCGATTTCAGTGTGGCTTTCACCTTTCTCAACACACTTTAAAATTTCTAATTTCAATTCATAACTATAAGTCTTATGCACTCTTTTATTTGATTCACTTACATTATCGCTATTACATTTCCTTTTAGATGCCATGTCAAGTGATAAATTTATAAATAAATCAATAAAATAAATAAAATTTAAAAGATTAACAGAAAAAAGAGTGAAATCAGCACAAATTCAAACAATTAGAGCAGATATAACTATGTCTACACTAAAACTAAACCTCGCATGGTTGTTTGGAACCAATTACTCCGCGTAAAGTAGTTCCCAATTCGATCGGCTGGGTTGAAATCTCGAATTTATCGAATCTCGAATGGTCAAAATTCGGGAGTCGCCTGTACACTACTTTATCAGTTCTACAATTTTTATTTGAAAACTGTTTCGATATGACCAATACATTACGAGATATGACAGAAAGTTCACTTTTTATCACCATAAAAGTGGTACCCCTGATTGGCTTGCATGATTCAGTTATGTGATTTCCGTATTATCTTTGACTGTAAGTCCTTAATATCAAATTTCATGAAAATCCATTAGGTAGAAGCCGAGAACTAACATGTGGACAGACAGACCGATGCTAATAGGCCCTTATGCTGGGAGCGAAACACACCTAAAAATGGAGTTATAAAGTAGATATTTGAAAAAAATCGGTACAACATACATTGTACAAACTTTCTCGTATACTAATGTGTCATTTAGTTATCTTTAGAAAATGAAAATCGTATCAGCCTGTTTTTAGAAAATCCTATTTTTGTTAAAGTTGCCCAAGCATAAACTAGCCTTATATTCATTCATTGAGAAAAATGAAATACGTAGTAATATTGCAGACGTATGCTCAAGTAACCGTACGAAATTTGATCAAAATCGTTCTAGCCGTTTTTGAGAAAATCAAATTATTGCTCAAGTTGCCTTGAATAAACTAGCCTTATATTCATTTTTTGAGAAATATGAGCTATACCATATTATTGAAGACGTAAACTTAAGTAACTGTACAACATTTGATCAAAATCGTTAGAGCCGTTTTTGAGAAAATCAAATTATTGCTAAAGTTGCTTTGAATAAACTTAGCCTTATATTCATTTTTTGAGAAATATGAGCTATACTGTATTATTGAAGATGTAAACTTAAGTAACTGTACGAAATTTGATCAAAATCGTTAGAGCCGTTTTTGAGAAAATCAAATTGTTGTTAAAAAATGCATAGAATAAACTACCCTTAATTATTGAGCAATGACAACTATTTCTACATATACTCTGCTCAGTATGATAAAATACCTAAGTATGACATTTCATTCATTTTCGCTTTACCGTTTAGGCTCCAGAGCCAGTAACAGACAGACAGCATTGCAAAAACCACTTTTTCGGATTCAGCGACACCTAAAACGTATATTTCCGTAAAAATCTCGAGGTTGAATTTTTTCGCGATAACAATACTTTCTCGATACTTCATATGAGAAAGTAAAAAAGGAAAAACAACTAGAATAAACACCCACTTCCAGTGGACCAGTTTCAGCCAACACCTTTTCAAATGTCCATTTGCTAATAAAAAATCTTAAATACAAAATTTTATGCTGATCTGATTATTAGTTTTTGATTTAGAGTTCCCACAAAACTCCTATCTCACACACACACACAGACATCATCAAAAAATAGTCAAAACATGTTCTAGGGACCTCAAAACATGCATTTTCGTTGAAATCTTGAAATCGATTTTTTTCACGAAAACAATGCTTTCTCTATAATACGTATATGGAGAAAGTAAAAATTATTTAAGATCTAAATTATTATATTCTACCAACATTATCTGAGATAATATGAACTGTGAAATAATTGAAATCATCATTTCTGTAGTTTCCTAGCGAAATATATGAAAATACCAAGTAAATTATATCATTCCACTGGGAACATAAAGTTTTTTCCGTGATTTTTTCTTAGAAAATAAATTGGTCAAAGTATTGTAATTTATATCTTTAGCAACATCGTACTCAAATAAAAGAGAAATTATTTGTTTTATTTTAAGACAAGCTGTCAATATTTTGAGAGGCAATATATACTGTAATATTTATGGGCACACATAGTGATGAAATTTATTGTAAAACGTATTCTATAACAACATCAAAGTGAAAAAAGCAGATTTGGAGAGTCCAATGTCATAATATCAGCCATTATGTCAATTTTCTCAAGTACCTCCTAGCATCTTTAAAAGTACCCCCAGGGGTATGCGCACTCCAATATAGGAAACCCTGCACTAAGGTATTCCAAACAGCTTACAAAGCCTTTTCGATTTTATGATTTCTAAATCTAAACCAAGACTAGCTAATAATTTAACTGTAGCAATGATTTGCGTTAAAACTTCACGCCAGTAATTTTGTTCACTCTGTACTTGTTTCAGTAACTCAGTATCAATGCACTCTACTATTGACGTTCTTCTTTGGTAAGCATAGTAAGCTCCAATATGAACACTCATTATGTTAATGCTCTGCAGACATTTTCAAAGTAATTAAATACATTAATCATTTTATTAAACGATTCAGAAAATAATTTAACAAACAAAGCAATAAATTGATTCGTTTAGGAAAAATTAACCATTCACGCATTTCTTTTTTTCCTTTTGCAGTAAAAATTAGACTCATTAAAATTTCTGTAATATATTCTATCATGCTCTGTATTTGATACCTTTAGGTTTTCAATACTTCCTACATTACAAGGTTTGTTTGTTAAATAATATTCTATCATTTCATTTGATATTATCAACACTATTTTGGGCAGTTAATGGAGGATGTAAAGGTAAATAACTGAAAAATGTATCTGAAAAAAATAAAAAACTGGCTCAGCTATTACAGAAGCCTTCACTTCATTTTCATTCTTTCTCACCCACTATGAGTACAGTTGGTCTTCTAATCTTCCAAAACGGTCATATATATATATATATATATATATATATATATGGATCTCAGGGAAGGATGTTTACATTCATTAGGCCAAGTGATCGGCTAGATAGATGCAAAGAATAAGTGTCATTAAGATCTTATAAACAATGCTGATACTGGCGTCAGCTAAGCATCGAATCAGAGCATAACACAAACGATGTGGTGAGACTACTTCGTCCACCACTTAAATTTTAATATATCAAAATTGCGGAGTCTGTGTGTACAGCAGCCTCCAGTGCCAATTTGCTCTTTACAAAACCGACCTTTGGTGAGGTCCTCTTTTCATGCGCCTGTGCATAAATCCACCTCTGACCAAGTGATTTTATATGTACTGTCAATTCTACGTTAAAAATTTGCTTAGAAGAATAGCCACCTTCCTTGATTAATTCTTTCGGTGGCCTCCGAATCCGCACTTGCTGCTTCCCCTTCATATGTTGTGTGGAGAAGAATTTGATAAACCCAAAAATAACAAGTAACTCAATTGGATAATTTAGTATCGCCAGAATTATGAAATTAACTTAATTCACGACTTTTCTCCAAATCTGCTCTTCTAGTTGACAGACGACAGTAGCATGGTGCTGTGGGAGATATTCAAATCCACATATTAGCAAACTTGCAATTCAGTGACTACAAAATTCGTAAAAGCAAAAAAAAGTTTGTAAAGTGAAAAATCTAGTGCCAAAAGTTAAATGGTGTTAAGGTGAAAATTTGTAAAACAAGTGTTCGTAAACCAAGGAATGGATATATAATTTACCAATGAGGATTTTATTAAAGATAATTACGTAAAGTGTCTACATGCATTTCTTATTCCTATTATTCAATCTCCTAAAGCAATTCATGCAAAGTAACCTTACATTGAAGCTCACCTCAATCGTCTTTTTCTTTAGGGAAGGTTCGTGAGCGAGTAGACCAACGTGGTGCTTACTTCCACTTAGCGGCTTGGTCCCTGCCTTTGGTGCTGACAATTGCTGCCATGGCTCTCGGTGAAGTAGATGCAGATGGGTTAGCTGGCATATGTTTCGCGGGACGAACGTCTCCGTTCCCACATCCCCCACCTCTCCCATACTCACCAAACGAAGGGACATATTCCACGTTTGGTTCTTCTTTCGCTTACTCTTCATTAACACAAGCACGAGGTGGATCAGCAACATCAAGAGCTGTGTTTTTACTGGCACCAGTCGTGATTGCTGTTGCTATTGGTGGATTCTTTCTGACGAAGGGTAAGTATAGATTATTGTGGCATATGAAGTGACATTCAAGTTGCTGTGAACACGATTAGTCCATCGGAGAGTAGCAGAAGAAATGAATCGGTCATTGAACTTAAAGTAATCTATAATTGTGAAAGCTACTGTGGTAGGGTCAACGTCACGAAGGTGTAATTGTTGAAACAAGAATTCATTGAGCATGTTCACATATTGGCCAGATATCACGGTAACCCCGCTGCCATTTTCATCCTCAAAAAAAAAATAAGGGCCAAAGATACCAAACGCCAATAACCTGCGTCACACTTACTCTTTTACTGTGAAGTGGTTTTGCATGCATTTCTTGAGGATTAACTTCACTCCAATACCACATATTTTGTTTATTCACACAGCCAGACATTTCAAAATGAGCTTCATCTGACATTATCAAGTGATTAATCACATCTGGATGTTCATTTACTAAGTCCCCAAATTGCTCACAAAAACCTCTCCTTGAAGCAAAATCATGGTCTGACAATTCTTGTACAATCTGGATTTTGTAGGAGTGGTAATTTAAGCCCAAATGCAGTATCCGACAAAGAGATCTGCTCGATATGTTAAGGGCAAGAGATTGTGTGCTGATCGTGTAGGGCTACAATCGATGTTTTCCGGCATCCTCACAGTTCTGTCACTGCCTCCAGATTTTTTGTTCATTGAAGAAGCTGTGGTTCGAAACTTCTCAACCCAATTCTTGATGGTGTTGCGATCTGGAACCTTTCCATGTCTCCCAATGTTAAAATACTGTCTGAATATTCGCTGCGTCACTATCACAGAATCACAGTTGTTGAAAAACATCTCTGCAGTGAACGCATGGTGCACAGCTGACCACTGATCCATGTTTACTAAAATGGCATCCAAAGCCCAAGGCTATTGCGTACTTGGTTTTATCCCCTCTCCGGGGCCGCCAAAGCACTACACAAGTCAAAATGATGAGTGAACACTACCCCACCCTCTATAACAAAAACCTCCGTATAACGAACATACTCGTGCATGGTTGGTTTGCCCCTGTGCTTATGTAACTGCCGTAAACTCCCTACAATGAACCTCCATACAACAAACACCCCCTTTTTCGATCCCACCAATTTTGTTACACGGAGGATTTACTGTATATCTTATAAGCTAGCAAATATGGTAATTAAAAAAGTCGAAACTGATTTCTATCTAATGCTCATTCTTTTTTCCAGCACGTCTTTATAAAAAGTGCTAGCATAAATGCCAGTCAAAAATTATGGTACATTAAATTTAAAGTATTTATTTCATTTTGCTGGTTTTTAAAATATAAATATAAAAATTCTTTATAAAATAAAATATTTTATTAGAATGATAAATACTTTACAAATGCAAAAAATTTCTCTCCCACTCTCTTTCCCCTCTGCATCTCACTTCCTCTCATTGTAACTGCTATCTTTGTTTCTCTCCCTTCCCTACCTTCCTCTCTCCCTCTTACATCTTTCTCTACATTTTCTCACTCTTTTCCCTCCCTCTAGCCTTCCTATAAGCCAACTCATGTCAGGAGGAAATGATGACCACATTTTAACTTTGCAAAAATAGCTTTTTGCACTCCATGGGTTAATTTTTAGCTGAGCAGTTCACTGAGAAAGGAACACTGTTTGTGGACTTCTTCATTCATTTTCTTCAGTATGATATTTTCTTATGGCACAAAAAATAATTAATGCAATAAAAAATGAACAAATCCAACTCAGAAAACATTCTCTCTCAATGAACTGCTTGATCAAAGAAATTCCTCACTAGGGTGCAAACACCTATGTTTACATTATTAAAAGGCACAGGGACATTACTCCTTTTTTTATTAAGATTATATTTTTTTGTCTTAGCCCTTACAAAACTATTGGGAAGACTGCTTATTATTTATGTAACGCTTAACCCACTGATCTCATCCTAAGCATTCTTTATTTTTTGATGCAGTAAAGCTAATATTTTCCTTTTGTATCGCATTGTTCAATGCATACATTCTATATAGGACAAATGAAACACAAACTCAACAACAGATTCAAGCATGTACCAGTGGCGAAACTACTGTGGTGCAAGGGGTGCAATGCACCTGAGCCCACTCCGCAGAGGGAGTCCACTCAGGCCCCAGTTTAAGTTTTTAAGACCACATGTTTGGTAAAGTATCCTTGCGAAACAATGACGTGGGTTGCACCCTTTTCTTACCCAACCACACCAGACAACCCTAAAGGTTTTAGTTATTTTTTGACCTTCCCCTATCCCTTTTGAATGACTTTTGCTGACTTCCTTTAGGATCCAAAGGGTTGGATTTCTCAATGCAGTCTATGGCCATGGAATACCTAGAACCCTGTAAATGAGGAGTGAGAAAGGAAACTCGCTAGTCTTTTGTAAGGAAGCCACTAATTGTTTTACTATCCTTTATCTACTATTGGATGGTGAAGAAAGACGTTAATTGGAATTAGAAACTCCACAACGAGAGAATGAATTTTAAGGCTGTTTAGAACTGGATACATGAGATGAGTTAAAAAATTACATTGAATTATCTGATAATAATTATTTGCAGTCAACATGCCCTAAAGATAAAGGTTTATACACCAAAGATGTGAATGAAAATGAAAAACAAAAGATTATTTTATCTGGTCCTAATCAGCCAAAAGGACCATTTACCAAAGATCCTAAACAAAATAACATCATTCAATGAATCTTATTATTTTCAAATCATGCAAGCTGGGATTCATATAAGAAAAGATTGGTTATGCTATTCTAAAATAAAGGATTATGTTTGCTATCAACCATACTGGTTATTCTCTAAGTGGTATCCAAACACTATGGCAAATGGTAGTAAAGATTGGCAACATTTAACTTGAAAAATTCAACGTCATGAAGATTCATCTGATCACAAACAATGCTGTGCAATGCTTAGTCAGTGGTGTGAAGGAAAAGCAATTACTGATGGAATTAATCTCAAAATAAAACTAGATACCTCATACTGGAAAAGTCATTGATAGATTAGTAAATATTACACTCACCTTAGCTTTGGAGAACTTTCCATTTCATGGTCATCAAGAGGATAGGAAATCATCAAACGGGATTTTTTTGATCAATCATAGAGCTATTAGCAAAGTATGACAGTGTGTTGGATCAACTCTTAAACTCACCCATAAGAAAAATAAAGTATTTATTGCCAAAAATTCAAAATGAAATAAATAATCAGAATTTTAGCTAATGCTGTTTTTGAAAAAATCACATATCAATGCAAATCAGTCCCTTTTTTCTATACTGATTGATACAACTCAAGATATATAAAAACTCGATCAGTTAAGCTTGATTGTCTGGTATGTAACAATAGTGTACAGTGACTACCAGAAGGTCTCTTAACAAACGCTTTCTACATTACATTAATATAATTTAATGTAATTTTGTATTTCTATAAGATTATAAAACATTTATATAAAGCAAAATATGTTGTTTTTATTAAAGGTTTCGTTTTTAAGAATGCATTTAGAAATTAATGTGTTAGGGGCTGATTCTCAATTTTGCACCTGTCCCTCTGAAGGGGTAGTTACGCCACTGGCATGTATCTCATATCAACTATAGAAATTTCAACAAATCTAGAGTAGTAAATAAATAAAATTTTCCTTCGCCATAAATAGGAATTCATGCTGCAGGTCACTGGTAATACGGTAATTATAGAGTCTAACTCAAAAGGAATCACACACATGCAGAAACATGCAAACAAGGTCAAGAAGCACTTTCTTAAAGAAATCTAGAGTAGCTGAACACATTAATGATATGGCACACCTTATCTCCGTCACAGATTTACATTGCTTTAACATATACTCTTGCCAAATCTAGACAGCTGTACTGTCATCTTCAGTAGTGTCTCTGCATGTGTGTGATTCCTTTTGACTTAGGCTCTGTGACGGTATTACCAGCAACATGTAGCATGAATGTATTCTCTTCCTTTTGTATGATGAAGGAGAATTTTATTTATTTATTATTTTGTTATTCATCATGTCTCACATCCCCAATTTATTACACAAATCTAGAGTAGCTAAACACATAACCCCTCAGGCCAGTTCAACATACTCTTATACGTCCAACCCTGCCTACTGCTGCAGCAGTTGTTTATAAAGATATGTATATTTTTCACTAGGTTATTTAGTATTTTTTCATAAATTTTTATTATTTTATGTTCAATAGTCTTTAAAAAATACCTTCCGATATCCTTGCATACTTAATGCAATAGTGAAATTTAAATACTGCCCTACGTAAGTTAGTGGGCATTTAATTACCTGCTTGAGAGTTTAAGGATATTGCCCACCCAATCTCTATCACAGACTTAAAATTGCTTTAACGTAACTCTCTATATTTTTAAATTGTAATGATCATGATGAGTAATGCTCTAATTTTGTGAATGACTCGATTAGAAATAAACTTAGAATCCCGAAATTTTTCAGGATTTCAGTGTTGATGTATCTGTATGTTATGACTAAAAATATTTCGAAAAAAGTGACGGGTTCGATTCCAGAGGACGAATGTCGTTTCCCAAAAGATAACATGTGAAACTCACCTTTTTGGTTTTGAAGGCTTTCATTCTTTTACTCTTTAAAATATCTTAAAATTAAGTTATCGATGTGAAATTTGCGCTAAAACACGCCAAAAAGAATGAGGATTCTTATTCTTACCATCAAATACTCAATCTCATTTGAATTCGCTCATATTTTGAATTTATACTCGAGTTTTGGTAAATTTTTTTAACATTTCCATAATAAGATTCCATGGTTACCGGTATTGTTGTCCTCAGTAATTTCCATGCATGTGCACTTAAATAATGGCTTAAAGATTGAAAATAAGATTAAAAATTGCTCGAAATGACCTAACATATGAATTTAGTGCAAATAAATCGAGCACAGTATGTATTCATGTTATTTATATTTTTTATCTATATTACTAAAATCCTATTTCTGTTTGTCTCTCTCTCTTTAATGCTGTATACTTCAGCTATTTTTAATGGGAATTTCAGCCCTCTAAGCTTATTTTTTATCGAGTTATTCAACTAAGTTTCTTAATTTGTTATTAATAACCAAACATACATCCCTTATAAAATATATTCATTAAACTCATATTTAAAACATATTACTGTTAAAGTAATCTAAATCCAATAGGTACACGGTAGGAACGAAGAAACAGCAAGCAAAGGAGGGGGGGGGGGGGGGGGGTGCCAGTGAGCAGGGGGTTTGCCTCCATGTACTAACATAGCAAAACTTTACATTTATGCAAGCCCTTATGTTTCTCAAAACAAAGACAATATTATGAACAATTAGTCTGGTCCTACTATTAATAACATGCCCCTTTCAATCTGCCTTAAAAAATGAACCCATAACCATTCCTTCAGCTACACCCACATCTTAGATGTCAATAGATACTCTTAGGTGTTTTACAAGAGCTGACTTTTTCCTTCACTAAGTTTGTTTGAATTTGTGTATGAGCATGTGTGTGCATGTGCATACATGTATATACAAGTCTCCAGTGAGGGAGTAACAACCTCATAAAACAGAGTTAATTGTGTTCTTGTCATAACTTTATCAATTGTTTGTCAGTCTTCCATTTGGTGTATAAGGTGGCTCTATCCTTTTCATTACCAGGTTACTCTTATTTTATTTTGTCTTAATACTTTAAAACAATTTAATGTCTCAAAAGATGTAGAGGTTTTTCAGATGTAACAACTACCCAAACCCATTTCTCTAATTTTTTAAAATTTAACTTATTTTACAGTTATATTTTAAATAGCATAAAATTTGGAAAATATTTATCAAATGGAATATGATAAAGGTTTGTTATTTCATTCTATCATTATTACATCAATGTCATGAGTAAACTTTTGGTCAAATTTTTGTATGGTTTCCCTTTATCACTATCACTTATGCCATAATTTTAAAACAATGGTTTTTATAGGTTTGGTTACGCTGGTCCGCCTAAGAGTGAGCAGCAGGGATTTGATATCTGAGCGAGCTGGTGCCAGGATTCGGGAAGCTATTGTTCGGCTGGCTCTCTTCTCTTCATTTTCCTTGCTATTTGCTCTGTTAACTCTTGTCTGCCATGCCTATCAGATGCAAAACCGTGATCCCTGGGCTTTAAGTCTCCATCGTTATGTTGTGTGAGTTTACTGTGATAGCTGTAAGCTTCAGAGCTTGTCAGTTTTTCTCTGCTCTATAAGTCAACTTCAAGTATTGTTTTGGATTATTTGGTTCTACTACAAGTAGAATTGCATTGGCTGTATTACAAATCCTTACAACTTGAATTTAGAATAATATATTTGCTCAATATGCATATTATAAAAATCCTTTTACATAATTTTCATTCTTTAATGCAGTGTTTTACCCTTCAAATTACTAGAAATATTTTTTTTCTGTCAGTATTTCATATTTTTTGTGTTCATATGGAAACAGGAAAATTCTTCAAAATTCATTATTATCACAGAAGTTTCACTTTTTTCTAACGTGTATTTTCATAATAAATTCTTTTATAATCAAGGAAGTTATTCTTGTTAAGGTCCTTAATTTTAGCTCTAAATGGATTCCACATTGCTTATTAAAGCATATTAGTTCAAATTTTCTTAGCTTTAAGGAAAGACACTAATCAATATTGTTCTGAATGAAAACTTGATTCAGTTGAAAGTATTTTGATAAGTTTGTCTTGCATGGCTATTCCAGATGCAAGGTGATGAAAGAAGGTAGAAGTGCAGGAGAATCTGCATTGGGACTGGGAGGTGATGTCGGATCAGCTGGCGTGGCAAAAGCTCTTAGCGAGCTGCTCCTGGAATGGAGTCGTATTGATGGAATTCCAGGTGGCGCTGGAGCATGCCGCTTTGAGTCACGGCCCAGTCTAGCAATGGTGCAGCTGCACATATTGGCACCATTTGCAGCTGGTGTGGTGATGTCTTCTTGGGTTTGGACATCATCAACTATGCAAGCATGGCGACGCTTCTTTCGCAGGCAAGGATAGACTCAATGCTATTTCATTTTGCGTTTTCACCAAATAAAATATGACCTACCATGATGGAATTGAATCCAAGGGCTCATTTTAGGAGTAGCGTAATAATTCATTTATTTTTATTTTATTCATTATTATGTAATTTTTTAAAATGCTATAATTCAATTCTTTGCTCTTGCGATCATTATCTCTCTGAAGATGTGTGATATAACCAATGGACATATGACAGTACCTAAGAAAAATTTTGTATTCAGTTTAAAATATTGAAGTTGTTTTTGTTGATCATTGCAGTATTGAGGCCCTTTCTAAGTCTTACTGTGGCCCGAATGCTAATTTTTCTCTCAACTAAATCATTTGAGATTTTATAAAAATACAGTAAAATTTCTTTATAACAAAATTGAAAGGATCCATTTCTGGCACTTTGTTGTTAGGAGGTTCTTTGTATGGAGGTTTTTTCAGATTCATCATTCTTTCGTTGAAATTTCAACAGGCCACAACTAGTTTTATATTAATGTTTCAAAATGAATTGACTGTTACTAAAATATGGTTTGCCTTGGTAGAGGGGTGGTTAGCTTGTCAAGCTCCCAATGCTAGGGTCGCAGGTTCGAATCCTGCCTAGGGCATGGTCATGTGTGTTTGTCCTTGTTATTGTTGTTATGATATTCAGTATAATTGGCCCTGTGCTGTCTTTGAATTCTTGCCAATAAATAAATAAATAATCGTTAGAAGTTGTAATCTCAAAACTTTGCCTTGGCTGCAAAAATAACTTGTTCTATACCATGTGTATAATGCTTCTGCTCTCTTCCAGGGTTTGTAACAGTCGTGCCGTAGATGAACCTGTACGACTTCAAAAACATAAAGTAATTGCACGTGCTTTTGCCAAACGGAAGGAGCTTGACCAAGTGGGAAGACTCTCTATTAGTTTCCATACAACTCATGAAGACCCAGTAGGTATGTAAAATTAAGTCTTAATATTTTTAGTGTAGGTTCTCTTAAGATTATGTTATGACTCCCAATGATCATATTTTGTAATTAATGGTTCTGCTGCTAAGTAATAAGCAGATAATTTTGTTTAATTTATAATATTAATTGTGAAGATAATCATTTAAATATTTTTAAAACTTAAATCTGATTAACTATAACAATGATTCCATGTTGAATATGAGCTAAAAATATAAACAATTTTCAGTCTTTTTAACTACTTTTCCGAGTCTTTTTATTTCTGGTTGATAATTCTCAAAGATAATGATTTATTAACTTGTCATTAGAACAATAATACCGTATACTACAGTGATACAGCAACACTAAAAATTTCTACACTCAGCAGGATTTGAATCTATGCCTAAAGTGGTATAATATATATACATATATCGATTCTGATACAAATTATCTTTATATGCTTCTTTTAGTAGAATTTAATGTGACATACCTAAAGAGATTATACAGGTATACCTTGGTTAACGAACTAGATGCATTCCATAGCAACTCTTCATTATCGGAAACTTTGTTAGAAAGATAGAGATACATTCTAAGGCAGAGGTTCTCAATGTGGTGCCCACAGGCACCCTGGCACCCTTCAAGCCATTTCTAGGTGTTTGCTTTCCTCTGCACACATGAAGATGTTCATAATCCCTTATCCAATGATGCCAGTCTTGAAAATTTTGTTACGGTACTGCGATATTAACATAGCCATTCTACCTAGTTCTACTTTTCTTCGCTAGATGGAACTAGTTATTTGCACCGGTCTACCAACTGAGACTTTCCTATTTTGACCATTACGTGGCACTGTGCATTACTCGTTATGTCTGCGATGTTTCTATGTTCTCATTCTCAGCAGAATGGGATATCCCCGAGTCCAGAGATCGCCACAACCCAACCATTGCTTTGAAACCCTTACACGCCATCACAATAATGTCAGGCATTAAAGTGATTATGGGTTCCTTAAATGGGACCTATCCCTCAGTCCCAGTTTGCAAGGTAAATTGGCTTGCAAGCTTTTTATAACAATTATGTTCAGCGAATAAGTTGTAGCGGATACCTTAAATGGAACCTATCCCTCATTGTCAGTCCCAGTTTGCAAGCTAAATTGGCTTGCAAGCTTTTTTATAACAATAACGTTTAGCGAAAAAGTTATAACGGGTGCCATAAATGGAACCTATCCCTCAGTCCCAGTTTGCAAGTTAAGTAGGCTTACAAGCTAAATTGGCTTGCAGGCTTTTTTATAACAAGTACTTTCTGCAAAAATATTATAGCGGTTGGCTAAAATGGAACCTATCCCTCAGTCCCTGTTTGCAAGCTAAATTGGCTCCATTTGCGGCGCAACAGTCATGCGAGATATTTCACACCTTAGTCACCAATTTTCCTTCACAAATAACAAAAGAGTAGCGAAAAACGTAGTGTCGCATGCACTCGGGGATATCCCATTCTGCCTGGAATGAGAACGTAGAAACATTGCAGTCACATCGAGTATTGCACACAGTGCCACGTAATGGTCAAAATAGGAAGTTCTCAGTTGGCAGACTGGTGCGCATAAGTAGTGCCATCTAGTGGGGAAACGTAGAACTAGGTAATGTGGACGTGTTAATATCGCAGTATCTTTGTTACTAATATTTTTGTTCGCAATGCTGCCGAATGATAGGACCATTTGCTTCATGAAAATAATCGTTACTACCAGAACATTGCCCAGACATCCTGCCGCCTGTGACGACATATGACCTGTTTCTTTCCATCCAACTTCCTCAACTCGAGCCCTCCCTCCTCTGACAGAAAAAAATATTAAAATCAGTTTGTTTTCCTTTCACAGAATTTAATTGTTTCAAGCATTAATCAAAAATATTAGTTGTTAATATATTAAAATATATAATTCATTGCGTCATTTCTTGTGATTTCTAACAATTTTTTTATGCTTGTGTCCACCTCCATATCCCAGAATATGTTAAGTGCCCAATGGAGGTAAAAGGTTGAGAACCACTGTTTCTAAGGCTTCAGAAAGGGGGGTTTTAGTACCAAAATTTTAGTAAATAATAAAAAAAATGGACAAAAATATTGGTAAACATGAAATGAGTACAATGAATGTACAATTTTAATTGATGATTAATATAAATTAATAAAATGTCATTCTTACTGCAGCTCTACTCCTCCGTTTTCACGTTGTTAGTAGTTGAGACGGCAAGAGCTCCATGGTGTATCAGTCACGATTCCTGCTGAGAAGATGAATCTGTCTCTTGCAGTTGCTGGTTTAAAGATTTTTGAAAACTATGAGGGTGGCTTGCATATCTTGAAGCATCTCCAAGTACCAATTCATTTCATGTAACATAGCCCTCTTCACAGCGCATCTCTATGAAATTTCTGCGTCATTCTCTGTCAGAACCTCCATAGCATGAGAAACTTCGCTCAGACAGTAGAAGAAAATCTTTGTTGATAAAACTCCCTGGAGATGCCTCTTCTCGGTGGTTTATGTTTTCCGACTCCTTCTGTTGTACTTGCTGCTCAGTCAACTCTTGTAACTGCTTGTTTGTTAGCGTATCTCTGTGGTTATGCGGTAGCTGCTGCAGTTCGTCGCCGTCGACTTCCTCGAAGCCTACTGACTGGGCCATTTCAGCTACTTCAATGGTAATGGCTTGAATCCTCGACTCTAACCAAATAAAGTCTTACAGGACTTTCTGCCAAACGCAAATTAGGCTATGATCAGTTACTTCTTCCCAGACATCTTCGATATTGTAGATGGCTTTCACAATGCCGTAATTCTTCCAAAATTTCCTGATTGACTGCTTCTGACCATCATTAGCCTTAACCAACTGACTGAACGTGCACTTTCGATAATATGCTTTGAATATCGCAGTGACATCCTGGTCCATCGGCTGTAGAATTTCATTTGTATTTGGTGGTAAAAACAAAAATTCCACGGGTATGCATGTCTGAAGTGAGCCAAGATTTGTTGGATATGCTAGAGCCTTGTCTAGCAGTAAAAATACTTACAGTTGGAAACCATTTTATACATAATAATGCTGCACAAAGGGACAAAAATAATTAACAAACCAACGTTTAAACATGTCCTTTACCACCCAATCATTCATGTTTGAACAACCAGATTACTTTTGATAATCCTCTTCATGGAGTGAGGCATCTCCGAATATCTCCCGATGTATTGTCACTCAAGAGCAAGATTTAATATGTTTTCCAGACTGAAAACCAGAAGTCCGCTTTTCTTCTGGAGGGTAATAGGTTCCAGAAAACCCCTGTCTCATCCACATTAAATGCTTAATTCGGAGGATAGCCCCCTGCTTCCACCATGGCATTCAGCACTGCCAGAAATTCTGTTGCTGCCTTGATCCAGCTTCTATCCTGATGCAATAGTTGTGGATTTTGGCTCTCTTCTTGGATTTCTCGAAATATCCACGGGAAGCCACAAAAGTTTCTTCATTTGACTCATCTGCTTAAGCCTTAAAATAATCAAACAGACTTAAAGCCTTCTGCATTATCGCCATCTGACTCATTGGTGTATGAGCATGGGTCATTTCGTCCACCCAAACACAATATTTTCTTCATGATACTACTTCATGTGCATGTTAATTTAGTGGCAGTGAGATTGGTGGAATGGTGCATGGAAGTCTTCACTTTGCTTGTTTTATGATGGTTGCTATTGACTGTGCCATCCATAATAAACAAGCCACTTCACTTTTTCTCTCTCCCACCTCTAGCATTTTCATGACTTGAATCTTCATTTCTAAAGAATTAATTTACCCTTTTTACTTATTAAACCCACTATCAGTTGAAAAATATTTGGAGAACCTACTGGGGTAATAATCCCAGTCCCAATCAAAAAAATAGTAAAAATGTTAAATTAGCTCTAACATATACACATAAGAAAGCCTTTAAATTATGTTTTATTGTAGATATTACAATTCAACCCATTTTGCTTAAAAATGATCTCAATTTAAAATCCTACACAGGCCTTGAGTTTGATTTGAACAGTGTTGGTGCCGCATCTGGAGATCTCAGTTCAGCATGGGCTGCTGCGCTGCCTCATTTGGTGATGCGTAGAGGAGCAATCACTGGTGGCACTGGCCTTGGACTAGGTGGTGGAAATTCGTTCTCTTCCCAAGTCCGAAGAAACTCTATGGATTCTGAAATCAGCTATAGTGTTCGCAGGTACAATTTCATCAAAGTCAACTCCATGTTAATGTAGCTCTCTTGAATTTTATTTTATGCAGGAAAAAATATCGCTGTCATCATTTTAAAAGATCTTTTCTTTCTATCTTTCTGAATTTTTCTTAAAATTCAATGTTTTTTTTCATTTAATCTTTTGTCTTGATTTTTTTAAATACATTCTTAACCCTTGTTAAAATTTTTTATCATAATATATTTACATAAGCGTCATTTTAAGCACAAAGATGTAAAAATAGAAGAAATAGTGCTAAAATAATTACGTTGTAGAAATATTTAAACTTGGCGAACAGTGTGTGCCAAATAGTTTTAAAATGCTGTCAATTTGTAAAGAGTGCTTAATATGCATTGTTCTCTAATATGTCCTATCTTTATTGCCTGACTAATCGAGCAAGTTGTTAGCAGCCTTTTAGCTATTGTTCTTGAGGAGTAAAACAGATGCAAAGCTATGTGCGTCGCTTCTTCTATGTTAAACACGCTTCGCGATTTGCCTGTAAAAGTTTAAATATTTCTACAACGTAATTATTTTAGCATTGTTTCTTCTATTTTTACATCTTTGTGCTTAAAATGACACTTATGTAAATATATTATGATAAAAAATTTTAATGATATAATGTCATATGGTACTAAATATATCTTGAAAATTTAGTTCGTATATAATGTAGAAAATCCGAACTATAACTTCAACAATGAGAATTATAAATCATAACATGCATTAAAAGGCTAAATAAACAAAATTTAGAATGAATCAATCGTTATTACTACTGTTTACGGTTCCATTTTCCACACAATGCAGCAGCACACTCAGTATTCCACGCGACCAGTTGCATGACATTTTTTGACGCACCCAGTTAAGGGTTAAATTAATATATTATTTTTTGTTGATTTTTCTAACTTCTAGTGGGAGAAATTTTGCTGTGCATTCAGAAAAAATATGTAAAATTGATGATCTGTTTGGAACTGGTTAATTAAGAAAAGTAGGGGATCTGCCCCTACATCAGGGGTGGGGAAACTTTGGATGAGTCAGGCCGCATTAGCCATTGTGATTGCTTAGGTGGGCCACGTTAACAGATGAAAATGCTTTAGCTGCCCACATTAGGGTCCACTTCGGAAGTTATTTGAGAGAATGCGAAGGTTTCTATCTGTGAAAATTGATAATTAATATTATTTTATCTTCTAATCATCACAAGAAAAGTTTTCTGGCTCTAATTTTAACCAAAAAATACAAAATTGTCTGTATTGCATTTCATGGTTCATTTTTGTAATGATATTGCGGGCCGTATAAAGTGCTCCCGCAGGCCACAATTTACCTGCTTTTGCCCTACATAGTCATTGTGCCAACCCCACCATCTGCTTGCTACGGGCTTTCCTCGCTAAACTGAAAATAATTTTTCAGAATAGCTCTTATCAAGATGCATATTTTTTGTCCAAAAATTTTTTTTCTCCGACATACCGTTTCCTAAATATAAATTTTTAAATATTTTAAATGCCCACCGTTTTGTTTGAAGATGGCAAATGAAAATGAAAATTGTTTTCCTGGGGTCTCCTAGCTGGTAGAAACAAATTGTTATTTACCTCATTTCTCTATGACACAGTTCTTGAGAAACATACGTGGACAGATGGATGAGTGGATAGACACTTGGGAAATTTACTATAGGATGTTTATATTTTGTTTCATAGGTTATCAGTAGAGTCCAGACGGCATTCATTAGACTCTCAAGTTTCCGTCCAGATTTCTGAAGTTAAAGCAAGGGCCACAACAGCTACGCCTTTGCCCCTTGGTATGTTGGGTGGAAATGGACGCAGTGTGGGTGGTTGGTTAAAGTCTGGTTCTCGTGCACCACACCGCAGGAGAAGAAGGAAGGTTGTGCCTTCAGCAGCACATAGGAGAGGCAGCACAACGTCACAAGAGAGTCAACTAGGTGCAGAGGTAAGTCAAAGTTATTTATTTGTAGCTCTCTTTTGAGTTGTTGTGTAATCATTATTTTATGCTGTCTCTCTGTATCTAATTTTTAAGTGTAACGTGCTGTATTTTCATAGCTATGCTTTGGACTTGACCGGGATCCATTATGAAACTAGCTTGAAAACTAAATGTGCTATGCATCACTTTGAAAGAAGAAAATTTATAAATGGGATAAGCATATATTTTAAGGTTATCTTCTTATAAATTTTATTCTCCTTATCATCTTACTTGATAATTATCAAAGGACTTAAAAAGATTACAAGTTGTCTTTGTATTGTATTCTTTGTATTGTATTCTTTGTATTGTATTTCTGTAAGAATCCCTGGAGCTTGTCATTTATGTGCAGTAGCATTTGTTGTGTAGTATTTTATAGGTAAACTAGATTGAGTAATTTCCCCTTAGAAAATGATGGGTACACATGAATCAAGTTTCAAATAAAATTAAGGCACTTTCAATTTTCTTATCGTCTTTCTTTCTCCATCCAATTCTTCTCCCTCACTCTCTCCTCAGAAATTTAGCTTTTTTATCAGCGCGATATATATAAAATCTTGTAAACAGAATTACATAAAAATATAAGCAACAAGAACAAATTAAGCATAGGTATGCATGATGTGATGTTTAAGAAACTGTCTATTTAATAGTATTAATATACCTTTAAAAAACAAATGTTGAATAAAAGCAATACAAAGTAAGCATACACAACATTAAACTATTTTCTATATGAAAGAATTGGTCTCTCAAATGTGGTGATAATGGAGTTGTCTTGGTGGCTTATTTTTCTCGTTGTTAAGAATTTTAAAAAATCACATTTTTTCTGATTCTATACATATTTTTATGCTAATTTGACACATTTGAATTGTCTCTTCAACAAAATAAACTTTTTTCAAGCATAGAATTCCAAATCCCAGGTTCGTATCATGCCTCTAAGTAAATTTAAAATGTAAATAAATAATATGCTACACTCCTGTCAGTCAAATGGTGAAAGTAAATGCTCACGAAATCAAACCCATGATCTATTAATAGACAATGACATATCTAAAAGGCTGTGAAAAACCTGTTGAAATCAAATTTGCTGTTCTCAAGATGTTCATCATGACTCACAAAGGGACAAATAACAGCTTTTATTATGTTTAGATGTGGTCCATACACATATTTTAGCAAAATATTTAGTGATATATTTTTTTTAGGTAATTAAAATATCGTTGAAAAACCCATGTACTTTCATTGGAATTAATTTTACTTATCACACTACAGCATCCATATTACACTTTTGACCCAAATGTCACGCTAACTCTAAAAATTGATAGTCACATTATATTTGAGAACTGATAATTTAACTGTGTAACTCATTTTCTTTGTAATGCTGACTGTTGCATGATATCACTGGTCTTCACAAAAATATCTTGGCATCAGTCATTTTATGACATTTGTAAATTTTTACAATTTTTTGGAAAACATTTCAATATTTGGATGTAATATTCAAAGTACTAATGTTGTAACGCTTGCATGATGGGTTAAATAGGTTAGCATTTGGGATGTTACCTAGAAACAGCTTATTCTGTGTGCGATATTTATCTATGAATAAGGTTAATCTCAAATGATTCTTGTGAAATCGTTTTGTATGTAATTTCATTAAAACAATCATTTGGTATGTACTTTACCAACTATTCTTGTTAAACACTGTCAAAATCAGCTGATATTTTTGCTGTGCTATTGCAAGCATGTACTAGTGGCCTTGAGAATTAGATTTTTCATGAATAATTAAACTATAAATAATTTTTGTCAATGTGAATTTTCATTGTCTTAACAGTGCTATCAGTAAATAGAGACAGATTCAAACATAACTGAGATACCAGCAGGTTGTGCACCTTAAAACTGTTCTTTTTTAGTTTTAAACTATAAAAAATGAGCTAAAAGTGAAATAGTAGTTTTAGAAATTTGTTAGTTTATTGTGCTATCAGTAAATAGAGACAGATTCAAACATAACTGAGATACCTACCAGCAGGTTGTGAACCTTAAAACTGTTTTTTTTAAATTTTAAACTATAAAAAATGAGCTAAAAGTGGAATAGTAGTTTTAGAAATTTGTTAGTTTATTGTGCTCATCTTTCATTATGGCTTTTTTCATTTAGAGGACATAAATTTAATGTTTTACTTTCTTTCTTCCTTAGATCCTTAGTGCACTGGGAGTTCTTCATCCTCAGTACATGAGAAACCACGATTCCACCGAAAGTAAAGAGAATGGTATTCCAAAGCAGCTCAGTGATACCGCAAAGCTTGCAGCTATGGCTAATTTCCCATTTACCTTACCAGGCCAAACAACCTCGGAGATGAGTGAAGATGATGACGTGAAAGATGCAATAGACAATGCCTTATCTCTAGTGAACTCTGGCAAAGATATTCAAGGAAAGGAAGAGAGAGAGGAACGCAGAAGTTCTGGTGGGCTCCGAAACAGTACAAAAATAACCAGAAAATCTTCATTAGGCTCAGCCGATCATCAAAGCAGCGCTCTGGAAGGATCCGAAGTGGAGGGTGATAGGCCGAGAGTGGTGCTCAATGGACCCATGTGTCGCTATTTGCGTGGCAGGCGATCGGCAATAGTTGAATCGACGGCAGACGACATATTAAAAAGTGGTGGCATAGGAAGCAGAGGATTACTTTCGAAAAACTGTGAAGACGATCTGTTGCTAAACCGATCCACGGGAAGCAAGTCGAGTAAAAAGAATTCGAGGCTGTCCTCCGAACTGAAAAGGGACGAAAGTCATTTGGTGGAAAAACTGTTGTCGAGTAGTCTTGAGGAGTTGGACGTAGAAGCTTCCATCAACAGTAACAGAGACATCTCTCGTTCCCTATCGTCAAGATGTAAAGAAGTTTCGACTCAGACCTCAATGGAACTTCTCTTAGGTGCATTTTTTTCACAGTCCCTGCGTTTGAAGCAGTTTGGCATTCAAGTGCCGTCTTCCGGGCACGATGACTACATTGGGTCGTCCCCAACCAAATCGAACTCGGGAAGGAGGCTGTCGAAATCAGCCCAAAGCGATCCTGTGACGTCAGACTGTATGTCGAGCAGTCGTGAAGAACTGGAGGAATTGGTAAACTTAGGAAAGAAAAGGGTGCCGAAAGAGGTTCCGAGAATTGAGAAAATTTCTGTAAGCAATGGTAAGAGAAGTAAAAGTGCGGATGCCGGGGAGGATTCTGTGTATTTTGGGCATTCATTAGATTTTCGGAAGATATCCCTTCAGTAATATTAAATTGCATCAGTTCTTCGATAATGTTTTAATTGCTCTTGAATTTAGGGCATTGTCTCATAAAGCTGCAAGCATGAGGTTATATTATTGTTAACCTCACTTGTTTACAAAGCATAAAAAAGTCTCAATGTCTGTATTTATTTTGCAAAACCAATATTTTTTACAACCCAAGTGCCATTTTTCTTTTTGTATTTCATTAGCTAGCATATTATATACGACTGATGAATTGAGTAGCTATGATCTTTAAGGATTTTTTCCTCAAATTTGCTTGCAAATAGTGGCTCTTAACATTTTTTCACTGTCTTCCATTTATGGAAAAAATATTGTAAATATATTTTTATTTTGTATAGATTTACATGCTTTGGATTTTACAAAAAAATGTTTGTAATCCGTGAATATATCTTGTGATATATTTGCATATTTGATTGTGTATCTATGCATTAGGCCTATTTCCTAATGTTGTGGATTGCATTTTTTTCAGAGAGAGGAAGACCATGACATTTTATACTCAGTCACCTATGACTATGAAATGATAAATCATAAAATACTACTTAGAGGCTACAATGCTAGTACATATTTCATAATATCTTTTGTACAACGGTTTGAAATATTTTTAATGACAGGTCGTTTATACTTACTGTTGTATGGCTAATTATTCAGCATTTTCATACTTTCAATGACAAAATCCATCATTAAATTCACTTTACAAGGTCTAATTTCATAAGATTTTAGAATAAAATTCTTTTGGATCTTTCTTTTTATAAAATGTTTACACAAAACAGAGAATTTGATTTTTAAGTGAATATATTTGTCATAAATTGTTGTAATGCTCATCATACCATTAATACTCAAAGCTGTTACTCTTTTACCATTGCTAATTGTTTTTTATGCCAAACTCAAACATTGTACTTTACCTCAGCATATTGCTACCATTGGAAATCAATTAAAATTTCTACATTTTTTATTCAGTTTTTGTTCATTTTAACAGGAATATTTTAGCAAAGGAGGAGGTATCATCATTTTACTTTTCCTATCACTGATTCATAATTTTGTTGTATGTTATTATTTTTACCATGTATCAAAAAATCCCACATGGCAATGACTGCTGCCTGTTCTGAAGGCACACTTTGCCTTTGACATCATCATAATGGATTCATTCTTTCCTCAGCATCTATTTTTCAATTACTTCTATAACTTTTTGCTGTAAAACTAGCATCATGTTTCATTCTATAGTTTGTTAGTTATCAGTATGAATAAACATAATTAATCACATTGTATATCAGAAGAATGATTTGTGATAACATGCATGTCATGTTAATGTGGGGGAATTTCCAACATTTTAAAATTATTAAATCACCTACTCATTATTAAAATGCTTATTTATGTTTTATACAAAATTTTGATCAAATGGGAACTTGACTTTGTTTATTGAGATATGTGCTTGAGTGTTATTTTCTCAAAACTTCTATGATTTTGTCTGAAGAAAGATTTCATGAAGGTTAATTTTAGGTGAAAGTTGTGGTTCAAATAATACAGTGAATGCATCTCAAAATATACGTTTTCATACAACAAAATCATGATCAACTTATATCCACAACATACAGTATTACAATTAGGTATAAATTTAGGCAATTTTTTTAACTTATCAATTATAGCTAAGTAGAGTTGTCCTTGATGAATATATCAAGTAAAAAAAGAATTATTGCATGTCATCATTTTATGGAGTTTTGAGATGATGTAAAAAAATTTTCACTTTAAGCACACTTTCGAGTATGTTTCACAGACAAGAATTTTTAAAAAATTCAAAAATAAAATCTTTTTGCTTTATAAGGATAAAACAAGAAAAATTTCAGATTGTGTGTTCATTATAAAAGATTTTGGTGTCATTCTTTCCATTACTGTTGCTTTACGTAATAATTTTGCTTTGATAGGAGGTTTTCAAGGAGCTTCATTAAAATGTGTTTTGCTATTAACTTTATATTCAAAATCCATTTACTCCAGCATATGGAATGAGATTATTATATAAATGAAATGTAAAGTTATAGTAAAGAAAAGTACAACACCAAAATCTTTTATAACGAACAAATAATCTGAAATTTTTTATCCTTTTAAGGCCGCCTATTTTATAAAGCAAAAGGATTTTATTTTTGAATTATTTTTCTTACTTTTCATCTTTTTAAGTGCAAAAATGAATAGCATTCAATGAAAAATAACGAACAAATAATTTACCTCTATCACTTTCTTACAATGATTGATGTCAAAGTTTGTGATTTGTGAAACTTTGTGACTTCAAATGACTCTAGCATTCGTAGGCTTGTCAATTTAAATCACAAAGCATATAAGATGAGAAACCTGGTACCAGCATTAGCCTACTCTTCAAAAAGCACCAAGGAGGACCAACAGCTTTATGTCCCTTCTGAAGGATGAAGTGTTGATTCGTGTGCTCTCCTCTAAACATGCAAATAGGAGGCCGCAAGATCTATTGAAAAAATACAGCTTTCGCAGGTTTTCAATGGGTATGCTCAGTGTAGCAGGACAATGCACTTGCCACTACATCCCATTTCACGTTTTGAAATTTTGAAGTTACTTTTCTACCTAGAAGCCATCTACCACAGCGTAACGAATAACAATACATTCCCAAATGAACCATCTACTGATTACAAGTTGTTAATTGTTTTATGAAAAATTCCAAAATTTTTAAACCAATAGTGAACATTATTGAGGTATAAAATGACAATAGAAATAAGCTAAAATTTTCGTACAAGTAAGCATTATAACTTCTCTCGCCATATATTGGTAAAATGACAAGTCCTGTTGAAATCTGTATTTCCAGCTATCATTTCTAACGTTGGGGCACAGAATGCTGTGAATATGTAGTACATAGTTCAATTTCTTGCTACTAAAATGCCTCCAGACTCACTGGCAGAGCCACTGCAACCAAATAAACTTTTTAAAAGTTTGAACATTCACATTTTAACTTCTAGATGATACGAAATTGTTTATGAGCCAAAATACATCTGCAAGTCATAAGCTTTCAAACAATGGAACATTCTTTACGATCCGATCGTTCAAGAGAGGTGAGGGAACAAAAAATGATCTACCCCAAAATATATACATATATAAAGAAATAAATATCGGATGAATGCATATAAAAGATTTTATAAAAATGATGGGAATTTCTTAAACATCACTAACTTGAGAGAGACAGCAGAAATAAAGACGAGTCATTTTTTCAAACCTTTATTATCAAACAAGCTATCTCCTCATTTCCATTTTTTAACATACCCTTATACAGAATACACAAGGTCACTTTCGCTCTACAGGTTATAAAAACATACAAATATGTACTGGTACCTCATAAATATATAAATCAAACAAAAAATACAAATGATTTGCTATACTGTTAGAACAGAACGCTCAAATAAGTTTAGTTAACAATCAACAATTATGGCACTGTAAGGAAATTGTTTACTCCACTTACAAATGATTAGGTTGCACCTTGTTTGGACTAGTTAGCAAGGGAAATACTTCATCTATTGCTATTCCAAATCTGATCAGGTAACAACATTCTTTGTGTCACAACAACATTTAATGAGAAATTTGAAACAAAATATTCCCGGCATACATGCTTAATAATCTTCTCCTGAGAAAAATAACTTCACAAGTTAACTCTCATTACACACCAGTTTATTGAACCAATAGTGAATCATCTTCAGTTTACTGGAGGGTTACAGGCATGGATAGCCAAAGGAATGATGAATTATGTTGTACAATTACTCTTTAGGTTCAATAACAGTAGTCAATACTTGAATATGAATTTGAGGAACCTAAATATAGCTACACTTCAAGCATGAGGACCTGAGAGCTTCATATCATTAAGCTATATTGTTTTAATGATTGATTAGACACTACAAATTTTAACTTGCTGCAACAACTAAAAGCTAACCACATGCATCAGTGGAATTCAATCCCCAAGGAAATAACTGTATAAATAAAAGTATTTATTGTAGATCTTTAATTAATCTCACAATGAAACCTATAACCTCAAGATACATTTTTCTAACCAAATTAACAATTAAGACTAGAACCCCAGGAAAACACTGCATTCTATATTCAAGGGAAAAGTAAACCTTCAACCTTCTTGGCAAGTAAATGCAGATCAATAAAAATTATATATTTACCCGAAATAATTCCTAATACTATTTCTCTATGTATACTTACATGTAGTAGGAGCCTCCATCAAATTAATTCCTCAATATGTAATTTGTTTCCAAAATATGACTCATTAAAAGATATTCCTTGCTGAAAGGAATTTACATATAGTTTACACTACTCCATTAGAATTTACCATAAATTGGTGCAGTCTTAGCTTTCATTTACAAATAGTGATTTTTAAAATAACATATACGTAACCTTGGAATACACTTATCCACTTCATGACTGCAAAAATTATTGTACATTATGGGATGCTATTTCTAAATATGAACATGAATCATTACAACATGATTGAGAAAGGCATTACTCCAAACTTCATTATAGTAAATAAATATGTGAAAATTGGATATTTATATACGTGTTGTCAGATTTGCAAGAGAAAATATTTCTATGTTGCATTAAAAATTAAGGGGATTTGGCATAAGATGATGTATCTGAAGTTCAGAGATTATTTTCTGATCAAATGACTTGTTAGGCATTATTAAACTTAAAGGCCCCCAGTTGTTTAATTAAAAATACTGCCTATATCGTGTATCACAAAAGTTACAGGATAATAGAGAGCATACCATAGACCATTACTGCAAGTTTACTATAACTTAACCCAAATGCCCATTCATAAATTTAAAACATTTGATACATAATGGTACTATATAAACCACTAAGATCTCTTTTCCTTGATTTTATTTGGAAGATTCAACCAAAATGCGAGTCTACAAACAACTGATAAAAATCTGAGCTAAAATCCTAGTAAATTTCATCCAAAGACTAAATAGGTTTCCAATTCACGAGAATGTTTTTTAATCACCATAACTGTTAAGCAAATGCATAAGAATGATTTTTTAAATCACTTAAACTGCTAAGCAAATGCAGCTAATTAGCTTAGAAATGCATTTCCAGAATATAGAGAAAATTCATAATTTCTCAAGTAAACCTGATATTTTAAATGCGAATTAAAAAAATAACATTCCATTCTTCAATCAGGAATAAGCTAAGTTTAGGCAAGAAGGTGAAATGCTAGCATATCAATGATTCTTTCACTTTAAAAACTGCTCAAATGCGAAAATAAATGTTAAAAATATCCACATGAGAGCGGGAAAAATTTTGGTAGATCAAAAAATTTTATGTAACAAAAACATACCCTTTAATCCATAGTTTATTGCTCCCTGAAAATCACTGCAAATTGTATCAACTCTTGTATTTGTAATAAACTCGCAATTTCTTTCTAAAAGAGTTGCTTGATATCACTATGAAAAAAGAGTTCAAGAGGGAGACATGAACTCTGCACCCTGAAATATTTATTATAGTCATTTGGGTCAATTAGCTAGCTAGGTACTAAACCACATATCATGAAAAACCCTCAGCTACACTTGTTCCAAAAATGGAACATAAAATGTTGCCGAAGAGCAGAATGTTCACTGACATTTTCAATGCAAAAGTTTATCAATAACAAAACAGACTCACTTTCATCGAGTCGTTCTTTTTGGTTCCCATCCAAATCAAATCTTTAGACATCCTAAAAATAATAGTTAAGTTTCTCAATTGTTAACTTTCAAATATTCCCAAAAAACAACCATGTTTAAAATATTGCACCTTAACAGACAGTTAAGTATTCCCCCTCCCGCCTGCCAACACATAGAAACATCATTTCATTACATTGACAAATGCAAAAACCACAATTCCTTTGCCCTCTAAAAA
Source organism: Uropetala carovei (assembly GCA_036926305.1). Taxonomy (NCBI): domain Eukaryota; kingdom Metazoa; phylum Arthropoda; class Insecta; order Odonata; family Petaluridae; genus Uropetala; species Uropetala carovei. The sequence continues at coordinate 3,044,532 of JAXCHB010000103.1, read as the reverse complement.
CTTCATCAGTCCTCTCTCCATGTAAATTAATTTTTCCAAAATCCAATTCAATTAGATTCATATGACCCCTAGGTTTATAATGCAGCTTCTTCTTGAAGAAGCATTCGCTTCATTTTCCAACCATTTTTAAATCACTCCAACTCCCTTCTTACATCAGACAGTCTAACATTGTTCATTAGCTGCCTTTCTTATCACCAAATTTCCCCCTTCCTCATTTGTCCCGATCAGAATCCTTCCTCTTTGTCATCTTTCCCTTTCCTCCCTGCCTCGGCTGCTCATCTTTCTTATTCCGGGAAGATGCGTCATCTTGGCCTGAATTGTCCTTCCTGCCCTTCTTAGTGTGCCAGTCACTCTTATCTTTCCATCCGGCTTTCTTCTGTTGCTTACCTGAGTGATCGAACTGTTTCAGTTCTGACTCTGCAACATAAGCAAGAATGATTTGTGAGTAAAGGTATCGTTTTTCTACCTTTTAACATGTTTTCTATCCAACGTTTAATTGAGAATTTTTCTTTCAAACAGAAACAGACATTAGATGTATTGATGACCTATGCGCCGCGTTTGTTTTTAAGTCTTGAGGAAGTTATGTGTAGCAAATGTGATTAATAACATGATTATGCTATGCTCATCCTTCCTAGAAATCCCTTACTTTAGCTACATCAAATGATCCATGTTGTTATTGGATCCAGCTAAACTTAAAGCAAAAAATAGCATGTGGTTCAAGTGCTTCATATAAAATTCCAATGAGTAACATGTAATGCATGTTAACCGATGTGGAAATAATGGATCATATGAAAATGAGATGTTGGAATTTTGGGAATAATTTGCAATCGGGAGAAAAAACCTGCCATGAGCAGGAATTTGAACCAAGACAGATATTTGACTCCAGAACTATTATAACAACTTAATTATCGAGTTTCAGACTGCAAGTGTTTTCTTAGTTGGAGCCAGGCTAGTCAAGCTATTATCTACAACTAAAGCAATGTCATCATTAAGAGACTACGATAGTTCGGTGGTAGAATATCCAGGTGGAAGACCCGAGTTTGACCTAATTTTAAATTATACCCACACAATTCATGGACAACATGTTTTACACTTATACAGAAATTGATCTCCGCAAGGACTGCATCAAACATCAAAGCCACTGGTAGCATGCGTAACCATTTGACAGATCAATGTTAAAATTTTTTTTCTAAAGAAAATTTCCAACATTCACAAAATATATACCTTAATAAGCCAGTGAGATTAGTGAAAAATTCCAAGCTTATAATGAAACAATATTTTTCCAAAAAAGTTCTACCATTATGTAGAACAGTGGTGCTCAACCTTCTGTACATGGCAGACTGCATCAGTGGTTGCGAATCCTTCGGCGGGCTGCAATGGAAGTTGCCAATTCTTCCGCAGACCGGATTAGAGTTTAAATCGGAAGTATCTATATATTCTGAGGTGCCATTTAAGTGAAAATATAGTAATAATGAGGTTTTTCTAGTAAACATACCGATTTTAAAAGAACTGTCTGCGAAATTTTCATAAAAATATATGAATTTCTGAGTTAAATTTTTTTGATTGCTTTTCTATCGTGGCTTCGCAGGCCACACAAAAACCCTTCACAGGTCACATCTGGCCCCCAGGCCGTAGGCTGGGCACCACTGATGTACAATCAGTAACCATCTGAAAAGTTCCTCAATACCCCACATTGATTACACATTCAAAAAGAGGAGATTAAAAAACAGCAGATACTGAACTAATACTTGAGATTACAAAACAGAGATTGTATCTAAATGCCCTTAAAATATAAGGGCTGAAAAATCTAATAAAACAAGAAGCGATTGATCAACTGACATGAGAGATATCTTACATACAACAATGTTGAAATTTTCAGTAAAATTATAAAGATATTTCTTATACGTCTTCCAATACCATTCAATCATTAACCATTACCATTCTTATTTGCAAAGAAGTATCTTTGTTGAAGGGATAAAAAAATTTCTACCCATTTCACTGAGGAAATCACACTAAACTAATGTAACATTAATATTATACTTTACTTACTCCATATCAAACTGTTCAGGGACTCTCCAAGAAAGTAAAGACCGGCAACAATCAATAGAGACATGCCGAAAAACAATCCACGCTGTTCCCAAGTTAGAATGTTCAAGATGGGATATACCCACATTTCAGTCTTGAAATAAATGACGAATGTCCTGCAAATGTTATAAATTACATATTTTACTATTTAAAGAGACATAGCATCTTAATATTTTTTTCATGAAATAGATGTTGACAAATTATGTCTTTACAATAGCCATAAAAATGTTGGGAAAATCTTATATGTATTTTGTCTACAAAGCAGCTTTAATGAGTTATGGTTCACAAAGTTTATTCTTTAATAGGGTTGATCACCGCTGATGATGGCTGATTTGTAACTATCACATGCATCTGATTTTCCAAACCTTTTCATGGCTACCAGAGAGAGACTTCATCACTTTGATTTCAGCCATAAGGTAAACTTGACAATTCTCTCCTGATGAAAGAGGGTAAATACGATAAAATAATCTAGACTAAGATCATATAAACAATTTTTCATTGAAAATTGATCAAAATTATTACGTGAATTTTTACAAAATATTTCGTAATTTACAAAAAAAATTAAATGACTAACCAGGCAAGGTATCCAGCCATGAAGAGCAATAATCCAGTGACTCCCTTTACACGCGAAGGATACTGGCGGAAGCAGAAGAACATATCTAACAGGGAAAATATTGCAATGTTCGTGTGCATTACATGGTTTAGCCATGTAGGGAAATAAGGATCCAATGCACGAGGGAACACAAGTTCTCTATCAATAGACCAGAGCCCCCAGAAAGTCAGGCAAACAAACTGAAAAATTAACACAAAAAATAATTAGATTCTAAACTAAAGCTTAAAATACTGCTACATTAATTATTTTGATAATGGTTAGATCTAATTGATTTATTTTGTCCTTTTTTAGATTAATTGAAAATTATCAAGTTATTTGAAAAATTATTAGAGATATAAAAAGGCCACTTGAATTCTCAAGGACTGTTCAGTTAAAACTAAAAATTGTCTCCAGGAGGCTAAAAAACATATGAAGCATCTGATATGAATATAAAATCCTAGTTAGATTAGAACCGCCCGCAGAATACATTAAAAGATGTGTCGCGCCACTAATTTTCGCATCGAGTTTATATAAAAATTAACACAATGAAATACTCTAGAAAAACCACTAAGAATTATTGTTCTTCTCATCAATTCCTAACAATTTGCCTTAATGAATACTAAATCTTAAAATTTTCGATGGAAATGTGATTCTTTTTTATATCATAAAGTGAATGATTTAAATAAAATAATATCGCATCTAATGATAAAATTGTGAAATAAACACACGATAACAGGCCCGGAGTATTTGGTTTCCATCTTTATTAGACGAATTAATTAACTAACTTTCTTTTCTATAAAAAGTGAAGGCTTGAAAGTAACAAAGTCGTCTGAGCTTTGAATATTACCTTTTTTCTATCAGTGTAAAGTAATAAGTCACGTTGACATTTCTAAATATGGCCCAAAATAGCTCTAAATGGCCATTTATAAATTAGAAAGTTTGAGGCAGCAGCACAGTTACTTATGAGAAAAATTATTAAATACTGACTACTTACCATTGACACCGGAAAAGCTATAGATGCGAGCAAGTAATCCTTCACTACTCTTAACATTGGCTTTTTCTTCGGATTGGTCTCATTTGATCCAAATACATCATTCGCCAAACAGATGGAGAAATAGAGAGTTTGCAATATCTAGGAAAAGAAAAATATTCGACAAATGTTTACATAATGAAAAATTAAAAAATCAATTAATAAATGAAAAAGAGACTTACCACGTTCCATATAGTTAAAAATTTCAACTTTCCTCCAAATGTTTTAAACAAAGGGCTAATTTCTGGTGGGATTACAACATAGTTAAAGTCAAAATATAAACCGTAAGCAAATTGAGTAGCTGCTACCGAATGAATTAAAACTCTCAAGATATTTTTCATTCTGCTGTTCTGTCCCTGATTTCCTCCAGATTTATTCTTCATTGTGTTAATTTTCACTCCGCTTCCCCAGACGCTCCAACAATCACTACAGAACCTACCGAATGCCGCTATGCCAACGGGTGCCAACGAATTATCGAAGTGTTTTGTTTGTACGATTGGTACATAACAGTAAATAACGTAGACCAAAGAACGCCGGGAAGCGTGTTTGTAAACCAGAGTAAACGTATTGAGTGAAATTGTTAAAAACATGCTCACCAAGGAATGACTATGGTTAAAGTGAGTTATTTAAGTTGAATTTATATATTATTCACGTATTATTTAATTTTTTTGGTATATTCTGGTATAATTAATCGAACGTTCTAATGTTTTTGTTAAAAATTAATCCCTCTGATTCGCCGTGACATTGACAACATTTCAGCGACTTACCTTAGACCGTAATTTTAGTTATATATTACTTTAATTATAATGACAATATTTACTTTCTTCATATATACTAACCAAGTTCCAATAAGTTAGAAATCCTAATCTTCCGACGGCATGGAAAGGTATATCCACAGTGTTTTCCGGAATATGTACAAACTTATAATCGTTGTACATTGCAAATGTATTCGTTACACATGGAAGAATGTGTATGGTCACATTTACTTTGGAATTAAATTTTCTGTCCATGACTGATGCCTTATGTCTAGTTTAAGTGACACTTACTGTACTAGAAAGGGAACACTTAAAAGGATTCAAGGCTCAAGTTTATGTATGGTTTCACATACTAGGATTACAAAAGTGGAGCTCGTCGAACGAAATAAGTGTGTCATATTAAGATGTTGGCCCATGCAATCTATAAAAGTTCATAAATTGGCGGATTGAAATATTTGTCTTATGTAATTATGGCACTATGTTTTGAATTGCGTGTCATAGAGTGAAATAATGTATAAAACTCTTCAGTCTATTTTTGTAGCAATAGATAGTTTTTTTATTACATCATCCGTTTCAGCTTATATTATTTTCACATTTCATTGTTAATATAAAACGGAAGACTTTTTGATTATCGACTGTTTTTCTTTAATTCTCTAATTTAATTACCAGCTGTAAAAAGAAATGGAAAATACTTATAACTTGATTGCGCTTAAGAGTGACATTTTTAACTTTCGCTAAGCCATATTGATATGTGAAGTTGACAGCATGTCATGGTTTATTTTGAATATTTGTGTGGATATTAAAAAGAAACATGTTTCAAAAATTAAGTAAAAATAAATAATTTTATGCAATTTGAAAAATTGTGGATGTTAAACAGAACCACACAATATTTTTTAAATTAAGTGAAAAATTACATGTTAACACAATTTTGTTTCGCATTTAAGCTATTTTAAATCGCTGAGGATTAGATTATATAGTAATAACAATAATGATGTAATAGTGCAACGTAGTAGTTTTCTTCAATTGCTTTTGGCAAGAATAGGTTTGCATGTGTTTCGCCTAGTTCTCGGCTACTTGTCATATCTAAATATATAGTGTGCATGTGTCTGCTAATAACCCGAAAACTGCCGGTCTGATTTCACCCAAACTTTCACCGTTTAATCAGTGATGACCTAAATGAGGTTTTAGGCAGGCGTTCGCCAATTATCAAATAGCGAGTTCCAATCCAGAAGTCATTCCTTACCTCGTTTACATTTAACGGTAAACATTTTAGGTTTATTCTAATTTGAATTAAAATCGAAATTCGGTCGCATTATTAACGCGTGTGCGGATAAAAGAGCCAAGTTTATTTTTGCGCCTCATAGCATTTACATATGCCGTTATTGACATTAAACATTTCGAATCCGAAGAAAAATCCAATCGTTCAACCATGAGAGAATCGTGATTACCAATAATATTCTTTTCCAACATTTTTGTCACACGGTTTGCCTTAATTTTAAATTTCATTTCGCAGATACCATTCATTCACTGTTGCTTTAAGAATTAAATGTCATTCAGAATAAACTATACGGTATTAAACCACAGATGCTACTTTTTAGAAGTCAACAAACATTAAGCAAGTGTATATAATTGGATATTATCCTATCGTGTGAGTTTATTGACCATATTTTTAACTAATATAATAATTTTTTAATTTAAAGAAATAGGATTATTTCAAGCAGAATCATTTTTCCATGGACTAAGAAAATGCTCAACATGAAATCCTGTATAAAATATTCTTTTAAAAACAATATTTTCAGATACTAGTAAGATACAATAACAAATATTTCTTTGTTCAGAGGCGGATTTAGGCCTTCTGGGGCCTGTGGCGCTAAAAAATTCAGGGCCCTCAATATTATGGTACTCATATAACCTACACATTAACCTATTGCTACAAACCCTCATATTTATTTTTGATTTTTCTATGGAAATGCAGATCTTCTCTTTAAGAAGGAAGAAGAATCACTAACAAATAAGATGGAATGTTTATAAAGAGTTGACAAAATTTATAGAAAACCATATTTTGCAAAATTTATTATATTACTTTAATAGAAATGCTACATACAAATGAAAAAATCTGAAATATCCACTTCATTTCATGTTGAAAATAACATTTTTCCAAAAGAAGTAATAAAGTTCTTAAAATGTTATATTATCCAAAATTGTCATTGCACAACTGATAAAAATAAAGCATATAATTACAGCAGGTATAATTACCATATGAAAGGTACGAGCAATTCATAAATTTCTTTTCCTAGATTTATCTTTTGCAATAATTTCTGCGTATTATTACGCTCGGATCTATATTATTTTAAAAATCATTCTCATTGCAAAGTAAAGCTAAACAATTCAGATGATTGTCACTTATTGTGTTACTCTGATAATTTTTCACACGCTTTAGGGCCGAAAGTGATCTTTCCAATGAAGCATTTGAAATTGGCATTGTTAGTAAAACTCTTAAAATAATTTCTACGTTAGGAAAAGTTGATTTCATAATGGAAACCAATGTATTCATTCCGGTAATGCTCTATGATTTCTTCTTCTTTTGCAAATAATAAAAATTGATCTAATTCACCTTAAAAATTTATGGAATTAATGTCACCCTTGTAATAGTCGCTAGAACCAAAAAATACTACATATCTTTCTTCCCCAGACACAATAAGACAGCCCAACAGAGGCATTAGTTCATTTGGTGTTGTGACATCCCCTGCCAAATGCTTATGGCGGCTTTCAGGGTATTCATGTAAATGTAATATTAGAACTGAAATTACACAAACTTTTGTGGGTCCCTTACTTCACGGGGCTTCTTGCTTCACGGGGCTTCTTGCTTCACGGGCCCCTGGCACGTGCCATGTGCGCCCCCCCCTCCCTCCCTCTAAATCCGCCACTGTCTTTGTTATCACTATTATTATGAATGCCCTCTTTTCTGAGGAGTAAATAAAGGTATTTGTGGTAAGAGTAACAAGACTAACCATTCACAGGTGATTCTGTAATGAGTGATGGAGAGAGAAAGAGCCAAAGATTAGTGTAATAAGAAAAAAACTAAATTGCTAGAGGAAATAGAATGATGATATTTAACATTCTTTAAATAAATATTAAACTAAATTGTAACAGCCTTGGAGATTCTTATTGTATTAGTTAATAGCGATAGTCAAAAACACAGCAAAACTAAGTTTTACAAAAAATCTTGCGTATGCCTAAAACTCAACAGCAATTGGTAGGTTTACATTTACAGCCAGTTGTGCCCCATATCCCCACAGACTAAAATTTTTGTGAAGTTTCAGATTTGTTATTTTGACATTAAATAAGTCAGCGTCAAATGTTAAAGATGGTCATAATTTAATCCAGGGGTTTTCGTAAGGTAAATCTTACATTTACGTGTATATTTTTACATAAAAATTCATTTCAATCAGCAAATGTCTAATATGACCCAGACCATTTAAATTATATTCACAACGGAAACTTGAAATAATTTCAATTTATTGGGAGTTATATTACATAAATCATTCCCTATTAAATAAGTTTTCAAGCAAACTTATTGAGAGTCCGTTGTTTCCTTGTAAGAGACATTGGTTCTTTTAAATTCCTAATCTTACAGTTGGATTGAATTATATTTTATGATACAATTTTAAAGTTAATTGATCGAATTGAACTTAAGGAAGAGGGAATTGCTTACTAAAACTATATGAATTATACCAATACATAGTGAATGTAATATTATAGTGTTAAGAATATCCTTATTAAAAGTGAAATTTGTCTTTTCCTATTTAAATTTGACATTGCTTAAAATTTTGTAACAACTGCCCTTAAATAGCATCCATGCCAGGTGAGGTCTTCAGCCACATAAAGTTAATATCATGGTAGAATTTCTGGAATACGAATGGAACATAAGAAATGCTGCTACATGTGAAGTATCAAAGAAAGAATCACCGCCAGATGAAAGCCAAGCCCTGAAAGATCTACAGGCTTTAGTTGAATCTGATCCAAACTTGCGTAAGTGCAATTATTGTTTGTTTTATTTGTTAAATAGTGTAAGGCTAATGGTAATCTTACATATACTTTTTAAACACCACAAAAAGCACAAAATAATATTACAATTCAGTAAGTTAACAATTGTACAATAATAAGAACATATTTCTAAAGAAATTAATCATGCAATCTTTAAATTTCCCCTCTAACTTTGCCTCATTTAACTCTACTGATAAATTACTAAATTGTATCATAAAGGATTATTGTAAACAGTCTCCTTTGGTACCTAATAGCTTACTTTAAAAAAATAATTGTCTCGGAAACTTTCTTTGATGTAAAATGTATGAGAGATATCTTAAAACAGTAAGAAAAATAAAATCACAAATTATTTGTAAGACAAAAGATGAACCTATTATTTTTCCAACCAATGAAGGAGAAGAAAAATACGATGATGAGTACCTTAAATGCTTCCTTCGTGTCCGTTCGTACGACGCTGAGTCTGCATTACGAATGATCACCTGCCGTCACTTCTTCCGAAAGAAGCATCCAAATGTGTTTGTCTCCCTCGAAGCGAAGGATCCCTGCACACTTTTACAGGTAAATCTTATGTATTAAAAAAGAGTTACCTTTGTTTTTTTTTAATCCCTGAATGAGAGTGGTTTAATTTGAGTTTTTATTGGTTTACTTGCCGAGTACAAAAATTCTTACATTGTAATGTATGGCATTGATATAAGAATTCAATTGCTTTTTCTAAAATTAGTGGTTTTTAAACAGTTTTCTTCTTGATAGATAGTGTTTTTGACAATCCTTAAGAAATTCATCTTTCAAGATTTACTCTTCTATTACTTAGATAATATTTTCCTTTGGGGTTGCATCAAATTTAAGGACGATGGAGAAGTATCATGTAAACATTTCTCTCTCTACACCTCAACTCATTTAAAAGCAGTTTCTTGAAACCTTTCATGAGTTTTCAACTTTTATGACTTCTCCATGCTGATTTGTATGTTGTAATATGTGAAACCTTTTAAATAAAATTTCTCTCTTAACAGTTGCAACTTTTTTGGATTAGAATACAGGCAACTCCTAATTATCTGCAATAATCCAAAAAATCATTTTATTATATCTGTGTTTCATATATTTTTATATTTGCATTTGAATATCAGTGAGTAGAACATTCTTGGAACTTGAAGTACTTCCAAAGAACAAACAAAACACTGAGCTTAAAAAAAATTTGTATGCATGACATAGGATGGGATGGGCATAAATAAATCATGAAAAGCTTTTTGAAGAACTATCATCTTCACGTTTATGCATTATTTCTAGTTTATTTTTGTCAACTCTACAAGCGTACACTTTGCCATTCTTGCAGTTATGGGATACAATAAGTCGCAAATGTCTTTACTGAGGTAATCTTTAATAGCACATCTGCTATCTAAAGTTCTGCATACAAATCACTCAATGGAGAAATTTTAAATGGGGTACTTCCCTTGCTCAGCACATGCAAAATTCAGGTGCCCAACCTCCATGTTTATAGATTAAAAAAGTGAGGGTCGATTGTAGCTTTTTCAGCATTGCCCGAGTGTGGTCAATCATTCGACAAATGCTTTATTTGATGATAATATGACTTATTAGGTCTGAGAAGCTCTGGGTATGAATATGTTTTGTAAATTTCATCAGAACACTAAATATATGTAATTTTCCGCCTCTTTAAACCCCTTAGCAGCCAAATTTCTCGTAATTTATAGATGAAATGGACTTGGGATGATTGCCTCAGATAACCAGAAGTTGCCTGTATATATAATTTTGAAATGATTATTACATGAATACCTGGGCAACATCTTCCTCTTGATTCTGCCAGGGAGGAGTTTTGCCCATTCCCATTTCAAGGACAAAATCCTATATAAGAGCTGCCCTTGAAGAAGGTCTTCCTGGAGTTCTTCCTGAAAAAGATCCTCGCGGTTGTCATACTCTACTGTTTTTTCCTGGGCAATGGGATCCAACTGCATGTCCGCTCCTAGAAGGTGTACTTCATGCCACCTTGCTCTCTCTTGAAGCTATCTTGGAAGAAAATGGTGGGAGAATATCATGTAGTTCTACCGCTGGTAAGAGGCAGTTCAGTGCTATGAATAAGGAAACAATAGTATACTCAGTAGAAAAATCTTGGTGCATCATTTATTCATTTAAGGATTTTTATAATTTTGAACAGTTTAAAATGTCATTTAATTTTTTAAAGATGAGTAAAATGTTGGAAAGATAAATTTCTGTAAAGGGACTTGCTAAAATGAACCATGTGACTCCTGTTCTATGAAATAATTATCAATAATTTAAAGAAAGCTCTTTTATGCTGCTAAATACCTAAGCATCTACTCTATTAGAGAAAGGAATTGACTGAATTTTGGAAGCATTTCTGAAAAATTAATTAATATAATTAGTGGCATAGCCAGGGATTTGCAAAGGGGGTGGTTAACTGGACTGATATCACACCATAGGCAAAAAGTCTTTTCATTGCACAGGAATATATACGACCTTTTAAAATCTAAAATGGGTATTGATTCTTGTAGGTATAGAAATTAGTTCTACAATAGTATTTAAGCATTTTAAAGGTATTAAAATCAGAATGATCTTGGATTTTCTGACGGGAAGGTTTGAATCCCCGAAACAGTCCCTGTTTCTATGCCGCTGAATATAAAAGACCCTGTCGACAAGTGATTCAAAAAAACCATGTTAATTTTTTTTTATCTCTAACAAGATCATAAGAATTTTGAAAACACTATCTATAAGTTTATTCTCAAGTTTCTTGCCAATCACATGTGCTTTAAATTGTTTTATTCTTTTATGCCAGTTATTTTGACATTCCATTTTGTCTTAATTCGTTTTAATTTCCTTCGCCTTTGTTACAATTTCTGACTTTTAAAAAAATTGGCAAACTTAGTAGATCTGAATTCAACAAGATGATGTTTTAACTTTAGTATTATTTGACATGGTCAATGATATATATTTTGTTAGTTGAGCGCAATTAGGAAACATCTAATAATTTTTTCTCTCTTTATAAAGTCACATATAAAAAGAACATCTCTTCTTCCTTTTCTCAGTGGTTCAAAGCATTTCTTATGATTATTACGTAATTTTCAGGTAATTCCAAGCATTGGAAGGGAAATCCAAATTACGTCGATAAAAATGAAAATCCTAACAGCCTTTTTGAAGCATCGAGAGAATACAAAGAAGGAGAATCATTACCAACAACAAGTCAATGCCATGGAAAAGATAGAAGCAAAGTAGTTGTGAGCAAAAAAGAATCAATAAAACATCAAAACAAATGCGTTTTACCTCCAAAGGTAGTGGCAATTGTTGACTGGAGTGGCTTCTCAATGAGTAGATGTGGAACAGCGATGAGCTCTGGAATCAGGTCATTCATAGATTGTCTGCAGAGTTGCATTCCAGTTCATTGCGAAGGAATACATTTTGTTTCTCAGCCTTGGTATGTGGAGGGATCCCTCAAGTTATTGCGACCCTTCATAACAGAGAAATCACGTGAGAAGGTAGGAAATTTTCAAGTTCTTTCAGATAGAATTATTTGATTACTTCTTATCTAAATTAATATGTATTTTAAACATCAGTGATGTGCTCTTATAAATTGCTCCTTGTTTTATTGTTCACTAGCAAATACTTTGCATAGCTAATATTCTTTGGCATAACAATAGGATGGCATGGGTGGCCAATTGGCATTGGCCCAGGGGGCTCAATGGGGGCCATCAAATGTTTCCAAATATAGAAAAAAATAAGATTTTTTTAGCCATTTCTCTTTTTTGTCCTAATTTCTGAATGAATTTCCAGTTAATCATTATTTTTGGAAAGAGTAATTCAAAAAGTCTAACCTTTTCAGCATACTCTTGGTAATTAATTAAGAAGTACAACTTGGTGGGCTTTACAATGGGTTTCATTGTTAACATATTTAGCCACTGCTGATATAAGATAAGAAGAACATTGTTTTTTACTTACTCCATACGTAGTATAGGGAAAGTATTGTGATCACAAAAAAAATCGACTTCGAGATTTCAACGGAAATATACGTTTTGAGGTCCCTAGAACACGTTTAGACTACTTTCAGAATGGTGTGTGTGTGTGGATGTGTGTGTATGTGATTGTGGGTGCTCTAACTCAAAAAGTACTTGCCATATCGTTACCAAATTTCAAGTATAACACTTTGGTATGGGCATAAAGAACTGATTAGTTTTTGGACAATAATGGTTAACCGGAAGTCGAGGTTTATTCGAAACCCGATTCGGTTTTGGCGATATTTCTCCGTTAAAACATCATTATTGTATATACAATTCTATACGAAGGTTATAGAGAATGTAAATTCCTACAACTTTCATTTGAAACGATTTTCCATAGCAGTTATTGTTTAGGAATTATTTATAAAAAATAATCAGTTTTTTCGGTTTCCGTCAAATATCTCCTTAAAAACGTCATAATTGGTCATCTTCGTGTGGACCAAAGTTGTAGAGAATAATATTTCTTCCAAGTTTTGTTTGAAACAAATTTTCGTAGAACCATCCATTTCGGAGATATTTAAACTCATTCTTAATTTCCAGTATACAGTGCCGCCACCATGTAGCGGTGAATTCTGTAAACATATTCAAAATATCTCTAATTTACGGCAGTAAGGACGACTGTATTCTTTTACGATACGAAATAATAATTTTGCCTTATAATGCTATTCATAATAATTTAAATGTCTACAGGTGAGCCCCGCTTAATGCGGCCCCGGCCAACACGGATTCGTTATAACACGGATTTTATTTCAAATTAAATTTTTTAAAAATATAGATATCTTATGCACAGTACGACCGCAGTCTAGTATATTATGATTTTTTTAAATTTCACACATCAAATTTCATAAAGTATCCTAAATATTGTGATATTTCAGCAGTGTTGCATAATATTGCATCGTCTCGTGGCCAATTTCACTCTTTTCCCTGTATGTCTAACACAAAAAATATATCTCCTAAGGTGGAAAACATTTGAAAAATCGAAATAGTAATATGATTCATGCTTCAAGTTTCTTTGGCATCATTGGATCGCAAAGAATGTTTTTGATGCTTTATATTTTTTAAATCTATAATTTTCGACAATTACTTTATTACAATGTTAATTTACCGTATTAACATGTCATTATAAATAATAATAAAACAATAACGCTACACATCAAAAAATTATAATTTTGATCTACATATGAAAAAACATGTGGTACGCGTGGAGGGATCTTAATGTTTGAATGCATTTGATGTATAATAATATATAATCAGTGATGAGCTGGAAAAAAATTAAGAACCGGCTCTCTAAATAAAAAGTTGTAAGGAAATTGGTTAAGGATGGCAGGGGAGGCCTATCGCTCTAGTTTAGTAATACTGTTCCGCTAGCTTAACAAGTGTTCCGTTCATAATACTTGCCATTTCATGGTTATTGAGATGATAGGAAATCATCAAACAGGATTTTTTGATCAATTATAGATCTATTAGCAAAGTATAACATTGGATTGGATCAACTCTTAAGCTGAACGCACACTTATCAGACAAAAACGTCTTTTGACAAAACGTTTTTGTATAAACTCGTCGAAAACTGTTTTCGCAATGCTATCAATAGGACCCAACGCACACTAATCGAACAGGACACAAAAACATGAAAAAACAACTTAAAACACCTCTAAACATCTCGAGACAAAATGTTTTCTCGAAAGACATTTGTCTTATAAGTGTGAGTTGGAGACCGACAAAAGTGTTTTCGCTTGAGACATCTGTAAACAAAACGTTTTGTCGAAAGACGTTTTTGTCTGATAAGTATGCGTTGATCTTTGACACAACAATACATCTTTGTTGACGACTTATCGTGTCGAAAGCAGAAACACTGCACTTTGTTTTGAGGCAAAACATTCTTTATTGAGAAGTAATAGGAGTAGTGTGGAGGGAAAGTTGTGTGTGCTTCTGTTAACATGGATGTGGATGCTGAAAAATTACTTGTTTTAATAGAAGAAAGGCCTCCTATTTTTAATTATACTGTGAAAGAACATCACCAAAAAGATTTGCTGGAAAATCCCTTTTCCTGATTCCATCTTCAATTATATTTAAAACATAATAAAAGGAACTCAAACTTAATCTCGTAAAATTTTGGAATTTATTTTCATCTCCTTTTAGTTCATTTATAAATTCCTTAAGGGCATTCTTCCCGGTCCTCTTTTGATTAATCGGGTGCATCCATAAGCGTCTTTCACTCTCTTCCATGGAAGCGAGTTGAATCCACTGCCACAAAATGAGAGCATAAACTTCGTCATCGGACGACATTCTCGCAACTAGTCCAGGCCGAGACTGCGCCGAACAAGAATGATTTCAATGTATACAAAATGTCTCGTCTCAAAACATGTTTTGCAAAGACGTTTTGTCTTATCAGTATACGTTGGAGCCCAACAAAAATGTTTTGCCTTTCGACAGAAAGTTTTGTTCAACGACAGAACATTTTGTGTAAAGACATTTTTGTATGACCAGTGTGCGTTGAAGCCCAACAAAATGTTTTACCTTTCGACAAAACGTTTTGCCTCGAGACGTTTTGTCTGATAAGTGTGCGTTCAGCCTTAAACTTATCCAAAGGAAAAATAAATTATTTATTGCCAAAAATTCAAAATGAAATAATTGGAATATTAGCTAATGCTGTTTTTGAAAAAATCACATCTGAACGCAAATCAGTGCCTTTTTTTCTATAGTTACTGGTTGATACAACACAAGATATATAAAAAATCAATCGGTTAAGCTTGATTGTCTGGTACGTAACAATTGTGTGCAATGAATACCAGAAGGCCTCTGCATTAAAAACTAACAAACACTTTTTAGGATTCGTTGCAGTTGAAAATCATTCAGCAAAAGGAATGACGAACATAATTGTTTCAAAATTTAAGGAGATTTCAGATGGATTAGAGGAGCTTCATGGGAAATCCAATGATGGAGTGTCTGTAATGAGTGGTCTGTACAATGAAGTACCAAAAACAATACAAGATATTCAGCCAAATTCTCCATACATGCATTGCGCAAATCATGACTTAAATCTGGTTTTAAAACATGCTACATCGGAAATTGAAGAAGTAAATCACTTTTTTATGTAGTTGATTAAGTTTATGTATTTTTAGTGACAGATTAATAAGATGGAATTTAATTTTTAAAAAATTCTGAGAAACCACTAGTCTCAATATTGCTAATAACCAAGTGAAAAATTACAGTGATCTTTTAAAAAAATGAGTTACGTATTATACATGGTGATAAGACAATTTTCACATTTCACTTGTAAATACATGCGTATTATATAGGGAAATTATGGTAATCATGTTTCTTCTTCTCTGAAAGATGTTGTTTTATAAATGTCAAATAAAGAGGTTTATGCTAATCAATATTAGAAAAAAATTTTAATTTTATATGTACAAAACATTTCTATAATTTAACGTAATTTTGTATTTCTATAAGGTTATAAAACATTTATATAAAGCAAAATGTGTTTTGCTTTCACGAAAAGGTTTTGTTTTTTAAGAATGCAATTAGAAATTAATGTGCTAGGGGCTGATTCTCAATTTTACACCTGGGTCCCTGAAGAGGTATTTACACCACTGATATGAGCACTTTATGGCTGCTTGTAAAGTATTTTTTGTGAAATATGCACACAGCTAATAAGTTTACTTTTTTAATAGATTCACGTTCATGGAAACAATTTGAGCCAACTCCATTCCATGGTGGGTCAGAGGCATCTTCCAGCTGAGTTGGGCGGAGATGGACCTCCATTTCACACCCTTAAATGGGCAGATCGAATTTTCAAGGATGACTCAGGACCTGAAATAAGAAAGGAAGCAGTGGAGTGACAGTATACGTGATTTAAATTATCGGTTATGATTGGGTGAAAAAGGTTATGGTCATGATGAAACCAATGATCGACATTTTTAATGTGAAAATCTGGTTGAGATAAATATAAGGCTGCAATGCTAAAATTTTTAAGTAAGCTTTGATAAAGGGAATTCTGATAATTATATTACAGTAGGACCTCAATAACCATCATTAATTGGTTCCTTGAAAATCCCGACAATTAGCGAAATGACGATAGTCGAAATCACTTTTCCCGTAGGAACAATGTCATAAGTCAGTAATTTGTCCAAAAAGATCTTACACGCATCATATAAAACTGAATTTTTAGGTTTGCTTGAAGTTTTAGACTCTGCGTAATTTTCATTCATTCAGTTCTAGTTTTATTTGAATGGATGTCACATTTCTGGACCTTTTAGCAACATTGTTTCTAAAATGCATTTTGGAACCATATTTGTCACTTGAGGTTTAATAAGCTATAAAATATTTAAGAAATATGTTAACCGTTGACAAAAGAGTTGACAGCTGCACTGCAGCAATCCACAAGGGAATGTTTTGCTGTTTGATTCTTAGAACTGAAGGCAAAATTATACATACTATTAGTCTTTGTTTAACCCTTTCAATTTTGTTGAAATTTTTTCACTCTCACGCAATCGACTAAATGTTCTCCGATAACAGCTGCAGCGCACCGTTTCGATAGATCAGGGGTGACCAACTTGCGGCCCGCAGGCTGGATGCAGCCCACTTGGCAATTTTATGCGACCCACCGCCAGTGTTTTCGAAACTTTTTAATTTATTTTAATTAACTACCAAATATTATTTTCCATGTAGCAAAATCTCTTCAAATATCTAACGCTAAATTGTGACCTGTTATTAAATATTTCTCAGTTCATATAAGTTCTTTTTAATGCTGTTTTTGATTTTTTCTCAAAGATATTTCTAAGATTGAATTCCATCATGATTTTTAATATTGAAATGTTAACCCTAAAAAGCTAATTCTAACTTGATTTCCACACATATGCTGCCTAAAAATCTCTAGGTAACTTACCATTTAACTATAATCCATTGGCCATTTCCAATGTGTCCCGCCAAAGGGTTCACTGCCACCAATGCGGCCCACCATGCAGAGAAGGTTGCCCACCATTGCGATAGCAATCTTTCTCTCTCAGACATTGCAGTTGTCATCTTATTCGTTTGTCAGCTTCATTAAATAATGGCAATGGAACTTTTTCATTTTTTGTACCGCTTGGCGACAAACGACGGAAGGAAGGAAGCATACAAAAATACAACTTTTTAAGTCACAGACCTGAAACCTATTGAATGGATATATCTGCAGAGAAAGTTGCCTTTTCATGTAATTGAACGATGGTTGATCAAAACAACGATTATCGATGGCGATGGTCATTGAGGTCCTACTGTATTTAAAATTATTTTATTATTATAGTTATTTTTGTGCTCAGAAACATTTTATGATGGAAAATTATACAATCTTCATAAAAGTGCTTTAGAGTTCAATATGATATTGATTGAATGGTATCATGCTACAGAGCTTTCTGGTAAAGTTGACTATTTGAAAGTAATTAACCATATTGACTCATAAATTTCCTGCTAAAAATTTATATGATAACTTAGGAAAATAGAATATTTTTTTATTTTCATGTTGCTTAAGGGATTCTTGGTTTAACACAATGCATGTTGCTTAAATAAGATTTGTCTCAGCGAGAAATTTACCCAATCATAGCCTTTATTTTTTTAACAAAATAACTGAAGTAATTATTATATTTTTTAAATTGTGGCCATTCCAGCTGGAAGGTATTTATCTTGCCAAACTCCAACTGCAATTATCATGGCCTTATTCTGCTTGACATGAATGTTCAATACAGTTGAATGTTTATAACGAACCTGAAAGGAAGCATACGAAAATTCAACTTTTTTAAGTCACAGACCTGAAATCTATTGAATGGATATATCTGCAGAGAAAGTTGCCTCTTCAAGTATTTGAAAGTTAATATGTTCAAGCTAAAGGTATTTAAAAAAACATATTGACAATGATGTCATTTTTGACATTATCCTCGTGATCAAATTTTTAAAAATTGAATCTCTGAATTTGAAGTATTACAAAGTGGTGCATTTCATCCTCTAAGGACATATTAATAGTATTTTTGAAAAATTTACAATATTTTATATAAAATGTGTAAAAGTGCCTATACACCAAATGTCACTGGCAGTTAATGCAAAAGAGTATGTATTAATCCTATGTATATTGATTGATTTTTTGAGATAAGTGGTTATGTTTTGCTGTTAACTTGAATGGTTGTTACTACAGTATAGCTGCTGAAACAATGGCTCAAAAAAAATTTTGGCATGGTAGGAAGAACCTTTTGCTGGAGCATTAGGAGATATCTTACAGAATTCTATTACAATAAAACTGTTGAGTAATGGCAAATTCTCCCATTAAAGAATATGGCCCACAGAATGAAAAGATACCATCTAGTTCTAATGAGGTATGGCATTATTGCACTTATCAATTTTTGTACCGCTGAACACAAAGGAACTTAATTTTGGCAGTTGATCTTTCTATTGTGGTCTATGATACATTTACTTTAGTAATTGATTGACAGAACACATTTATAGTATTATTTTTTTAAATGCTTGCTAAGCAAGTAATTCCTTTTTTGTGACATTTGATGATGTAATTTGTGACTTATGTATATGTGACTTTCGAGATGTTAAAAATTTTCTCAGAAGTCCTTTACTTACTCGTTTCAACATACATATTATTTTTATATGTATTCATAGATTTACTTATGGCATAAACTGCTATTCTCTTTTCCATGACAAAATTCATTCTTCAGTTCTAAAGAAACTTTTCTCTTTCTTGTTTCTCTTGGTCCTATTACTATATAACGTACAAGATTTTCAATGGTCTATCACAAGTAGAACATCAACTTTCTTCCAGATCGAAGGTTTTCTGAATATTTTATTCACTTTTTTTTAGGCCTTACCTTTTACCCGTTTTGTTTATGCCAAAAACTCGTTTTTTATTCTGAACTGCATTTTCCTTTTGTTGAAGGTCATTTTTGTTTTTTTATGTATCCTGCATCTTTTGATATTTGATTAGTCAGCTTTTTTTTGTGTGGAAGGAAATCGTCAAAACATACTTGCAACTTATTTATTGTGTTAATAATTTTTCCTGTACAGAATTTGAATACATAAATAGCGGTGAAGATTATTTAATGTTTTTGTGATGTGATGGTTGCCATTTTTATCTAATGTGTCATTCTTCATTTTATTCTTCTATACTTTTGCTTTGGCAATCAAATATTCCGTTATGTTGCCTCTTATCCAAAATTGTACTTCAAGCCATCCTACTTTTGCATTGCTTGAATTGGATGGGAGCATCATTCCACTTGACACAAAATGAAGCTCATATTGTTCCCATTGATAAAAAGTAATATCAGATAATATTCTTCAAGTTGCAAGCGGTCCTGTGGTAAAAATTTTCCATTTCTACTATGCTTTTGGCTAATCCTTATGTCTTTAGATCTGTACTTTTCACTCTGTCTTTTTCTTGATTCTTTGATGAGACATTTTCCTATATCAGTAGTTTTTATCCACTTACAATTTCTCTGCCCAAATTATTTTATACATTTTTCATCCAATTTATGATCGAAATGACTTTTAACTGATTCTGTTTTTTCATGATCTTCACATCAAGTTGAACAGTTTTTATCCAAATATGTAATGGAATTAATCAAAAAGTGAACCCTTCTGTAATTTTTTTAGTGAGTTACAAAAGTGGGTCTTTTCATAATTTAATGTTTTTTATAGCTTGACCATGTTTTGTCATTTAATTACTCTTATGTCTGTAGTTAATTTTAATTTCAATTACCAGTTATCTCAGCACAAGGTAGATAGTTCAAGTTTAATCTAGGTATTTTCTTAGTATTCACAAATATATTGTTTACAAATAGCATAATTTCTGTGATATGCGTGCAGTAGAATAAGAAAGTTGCAGAATTTAAATTTATATTAGATACACCCACATGTTTACATTTTTAAGCTTATGATGAATGCATTGATACAAGTGTGATAAAGCATGATTTGAAAGGATGCCTTTATGCTTCTCATAAAATTCAATTGGTGCTGTAAAAATTGACAGGTATCAAAGTTTTATGAATGTAGATTGAAGTGTTTTGCTTCATTTCCTCATTGTATGCACAATTATATACATTCCACTATGTCAAGTAAAATCTTGAAGTTAATCCTATTTCTATATTCTATAACAGAAAATCTCAAAATCCGTAGTCGGAATATGCTGTTTGTTGAAATTTTTTTATGTTCATATTGCTGTCTCATAGAATCTCCAAATTTTATTTAGAATCTGTGGTTACTTGGAAATTTTTAGCATTCATCCAAGAAACTTGCAAAGAGTTTAAGGTAAAAGTGTATTTTACCTATCTTGTACATCTGAAAATTACCAGTTAACTTTGTTGCCACATCTAGGTATGCTAATTCAATATGAACAAGGACCCTTTATGAAATTTTTTATTAATTATATAGCTTTATATTTATTGAATGATTTTCTATTTCCTTGCTGGGATATAGATATCCAAGTTCCTTTAGCTAATAAGAAATTGCAGCCGTCCATTTTAGCATCTTAGATTTGAGAATTTTTAACTGCTAACAGTATTAATGTATTGCTTTATCTGTGTGGTTAAAACAACTTGAAATCAAGCAATGGAAATGATAAAATGTGGTTTTAATTAGAAAATTTGCACAATGGCACTATGCTACAGTGAAATCTCGTTATAACGTACTCCACAGTATTTTCAGTTTGACATCCTTTGTTTTAGTCATCATCATATATTCTATATACGAAGGGTGTAAAAATATTTCAGTGTAATGTATTCCACTTAAGTTTTTTTCATTATATACAAATTTACACACCATATTTTGTTTTATAATATTAAAATTAGGCAAAAACTATGCATTGAATTGATCGTGGCTAGCATTTGTTAAGATGTTCTAAGGGAAAAGCAATGACCCAAGGGAAAGTTTTAACTCCTTACAGTGGTTTAAAAAGCTTTTTTCATTAAATTAAAGCAAAGAATTATAAGTATTATTAAGAAGCTTGAAGTGGTGGTGCATTATGATGAATTTTTTGTCATGGCCAATCCCAGTAACTAGTGAACATTTGACAATGATGTTTAGAGTTTAGAAATGCATGATCTACAGAAATACATTATAACAAGGTTCCACTGTATAGTTATTCTATTGTTTTTGCCATTTTACTAATGCCATTTTATAATTTTAAGAAATTCATTGTTAATCAAAACTAGTGTAGCCTATATTTGATTTAATGATTTTTTCTTTTATCCACTTTGTAAATCAAATGAAATGCATTAGTTGTATTCTTATGATCAAATGAAGTTGTGATATGACTATGTAATTTTATATATTTTGGAATAATCAGTATTAAAACATATTTAGTATTTTTCTGGATTACTTTATTGTAAAAACGATTACTAAATAAACAACTATGCAACTTTAATTGTGTCATATTCATTTTTGTCATTATGTCCTTTTTCTCCCATAAAATGAGCATTTTTATATATTAAATAAAGTTTCATGTTGACGTTGCAATTTACATGAAATTTGGCCAATCTGAAATTGCAGGAATTTTTATTTTTGGATGTATTTAACCTCCCAATTGTTTATCAGTATTTTCCATAAGATAAGAGTCATTGCTGGATAGTATACGGTTTCAGAGAATTGGTTTACAAACATGGAACATGGAGAGGTTTACTGCTGGAAGAGTGAAGTTGAATAATCTACCCAAGTGTTTAGCTGTTGAGGGCTTCTTGATTTAAATCATTAATTGTGTTTACAGAAAATATCAGCTTCTTCACAGTCCATGGAAGAAAGCACATTTATCTTTTTTTGTCTTTTCTTAAATGAAATAGTACTGGACACAATTACCTTAATTAAAATGGTTGAGAATAAACATTTAGAAAATGCATGATTGTAGCATGTGATTTAGGTCCTGATGTAACATATGAAGGACAAATCTATGAAAATCAAATTCATTTCTTGAAAGTTATACAGGCTGTTTCCAACAATGATAAACCCGGACTTACAACATTAATACATGGATATCTCAAAATCGACATCCGATATCATACCTCAGTCACGATATTCAACATTGGTTGCTTTCTGAGTACATATACTTTCTTGTGCATATTTTCAGTCAATAAATATACCCACACATCTGCCATTAATGAATATTCAATTTGATTATTGCTGAGTAACATTCAAAATATCTTATAACATAAAGAACAGTCAAACAATTTCTTAAAATGTATTATATTTCACCTGCAGATGGTATATAAAATCAATTTAGTATTTATTATACAGTAAGCACTTACTATCCATAATTTTGCTATAGTAAAATTGTCATAGAATTTAAGGAACCAGCATGTTACATAAATTATGCAGCTGTTCTGGATATAGGATATCTTTTTATTTTTCAATTCACATTATGGAAATGATGAAGTACATAATTCCGTTTTAGAAAACTACCTAACCATTTTCTATAATATTTGCATATTTTGCTTGCTTCTACATTCTTAAAAAGTCTAATCATAAAACAGCATTATTCTCTGACAAATCTTAAAATTCCTTCTTGTGTTGTCCAAACACAAGATACTCAACTAAAAATGTAATTTAGATAATGTAATTCTTTGGAGAGCTCCAAAATGCTGTGCAAACAAGAAAATATATCCAGAGTAGGGTAACAACCTTTTAGAAATGGGAAGTAGGGACAAAGCTGGCCCAATGACATTTTTTTAGGGGTCTTGGGATTAGAAAAAGGTGGTAAGCTTTATTTATTACTAGCAGAAATTCCCGGTGTTGCCCAGGGAAATTTGTTTCAAATCCGATCAGAATTCCAGATGATACATGTCCTGAATTTCCAAAATGTCCTGATTTTTCTGAATTTCCTGATTATCCTGATTTTCCTGAATTTCTTGATTTTCCTGAATTTCCATATTTTCCTGATTTTCCCGATTTTCCTGAACTTCCTGATTTTCCAGATTTTGCTGAATATCCTGATTTTCCTGAATTGCCTGATTAACGTGATTTTCCTGATTTTCCTTATTAAATTGTTTGAAATAAAAGATGTAGGAAATTGTCAGGAAAATCGGGAAAATCAGGTAAATCAGGAAACTCAAGAAATTCAGGAAAGTCAGGGAAATCAGGTAAATCAAGAAAATCATGAAAATCAGGAAAATAAGGAAATTAATTTTCCTGAAATTCCTGATTTCCCTGAATTTCCTGACTTTCCTGAATTTTCAGATTTTCCTGAATTTTCTGATTTTCCCAATTTTCATAAATTTCCTGATTTTCCCGATTTTCCTGAATTTCCTGATTTACCTGACTTTCCTTATTTTCCTTATTAAATTGTTTGAAATAAAATATGTAGGAAATAATCAGGAAATTTAGGAAATTCAGGAAAATCTGGAAAATCAGGAAATTCAAGAAATTCAGGAAAATCAGGAAAATAAGGAAAATAATTTTCCTGAATTTAATGAATTTCCTGATAATTTCCTACATATTTTATTTCAAACAATTTAATAAGGAAAATAAGAAAAATCAGGAAAACCAGGAAATTCAGGAAAATCAAAAAAAATCAGGTAAATCAGGATTTTCAGGAAAATCAGGAGAATCAGGAAATTCACGAAAATCCTAAAAATAATATATCACAATCATTACTTCTAATATAACAAAACTACAACAATTTCTTCCAATTACGGAGCAAAATTTGGGCCAAAGTAACCCCAGTTGATGGGGGGGGCATTCATGCACATCTTAGAATACTACATTATTTGAGATTTAAGAAATGTTTGGGAAATGGTTTAGTTGTTGACATTTTGAAATATTACTCCAATTAATAATTTTGCGTTGCTGAATAATGTTCCACATTCAGTGGCAATAACTTTATTCATTTTCACAAAAGGTCCAATATAGTAACAGTGATCTCGCCAAGATATTTTTTCATCCAAGTCTATTTCCAATGAAATTAGCATTTACATTGCCTTAAGAAATTGCATTTTTATAATTATACAAGTTCCATGTAAAGTTTTATCGAAATTCAAACACTTGAGCATTCAAAGCTGTCAACGCATTTTGCGTAATCGTCAATTTACGCAAGCGATCTCGCCAAGATATTTTTTCATTCAAGTCTATTTCCAATGAAATTAGCATATATATTGCCTTAAGAAAATACATTTTTATAATTATACACGTCCCATGTAATGTTTTACCGAAATTCAAACAGTTGAGCGTTCAAAGCCGTCAACGCATTTTGCGTAATTGTCAATTTACACAAGCGATCTCGCCAAGATATTTTTATATATATTCATCGTAGGTCAAATATTTATTTTACGAAAAATATAGTACTGTCATTTTAACGCAAAGGCAATGAGTGACTTCCAGATTTAACCATAACCCAAATTTTCCTCAGACTCGCATTTAAGCCGAGGGGTGATTTTTTCATGATAAATTTTGACAAAAAACATCGGCTTGTATTCGGGCAGATACGGTATATTGGATTTCTTCTCACCATACTGTGATCACATATTTTTATTGATTTTTGTTTCGAATTGAAATAGTTATCTAGAATTATGATATATTTATATAAATCAAGTAGTGGTAAAATTTTTAAATTATAAAATATTTCTTGTATATGACATTTAATCAGTTTTAGATTAATTAATTTCACAATTCTCTCCTGGTTTTTTATCAGTAGATTGAAGTAGCATTTGCTAGTATTACCCCAAACAGTGATTCCATATCTCAGATTAGCCTCCACACAAGAAAAGTAAATTATCCTTTTAATCTTAGTAGGTAAAATATCCTTCAGATGATATATTTGATAACTTAATTTCCTCAAGTTCAAGTCAACCTTTTGAATATGTTTATCAAATTTGAAGTTTTGATCAATAAGTAATCCTAGGTATTTATATTTATTTACCTACTTGTTCTAAAAATGTACAGTTACGTCCATTTTGATATCCTTGCACTAGACACATTGCATCATGTAATTTAATCTTAACATTTCTTATTTTAGACATTCTATATGCAATATGCATTGTCTTAGACTTTTTTATGTTTATTAATAATTCATGATTTGAAGACCATTTCATTAATTCATTAAGTGATTCCTGCATACCACTAACTGCACCATTGAAACATGTATTTGCAGATATAAGCACAGTGTCATCTGCAAAAAAAACTTTGCATTTAGTTGTTGTTGTAAAGACACTATTAACACATAGAATATATAAGAGTGGACCTAAGACCGATCCTTGTGGTACTCCCATATTGATTGTTTTTTCATTGCTAAAGGAATCTTTACATTTAACAATAACAGTTCTATCACTTAGGTAAGATTTAAACCATGACCATAATGAAGCTCTTACTCCAATTTTATATAATTTGTCCAACAGTATATTTACAGAAATCATATCAAATGCTTTAGAGTAGACTATATAAGTAACAATAACATTCCTGTTTTTATCCAAGTGGGTGTTAATAGTATTGGAAAATTTCTCCAAAATATCTTTTGTACCTCTTTTTTTATTATAGGCATATTGATTCTCGGACAAAAATTGTTTTTAACCATATAGTTCATCAGTATATTTGCTCAATATTTCTCCATAATTTTGAGCATCGAAGGTAACAGCGAGATTGGTCTATAATTACTGAAGTCATTGTGTTTACCCCCTTTGTATATTGGTTTTATAAGTGCTTTTTTCATACCTCTAGGTACTATTCCCTGGGCTAAACATAAGTTTATGAGTTTAGTTATTAATAGGACTAATGGTAAGTTGTTTTTCAAGTCTTTCATTCTGATTTTATCAAATCCTGCAGCAGCATTTTTACAATTTTTAATAATTACTGATGTTTCACGATCAGTGATGCCACTAATAAATATGCTGTTCTGAATCTGGTCAGAACACTTAATGTCAAAATTAGGCGGTAATTTCTCCCTTTGCGCACCTCAAAACGTGTATTTCCGTTGAAATCTCGATTTCGAATTTTTTCATGAAAACAATACTTTCTCTATACTATGTGTATTGGAGAAAGTAAAAACTAATTCTGAGATATCTCTGATATCTACCTATGAATTGGGCCGAGAGAGTCCATGGAGGTCCGGAGAGAACGTGAGCATACGTAAGAGTAATAGGATTTCGAGTTTAACAGTCTAATCGGTTGGCAAGGCAACTTCACATTAAGAACGCTAAATTTTGTCAAAATACGATATTGAAACGTTAAATTCGAAATATTTAGATTCGAAAGCGATAAAAGACGATAAGAATAAGAAACTGCATACATTTTTCTTTAATACAGACCAAATCCGAAAATTGTAGGTCAAATATGTGAATTTTAATAAGTAAAATAAAATAAGGTTGCAGGTCGAAATATCGATTTTTCCATGTTATCTTATGAGGAATGGAAATCTCGATTTTGGAAATGTTTTTTTCGTAAGTGGCTTCTACTTTTTCTTTCTGTTCTATGTATACACCTGCATTTTCATTTTCTTTTTCCTTTTTTTTATTGACGTATTCCATGTCTCTTATTGACCAAAATGAATTCATAAATATTATTATTATTATAACCGAACATTCCTACCAAATGTCAATCTTCTAGCTATTCGGAAAGTTTGTTAAAAATAGCATTACAGAGTTCCAATTTCCCACCGACGACGACGACGAAGTCAAATTTATATATTAGATACTTAATTTATTTTATGCTTTCTTTCGCAACAATTTAGATTCTTTTAGGATGAAAGTATAATTTTGTAACTCGCGGTAAAGGATGTTATTTATCAAATGTTTTTTAGTATATCCGCTGTGGCGCTAATGCATATCAGGTTTTGGAATTGAGCCGGTTACAGAAAAATATTTAGTTCAATGTGAATCAAAACATCGGTGGTTTCACAGTGAACGCGCGCTTCTTGCAGCGTTAGTCTTAAACGGGGATTCTTTTAAATCTTTTTCTGAGCTGTATAAAGCTCATGCGTAGAACGAAACCTAGTGTAATGGAGCAACGGTTATAATCAATGAATAGCAGACAGTCGCAGTTGATTGTGGTAGCAACGTGTCGATCCGCAATATCGGCTGAGAGATTTTAATACATTCGCAAATTGTTTAAATTTTGAACCTCGGAGAAACGTAATTCAAGTAATCACGAAAGTGAAGCTTGCATATTGTTACGGTAAGCTCGTGAAATTTGTGATCTCGATCGTTTCCAGAAATAATTGAAGGACGGGAAGATCAACTTCATCTAATAATCATCAGAAGCTCACCAAGGTTAATCATTTGTGAGATGTACAGGACTGCATTTTGAGTCTTCTGTTGATAAATATAAGGTAAGTTAAAAAAGAATATTTATTAATATAGAGTTCACCAAAGACAATGCTTTGTTTATCTATAAATATTTTGAAAACAGCCGTTACGTTGTTACGATTCAAACATTTTAAATGCTATGTATGTACTATCTTAGTTTCGAAATCGTCATGTGGTAGAAAAATATTTTTGGTCTTTCGCTAGTTTATAAAGCTATTTTTGTACTACTTTGTTAAGTTGGAGTTTTTTGGAGAAACTGGTTGTCTTAGAATGTCTTCAACCATCAATGATTAGTGAAGGGCTATGATACGATCACATATGTTTTATTCTTTCGCTCATCCAAAATCGTTTTTAAAAAGTAAATGTGCATATGCCAAACAAATACTGATATTTGCGTATTTTGGTGCCAGAATATATATCGGAACAGTGTATCCCAACTTCTGAAAACCCATTTCTAAACTTGATGTTCTATCAACATTTGATCCTCAATAATCGATCTTTTCCAATACGTTTTTATTTTCGTTTTATAATTTTCTGAATACGTTACGATTTCGACATACGCTAGCTGATTACGTTAATTTTTTTCTTTATACTAATATCGACATTTTCGTAAATTCTTCGCGAAAAAATATGCAACGAGGAAAATATCACCTGATTTAAAAGCAACGATTTCTAATGAAGAAAATTAACATTAAATTTTTCCAAAATAATTATATGCCTGCCATTTTCATTACTCGCATAATGTAAAATTCCTTTCTTATTTTTTAATTTCTTTCCGGGAAAAATATAATGTCCAACACTAAGATTGTAATGCTTTTGTTGCCTCCTAAAATTAATTTTAATTTTTAGGATTATAAGTGACGTTAAATACCAAAACATTTCTTCAGGTGCGTCACGTTTGCTCGAAAAATATCTTTGACCTCCCTCCCCCCCTTTCAATGTATCAAGGTGCCATTTCGTCATTCGTCGTCATTATCCCGAAAGAAATGCTTCCTTAATTTCGTCAAACAAATGTAATTCCGCAGCTGTGTTGATTCTTATGCAAAAAGTTTGGATGCCTAGGGGAAAGCTAAAAATCAATGGCGCTAGCCCCTGACGTTATTTTGGGTAGCTCTTCGTTTCAGGGGGCGCTCAACCCTTAGCAAACTGCAAAAAAAATCTTCTCACAGGTGTCACCGAGTTTTATTCAAACCCATCAACTTACCATTAATTCAAAAGTTCACAACTCATAAGATAAGGCTATTTTTGCCAAAAGTTCTTTTGAAATTAAAGTGGTCGATTTTTTTCTTGTTTTCGTCACCTCGGTGTCTCCGATACAATATTTACGCATTTCACAAATCCTTCTTTTCGAGCCTCTGTTGTTCGAAATTTTGCAATTCTGATTGCGACTGATTGAAAAATAAGTGTCTTTCCTTGATTTACATTTCACTGTGGCTAGAAGCCGCACGAATAGAATTTAAAAAAGTTATTGCCACTTGATCTGTTTGAAGAGGTTAGACGACTGCTCCATAGACATGACTTCGGGAAGTAGCTGTTCTATGCGTGTAATTAAGCGTGCGTTCGACTCACACATGTTAGTTAATATTAGAACATTTAACATAGATTTGTTCTGATGTTGACCCTTTTCATTGTTCCGATAGAAGCCGGAAAATATAGTGGATGCCGCAAATTATTATCACGCGTTGTTGTTATCAGCGGCTTATTTTAATAAATCGCGTAATTCCAAAACCAAAAATACTTTAAAATGCTATTTCCTCCCGCCGGCTACCGTGGTCATTATTTCTTCCGATTGCAGATCTGCTGCAAGTGAGAAATTGGTTAATAAGCATTCTTTCGCGTACTCTTTTTGGCTTGTGTTGTGATTGTACACACCCTGCGTAGGAGCCCGGGAATCACTCGCCGCACATATTCATATTTACGTAAGTCCACAATGACAGTTTCGTAACAAACGCCCTCTTGTATAGAACTACCCTAATTTTAAAAATCAAAATGTCGCTGGAACGTAGAAGATTTGTATTCGTGAAAAGGAAGTGGTTAGGATGCTATGCACAAGTTTAGTCAAAGATTCCAAGTCTCGATGCGTTCCTTTATCAATCAATTTTTGCGTGAAGTTTTTTAAGGAAAATTTGTGAATTTTGTGCCAGTAAGCAATAAAATATTTAAATAGAAAAAATACGTTGAAATTGCAAATGAAATGGAATCGTTACTGATGTGGTTTAAATATGCAAGTCTTTCGCTTATTGTTGTCCGCAGATTAACGTTACGTATTAATAGAAAAAACTGTGATCACAGTAAGCTGCATCTACTGTATTGGCATATTGGGTGAATACTTCGAGTGTTCATTTACGCGCAAAATGTGCTGGCTTGAAAATAATAGTTTCTACGAGAGGATTCATTTGCGAAGGTGGCATTGCCCATGACGAACGTCGAGGGAATCACTTTTGGATTGATTCGTGGGTTTCAAATGCTTTGACAATAGACCAGGGATGGCAAATGATTTTTGCTTCGCGTGCCAAGAAAGTAACGTGAATTATCAGAATTTTTTCGCGTGCCTCTATTACAGATCACAAACCTTACAATAATTGTTACTTGTTACAAATTTACGATTTTGATGGAGCCTTAAATGTGTTGTGTATGGGACCCATGGGTCTCTTAATCGTGCATAAAATTATTAGATTACGCTCTTGACTCCCAATCCACTCCCAAACCATAATTTTTCCTATTCAACGAGTTGTTCTTTCTTCTATTTTCCTCAAATTGTTGGAACACTACAAAGCATCGGCTTCTTCTACATATTATATTAAGTGAGTTTGCAACCTTTTTCTTTACACATTAAAATTCTGGTTTCCGGTGGGCCTAATAACGGTTTTCAACGGAGCTTAACAACTTTTTAACGTTTGAACGTCACCAGAAAGGTTTGATAGCCATAATTTTTATTTAAAAGAATATAAAATTGCCAGTATTAAACACAGGTCGATTTTTAAATCGAACATAAATTATATCAAACTGTTAAATAAAGCGAAAATGAAGTATTATTTTTTTGGTAACTCGGCGAAATATTTTGTGCGAAGACGAACTTGTATAATATCATGTAGACAAGTGTTATTGCCCGTCAAAAATGACGGGTATGCATAATTTAAATATTGAATTAAAATCAAATGTAAATAAAAACTAACGAAGCCGACCCTCACATGCACTAAAAAGTAAACGATACGTATATAATTCACACAGTTGAATGTTCCAGAAAGTAAAAAGTGAAAACAGTGACAACGGCACCCGGTGTTCCCATCGTGGTATGGCCGTTGCCGAAGAATGGCCATAAGAATTGGATTTATTCTAGCTTACTTGTTTACAGGGCCGGATTAGTCGGTATGCAAGTGTAGCCGCTCAGATCACAAACCTTGCAATAATGTCACTTTTAGAAAATTTTACGATTTTGTTGGGCCTTAGACATGCTGCGCGTGAGGCCCATGAGTAGGATATATCCGAACAGGGCCGCGCCAACTCGGACGCACATCCGCGCATTAGCGTCACGTAGGCGCGCATAGCGATAATCATTCCGCCCATGGATGAAAAAAATTAGAGGAAACTATGGTCTCGATCCGGCCTTGCGCGTGCCACGTATTTACCATTCCAGCAATAGACGAATCCATCTTTGAATGCCATTTTCATTAACTGCGCAAAAATAATATAATAGTATTAATAATTTCATGCATAAGTGACTTAGGTTGCGATTGTTTCATTTGAACGGTAAATTAAATGCTAGCGTTCGTGGAGTGCGGTTCTCAATAAACGAGCGATTATTTTTACTTTACTTTCTATTACCAATCAAGAACGATTGATTTTCGTTATCATTGTCAATTGGGCATGGATCTCGTTAAACGTCAGGGGTATCTAAGATGCAGTTTAAACACATTTTCGAGTCCTGTATAAGACTTGAATCGGACTGATGATGACGCTGTTAGCCATTAGACCAGGTATGGCAAATACGTGGCACGCATGTGATTTTACATGGCACGCGTAAGCTTGCATGTATTTTCTGTATAAAATATGAAGTTTCTTAGAAAAGGAGTAAACTAGCGGCACGCGAAATAAAATTTTTTATGGCTCACAATACTTTCTTGGCACGCGACTCAAAAATAATTTGTCATCCCTGTATTAGACGGTTTAGTAAAGTATACGCACATTCCAGCCTCAAAAAAGGAGTAGTCCTTTGTGTTAATTCGTAAATTGTCGTTTCTTAAAGAACTGAGTTGGGAATCGATATCTGAGGGGATGTATACTTAACCTTAAAGGAAATCGAGCGTTAAAGAGATTGAAATATTTTTTAAAAACCGTGTTCCAAGAGCTTCCACAAAATTTCTCTTTCGCCCGGAACATGATCGAACATATTATTTATAAAAAAAACGTGTGGTAAGAATTCTTGGTTAGTCGTAAAGTGAAAGCGGGATATTCTTTTTCACATGTAAATCATACCAAGTTACATGACTCCTTCCTCTCAGGAAGAAAATAAAATGAAAAGTAGTGAGCCATTGACCCGATATAAGTTTTTATCCTAATGTATTGATGTTATGCCTCAGAGAATGATCCCGTCCCTTTGAAAAGTGCCATTCGAAGAAATTATAACCAATTAAAAGCGTAATCCATCATATTCATGCGAAAAAAAATTCCATCCCGCCCGCCATAGTGGCAGAAGAGTAAAGACCTCAAGATTATAGGTCATCGATTCGCCGTTTATGATCCTCCGCTCGGTGCACAGGCGCGTCTTTTTTAATCGCATTACGATGGAGTCACAAATCGCATGAAAGTAATTTACGAGACATACTTGCGCAAAACGGTCTCTAACGCGTAACGCAGATGATGTCCGTGATACTATTTTCTTCCTTTCGCGTTTCAAAAATCACGTTGAAATTATTTTATAACGATGTACATGTTACATCCGCGTCAAGAATTCACTTGTTTTGACTGAACCATCAATCAAACGGACAACTGTCACGGAAAAGGCTTCATTTCGGACTATAAATTTTTAATATAAATAACTGCTTATGCCATCAGCTATCGCCATGTGTAAACATTTTATCAAGACTTCGATAAAAATAAACATCTAAATAAACTCTCGGAGGGATGGGATGCGGGCGCAAAGATAATCAGAAATGAAAGGAAAAAAATGATATGTCGGCTTTTCCTGTAAACTTCCAGGACGTAGTTTCGAATTAAACGAAAATCATGAATTTTCGCTCTAGTGCATAATACTAGATTTCCGATTATCCTAGTTTCCAGTCACCCAAAACAGTTTTGGAAAATTACAATTTTTTTACTTTGAAAAAGTGTTAATTGTTTATTTTTCTTGACATTCTGTATCATACGGATATGAAAGTAAAAGGCATCGCGTATTAATATCGCTTAATACATTTAACATAAAAGTTAGAATAAGGAATAGACGTCGGTTCTCGCCAATTTTTCGCATTTAGCATTCATTAACACGCTTAGACTTAATCTGTTTTAGCTACGATAGTATTTATTCATAGCAGCTATCAGTTATTCAGTCCTTGTGAAATCAACCGAATTTTATTTATTTTAAATATTATATTACTCTTAATGTATGCATTTTCGTTAGTAGTTGCCTAAATTAAAACGTATATATTAAAATACTTGTAACATAATAGCATACAATTTAAAAAATGCCTAATAATCAGAACAACAGTATGTCCCAATTACTTATGATTAGTTTGACACATGCTATAAGCAGTGTACGATGTTTCAACTACGATGCTTACAATTAATGTTGTCAATTTTTCAATCGTTACCCCTTAAAAAGCTCGGCGACCTCAATATGCATAACTCCGGACTTGGTCGCCAAGGCATTACGAAAGATTAAGCCCGGCTGTGGTGTTAATGCATTCCTCGCGTGAGGTGGTGGTCGATCTTGATAGAAGTTAATCAAAACGACACTGCAGATGAGGAAGGACATCCTTGGGACTCAACGGGGGCGGTCAACCACATTGCGTTCCTTTATAACTCCCACAATTTACCGGTGAGGAGTTAAGCTAAGGCGTTTCCTGTTCGTATCTTCATTTAGTGTTCACTCTCCTTACCAGAGGTCTTTATAGTCAGTTCTGTGCATAGATCATTTATATTCGGAAATTCCGAATGTTGCATTGTCGTCGGTTTGCTTTTCTTCGGGACAGATTATTAGGATGACGAATGCCTACAATGGGAACTTTAAATCCCGGTGAATTATTTGCTTTATTCAAAATCTGGAATGATAATTTGAAGGCATCCGGCTAAATTTGATGGATTTAGTCTTACTCTGCTGACCGTTCGAAATTGCCCAATAATATATTTGCTATTCATAGCGAAACTAGTGTAAAATATTAAGAATATCGTCAAAATGATAAGGCGAAGGTTGTACCGTGGATTCTACACATATAAATATGACGATAAATCAAAATAATAACGTGAATCATGCGCAAAGTACTTATATCCAATAATTGTATATTTAACAAGTTTCGCTCGCAATAGAATTAGAGCAAATAGAAATAAATATTACTCTTGCTAAGAAAGAAGATTAATGCTTCATGTTGCATTGCATCATTTTTTGTGTCATTCGGTGTCCTCACGCGTTCTTACTCGGGTTTAACAGACAATCCTATACAGAAACGTTTTTCTTGTATTTGAGTTTATGGTAAACTGTCGTTAGCGTCTTAGCTTCTTCTGTTTGTGTATTTACTAAGGATGTTTCTTCAAACTGATCAGTTCTCTTACTCGAGCAAAGCAAATTACGTGAAAGGTCTGACGATGAACGACGCAAGGCGGGAACGGGAATTATGTTTTGCACTTCGAAAGTTATGTAGCAGTATACTTACAGAAACAATAGAAATTGTTTGGATTTCGAAGAAAAGGTTATTAACGGGTGGGTTTCTCGCTTTGTTTTACTTTTTTTGCGTTTTGTTGGTTACACAGTGGCTGCTTAATCCGTTTTCATGATTCACTCGTGTTTAAGGTACATTGAGCTTCAAATTCCTTCTAAATATATCCATAGTTAGGATAGTAAACTTGTACGTATATTCAGTCGGTCAAAAAATGCGGTCGAAATATCGGTCAATTGATATTTAATATTTGGCCTGAAAATTGATGGTAGTTAATTGGAGAATTTAAGATAAATTTGACCTGTAAAAAAAAGAAAGAAAAATTTACGTTGGAACCTGGGTTGGAACTAGTATTACATAATGAAATGTAAGTTGACATGACGAATTGCTGATTTTTCATTTTTTTTATTAAAAGAATTACCAACCCTATTTATATTGTTAACGTAAGACCACATTCCATGCGATTTATCTAAATGATTCAAAGTCATTATCTATTTTACGCGTTAATATACCAAGGAAGAAGGCCACTTGAACGGTGAAGGTGCGAGAGAAATAACGAGGCGGTATGTATCTCTTACATAAGAATATGGAAACTAAAAATGCAGGACACCGATAATCTTTTCGAGTCAAATTTTCAGCGACTTAAAATGAATGGTTCCAGAAGCTTATCCATTTTGAGAATCGAAGGAACAGTTTCCTGTACGAGTAAAACATCGCTTAGTCCTCGGGGCTTTGAAGTTCAGTTACGTAATCACTCATAGAATATTACGTTACGTATCTGAATGAGCACTAACACCACCACCACTGAGAAATGGTGTAGAGAAAGGCGTACCAGTCTTCTAAAGGGCTATCTAGTTTTAAAAAATTCCTCGCGTTTTTTTTATGCATTCGAAATCAAGATGGTGGAAAGGAGGCAAGCATCTGGCGAAACTCTTTCGAAAAATATCATGGGTAGTCTTCAGGATGACCACCGCCTGTTTATAGCCTGATTACGTCGCTTAAGGAGAGCGTCTAGCGGTCTTCCGTTTGAAGTTTGTCATAGTGGGGTAGTAGGTGGAGAGGATACAGTGGTACAGTTATGCTCCGTATCCTGTCCGATGCAGGGTCTCTTGAGAATTTCCGCCCGTAATAGGAAATGAAAGCATCCGACTATTTCCTTACATTTCCCAGGACTCCAGAAATGCGCTCGTCCACTCGCCACATGCGAGTCAAAGGAAGGACAGTGGCGAGTAAGTTTTTTCGTCTAACCCACGACGGAATTAATTATGGGCGAGTGGATTTTTGTCATGTGGCGAGTAGGTTTTGGTTGTATTTTTTAGGCGTGACATATCCAACTGAAAAGATGAACAAGGGCATATTATTTGTATGAAATTAATGAGAAACAAAATGAATAAATTGGTAATGGTTTGACTACGTAGCAGTGTTTACGTCGATTGTAAGAAATACTTTCATAAAATAAAAACTTAAAGATTCTTTGTTATTTCATCTTTGGAGATTTGTTTTTATTTTTTGTATTATTTTCTTCCTTAAGAAGTGGCTTAAAACATATTTTCGATTAGGCTAACCTTTTATATTATTGTTAATTTCACGTATTGTAATGGCCTTTCACTAAGCAAAAAAGATTTTTTTATAGTCGGAATCTGTTTAATTTTTATTCGTATAAAAACGCGAAAACAATTTATAATGGGCGTCATGTATGTAAGCACCTTTCTTTGTCATCCTACGACTCATAATTTAATTTTGGTTACCTTTTCAAGAAAAACCTCGAATAATTTTTTACTTCATCTCTGTGTTAGTCTTTCTATTTCTGTCCAGCGATCCTGTTTTTGCACTTTCAGGATAGTGGAGGTATAAGTGAAAAAATCCTATATTGCTAAACTTTCATTTGCTGCCCATATATATTGGCGGTTTACAAAATAAGATCATCATCATCATAGGTATTCTGTCCGTTGACAGGTCCGTGATTATTCATGGTTAAACTTGGTTCTCCATATACATACTCCTATTTTCCGCAGTTTTCTTCGTGTCTTGATAGCTCTCTTTCCCTTTCAAGTCATCTACAAGCTGAAACCTTTTCCTACCTCTTTCTCTTTTTCCATCCAGTTTTCCTTCTAGCACTTCTTTAATCATGCACTCTATCATCAGGTAATGTCCAATCCAGTTCGTCTTCCTCTTTCTGATAGTCTGTATATTCATTCGCTTCTCTCCTATTCTTCGTAGTACTTCCTCGTTTTTCACCCTATCTGTCCATTTTATCTTCATGTGGACATGGAGAAGAATGTTGAAGATAAAAATAAGATATGTACCTATATTTTTGAAAAGTTGCGCCTTCTTTCATAAGAATTGCCCATATTTTATCTCCTGGCCAATATGGCAGTGTGGTCACCACAAATTTGCTAAGCGTTCAAATTCTGTCAACTCCAAGTTTCTTTGGCATTATCAATTTAACGCGGCACATAACGTGGGCGTGTCGTTATTCATTTTATTATGTTATAATTAGTTGCTGTCATAGCTGTTATATTTCCTAGTTACTTTCTCCATATATAGTAGTATAGTAGAAAATATTCATTTCGTGAAAAAATCGAATTAGAGATTTCGACGGAAATACACGTTTTAAGATCCCCTGAGTACGTTCTCACTGCTTCCTCGATGTCTGCGTGTGATGGGAATTTTGTGGGCGCTCTAACTAAAAAAATAGTAATCAGATCTGCGAAAAACTTTATATTTACCAGTTGTATTAGTAATTAGCTGAAAGTATCCGTCGTTGATCGGGAACACGTCTCACAACCTAGACTACACTCCCTTCTCCCGATCTTTTTTTGTCGATATCTCAGTAACTGGTCGTCCTATCAAAAATTTGTATAGAACAAAAACGATCCAAAATCTAATTTACAACAACTTTTGTTATATGCATTTTTGCTTTAAAAGCAATGGTAAGCGAGATTTTGTGAATTTTATGGTTGCCCCCCCCCCCCCCCCCCCCCACAACCCTCCTTCCCGTCAAAATTTTCCGGATACCATACACCCTAGATTCTAAGTTGGGCTGACCTAAAGATAGGTTCCAAGTTTCATGAAAATCTGACTTTCCGTTTTGGCGTGATGATGGAACAAACAGACAGACAGACAAACAGACACCAAGTCTGTAAATTGCTGTAATCATCGTCATTTCACACGAAATGCACAATAAAAGTGAAATTCTGAAAGAAAAACTAATGTTCAGACAGACACTAGAATTTTATTTATAGAGATTTAAAGTTTGAAAACGTTTTGGCTTAAACTGGTGAACCGAAAGTGGATATTTACTCTTGTCATTTTCCCGTGTTTTACAAATATCTCCTTTAGGACTTAATTTATGTAAATATTTGGTATTATCAAAACTTTGGGAAAATATGATTATCTACAAGTTTTGTTTGAATTAAAAAAAAATGGAGTGCTTAAGAGATACTTCGATTATTCCTCTGAATTTACGTTAAAAACGTCGCTACGTGATGATGTTGTCCTGTTGCTATGATAAGAACTTTTATTTGTTGATAGCGCTGCCAAGAGCAATTTTACTCGCAATCCAAAATTTTTACCAAAAAATTATTGTAATGAATAAGGTTTTGTTAGGGATTTTTGCTAAATTTTCCGAGTCATAATAACGAATTATAATTTAAGGAAACCAAATTTTCAATAACATTTCACGGAAACGAAAATATAACACCGACCAGAATTATAATTCCTCGTAGAAAGGGACCTGAACTCGCAAAAATCCAATACAAAAATAAGGCGGTCATCTTATATAATTTATTTAAGGCGGCCATAAGCTTTAACTTTGAAATATAAACGTAAATCCACGGTAATTTTTTTGTAGCTTATATAAAAAAGTAGTCTTACGTTATTTTATTTCTCGCCCTATATATTTCGGAAATTTACGATATTATATTGAGGAAGGTCGTGCTTAGATTTTTCATCTTCGTTTCCCCGACTATCTAAATGTCGTCGAGAATGGCTGCTACGTTGTAAGCACGCCCACGTCCGGGAGAAATTGGATGCTGCGTGTAGGCGGCGTTCTCTATTGAGCGACGCCGAGGCTCACGTTTGATTGGATGACGTGAAGCGAGGTGCTTCCCTGAATTAATTTACTCGAGCCCGTGCGGTAAAATTCGACGAAGTCGTCCATGCTATTGGGTCAAACTTGTGGAAATAGTGCGGTAATAAAAAACGTGAAATCGATCAGTTTTTATGGCTTTTAATAAAAAAATCCTCGACGTAAACAGCTTATTCTAGTCACTCTGTCTGTAACGCTTTTTTGACGTGTTTCTACCAATTTCCAGACTACGTAGAAAACTGAAATTTGGCAGGAGTGGTTCAATCACGCATTAAAAGTCAGAGACGAAAAGTAAAGTCCATAAAAAAGACTCTGGTTCGATGTGCGACACCAGCATATCATTTCTGTTTTTCGTAAGATAACACGTAAAAAGTGATTTTTCGACGTGCAGGTTTTCATTCTTTTTCAAATTAAAATGAGAAAAAATTGACCATCGATTTTTGGTTAAGAACATTTAATTTAGGACGTTTCTTTTCATGTCCCGTCATGTTTGCATGCGCATTGACGAAAAATGTGGAGGCATATTTTTCCTTGCTGGAAAATTGTTTTTTTGTGGAAATGGGTATCGTTTTAAATGGAATATTATAACGTCCTTTATTGTGATTCTCGCGGAATAATTAACTTTTTAAAAGTCAATTCCGTTACGCGATTTGAAATGAAGAAATGCATCGTTTTGAATTCGAAATTTTTTTACTTAAAATATAAAATGTCTGAAGTTCAGTTGAGAATTATCGAGTTCGCCTTATGGCTAAAATAAAATTGAGATAATATATCTCTCTCCAATATATATACGAAATATACTATCGTTGAATCGTCACTATCCTATAATTGCATTATCAGGTTTTCCTAGCCTTTTTTGTTACTATTTGGAGAAACGTATCGTGTGATTACCGAGAAGTTTTCCTTTGTGCCCGTAAATGAAAATCAATTTAAGATTAATAATTAACATGTTTCTATGTCATTCTTAATGTCTTTAAAAATATTTATTCTGCCTCGTACCCTTTTTTTCAGAGCTGAAAATATTATTTAAAAAATACCTTGATTAAATCGTGCAAAATTAAATCCTAGATACCGGTCGTTCAAAAAAAAATACCTCCACGTGTCGTGGATTGCCAGACCTAGGAAAAAATAAAATTCGAATCTATCAACTCGCGGTACACAGTCTAATCCATTACATCCCTGGATGGATAGACTTAACTGGGACGAAGTATCGTATAATGCACGCGCATCCCGTCACCGTGGCAACGGGCTGCCATCCCCTCCGTATTCCATTTGGAAAATATCTCACTTGCAGAGCATCCTGTTAAAGACGTTCTTTACATTATTTTCCCTCTCTCGTCCCGTCCATTTTTCCTTATCTCCCTTTTTTCATCAATATTTCTTAACCCTTTCCTTTAAATTTTAAACCCCGTAAGACATTACAATTTGGGGGTTATAAATGTATTTACACGGTGCAGGATAACGGAGTCTTAAACTATTTTTGCAAAAGTGCTACTCCTACGTGTCGAGATACATTTATGTGCCGCGAGTTTTCCTAGATTGCTTCGCGAAAATTTCCGAAGTTAGGTAAATTTAAATTGAGTATTAGAGTTAATTACTTTCGTTAATTAATGCTATGATCTAGTTCCAAATAATTTATGCTGCAAAAATCAATCCGCAGGAAAAGTTGGAAGAAGTTATTTGCTCTCTCCCCTCAGGAATATTAGCCACCAAATTTTCGTCCATGTGTCGCGAAAATCTAGTTCCAAATAATTTATGCTGCAAAAATCAATCCGCAGGAAAAGTTGGAAGAAGTTATTTGCTCTCTCCCCTCAGGAATATTAGCCACCAAATTTTCGTCCATGTGTCGCGAAAATCTGATATTCCAGCTACGCGTGTTGCGCCTATAAAAATGCTTGGGAACTTATGTTCTGTTCTGATTTTTTCACGGAGAACAATGGGAGATTTGTCCGTCGTAATCATCGATACACCTAATTACGGGCACTGTTCGCAGAATTTACGAGCATCATACAAGTTTTTAAATGTTCGCTCTGATTATTTGCTATATTTGGAAGAGATATGATGTAGGCCTTGGAGTTAGCAATTTAAAATTTATTGTGTTGTTCAGTTCATATCGTTCGTGACTTTGGGAAGTTTTTCATGTACAGTTATGAAAGTAATTTCATATTTCTTTGTAGAATATCTTTTATAATTCTAAAGAAAGGATTCTTTATAAGAAAAAGATCTTGGTGAATTTTAATCGGTATATGTCATAAAATTGATGTTTTGTATTAAAAGAAAGCAGCTTCTTGTTAAATATATTCATATTTACCCTTTATGCTTTATTTACGTAGTCATTACTATTCGTTGTCATAAAACAAGATCTGGTAATAATCTACACACCTTGTGGAAGTTGTATATTACTGCATATTAGGTAAATATTTTTACACGAATTTACGCTTTTATAATTTCATTTCACTTAGAAAATCGCAGCATATATTGAAGATATTGTTATATCACCAGGCAATTCTCAAGGTTCCAGGTTTACAAAATTTATTCGAATTAGTGTAGAGGCAATTTTTTCATTTTTTTATTTACAGGCGAAATTTAATTATAATATGGAGCATCGCTGAATCGATTCGGCCAATGGTTGGCGATTTTCTGGCGCATGTTGTCCTTTCCCTGTATATATTAGACTAACAATAAGTAGTGACATACGCAGCGCGTACGGCCCCATCGGGGAAGGAGGCCATCTAAGAAATCTTAAAAGTATAATTTTTTATTTTTGTCCACGTAGGAAATAATCATTATAATAAAAAGCAATTCTCTGTCTATAACGCTAACTCAAACGCTAATAACTCCAGAAGTAATGAAGATAGAATCTCGAAATTTGGCAGGGATGCTTGATTAACACTTTTCAGGTGATGACGAATTTAAATCGCGAAAAATTCCTTGGTTCGACTCCAATGGAGGCATTTCCATTTCCCATTACTTAACATGTAAAACGCGATTTTTCGATGTGCAGGCTTTTATTCATTTGGAAATTAAAATTAGAAGAATTAACCTACGACCTTCGGATTTGAACCATTTTGAAGAAAAAATTATAAAGTTTCTTATTCTGTTCATCTTTTTCCGCCCACAGTTCGAAATATCCCGTGTTAAACGTTTAATTTACATATTTTATGGAAATCTTGCCATTTTACCGGAATGTTGCCATGGTGACTAATTATATTGTTAGACCTATTGTTAAATGAATCCTTATGGGTGTAAGCGTGCTATGAATGTTTTTAATACAAGATAGGAGGGGGAAAGAGGGATTGTAACGGAGAAAGAATGAGAGGAGGGAGGTAAGGTTAACTAAAGATATTCCGTCATATTGACGGGCAATTACGCTATATGGGTATAAACGTGCTTTGAATGCGTTTAATACGAGAGGGGAGAGGTAGAGGGAGGGGGAGAGAGGGAAGTAGAGGGGGGAGGGGGAAAGAGGGGAAGGGGAGAGGGGGTGAAATGAGGAGGGGGAGGGAGGGGGAAGGGAGAGAGAGGGAAAGAGAGGCAACTATTTTAAGTGTAACTAAAGATAGCCCATCAACAACAGAATATTCACTAGAAATGTTGTACTTATATGGCAAAATATTTCATATGTGATATTAATTATTTTAAATGAAAATAATAATCTATCTATAATTACTCCGTTGATATTTCAACGGGCATTACACTAGTTTCTAATAATGTATATGACATAAGAAATTAATAATAATTTTTTTTCGAGAATTAAATATAATTTTTACCTCGGGTATTTATTTCCATGAAGGGGACTATGATTAATTTTTGCAGTGGTGCCCACACAGGCGGCTTCAACCTTTTTTTATTGCTGACGTGATAATTTGAGCATTTTTAATTATCGCATCTACGTTTAATTTAATAATCAAGTGAGCAATATTTGTAGTAATACGAATCACGTATATAAACGTTAATTATTAAAAATGCTTTGCTTTACAGTGCCGAGTATATTTTTCCAACTTGGCCAAAGCAACCTCTTGCGTAAAAAAAAACAAGGGATCTTTCATCGTTAAATTAACCGTCAAGCAAGCAACTTTAAGGATAGACGCAAAATTATTGAAATAATTTCTTCGTCGGTTAAAAAAAACATGCTTACGACGTTTTGTGTCTTTATTCGTAGTTGCTGTTTCACGACTTTTGATTCCGAAATCGTACATAAACTTTTGAGGGGAAAAATTAGTGTATTTAATATTTTTTCATGCCCCTTAAAAACTCAACACGTATCTCCAGGATTTCACAGAGACAGGTTCACTGTTCAGAATAAAGTGACCTTTATTAAAATTTCGTTCTCTCTCCTGAGAACGATACATTGCCTACCCTACATGCTTCGGATTCCTTCGTCACCATC
The DNA here is from genome assembly GCA_036926305.1 of Uropetala carovei. Taxonomy (NCBI): domain Eukaryota; kingdom Metazoa; phylum Arthropoda; class Insecta; order Odonata; family Petaluridae; genus Uropetala; species Uropetala carovei. The sequence continues at coordinate 3,001,407 of JAXCHB010000103.1, read as the reverse complement.
CACATTTTCATAACAAAATTTTGGCCACGGAACTTTGATGCGACTGGAGACGGACATATTGAAAAAAAAGACTTCGTGAGAAAGTTATGCCGCGCTGCATTTCTTGCTGGAGTAAATGGGTGTCTTTGTTGTCTCCCGCGTCTGTAGTTGACTTTTGAGCGAGCATCTGATCCTCGTAATCATGAGCGTGAGATTGTACGTGATGCTTTCGCAATTAACTTGGTAACCTGGCGTAGACAATTTTCAGAGCGTCACTGCACGTCAGCAGGAAAGATATCTGCCGCTTTATTTGTTCGCGAAATATTCATGAAGTCTTTGAATACATGTTTGCATACATAGGAAAAAATGTAACTATTTCTCTTGGTAGGAAAGATATTATACGAGAAATATCCTATTTTTGTTTTGGCGGCCTTTCAAAAGCCGACGCGGAAAACTGTTTACGTTGTGATATAATTTATTATCGATGCGGATGATTGGTATATATCACGCCTTCAACTCCTATTATCGTCGCTTATAAGCTGTAATTTTCCTCGGGTTTATTATGAAATTATTGTACATAATAAGCTTTCGGATATTCGGATTTTTTTACACTACCAATGCAGACGAACTTGGGATAGACTATATTCCATAGATTTAATGGTTGGAAATGGTTTAGAAACAGGAGAAAAAGACTTATGACCAGTAATAGAACCCGAGTTTTTCACTCGCCTCTACCACTGAACTGTCGTAGCAGACCAATTCTCCATTTTTAGAACGAGTTTATTCTTATTTGGGCCAGTCATCATAATGATCTTCGGATCAATTATTTTCATACATTTTTAATATATGTAAAATAAATTTATCTCTCCAAGTTGGTAGAAATCATTCACTTAATGTGTTTCAATTTAAATTGCAATGCCGGAATTTTAATGATGCTAAATTTAAGTACGGAGTAAAGCGTTTATGAACTTGAATTTTTTTAACTGTAAACCTTATATTGGTGAAAAAATTTACGGTGTGCTTTAGAATGTGGTAACTTAACTGACCAAAGAAGGTAAAGTCGTTCTTTTCCTGCCAAACAGTAATTTATACAGACTGAAGTTCAATATATGATCTGTTGGGGTACGCATCAATCTTCTTGTCATGACATTTGTTTTTCATTTTTTTACTAACTTGTCTTTTATATCTTGCGTCGATAGCGGGATGAAATTATCTTTCTTATGGCGGATATGGAATCATGTTAAACTAAACGTTTCCCATCAGTCGGGGAAATCGATTACCGAATAACGATCACCAGATAACAGGTTGTTTCATTTCAGATGTAGCCATTATTTTTGCAATTTTTCGTTTGGATTCCTTGCTTACATTGCACGTTTCGTCCATCTGACGCCACATTACAAAGTTCGTTTGGTCGACAGGTGGGAAATTCCCGAAGTAATATTTGTATTATTGTTTCTCCAATTGATTTTCTCTTTCTCACTGTTCGAAACGCACGTGTTGCGATACTCTTTATGACGTCCCAAGAAATAATTCACGATCCTAAGCGCTAAAAATAACTCATGCCAGCATTTTCACCAGCTTTTACTTGGAGAACCGTGTCGAACGAGTTATTTCCGTTTTATTCCAGATGTTACGTGTTAATTCCGCATTGAAGAAAGTAGAAACCTCTGCAATTCGAAGGGATTTATCTAAATGCTAAAGAAGATTACGAAAAGGAACGAAGCAGAATGGACCGATGCGTTATGTAACACAAAATACTTATCTAGAGCACGGTTTAGAAACGCATTGATGTATGTACTCCTAGCGTTTGCCAAATCGGAGGCTGATATTGCAGCAAGCGATTTTAACCTAGTTCTTTTGAGACTTGTTCCATATAAATTATTATGAGTGGATCCTCGATAACTCGAACCTGGAGGAGACGAGAATAAAAGATGAAATTATCGAAACTTCGAGTTGGAGAAGTTTTAATGTTTATGAGTGCGCGCGGGAAAAATACATAACTGTTTCGACTTAACGACATTTTGAGTTATATATAGACGTTCGAGTAATCGAGGTTCGACTGTATCCGGCGAGACTACAGTTTCAGCCGAGAAATCATTTATCATCTCGATGACTCACTAATGTTGCTTCATCACGAAACTCTCGATTTCGTGACGTTATGCCTGTAGAAAATTTCTCGCAATGTTTTATCTCGAGTATTTTCTTTAAAAGAATTTTTATTGTGCTTCAGGTTTTTCGTAATGTGTGTAATTGTGGGATATCCCGGTGAAGCCATTGAAAGATACGAATCGCGAACTAGAGAATCCAGCTGAAATCATTTCACCAAATATAATAAGAGATTTATAATTTTGAGGTTTTTAAAAAAATATTATAAGCGGCATTTAAAAAAATGTTAATATGAAAATTATATGATAATATTTTTGTTACGACAAAGACGGGCTTTTAATTAACAAAATGAAATTTAAACATCAGATTCAAACATCTTTGCGATATAATTTATGTGTTGGTGTATCATAAAGTAAATTGTTAAAATATGGATTTTTAAATAATGAAATTCGCTTCAGATTAATATTTCCTAGAGTATTCAGTTATACGCGCCTCAATTCGCGTTTTAATAGGTTCCTTGAAAGGTGGGATACGATTCCCGAACAATCTTTCGTGTTTCGCATCCTTGCATCCTTAAGATTGTGCAACAGGAAGTGACGTCTTCCGAGCGCCACATCTTTCTTCTCCTGGACACGCTCTGAAACCTTCGACTGTTAAATTAAACCAAGGAATGCCATGCCAGCTTGGGCTCAGCCTCTCTTGCAGACATTGGTCGCAATGAAGAAGGCATTTTGTTACGCCTGCCAAAGAAGTGGTTGCAGTCTCGTGCAATTTTCATGGCGTTTCAATGAAGTTCTCATTTTATTTAATACACTAAGCATACTGGTGTCATTGAATATACAAAATTACAAAAGTATAAAGGGCGAGAGGGCCGACCGAAAGACGATTAACTATTTATTATTTTTTGAATTATACATATTTTGGATGTGAAGCCTTAGTATAGTGACAGTAGCTTAATAAAGTTTGAAGAGTAGAATTCACAAATTGATAAATTCTATTACGGTCTATTACCAATTAAAAGGAACCTGAATACTTAACAGATATCTTGGCATTTCCTGGAAGCAATGTTTTGCCTATACTTATGCAGCTATTGAGTTACCGGTCGATAAAAGAAATCAATTTATTTCTTAAAGCATATAAATTCGATTTAATTGGTTGTAAACCATTTTGAAACGATTTCGGAAGTCAAAGAAAATAATTCACACCGATGAATAAAATGTTGGGAATTTCTAAATTGCCAGATTGAAGGTGGAGTTAGGAAAACAATCGGTAGTTTGTATTAGAAAGGTTTTTTTGGCCTGAGGTGAAATGGTTTCATAAAAAAAGCGACGTAATGATATTGTTTATTAGTCTTGTTATATTAGGCAAAGGGATAACCGTAAGAATCGAACTACGATGGCTATAATGCTGTAAGGTAGGAAAGCTTAATTTAGACGGCATGGCTGTTAATGTATTATTCATACGAATGCAGGTGTGTTTGATGCTTCTCCATTTCCTAACACACGAAAGCAATGCTGGTGCTCAGGTTGTTTCGGGCTTTATTTACTAAGATTATGAAAGTATTAGAAGAGGTGTTAAAACTTTTAATTTATGACGAATAGGATTTGTTAACAAAGCATTTTTGTTTTTGTAGGACGTTAAAATGTCGACTATATTTTTATGCTCTTTTTATTATTTATAACTCGAAACTCAAAAGGAGAAAGAAATAATTCGAGATACGAAAAATTCTCGTTGAAGAACTTCAAGGAAACCTATTGGAGTTTTAGCGGTAAAAAATAATTCCTTCTAATTATATTTAGTAAGTTTAAATTATAGTGTGTCCAAGTAATTAGCTCTTTTTCTTGAGGAAAGACAGGTTAAGAATAATTTGGATGACATATTTGTGATTCAATCCTTGGAAGTATGTATGTATTATGTTTAAAGTTCATTGACAGATTTTTTTTGTTAAATGTTGATTTTATTTATTCTTTTTAGAGAACTCGTTAATTCCTCGTTTTCGTAATTATCGGCGTCGTTCTAAAGGAATTGACAGTTGTCATTCGTACGAAATTTGTGAATTCACGCAGTTTTTATTGTAATATTGACAAACTGAAGTGTTAAATGGAAGATTTATCACTGTTATTTGCACGCGAAAAAGTTTGAATTAAGTGGTAGCCCTCAATGGTTGTAAATTTAAATGAGAGAAAGGTTCCAAAAGTATGCGTCTTTCTATATTTACGTATTTGTTGGGCTTTACAGAGTAACCTTTCCTCCACGAGAGTTTTTGTTTCACGATAAACCGGAAGTCAGGTCGTTCCGCTTCTCACTGCCAAGGTTCTATTGAAACAGGATCATGTGGCTAGAGTTAACTAAAGCGAATTGATTTCTGGAAATAAGTCAGCTTTTAGCCTTTTCCAAGCGACGTCGGTGAAATTTAAGTAATGCCTTTTCGTCTGCTGTTCGTTTTATGGATACAGCTACGATACCAAAGAATTAGGTTGCAATTTGGTGTGTTTTCTACGCGAAGTTTGTGGCGTTACCCCAGAAATAAAAAAAATTGAAAATAAAATTACTCGCTCACATGCGGTAATTATTCATTTATTTTCGATAAAGCAGGCGTATCAAACTCGCATCAGGGCTGCATTAAAGCAATGGATGTTATGAATGGCCGCATTAGGATTACAGTTTTAACGAGGACCAGATTTAGAAGAATAAGCTTTTTTCTGTGTGATTTTTGTTTTGTTTTGCAGAAAAAAAAACAAAGTAGGAACCGAGCGTTATTATTCCTCAGTAACTAAGAAAAAATCTCTCTTAAAGTACCGTCGAACTTCTATAAGTCGAACGTTTATAACTCGAATTTTCCATAGCTCGAAGTGAATTCCTTTTATATGAAAAAATCTTTTTCGTGTTATTTTTCTTCTATAACTCGAATTTTCTATATGTGGAATATTTTTTATTTCCCTTGAGCTTCGACTTATAGAAGTTCCACTGTATTTATATATATAATTATGAATTTGGCTGAACTTTATGGTAAGTGATATGTTTATTTCACAAAGTTTTTTCTTGTGAAATATATTTATACTAGCGTAATTGCCCGTCAAATATGACAGGCGTGAATTAAGTATTACGTTAAAAATAAAATGAAAATTAATGACACCAACTTTTTTGTGCACTAAAACGTAAAAAATTAATATAAAATCAACACAGTCGAATGTTCCAGAAAGTAATAATAATCATGGACATATAAAATGATGTTTTAACACGATTTTATCACAAATTTTGTACATTTACTACGCACTAGCAGAATTTCCCGTTGAATTTCAACTGATTTAGTGGAACTACTACAGCACAACATACAAACTCTTTAAAATACCTATACAGTAGATACTTTTAAAATTACAATTAGCTTTTCTTAACAATTAGACATATTTTCTTGTAGCAATCCGTTTCCGAACGTATTGCATTCAAATATAACGATAATTGTATTTCCTATCATATATATCACTTTCGCCAAATCCAGCTTCATTTCTTGTGTAATTATGCCTATGAAATGTTTACATTTATGTCTTGTAAGCAAGAAACCCGTACAAAGCAACGTACAGTTGTCCATGAGAGAACACTGACTGGTAAATGTACACCAGATACGTGAGCCTATTTACGTTGTAAACATTATAATGTAGAATATAATTATTTAAGTTACAAAAAAGTAAGATTCCAGTATTTAATAGACGAAAGAAGATTCAGTTACTTTCATCAATAAACGCTTCCTGAATAATAATCAGTATCTATTTACGTTGCTATCCATAAACATCGATCGTTTCGTTGCTTAAACAAGAGTGCGAAGCAAATAACACTAAACTTCCGTCTATTTGTAAGCTTCATTGAAGCTAACTGAATCGGAGGTAACAATGACGGCCGCCTTGGCAACGCCCGGGAGGGGTACGAAAAATCCACAAAATTTCGAAACAAATTGCGTATTTCTGAAAACTTCGACCATGTAACATGTAAACTTCGCAGGAATAAGATAGTATAGAGTTTTATTCGTCGAATAAAGCAAAAACGAAAAAAATCGGTCCATATTTACATATTTTAATGCTTGAAGGAAATACCTTGCAAGTCAAGAAATCGATTCATACGTGTTATCTTATGGGAAAATGTTAATCCCCTATATTGGCAGCACTGATTAATCCCAGTTTACCAAACCTTGACCATTCAATAAGTTAGGATGTAAGGAAGAATCGTACCAAATTTGGTTATTCTAGCTTTTATCGTTTAGGAGGAGTTCCATGAACAAACACACGCTTCAAAATATATTATAGATTAGAATCGAGCCAAGAATAGACTTTAACAGTTGCAGTTGCCGTGACGATGAATTGAATAAATGCGTAAAAATCACGAAAACATAGTCATTAAACCTAATTTTCGGCTTTTTTCGAACGAGATTTGAATTTCTACGATAAGGAAACTCATTTCCATAGTTTTCACGGTCAAACTGGAAATTCCGCGTCGATATCTCATTTTTAAGATATTTTAAAATGCCAAAGAAGAAAGGTTTCCTCGCTTCGTTTCAGCTCTGCCCATGTTATTCTAATGGAGAAAAGATATGCTCCTGGAGTCAGACCCAGGACTACTATGTACACCGCGTGCAGTTTAAAATTGAAAAGTTGAATAGTCATGTGATTCCTGACAGTTTGATCGAAAAAGGTTGAAAAGCTTTTTAGTTATGAGAGGTTTTTCCTTTTCTCCCATCTAACACCATATAGCAACTAAGCGTTACACCGTCCGCACTGACAGACACATACCAAGTGAATTATATATGTTGATATAATCTCGTTGAGGCAAGAATTTTCATTCGGGCCGCACTAAGGCACAGGAAGGGCCTCCAGTTAGACAAGTCTGCCATAAAGCCACATAATTCGTTTTATTGACGTATCAAAGTCATCTACTCTAGTTTTATTTCTTTATTCGCGGTTGCTTCCGTATCAGCAGATTTTGAGTAGATAAAATGAAAAATGCTGTTATTATCCGCCCCGAAATTTTTTCTTCACATCCGTACATCGCACGGATGTCGACGCAATTAACGAGCCTCCGGAGCGAGCAATCACCGAAATAATAAAACATGCCGAGTTTCTCTTCTCCAAAATCGGAGAGTGTCATCTTTCGTTTTTTTTTTTTAAGTCGCTCGACCACTTTTCCTCGCGGAAAAAATGTCATTCATCCGTTCCATCTACGGCGTAAAATCATCCTTTCGGAGATTGGGTTCGAGAACTTTCATTTCCCTCCGAGAGTTCCAGTCCCTTCTCTTTTTTTTTCTTTCGTGACGGGAAGAAACGGACGCGTTCATACGGCGGAGACTTTTTGGATGTAAAAAGGTTTTGCATCGCCGCTCTTAAAAAAAAAAGTTTTATTTATGGCACGTGATTTCGCATCTCGTGTGCAACGGCGCAGGAAAGTTACCCCGAGAAAGGAAGGAAAAAATCCGACGGGTTTCGGCCGCGAGTGGAGGAATGAATGGTATCGTGTAGCGTATTCGGTTCACATGTTTTTTCTCGCTGTTTAGTGAATGAAGACGTTATGCAAATTTACTCGCTCCAGTAGGAACGCTTCCGTTGAAATTTCCGCATAGATATTTGGGGTTTTATATGGCAGTTTTTGGGCGGAACGCCTTATGGGCACGGCTCGTTTGTCTGTCTGTCGCGTCTTTCATCTCTCGAACCGCTGGAGGGATTTTGATCAAATTTAGCTTGAGATATTCCCGTTAAAATTCGTCTTGCAAATATGATTTTGGGCAGTATCGGACAGTTAGAACTTTCACTTTATGTAAGAGCTTAAATAAACTTTTACTCCTACATTGTTAAATGTCACAAAAATCCGTCAAGCGTTGATGGTTAAAGATTCATGTGTATACTAAATAACTTCTTTGAAAGATCTGTTTATTCTATTTATGGACTACACGTTTTCTTTATTCCCTTTAGGCGAGATTTTGACGTACATCTATTTAAATTTTTTCGTGCATTAGCAACGCTGATGGTTTCATGGCGTGATTGAAAATTGTTAGCGTCGGGTGTAAAAATAAAAGCTCATTTTATAAGGGTTTTTTTAAATTAAGAACTCTTTAGCCGTACAAAGTAGAATATTTAGAGACAATACAAACGGTAAAAATTAAACAGGGTAATGAAAGAAAAACAGAGAAAAAAAATTGTACACTTACAGGTTTACGGGGATAACTCCTCGCTGGCGACCTGGTGTCAAACGTTCATGCACTCATTCCCTCCCAAAAGAACTAATCCTGTCAGAAGAACAATCACTCACACACGCACTCAAACAACAAACGGGAAACTCTAAATATCCAATGGGAACACTAGCACTTTTGGGAGTGAATGAGTGCTAGTGTTCCCATTGGATATTTAGAGTTTCCCGTTTGTTGTTTGAGTGCGTGTGTGAGTGTTTGTTCTGTGCAGTCGTGTTAGGGATGCAAATATTTCCTTTACTGTGCGCCTCACATCTCAATGAAATTTTCGAAATTTAACCCTTTTTTACGCGCAGAAATGATCGGTTGTCTATATTGAAGCGGAGTTTCTGAGTCGTTTTTCCGTTGGTCTTACAATTGGATGATTTTAGCCAATATGAACGGATAACTCGTTAACATTGTTTTCTCAATTTAAATTAAAACTTACTCATTTGATTTGATATTTAAGGTAGTATATAAAATTTAAAATTTTCGAGTTATATCATTGATGAAATAACAAATCCAGGGTGTATATAATCCGAATCGTGAAGCATCTCTCGCGTTTTTCAACACCTTCACGAAATTTGAATGCAGGACATTTACATTCGGTCGAACCTCTTATCATTCAGTTCACTATGGCAAGGGTGGGGAACCTTTACCATATGGCGGGCGATATACTAAGTGAGGTATTCATAGAGGGGCCGTAGTGGTAGTTGCCAATGCTTTGGCGGGCCTGATTCGTTTAAATTGAAGTTACTGAGAGATTATAAGGTACCATATGTAAGTGGAAATCAATTCAAAATTATAGTATTTAGGATTAACATTTCAGTATTAAATGCTTTATTATCATTATTTGGATTAAAAATGAGTTTGTGTGTTAAATTTTACGGATATCTTTTTCATCACTGCTTTGCGGGCCACACAAAACGCTCTCGAGGGTCGCATGCGGCCCGCCGGCCGGAGGTTCCTCACCCATGCCCTATGGAATAATAGACACTCCATTTAAGGTACATGAATACTAACAGAAGCAAGTATCTTCTTCGAATCCCATTGACAGCATAATGAAAAGAAAATCGAATTTCAGTCAAACCTTGTTAACTCTCACGTCTATAGCTTGAATTTTCGATGTGTTGAAGTTTGGTTTACTTGCCTTTTTCAGTCTTTCGAATTATCGAAACTCGACTCCATCTATTTTCTTTTGTCGTGATACAAGTTTTAAAAATGTTATTCCGCTTTAAGTGCATTTTTGTTTTGTTCCAACGTTTTAACGTTTTAGATGTTTTTTTTACCCGATTGCTTTTATATATCTTTGCTCCAAACATCGTATCATAAACCTTTCAAAGGTAAGATAAGCGGAAAACTAAAAAAAATTATGATTTACCCCATCAACTTTATTTCGCCGCCTTCCGATTAAACATTAACCATAATTAATTTTCAGAACTGAAACATTCTCTCGGGCGAGTTCTTAATCTCCTTCAGAGTTTCAATTCCCGACACCCCTCTGTTGAAAGTTGATAGTCTGAGCGTTTGTTATTTTGTTTTGTTTGGAATAGGTTCGTCAGTGCGAGGTCTCATTCGATCAATACTCGCTCAACCTAGGCCCCGTTGTATTGAACGATGAGGAAAGTCGTAGATGGCGCAGCGCGTTCGAAATACAGCAGGAGGTCTATGAAAAATGAATTCCTCTTTTATTCGTGTCGATTATTTTTTTATTTACTGCTAAGGATGTGCCTGGCTGCTTTCATTTCTTGCCGTAGTCAGTTTTGCGACGCTCGCTTTGGCCGTGGTCTGGTCGGGAGGGAAAAAAGTCAGTTGTTTATGCATGCGCAAATTGTTTATTCTCTGTGTGAGGGGTTCCGATGCAACCACGTGTGGAGTCTGGCATATGGCGGGAGCTCCTTATCCTTTTGATGCATCATTTACGAATCGGTAAGAAGTTTTTTTTTTGTTTTTGGGGCTCTGCTAGCGATTGGTTTTTTGCTGATTATAATTCTTCCTGTGCGGATTATATATTTTTGTATTCCTTATCGCTCTTTCGTAAATAATTTATCAAGACCAGAACCGGGTATTAACTTAAAGTGTTGCGTCATGCAGACCGCCACGTTTGTGACTGGATACACGCTTGTTGAGCTCTCCGAATCTTATTGCGAAAGAAAAGTCACACTCGCTGGTGTTTTTTCTTTTCGAAGGCTTTTAGCGCCGACCTTGTCACGGGTTAGTTTCATACTCTTCGTAAAAAATTGCTCGTGATGTGACGCTGCAAAAGTATCGGTTAATTCGCAAGTAAATTTGTAGTTTCGTCGCTGTAATTAAGTGGTGATAATTAACTCGTTTATAGCTATTTTTACTTTATGTCTATTCCGTGATGCTATTTCCTACCTGCCGACATATATAATTGGAATATTTCTCTTGCCATTGCGATTTCACTGGTTCGATAATCGTTCCACCTAGCGATATGCATCTAGCGACATTTTAAAGAACTAAACGGGGTTTACAAAAGTCACATCGCGTCATCGATTGCCGCGTGCCGTTTGCAATTGATCGCATAGCTGTTTTGTAAACCAAGCTTTTTTGAAATGCCGAGCTCGCATTGCAAGGAATCCATCCGTCAATATTTTCGGTAGAATTTTTACGTATTGGGTATATCTGCGCTTCGATTTTCTTGCTTGGAATTTAATCCTCTTAATTGTTAACTTTTGCATCCGTCTTGCGAAGAGCTTTTAATTTTTAGTTTCTCCCTTGTTTACGGATTAAAAAAAAATATTTTTATAAATCCTCATTCCTTTCGTGCGTTCGTCCGCCTTCCCCTCCAAGTAACTGTTGTGCCATTTTGCCAAATACCGTGGAACTTCTATAAGCCGAATCTCAAGGGAAACAAAAAATATTCGACTTGTAGAAAATTCGAGATATAGGAGAAAAATAACACGAAAAAGACTTTGTCCTGTAAAATGAATTCGCTTGGAGTTATGGAAAATTCGAGTTATAGACGTTGGACTGTACGTATACTGAATTTTGTCGGAAGATATAAGGCGTCGTTACATTCTTATCTAAATGTATTAAATAAACTAAATGACATTCGCACGTTATTCATGAATCCGGTGCAGCTTTAACAGACATTTGGTATATAAAAGGAAATGTTAATGGATAATAGTTTTAACCCTAAAACAGTTTTCGATTGCTATTGTTGCTGGTTCGAATCCTACTCGTCTTTATAATCGTTGACATGCTCATCGTAAAAGTCCGCCAAGTGTTGTCTATGGGCTAGTTTAAAATTATAGTAATGAATCTAATTAATTTAAATTATCAAGGGTTCCATGGTTAGTTCTCGTGCTTTACAGAATTTACTTGCGAAACGTGAATAAATACGATCTCTCCCTTTGCACGGTTCATCTGCTCCTTAAATAAACCGCTTAAAGCGAACCCGTTGCAAAGTTGGGTTGGTTTTGATATAGGAGCACACGAAGTTACATTTTAGTGCCGTATTGTCGTCAGCGTGGATCAATTAAAAAGATTAATGATTTTTAATGCTTCGGAGAAGGTTTCAAAACCGTAATAAAGCTAAATTTATGGTCGTGCAATTCGAGGTATTTCTCAAAAATAAAACCGAGCCAAACCAAAAGCGACTAAAGCGAAACCACGTATTTCTAGGGATCGGTGTATGATGTATTTATTTATTTATCCTTAACAAATATATATTATTTTCTATTTACGTAAAAGAATTTCGTAAATCCTCGAGGGAAGCATTCACATTAGGAAGTTTTGAAATAAGTTTTTCTTCTTCTGTGCAGGAATTTTGCCTTGTGTAATCCACCTCCGCTCCGGCGATGTCGTCAAGTCTCTTTATAAGAATTGGTGAAATGTTCTTCCGAATAAGTTTGTGCCTCTGGGATGCATCGCTCTGCTGAACTTCGGTAGCCCGCCATTTATCTCTAGTCAATTTCTCGGTCTAAACTTCGATAAGAAACGGCAAAAAAAACCGCTTCATTACGGCACGCATTTGTTTTTTGTGGTCATCCACGCTGTCTGAATGCAACTGTAAATCTCTAGATGATAAAAAAAATCGCGTAGCTTGGTTTTAGAAGGGGTGGAAAGAGATAAAATCGACTCTGGACTGCCATCGTTTTAGGAAAACATAACGTCGCTTCCATCCAGTAAATTCGTCAGTACTGAAATTAGGCGGAATGTCGTACCGTTTATCTCGGGAAGATTATTTTCTTTCGAATTTGTGTAGGTTTTTGCTACCATTTTTTTATTTTCCGACCGCTTGAATGCAAAACTAACTCGAAACAACGGCTTCGCATCTGTATTTTTTGTAATATTTACTATATTCTGGGTTATGATACATTATCGCCTTAAATGTTTGCGTATAATAGTTTTGGGTTTAAATTGTTTGTTCAGGCAAGAGATAAAACGTTGAATGATTTCTTTTTTAGCTTATTTCCGTATTTTATCTCTCGTATTACTTCCATAAGTAAACATTTGTTGATGGAACCCGGATGGATTTTCTTGGATTCTTATTTATCTTTTATAATGCTTTCCTAATAATGAAAAAGACATTAAAAATTAACTTCAAAGTTTACAGCTTAAATATAGAATAAAGCTAATTTACACAGTTTATTTTCCCTGATTCCTTTTATTTTTGTCTGTATTAACTGTAAGGCTTCATATTATATTTCACTCTCCGTTTCAATGTTATAATGGTATTTGTCCCTGAAGTCTTCAATCGGACATGTATCGAAGGCGTGTGAGTTCTGTCACGCCGTAATGATAGTCTTTCGAATGAAATACAACGCCATTAGGTGTCTTTCTTGGAGTCGTAGTCCGGCTTCCTATTTAGTTTTTCTTTACCGTTACTGCGACCCTCGATTTACACGCACCAGTTAGATCTGTTCTTGATAATTGGGCGTTTCTTTTTCCATACAGAATTGGTCGTCACGGTTGAAACCCCTGTGAAGGTTTATATTTTCCGTCCAGTAGAAATTTTTAATCCATTTCAGTTTTTGTTAGTATCTCGCCGTAGGCCAAGTGTCTCGCAGAGTTTGAATGCTTGTTACACTTGTGGCGCAGTACAAAATATTATACGCGATACAACAATTCCTCGCAAAATTCGTCGTTATGCGAATGTTTAGCAAGTTAGGAAAGTGTACAGCGTATCACAAATAGGCGCGTTTCGTGCAATGGAGTATTTGAAAGAAATGATATGTGTACGTAAGGGTAATAGCGTTTTAAAGTACTTGTCTTCGACATAAATACTTCATTTTCTTCCTATTTTAAAATATTGCATGCACACGTAAGGAAATTAAACGTTTGTTTGTGAGATTGTTTATGATAGTTACAATAATGAAGTAACCATGCAAGAAATTTTCTAAGTTCAACTCCAATTAAGACATTCTTGTTTGATTTTCTTGATAACGGTTACCCCTACGATGAAAATGTATAGAATAAGAAATACTCTAATTTACCAGTTCTACAAGTTTTATTTGAAAAATATTTTGGTATGAGCAATACTTGACGAGATATGACGGAAAGTTCATTTTTTGTCACCAGTAAATTGGTACCATGATTGTCTTATGTGATTCATTTTTGCGGTTTTCTTATTATAATTGAGTGTAAGTCCTTAATATCAAATTTCATGAAAATCCGTTCGGTGGAAGCCGAGAACGGACCGACGCTAATAGGAGCTTATGCTGGAAGCGAAACGCGCCTACAAATGCTTTAGGAATGATTTTGTAACGGGTTAACTGATAAGTATATGGCAGATTGCCATCGGGGCATGAAATCTCTCAGTCAGTTGGTAAGTCATTGAATGCATTGCGGTGCATTATTAATGAATTTGTGTATAAAAATAGAAAAATGCACTAGGTAAGTATATGAATCTCGATTTGCACTCTCTTAATGCTGGAAGGCGAGGAACCCAAACCCAATGTCCATATGAAAGCGAGCCGTAAAACGGCTTCCAAACGCGCGCACGCCACGCGTGTCAAAGTGTTGTTTTAATGTGTTCATATTCCAACGCAAGGTGGGAAGACCCGTAAAACCGAGTGCCGCGGCTGGCACGCGTAAAGCATTTGGCCATTCTCGTAACCGCGAATCAAACGCGCCGTAAGATGGAAGTGGTTTCATTATAATATAGCATCGTAACCGCGAAAAGTCTTTAAGTGTGAAAACGTCGTTACGCGAGGTATTTCTGCATTGATAAAAGAATAAAACACTCGAGTTTGAGCGGACGTATCTACATTGCGCACTCGAGCAGGCGATTTCTCCTCCATTACTCTCTCTCTCTTTCCCCATATGAACCTATGAATATGCGTTTGCCTTTCGTACGCATCTCATTTACATCTCTAATGTTTAGATCTCCCGGGCCAAATGTTGGGAGCGTTTACAGTCGAGACAAAAGGAATGATTCAAGACGAACGAATCTGCTATTCGGCGGATCGGAGATCACGTATGTTGCGTCTTCCATCACCACCAGCTCAAAAAAATTGCTCCGACGGAGCGGTAGAAAAAAATACGGCCGATGAAGAGTTCTTATTGAGGAGCGGTTGGGTTGCTTGACTCATCCTGCTAAGATGACGAGTTCGAATCCTGCGAAGAGAATGTCATTCTTTGTTATCACAGATGCCCTCGTCGTGAAGATCATTTAGTTCATGAGCCATATTAAAAAAATCGCCTTACGAAGGGGTTTACACTCGGCTGCCATAAGGCATCAACCTCGATGACGTAATGTTAGCATTGTTACCCACCTTGTTTATTTCTACTTGTTTTTTTTTCGTTTCTATGATAGGTTGATCGAGATGAGAATACATCCGGAGGAGGTTGAGAGAGAGGACGTCGTAATTTCGGATTTATTTATTATTCACTAGCTCATAAACGGCACTTTACAGCCTTTACAGTGCGCGTAACAACAATAACAAGGACGAACACGCACGACCATGCCCTCGGCAGGATTCAAACCTGCTAATTGGGAGCTGTAAACGTCAGCCAACCCTCTACCAAGATTGGAAATCGATTCTTAAATGGCGTATTGGAAGTTATTTTGTGGGTCGATTGGCGAAGTTTGTCTTAAGGGAGATATTTTATCTTCAACGACGGCAGAAACGTTTTTAAAGTTTCGGTATGGTATTAAGGCTTTCAAACATCATTCTGTTGTCACAATGTAGTAAAAATCCTATGTTGAGTTTTCTAATTATTCACAATTGAATGTGTTCTCCGTCCAATAGAGATGAGGCGTCTCCCCCTCTCGTATGTCCCCATTGCCCTCCTGTGGATACATTTTTGAGCCCATTTCTTGCTTCTGCGCTGCAGATTTGGTTCATAGGACAAGGGAATGAAATATTATGACGGGGATAGTGTTTTTAACAGTAAAGGGTCGTTGGCATTGGCGTATTCTTGAGGGGGAGGGGAGATTGGAAGGATTCCCGCTTTCACCTTGGGATGTTTCTGGATCTCCCTCGTGTGTTTTCATGTAATTTTTACTAGTTTCTATCAGAGGTTATCTTTTTCCAATATTTTTTATTGTATAAGCAATTTCTGAAGAGGTAATAATGTCTGAATTTATTTATCACTATTGTTTATCAGTGGATAATAGTCAATAGTAATATCAAAGCCCGATGATAAGTAATAAGGAATGGAGAGGTCTCCTTATGACCAAAAAATTATGATCGGCCAACTGAAGATGAAATCATTTGTTCAAAAATACGTTTCTAGGCTTTTTCCAAGAAGGAAGTACACGTATTATGTGGTTTTTGTGCGCGTGTGAAAAAGGGTCCTTGGCGTGGAGTAGTTTTCTCCAAGCCCAGTTTGTGTGAGATTGCGTGGGCGTTCGGTTCCTGTCGTAGATTAATTTCTTCCTCTGTGAGTACTTCATTTTTTATAAGTTTTATGGATATAAGGAGGTTTCTGTATTCCTTATTGGACAGTAGCGGTTACAGGTTCACAATTTTTTCTTTTCAATGTTGTATTTTCTTAGTTAAATAATTTGTCCAAACAAACAACACGTTTAATCATCACCATTCAGTTTGACTGTGTCGCGGTATTTCTAATACTACATTAGGCGTTTCTATTAGATGCCAGAAGCCTATTCAGCTTCATATTTTCCGCAAGTTTTTTATGCTAAAATTTAATTTTTGTGATGGAAAGAAACTTCACCTTTCGCCGCCGTGTAACGCCGATAGCAAAAATTAACGAAAATATGCCTTCATACATTTTTATTTGTCGTTTCAGCGCAATTTAAATGATCCACTTGCTTAATTTTTACGCTTTCCAAAGACTTAATGCAGTGTGGCCCATTTTATCATGGAATGCGCATTCAAAAACATTAATTTTATTCAGTCCTACTTCTGGATTTTCCCCCTTGTAATAGCTAGTCTTCTGAAAAAGTTAATTATCCAAAATATTTAGTGAAATGCCCGATTGTGATGGATATAATTATGCACGAACTGTCAAATAATTATCGTAGTTCTAAATATTATAGAACCATCTTATAGCATTAATAAAGCTTAGTCAAAGATTAGTAAAGTCTCATATATCTATAACGCGCACCCATGCATTACGTGCAGCATTGACTAAGGGGTGATTCCATTAAATAATTTCTTTAAAAAATTATTACGTATGCTTAGTTTTTAATATAGCCATGAATATATTTAAAAATATTTTATCATCCCGAGAAAAAGTTCCGATAAAAGCGAATGCACGCCAATTGAAAGAGAGTTACCGGATTCATTTGTTGATGTCCTCGAGTGAAATTTATTTGAATCGTGAGATTGAATCCGAGGAATTTGATGGGTAATTTTCTTTTTTTTAATAAAATATTTTTGGCTGAAATATTTTCTTATGATATTCCTTATAGATAACGCGCACTAAAAAACTCCGAAGTACGCAAAAAAACATCGAATAACGCGCGCTTTATACACGAGACTTTAGCTCCTATAAAATTACCTCTATTTGTTCAACAGTGTTCTGCATTTCTTGTAATATTTTTTTATTTGAACGACTGCTAATTATCGATAAATGTTTTTATTTTTCCTTCGACAGTCCGTCGCAATGAATAAGAGCGCTACGAACATGCGGGAGGCCCAGCATCAAACACCAAAGAGTCGAATACCCCTTCTAAGGCGATCCAACTCGATGAGGCTGCCAATGGACGCCGCAAGGACACCCACAAACACTACGGTAAGCGAGCCAGACAGTCTCCTCCACCTCGCCGCTCCATCGCATTCTGTTCCTTTTCTTTTGTTTTTCCAAAATTTTCCCTTAATTTTCATCTCGAGCGCTTTCGCCGCTCAAGGTCGAAAATTAAAGCGGAATATCGACGTTTCGCAGTTATAATTTTTATCGGCCTGCCACGTATTAAAAAAATGTCCACGTTTCTGCTACGTTTTCAATTCATTCCGATTAAGGTTTAGACAAAAAAAAAGTAGTCGCAGAAATGGAGTTCTCGATACCAGCCAATGGCAGTTCGCGAACTCTCGAGTCTTTGAGCTCATGGACCTAATTCCTGCGTCCTTGGCGTTTTGGCGAATAAATAAAGTTTATCACTCGGGATCAGGGATGCCAGACGTCCCGCAATGCGCGGGACAGTCCCGCACAACAGAGAATTGTCCCGCGTCCCGCACAACTTTCAAATGTCCCGCTAAACCATTTCGAAACTAAAGATTTGAATGTGCCCACTATAAATAGAAAGCATTAGTGCGTTGGTGTATAACCATATTGAAAGCTTTTGCCACATAGTTGCGCGAAAAGTCACGTGATTTAGGAAATGCCGTTATGGATAGGGAAGCTTAAGGGGTAGTGAAACATTGGCTCAATATAGAATGACTGATTTACTCACCCCCGCGCAGTTCGCTTTTCGAGAAAGCACTAGACGGTTGCCTTTCTTTTTTATGTGCTTTTGGGGTTATATTTTCATATTTTGTGATTTTTATAAAACTTTATTATTGACAAGCTTGTGGTTGTACTATGTAATACTGATTGTAAATAAATAAATGTTTGCACTTTCAAAAGTAAGGTATTGGTATTATTTCGACATTATTCTGTTTCGGTAATATTTTATTTCTTATTATTGCCGACGCGTAAAAAATGTCCCGCGCAGTAGTTTCGGTATTATTGGCGACACGTAAAAAATGCCCCGCAAGGTAGTTTCGGAAATCTGGCAACCCTGCTCGGGATAGATGCATTTGCTAATATGAACCCTATCGCGCAACAATGTACAGTAGTTCATTGTTGGCGATTTTCAGAAAATGTCGATTCATTCAAAAATGGTTGAAGGTACCAATTTATAAATTAAAATTCGTCCAATTATGGAGCTTGGTTTTAATAATAATATCTACTGCATAAGAGGAGGGGGGAGCGGCGCGGCGGCAAGGGGGGTGGGGGCAAAAACCCACTCATTTAATATTTGATAATTGGTATATTTGTTGGCGTGTCGCCCTATATTCTCCACTACGCTACGACCTAAGTCATATGTCTCAAAATAAAACCGTATAACAGCCAGTAAAATTTATTTATATAGAGTTTTACGCTTATATATTGCCAAGCTTTCAACGCAGTGAAGTAACCAGTGACGTTATTATGTGGACTTGAAGCGTAACACTAGGAGAAAGTTTACTATGTATGTATGTTTCACCAATCGATATCGTGTTTTATACCGTCAATGGCCGCAGATTTAACTCCATAATATCAGCATGTGTATTTCACATTGCAGTGAGAAATGTTATGTAAGCATATTAGAGACGTTTGAGATGTGGGCACGGCGGAGATTAAATAAAATTAGTTGGACAAATTGTTTTGTATACGTTAGGGGAAGGGGTGCTTAATTAGCGTAATAAGGGGAACACGGAAGAAATGGGTGGATCAAATTTAGAAAGGAAACGGTCTACTGAAGGAAGCCATAGAAACAGGAATGTTAGGAAAGAGGTAGGAAGGGGGATGGAATATTACGTAGAAGCATTAAAAGAAGGGATTGGGTATGAGGACTTGAAGAGAAACGATTTTGATGGCACATATTGGATTGTGCGTGCCTAAAACCTACCGCAAGGCAGAGTAAAGTGAATGAATTAATGAAGCCACCGTAAAATATGCAGTTCCAAAAAATCCAAGTTAAAACCTTCCCCAAAAATATGAATTATTTGACCTCTCCTCGTAGATTGGATAATGTAGCTACATAGCTCGTGTTCCCAGTTTTTTTTCGTAACCTTCCTTACTATTTTGACAAACTCTTAGCGCATAAGTCGTATCATGGCATAACCCATATCAATTATGTTTTTTTAACCCTTGCTCCTCATCGTGTGTGGAGATGTTGGGATTCTTATTTTTAGTTTCTCGTGACAGAATCAGAAACCTTTTATTTAATTGTTTTCTGTCTTTATTTTCTCAATATAGAGGGACTGTCTGCATTTGTCCTGCGAAGAGCCTAACACGCCTTGTTCCATAACAGCTGCAGGAAGATCGCCTATCAGCAAGAATCCTTTCGCCAGCGGAAAACGCAGTCTGGTAAATTTGGAACCATTCCATATCCAAAGACCGACTCGGGAAATTTTTGCGCGAATGTGAATTTTACGATCTCCTCAATTTATGAGCTATGTGTTTAGGATTTTTCCATTTAGACCTCAACGGATTAACGAATCCATCTTGAAATCGTTTAAGTCGCGAACCGCTAACGAGAAAAAAATAGGAACAATGCGTTCAATCAAGTGCATGTAAAATTAAAATCATAAAAATTATTTATCGAGACGTTCTTTAGTAGTAAAATGGCGGGATTAACAAGTTATAGCTACTTGCAGAGTAGATAATGCCCTGATTGTTAATTTTGAAATGTTTCTTACGGTTTATCGGTAAGGGCGAGTAATTTGTATCTTAAACGAGCTCCTGATTTATCTATCTTTCATGTTTATAAAGTTGACCTAATTCATTAAATCAGTGGTCGGCAACCTTTTCTATATGGAGGGCCACATTGGTTGTTGTGAATGCTACGGAGGGCCGCATTGGAAATCACGGAAGCTCCGGCGGGCCAGATGGGGGTTTAAATCAGAAGTTACCTAGTGATTTTGTGGTCTCATATTAGTGAAAATCAATTATAATTAGTTTACTAGCGTTAAAACTCCACCAGAAAAGGTTTTGAGGCATAATTTCACTGACAAAATATGGAATTGGCTGTGCTAAATTATACGGATCACTTTTTCATTATGGCTTCGCGGGCCGCACAAAACGCTCTCGGGGGCCGCATGAAGCCCGCGGACCGTAGGTTGCCGACCCCTGCAATGGAGAATTATGAACCTCGATGCAAAAATGTGATGTAATATTTCTCTACAATAACTATAAAGAGGTCTGCAAAACCATAAGGGCGTTTCGGTTACACAGCAGTCGGCATCAGTGGCGATTTGCCACCTAGTTTCTAATTCAGGATTCCATATTCCATCGGTGAATCGCCACTGCATTGACGGCTGCCTTTCTCATGACTATTTGAGAGGTATACATATTACGTTAGTTAGATTCGACCCAGATAATGTTACTTTTAAGATGTTACTTTGTGAAATCGATAATGCTTTTGCTAGAAATTTTTAAAAAATAATGCCGCCCGATCGGCGAATATTGGAAACCATTCGTTTGAATTGTTCAGTAAATATTGAAACGCTTATATTCTCTGGCATTTCTTCCGTTAAATTGGTTGAATTCCGTCACCTCGAGTTACCACCTTTGCATTTGCTGTAACCCGGAGGCGTGGCGACATATATGGCGTATAGAGAAAATAAAAATTGTCATTTTCCTTATACTCATCCTGTAATCGAGTTTTTAAAGTAATACATTCTAGTAATCTTTCAAAACACTGCAAGTCTGGAACTATTACGGAAAGCTAGAATGCAGGAAATCCCAGCTAACCTAAGAAAAAACGCGGAGTTGGAGTTTCCAACTTCATTGTGTCGAATTTGTTATTAATGCATCATACTTAGACGACTTATCATGAGATGCCTCTGATATAGTTTTTGAATGCGAAATTCTAAATAAATGTTCCTGATCTCAATGACCAGGAGATATTATGACCCACGGATTCCCAACCTTTTCGATATAGCCAGCACCGATTTGTATGCAGGAATATAAAGCGTGCACCACTCTACTTTTGCAGAAATAAGAATGTTAGTGGATGAAATCAAACCAACGTCAAAGTTATTCTTAATGATTCTGGATACGGGAAGATGAAAACAACCGAGCAAATTAAATTATTGGTTAAGAGAAACGGGATTTTAAGCACTGCAGAAAAGCTCAGCACAGGTAGTCAAAGATCACGGTGCTCGCAAGCATCAGGTTGGGAACCTCTGACTTAACCCGTAGACGACTTTCCCAAACCCGGAGATGCGGCAGCTCTACCTGAACGCGACTTCCTCATAACCCTATAGGCCACGAGCGTTTTTTTTACCCTATACATATGGTGCATAGAATACTCGGGAACCCTCTCAAATCCCACGGGGAAGCATCGGTCATCGGTTCTTAAGCGTCTTGTCTATCAAAGAAGTGAACTTTCCTATTACGTACTCGCCTCGAACCGCGTCTCGTTCTAAACTTGGACTTAAAGACCCATGACCTTAATGGGTTTCTTAAAGACGTCTAGATGTCGGTTCATGCCAGGAAGAGTGGGACGTGTTGTCTGGGGAGGAGGCTATTTACGGTGATTAAGGATACCATCGCATGATCTGATGCCTTCCTGCTCGGAAGGACTCCCTGAAAGTCTTGATGGACGCCTTCGTAGGGTTGAATCGATGACTTCTATTCGGACTGTGGTTAGAAGAACCCTTCATTTTTTTTATATCTTCATTTTTTAGTGAAAAAACTAGCGCGATATCATAAATTTCCGGATGGGTTTTTTATTTAAACGTAAAAATTGCGATGAGGTTTAACATTGGCATGGTCGAAATTGATGGCTCACGCTTTGCTTACTATAGGCGATTTTTATTATGTTAATCGCCTTAAAAATCGTTAATGCGAGCAAATAAGAAATATGATTTTGGGTCCGAATCTATTTATTTAGTATTTCAAAAACTCTTGTTCTTCCCATGTTTTTGGAGCTTTTTTAAAACGCTTACCTAATGTATTCGGCTTGTCTGTCCGTCTGTATGTGGATAATGTCTCGGGAATATTGCAACACGGAGGAAAATAATTCAAGATTGGTTGGTCTGTAAATGAGCTAGACGTGGCAAAAATTAGGTGCATCTAGTATAAGCTCTTGAGAGGTAATAGGTGCTGCAGTTTATTTTAAAACAGCCAATGTTTTATTCTTAAATTTTCGTTGTTTTCTGGCAGATTCGATAATATTTATTTACGATAGTTTTTGCGAAATAAGAAAATCTGATGTGGATAACACATGAATTTCTCCATATTTGGGGTACATATATATATTTAAATTATTATGAATAGCATTATAAGACAAAATTATTATTTCGTATCGTAAATGAATACAGTCGTCCTTATTGCCGTAAATTATATTTTGAATGTGTTTACAGAATTCACCGCTAGATGGTGGTGGCGCTGTATACTGCAAATTTACGAATAAATTAATTACCTACTAAATGGAAGGTTCTACGAAAATTTGTTTCAAACAAAACTTGGAAGAAATATTATTCTCTACAACTTTGGTCCTCACGAAGATTACCAATAACGACGTTTTTAAGGAGATATTTGACGGAAACCGAAATAAACCGATTATTTATAAATAATTCCTAAGCAATAACTGCTATGGAAAATTGTTTCAAATGAAAGTTGTAGAAAACTACATTCTCTATAACCTTAGTATCAAATTGTGTATACAATAATGATGTTTTAACGGAGATATTTCGCCAAAACAGAATCGGGTTTCGAATAAACCTCGACTTCCGCATAACCGGTATTGTCCAAAAACTGATCAGGTCTTCGTGCTCATACAAAGTGTTATATATGAAATTTGGTAAAGATATGGCAAGTACGTTTCGAGCTAGAGCGCCCACAATCACATACACACAGACATCATTCCGAAAATAGTCTAAACGTGTTCTAGGGACCTCAAAACGTATTTCCGTTGAAATCTCGAAGTCGATTTTTTTCATGAAAACAATACTTTCTGTATACTACGTATATGAAGGAAGTAAAAAGCGCCTCGAGCGATATCCTCTGCATTTCTCCCTTATCATGTTTTCAATTATCATGGCGGAATGCACGAGGATAAGAAACATTTGTTTGGGGAGAATCTTTCTCATATAGTCGCCTACGTAATGTTTCCTTTCTTTGGTTTCCATGGTAACCCTCGTTCTAGATTGACGGGTATAGGATCGCGTGTGGGAGATTTTTTTTCGAATCCTCTTTCTCGTTTGATTGGCGTGGAGAGGACAATGGAGTGCCATCATTTTCCATTATCGTGTGGCGTTTTTCATCAAAGCTAGAATTCCGCTTGTCCGTGCGCCGCTCTCAGATTTAGGAACTGCACGTATTCGCATATCGGAAGAGGAACTTGTGTCTGTTTTTACTCAGCCGCTTCCTTTATTTAATTACTGCACCCGACCTACTATTTCGTCTATTACTTGTTTATTTTTATAACTATATCTGCGTTATTAGAGCCTTCTCCCTCAACCTTTAAGTAGAGAATAATCAATAGATTTGAACGTGTTATTTAAAATAATTTAAAGCTTCCAGTTTGTAATTTTATTTTCAGTAATCGAATATTCATTTCAACGGTTTTAGGCGCGTTTCGCATCCAGCGTGAGCGCCTATTATATTATCGTCGGTCTGTCCATCCGTCCGTCCGTAAGTTCGTTCTCGGCTTCTACCTAACGGATTTTCATGAAATTTGATATTAAGAACTTACAATCAAAGATAATAAGAAAACTACATAAATGAATCACGTAAGCCAATCAGGGGTACCTCTTTACTGGTGACAAAAAATGAACTTTCCGTCATTTCTTGCAAAATATTGGTCGTACAAAAATATTTTTCAAATAAAACTTGTAGAACTAGTAAATTAGAGTTTCTTTTTCTGTACATTTTTATCGCCTGAGTAGCCGTTATAAAAAAAATCAAACGAAAGTCTTAATTGGAGTTGAACTTAGAAAATTTCTTGCATGGTTACTTCATCATTGTAACTATCATAAACAATCTTACTAACAAACGTTTAATTTCCTTACATGTGCATGCAGTATTTTAAAATAGGAGGGAAATGGATTATTTATGTCGAAGAAAATAATTTTAAAACGCTATTTCCCGTACGTATATAATTTCTTTCAAATACTCCATTGCGCCCATTCGTGATACGCTGTACACTTTCCTAACTTGTTAGAAATAATTTTCAACTTCCGGACTGTAAGACTCCATCAAAGCAGTTTTCTTTCTCACAGTAATTCTGACAATCCTTTTTGTTTCCCAGATTTAAAATCTTTCGGTGTGATGAGATCTTGACAAAAGTACACCGATGCGTGATTTTACACTCGACAGAATAATTGACAATAAGCTGTTTTAACGTGTCTCCGCATTTGTTTGTTGAGTCTTAAGAAATCTATGTGAAGGTCTGGCCGATTACTTCTCAAGGTAGACGCCCATCTCTTCAATATGTTTAAGCATATCTTTCAAAGAGCCTTGGCATCGTTTTTTTGGGAATGTTTTAAAATTTTATTTTTACAGAACTTATTTTTATACGTAAAATTCATTCTCAGATTTTACGTGTGCGTGTCACTAGATGATTTTTCCTGCGATGTATAGAATCGGTATGCTTTAAACGAGCCAGAAATGGCATTATCTTGCGAGTAGGAGTTTAACGTTATTATGTCATTTAGGTCAATATTATGAAAATTATTCATTTAAATTTCGTCATCGTTCCGATGTTTCCGGTTCACATGCGCGGATAAAAAACGAATTCTCGTTTTCACTATTGCTAAATTTTAACTTTTTTCTCAACTCCCACAAAATAAATGAACATTTCTACGAAATGGGAAACAATTTCACCGGGAGAATATGCTAAAATCTATAATAACTCGTATCTAGAGAAAATTTCCTGTTTTTTGCATGGAGTAAATTTCACCCTTGGAATATTTATTAGTGTTATTTTAGCACTTTTTAGAGAGAGCTGCCAAGTCTATGTGTTCCTAGGAAAACTATAACTTTTTCAAAAATAGCACGACGAAAGTGTACTTCGGTTTCGACAAAACGTTTGTATTCGCCGTTGGCTAGTTCGATGTGAAAAGTTAAACGAGGATTAATGGATGTCATCTTCGTAAAGGGCGTAATCAAGCGAGAACATAAGCAGCGATAACGTAAGAATGCGTTACGGCGCTAATGTTTGTGTATCTTCCTCTTTTTAATGGATTGCCGTCCTTCAGTTGCCTCATCAAACGGATGGAGCGCTATTAAAAAAAATATAAGCTCGTGAGAGTGCGTTCCTGATTTTCAGCGTCCTCGCTGGCGTGTGTTTCTTTGCGTGACTACCCCACTTTGAGCCATTGCATCGAAATCCCGTGAAATCCGCGAGGACTCTCGAAATTTCAAATTTATTCGTCATGTATTCTTTTGCTTATCCTTCTAACACCGACCTATTTATTTTGCGCTGTTCTGCATTCTTAACTTAATTATAACGACTTTTTTAATTGCGATTAAAAGGTTAGTAGCTTGTTTTGATAATAGAGTCATCCTGCCTTGTCTAAATAAGGAGAAGAATAATTGTTAAAATGGAGAGTAATTACTTACTGCAAATTTACTTTCGATATTTGTGTATCGTTGGCGTCTGTGATTTTGATGTTACAGGTAGTTTATATTATTTTCATAAAGTCGCATACGTTTCTGCGTAAAGAACACTAATGATGATGACCCTATTTAATGAATTATTCTTTATGACTGTTATAATCACGCATTTATCAGGTCATATGTTTAATTCCCAAATAAATTTTTGTAATGAGAAAATGTTCACTATCCAGCATCAAAGTTTCTTGGAAAGGAAAGTATTTAAGTGTTCGGCATAAGATTCCATCTTTTTGGTATAAATAATTTAATCAGTTTTCCTTAGCATCGATCTACTCATCACGTAAAATACTTGCTGCTAGATACATTTCTATTAGAGCTTGAAATTTTTCGTGAGTAAAAATTCTTCAAATCCATGCAAACCTGGAACATGCATAGAGGGGAAAAAATTAATGAAAATCATCGTTAATAGTTTTTAGCGATTAATAACGTTTTCCGGGTATAATTAAAAAAATAATATGCGCAAAATTATCGTTATTAAATGGCCGCGTAAAAATGTTATCGCGGATCTAATGCGGCCCTCAGTTTGCTCGTCCCTGACCTGAGCCGTATCGGAGCTTTATAAACATTTCGCAGCCTTTCCATTCCCTTCCCGTCTCAATACGCAAGCTCCTGAATAAACGAGTTGCATTTTATTCGGTGACATCACCGTACCACGCTCCGGTTTTAAAAGAGATCCGTGCCAGGAGAGAGACGCCCGTAGACCATGCAACGAAATTTCACCTCCACTTGGTTAGCTCTTCCTGTTTCTCTTTTCTTTTTCATAGGTGGCCATCAAGGACTTTCAGAAACCTCAGCTGGTTCGATTCCTCCGTCCCACTTTTACTTGGAAGCGAGAGTGAACGTATTTCAGAGGGAAGGCGAGGGTGAAATATAAGTGTTTTGAAAGGTCTTGTCTTAATTCTTATGTCTCGTCGTCGTTGTTTATACTTGGAAATCCCCGTTATGGCTTCGACAGGTTACTCGTTTGACTTCTAATGTGGGATAAAAGCCAATTTGACTTCAAAACAAGAGAGAGAAGGAGTTCTAATGGGATGTTTTGTTCGATTTATCGTAACGCTTGTGATTTTTAACGCGTTTTATATTTTTTAAACGCGCTTATGTATTCGTTTTGTCTGCACGTCTATCCATCTGTAAAATCGATAAAATCAATACAGCAAGTAAACGGTGAGAGATGTAGAATACTGAAATTTGCAGGGTGTATTTGATATATACTGCGCTGCCAAAGAATATTTTTGGAAAAATAGGTGGGCGGCAGGGGGTGTCTTTAACGTTTTAAAATGGAGATTCAGAGAAAATTGTTATAGATAGAAAGTTAAAATTTTCGCTGTTTGTGTGGGCTTCAATGGTATATTTGTAACACTACGGAAAAAAAACTTTTTTGAAAAATCGGTGGTCGGCAAGGGGTGCCTTCAAAAATTTCAGATTATGATTCCGAGTAAATGGCTTTAAATAGAAACTCAAAATTTCTTAATTAATTATTGAATAAAATACTGTCAATTAATTATATTATTAAATTTCTAAAGAAATTTAAGTTTGCATTTGTAAATAAACCTCCATAAAAGGCGCTTTTTCATATTGCGTCAGCAAATGAAGCTCCCATTTTTTTTCATCGTTATCATTTGAACAGAAAGGTATACAGTTAAAGACAATAGTTATCAGGACTACTACAACGAGACGTCATGCCAAATAAATCTCGGGGTAATGATACGAAACCTGGTTTGCAAAAAGGGAGGTTGAAACTACGCGAGGAAAAAAATTTGTTGAAAATTCCTGGCAAATTACGTTATATTTTATGGTGATTTTATTTTATCTGCCTTTGAAATAAATACGCACTATAATACAACTTCCAGAAAATATATATTTTAATGCCTTTCGACGTAAGTTTTACCAACTTTCGTGTATTATGACAACGAGATTAATATGATGGAATATTATGCGCGGACAAAAATAGCTAGTGTCTAATTGAAGGAATCTCGTTATTTTTCTGTCTATTTGTGAATGAATATTAATTCTCACTACTAAGAAAACTCGAACAGTAATTATGGAGTTCATTTAAATCACTTTTTAAAGGGAAATTAACCGGTTACCTCGAAACCTTGGACCTTGATTTCCTGTACTTTTTCAGAAAAATCCTGGATTCACACGAGAAACAAATGACGGAAGATGACCGAATTTGTTCTTTTACGAACATTATTTTCATGCAGGAGTCGAATATCTATTCCGTCCCAAAAAGATGCGTGTATGAAATATGAGGGTTGCCAATCTTGTTAGGTAAAAGCTACAGTAATGTTGAAATTATCGTCCGTCGAGAAAGGCAGTAAAAAGCGTTTTCCTCAGAATATTTTTAAAGCTGCTGTATTTTGTTTTGTCCTTCTTGGTAACCTGTATTTTCATTATTTTCCTAAGGTTAATAGATCTTCTTTTAGATTGTTCTTTTCGAGAGAGTGTTTTATGGACATCAGCCGTTCGATTAATGATGGACATGATTTAAGCTTTCATTTATCAATGTCAGTAAATGAGGTTTTAGAGTGCGTGACTCCATAGTTTTCCGGCCGGAATCCTAAGGTGAAAATAGATATGAAGTCTCCTCCACACTATTATTTTTTCGAATCAGCCTTGCGTGCTTTTCAACTGTAAGTTAGCTTTGATTAAATGTCCCGCAAACAATGCGCGAAGTCGTTTGTCTGATAAAACTGGCAGCAAATTTCCGTGCGGTCTTAATTGAATTTATAGTTATTGATAATTTATGGTGAAGTAATATTGTCAGAATAATTTGTGGAATTTCTCCATCTTGAACCAATATGAAGTATCACCGTAATTAGTTAATACAATTATGCAATTACGACCCAGGCTTTATTGATCACAAATCATAGTAGTTTTTTATTTCGATAAGATTGCAAGACTCTTTTTCAATATGAATATGACAACCTAATTGATTCTTTTGTACTCATGTTTTTTTTAAAATGGTGACTTATTTAAATTCTAAGTAGCCATCTTTTTAGTTTTCTTTTTTTTTTTGATTTGATGGACAATGCGGTCAGTATACTGGTCGATTATTTTTCCCATCATTGGAAGGGCCAAATTCTTCAGTTCAATCTATTTAGGTATATTGAATTTAATTATTTTACGGTCTTGATTTTTATATAGATCAATAAAATTCTTTTCGGTTCCATTCCCAGCCTTTTGAATTCATTTTTTCGGCGAAGGGAAACCTATATTTCGTAATACTTGCGAGAGAAATCACTTTCTATTAAAATCGAGGTGACCGCACATAAATTCCGGTTCGATTTCTTTTGTTTGGGTGGTTCATCCATTTTGTTAGCCCGTTAACAATGGAACTACTGGGAAATCACCGTTGCTCTTACATTCCATTCCATCACCGTTTTCACAGGGAATGGGACTTTTAGCCGCAGCCATCTCGCCGCGGCCACCTCGCCGCAGCCATCTCGCCGCGAAGGTACATTTCGCCGCGGCCATCTCGCCGCGGCCATCTCGCCGCGGCCATCTCGCCGCGGCCATCTCGCCGCGGCCATCTCGCCGCGAGGACTTCTCTCGCCGTGATTTATTAAAAATTAACAGAAAATCACGTTGAATATTCCATATTAGTTTTATTTTACATTATACGTTTATTTTTAAGTAGGTATATATGAAAATCTCACGGCCTATGTGAGCAATGCTGAGTTTACTTTCTGTAAAACATGACGTTCACGTGTTTGTCTGATTTTCGTCTTTTTAGTAATAATAAGTGTTTAACATAATATTAATATTAAACGTGCTGATTATCCCATGCAATTAACATATTGCTCTACCGAAGCAACAAAACTCTGACGATCGCGAAGAAATTTAATCGATTATCCATCGCTAATTTGATAAAAATGCTTTGGGTGCGATTCGTCTAACATGTAACTATACACTATTAAATTGAGTGAATTGAGATAAAGCAAGAAGATTTCGACAAACCAAAAAGAAGCGTTGAGTTTTCAAATACGAGTACCCAAATATGGAGTTTTGAAGTGATAAAAACTATGAATTGTTTTCATGCATGCTTCGTACTTTCTCATATACGAAGTATATTGAGAAAGTATTGTTATCGCGAAAAAATTCGACCTCGATATTTTTACGGAAATATACGTTTTAGGTGTTGCTGAATCCGAAAAAGTGGTTTTCGCTATGCCGTCTGTCTGTCTATCTGTCTGTTACTGGCCCTGGATCCTACACGGTAACGCGAAAATGAATGGAATCTCGTACTTAGGCATTTCATCATACTGAGCATTGACTATGATGAAATGGTTGACATTGATCAGTAATTAAGGGAAGTTTATTCTACGCATTTTTAAGAACAACTTGATTTTCTCAAAAACGGCTCTAACGATTTTGATAAAATTTCGAAACGTTACTTGAGTATAGGTCTGCAATAATACTACACATTTCATTTTTCTCAATGAATGAATATAAGGCTAGTTTATTCCAGGCAACTTTAACAAAAATTGAATTTTCTAAAAACCGGCTTATACGATTATCATTTTCTAAAGATGACTAAACGACGCATTAGTATATGATAATGTTTGTACAATGTATGTTGTACCGATTTTAAACTTTCTCATATACGAGTATATTGAGCAAGTATTGTTATCGCGAAGAAATTCGACCTCGAGATTTTTACTGAAATATACGTTTTAGGTGTCGCTGAATCCGAAGAAGTGGTTTTTGCAATGCCGTCTGTCTGTCTGTTACTGGCGCTGGAGCCTACTGTCCTTTCAAAAAGTCTAGATACCCGAGTGGCCGAAGATAGCCGGATTTCAGAATTTTAACAAAATCGGATATCAATAATAATGTTATAAAATAACGCTTCCACATATTTATATACAATAGATCTAGCTAATTACTATTAAAGTTTCCATTTGATTCATTGTAGGGTTTCGGAATTGTAAGCATTCAAAATAGTCTTATCGGGTTTGCATGCCTAAAAAACGTGTTTTTATTCAAATAATGCGCAGTATAAAATATTTAATGCAAATTAAAAATTTGGAATTTATATCAATTAACGTAGAAATAAATTCTCTGCCCGCTAATTTTCACCGCATCAAAATCGCTTTTAGCGTTTTCGAGATATACCTCTTTAAACTCGGGTATCTAGACTTTTTGAAAGGACAGTAGAAGGAAGAGCGAAAATGAATGAAATCTCGTACTTTTATCCTACTGATCAGAAGCAGGGGCGCGCCTACCCGGGGTGCAGTGGATGCAATGCTCTCGGGCGCCAACTTGCCGGGGCGTTTCTCGTCAAAGTATTTGTAGGCAAAATTTTTCTGATCCCTTGCGATACGCGGTCGCATGGCTCAGGGTCGCTAGAACACGCATCAGCGGCGACCGAAAATGGGTTTACCGTAGGAGTCGCCAATTGCTATCCCGACCCTAGCGAGAAGCTCCAGCTGAGGCGGCAGTCCTTTCGTAAAGTATCATCGACCTTTACCACAAATCCTTTCGCTGGAAGAATACCAGGTGCCTACCCTTTTTCTCACACTTATGGAGTCTTGGAAATCCTAAATCTGTTTTGAATCGGCTTGATATAGCTTTTGCAAAAACTAGCTTTCCTTACTCCTTCACGATCTCCCACATACGTTAACGTTCATATTCGTTTCTAAATAGTACCAAATTCAAATATTGAAACAATTTCTCCAAATACTGAGAGAATTATTGACATCTACTTCTTCATTGGATTTTAAAATATCTTACAATGAAAATACGAAGTTGGGACTTTGACGTAGGAATGCATAAATAATTGAAGTTTTGTTTTCTTACTGTCAGAATAAATATCGAATCTAGTTTGGCTTGTATTGACAAGCCAAACTAGATTCGATATTTATTCTGACAGTAAGAAAACAAAACTTCAATTATATAGAAATATAGGAATTTTTGATTGATCATTAATGTAACGGACAGAGTTCTGAATTATAATCATATGTGTGGCGGGTTTTATAATTTTCCTTCAAGTAGATATTAAATGAAATGTTTATATTTACAATTATGCAGCTAATTTCTTCAGTCATTTCTTTATGAGATACATCTCCACACTCTACCGATGAAAAAAACCGTGTATGATTATACCACGAAATTTCGCTAGTAGGAGGGCGCCACAGAGATATCTTGCACCCGAGCGCGAAACACCATAAGCTTGGCGCTGATCAGAAGCTATGAAGAAATGGTTGGCATTGCTTAATAATTAAGGGAAGTTTATTCTACGCATTTTTAACAACAATTTGATTTTCTTAAAATCGGCTCTAACGATTTTGATCAAATTTCGTACAGTTATTTGAGTTTACGTCTTCAATAATACTACATAGTTCATGTTTATTCTAGAAAACTTTAACAATAATTTGATTTTCTTAAAATACGAAGTTGCCGCTTCGTTAATATGTGATTCACTTTGGAATACAAGTGGGTATTCTAGCTTTGCACATTCCACGTTCTTCACAACGCCAAAATTTCTCACGCTCATCGCTACTTAACCGCTCAAACAGATACACAAAACCGTCCACTAATAGTTTCTCCTTTCCACGGATAGACAGAATAATTTCCATTTTAAGGGATTAGTAAAAGTTAGAAAAACTTTCGGAATGTTATTGTAAAGTGAATAAAAATGTTCACTGAGCAAGTTAGCAAGGATCCACAGACGATATCACACCGTGAATGGGAACTCGGAGGACGGATGTTTACCATACGGTAGCAAAGATAAGACTGCCATAATCATGGTCGATCTTAGGCTATAGCTCGATTGTTTAGCGAAAGGCCGAATTGTCCTACCTTCCATGGTCATCGACACCCTCACGCTCCCATACCCTGTCGCCATGGGGTCCAAACCCCAACCAAATTCACTAATCCTCAAGTCCCTTGGTTCGTTCCACAAATTTGACATTAAGATAATATCTAACGACTTCCAGAAATTCCATGGGGAAATTTACTCATTTAAGAATTCCTTGAATCTTATGAATGCCTAGTGGGAGTAGTTTTATTTTCTAGTTCAGTTCCTCGTGCAGGTGGTCAATAGAGGAGGAAGCTTCTTTGATACTAAGTATAACAACTACTGAAATATATTTTTAAGGAAACCTTTATTTATCATTTTATACATGCAAAATATAATAGTTACAATAATAGTTAATAATTATTTTGATATTTATTAGTCACTTGCTTCAGTGCTATCACTTTCATTCTCCAAATTTATATTAACAAGTATTTCTTCAATTCCGTTCATTACACATTCTCTTTGAATGTACTCATTTTCTGTATTTTTTCTGGCATACTGTTCTCCACTCATTTTCACCTATTAAATTACGTTTCTCCTCCACTAACTCCTGCGTCGTCGCCTGCCATTGTAAAACGATCGAGCTATAACCACGGCAAATTATGCATGAATCTCATCGAGAGAATTTTTTGAAGCCGTTAGTGCATCTCAATAAGTCGATTTTTAAAAATAGGGTATCCTCTCAGAAAGAAAAATTTATTCAAATGGTAATTATACAAAAACCTTGTTTTTGTGCTTTTTGATAGGCAAAATCATGCAATAATTTTCAAAAGTTTAAGACAACTTCTCTACATTAATGGCCGCCAGTCAACCATTCCTATGACTGCTGATATCAAGCACGTACACAATATAGGAAGTCTAATTTGGATTAACCCCTAGTTCCATTATAAACTCAAATGATACAGAAAATAATTTCTTCAGAATACGAATAAAATGTACTGAATAGACGCTTTAATAAAGTTTTCTAGATCAAAAGAGGAGATAATAATTTGCGTAAAAGCACATTTTATAATTATATGCATTTCAAAAATGAATGTAACTCATGATGATCATTCATGCGGGTTGACTTAAAGAATTTAATTTTACAGTCAAGATAACCTAATAAAAAAGAATTTCGGAATATTTAATTGGTTATTCTGAATTTTAGAGTTTCGTTTCTAGTTTAACTCACATTCGTTTACCATAAAAATTCCCTTAAACACTCGACTTACTAAAATTCAAAGACTTTCTCTCAGTTTATCAATACATACTGATGTTTTTCAACTTGGACTCGCTTCTAGAAAAGTAAAAACATTAAACTACTACACACTATACATTTTATATGCTTTGTATATCGTTTGTATTGCAGATAATACCATAGGTAAAAATTACAATTCGGAAGTAAACTTTTATCTATCTTCTCTAAAAATTCAACTCTGGAATGCACTTAAAAACATCCGCCGCAAAAAGTCTCCGCGGCGAAAGTCCTCGCGGCGAGACGGCTGCGGCGAAAGGTCTCGCGGCGAGACGGCTGCGGCGAAAGGTCTTCGCGGCGAGACGGCCGCGGCGAGATGGCCGCGGCGAGATGGCTGCGTCGAGATGTCCTAGACCCGTTTTCACATGTCTGACATAGCTGCATCGGTCAGACCGTTTTATTTTTACTCCAAGACCGTTCTCCATGGCTGGAAGACTGGAAGAACGTAGGAAAGTCGGATGAGCCCACTCTAGACAAGCTACAAAGATAGGAAAGAGATAATAAATCTCGTTCATCTAAGTACGGTCACGCTAGGCACCCTTCGCGAAGCTTACCTTTACAACTATCGAGTAATCCCCGTTAACAGGGCGAATGAAATTGTTTCCAAATCTCTGCAATGAAAATTGTCCGTTTGCCTTTATTTAAACAGCGGTAACATGCAGTGGGCGTGGCGGGAGATTTATTATTTTTTCCCTCCGTTCGTTCGTCTCTAGGGGCACGCGATGTTCAGGTTTTTTTTTGTTATCGACCCTCTTGAAGAAGGGACGTTTATCTGGGAAAATTCCGTCGGTGTTTCCACTGCGGCATAAGGAGATAAGGAGTTTTTCCTCGCTGTCTGCTACGACTGAGTGTATTTTTTGTGTGGGTAATTTATTCGGGATTTTTCCCTTCGCGAATGACGTGCCGGTATGTTTTGTTCAAAGTTGCGGATTTATTTAATAGCGCCGGTACGTTTTTTTTCATCCTTTTAAAATTATTCTTCGTTTTCTCTTATTTATTTATCTTTGCAAATGCTGTTGAAAGAGATTGGACACTTTTTGCGTACCTCAATCCTCAATCCCGTGTGTTTATCAGATGACGCCATATTGTTTTTGGTAATTAATTTGTAGTTATTGTAGCAGTATGACTCGATCTCACCTTGTTTGTGTGAAGGAAATATGACGTATAATTTTCGTCTTACACTAAAACAATGAAGTCGGCAAAAAGTGTAAAATAGAAATTTATTGCAAAAAGATAATATTACGGTTGTGAACTTCCGCTCTGTTGTAATATGCAATAAGATCTAGGTTTTGTTTTTACCGTGTATCTCCAGGAAAAAAGCGCATTGCAGCTACAATGAAGTGAAATTTTTACAGCTGTAATCTTTTTACTATGGAGAAATTCCACAAATTATTGCCTGAAAATATATCTAATTAGAAATTTATTGCCATTTTGGCGGGAAAATCCGTAATCTCGGGAATTATTTTGCAGTAAACGTTGAAATAGTGTTTAAGATAGTTTCATAGACGAAATTTGTTGTACATTTTTCCAAATTTTCATTTCGCATTTTGATCGATAAGTCAGAAAAGGCTAGAATGCGAAGCGATATTTTTTTCCGTAAGTCATTTCACGATATTTATATGCGTCACAGACGTCCTTAATGTCCCGAATATTCACTGCTAATATCATCTACGTTATCATTATTTTACTTGCGTAAATTTGGTTTTTCAAGCCAGGTGGCAACACGATTTTTTCTGTTCCATGATATTTGCATAGATTTTCGGAGTTAAGAATATTTATAGATGTCTTTCACGATTACGGACCCTCGAAGTCCCCACCATACATCACTTACCAAACTTTCCTATTCATTATCTTATTCGTCCGTTGAATCTGGCAGATATTATACAAAATCAGTTTTTAAGTAAAAACAAAAATGGTGTTATATACATGTTAATTTTCAAACACTCATTCGATATTATTTCTAACGTTTTGTCTACACGACTTGCGATTAAGCGGAAAAGATAAAGAAAACTTGCCCGGGAAAACCTTTCCATCGTACAGCAGCCGTATTTATGAAGGAGTGTTTACCAACATTTTATATCTTCGACGTATCTCTGTCCCATGCAGAAAGTTTTGTTTTCGAAAACGCTGCGGCGTATCCGCGGCAACGGGAAAAATCGTTAACCGAATAGGATAAGGTCACGGAGCTGCTCGAATAGGAACGAATTTGATGGTTGAATAACCGAACAGTGCAATAAATTTAGCGTAAACGCCTTATTCGATAAAAAAATATACGTCACGATACCGCATTCGCGCGACGCCATTGAAAGAACTCGCTTCGGGGCGACCGTATCAATTCGGGATCGAACGCTGCAACAGAAGGTATGCGACGGAGTTCGTTTTGTTTTTTAATCCCCGTGCCTTCCTCGAAAACACGCCTCTTTAAGATTTCAGGGTCGTGAGCCACGAATTATGAATAACGGAAACGCTCGACCGTCCGTTGCCTATGACTTTTTTCCACCTCCTTCTTCGCTTCGCGCTATTATCGATTTAGGTGGAGACACGCCACCGTAACAATTTTATGGATTTTCGATACGTAATGTTTAGTTATCTACGAATGTCGTGTTTCGAATAGAATCGTGCGTTTTTTCCTCTCTGGTTTTGGCCGGGAAACATTTTTATCTAATTGGTGGTATTTCCTAACTGCCCCTCCGATTCGGATTGTGTTTTTTCGGCTGGACATCTGGTTCGGGGTTTTTCTCCCGTTACGAATAATTTTATTTCGATTTGTGTTTTTGATTTAAAGCACCCGAGTTTCAAAAAATCGTGAAAAAAATCAAGTTCTTATTAGTAATTATAATCTAGGTGCTTTCGATGAATCGTCACCAAAGACGGCTGCATTGTAGCCGTTATGTGAATCCGATTTTTCATAATCTCTTCATAGCTATTGGCTGAGATAAGTACATATTTGATTTTTCTGTTTTTGATACTAAAGTGCTTATTCGTGATTTTGTTGTAAGCTACAAGATGAACTTCATGATTCTCTATCGAATCAAGTCTTGGTGCTGAAATGTAGTCGTCGAAGCCTAACTTGAGCGCTGACACGGAGCAGGGGAGGGGGAAAACGTTGCCAAAACATATACACAAGGGTGTAAATAAGGGAAAGGCCGGGATAGCGGTTGCATATGACGTGGCAACATTGTTGTTCGATGATTGGCTGGAACCCTTTTCGACGACTCCCTCACTTTTCTTGGTTGTTACTGTTCGAGTAAGAATAGGTCAAAGGGGACGACTATTCCGAATCCAATTTACCGTGAAATTGTTTCCATATAGAATGATAAACTTAAAAAATCGGTCAATTGTCTTTTTACGAAGGAGAATTGAATAGAGAGACAATTTAGGACCTGCCAATAGGAGAGGGACAGGAAACGGAAGCTCCGTGAAGTTTAAAAGAGGCACGCGAGAGAAAATTTCCCCTAGCTTCGACCGAAATGTTAATATAAGTTGGAAAATTTTGTATCCTTGACAAAGCTGGTTTTGCTCGAAAAGCTTTCCACGCTCGAGCAAGCGTGACGTGAAAGAATAAAGGGTAAACCACTCCGCTTTTATTTTAATTTAATCCATCTCATTTAATGGGGACAAATAGCGATATCACATTTTTAACGAAAGAATAATCGACGCGAAATGAGTACGTAGTAATTTAAACGGCGATAAATGTTTTTGTCTTTTAGCATTGAAATTGAATTGTAAATCTAGTAAGATCAAATATGGATTAAAAGGAAGTTGTCATCTTTGGAATTAAGAGATTTTTGTTTTCCTTGCCGGGATATGTCGTCCTGTATTACTTATGATTTAAGTGGCTCGTAATTTTTGTGGACGAATTTCTTTAAGGAATGCCGTAATATGTACGTATATTATAGGTATATGTGTCATTATATAAATAGATGTTTTTAAAAAATTCATACCTGCCATTAATAAAAAGAAATGGATAAAGTGAATGCGCAACATCGGATCATCGGATTTTGTTATCTATGCATTTTGGAAGGAATTAAACTCCATTCCACTATATATATATATATATATATATATATATATATATATATATATATATATATATATATATATATATATATATATATATATATATATATAAAACTTTCGATTCGGAATTTTTAATTAAATCGAAAAAGGAAAACAAGAAGCTAAAACCAAAAGAGCGTGAAGCTTTACAAGAGTTTATTTACAGGGAAAGCGGGATTTTTTAAATGCATTGCGATGGATGATTTTCACGGTTGGACGAAGATAACGCGTGATGCCATTTTATCAGAACAACAAACAAATAATCCTGCTTTCTCTTCAGGAGGGAAAGTATTGCAACAAGAGAGAGAAATTCTTTTCCTAGGATGCAAGCTGACGGAAAAGCGGACATGATTTTTTAAATTTTTTCTCTGTTCTGTACTTCTACCCAGATGGAAAAAAGTCGCACATGATCCAATTTATTTGACACGCGCTGATTCTTTCCCTTTTTTTGCAAGCTAATCACGGCGATGAATTTGGACTTGGGTACGTTTTCGTTAAACGGTACGGGACTCGTGTAAACAAAAATAGAAAGCTGTACTCCATGTCGGAGTACACTTGAGTTTCCAAAGGCGTTCTGTACAATTTATGTTATCAAGTCAATGGAATATTAATGGCTTAGGAACAAATGTACCTACTATCGTACTCCCCAAATTTTAACAAGTAAATGTTGCTAATTGTAAGTATATACCGTTGCTATGTATTTACTATTGTCAATAAAACTGAATAAAACAGTATTAGTATTTATGGAAATAGGGAAATGGAGTGGACAAAGGGATAAATAGTTTTTGTTGTTTTTAATGATACATTGTATTATTTATGAAATATATAACATTGAAAGGATATATTGACGAGCCTTCGGCTCGCTTTGTTTTAATGGGTAGTCGTCTTCGGGCGCTACCATGCCCTTCGCCTCGGCTGGAAGGAAACTATCCCTCCCCATTGCCTGGTGATCGGGTTTGTAAATGTCACGACAGGCCAATCTGCCCATGGGTAAATAAGCTTTAGTTTTGCATTCCCATTTGGGCGGTGATTAGGTGGGGAAATGTCACCACAGGCCGTGGTTCTCATTCTGACCGATAGGTCGGCGCCACATGTATGTCAACAAGTCAGGAGTGGGGAGTACGATAGTACACCTAAGCCATGGCTTATTCTAATGTCTAAGCACTGCAAAACGATATATTAGAAACGATGTCAAGGAAATATTGAATTTGTGATTTTCCGATTTATTTTATAATCAGTAGTAATTATTAAAACAATTGAAAATTATTTAAAAACGTACTTCCCTTGTAAGTTGTAGTAATCTTAACGTTCTAGTTCAATCCTTCGTAAATTATCCATTTCTTTTCACTTACAAATGTTGTGTGTGTGTATATAAAGAAAATAAACGCATTTAAGTTCATTTATTCACCGCGGATGATCCACTTACTTTAATTTACTTCATGCTGTGGGCGCACGAAAGGAAATTAAACGTACTTATTGTATATCTTGTTTGCTTAAGTCGCCGAAGATTGTTTTCGTTGACAACAATTAAGTTAGGAAACTGTACAGCGTATCACAAATGGGCGCGTTTCGTGTAATGGAGTACTTGAAAGAAATGATATATTGTACGTAAGGGAAATATTGTTTTAAAGTTCTTTTCTTCCTATTTAAAAATATTACATGCACACTTAAGGAAATTAAACGTATTTTTGTGAGGGTGTTTATGTTAGCAACAATGATAAAGTAACCATGCAAGAAAATTTCAGTTCAACTCGAATTAAGACATTCTTGTTTGATTTTCTTAATAACGGCTACTTCTACGATAAAACTGTATAGGAAAAGAAATACTCTAATTTATTAGTTCTACAATTTTTATTTGAAAAGTTTTTTGATATGAGCAACACTTTACGAGATATGACGAAAAGTTCATTTTTTTTGTCCCCAGTAAAGTAGTACCCCTGATTTGCTTACGTGATTCATTTTTGCGATTTTCTTATTATCTTTGAGTGTGTTCTTAATATCAAATTTCATGAAAATCCGTTCGGTAGAAGTCGAGAACGAACATGCGGACGGACGAACGGACAGACCGACGATAATATAATAGGCGCTCACGCTGGAAGCGAAACGCGCCTAAAAACAAATTTTTTTCAAGCTCAAAGTGAATTACGACTTTCTCGTTTGATTTTCATGAAAAAGGCTACTCCGTCGGTAAAAATGTATCGGACAAAACATATTTTATTTGAAAAAATACAATATTTTGTTCGAATGCTTCTTTGTTTTATATATATACTAGCTGAAAGTACCCGGCGGTGCCCGGGTTATGCCAGACGTCTTTGGCGAATAAAATTATGTATTATATGGTAATACAATCATTTCACCTTTTGCGTATTTTTTACCAAAGGATGAGGCATTATATAGGATTTCGAGTTTAACAATGTAATCGGGTGTCAAGGCAACTTCACGTTAAAAACGCTAAATTTGATATTAAAACGTTAAATTCGAAAGCGATAAAAGAAGATAAGAATTTTTCTTTAATACAGTCCAAGTCCGAAAATCGTAGATCAAATATGTGAATTTTAATAAGCAAAATAAAATAAGGTCGCAGGTCGAAATATCGATTTTTTCATGTTATCTTATGAGGAATGGAAATCATTCTCGGGAATCGAACCCGGATCGATTTTGGAAATTTTTTTCGTAAATGGCTTCTACTTTAAGAACCGAACATTCATACCAAATGTCAATCTTCTGACTACTCGGAAAGTTTGTAAAAAATAGCATTACAGAGTTCCGATTTCCCACCGACGACGACGAAGTCAATTTTATATATTAGAAAAAAAAAAATATATATATATATATATACATTATAAAAACGTAATGGTCATCATGATGCGTAACGCTTTAATTTTGTGAATAACTCGATTAGAAATAAACTTAAAGCCTGAAATTCCTCAGGATTTCAGTGTTGATGAATCTTTACGTTATGACTAAAAATTTCGAAAAAGGTCACGGGTTCGACTCCAGAGAATGAATGCCGTTTCCCATAAGATAACGCGTAAAAATCACCTTTTTGGTTTGAAGGCTTTCATTCTTTACTCTTTAAAATATCTTAAAATTAAGTTATCGACACGAAATTTGCTCTAAAACGCGAAAATGAATGAAGATTCTTATTCTTACTGTCGAATACGTAATCTCATTCTAATTCGCTCATATTTTGAATTTATACTCGAGTTTTGGTAATTTTTTTAATATTTCAATAATAAGATTCCATGGTTACCGGTTGTTGTCCTCGGTAATTTCCGTGCACATACATTTAAATAAAAGCTTAAAGATCGAAAATAAGATTAAAACTTGCTCGAAATGACCGAAGATATGAATTTAATGCAAATAAATCGAACGCAGTATTCATGTTATTTATATTTTTTATCTATATTACTAAAACCCTATTTCCGGTTGTCTCTCTCTCTTTAACGCTCTATACCTCAGCCATTTTTAATCTCCGGGAATTTCAGCTCTCTTAAGTTTATTTGTTATCTATTTATTCAACTAATTTTATTAATTTGTTATTAAAAACCAAACATACATCCCTTATAAAATGTATTCATTAAACTCATTCAAAACATAATCCCGTTAAACTAATCTAGATTCAATAGGCACATGGTAGGAACGAAAAAACAGCGAACAAAGTGGGGGGGGGGGGGGGGCTTGCCCCCTAGTGTGTGTGTATACATATATATATTAGGCTATGTGGCTCATATATATAATTTTCTTGTTTTATTTGCTCTAAAGTCCTAAATACCAAACATCCACCCAGTAGTTTTGGATATGAAATATAAGGACGGACAGACGGAGGAGACGTACCCATAAATCGTTCCGCAACTATCTCTTCGCTTAGAAAGAACGCCTTTTAAAAAATCTGAAACAGGGTCCTTCTCAATGGAGGAAGTCGTTTCGAAAAACTCATCCCAATATAAAAAAAAGTTACGACGCGAAATCATGGTATCTTTAAGCGATAACGATATCTTCTCGTATCTCTCGCTTAAATCACAGTCTTTGGACGGTCGGTTTAATATCGCCGGTTTCCCCAATAGGGAATGTGTATCTCTCAACTCGTGCGTGCCTCCTTTCCTCGCCGACTGCCTTATTAATCTAATTTCGATGTAAATTTTCTCGCCGGAGCCCTATTTAAAAAAATGAGGTGAACTACCTTTAAAAGGATTGGCAGTTTTGTTGCACGGATCTGAGTGGCTGTTTCGGAAGTCTTACGGTGGAAGTAGAGCATAAAGGTATTGTACTCGTTGCGTTAGAAATCATACGCAGCTACTGCATTTGTAGGAGAGAGTTGATTCAATTTTGCTGCTTTTTAACATTAAAAATGCGTGTTTTTTAAACTGTTCAAATCTTTCGTTCGGTTATTTACTTTTTTTTATTTCGCATTGAAAAGTATGACAACTTTGATATTAAAAAATGATGTAAA
This sequence comes from Uropetala carovei, assembly GCA_036926305.1. Classification (NCBI taxonomy): domain Eukaryota; kingdom Metazoa; phylum Arthropoda; class Insecta; order Odonata; family Petaluridae; genus Uropetala; species Uropetala carovei. The sequence goes on along the minus strand of JAXCHB010000103.1, from coordinate 2,958,821 downwards.
AATTACGTAATAAGAAATATTGAGATTTTATATTTTCTGTGTCGGTGAATGTTAATGCAGTGTAAACGTTGCCAGTCCACCGTGTATTTACTAATTGAATTTATTCTTCGTACATGAAAGCTTAATACTCTGGGTTGTTGTTGATATTTAAATGTGTAAGAATTAAAAGATGGCTTCATCGGTTTATTGAAAACTACTAAATTAAAAAGTTCAAAAGTATATTCTAACCTTATGGGCTTAGGATTTTCTTTGTCTTATTGTTAGTCCAGTAGTCTTCAAGGTGGGCGATAGCGCCCACCAGTGGACGTTTTAGGGTTTTTGGTGGGCGTTTTTATTGTTAAGTCGATATGGAAAGTGGGCGGTGAACTTATTTCAAATAGCAAAATGTAGTGAATAAAAAAAGGTTGAAGATCTATGGCAGGGGTCGGCAACCTACGGCCCGCGGGCCTCATGCGACCCCCGAGAGCGTTTTGTGCGGCCCGCGAAGCCAGAATGAATAAATTGATGTGTCCAACAAATGACTTTCTCCATACGTAAGTTGTCAACTAAAATCAAATAAATACGGCGATAGGAACAGTTCAACGTACACGCTTCAGCGCTGGCGATTCAATTGTTTTCTAAATTCACCTTTGCCGTCAGTACCAAGCGCGCGAGCTGCCCACTAACCGTCAATTTGGAAGAAAATTGAATATCTCATGAAATATTTCTCATATAAAAATTTATTTCAAACAAGAGTTGTAGAAAAAAATATACCTACAACTTATATATATATGTATATGTGTGTGTGTGTGTGCGTGTGGGTGGGTGGGGGGGATGCGTGCGTGCGTATGTACATATGTATGTACAAAAATTCAGTTTTAGATGAAATATTTAAGGAAAACGAAAATTTGACAGGTGTAAACCGCTACTTCCAGCTGACCGATTGTTATCAAAATCTTTTCAACTCTTAAGAATATATATAAAATCACAAATAGAGAATTTCATGCTGATCTGATGAATAGTTTTTGAGTTAGAGCGCCCGCAAAATTTCTTTCTCCCACATACGGACATCATCGAGGAAACGGTCAAAACGTGTTCAGGGGACCTCAAAACATGTATTTCCGTTGAAATATCGAATTCCAATTTTTTCACGAAAGCAATACTTACTCTATTCTACGTATACGGAGAAAGTAAAAAGTGATCGGTATAATTTAACACAGCCAATTCCATATTTTGTCAAGGAAATTATGCCTCAAAACTTTTTCTGGTGGAATTTTAACGCTAGTAAACTAATTATAATTGATTTTCACTAATATGAGACCACAAAATCTCTAGGTAACCTCTGATTTAAACCCCCATCCGGCCCGCCGGAGCTCTCGTGATTTCCAATGCGGCCCTCCGTAGCATTCACAACAACCAATGTGGCCCTCCATATAGAAAAGGTTGCCGACCTCTGATCTATGTCGTAGTCTTAGGTTGAAATAGCGATAAAAAGCTCCAGAATAATTAAAAACTTCGCTTACGAGGCGAAAAATACTGGTAAGGAACGCAGGACCGTGGAATTGCAACCTAATCTTCATAACTCGAATTTTAAGCTCGACAACTCGAATACCCATCGAAGGAATTTTATATGCCAGTATAATTTCCGTCTTCCACCAAATTCCGAGTAATAGAAGTTCAACTGGAATCCAGGAAAATTTTCACTAGCATCCTCAAACGTGATCTAGCCTGATAGGAACATATTTCGCGATTCCGTCAAACGTTCGATATAATATTTTTTTTACCTGGTATTTTTTTGGCCGCTTCCTTTGAAATTATCTTATCTCGTTGACGGAATGCACTCAGTAATTTATTAGAATGCAGCGACAGACCCACGCGATAGCGATGTAGCTTTCGAAAAGGAGAAACGTATCGCGGTACGTTACCTTTCCTATATAGCTTTCGCTAGCTCTAACGTAAGGCGGCCCGCGTACTACCCAAGCACTAATCGTAGTGATGAGTCGATCACGACTGACCCCGGCGTATATAGAGGTGAGCCATCGTCATACATCGATACTCTCAAATAGGATAGTCCGTTCTTTCTGATCGAATAGAGGGCATGAATAATAAGCGTTCATTTTGTCGTGTTTTATCTCTAGTTATCGACACGATGGTGAATTCGTCAGGTTCGGTTCGAAGTTTTTTTTAAATGGAGGGTCGAAGCTAATAAAAGCGTTCCGTACTCCCGTTTGCGATATAATTGAGGGAGGAATAATTATTACAGCGGTTATAAAACCGTCGGTTGTGCAGCGGATTCGGATGTGTGTGTGTGTATATATATGCGCCGCGTATCTACTCATTTACCCTAAATCAGAGGCGGATCTGAATGCATGGCTTATGGGGAGATGGAGGGGGGGGGGGGGGTAGTAATAAAACAAATACATATATTTACTGGTACATATTTATGTAAAATAATAACGTCTCGTATAATATACAGTGTATATTATACATTGGTTAGATATTTGCAAAATATTTCTAGAATTCGATTAATAGGAAAGCGTGAATTGGGATAATATTTTAATAAAGATTAATCACCTCCATTGGAGGGGGGGGGATAATTACCTCCCCCTTGTATCCGCCATTGCCCTACATCTTGCATTAAACGTGATAAAAATCAACTCTTCTGACTACATATTGATGTCGATGTTTTTTCGGGCTTTGCTGCCAGTAAGGGCTGATAAAAAAATGTTAAAATTTGAATAATTGTTCGCAAACCTTATATTGGGTCATTGTGTTCGTGTTCTCGGTTTTTGCCACGGAAGCTCTAATAAAGCGGGTCGACGCGCCTCCCACATAAACCCGCGCTGTAACCGGGTAGCAGTGTGTTCTGCTCTTAAGGGATATCGTGTCGTAGGGAAAATTAAGCGGAGCATGTTTTCGTTTTAGCGCTTTTATTTTCCTTAACGTTTTGGTTTAAAAAATCCTCGGTTATCAAGCACTCCAGTCGCCAGTTTCTATCCGGTTATATTCAAATGCAGCTTGTATTGTGTTAGTATCCTTTAATTGACAGGAATTATATTTGTTTTTTTCAAAATGGCGCATTTCTTAAGCGTTAGGCTGATGGAATGGAAATATTTGTACGTTATACTGTAATTTTGAAACTTGACGTCGCAAATTATCGAGGATGTAAACCTCTAAGTATATTTTTATATTAAGGAAAAATTATCGTCTGGCTCGCCTTTTCTGATAAACTTTTCGTTTCGTAGATAATTTTTTTCTGCTGAACCTGTCTGATATTGATGCGAACTGAGTATTCGCGCTTTTCAAGGTTAATTCAAATACACTGTCATTAAATCCGAACCAATAATTTTAATTTGACCAAAAAATCGTTGTCAAACAAATGCAATATCCAACTCGTGTTCCTTTCTCGAGGAAATTTATACCGTCCTAAACTGAGCCAGAATTAAAAATTGCAAATTGTTATTTGTCCGAGAAAATTCGGACACATGCGCTCGTGAGGTTGCGTTCCTTGCTTTGAATCAAGACTGTGATACAAGTGCCTCATGACACGAATAGCGAGTCCTGCACGCGTGACTCGAGTGCACGAAATGTACGTTTAACCCGTTCAAGGGTTTTGAATTGAAGCATCGTTGTCTGAGAGGTGTAATAAACAATAGTGGTTTAAGCGTCTTCGTGCTTTCCTACGCTCTGTTTGACGTCATTGTTGCTTGCAAAATTTTTCCCTTCCACGGATCCATTCGAATTTCGAGCTAAGGTTCGATTTCAATTATATCTTTTTTTTTTATTAAACTTGATCACTTAAGTTTTTGACAGTTTTTCAGTGTTAATGAACCGCGGTGACAAATCTTCCTTTTTCGATTTGCGTATTGATGCGAAAGAACCGATAAGTCAACGCTTTTGCGAAAACTGTTTTTGAGACTTGTGTGGTGGTCATCGTACAGCCTTGATTGGGCACCTCAAAAGTATTTTGACTTGAACCAGTAATGTGCCCATTTATTCGCTTTTTTGTATATGATTAAAAAATATTTGGTTTTCAGTGGTTTTCAATATGGTTCTGAGGGGCATTCTTGGACGCCTGTTCTTTCGAACTTATTTGCATGTTATTTTAAGAATGCATAAAATTTGCTGGCTCGATGTTGCATTTTTTAAATTTTTATCATAAAAAACAAAGATACTTTGATATAAATAACTTTTTAAACGGGTGTTAAAACATTTTGGTCACGCAAACCAGCATATTTATCTCCGAGACTAAATGTACTTTGAACCTCTATATCTCGAACATCCGTTACTCGAATTTTCAATTTAATATTTTCTCTTTACGAATCCAATTTCTTTGATTAACCTTTAATTAGTGAGGTGAAGTTATGGTCACATTGTAACTAAGGTACGGTATTCCAGACCGCTATCGTTTTTACTTTCTCCATATACGTAGTATAGAGAAAGCATTGTTTTCATGAAAAAAATCGACTTCGAGATTTCAACGGAAATACGTTTTGAGGTCCGTAGAACACGTTTCGACTATTTTCGGAATGATGTCTGTGTGTATGTGACTGTGGGCGCTCTAGCTCGAAACGTACTTGCCATATCTTTACCAAATTTCATATATAACACTTTGTATGAGCACGAAGACCTGATCAGTTTTTGGACAATACCGGTTAAGCGGAAGTCGAGGTTTATTCGAAACCCGATTCAGTTTTGGCGAAATATCTCCGTTAAAACATCATTATTGTATACACAATTTGATACAAAGGTTATAGAGAATGTAATTTCCTACAGCTTTCATTTGAAACGATTTTCCGTAGCAGTTGTTTAGGAATTATTTATATATAATCGGTTTATTTCGGTTTCCGTCAAATATCTCCTTAAAAATGTCGTTATTGGTAATCTTCGTGAGGGCCAAAGTTGTAGAGAATAATATTTCTTCCAATTTTTGTTTGAAACAAATTTTCGTAGAACCTTCCATTTAGTAGGTAATTAATTTATTCGTAAATTTCCAGTATACAGCGGCACCACCATGTAGCGGTGAATTCTGTAAAGATATTCAAAATATAATGTACGGCAATAAAGACGACTGTATTCATTTACGATACGAAATAATAATTTTGTCTTATAATGCTATTCATAATAATTTAAATATATATACCCCAAATATGGAGAAAGTCATGTGTTGGCCACGTCAGATTTTTTATTATTAATTACTCATATCTGGAATTGGGTTTTCCGTTTGTAATAATCCGTCATGAGGTTTAAGAGGTAATTAAAAGAAAAAAGACAGTATTCGCTTTTATTTCGTTGTCCCTACAGCTTAACAGCTTAACCCTTTCTTGGACAATAGGAAATATACTTCCCACTACATGTTACTGGTGCCATTTACTATATTCTATTCTAACTTAATAAAAAATACACAGTTTTTCTGTCGTGTTGGCACAATTGGGTAGGTCTTCAATAAAACAATACGTGCCCTTAAAGCCTGAATAAAGGTAGTTACAAGGCATGGTACGTAGCAGAATCCGAAACTGGATACATTTTTAAATTTGTTTGTTTGCTAATATGTAGTTGTGTATGAATTTCTCCGATTATTCTGAACTCTATATTGGGTGGTGAGAAACATACTTATCACATAATTGTTAATGATAAATAAACGTTTAAAAATTAGATCAGTGTAAAAATAAATATACTGATCATTTTTTACTTTGTCATACGAAGTATCGAGAAAGTATTGTTATCGCGAAAAAATTCGACCGAGATTTTTACGAAAATATACGTTTCGGTGCCGCTGAATCCGAAAAAGTGGTTTTCGAAATGCCGTCTGTCTGTCTGTTACTGGCTCTGAAGCCTAAACGGTAAAACGAAAATGAATGAAATGTCGTACTTAGGTATTTTATCATACTGAGCAGAGTATATGTATAAATAGTTGTCATTGCTCAATAATTAAGGGTAGTTTATTCTACGCATTTTTAACAACAATTCGATTTTCTCAAAAACGGCTCTAACGATTTTGATCAAATTTCGTACAGTTACTTGAGTCTACATCTTCAATAATACTGTATAGTTTATATTTATCAAAAAATGAATATAAGGCTAGTTTATTCTAGGCAACTTTAGCAATAATTTGATTTTCTCAAAAACGGCTCTAACGATTCTGATCAAATTTCGTACAGTTACTTGAGTATACGTCTGCAATATTACTACGTATTTCATTTTTCACAATGAATGAATATAACGCTAGTTTATTCTTGGGCAACTTGAACAAAAATTGGATTTTCTAAAAACCGACTGATACGATTTTTATTTTCTAAAGAGAATGTATGTTGTACCGATTTTTATTAAAGAAAACATGAAGGCCACAACCATAGGACTTGTGGAAATAATTTGCCCACGAAAAGGTTAAGGTGGTTCTCACAGACCTCATCGCAGCAGTGAAAAAGCTTAACTCGGTACTCTATACAAAATTCAAATTACCTAGGTTTATAGAGCTTCGTTTGGTAGCTTTAGACAGTTGTGCTTTTTTTATTTAAAAGTATTTCGCCGTCTGAGAGATATAAGTAGTAAAGTGGAGGAAGTCACCGGAAGATTAACCATTTGGCAATCTTTCGGAACGTTTAAAGCTCGTTCTTCGCACGGTAATTGCTGCCAAATCATCTCTACCGTTCGTCGAGATTTCGTTTATTTGAGCGTGCATATGCGACGTAATTTTTTGCGTCGTTCGTTTTTCGAGCCTTTTGCGACGGCGCCGTCTGTTTTCTCTCTCTTTTTCTCTCTATCTCGTTTTCCTGGTAGCCATTTGGCGAATGCCGGGGAGATCGATAAATGCGAAGTATGGGTGGGTCGTTTGCCCCGGAGTGACTCTCATGACCTCCCTTGGATAGCTGAGCGAAAAACTCGGGCGCGAAGGAGGTGGTGTGGGAAAGGTCATACATGACCCTTTATATAGAGTCGTGCGTCTGGACGTGATGACCTCTTGCTTCGTAAAACGCATTTTTTGTATTGGTTGAATTTGCGTCCATCGAAGTATACGTGACTCGCATCGCGCGCCCAGAGGACTCCTCGGAAAGTCTTCGTTCAGTTGTAGATCTTAGGCGTTTGCACGCGAGGGTTCCTTTTGGCAAAATTTGTTTTTTTTTAATTTTTTGAGCGCCAATGACATAATCTAATCCCACGTAATCGCGGGAAGATAGGGGGGGGGGGGGGGGGGGGGGAATTGAGGAAGACGAGGAACCCTGATAAAAATCGCTTTCGAGCGACGATAATCCGGAGAACTCGAGACCCGATCCGTTCCGGATGTCGGAATTTGCCGGTTTTTCGGTCGCTTTATTCGTCTGCGCTCACAGAACGAACATTTTACTTTCCCCTTATTTTTATTTCAAACTGAAGTTACTCGGAGATCATAGTTTTTGTTGTTTACGTTTGATAAAATATAATAACGCCAGAAAATGCGATCAATTTAGTTCGCATGTCATGTGAAAACGCAAAAATGAAAATTTAATTACTAAAGCACGTTATGTATGACATCACCTAAGTCATATTGTCAATCGATGTTGCAAGGCATTACTTTGTGGAACTCCGTTATAAATTTAGTTCTAAAAAATTATAAATTTATTTGTATTTTCATTAAAATAAATTTATAGTGCCAAATTACACCGCTGCTTTTCTTTCAGCCATTCCAGATTTTACAAATAAATGAAGCGAATATTGTTTTTCTTTTAATTACCTCTTATCTCCCGTGAAATATTGTTACTAAACACCGAAATTCCAATTGTAGATATAGCTAGCGAATAAATAATGATACAAACGATAGCGGTCTGGGAGACCGCCTTCACTTACGATGAGGTCATAATTTTGAACGTCTCTAATCAAAGGTTAACCTAGTTTAGAGGTTTTGTTTTTACAGCATGTTTACGGCAACGCTTAAGATCTTGAAGCAGGGCCGGCTTGATGGGGGTACAACTGCACCGGGCCCCGCACTTTTAGAGGCCCCGCGCTCTAAAGAAATATTTGTATTTACTTATAAAGTAAACGCATTTTTTTTTGCTTTCTCCGTATACGTAGTATAGATCAAGTATTGTTTTCCTGAAAAAATCGACTGAGATTTCAACAGGAGTACATGTTTTGAGGTCCCTAGAACACGTTTAGACTATTTTAGGAATGATGTCTGTGTGTATGTGTATGTGATTGTGATTGTGGGCGCTCTAACTCGAAAAGTACTTGCCATATCATTACCAAATTTCATAAACTTTGTTTGAGCACGAAGAGCTGATTAGTTTTTGGACAATACCGGTTAAGCGGAAGTCGAGGTTTATTCGAAACCCGATTCTGTTTTGGCGAAATATCTCCGTTAAAACATCATTATTGTATGTACAATTTGGTACAAAGGTTATAGAGAATGTAATTTCCTACAACTTCAATTTCAAACAATTTTCCAAAGCAGTTATTGTTTAGGAATTATGTATAAATAATCGGTTTATTTCGGTTTCCGTCAAATATCTCCTTAAAAACGTCGTTATTGGTAATCTTCGTGAGGACCAAAGTTGTAGAGAATAATATTTCTTCCAAGTTTTGTTTGAAACAAATTTTCGTAGAACCTTCCATTTAGTAGATAATTAATTTATTCGTAAATTTGCAGTATGCATCGCCACCACCATGTAGCGGTGAATTCTGTAAACATATTCAAAGTATAATTTACGGCAATAAGGACGACTGTATTCATTTACGATACGAAATAATAATTTTGTCTTATAATGCTATTCATAATAATTTAAATATATATATGTACCCCAAATATGGAGAAATTCATGTGTTGGCCACATCAGATTTTTTTATCTGAAAATTCACATTAAGAGCAGTTTTTTATAAGTAAACGCGAACTCTCGGCAATTGAATTCACGAGTGAATTTGACCTTCCACGATCTTAATACGGTAGAAAGAATTGATTTTGGGAGCCGCACGTTAGCCGCGAAAGAGCCGTAGGTTGCCGACCCCTGGTCTAGTCTGTAAATTGAAAATGTTGAGGTTTCGATAGCACTAGAATTATATCGGGTACGAGTGAGCGGATTCCTGAACTACGGACCGTTCCGCATTGCGTGAATTTCCCCGGTTTTCGGATTTCGTAAATTTCCTGATCTCGTGAATTTCCGGATTTAGCGAACCTCCAGATTTCGGAATTCCTTATGTTCGAATATCCGAAATACTGATAAATAAATTGTGTAAGACCGTCAATTACTTTCGTGCGGCTGAGGGAGGCGTATCTTTCCGTTACGGTCTCTGTGTTTCATTTTTAGAAACTTTCCGAATTTGTAATTTGGTGTTTTTCTATTTATCTTATTTTCTGGTTCTTTTCTGTGAAATTATTACTATTTTATTCTCATTTGTAATTGTTGACGCAGGGTTAAGTGTAAGAAGGGACTATATAGTCTCAATTTCGCCCTAATAAAGTCGTTTGTCTGTCTTTCTGTCTGTCAGTTTCCTCGGCAAACTTCATTTTTGAAGGACGCACGAGACTATGTTGCCGTGACGCCCTCTGGGAATGATAGCACTTGATCGTTCGCGGTTTCTTTAGCCCATTTAATTCTAAGTGGATAATTTCTTAAAACCGTCGCCGCACCTGCTACGACACTTTTCGTTCCGGTTTCTCATTTACCAAAAAACAAATTGCTGCGAGAAGTAAACGATCGTCGAAATGTTTATTTTTTTGTGGTTTCGTCCATATACCCGATCTGGAGGATAGTAGTCTCATCCTATTGTCGTCATTACGGTTTGAATTAATGGTTTTAATACGACCGCCTACGTTCGATCCATCTTATCTTTCGTCGGAATCTTTTACCACCGAATATATTACTTTAGAAAGGCCACGCGGTAAAATGGCCTACTTTTCCGCCCAGCGTACTTTATCGGTTTAGGCAGTGAATTCGTGTAATATGTCTTCCGTGTTTGGGCTGTAAAATTCGCGTCTTTTTACTTTGCTTTCGTGCTGCTACCTAACGATTAATGTACGTTACCCGAAACCGAAGAAGAAATTTTCAAAGCTCCCCTTCATGGCTAAAATCGGATTGAAAACTGCTTCTCAAATATCCACGAGAATGTTGGAGAAACCAGATGTTCGTTTCGACTACAAAGAAGACGTCATCAATGGTTATTCATCGATAGTAGATCATGAAATTAAAAATGAACTGGAGGGTAAGGTTAAGAAAAACATATGCACATTTCGGCTACTTTACAGTTCGTATTTTTTTATTTAACTATGTTTGGATCACCATTGATGACGGCTGCTTTGCGGTCGAAATGCGCAGGTGGTTTTTCTTAACCTTTGCAAATAACTGGAGTCGAGTCGTAACCAAAAGGTTGATGAATCAGGTCGTTGATCGTCCGACAATGAAAGCACGGAAAGGATGGCGTTTTTTTCCACCTCTCGATGTCACAAATGGGCTACGAACTGGGGACTTCACGACTCGGGAGATGGCCACGCCCCTCCCTCTCATTCGCCAGCGAGGATGAGATCTCTCTAAATTCGGATTTTTCACCCCGTCCGTGTCATCGGATGATGGCACCGTGCCAACATTTTCGGACGGAAAAGAGCGTCTGGAGCAAAAATAGCGATTTCGACGGTGGTGGAAAAAAAAACTTAAAGAGAGGCGGTGTCGCAAAAACGGCGACGGGAAGGAGAAAAGAAAAGGACGGCGAGCCGGAAATTTAAACGGAACGACTCGGTGAAGGGCGAACCTAAACTGCCGACTCCACGCGGACACGATTGTCTTTTCGAGTTCTCGCGGCGTGTGTTCTTCGCGTACGCGGATGTTAGTAAATTTCTCGCCAATTTTTAATTCCTTATACGCGACGTAGAGGGTGTCCCAAAATGCAGGAAAGAATTGATTTTTTAAAATGACAAAAAATATTCGAAAGAAGTTGATCTCCGAAAGGTTGAAAGTGTTATCTGAGTTAATGATGTAGCTCGCATCAATTTTATCAGAGTCGGCTTTTGAAAATCGCAGGCCTCGGTGCAAAGCGTGCGTTTCGAAATATTTTAACGGTACATTTTAATAAATACAGCAACTTTTTCTCTCGTCGCGAGATCGTTCGATACATTTTCCGATTAAAAAATCTAATTTGCGCGTAAAATAATATTTTTTACCTGTGATATTTATTTATTTTGTATATTTTTTAACATTTATGTGCCCTAATACAGCCAAGCTGTTTATACAATGCTGTAAACGTTGACGTTGACTGCGGGCGTACGGATATGAGAATGTTTGTGCAATGTATGCTGCAGGTCTCCAAGTAGTTAAATATTCCAATCTTATATTAACAAACTATACCTACCAAACTGTGCCAGTAATACCGTTAATTCACTGTAGAATTGTTAAGCTCGTCTCACGGATGAAAGAAATTAAAAGATAAGTCATTAATAATCCTTTTTAGAATCTATTATCGATGAATCGCCACATAAGACGGCTGCATTGTATTCGAAATGCGATTTTGGTTTGTCATAAACTTAACTATGACTGTCGGAGGTACCTAAAATAAGTACGTACTTGCTTTTTCAGTTTTTATTCTCAAGTGCTTGTTTTTAGCAACATCGTTAGTTTGTAAAAATATTACTGTGGCCGAGTTAAATTACACTGGTATTAATCTGCAATTTTTGCGTTATTTTTTTTTGTAGGTAACAGCCGTTCCACACTGTAGGAAGGTATTTATCTCTTGAAATAGACATTGACGTTCCATTCCTCGATTTCTCCACTTCATCCTTTTTTCTTAGTGCCTTTGTCCTTTAGATTATAAAATTTACCGACCTAATAGCCTCAAGGCTGGTTTATGTGGAAGAGGTTTTTAGAGGTAGTTGAACTCTGTGACCTCAATGAATAGGCCATAGTCCCTTCGCACTTTGAGCAGAAATCAATGGGTTAAATTCCTCGAAAGCGGCGTTTCACAAACTTTATGCATTTGGAACCTCTCTTTCAAAAATTCCTCAATTTTAGTCTCTATGTTTGACTTCATTAACAAAATGTCAATGAATATTTGAATATTTGTTTATTTTCATTACCGTCGTGTTATTTATCGTAACCAAGGCATTGTTTGAGCTTTAAAACTGCGTCGAAATTTCTTGAATATGTGAACAGATGCGACGCGAATTTATAATCCCAGTCAATCATACAAAATGCAAATCTCCTCGTCGACGAAAGATACTTCACGTAAAAATACGTCAAAGTTTCGCATTAAAAAATTAATTTGTGGAACGATTCAACCCGTATTAAAAAGTCAAAGGCAGGAAAATCGAATTTTTTCTCTCTCAGGCCTTATTTTTCAGTTCTACGATAATACTAAATAATTTTAATATCCAGATGATCAATATGACGGCCTCGTTAATCAAATGGAGAAAACAAACGCTCATGAAATCGAACCCTTGATCCTACGATAGAGAATAACTTGCGTAAAAGGTGTAAGAGGTAGATCCCAGTATATCGCGAAAAACTCGTCGAAATCGTACCAGCCCTAATTGATTTATTCCATTAATGGCCCCACCAAATCCTTCCCAGAAAGGGGAGATTTCCACACCAACACGCAAACAAACAGATGTAGACTATTATAATAATAGATTTTGATGCATTGGCTTAGTTATTTTTGATTATTTTTATCCTTCACTTAGCGTAAACAAATTGGACGTCATTATTTAATGAGGACGTTTCTCTCGAGTCAATTAAAATAATGGATATGTACAGAAACAATAATAACTTATAAAAATTTAATTAAACAACTTCATTGAGTAATAAGTGTGTTGTGTATCACTACATGTACTACTATGTGCTCCTTTTGGAAATTGGATTATTTTATTTTTAGTGAGTTGGGAACTTCTCAATTCTAGATGTATCAGGGAGAGTCAGAAAGTATCCGCAATGTATTTTTTTTAAATTAATACAAAAACAATAGAGAACCTACAAGAGCATAATTTTTCAATATAGTTCCCCTGCGTTTCAACACACTTAGTCCAACGTTGCACAAACTTCTGTATGCCCACAGAAAAAAATGTTTTCTGCTGAGTGACAAGCCATGCATGCACCACTTCCTTCACTTCTTGGTCACTGGCAAATCGACAACCTCTTAAAGCGTCTTTGAGTGGACCAAAGAGGTTATAGTCTGAAGTGGCGAGGTCAGGGCTTTACGAAGGATGCTCCAATACCTCGAAGTGCAGTTGCCGGAGGGTTTCAGCAGTCTGGGTGGCAGTGTGTGTGGGCAGGCGTCGTGCAACAATGCAACACCTTCTGACAGTGGTCCTCAGTGTTTGCTCTGAATTGCAGACTTGAGCTTGTCTTGCAGCTTCTCACTAAAATGATCACTGTATACTGTTGTGCCCCTCTCTTGATAGTGTTCCAGTATTGGCCCTTGTGAATCCCAAAAAACTGTGAGCATCACTTTTCCCGCTGTTGGTTGAGTTCTAAACTTTTTTTTGACTGGCGATTTCAGATGTTTCCATTCCAAACTCTGGAATTTACTCTTCGACTCGTAATGGACCCATGTTTCGTCCCCAGTAATGATGTGTCTCAAAAAGGCAACACCTTCGTTATGATAGCGGTTCAAAAGGCGTTGGCAGATGTGAGTTGTTTGGGAACCCATCTCGCACAGACTTTATGAAAGTCAAGTCTGTTGTGGATGATTTCATGGGCAGAACCATGACTGATTTTCAGGTGATCTGCCACTTCATCAATAGTCACCCGTCTATTATTCAGAGTCATGGTCCGGGTTCATTGAATGTTCTCATCAGTAGCGGATGTGGGCAGGCACCCCAATCGTTCTTCAGTGACACTTGTGCAACTGTTTTTGAACATGTTAATCCAATTATACTCACACTGCTGCGTCATAGCACTGTTCCCATACTGTGCTGAAAGTTTTTGATGGATTTCTGCCCCTTGTACACCTTAAGCCCACAAAAATTGAATCACTGCACGCTGTTCTTCTTTGGTGCATACGGCAAGTGGAGTGGCCATGTTAACACCACTACAACAACACGATAACTGACCATTCAAGGTCGAAACCACACCAAAATGACTAAGAGAGTTCACACATTGCACATGAAATTAGCAGTGCAGCCAACAATGCAAAAATTTTTAAAATACATTGCAGATGCTTTCTGACTTTTCCTCGTAATATATCATGCCAGAGATATAGCTAAGAAATATGGCACTTAAGGCAAAATTTTAGGAAACATCTTAGTTGTGTAGAATATTATTTTTCTTCCATTTTAATGAAGATTAAACCGTTTCTTAAATAACTTGGATATTTTGAGTATTAAATAGGTATTTATTTATGGAAAAATAAATTTTTGTCATATTTTGTGGTAACCTATGAGATGTTTTGCAAGCAACACCTATGGCAAATGCCACTTTTGCCATGTCCTAGCTACAGAACTGTATAATGCCCTAATTTTTGTCTTATTTATAAAACAATTTTGGATGTCCTATAACCAGTCCTACTCAGGGAATAAATACAGAAAAGCATGAAAAAACTTTGTTTGATTTACACATTCACTTACATTAGTTTTCTGTTGAATTTTTCTAGCAATATACTAGTATATCTGAATTGCTTATATGAATGTTCAAGTGTTTATAGTAACATATATGTGTATTGTGAATTAATTAATTATTCACAATACAAAATTATGACTGATATATCCGTATTGAATTTATGCAACAACATAATGACAATATCTGTCCTTGCTCCCATAAGTGTTAAACTTAAGACGTGAAATAATTCATGCATTAGCAATATTTTCAGGAATGTGTATTCTTTTTCTTTCTTTCAGTCTTTTGCAGGAGGAACTTCCTTTCGAAGACAGCCTGAGGTGTTTCTTCCACATTCTGCCCGTGCGGTAACACCCTTGGGGATGTACCTTGGGGCTGAGGCTGAAGCAACTATGACTCGGAGTTCTGGTCCTAAAGGAGATGATGCAGACTCACTCCGTAGTTTTGGTGCAAGCAGCATTTGCAGCAGCATTGGATCAGTGGATCGTTGGGGTACATACAAAATAACTGTTTTACCAATGAAAATTTCCCTCTGAAAAATTTCATTTGATGGTTAACAAAAGAAATGATTAAAGTATATCTTTCCCTAATGTTTTTGTTCCGAGGGTGAATTTTATTTTTTTTTTAAGTTTTGAGAGATAGACATTGCAGTGCTATCTCAAACACTCTTCCTGTGCCAAATTTTATTTTGAGAGACGGATTTTTACTTTATTAAGATAATGTTGAAGGAGTAATTAAGTGCTCTAATTGACATCTCATGTATCCTTTCACTCACTTAACTGAAAATTTTATTTGTGTTAATTCATCGATTGCAACTTTGTAGTAATAAGTTTTGATGCCAAAAATGATATTTTTTGTAACTTTACCAGTTATTCTGAACAATTCATTAATCTTATTGGCAGAAGATTTTGCAAAACTTATGAATAATTTAACTTCAATCTTTGGTTTTCAATTATCGAACTTTTAAATGTGGCACGGTTGTACTTCAGTTGATATGTGTTACATTGTAGGGTGGCAGACTGACATACTAGAGGAACATGGTTCATCTTGGCAAAGTAAGTTTTAATTTTTCATGCTTAGGTACGTTTTTATGGGACATGGTGATCAGTAGGTTATATGAACCTTTTCCATTGACTAAATCCTTAATCCCATTCCTCTTCTGCCCATCAGTAAGCATATCTATTGGTTTCATGGAGTTTTCTTGTAATTTGTTCATTATATTAGGTGCCCAACCATCCAGTATTTGTTAAGTAGAGGTAGAATTAGGTTTTTTATTGAAATGGATTAATGCACTGTAGTGTTTTGTACTCTTATTCCAATAATATTAGATTAGTAACAAAACTCACAAGTATTTATGTAGTTTTTCAAAATTTCCTCATTGATTTTTTTCATTGTTTTTGTAATTTTATATTAAGTAGTCCTAAGAATTATTGAATTAAAGTTTCAACTTAAACGTTTATTTGTTTTTAGTTGTGCTTAACAGTATACTTATTTTCATCAATTAATTAGCTAATTACCTTTATACCCCCACCCACCAGTGTATTTTTTTGTTATTTATCATGAACAGCATTATTTTGCAGAGTTCCTGGTATACAGAATTTATTATGGAGTAATATTATTAATGTTACATTTCTCTGCAATAAATAAATATTCTTATGAAACAATTTATAATTATTCTCTATGTAATTTTCAGGTGGTACGCCTTTAGGCAGCGCAGCACGCTTTGCTAAAAATGGTACCACATATAGCGGGCGCCAAAAGAAATATGTGATGCATTGCTCTCCACATCTTGAAAATAATGAGGAGACATACCTCACTCCAACTCAGAGAGCTGTACGTCAGATTCGCAAGCTAAAGGTTAGATCTACATCGCATATGTATGCTTGCAAAAATCTTACATTAACTTCAATAAACTTTTATAATTTAGTAGATCCAAAAAAAACATTATTAAGCCTGTTATGTAGTTTCATTCCAGTGTATGAGCATGGTAACTCTGGTAGGTCAATTAAATGCATTTTGACCATTACCCTTCCTCCAAAGTAAATCACCAATAGTTGATTCTGATATTAGAGTCATCCATTTTATGGTAGCAGGAATTATTATGATGGGTTTTCAAGCTTGTTACGTTTGTGGATCACCTGCCGTAACAGTATGTAGCCACAGACCATTCATAATATAATATAACCTTAGTCCATTATTAATTGCATTTCTGTAGTTGAGATCTGTTATCAGTTTTCATTTAATAACCCTTTTGTAACATATGTACAGTCCCATCTTTGTTACAGTTGATTCTAGCTTTTAGTTTTATTTTTTAATATTTAATGTTGACCACGTGTCAGTGGTCTACATACCACAGGTTGAGAACCCCTGTCCTAGGTAAACTAATGCGATTACATTTTTTTTGCAAAAAGTATATTTTTAGACTACAACTTCACCAAAATTCTTATTAACCAAGGAAAATCTATTTAACTGTATTAATGGCTTGGCAAAAATCCTATTGAGATTTGCAGAAATTTAATAAATGACCAATGTTTAAACGAAATTAAATTTTTTGCTCTGATAGGTTGTTTTAAACCAGGCAAAGAAAGATATTGAAATGAGAGATGCAGAAATTGAGCGCCTGAAAAAGGAATTGATTGAGATGAGACATGGAGGCGACAGGACCGATTGCAGTCGACGTGTGAGAGACGAAATGTCATCTCGACAGGATGATGATATAGCCATAGTTTATCTCGGAAGTGAAGTTGGGGATTACAGTGACAGACACAATGATGTCGAGGTCCTTGTGGGCGTCCTCGCTGATATGGACAGAGTTCTAGAAGATGACGATGCAATGCGTTTGGCCAATCGTCAAGCCGAGGAGAGGTTGGAAAGGATGGGAAACCATGATCCACCTTCTTCCCTTGCGGATTCTGGACATTATGAAGACCTTGTCTCATCGTCCTCTGTACAGTCCAAAGAATCCTTAAGACTCTCACCCGGAGGAGAGGAAGACTTCATGGGCGGGAAGACTTTGTTGGAGGAGTCTCCGGAGGATGAGAATCGGATGAGGAGGGAGGAGATGGAGGAAGAGGTCCATAGGGAGAGGAGGAGAAGCGCTCAGGCCATTGTTGACCTTAAAGATAGTCACAGGATCGAGATGAAAGGTCTGACTTGCCAGTTAAATGAAGCAGAAGAAAAGTAAGTTTGTCTCTTGGGATATTATTTATTTAGTTGCCTACTTGATCTGAATATAACTCTTTGCAAAAAATGAAAGAATTCTTGGATTCGTAATGAAAAGGAATATCAAATTTTAAATCACTCATGTAGTTTTCTAGCAGATATTTCATTCTACTTCTATTAAATCAAAACTTTTCATATCCCATGTGTGAAGATGTCTTTGTACCACTTTGCATGGTATTATTCAATGGACTGTACAATACATATCTTTTTCTGTCACCAACACTGGTAGAAGAAACTTATTTCTGAAAAATATCTTCCATTCTATTCATGTTTTATTAAAGACAGATAGGCCAACAAATTTTATGATTTTTATTTGTCTGTTACTTTGCAATGTAAATTTTTCTTAACCTAAAACTTTGTGATCATTCACAGTTTTCTCTGCAAAGGATGCTATAGCGTTTAGATATAACTCGTAGGATATAAAACATAAAGGTTAATTTTCAAATAAATGGAAAAAATATTTATTATTATTTAATTTTTCTTGGATAAAAATTTATTACATTCAATAATTAGTATTTTTAATTATTAAAATCATAGGAATGAAGAAGAAGGGAGGGTCATGAGTCATGAATCTTACAAGTACTTAGCAATGCATCTGCATATAATAAAATTTTAATTTCTTTGGTGTTCAAAATATCTGCAAACATGCTATCTGTGATATAAAATTAACTTTAAATGTTTTGTTGGATAAGCTGTGTGGCACCCTTTTAGGCATTATTTAGTAGGTGGAGGCTATGCGATAATTTGGAATATTTATGCCTCCTGTCCTGTCAAAATGGCATAGCTATTTTCTTTCATAGTTATGTGATTTTGTCATCTTTCTCACATCAAGATTTATAGTTGATCTTAAATATTACTTATAAGAATATTCTTGGGAGATTCTTTTTCTTTCTGAAAGTTGTTTATGAAAGTATACAGCATCAGTATGTAGAGAACAGTGTAAATTTCTTTTTCATAAGTGTAATTAGAAATATATCGGTGAAAATTAGCTTTTCTATAGTCGTTTAATAAATTATTCTTTGCAGGAAGTCGTTTTGTAGATAAAAGCATTGTCAATTTTCATTTGAAGAGTAAATTAGGCCTTAAAATTATTTTTTTTAATATGCAATTCTTACACACTTATTTTTTTCATAGTCATACCTGACCTTTAGGTAATTTATCAAGCATTTTGGTAAACATTTTATATTTTAGAAGTTTACTATGATTTGTAAAGCTCTCTTAACTTTTTGAAGATGTGATGTTTTTACTGTGGTTTTATTTTGGCAGAGCTGAAATACAGCGAATTGAGGCAGAGCGTTGGTGTGCTAGGGCACAATCTGCAGAGCATGCTCTAGAGGAAGCAAAGAAAGCTAAAGAGGCAGCAGAGCAAAAAGATTTAGAACGTCAGGAAGCCTTGCTTCTAAAAATGTATCTCAAAGGCCAAGAAGCTGCACGGTTTGAGCATGCCGATCAGGTAATATCTCACTGCTGTCGATACCATTTTAACACTTTCGGGTTATGATTATGCATATTGTGTCATCCACTTAATCTTTAGAGGAAGAATAAAATAATTAAAACAATTTTAAGATTCTTCCACACCTTTAATAACACCAACACCTTAGGACAACAATGATAGACTCATCAACGGTCATACAGTAATAAAACTGAAAACTTTTTTAAAATCAAATACTGTATTTGCTAGTGCAAGCCGTGCACCTTTTTTCCCAAAACGCCGGTGAAAAAAGGGGGTGCGCATCTTACACGAATTCTTTTATTTGCCACGCACCTTTTTTCCTAAAATAACGTGTCAGTAAACAAATATACATTAAGCTAGCACCCATGCCGCATCTATTATTCTATTTCCAAATTTCGGTGTATTTAGTCATTTTCATTCATTGTATAAAAATTTTAAGTGAGTTTTAAGTTTATTAACGGGTGCTCCCCAAACTAGGTGAAGTCTTCTGCTGCAATTGTCACAGCGCATGTGCGACCAGTTTGGGTTGGTGTGGGTTTTGTGCTCACAGCGGACAACGCCTACCATGTTCAGATACGGTATGCTTCCTTTATTCTCTGATACGTCTATGAAAGTCATGGCCGCCGTGGTGATCATAGAATGATCACCGATCATAATTTTAGTTCGCCAAAAAAATGACGACCGCTACGTAGTGATCAGTGACCATATGGCTGGAAAATTACGTACAGCAGAATGATCGGTGATCGCTCCCAGAGCGATTTCTGCCAAACGTGAGCAATATGACGACAAAAACAGTTAAGTGTTTAACAAAAGAGGACTATCAAGGAGATTTCTGCTAGTACCTATATAAAGAGATCACCCTATAAATTCATCACGTAGGAGTGTGAAGATGCTTAACTTGAGCGTAGCATTTTTGAGAAATAGGAATTGGTGATTTAAAAAACTTTTCGGCTCAAATAAATTTCTTCTCCTATAGCTGGCCCAAAAACCAGGGTGTGCAGGATACACGGGGGTGTTCACTTTGGTTTTCAGTTTCGACCCTGGAACACAAAAGTGTTAATAGTTTAAGGACAGTCGTTCAGATTTGTTGCTCAACCTTTGTTGCAATGCAAAACATTGCTCTCTTGGGCTAGAGGGCCTTATACATAGTGAGTAATATTAGAAATACACTAATAAAAATGTTAAATGTGTTGCAGTTACGTTAATTTCTCAAATGATAGATAAGAAGAGAGGAAATATATTTTATCATGTATGGATACTTGTATGTAATCAAATTCAAATGTTAACTTTTTTGGTGAACGTGTTCACTCAATCTCAAAATTATGATAAAATGTGATTATGTGCCTTTATTAGATGTTTGCATTAGAAATATATAG
This sequence comes from Uropetala carovei, assembly GCA_036926305.1. Lineage (NCBI taxonomy): Eukaryota > Metazoa > Arthropoda > Insecta > Odonata > Petaluridae > Uropetala > Uropetala carovei. Next base: position 2,938,284 of record JAXCHB010000103.1, on the reverse strand, counting down.
ATGAAAAATAGAGACGAATACATTCAACTAGTAAATTTCAGCCTTTTTGTTATTGAGCACGTGAAAATGATTTAGTAGATGTTTTACTCCTTCATTTAGATCAGAGGTCTCAAACTCACATTGGACGTTGATGCATGGGCTACATGCTGAAAGCATCTCACAGAATCCACTGGCCACATTTGAATTTATAAGCTTTCCCAGAACTTATCCCAAGCCATATTATCCGCACATTTACTCTCTAATCCCCTCCCTCTTTAATGTCTCACTCCATTCCATCTCTCAATATACTCTTAATAAACCCATTTCTTACAAAAAATACTAAATTTGGCTTTGGACAGTGGCAATGAATATGTTGATGTGGAGAAGAATTTTCTTCTGTGCTCAGCTGGTTAGGAATTTTTAAAATGGGAATGGTAATAAAATGGATGTTTTGGAAGTGTTGATTTAATGAATTTCTTAAATTTTGAGGATTGATTACAGCAGCTCTGTAAATTATTAGTTAAGAAGTACATTTTATCATCATGATATAAAGTTAGTAACCCAGCATTCTCCACAAATGCTTAATGTGGATAGCAAATTTTAGAAGCCTGATTTAGATAAAAGAGGGGTATATCTAATATGCAAAAGGAAATCAAATATATGAATTTACTGTGTGAAAGAAGCAGTTTAATATTTAAGAATACAGGTAACTCCTGAGTTTTAACATTCCTGAAAACGTGTTCAAATAGTCGAATGTCGAACGCCGTTTTTCCATATACTTGCTATATGTTATAATCAGGGGATACGTTCCCACATATTGGGAAAAAGTCTCCCCTCACATTCTATAAAGATAAAATAACATTACTAATATTTTAATACAACAATATTAAATTATGAATAAATTATATAATAAGTATTTTTAATGTATAACTTATTTTTTGTACTGAAAAGGAAAAAATAAATTTTTGTTTCGAACTTCAAAGATAGATGTATGCAATATGTTGTGCAGACGGCCCGGTCCAGATTGCACGAGTCGTTTGTTACAAACAACTCGCGTGAGCTGGATAACATACCTGCATACATCTATCTATACATACAACTATTTATCACAGCGAAATTAATATAAAAGTTATTTTAAAAAGCACAAAATAACTTAAGAATAAAGAAACAATAAAATTAAAAATATTTTCTTACCTAAATCACTTTCAACTGCGCTTACTGGACTTGGTTTATTAATTGAGAAGTTGGAAGATTTTAGTTGGAAGAAGAGGAGCTATTGGGTGGGGAACTGTTTATTGTTGTTATCAAATTACCTGAATTTATCACGTTCTAGAATTTTTTCCTTCTGTTTCACATAAGTGCTAATAGTTGCATGACACATTCCCAACGATAGTGCGATTTCAGTATGGCTTTCACCTTTCTCAACACGCTTTAAAATTTCTAATTTCAAGTCATAACTATGAGTCTTGTGCACTCTTTTATTTGATTCACTTGCATTATCACTATTACATTTCCTTTTAGATATCATGTCAAGTGATAAATTTATAAATAAATCAATAAAATAAATATATTTAAATAAAAGATTAACACAAATAAGAGTGAAATCAGCACAAATTCCAAAAATTAGAGCAGATATAACTGTCTACACTAAAACTAAACCTTGCGTGGTTGGTTGGAACCAATTTCTCCACGAAAATTACTCCGCGTGAAGTAGTTCCCAATTCAATCGGCTGGGTCGAAATCTCGAATTTGTTGAATCTCGAATGGTCAAAGCTCAGGAGTCGCCTGTACTCCATAATATTAGCTTATCTTTTCTTAAAACCTTACTCATTGAGTAAGGCTTGCAGTGACAGTTTTACTTTATGCAGCTAAGCGTTACAAATTGGTCACTTTTCGAGGCTCACCTTGTCATTTACGTATCTCATATGGGAATATGCTATGGTATAACAAATAACAGTACACCTCATTTGAAACCAAACTTATTTCTCACATACTGTTTCCAATAAATTTAATCAATAAATATATTAAATTAAGCTTCAGAAATATCATAGCCATGTAATTACTTCTATAGCTTCAACTAATTGTAGGCTTTCTGGCTTGAACAATCTCCATTTTAGTTGTAAAATCTTCAAAACTTTGAAACGATTTAACCAATAATTTTTTATTACACAATGTTCATTATCTCCACACATTTTTAGGATAAAAAGTAAATAATGTCTAATAAAAGGAAATACTGATGTAGCGCATCATAAATAAACACCTTATAAACCACGTGGAGGCCATAAAACAGCAAAACAAATATATCGCATGCCGGCGATAACACTGGCACAACTTAAAAAAAAGTGATTTTTAAGTTAATACAACTGAGGGGTTTGTTGTAAGGCTCTCTTTCATCCTGCAATACTGGCAGAATTATAGTTATCATTTCAAGGCTGTTACTTATGCTATTCAATAGGAAAATAACTTGATGTTGTTAGGTGTAGTTTATTTCTTGATTTTCTGAAAACATTAAATTTGTGTTGTGCCAGTATTACCGCCGGTGTGTGATCTCTCAAAAATATAAAAAACCAAATTTCTCCGATAGATGGACACAACTTCTCGAGGCCTGCTCAATAACAATTGAGTAATACGAAGAGTAATCTAGTGAAATTTGTTCAAATGAGAAAAATACTAAATATATTTATTTCATTTTTATAGTAGTAACTACAGTTAGTCTGAGTAATTAAAAAAGTTTGTTGTGTTGTTTCACTAGGCAAGCCGTACTTTTGTTGCTTACATAGACCGACTGTCCCTGGTTAGGTGAATTAGTAAATTTTCAAAATCTATGCATAAAATTTTATTTTACTGTATACTTTATTACATCCTTATTTTCCATAATATGAAAAGAAGGTTACTCCAAGGAATATATGTAATGCAGAAGTGAAACTAACCAAGCTAAAACACATTTCTAAAGAATAATGTAGCACTAACACTAATAGTAATTTGCAGTTTTTTCTCAAATCCATTTGGTTTGATTTGAGACAAATCATTGTTGTCACAAATATTCAATAATTGAGTATTTTGCCATTATTTTCCTCTTGAGGAGTCATAATGGCAATTTTGTTTAATTGTTAAGTTCCCAACTAATGTATTCATTTAATTTATTCTTTAATACAATCAATTAAGTATTTGTTGCTATGATCTTTAATTTGGTTTCTTCAATAAAGGTCCTAGAATTTGCACACAAAGCTCCAAGCAGAGTATCTGTTCCTGAGCTGCTTCGGCAGTTGCAGGATACAGAGGCCAAATTGGAGGAAATGAAGGTATGTATGTAATGTAGTTTGGTTCATTAGTTTCTCTGGCTAGAAGGTTTTTTACGATGTGGAACAATAAATTCTTATTGTTGCAATTATGAAATCTTTTGAAGTACTTTTAAAGTTAATCCTCTGTATTGGTTATGTATATTAAATTACTGGTGAATAAGATCAGTGTGTATATCTATACTAAAAGAGGGAAAATATTATGTTGTATCTTATAGGTTAAATAATATGACTCAAATTGGTGCAATAAATACCTAATCTTCCATATAAGATTTAGTATGAAGCATTTTAATACCGAAAGAAGAAAGTATTATAGAAGGACAAAAAATTACTAAGAGAAACAGTAGGTTTCTAGTTAATGGGGACCCAAGCAAGCACTCTATATGAGGATGTGTTAGATGAGATTAATGTCAGTCCATTGCAGAATATATGTTTTTAGTAAAATTATGTAAGATACAGGGATCTATGCTTATTCTGCTTGGTGCCATTACACAGTGGGAAATGTTATGTACTAAGAACAACTAGCTTTTTTGGTAAGGAAAAATACAGATTTTTATCTGTAAATATTGACTATAAAACTATTGATGATAGTTTCAGCATGTTTTTAGCATAAATTTAATTCCACTGAGTGTGCTGTTCTGAAGAAATATGCTGATAAGATTGAGTCATTCAGGACTTCAAAATAATATTTTATTTAAGTTGAAACATACTATCAAGATTGCTAGAAGATGAAGTTTTGTAGCAACTTTATTTCATCCTCATTTAATCAACAGATTATTAACTAATTTATCTTTAAAATAATCAGCTGTCTGCTGTATGTAATTAAATTTATATCTCTTCATATATGTAGATGCTAACCATAGGAAGATGTGATTTGAGCCAAATTCAAATCACAACTATCATACCAAGGGACTATAATTAAAAAATGTTTCCTAAGAAAGTGAAAATACGCATATAAAAATTACAGTATGAGATGCTGGTATCAAACCTAGTATTATAGTTATAGGATGCAAGATTTTGTAATATTTTTAGTATAACAAGAGGGGGAATATAATATATAGGTTATTAATCCCCATAATTAAAAGGAGTACCTAATGACTTTTTATTCAATATTATGTAGTGTGTTTAAAATGTATGACATCATCGTATGTTTACATCATTGGTTGAAATCAATAGAATTTTAAAAAGCATTAAGTCAATGCTATTACAATACAGATTAGCAATTTCCATTTAAAAGTCTCTTTGCCGTAGTAGTTGATATTTTTCATTGTTTTATGCCAATTTGGCATGGATTTAAAATAAAACTAATAAACTTCATTCAGCTATAGAACAATTTTGTCTCGATTTTCTATCTCAGTTTTCACTAATTTTAAAATGCGATTCTCTAATGCCCTCCACCAATTTCAAATGCATTTCTTATGAGGGGAAGGAATGGAGGAATGGGATCAAAAATAACCCCCTAAAAATCAAAATTTTTGGGATTTTGGATTTATCCCCTCGGTTGTATTCAATAACCTTTCATCGTGCAAAATCTCAGGTCTGTAACCCTTCTAGAAGTACCTAAACATTTATGTCTTCCTATATCATATGCTAGAAGCAGCTATTTACAATGGATGTATTCATATAAAAAAGAGATAAATATTAGTGGCTTGGTATAATGTCTAAGCACTTCTAAATGGTATATCAGATGCATTGTCAAGGAAATATTGAATTTTTGATCATCGGTTTCTTTTCTAATCAGCTGTAATTTATAAAACAATAAAAAAGTATTTTAAGCATACTTTGAATTAAGTTGTAGTAATCTTTAAATCTTTATTTTCATGTCCATTCATTCGTCATAAATTATCCATTTCTTTTCACCTACAAACGCCACGTGTGTGCATAAGGAAAATGTATTTGTTCATTTCTTTGTCGTAGATGATCCATTTCATTTCCTATATGCTGCATGTACAGGAAAGAAAATTAAATGTATTTGTAGTTATCTGCTTAAGTTACTATAAATATTGTTTTAAAAATTTTACGAGATATGATGGAAAGTTAGGTTTTTTGTCTCTGGTAAAATGATGCCCTTGACTGGGTTGTGTGTACTATTTATATCATTTTTTTATTTTACTGGCCCAAAAGTCCTAAATACCACATTTCCTAAAAATCTCCTCCCAAAAATGTGCTAAAATATTAAGAAAATGTGCTCCACCTCTTACTTTAGCAAGGGTATCTTATTGTTTATTTCTGCTAAAGAATGTTTAAATATGTAAATAAAATATAAATCTGAAGAGCTATTTCAGAAGTTATTATATTTTATAATGGCTCATGTTATTGAATTATATGTATACATTATAAATAATCGCTTGTTGATCATGGGTCATCAATTATGTGGTAATGTTATTAATATTAAATGACTCCATTAGAACCTAAAGTAAGATATCATTAAACTATCTTTTATATTACTGATATTATTTTCAGGAAATCCTTGGAATAATTTACTTAATAATTTTACTACTTTAAATATATAATTGTAGTGCAGTAGTTCAGGCAGTGACAACATTTACTGTTAATTATATTTTTGATAATTTTTGAACAGCGTGATGATAAATTTCTTGGAATCTTCATCATGAAAGTATAGCAAAATCAGAAACTTTTAATAAAATTCTTGCAGAAGAATTAAGAACTTCATACTTTTGTGGTGGAGATTAGCCAATTCAACTAAGTTCAGCCAAAACTTTTAAAAAATATCCAAGTAAGCTGTTTTAGTTGTAAGTTATATTCATGTTTTTTTAAAATTAATTATTAATGGAAGCATCATTTGAATTTCCATTATGTTTTAATCATATTTTTACTTTTTTAAAGCAGGCCATCTCTTACGACTTATTCACAAAATATGTTTATTGTAGCCTTACAATCAGGTTAATTTCAGTTGAGTTATAAAGGGGTGACTTTTACGCAAACGAGGAAATTATTTTTACATACGCTTTTGCCTTTAAGTCATTAATTATAACTGACATGTTTGAAAATGTTTTTATTGCCACTCTATCATGTAATGCATTAGTAATGTACTATTAGATAGTGATACATCAAGAGGATTATCTTTTAGTCTTGAAAGTTAAAGAAGTATTATATTGAAAGTCAGTAAGTACATATTACCATAAAATATGCCACCAATGTCTAATTTTGTTAACTGTCAAATAGTTGAGTGGATTATAGTTTGATTTTTTAGATTCTGGTGATTTTTTGTCTAAATATGACTAATGATAATAATTAACTAATTTTGGTTTGTGCATGCTTTGGTGTTTAAATCTCCATTTAATAATCGAAAATCTTGAAATAATCACCCAGTTACAATAATTAGAACCTATGTTAATCGACCCATTGTTATAAATTCATTAAAATGCTGAAAGATTATTAAGCATTAGGAACATAAGTGATTTTTGAAGGCCAAAATAAAAATCATTAGTTAAAAAAAATCATAAAGCATTATATAAAATTTGTTTTTTATTTTGAACTCGAGCAAAAACACACGAATGAATTTCCATTAAACTTGTTAAGTATATTAGAATGTCATTTAAAGAATAATTTTTAGTTAATGTTATAGCCTGATGATTATGTAGGTCTCTAATATGATATCAGTGACAACAATGATGTAGCTAATGTTCATTAAAAATACGGTAACCAAATGTCTCGTATTTTATGGGATGTCCCGTTTTTTGGCCAATTTTTCCTCAAATGTCCCGCGTCCCATGTGAAATCAATACAGGATGCACTTTGTCCCATATTCTTTTATGAAAATAAATACAGTAGGTCCTCGTTATTCACAAACTCGATTTAAGTGGATTAAGTAGATTGGAAAGCCAAGGTCATACAATTTAGACAGTTTGTAAAAGAGAGCATTTCCGGAGTTGAAGAATTAAATCATTTGTTTCTAATTAAGAATTTTTTGTTTAAAAAGATTTTGTTACTAGTTAAAATTATTTGCAGTTCTCTTTGAAACAAATAAAATGAGATTTTCCTGTGTATATCGCGCACTATCATTTTTTTCATTTTTCAAACTTTTTTGTAGGGATAATGCACGCGTTATCTACCAGAAAATACGGTACTTCATTTCAATGTTTAAAAAGTCCCGTAAAAGTTTTCATAGTCCCATTTTTTTTTTAAGAGTCTATCCCTTAAAATCATCAACCATATATGGTCACCCTAATTAAAAGGGCATTATGTATTATTTTTATGCATCATTTTAGAATAATATACTTTTGAATCTTAATGAATGCTAATGAAATTTTTTAGTGCTAGAGCACTTGTGAAACAATTTGGCCTTATAATTGTTAGCACAATTAGACTTTAGAATCTTTATATGATTATTATGTTTTCAAAAAGATGCGATATTACTATAAATGTAGGTTAATTTAACAAATTGTAATTTGTTACATTAATGTTTCGGAAAAATTATTCAATACCAAAATGAAGACTTTTCAGTTGATGTTAATATTTTGAACATGATTTAATCAACAAAATTGATGCCTTAAGCAGTAATGTTTTGAAATTGAAATAAAAGGTAAAGTTTCTATCTAACATCTTGGTGTTAGCTTGAACATGCACTGGACACTGCATGTGCAAATTTTGCATTACTTTTTTGCTTTGTAATATTCAATTTTTAGTTGTCATAAATTTCATTCAATAGGTTACTAAAATCATATCAAGAAACCCTTATTTATATCTTCAAATTAATTTATATTCTCATCTTTAAGGTGAAATTTTCATTTCAGTTGCTGTAAAAATGAGAAATAAGTGTTGCAGTAAACTGAAGAAGTAATATAAAAAATATGAAGTTATTCATTATTGTCTCTCTGAATGATATTGCCATGTTTTTAAATATGATTAAATCTACAAATCCTGTATTGCAATTGATGCGAACTATTTATTAATCTTAAAATTGTTTCTCTTGGCCTATTTATTTAATTGATTTTTCAAAGAACAAAACGATTTTCATTTGATCGATATATTATTTGGAGTACTAATGTGTGGTTTTGTTCATTTTCTTGCATTGGGGCTTTTTTTTAATGGCATAAGGTATTGAAATGTTTTGTGCTTATAATTTGTTTTGGCTTTTACAGTATTATTATAGGATTAATGATTTTGTTTGCTTCCTTCTAATACTGTGATCAAAATTTTATAATCCACCCAACCTGACAAAGCATATTCTTTCTCTTAACTTTTTTTCTATTAATTGTTTCCTTTAATAATTAACTTTAGATTATTTTTTTATAATACTGAAATCGTTTACTTATGCTGTTTGTATGATGAAAACAAATTTGTTTATACTTTCAGTAGTTCTAATCATCACTGGCAAAATAAATTCATAAATATCAACAGTACAATTACAGATATGCATTTGGTTTTTAGTGATTTTAGAAGTCTTCAGAGCATCATTCATTTTAAATCAAGGAATAAAGAAGCTAAATAGTTAATTATCTTTTGTAGTTTTGCTCAGTTAGTTCCATGATAGGTGTTTAAAAAATTGTTAGTTACAGTAAATATAGGCTTGTTGCATAGTTAGTTTCCAGTTTACTTAAGTTCTAAGTCTCAAAATCATAGTTTAATATGCTCTAACAATTATCTCAATATTTTTGTTTTTAAATTTGCTTTCTTGTTTTATTTTAAAAAATGAGTCAACAATAATTATTCTTTCCAATTTTTACATATAGTCGCAGAGTTTGGTCAATTTTTTTGACGTTTTATAAAATAAATTTCTTGAATGTGAAAATGTGATATATTTAGAGCACGTAACTATGTTGTATGGGATTGAAAAAGTATCACTTTTCCAACAGTTCATGCATCTAACACTACCTCATAACACTGATTTTCTTGGACATGCCCTCACTCCATACTGAATTTTCATTTGATTTGTTATTCTTTCATGCTTTGCAAAAATGTTCAAGATTGTTTGAATAAATTATTTTATTTGTTTGACTGAAGTGAAGGCTTGTTTAAGGATTCGGTGACAATTATAACAAAGTATATTAAAATATACATCAATATCTCTCCCTTCACTTCTTTCAATTGTTGGGGATGTATGTTCACATCTCTGAAGGATAAGGAACCTGCACAACCTAGACCCTGCTCAGTTCTGCCGATTGTTAACACTAAGCATTTACTCAGCGGGTCGCAAGCCATATCCCTGTGGAATCTTGGCAGGAGGAAGGTCGGTATTTCCCAGTAGTGAAAATGGTCCTCCGATTTCTACTATATTGGATGCAATTTGATGTAATGAATGATGTGTATGTATGCACCAAAAAAAAACTTTGCGACTGACATTGAAACACGAAGTAGTTGTAACATTTTCTACAGAAAATACTGAAAGAAATATCACATCACCTCATCATTAATCATTTTATTTACTTTTAAGTTTGTTGCTTTTGCTTTGTGTAAAACATGGTTTTTGCTTGATTTTCTTTGGTTGGTTTTCTTTATTTACTGGAAATAGTATCTGGAAGTGGAATGTTTATATCATTATTCCATGTAGTTAAATAACACAAAATACTTTATATTTATATGTGTACAGTGAAATTTTCAGCTTAATTTATTGGAATTGTACAATAATTGAAATGCATATCTGATCATTAATTACCTTTCATTTCAAAGAAATGCTCTTCATTCCATTATAAGGAGGAAACAGTATTATGCTAAATGAATAAAATGATTTAGCCAATCATACTAATACCTCTCATTTACTACATGTTTTGCTTTACAAAAATTAATACAAATATCCATAATACTTTGGCATATATTACTTTTAAAAATAAACGTAAGAATTACTGTCTTAAGAACGGCTTGTCTTTTATGATTGTTCTTTTTTATCATTAAAAAAGAAAAATAGATATTTTTTCCTTATGCTTCAACTGCATAGCAAGTGCTTGTAACCTATGTATCTTGCCTTATATGCATGCTATTTTAATTTCCCATATCCTTGAAATTTTAAGGATTCTGTTCAGTGATTTCATTGTCAGTCACAACACATGGATGTATAGTGCCATTTGGTAGTTTAAGAGTTAATTTTGGTAACATTTGCTTGGCTTGTGCACTTTTTCTAACATGCTAGCTTTATGTTGCATGTGTTACTTAAGGTCCAGTTTGAATTTAAATGTTAAAAATGCTTATATTACATTTGTTTTTTAATGCTTGCATGGTACTTTATCTGACTTTTCAGTATTGAAGTGTGTGCATTACAAATAACTACTCCTCTCTTTCAAAACATTGATTACAAATACATATAAGAAACTAGTTTAAAGGTAATTTAGATATAAATGTAATGTCTTCTCATGATAGGTATGTTTGTTTGTCTTATAGTAAGGAGGCCTATAAAGATATAGTTAGGCTTTTTAATAAATGAACACTTCCTCAGCAGGTGCTGGTTGGCTTCCTTCTGCTGATAAATAGATGGATGGTACTTTGACATTTCTTCATCCTTTTTCTGGACTATATCCTTTATATTTCCACATCCTCTAGTTTTGCAGTAATTTCTAATGTACTATATTAACTCAAAACGTGCAGAAATTGCTTCGGCAAAAAGATCTCGTAAATCTATCAATTTGGAGGTTAAATTAGAGGTGCTACAGCATTTTGAAGCTGGAGAGCAAAGTCATGAAAATCAGGTTTTGTTATATGTTGTTTGACTTTACGTTGCATATCCGGGGAATGCATCCTTGACGTAAATTGAGGACTTGCAGTATAGGTAAATTGGTTGACTGAATCAGCAGATGCACATTCCAACCTCAGTAGTGTTTCAGTAATTATTTTTGTCAGAGTGAATTCATAGAATGTATACTGTATTTAATCGCTAGTAAGCAAGGTGCGGGTTGTAATGCGAAATCCCCGCTATGCTACCCGGCCAATGTAGCCATTCTAGTGAATTTTTAGCTATATCTAGCAACTTTGGGTTCAAATTGCACCTGAAAAAAGGCCACAGCGACTATCTACTAATCTAGCGAATCAGTGTAACAATCTACCTAATTCTAGCGGCTGACTATAATTGCGGCGTATATCTGCACTCATGAATATGATAATAGATTACGTTGTTGTCACATGTCTGTGTGGTACTGTGGTTTCTCTCCCAATCCCTTCAGTCTTTTTCCAATTGTTGATGCGGATGCTTGATCTTACGTACTTTAATTTTCAGAGATTGCTTTCTTTGAAATAGCTTCGCGTGCCAGATAAAATGCCTTCGGGGGCTGGATTTGGCCTGCGGGTCATAGTATCCCCACCTCATCTGTACTTTCCGTAGTAATTTTTTACTTATGCAAATTTCAAGTTATTTAATGGGTGCAGGGACATATTACTTATGTAACCCGGGGAGTACCTGTATTTTTGTTGAGAGATTAAAAATCTGGGACATAAACGGGACAAATTACATTTTAGTAAAAACTGTATTGAATGACTGAATATAACCTAATTTGTGTTGTCGTAATTTTACTTGATACCTTTTTTGTTTCATTACGAATTTAAAAGTCATACTTTCTTACGTTTGGTATTTTTTTCATAACAAATATCACAAGGGCACGCGAGGAAAATTCCATGTTGGGTGCACAGACGTCTGTGCACCCAACATGGAGGTCAGCTTACAATCGATGTTGGCTTACAATGATTAAGTACGGTATTAATGGATTCAAGATATCTCTTTTATGTTATCATACCATGTGTGTTATTTTGCAATGTCCTTCCCTCCAAAAGAATCACAAATCAGCATTTGCCTTCTTAAAATAGAAAGTAAAAAATACTTTATTGACACAAAATATTTTTAGAAAGTTTAAAAAATATAATTTGTAGTATTTGAGTGAATATGGTCTTAGCAATAATAAAAAATAGCATGTAATGGTATACTATATTAGATGTTTCTATAAAGTACATTTAATTAATGAAATATATAAGATTTTATATATATATATATATGCATAGTTTATAATAATTGTTGTGAAATTATTTTTGTAGTGAAATGTTTTATTGGAATTTGTTAAATGAACAAAAAACAGCTATAATTTTCTTTGAGCCGTAATGTCTGAAATTTTAGCTATATACCAATTCTTAACTTTATATTTCTGGTGGTGGAGTTCAATTTTATTTCAATAGAATATTTATTGAAGTTGCAGTTAGTATATATATTACTTGAGGGTATTACTAATAAATCCAGATGAATTACCTAAAAAAATTTGGCAACTTTTAAATTATGTAACCATATCTTGCATTCATCTCATAAAGCATTAGAAGTAAGGGAAAGGGGCCCATAAAAAACATTATTTAGAATAAAAAAATACATTATGTACCTGCATTTTAATGCATTACAATTTATCAAAATTTATCAGTTGTATCACCTGAAAATTTTTATCTTGAAGCCATACCTATTGTAGATGTGTTAGTCTCAAAACTTCTGCTAGAAGATTTTTTCATTACACATTTTCTAAATTTTTCTATTTAGTTAAAAAGAAGGATTTATCATACACAATGTGCTCAAGAAAACTTGTCATTTATAATGTCTTTCTATTATAAAAATGGGTAATGAAATTTGCAATCTTTTTGGTTTCTCTTATACATTTCTGTCATTTAAAATAAAGTTAAATTATGTGTATATACTATTGCTACTTATTATAGACACTGTTTATGTAGTATTTTACTATTAGAGTACAGATTATCTGAATCCCAATTATCCATAGTTCTTGTCCAAATCAAATATGGGTAATTATAAAGGTTTTTTATCTGTAAAAAAATTTTTTTGTGTAATTCTTTTATCTGCTTTTGCCCCTTCATGGAATATCAGCTTACAAGTTTAAATAATGCCCCATTATCCAGATGTTTGTTTACCTTTGTAATCCTAAGTTCAAATTAATTCAGATAATCAGCACTTTACTGAATATTTATTCTCAAGGTTTACCACTTCATATTTAAAATAAGAACTGTTTTGCTAATACTGTGTTCACTGTAGCCTATAACATTTTGGTGCCTCTTTTTGATAATTTTAGGAAGATACGTTAAAAGAGTGTTTCAAAAGTTGTACTACCCTGTGTATTTCATTGTTATATCTACACATCAGTTATAGTTTAACATTTATCTTCTTAAAGTAACGTTTAGGTAGTTCTTCAGGAAAGAATGATATGATTTTCCTGGTTACCCTCAGACTGTGACAAAACCATAATTTTCTTTGCTGGTTCACTTGTTTTTTGTATCAACTCCAGCCTGACTTCACTTCATGTTTACTTTTTTTCTCTACAAATGTTATATTATTTGCATATTTTTCTGAAATTAGCTTTCTTTTAGCTATGTGGATAAATTTATCTGTTTATAAATAATTTTGTTTCTTTTATTTGTTGAAACTGGTTGTAGAAGTGATGCATAGTAGTATTGATATGAAGCACTTAATGATCTTTGGAGTGTCACAAGGTTTTTAAATGTCAGTTGGGGAATTAGTGGTAGATTATGGTTAGTTGTTTGATTTCTCCATCATCAAAACTTCATCTTCCATCCATTAAATAGCAAATTTAAAATCAAAATTTATTCTCTATTTTGTTATTACTACTTATTTTTAAAATATCAAGTATTAAAAGAAATTTTTTAAGGTGCTTGTATTATCTCTACATTTTGAACATAAATTGTCAGTCATATGAAATTTAATTTATTTTATTATTTTTACTTATATTTTAAGTTGAAACTATAAAATGGCCCAAAGAAAATAACATCAAGGCTGGTTTCTTATACAAAAAAATTTGATGCTTTTAATCTATTTTTTATCTAGTATTCAATAGGTCTGTGTGCTAATTTGGAAAGTGAATCAACAACAACTTATTTTTCAATTAAAATTCTTTCTGAAAGAAATAAAACATTTCTGTTCCAACATTTTTCATAGAATAAAAATAGATACATAAAGTGTGTACATAAATATTTTGTAAATAAATGTTAAATAGTTTTTGTAACATATCTAATAGAAAAAAATTGTTTTGTCACATCTAACAAGAAAAATTTCTAAAACTTGATAAATTCCTTAAAATCAAGGACAATGAGAGGTGTAATTTTATAGTTTCCAGGATAGTTCATCAATTCTTATATGTTATATTTTGTATACAAATTTACACCTGATGATTCAAAAGAATTTTCATAGTGCTCATCATGATAATTTAGCTATAATAGAAAATATCAAAATGCTTATATCTTGAATATGGTGCCCATGTGGTATTCGTACCATAGCAAGTGGCACACATGCCATTTTTATCTATGGTTCACGGAAAGTGTGCACTGCACACCTTGCAAACCATCATTTATGCCACTGGAACAATCTTAACTTAATTTTTAATAAATTAGTTCTATGCTTATTCACAATTTGCACTTAATCACTTTTCTTGCACATTTTAAATATTAATATTAACTTGGTGTTGTGAGACTTCTTGGTAAGCTTTGTAAATAGATTTTGAACATTATTAGGAGTTGAAAATGAATTTCTTAACTCGTGTATCATGGCTATTTTTGCTATTGTAAAATATTTCTTCAATTAAGGAAAGTTGGAATTCCTAAGCAGCTTTGAAAATAATAAAATTTTTGCAACTATGTACTTGTTTTGCTATCTAGATTGCCTATGACTGATTGTTCCTGATCGGATCTTTGGAAAGCACAAATTAAATGTTAGTCCCTTATTGGAAAAGGATTAGAATATGTTTGGAACTAATGTATTATAAGTTATGTTTACCAAAATCATTTTCAAGCTATTACATTGTGCTATCTCATATATATTTATGAGTTTGTTTGTTTCTTTATTTGTGCATCTATACATTTCCACACCGTTAAAGCTAGAATAATCAAACTTTTAACAGATACTTTCTTCACAAATAGGAAGGCCATAGGCTACTTTTTAATCCCAAATGTTTTATATTAATTGTACAAAAAGCAAAATAACTTTGTAAGCTAATGCTAAATGCTAGAGATGGGTCAGAAAGAACGGAACAGTTCTTTTTGCACTGTTCCAATGCCTAAACTGTTCAATAAAATAACTGTTCTCATAAACTTCCTGTTCTCAAAGAACAGGTAACTCTTACATCTTATACAGTGTGTCCTCTGTTTAACGTTGCCTCAATTAACGTTGATTCACGTTAACGTCGTTCAAAAATTACTACCCATATTCGAATTTACATTGTTGATGATTCGATCTACATTGCCCCGATTCGACGACGAAATGACGCATGAAAAAAAACTGCATTAATGCGCATTAGTTGTGCAGCGTCCTATCAGGATCGCCGTAATTGAACGCGGAAAGTGTTCTAATTGATTTGCATTAATTTAGTAGAATTTTATTTTAGCAATGGGTTCAAAGGCAAGTGGCCGTAATGGCGATATGTTACTAGCGAAAAAATCGCTCAAGGCAATTACTTTCATTTACAGCGTTGTTAATTCACATGAATATGCATCCATAAAAGTGTTCGTGGCTCTCTGTAAATTTTTAAAAACGCATCCCAGGCGCTTTCTATCGTTCGTATGACATTTCGCCAGGTCGGTGCTATGTAGTTCAACTTTTTGTCACTGGAGGCACTTATTTGAAATATAGCATTTTCCGATTTCAGGCGCGTTAAAATAAAGGTATGTAGTATTAATTGTTTATTTAATGCCATTTATATATTCATTTTTGATTTTTATTGTTTTATTTATGTTTAGATACTGTTTATATCATACAAGGCACCATATTTTATAATATAATAGCCCAGGTCTGTTGGTTGGTTGGTCACGCTATTCCATAGACCTCTGGTAGCGAATTATGGTATTAACTCGAGAAAGAATCGAGATAGAATCTCGAAATTTGGCAGGAATGCTTGATTAACATATTTTTAGGTAATGGCAAAAATAAATCTCAAAAAAAGTCATAGGTTCAACTCCAAGGAAGACATTTCCATTTTCCGTAAGGTGACACATAAAATTGACTTTACAACGTGCAGGCTTTCATTCTTTTTTAGATTAAAATTAGAAGGAATTAACCCACAGTCCTCGGATCTGAACCATTTTGAAGAAAAAATTACAACGTTTCTTATTCTGTTCATCTTTTTCCACCTACAGTTCTAAACCGCTTATGTTAAACGTTTATTTTACATATTTTGTGAAAATCTCGCCATTTTAACGGGATGTTGCCTTGGCTACCAATTATATTGTTAGACCTCAAAATCCTATTGTTATATCAATCCTTATGGGTGTAAGCATGCTTTGAATGCTTTTAATATGAGATAGGGAGGGAGAGAGAGGGGGAGGAGGGGGAGAGAGAGAGGGAGGTGGAGAGAGAGAGGGAGTGAAGGGGGGGAGGGGTGGAGAGAGGGAAGGTGGAGAGAGGGAATGAGGGGGAGGGTGGAGAGAGGGAGGGGGAATGAGGGGAAGAAGTGAGGGAGAGAGGGGGAGAAGGGAAGGAGGGGGTGTAAGGGAGGGGAGAGGGGGGGAGCCAACTATTTTAAGGTTAACTAAAGATATCCTCGTCATATTGACGGGCATTTATACTAGTAGCTTCATAAAATACAATATATGATGTGTTATTGTGTTTCGAGAGATTTTGAGCTCGAGTTTTTGGAACCGATTTTACTGTATAACATAGGTTCTTATGGGAAACACTGATTCATTTAACGTCGTTTTGTTCAACGTCGAAAATTTCAGGAACGAATTAACAACGTTAATGGAGGACATACTGTACACAGTGAGAAAAGTAGGAAATAACTACTTATCTGTAATTGGATGGCGGAGACTGATTAAATTACGCGTATTTTCCCAAGTCCTACTATTGATTTGAATCAAATTTGGTACGATTGTGGAGGGCTCCCAGAAATAATTCATACGTGGTTTTTGCTTCTCTCTGCGCGTTTTATTGAAAATGGCGGCCGAGTGAATTCTTAAATACCATGTATCATCTAGAATTCCGATTGGATTTGAACCAAATTTCCCAAGGCAATGCCGGTTATTTCTGCTAGTTTTAAACATATATTTTACCTTGAGAAAAAATTAATCTTTGGGTTTTCATCGAAAATAATAAGGGAATCAGTTCTAGTCAAAACATGCATTGCATTAAAAAAATATTATGAGATAATGCTGTTTCTCAACATTAACTTTTTCTCAACCCTAATTTTTTTAAAAATTATTTGTTTTATCTTGTCACTTTTGTAATTTAGGGATACCTATTTTTATTATCATTATCACTGCAATAAATCCATTTATATAGGTAAAATTATGTATGAAATTGTTGAGTAATCTGTTGAAATTTATCATTAAGAAGACCTGTGATGCACCAATTAAAATAAAACTTTACCAGTTTAGCCAAGATAATTTGATACTACATACATTCCAATGACTCATAGGGAATTTAATAAATTTGGTTCATTTTGTTGTTTCAAACAAACTCATTCTGATTTACTGCCATGACAAACTGTATTGTTCGGGTGTATACCAAAAAGATGTTAGCAAATTGATTACGGATCGATTCAGTCAGAATGGATACTTCTAAACATAATTCTTCCATGATGAGTGACTGTATACTTAATTTTTTTTCTGTACTGCATCCCTCCAATAATAGGTCATGTACAGGCATGCTTTGGAGGAAAGCAAAAAGCTTCAGAACCAGCAAAAGGAAAAAGAGGAAGATGCCAGTAAGACTACAAGGAGGGCCAATGATCCTACCATAACACTGCAGTTCCTAAAGACTGCCGTGTATTACTTTCTCACAGACCGCGCTGAGAATACTTTTGATCATCTCAGCGCTATCGAAAGCATCCTTGGATTCTCAGACCAAGAAAGAGCTGCGATTGAGAGGGCAAACCCTAGTTTGTCACGTAAATGAAGGCTGTCACATGTGCAGCTTCTGACTGTCTATGTAATCTGGCTGTGTAATTTCTCTGACCCTTTTATCATTTGACTGTATGGTACCCTAAATCTATATATCATATCTTTTGCCTCTATTCTTTCCAACAGCTGTTAATCATCACGAGGGTGTATGTGTTGGTTTTCATGCTTTTATAAAAAGCATGGTAATGTAGAGTGTCAAGTATTATTTTTCCATATCAAAGCCAAAGCTTACTCTCTCAGATAGTTGAATAGTTAGAGATTTAGGCGGTTACCTCATTACCTCCTTGATTCTTTAATCTTCGCAGTATAGCCGTAACTGAATGTTTCATGCTTCTATAGATATTACTTTGAGAATCTACATAGATAAGTTTGAAATGCTTGAATGTTAAACTATGTAAGGTGACATGCACCTCATTTATTTAATCCAGTGACGATGTACATATATTTACAAGTGTTTTTTTGTTTTGTTTTGTGGAATATATAAAATCAGTGAAAGGGATTAAACTTTGCTGATGTAAAAAAAATCTTTTTGTTTTTAGAAGTATGAAAATACATCAAAATTTTAAGTCCTTCCGAATGAAATTCTTATTTGAGACAATCTCAATTTTTTGACCTCATGCAGGAAAGCTCCTGCTGGTCTTGAAAATGAAAATCTGGAAATATGTCTACATTTAACTATTATGTGTGAAATATATATATATATACATGTGTGCTTCTTTACATGTATTAATATCTATGTTATGTGTCTGTGGTTACTTATGCAAAAACAGTAATCAGAGTATTCATCTCACTACATATTATAATGACCTTTGATATTAAACATTAAAATATCTTGCAATATTAAGTTGTATTTCATACATTTAGCTCAGTTATCTGATAATTTCCTACTCAAATAACTGTTCTTAATACATCAATTGCAATGCAACTAAGCCAGCTGTTTGTTTCAATGTTTTCTTTTAATAAGAGTTATTTTTTGTTTTTAAATTTGTCTCCTACATACTTACCCTTAATATACATTCACTAAACTACTACTGTTATATTTACATTATGAGACGTATTTGGCATTATGAAAAAATTCATCCAAGTGTGTGTATTTCAATATAACCGACTGAGATGTAGATTTTTGTACTTGATGGTCCCTTCTTTTTTGTGAAGGATTTTTCATGACTTTTTGAATTAAGCTAAGGTAAATAAAGCCTAAAAAAATTAGTTGTTTTTGTGGCAATGAATGTGTCAAGTCTTATTCTGGCCATTTTAAGTTGTTTAGAATATATGTCATAACAAGGAAAACTGGGTTACTGCAAATAAGAGCACCCATCAAATGGCTATTATTAATGGTAAATATGAGATTTTGTATTCTTTTTGGAGATAATACTTATTTTGAAAAATATTTTGGCCATTCAAATAGATTTTTTGAATGGAGCTCGTATTTTTTTTATTTACAAGACAATTAATGGCAGGCTTTGAAGTTTTTTGTTCACAAATCTTTAAACAAGAGGTCAGCAATGTGGTGCCCGCAAGACATTTTTCAGTCATCCATGCATGTGCACGTTTTACCTTCTGCTGAAGTTAGTTTACTTCACCAATCTTACACACCTCTCCTCCTCCCCCCCCCCCCTCCCCATACCAATTGGTGCCCCCATCTATTTCCAAATATGAAATGAGCCTGCAGTGGTAAAAAGGTTGCCGATCACTGCTTTAAACCAAATTGACTAAAATTAGGCATAAGTATTGAATTTGAATCCTACCTTATATATTTCATAATCCTTTTTAATCTCAGCATAGCATTTCTATATATGATCTGTCATACACATAAGCTTCATATGCTGTATAGTGTAAAATGCAATCATTAGATCACATATTTCTTTTTCATAGTTTCATGCTAAATGTACCTTGTAATGAATAATTATTATTCAACTAAATGTAGTTACTTCACTGCATATACGTATATATTCAATTGTACTTTCATTTACCATAGTGAAATTGTTTCAGGAAAGTTGGAATTTGTATCTTTATGAGTGATCATGATAAATAATAAAGTTGGAGTTGTTTGCCACTGCTGTTGAAAATATATATAAATATATATTTGGTGCTTTGTATTTCTACTTAAAAGCACCTTGATGTAAACTTTGTGATTTTTGGTGTGTAGATTATTGTGCAGCTTTTTTGTGTGAACCTGCTTTTGTTATCTTCTTGTTGTACATTTATTTTCCTTAATGTATTTCAATATAGTATCTATTTTGTCATACAACTTCAGCATAATTTGCTAGGAAGTAAAGACTTTAGTTCCTCCTAGAGTAATTTTAATTTATGGGATATATAATTTTTGGTTGAATTTTGTAAAAAAAAAATAAAATCCACAATGAATCATTTGTTAATTTTTCATTATCATAGCCTTTTCTGGAATCATTCAGAAAAAAGGATTCTGATTTTTGATAAATTTACATGAAATTTGTTCGTTGTAAACTGAATAGTTATAACAGGTGACGAAATGTTGTAGTCATCAATAGGAATGAAACCAACAAAGAAAACGCCTGTCATAACTTTGTGAAGTAAGCAAAGCAGCTTATTAAGCTGTTGATTATAGTGAAATATCAAAATATGAGAATTAAACACATGGGTTTCAAAACTTGCAGTGTTTGTTTTTTAGTAGTTTTTCAAAAAATCCACGTGTGTTCATTTTGTCAGTCTGACAAAAGCTGCTAGAGGCTTTATTTTTTGTCAGTTGATTCAGTATCCTGTCTTGTACACGTTTTCTTGGTTTGTCCACCTGTCTAATTAAAAAAAACTACTCTGCTTCAGCAGCTCTTTCCTTACTTGTTTCTAAAGTTGTAGACTTATATGTATATCCAGTGCTTTTTTTGTGACTACGCACTGGTACAGCATACCAGCATCTTTTTTCAGAGCGATGTTGACCCACATCTAATATCGGTACATTTTAATTTTTTAAATTCTTTGTAATAAACAACTTCTATAAATTTTGACTTTTATTATCAACTTGGTCATTAAAAGTTCATAACAAACTCAATAGAGAAGGGGGGAGGGTGCAGGAAGAGTTGGAAGGGGGGGAGTACCGGCACTATTATTTTTTACAAAAAAAGCACTGTGAATATCTAACTTCCATCTGTCGATTCTCTTTGGCATCTGTGAGTGAAACCAAGGCTAAACATTTAAAAACTTTTCATTTTTATGTTTTTCTGTCTCCTGGATGTTATTAGTTTCTATTCAGGACATTTTTCAGCTAGTGAATAGGTTAAGTAATAATTTTCTATGGAATATCACAAAATATTTTAATAAATACATAATAATGTGCAGAAAAATTTACTATTTACACTGTTAAACCTGAATTTTGTGAATTTTCAGCCTAGAATTATCAATAGTAATATCACTGATTTGTAGAAAGGAATATTAAAAAGAAATCAAAGTGTGCTAAGAGCATAATATATAATAGTCGTTCCTATGAACCTTGAAAAGTTGTGCGTCAGTCACAATCCATAAGAGTATTTTTTGGCAATGGTGCAAACCTCTTCTGATTAATTATTGCCATATTTCTTCATTGTCTAAAAAGGTCATTCATCATTAATTGAGTCTCTGACATGAAGTAAAGGGAAAGAAACTTGATCCGAGTTACAAATACCCTATCTGTAGGGTGCAGTGCCAGACACAACTTTCTCCAGTCTCGTACAAATTTTATTTAGGAGATGTGCTACTGACCCCATGATGCCATCTAACTTAATACATTGAATATAATAATCTAACAATAAGTAATAACAATCTACTTACTAATATAATTAATTAGAGTAATATAACCTAAACATCTATTAGAAAAAACCTTGTTCTCAGAACATTTACAGTTTGTGATGTTGTGCTCATAATATTGGTGATTAAGCAATGTCGAAACATAATCTTATTTTTTCAGCAAATGATTATACACATTATTAGTCATAAACAAATAAGGTGACAACACAATACATAGTGTACTTATTTACCTAATGTACTAAGCAGAAGCACAAGAGGTAGTAAAAAAATATTTGATCCTCATCAGGGACCGGAGTTAGCAGTTGGACGGGTTAAAATAACTGGAGAGTACGCTATCGGGACCCGTGCTTTAAACGTCCATGCCATAGGGTCTCCTGAACTCAAGAAAATATTTATACATATATGAACCATCCTTCTCTTTCTCTCTCTAATAAATGCTCCTATGGAAGCATATTTCGTTGGTTCATGCATTTAATATTTTTGTTTTAAAATCTTGAGGATGAATGGACAGATTATATATATATATATAGAATTTGTAATTCGAAAGGGACTTCGTTCCGTTGTTCTTCCACAGTAGCGTCTCGATGGGACCCGGAACCCCCACAAAATGGCTTGGGGAAGGTGCGCTGTGATTAGTGGGCCTGTCATGCCCTGATCTCTGAATCTAGGGGACTTTAATATATCAGTAGTGTTTGTTGATGGAAAATTGTTTATTAATGTATCGGCAATGGTAAGGAATTCAACCCGAAAAATGTCTAAAATATTCAAAGGTGTGGGGGGCACATTATTTATTGCGGGATCCTCAGATTTTCTGGTATGGCTGTGGTCCTCACTAGATTAAGGATCCACAATTAGGTATTTGAGTTTATAAGAAAAAGGCTGCTGGGCAGTGCAGGGGGCCATTTTGAGTAGAAGTTTTATCTATTTATCTCATTGTTCAAAGGTAAATTAATAGTCCAGAGGTCCATTCTATTATAAGTGGATTTATTCTCTGAAAGTTTATGTTAACTGTTTCCTAAATAAGGTTACAATGTGTCATATGCTGTTAAATGCCATTTGGAGACTGAAATTTTTTATAGTGGAGGAAAAGGATGGTAAGGGGGCAGAGAACATGAGAAATATCAGAGCCCAGTATTTCAGTCCTGGGCCCCAGGTGGCTGCTCAGTTTGCTCATGCCTTTATCTGGCTGGATACAGGCAAACTCAATTCTGATACTTATTCATTAATGTAAGCATGGAGTTTTTGTTTACTGCTTTTTAAATTTTATTTTTGGTGTCATTATTTGTTGACTGTATTACTAAATTCAGTAAATTGTAATATTGTCATTTGTTTCATCTATATATCCTAAAACGAATAACTTTCTTCAATTTTTATTGAGGGCTATTAGCAGTTTTTTAATTCCAGCACCAGTGATAAATAATTACTCTAAAACAGTTAAACAAGAAAAATCAGTAAAATACACATTGTACAAACTTTCTCATATACTAATGCGTCATTTAGTTATCTTTTGAAAAATGTAAACTGTGTAGAATCATTATAAACATCAACTTAACTATACAAAATTTGATGAAAATCATATGAGCTGTTTTTTAGACAAAATTGTTATTAAAGTTGCCCAAGAATAAACTAGCCTTATATTCATTTTTTGATAAATATGACATACATATGTAGTATTATTGCAGACGTAAACTTAAGTACTAACTGTACAAAATTTGATCAAAATTGTTAAGAGCCGTTTACGAGAAAATCAAAGTGTAGTTAAAATTGCCTAGAATAAACTGCCCTTAATTATTGTGCAATGTCAAACATTTCTTCATAGCTTCTACTCTGTATGATAAAATGCCTAATTACGAGATTTCAATCGTTTTTGCTCTACCGTGTAGGCTCTAGAGCAGGGGTTCTTAACCTGTGGTCCACGGACCCCTTAGGGGTCCGTGAGCTTGACAGAAAAAAATTGGAAGTTTATTTTCAATAACCTTTTACTGATATCTAGCTTTTCACACAATATTGAATGTATGCATTAAGCCCGTATGGCACATACCAATTTATTGACCAATTCATCGGTTCTATTATTGGGCAGGAAATCGATTGAAACACCTCCCTCTTTGGAGGAGTGGCTGAAATTTAAAACAAATGAAAGTTTCACCATGCAGATGTAGTGTTTTACTGCTTAGAAATATTATATATTTGTTAATCTCTTTGTGGATTCTTTCGTGTTTTATGAGCATATTAAGGTTTCGACTTTCCTATATTTTTATATAAGGTATCTTCAAATGTTGCTATCTTTACCTAATTTCTTATCGTTTATATTTACTGTTGATTCTTTTGTACCATTAGTTTGTAACTGTCGTTTGCAAAGTAATGCTAAGGTGACCAGATGTCCTCTTTTCAAGGGGAATGTCCTATTTTTGGACATTTGTTATTTCTGTTAAAGATTTTATACAAAATATAGAATGCATTAAGTACCTACCTATTGAATATATATTGTATTGTAATTGTCTTTGCCTTCACAGATTGTGACTTTTCTCGTATGCATTGAACTTCCAATAACCCTGCGCAATACCATTGCAATCAAATACATGCATTCAAAGTTGGTTATAAACAGTGTTGCACCAGAAAATGCGACATTGTTAAGGATTAGTTAGGAATAATTTAATTTTCGAATACTTTATGTAACCAGCTCCTCCATCTCATCCATCCCAGCTCCTGATGCCATCAAAGAAGAATTCCTATTTTGTGAGTCCCTTTTTAGAAACTACAAAAGCCATCGACATCTTAGAAATGATGAAAAGTTTCTTTGCCAAGCAAAACTTTGACTGGAAGGAAAAGCTTGATACTCTTTGCACAGATGGAGCATCTGCGATGCTTGGCAACACATCTGGTTTTGCTGCTTTAGTAAAAAAAGAAGCTCCTCGCATCGTTGTCACTCACTGTTTTCTACATAGGCATGCACTGGCGTCAAAGACTTTGCCAACAATCCTGAAAGAAGTTTTGTCAACTACCGTAAAAGTCATCAACTTCATCATAGCCAGGTACCTTTTTAAAAAGTTTTGTCAAGAAATGGGAGCAGAATATGAAGTCCTTCTCTACCACACAGAAGTTCGATGGCTTTCCAGGGGTCATGTCTTGAAGCACTTGTTAGAACTTAGGGCAGAAGTTTCACTTTTTTTGAAAGAAAAAGAAAGCCCACTCTTGGAACAGTTTGACAGGGAGGAATTTATCCATGGTTTGGCTTACCTGGCGGATATTTTTGGCCATATTAATGAGGTAAATCTTTCAATTCAAGGTCCTGAATCACCATTATGGATGCTACTGAAAAACTACAAGCTCTTTTGGCCAAGCTGCCGCTGTGGAAGAGGAGGTTGGAGGCCGACAACTATGAAAACTTTCCAATGCTGGAGGAAGTGCTTTTTCAGGATGGAGTTGAGGGAGAAAAAACTCAATTTCTTTCCAGGCAGAAATGTACAGACACCTGGAAACATTGCAGAACTCTTTCAAAGGTTTCTTCTGCTCAGATGACGTTAAAGTTGAACCGTGGATTTGCAATCTTTTCCTTGCTGATATAAATTGTATTAATGATGCAGACCTTGCCAAAGATGACCTCATTGACCTTAGGACAAAGAACTTGATACGACTTGAGTTTAACTCGAAGAGTCTTGGAGAATTTTGGTGTTCCTTGACACAAGCCTACCCTCGTCTGGTAAAGCGAGCTATGGGGGCTCTAATTCCATTTGAAACCACATATCTTTGTGAGTCAGGATTTTCAACACTTGTCACCATCAAAACAAAAAATCGAAATCGATTGGATGTCAAACATGACATGCGTGTTGCCTTGTGAAAGACCCCTCCGCAATTTCATCTTCTTATTCAAGCTACACAGCAACAGCCTTCTCACTGAAATGTCCTTTTAAACAGTTTTTAATTTACATAATTTATATATATTTCATTTTATTCAGGGAATTGTGACTGATTTTTTGCATGAAAAAAGGTATATATTATTTGTAAAGATTGTTTTTATATTTTGAATATGACTGTATGTGAGCGCAACGATTTTCCTTTGTAATACATTCTATTATTTATATGTAAAATTTTTTATTTATGCGTTTATGTACATTTTTCTGAGAAGGGGTTCATAGCTTTCACCAGACTCTCAAAGGGGTCCACGGCACAAAAAAGGTTAAGAACCCCTGCTCTAGAGCCTCAGAGAGACGGCATCGCGAAAACCACTTTTTCAGACTCGGGTAGACCTAAAACGTATATTTCCATCAAAATCTCGAGATCGAATTTTTTCGCGATTACAATACTTCTCAGTATACTTCGTATATGAGAAAGTAAAAAGAGTTTTCTTGAAACATTCTTCCTTGATATTTTCATCAATTTCCTAAAACGTTTTTGTTGGTGAAGTTGCTTTTTTACAGATTCCATAGCATTATACTGGAAGAAGTGGGAAAAGCAATATTGATCAAATAGACTTAAAGATCTTTCTCTTATCATCTACAGAATTTTATTTTCAATTCATTTATCGTATTGCTTCCTTGCAGGCCGTATCATATACCAATATTGAGGCCATGAAAGAAACTCATTGTTGGACTATAGTGTGTGTTCTGAGGTGAAAAGTAAGGTCTTTCCAGTGGCAGACCCATGGGGGACGACCACCCCTCCTTGAATATCCCATTTACTCTCCAATCGAAGCTTTCTTAAACACTTTCCAGGCCAATTTCCTGGATTCTACGCCGCAGTTTACCATAATTTTCCGTATATAATACATTTTTTCACGAAAAGTGCGTATTATACATGATAACAAACGCACACAACTTTTTACAGTCGGCAAATAATTATTTCGATAAATATGCACTATCATGCACTATTTATTAGTAAAACGTTTCCGAAATTATCAATTATAATTGATAATTTCGGAAACATTTTACTAATAAATAGTGCTTGTTGCATTACGCCATTACGCTTTAAAATATTTTTAACCAAAAATAATAATAATCATTTAATTACTTCTAGCTGCCGTCATCACTAAAGCTTCTGAATTTTTTATCACTGTTCTCAAATAGTTCGTCCACTATCTTGCGTTCTCCCTCATCGTCTGCGTAAATGGCATCGCCGTGAACGTCCACTTCATCATCGCCATCCACTTCGGTGAAATCGTCATCCGACATGATGTCTTCAGAACCATCCATGGCGTTTGCGAGGCAACACTTTTTAAAGCCACGTTTATATCGTGAACTCTCTCGCATATATCTCGCTTGGCGGCAAGGCGAGAACTGTCTCGATACGGCTAATATCAAGTGAAAAATTACATTGATATTTTCACAAAACGTTAGGTTCGTATTATACTCGGTGTTAAGACAATTTTCACATTTCACTCGTGAAAACATGAGTTCGTATTATATTGGGTGCGTATTATAACTAGAAAATTACGGTAGGTCCGTAAGGCAAGGGAAAGAATGATTCCGACGGGGAAGGAATGTTCGGAATAAAGGTGGGTGAAGGGACGATTGCCCCTATGAAATGTTTCTAAGTCTTTCATACGTCATGTACCGTTACATCTGGTAAAATTTTGCCGACGTGTGAAATTGGCAAAAATATACGCCTAACACGCGGTTTTAGGTCACTAACGGAATGGAAGTTTCGTAGTGGACCGGTGATTTTCATAATAGACCGGTCCCGCCACGATTCTTCCTTAAAATGACGAAGGAAATTTCATTTTGGTGGCAACGTTATGTTATTGTTATTCGTTGGTATTTTAAACGTTTACAGCAATTATGCTGCATTTTGTTCTATGTCGCAGCCGCCGACAAACGCCGTTTTCCCCCTCTTACGCGTGTTCGGCTCGTGCGAATTCGCTCTTATGCCACACATTTATCCCCACCCGAAATTCTTTGATTGATTTACTTTTATGCGGTTACACGGCCAGTGCAAAATAAATGCAAGAAAGTTCATCCCTACACTGCATAATGCGTAGAATATTTTTAAATATGTGTTTGACAGCGTGAGGAAAATTTTAAGCAATTTACAAAAGTTGATAGTATAACTCCTTAACCGTATGTACAAGGCACTAAGGCCTTGTACGGTTAAGGAGTTATATTTACTTTTGTAACATCTATCTCACCGTAGTATCCACCCCCTTTTCAATTGAATCAATTTGTTTTTTTTTTAATTCTTAAAATTGCGAATGAATAATAAATAACATGAACGTGCACTAAGACATTTTAAATTCAATAAGTGTTTAAATATTTCATGTATTTTTTAATTTGTAAAATATGGTAAATTTCTCCAAGATTTCACTGTGAGTGAAAGTCTTATTCTCAAAAAAAAAAAAAAAACGTTTTCCGGAAAATTTTCCTTCGAAACATTGATATATCACTTTTCGAAAACTATACCAAAGACCATGCTCGTCTGCCCCCTATTCGTGACTATATTTTACGGCGTTAATTGTTTAAAGTTTGTATTTAACGTATAAGAATGTCGTAAAGGAGTGAAATAAGTACGTCTTTGAGGGGAGGGTCAGGGGTGTTTGCGGAACGTATCTCTATCTTTTATATGTCAACATGGGCTGTATTTATCCGAATTTTTCCTGTGTCACTTTCTTGGAACATATCCTCCGCATAAAGAGGACGGGTACTATATATACTCGCTGTTAAGTTTCTGATTGTTGCATTTTTTCATTTCGTCAAGAAACTATGGATATAATATAGGAATATAGTGGAAAATATGTATTAGCAAAATGTAATCAACTCATTTTCGGCCTCGAAGTCGCTTACCTAGTTGTCGCACGGATAGTCCTCATAATTTTTGTCATAAAAACCAAAATGTTTCCTCAGTAAATACTTGTAACTATGAATTAAAAAAAAGTAAAACATTTTATTCCTATGCAAGTTGATTTCTAATCCATCTCTTTTCGTTAAAAGATAATGAGTCCATACTTAAGAGATTGGCAGAATGGCCTGCATATAGCGAGCCCATTGTTAAAAGATTGGCAACTCACCCATGGATTTTGAACAAATAACTTTCGAACTATAGGTGATACAGAAAAGAATTCAACGCGAATTTGTTTTTGGCTATAAAATGGCGTACAAGAAATTTTTCAACAATAACTTCCTTAACCATAAATCATTGTTTTTGTAAGATTTCGATATTTTGATGAAAACAGAAAAAACAAATTAATTTTTATTCTGAGGGCAGCAGTATATTTCTATTAATCATATTGCAAAGAGTGATTATTCATATTTGAAGTGGTCGCGCAACAGCTATTGTGAATAGCGAAATGAGCATTTTCGGCGTATTTGTCTAAGTTCTTCATTGAAGAATAAGCAGAGACATGTAATTCTAAGGCAATGGCGCTCAAACCACGGGCCGCCATGAGTTTAGCAATTAAAGAGCACTATGCAACAATGAAAATGGAAAATAACAAACATACATAATAAACAATATACGTTGTCTTTAATTCTCCTTTCCCATAATATATAAATACATTTAAAAATAAATCAGGCAATATTGACCCATAACTAAACCCTTTCGTTTCCTTACCTTATTCTTCAACTCTATTTTCGATTGCGTGTGACCCGCGACATACTCTGCGAGAGGCGTACGCCGCATTTTGCAGCATTTACTTTTTCGATTTATATCAGTGCAACTTTAAATACAAGCAAGGCTTAGGCGATGCCACTCCACGCCAGGAATCCATTCGCTTCGTGCAAATATTTGTAGAATGTACTATCGATAGTTTTACGAGTGCGACGAATTAGTCCCTTGCGCGTAGTAACACCCTCGAAGGAGATAGGAAACTTCCTCCCCTTGTATATTGTTACGACGAACGCCTATCTAATTTAAATATTCGAGTGTGCACCTAATGAGTTCGCATCCTTTAAAATAGGTGTGGGAAACTTATTCTAAGCGGCGGACTACATTGGTGATAAAGAAATCTTTCGGGCGGCCGCATTGGATGTTGTCAACACCGTATGAGAGTTTAAATCTGAAGTTACCAAGAGATTCTGAGGTATCATATTACAGTGGCGTAGCGACGGGGGGTCAGAGGGGTGCAATTGCCCCCAGGCGCAGATCTTAAGGGGCGCAAACTCACGGACCGATTTTTATCGGTGAAAGCAGATCCGCTAGGAGGTCGCGGAGTAACGTAATATCCTTGCGGTTTAAGACTTAAGAGAGGCGAGAGTCACCAAAAACTCTTCTGGAGACTGGTCCGAGATGCAATGAATCACCATCGTATGTATCTTTAGGATATAGTGATATCGTAGCTTGTGTACGTTTAGATGGTCCCTGAGACTTAAGAAATGGCAATCGTAAGCAGGTCAGAGAAAAATATTTACAAAACTCTCTCTCTGTCTATCCAAAATATGTGTGAAGTCCCGCATCGGCTTGTCACCTCTTCATGTCTCTCTCGAAGTCTTTGGGGTTATCGCTCATTCTTCGGGTTACGCTCTTGTTTTGCCTATATATTTCCTTAGACTTGATCTCACTTGTAAACGATATTTTGCCTATTGGCCAGGGGGGTTTGCAATTGAGTTGAGGTATCTCCTGCCATCTAGCCTTACTCGAACCAATTTACCATTCAAATATGTTTGTTGCATGCTTGAATTTTCCAGAGCGACACTAATGGGGTAGCAAAACAGGGAATTGCCTAAAGACGCCAACATACTAAATCGAGTACAGAAGACCCCGTAAACCCCTCCTCCTTGGAACTTAGCGGCAAGTAAAAGGGTCATATGTAAAGTGACCAGATTTTCTAGATGTCAAATCAGTACATTTTTTATTTTTTTTTCATGAAAGAAAATTACCATATTTTCCATATGTAAAACAGTACATTTTTTTATTTCTTATACCTATCCATGAAAGAAAACTACTTTTCAATATAATACTTTATATATTGAAATTTTATACAGTATACTCTATTAAGAAAAAACAAAATATGTCAATATTTATTTCATATATTTATTGGAAGAAACAATTTTTTTTTAAATTCTTTCATCATTTAAAATTTCTGTATAAAACTTGTCACATGACATGACTTACACAACCATAACTAATATTGTCTGGACGACATTACTTTGGAATTGAGATTTATAGTTGTAGATAAGGGGTGGGGATTTGGAAGGAAAGACTGAAAAACTCGCCTCTCTCACAGCCATTCATACATGGAGGTGCGGCAAGTCCTCTTTACACATCCTGGCAACATCGCACCCGAGCCACCTCAACCGTCAATCCCGCAGTAAATGGACTAAATATAGTTTTTTCTTCTTTTAAGATCAGTACAACTTTAAAATTCAGTACAAAATTCAGTACATTTTTGAAATCAGTACACAACCTCTAAAATCAGTACTGTACTGATTAAATCAGTACGTCTGGTCACTTTAGTCATATGGCCCGGACTGGAGATGTAAACCCCCCCCCCCCCCCCCTCCCCTAGGGGCGCCAATAACATCCCTTGCCCCCGGGCGCCGAAGATCCTAGCTACGACACTATTCATATAAGGGGCAATCAATTCTAAATGTGGTTTTGATGGTTAATATTTCGATATTAAATGTTTTATTATCACAATTTGAATTTTGAAAGCTGTATCTGTACGTAATTTAAATGAATGACGGCCATCGTTGAGAAATTTGTAGACTTAAAAATCTTATCGCTCGATTTATAAAGAGAAAATCAATGACGTTAGTAGGTTGCATAGAAATGAATCAAGGTTAAACTTTGCTTCTTATTTATTGCTTGAAAAAATCATAAGACAAAAAATACAAAAGTAATCAGTTTTAATTATTATGAGATGTATGGTTTTATTATTAACAATTACCTCGAGATTATCAGATCTTGAAGAAAATAAGTACATTGCTAATTAATTGGTGGTCGTAGCGTAATAATTAATTAATCATTGCCGTTCGGTTATTACCTTTTACGGTTGATCGCTCTTAAAAATTATTGTTTCAATGAAATGCCTGTTGTGCGCGTAAGCCAAAGTCATTTGTTTGATTTTTTATCTCTGAAGACCGAGACTGCGGACTCAATTAGTTCCGAAATTCGTTCCAATATCCCGTTGTGTTTTTTGAATTCATCTCCTATAGTCTTCACCTCTTCGAGGGTTTCTTGGCTGTATTTCGAATATTCTTCTTCCCTCAAATAAATGCTATTCGTGTACACTGGTCTCGAAGAATTTCCTCTCCGGATGCTTCCGGCTTTGTAGATTATATCCGCCAGGTCAACCGTCTCAGTTGTATTATCACCACCTGAAATTCAAACTAGTGATATTATTTTAAGACATTTGTGCCATCTACGGGATATAACGAGGATTTATTTTATTGATTGGTCACCCTTTTACGAGGATCGAATTGATTTTTTCCCACACGATCCTTATGGTCAAAATCGTGATCATTATTTGAGATTAGCGTAATTGCCCGTCAGATATGATGGAGATTTATACACGTGTTAATCAAATGGAGAAAATAAGGCTCCTAGAATCGAATCCACGACTTTGATGTAGACGGTGAGCAACTAAAAATTTAAAAGGGGCAAAACCAAATAAATCTTGAAAGTATGAGTCCAATGGGATTTAACACAGTGCCCCTGGATCTTATTCCGCCGGTGGTGCTTTGAGCGCCATGGATAGGTACGCAGATAGATCTGGGATTTTATTATATACTAGTGTAATTCCCGTTGAAATGTCAACCGAAGAATTATAGATAGATTGATTATTAATATTTGCATTTAAAATAATTAATAGCACACTATTACATATGAAATATTTCGTCATATATTACATTTCTAGTGAATATTCTGTTGTCGTTGAGTAAATGCCTTTGGTTTTTATTTTCGGCTATAAAATTCTGATATTCTTTTCCCACCTCGTTCTCGTCAATGTTACATATAATTGTCGGTGTGCAAAGATAGGGAAATAATTATATGTATACATATATAACGTAGGGAAAATAATTAAATTTCGTGCACTTAACGTTATGATTGTTTTAAAATTGTACTCTGTACCGCTCTGTACTTACGAAGGAAGAAAGCTTACTCGAATCCTCAACAATATTCTCCGTCGTTATGTAAATAAAACTCTTGAAAAGATTTAAATTTAAAACTAACTAATTAATCAATCAGCGGAATAATTTCTTTGAATACCATCTGAACAAAAACAAATCACCAGTTTATTTCAACATTGTAAACTGTTCTCTTGACGATTGAATGGATCATTGGAGATCCTTCTTGACAAAAAAATTAACTAATTGTTTATCGTAGAAACCGTTACATAAACAAATATAACTGTTTATTATATATTCCCGTCGTTTTCGCCGAAAGAAAGGTGAGTTGTTGAGGTACATGTGGCGCCGACCTATCGGGAAGAATGAGAACTATATTTCGCTGTCGGCCATCTTGCATTCCTTACAGAACAACGTTTTATTATAGAGAAAGAATGAATGAATACCTGTCATTTTGTAGCCGCCATTTATCAAGGGAGACAATGCCATTGCTTCTTCACAGCTGCCCTCGTCTCTGCAGTCCCCAAATGGACAGTTGACCACTCCATCGCCCACGTAATGCATCAGTATGCACACTCCGTATCCGCAGTTGAACCAACCGCGAGGCACGCTGGAATCGTCGCAATCTACGAGTGATATAAGG
Organism: Uropetala carovei; assembly: GCA_036926305.1. Classification (NCBI taxonomy): domain Eukaryota; kingdom Metazoa; phylum Arthropoda; class Insecta; order Odonata; family Petaluridae; genus Uropetala; species Uropetala carovei. The sequence goes on along the minus strand of JAXCHB010000103.1, from coordinate 2,904,778 downwards.
GTTGTTGCATTTTTTAAATCGAGAGTATAGACTGAAAGTAATCAATGCTTTATATGATACATATTCATAAACAAAAAATTATATGGTCTTTCTCTTAAAGAAAAAACACATTGAAGGCAATAGTGGGGCCTGGGTAAAGTATCATCACTTTACTTATAAAAAAGTACAAAATTTATTTATATTAACAAAAGCGAAAAGGACACGAAAAGATTAAAAATGCATAATCTAAAAAATTATCTTGGTTTAAAATAATTTTTCAAAACATAGTACTTAACTTTGTACACTTTTAAAAACCAGAAGTATGAAATGCCAAACGTACCAACGCAAAAAAATACGACGTACGTCCTTATGTCTACTGCCCAGAGATGTGAATCGAGCGTACAAGCTGAACTAACCATTAAGGCTTTTGAACTTCTGTAAATAAATTTTTTTTTAAATAATTATTTTAATTAATTTAATAAACGTAATTTGTTTACTGAGAAAATACGCCGCCTACGATTGGGCAGTATAAAGTCTTTTGTTTTGCGGTCTAAAGGTTAAGCACATGCTATGTACCGAGGCTCGCGGCGGGAGCCACTAAAATCAGGGGACCCTGAGCAAATGCCCACTTTGTCCATTAGATAAAGCGGCCCTGATTAAGGGTTTCTGGATTTCTAGAATAACGTCACCTTTGTATCCCGTAAATGCTATTTCCATCTCCATTTCATCTCCAGGCCCCAGCTTAGTCGAATGTATTCGAGTGAAAGTTTCCAGTACAGTCGTCGGATTTACAACGGCCCCCTTTGAAACAAGCTCCGTCCTTTCCGACATCGCCCTCTGTCTTCCGTCGTAGTTGTTATAATCGAGTCTATAGGTGGGTTCGGTTCGCAGGAACGGACCCGGGTATCCAGATATGAAGAGAGGAGGAGGTGGCATTTTACCCCCCTTCATCTTGCTCAAACCGAAGACGATTTCTCCACAGCGTTGCGCATTTCCTTCGACGAACTTGAAATATAACCGAAAAAATATAGAACAACATTTAAAGGCAGTGGCGTAACAATAAGGTGGCGTTGGGGGACACTAGAATTTTTCCTAATATAAAAAAATCTGTTCTGTGCAGCGTATGGCTTTCTCAGAGCCGGCTTTAGGACAAATGCTATACCGGGCGAAGTGGTTTTATGGCGCCCGCTTGAAGGTTATACATATACCCCGTACGGTATTCCTTCGGCGCCCCTTGACCTTCCCGCCCATAAGGCCGGCTCTGGACTTCCTCCATACAGAGTAATGAATATGATTTCTCTCGACATCAGCATTCTCTTGAATAATTATCGGCAATTAGACTTGTGAATCATTATTAACCCTTAAGTGGGCGCGTCAAAAAATGTCACGCAACTGGTCGCGCGGCGTACTGAGTGCGCCACTGCGCTGTGTGGAAATTGCGAACGTAAACAGTAATAATAACGATAGATTCATTCTAAATTTGGTTTATTTAGCCTTTTAATGCATGTTATGATTTATAGTTCTCATTGTTGAAGTTATTATTAGGATTTTCTACATTATATACGAACTAAATTTTCAAGATATATTAAGTACATACTATATGATATTATATCATTAAAAAATTTTATCATAATATATTTACATAAGCGTCATTTTAAGCACAAAGATGTAAAAATAGAAGAAATAATGCTAAAAAATTACGTTGTAGAAATATTTAAACTTTTTCAGGCAAATCGCTATGTGTGTTTAACACAGCGGAAGCGACGCACATAGCTTTGCGTCTGTTTTACTCCTCAAGAACAATAGCTAAAAGGTTGATAACAACTTGCTCGATTAGTCAGGCAATAAAGATAGGATAGGTAAGAGAACAATGTATATGAAGCATTCATTACAAATTGACAGCATTTTAAAAATATTTGGCGTACTCCGTACGCCACTTAAGGGTTAAACGCTGAATAGTTTTCACATTAAAAAAACAGTAAATAAACCGAATTCTTATCTGTTGTTATGGATAAAAACTATCAATGCGAAATTAAAGTTACCCTGAGCAGTGCTATCAACAATTTTAAATTTTTATCATAACAACGCGCAACGTAAACAATGGTACCATTTAGCGAAAATATATCTTAAGAAATTGGATATATAAAAAAATGTTCCAAACAATTCTTGTATAAAATTACGCCTTCTACAACTTTGGTCATGACAAACATTTACGTAAATACAGTCGTAAAGGAGATATTTGGAGAAAAAAATCGGAAAAACGACAAGAATAAACCTCCACTTCCGGTTCACCAATTAGAACCAAAAACTTTTCAGACCTTGAATTAGCAACTTAAGTACATATAAAGATTTGTGCTAATTCGATTGAGCGCCTACAAAATTTTATCAGACACATTACGTAAGGTTTTCGGTCGGCGAAAGATAATTCGACACTTACGCTGATGTGGTCCAAACACTGGCTGTTCTTTCTGAATTTCATTTTTTGAATGACGCCGATTATCCCCATTTTATAAGTCCTGGAGTTGACAGAGGTTGTGCAATCAAAGTTGACGTTTCCGGGCCAGCTATTGAGAAAGTTGCGCGCGTATTTGAAGAGTATGGCGCGGTCGAAGAAAACATCCAGCTTCTTGACGCAGCTGTATTTTTCTGCGAATTCATCTACGGAAAAGAAAAAAAGAGAACAATTTCGGAACGTGACGAAAAATTATAACCTAGAGCGATTATTCGATTTGCTTTTGTTCCTCCCCGATTAAGAATCGTTACGTTTTCTTTTGTTTCATCTTTCGAGCGAAAATTTACTAGTACTTAAATTTTTTTTTTACTTGGAATTTTTTGAGCGGCCAATGATGAAAATAACATTTCATTTCCGCCGTTCAAATAAAACATTTTCTAGATTGGATTAATTTAAATTTGAGCCCTAATTAAAGTGGCGAAGAAAGACAAATTCAAACTTTTCATTAAAAATTTGTTTTCGTCACAATCTTACGAAAACAATTTTAGGAGGAAAAATTCTACTTCTAGAAAATCGTTCCATTTTTCGACATTACTGTTATTTCTGATGATTACAGAGTGGCACAAACGAAGATCATACTTCCGTCTCTACTTTAAGATAGGCGAGTAAATAAACAAAGATATATAAAGCGTTTTTTTTTAATTGCTGAAATTGTTTTATGTGAAAAAAATCGATTTCGTTTTTGAGTCGAATCGTATCTAGAAGATATTTTTCAGCGATGCCAGATATACTCATTTTAGTATTTCACAAAAAAACATAAATGGAACATAACTCACAGTGAATGGGTATCCTCTGGGGTACAGAGAGCGCATCGGAAGCGAAGAGCAGCAGGTAGTAAGAGAAGATCAGTTCCTTGGCTCCCATCGCTGAATTCTGATTTGCTGCAAATAGATTCCATGCCCCTTTATGTATTCCAAAAAAAAGGGTGCAACTGGGTATAACTGCGCATGCGCGTACTGACTCCGTCCATTCCGCAATGAATCGCCAAAGTAAATAGTCCCTCTTTTTCTCGAAACGGAATGGTATCGATAATGGTAAAAGTGTTAGGTATTTTATAAAAATTTTATAAATTGAGGTAGGTTTTTATGAATTTACCCAAGAGTTTCATTTGCGCATTTATCATTTCAGTAAAAATACATCAGCATAACATTTTTGCTTATAAGTTTATTACTGTGTGTAAATTCCTGTCAGAAATGACTGGTATGCACGACTTAAATAATAATAAAATAATAATAAAATAATAAAAATAAATAGAAATCTAATAAAGCGAACCCTTACATGCACTAAAAGTAAAAAATAAATATAAAATTCAAATGGCCCATAAATTAAGCATAGCATTGGGCATGAAAGTTTATTTGGAAAAGAAACATTAATGAACATTTATTTTTTAAACATTACGCAAAGGAAGTTTTACATATAAAATATATTTTTTCACATTTTTACGAAAAGTAGGACTATCTTTTGCAAAAAGTATGACATTTTTACAAACTTCATTAATACTAATAATAGGTCACGTCTGTCCGTCCGTTGGTTGGTTGGCAAATTATTGTTTAACGCGATTAACTCGAGAAAGAATCGAGATACAAATTCTAAATTTGGCAAGAATGCGCAATTCACATATTTTAGGATTATGACGAAAAAATCTCTAAAAAAAGTTCTTGGTTCGACTCCTAGGAAGACATTTTCATTTCCCATAAAATAACACGTGAAAATCTACTTTTCAACGTGCAGTCTTTCTTTCTTTTTTTGAATAAAATTAGAAAGAATTAACCTACGATCTTCGGATCTGAACCGTTTTAAAGAAAAAATTATAGTTTCGTACTGTATTCATCTTTTTCCGCCTACAATTCGAAATCGCTCATGTTAAGCGTTTAATTCACACATTTTGGGAAAATCTTGCCATTTTAACGGGATGTTGCTTTGCCTACCAATTACATTGTTAGACCTCGAAATCCTATTGTTATTTCAATCCATATGGGTGTAAACATGCTTTGAATGCTTTTAATACGAAAGAGAGAGTGGGAGAGAGTGAGGGAGAGACAGAAAAACGACTTTATTAGGGCGAAATTGAGACTATATAGTCCCTTCTTATGTTTAACCCTGCGTCAACAATTACAAATGAGAATAAAAATAGTAATACTAATTTCACAGAAAAGAACCAGAAAATAAAATAAATAGAAAAAAACAAGCAAAATAGTAAATTACAAATTCGGAAAATTTCTATAAAAAGACAAAGTAATTGTTGTAAAAACCTAGGAAAGACCTGACTTGGCAATCCTAGTAAAAGACCACGCAGGAAAAGAGAGGGAGTGAGAGGGAGGGAGGGAGGCAACTATTTTAAGTTTAACTAAAGATAGCCCGTCATACTGACGGACTTTTATACTAGTTTATTAATATTATCTTTAAAACTGTAATTACATATATATTGTATTTGAACATATTTGCTTAAGAAATTTATCATCTTTTTGAAGCTTCTCGTATATTTCACTGCAAGTCAAGGCATAATTACATTTCACTTGTAGAAAACTTTTTACTGTTTCAATTTTCAGTCTGTTCCTATCCTCAGTCCATTGTTTTTTACACAATTAGAAAACTCGCTAAACATTAGCATTCAGTATTGGAATCGCGAAAATTAAGTGCACTGGTTTCTTTAGATCAACGAAATTATTATTATTAAATAAAGTGATCCAATTTTTATCAATTGAAAAAGTATTAATTTTTTTCGAGGCATTTCTAAAGAATTGCATCAATTCAGTCGTTTCAGCAAACAAAGAATCCTTTGCAGCGATTTCCGGTATTAAAAATTCTGCTGATTTTAGAATTTCATCGTGTTGAATATCTTCAGTACTTTTAAGCATTAACCATTCAGTAGACGAAGGATAGTCATTACTTCTGAACTACTTATGCATATAATCAACCGCCGTAGAATAAAATTCAAGAAATTCTTTTTGTAACTGCACAGTCGAATTTGAATCTTTCAGCGTTTGCAACTTTGCATAAGCTGTTGCAGCAAACATTTTTTAATATCCTTTCCTTGACTTCTCTGACTTCGCTTCTTCTTGTCGTCTTGAAAACGCACGATGCTGTTTGGATGACGATTCGCTGTCATTACATTGTAGTTCATCAACGATGACATTGTGGTTCATCGTTGATGAACCACGATGTAATGAGTAAATCGCTGTCGAAGGACAGCTTTGGAGGGGTGGAGAAAGATGGAAATTCTGAGCAGTTTCTACTCTTCTCTAAAAGATCCAAAAAGTAGTACAAAAGTAATCGAAGGTAGTACAGAAGGCGAAAAAGTAGTACTGTACCACCAAAAGTCTGGGAACCCTAGTCATATTTTAAGACATGGGTGGGGAACATCCGGCTCGCGGGCTCGTTTGCGGCCTCCGAGGGCGTTTTGTGTGGCCCGCGAAGCAATGATGAAAAAGAGATCCGTAAAATTTAACACAAACTCATGTTTTTTAAATCCAAATAATGATAATAAAGCATTTATTACTGAAATGTTAATCCTAAATACTCTAATTTAGAATTGATTTCCACTTATATGATAGGTACCTCATAATCTCTCAATTACTTCAATTTAAACTAATCAGGCCCGCCAAAGCATTGGCAACTTCCAATGCGGCCCCCCAAAGAATTTGCCACCACTTATGCGGCCCGCCATGTGGATAAGGTTCCCCACCCTTGTTTAAGAGACTCCTTAGTTAGACAAATGAACCGTGCTTATGATCACGACTTTTTAAATCCCGTATGTCAGTGGTGGGCAAACCTTTTCTGCATGGTGAACTGCATTGGTAGAAGTGAACCCTTCGGTGGGCCAATGGATTATAGTTAAATCGTAAGTTACCTAGAAATTCTTGGGCACCATATGCGTGGAAATCATGTTAGAATTAGGTTTTCAGGGTTAACATTTCAATATTAAAAATCATGATGGAATTCAATGAAATATCCTTGAGAAAATAATCAAAAACGGCATTAAAAAGAACTTACCTACTTGAATTGTGAAATATTTACTAAGGATCGCAATTCAACGTTATATATCTTAACAGATTTTGCTACACGGAAAATAATATTTAATAGTTAAAAGAAATGAAAAAAGTTTCGAAAACTATGAAACACTGGCGGTGAGCTACATAAAATTACTTGGTGGGCCACATGCGGCCCGCAGGTTGGTCACCCCCGCCGTATGCTGTTTCTCTCTTCAAAGCATCGCCATTTTCGTCCGTTATGATATGGAAGAAAAATTTTCCCACTGATTTAAGAACGAAAGCAAGGCTCAAAACTTTATAGAACGGTCTTATGCGGATGCAAGCTGTGTTGAATGTAAATATGAAATTTAGTATTTTTGTAAGGATAAGGCCGAAGGGATACATATCCCTCCAAATGGAAGAATGAAAGGCCTTCGTTGTTCCGTGTGTTCGCTCCACGCCTTCGATTGAGATAAACCGAGATGGTGTTGTTGTATATCGCGTGGCGAAAGCCTCAGGTAACAACTATGGAAAAATAACGACATCGCTTTGCTTGAGAAATAGGATGGGATGAATACCAGACGCTCAACTGATGATTTTTAACCGATCTTATGCGAATTCGTTTATCATTAGTAAGAGTATGGGTTTAATTGTAAGTCTAGTAGCGCAGTTTCTGACATGTATGTGGGGGTGTGTGTATACATGTATAAACATATAATACGAGATAAGATTGGCAAATGAAAAAGGCGTTGGGAGGGACACTTACCGTTATTGGAGAGCCGCTGTCGAATAGACTTGAGGTGAAAAACTTTTCGGATATCGCTGTTTACTCTTAATGTCACCGTCAAAAAATTTATTTTAGCGCAACGACCACAAAGTAATCATTTGCGCGCAAATATTGAGAAGTAAATTAATCTATCTCCAGGTGAAAATAGGTTTCATCGTAAAAGAATTTAATCTTTGAAGATAGATGCTTGTTGCCGTGTAAACTTGCGATTTTGGTCATTTTTTTTTAAATTCGCTCAATAAATCAATACTCAATTGTAGGAACCATACTTTATTGAGATTAATACTTTCATACAGATGTGATTGGCAAAAATCAGTGTTCCCAAAGTTTACTTAGGTTGGCATTATTTAACGAAAATAACTACTTACTAAAGGAACAAAATGGGAATAGTCACTTTGAATCCTCGTTTATTCCAATATCGTTTTTTCGAATCAAGTCCACTTCTGCGTTAACGAATTTTCCATCGTGAAAGAGTTCCACTGCTTTCTCGATGAGATCAGAAATACGTTCAAGGATTCCGTTGTGTTTTCTGAACGATTCTCCTATATTCTTCACCTCTTCCAATGTTTCCATGTCCTTCCTGAAGTTTTTCTCTTCTTTTTTAAGAATGCTGAACGGTTCTAATCCTGCAGGTTTTGCATTTGGATTCATGGTATCATTTATAAACGCATTCTCTACTTTATCATCCTCGTTAGTTTCAACCTGAGATGCTGTAATGGAATAAAATTTGAAGATTAGCGGTTTACTTACTGAAGAAATTGCTCGAAATTATTAAAACTTGGAACTTTTCACGGATTTAATAGAATAAGCCATAAGCAACGGACAACCATCCATGCAATCGATATTTTACACGTTAATTCCGTTTTAAATAAATGGAAGAAAACATATCAAACACTTCCCTCATGAGAGTAAAGGTTGGTTTATTTATTAAAATTTGCTATTAAAAATTTTTGAATCGGCCTCGGTCCCCGCGATTTACTAATCCGTCTCGGTAATTTTAAAAATCGAGATGAGCCCGAGGTTCGAACGTTTTGACTTTAGAATAAATTAAATTAATCTTTCCAGTCAGTATAACAGTTCCAAATTAGCACAAAAAATTGAATTAAAATCCGAAAAGAAAATTTTTTTACGATTTAAAAATGAAGATTTATTGTTGCTATGAGCTCACTCTTTCTCGCATGGTACAACTAACAAACTATAATTGTTATAACAGGTAAAACAAATTTTTATATACACAACAAGAAATCAATTATGTATATAAACTGATTCAATCTGTTTAATTTACAACCGCCAGTAACGATCAATCCATTCTCAATCAGTTTTACTTGCACCAATTCCACTGCAGGAATGTCTTTCCTCCCTATAATAGTAAATGAAAAATAATATTAAATTTTTTAACCATAATTTTTATAAGTACAGACAAACTGACGGCGAATTGGGCGTTGTTTTCTATTTTTATCTTTAATCGTTCTTTTATTTTTATCTTCGACTGATTTATTTACTTATACTTTTCTCATGAATGTTTTACGTTCATTGTTAGTTTAATATAATTTGAAATCGAAAGGGTGGAATAATTTAACGCGATAAAACCAGAGTTGATGTAAGTTTACAATATTGAGTTGATCACTTCTTGAAGTATAACATAATACATACCAATCCGATGTAATACTATGCTTATTCCTACCCGTCATTTTTGACGGGAAATTAAAACTAGTATTCGTGCATACTTTCGATCGTCGAAACATCTCGACTGTGCTTTAAAAGTATGTACACAAACCTTTCACCAAGGGTGATGACGCAATGGCTAATTCGCAGCTTCCTTCGTCTCTGCAGTCACCAAAAGGGCAGTTCACTACTCCATCTCCCACGTATTGCATCAATATACACACGCCGAAGCCACAGTTGAACCACCCATCCGGCACATTTGGTCCGTCGCAATCTGCCGTAAGATAAAAAAAGAGTCCAAGCAATGGAATGAAAAGTTATTGTAATGCGTCAGTTAGCGTTGCTATTGCTTTATTAAGTTCAACTTTTAAGCGCAATCATGAAGAGCGGACTTATTTTGCAACATCTCTGGATCCCTGCAACTTGTAAAAGCCAAAATTTCAGGATACATTGAGAGTTAATATATAATTAACAGGGGTAGCGATAGTCGGTATGGTTAATCGCTGCGGTTTTCCCAGTGAATCTTTCCATATAAAGCAGGGGTCGGCAACCTTTTCTGTAGGGCGGGCCACATTCATATTTGTGAATACTTCGGAGGGCCGCATTATAAGTAATGATAGCTTCAGCGATCCGAATGAGCGTTTACATCGTAAGTTACCTGGTGATTCTTAGTGAATAACTACAAATAATTCAATAGCTTTAAAACCACCTGGAAATGTTTTGAGACCATAATTTTGCCGAAAATAATATCAAATTGTCCATGTTAAATTTACCGACAACTATTTCACCATGGCTTCGCGGGCCGCATTTGGCGCTCTCTGAAACCGCACGAGGCCCATAGGTTTACGACCCCTGATATAGAAAAACTAAGAAAGTCATGCGCGATTTTTTCTTCGCGTTTCAAAACGATAAAATTAATTTCAACCTTGGATTTTATTTGAATTATCTTCTACAGGATAATTGGTTGCGTGAAACGATCTCCTGTGCAATTCTTACATGCGCAAATTATTAAACGTGCAACAGAAAGAGGTAGAAAACGAAAACATATTTGCTTCGCGTGATAAAAATGACAGGAAGGAGCCTTTTGACGGCGTCGTAACTGCGTTTAAAAACCGTCGAGTTGCAAAGGCCACTCGGCGCAAAATGATGCTGATACCTGAAGCACGTGGAAAAATGATGAGCTGGAATCGAGTGCCCTCCTTGCACCGCGCAGAAGTGAATTGCTCACTGTCTATGTTTCAGGCGCTCTTCGCCGATTCACGCTTTGCAAGTCCTCATTCGAAATGAACGATCTCAACTTGTGACTTGCATCGAACCGTAAGCGCAACCGCTGAAGATGCAAATGCACCTACCAAAATCAGGAGTATAATTACCTACCTTTTTTATATTTTTACAAGAAATAACCCTTGAAGAAATATTTTTTAATACTTCTAATTACCTTCCCACCAACGAACCTCAAGCTCGAAAATAAATTTATTTCTGTTCATTTATGATGCGCGCGCATTTTTGCCGTTGGAGCGTATCGAAAAAGATTTTTATGCGAGCGTATGGAAAAGTTTTGATTGCATTAAGCATATAATATCAATAAATTAGGTACCTTCCGAGTACCGCGGTTAACTTCGCAGAAACGACAAAAAAAAGTTCGTCGCTCTTGGGCTATCATAGGTGTTACCGTTCCTTAAGCAAGGCGGTAATTGATTTGCAATAGCTCTTCAGATGAATATTATCTTCTGGATACAACGGCTTAAAGGAGGCTTACTTACCTCTAAAGCCAGTGAACGCTATGATGAGTTCCATTTCCTGGTCCTCGTCGGCTGAGGTCGAATCGATGTGGCTGTCGATAACTAGGTTGTCATTTGGCTCCACTACAGCTCCTGGCGACACAAGATCTGGTCTCTCTTTTGTGCTTAATTGCCTGCCGTATGAATCATATGCATCCGCATACGAGTACGTGGCGCCGACTCTTAGGAAAGGACCCGCATAATCCGATATGAAACGGTGGGGCCGAGGCATTTTACCGTCCCAACCTGGGTTCAGTCCGAAAATTGTATCTCCACAGTACGGTCGTTCCCCCTCACTGAACTGTTTTAGGAGGAAAGAAATTTTGTCCAAGATAAATTTCAAGATAGAGAGGGAGATGTATTCTTAACTTTACCGGAATCGAACCCTACTAGTAGTTACTTTGATGCTACTAAAATAGGTAGAAGAGAAATCGCATAAATGACAATAATGGAGTATTAATGAGTAAAGGGCGGATCCATAGGCACTAAAAACCTTTTAAAAGGGCAGGCAAATAGGCACTAAAATAGGAAAAAATAGGCGCTTAAGAAGGCAAAATAAGCTACGATAGGCACCAAAATAGGCAGTGAAAGTATCGTTTTATTTCCATTTTGCTAATCAGTCACAGTCGGGATTTATGTTACAATTAATTACCAAATATTTTTCCAGATTTTCGATACAGAACGTTGATCTTTTGTCGGTTAAAATGTTCTTATACTGGGAAAAACTTCTTTCAACTTCACAGGATGTAACTGGGAAAAATTTTGGGGAGCCAAGTTCACTTGCACTTATTTTGCCTTCATTTGCGACTGTACTGCCCCCTTCTAAAACATCTGCAACTTCTGATATCGCTTTCCTCCCAGGGTTTCGCTGGAATACCCGCTGCAATTTAGCGAAAACTGCTTGACCATCTTCACCGGCGACTTGCTCCAGATTTTTTGTTCCTATCGATTCCACTAGGGGGCGACATTACTGCATTTGATGCAGCATTGTTGCTGCAAATTCGTTGCGCTATTCCATACGTGATCACAGGACGAAATAAATTCCGATTTTATTTGGCCGGTTTGAAATGCCTCTACCGCAGCTCCATAAATCTTGTCCGCGTACGAAATTATACTGTTGACATGGCATACATTTACGAAAGACAAACTCTAAAAGCCTTCTAATGCAATGTTTATTTCTTAGATAACTGCATGTCCGCTATTAGCAGTTAAACCGATACCTACGTTCTTAAAACGTGTTTTCTCTGAAAGCAGAGAAATATCGGTCAAAAATGCATTTATAGGCTCTTTCTTATCCATGAAATAGGCACTAACCAACGAAAAAGGCAATTATAGGCACTATAAAATTGGCATATTGTCATCGTAATGATCTAAAATGGACTTATATAGCATAAGCCTAAACTTCTGAGCATGGGAAAAGAAAAGGCATTTAGGGCAAAATCCGCCCTCTGTTAATGAGTTACGTAACAGTATAACGATTAACTGGGGAATTATCGAGCTCGTCTCATGGCTGAAAATAAATTCAAGGACAAACACTTCATTGTTGAAAAATTGAAAAGTAAGTACAGCAGTGGTCCTCAAACTGCGAGGCGGAGGAAATTTGTAAATTTTATCATGAAAATTATATGATTCAGATTTATAAATATTTCGGTGAATATGGAATTTCCCAACTATATCTGCCAGTATCCTCTCTTCAATTTTTTTTCGTGAGAATGCCTTTAAGAGGTTGTCAGTTGAGGATAGCAAAAAGATTCATTTAAAAATTCGATAAAATTTATTTAAAAAAAAGTTTATTTCCATATGATTTTAATTACGATTCGGACAGTTTGTATCCTCTTTTGATCCGCGGATAACATGGATTATAACCTCCTCCCCTGAACACGGAGCCACAAACGAGTTTTAATTGATTATCACTAACCTTTACGTAGTCCAAGCAATCATTATGTTCTCCGAATTTCATTTTCTGAATGACGCTTATTATTCCCGTGTCCTTCGTCCTAGATAACACCTTAGTACTGCAGTCGAAATTTCCGTTCCCCGTCCAGCTGCGCAGAAAGATGTCTGCGTATTTGAATAAAACGGCACGGTCGAAGAAAACATCCATCTTCTTCAAACAGTTGTATTTTTCGGCGACCTCATCTGAAAAAAATGTAGGTCAATTGAGTAAGTTTACCAGTGCACCAACGTCAAAATCAACTCAATTAATCAGTACGGTTGGTCATTTTATTAATAATGCATGAATAAATTTACCAGATCTATTGAAAACCAAAGAGAACATTTTCAGTTTTTCAAAAATATAAAATGAAACAAATTAGTATAGACAGAAAAAAAGAAAGAAAATATTTGGTTTAAAGGAAAGTTGTTTAAGAAAAGGATATTTCTCGAAAAATAATAAGGAATAAAAAATGGAACATGTTCACATTAAAGGAGATTCACTGGTCACCGCATTCATGAATCGTTTGACTTTCTGCCGCTAAATCTTTTCAAAAGACTCTAAATATGCGGTTATTCAGAATTATGATGGTATTTCTCTTAACAGAAGATAAAACTGAATTTACACTCACAGTGCGTAGATATCCAAGGGGATATGGCGGCCACCTCAAAGGCGATGAAGAATAGGAAGTAGTAGAATAAAATCCGCTCCGCTCCCATGGCTAATTCTGGCTTTACCAAAGTTGCATGCATTAGTGTGCATTAATCTGTAAGGTCTGTAATTTCACGAGGAGCGCTCTGAGATGCGGCGCATGCGCAAATTGACACCGGCTATGGCTAAGGTAAGCATTTTCAGCGGCATAAAAAAATCCAAAGCTTTGTATTGCAATTTATACTTTTGTCTGAGAAGAAAATGTACAGAGCTCCGGTGCGAAATTTTTTGTCTGTATACAAAGTGCACACTTTAACAGAATAGAGCTGCTAACATAAAGTGATACAAAAACTGCAAATTAATTTTAAGTTGGGTCGGGTGTCTGTAAAAGCCTATTGAACATGAGAAATTGCAGTTATGTGGAAGAATGTGTAACCTGATATTTTTAATATCAGTAGCGTTATTTCGTTTTAATTTAACTTCCTCTTTTGTTATTGAAGGCTTATACATCGATTATCTTTGTTAGGTCATATTTTAAAAATACGATTAAGTATAATATAATTGTAAATTTTTATGCAAAAATGAGTCATAAAAGAGGCATTATTCAAAATTAATAGGACAATAAAATCTTTAACTACATTTTAATACATCAAGGTAAATGTATAAGGCTTGCAGGGTATTCACGTAAATGTAAAGTGTAAACATTTTTAACCCTTGAAGGACAAAGACACATTTGTCCCATAAACTGTTACTGTCACTGTTAATTTATTTAATAAGATATACCAATACAATTTCTTTACCTGGCACAAAAAACTATAAACTTTAAAATAAATACAAATAATCACAATTTAATCAGTATTTTTGTAAATAAAAGTGTAATCGAAATACGCATTTTTCGATGTCTTCAATGTTGAACTTTAGGAGGCTCTTACATAATTAAAAATTTTCACCCTGCTCAAGTAAGATTTGTATTCATTAGACACACTATGGGATTACACAGAATGTTTTGCATTATTAACAACGTACATCTTGGCAATATTATTCTAGTTTAATGACTTGGAACAAAAACGTCCCTGTTGGCAGGAGACTACGCAGTGCCTCATGACTGAAACTGTCTCAGAAGCAAATTCTCTCTGATAACATCATATCTTTGTCTCAATCATCACTTTGGTAATACGAATCATTGTGTTGGGACTGATTATACCCAATCTACACCAATAAGGCGCCTTTTTCTTGCTTTGGGATTATGACTTCATCATAAGATTACATCTATAAATTCCCTTTAAAAGCATCGTATCAATACTATTACTCAGTAATATTTTTCCCATTTAAAAGCATCGTACTCCTTGCTATGGCAGTTTTATTTATCCCACTGTTAAAAAATAGGAAATTTTTCCCTCTTTTTTCTGTTTAAAAGCAATTCTCTTTTTTCTGTTTAAAAGCAATTGTTCTCTATCGTTCGACACGGATTTGAATTCTGCTTTTAAAAAATATTAACCTCAGCCTTCCAGCTATAGAAATGTTCAAGTCCCGATCTTCTATATTAATTTTAACTAATTTAAAAATGCAAATTTATAATACCCTGCACCGGTTTAATACTTTTCTTGTGGGAGTAGAAATGAAACAAAGGGGTTGGAAAAATAATTCGATTACTCCTCAGCAGATTTTTAGCATGTCTAGTCCTCAGTTGTAGCATGTCTAACCCATCATAAAAATATGACTTGTCCAATTTTTGGAATTCGAGAGATTTCGCCCGAAAATACGAACGGAGCGCTACACATGCGCAAATTTTTCATTTTTGGGATTTTGTAAGGAGCTCGCGGCTCCAGAAAGGTGGAGAATCGCTGCAATATAAGACTTAGAAGTACATATTACATATAATGCATATGGTAATGGGGAGACCAATGAAATGAGGTTAGCGCGTCGAAAGATGGGACTATAGGAGGAAGGGGGATTTGGGACATTAACTTACAGTAAAAAATAAAAATTACATTAACACGTTGAGTGAACGTGTCTGGTCTAGGAGACTCGTGGCTCTACACGTACACAAATGTGAGTATTTTTCACCCGTAAACTTGCTGGTTAAGGTTATAAGTAAATTTTTCTTGAGAATAATCGCTCTGGTTGAAAGAGATAGGAAAGACGTAGCTAAAGAAATAGAA
This sequence comes from Uropetala carovei, assembly GCA_036926305.1. Classification (NCBI taxonomy): domain Eukaryota; kingdom Metazoa; phylum Arthropoda; class Insecta; order Odonata; family Petaluridae; genus Uropetala; species Uropetala carovei. The sequence continues at coordinate 2,889,337 of JAXCHB010000103.1, read as the reverse complement.
GGTAATCGAAGAAGAAAAGAAGGACGTGTGTCAATACCTATGGTTATCTAGATAAGTTAAGCTCAAGATAACGGCGTTGATGGAGGCAATGCGGAAAATGAATCGCGATAATTCTTTAAAAAATCACGTGTTGAAAAAATATAATCGATTGAATCGGGCGTGACTTCGTGGAAGTAGACAATGGCAGGGGTTAAATTCCATCAAACACAACCTTTGGTAAGTCACAGAATGAAAATTAAATAATAGGAACTCTAAAATAAATGAAAATGTAAAATTCTGTGAAACACTGCACTTTGTTCTTCATACACAACCATGGTTTAAAAACTGTAACGTCATCATCAGCCGCAAATACAACAAGCATATAAGCATATCAACTTTTGCAACTTTATTATTTTCTTTTTCGGCTTTCGCCCATGTTGTTTTCGCCTTTTTATCGACGTAGTGCGCTCTATTCCTATCGCTCGACAAAGGAGCCGATTCTGCCGAGATAAGGCGATTATAATCGAGAAGCAATGTATAAAAAGGGACACCGAAGCAACAAGTGCTGAGAAACACAGTGTCGCTCTCTCGATCAGGATCGAATCGTGTGCAATGTCGGCGCGCATTTTGGTTGCAGTTCTCCTGGCATTGGCCATAGGTTACGCGGCGTCAGCGCCGGAAAAAGTCGAAGAAAATTCCCAAGATCTTATCAAGTGCAACAGTAAGGTATGGACTATCCTCACAATTCTGTTGGTGTATATGTATATACGTATATGTGCACATGCACATATATTATTTCCCATATAATATACTAGCTGGAGTGCCCGTTGAATTTCAACGGATTTAGTGAATCTAAAACTTCGATCGTGTAACATGTAAGCGTCGCAAGAATAAGATAGTATACACTTATAACCGTCGAATAAAGCAACATTGAAGAAACCGCTCCGCATTTACCAATTTAGATGAATGAAGGAAGAAAATCTTGCACTGTGAAAAATCGAAAATTACGTGTAAACTCCCTCCCCCTCCCTCCCGCCCGCTCGCTCCCTCCCCCTCGCTCCCTCCTCTTCACTCCCTCTCCCTCCATCTTTCTCTTAAATGTAAGAAGGGACTATATAGTATCAATATAAATGCATTGAACACTCAATTTCGGCGACAATGGGAGTTGTAATGGTAGCTTATAGTTGGTATTGTAATAAAACTGTTAAAATCACGTATTTTATTGATTCTAACCGCATTTCTACGCGAATTCGACCAGAATTCGGAATATGTCTTCAATAAAAATAAACTTTGTTCTTTCCCGCAAAGAAATGTCGAAGTCTCAAGTTCGTACCATGATTTTAAGTAATTTTAAAGTGCAAATTCAAAGTAGTCTACACTCATCCCTGTATTTCAGTTGCAGGACGCGGTAAAATACGTGACATTCAATAATTAAATCGTTCGCCATTTCGAATCAAAGTAACGGACAGAAACAAAACCTTGACCATTCACCAAGTTAGGATGTAAGGAAGAATCGTACCAAATTTGGTTATTCTAGATTGTATCGTTTAGGAGGAGTTCCATGAACAAACCAACAAACACACCCTTAAAAATATATTATAGGAGATATTATAGGAGACTAGCAGAAATGCCCGTTGAATTTCAACGGATTTAGTTAATCTAAAATTTCGACCGTGTAACACATAAACATAGCAAGAATAAGATAGTACAGTTTTAACCGTCAAAAAACTAAAAACGAAGAAAACCTGTCCATATTTAGGTATTTTGATGAATGATGGAAAAAAAACCTTACACTCTGAGAAATCGAAAATTACGTGTTAATTTATGAGAAAATAATTATTTAATTAAGCAAACCCTTCCCCCAAATTGCTTATCGCCATATAGCCTATGTTATCCGCAGGGTAAATTATATACCTATGCCAAATTCCATGTAGTTATTTTCGAAGGTTTGGAAATCATAATTTATAGACAATCTACGTCTAGTTATTTAAGTTACTTACGTAGTTTTAAAAACAGTTTGCTTTGGAGAACTCTACGCCATAGGAAAATATCATATTAGCTCGATTCTCTCATCCATGAGTTATGGGAGTTATGCGAGTTATGTTTGGTTATGTTACGAGAAAATTGTTTATATCAACTATACTTTGGAAACAATGAAACGATTTATCCTATCGCAATTTGTGGAAAATCTACTTCTAATTATTTAAGCTATGTAGTTTTAAAAACAGTTTGCTTTGGAGAACTCTGCGCCATACTAAAATATCACTAAAAACGTTTATTAGCAATATTTAATATTTCAATTAAAATCAACAAATATTTGGTTGCCATGAAATCAAAGCAAAATCGTACACAAATTGAAAAACGATATTACGTTAAAACGTTTCGCATATAAATGCATTGGACTCTCAACTTCGGTGACAATGGAAGTTGTCATGGTAGCTTATAATTGGAATTGTCATAAAAATGATAAAATCACGTATTTTTCTGATTCTAAACGCATTTTTCGCTAATTCGATCAAGATTCGGATTTTATCTTCAATAAAAATGAACTTTGTTCTTTCCTGCATAGAATATGTTTCTAACTAATTTTAACATTCAAATGAAAAATAAGCTGCATTCATCCCTATGTTATTCAAATGTAGAAAATGAAAAAATAAAATATTTTAAAAATTAGAACGGTCAATCATATCGGTAAAAAAAACCTGACTACACCACTTAACTCTTTATTCCGGTTAAAATGACATATTCTTCATGTTTCTACGTGCTGTAGTTGATGAGCTATAAAAACATACATACATACAAACACTTTACTTTATAAATATCTATAGATAGATAGATATATATCATATAGTTTCCGCGATCTCTCTGATATAAGCCGGCCGGGTTAGACTGGTAGGCAGTGCGCCTGCCTTCTAACCCAAACGTCGCGGGTTCGAATCCCGCTTCGGGCATCGATGTTGTGATGGTTGTTGATTTTCCCTAACAGATCGAACAGAATTTGACGGTGCAAAACGACCTTAGCTGTCGACGCACTTAAAAAAACCTAATTACTACTACTCTCTGATATAACGCTCAGAGCACCACCTGCGGAATAAGTTCCAGGGGCATTGTGTTAAATCCCATTCGACTCGCACTTTCAGGATTTACTTGGCCTTAACCCTCTTAAATTTTTAGCTGCTGGCCGTCTACATTGAAGTATTAGCGTAAATCATACGCTTAGATTTTCTAGAAGTTTTTTTTGTATATACGAATCTATCTAGTATTTAGCATAAAAAAGAAAACCCGCATTATCCATTCTATATTAGCTAGTAACTTTATGGAGCAGGCTCATTTATACGTTAGCATGCCACAATGAATACTTTTTTAACTGTCTAAGAACTTTCTATTATTCGGTGAATATCATTGTTGACGGCTGCTTTGTGGCGAAAATGATTATCTTGTTTTCGCAACCTTTTCCTCGCCATTGGAGATATCTTTTGCGTTACTGTGATATTAGTCATAAGAAGTGCTTCGTGGTTCTCTATCGAATGAATAGTTTCGTGGTTACAGCAGTAACCTATATCGTCAATCATCCGTCGAGTTTGAATTCTCTGTGCATGTTGCTCGAAGTACTCGTTTTCTATGACGCCGAAAACGTTTAATTAGTGCTTATGTGTGTGAATGTTTGCTCTCCTCGTTGTATGTTATTTTTTCATTTTATTTTCTAGCCTGGGGACGTTGAGTTGACCTACGTTCAGGTCGTAGACGTTGGTCACTATGCAGGTAAAGTTGGCATCGACTTAATGTACCCTCCAGAAGATGCACCTGCAAATAACGCCATCAACTGCATCATAATCAAGAGCTTGGTGAGTTTATTAGCGTCACTTTCCTGTTGGTCTAATTATTTTGTTTTAGTTCTATGGGATACAAAAAAGTCACTATGACGCATATCATTTGAAGTATTATCTACATTAAACGCCTCTTTTACAAAGATATTTGCAATTGATGAAAGATTATTGTGGCGTCGTTTGTCCTCAGTTTACATGACGAATACAGTAAAACTCACTGCAATGTCGTTATCGCCACTCCATTAAAATGCCGCGGTGAAATGTTTTTGTATAAGATTTAAATTATTAAATTTCGTGCACTTTATAATTGTTTTAACTTTGTTGATGTTAACGAAAAGAAAGAAAAATTGAGTCCTCAACAATACTCTTCGTCATTAAGTAAACAATATGCATAGGAATTTGTAAATACAACTTGTTGAAGTGTATATAAAACGTACCCACCGTTTATTACTATTGGCGTTTAAAACGTACTTACCTTACTAAAAATAGTTACAAATAATAATGTTTTTACAATTGGAACTTCATCACAGAGAGAATTTACTGTACCTAAAGTAATTTTTCTAATCTAATGAAAAGAAACTAAATTCCGTATTCATATTTTAATCTGTATAAAGTATGCATGCCAAACTGGCGGGCAGCATGCGACCCGAGTGATAATTTCTCCCTCTCAAATAAACCGTTAGAGATTTTATGTAAAAACATAAATGTTTTTAAAACGACATAAGATTATTACTAAGTTGTTGAGATACAATTCTAAATTATTGCATTTAATAGCAAAACAGGTAACCAATGTTCTAGATCAGGCCTAAGCAACCCAAATCACTCAGTGAGCCGATTATCAGAACAAATATTTTTGTGGTAGAAATTCTCAACTGATTTTCTGCCAAGGAGCCACGAGATTTATTCTTCGCGAACTTCATTTTAGAAAAAAGGGATTCACAAAGCGAAGTATTATTGCATCATGATTTCTCAAGTTTTTGAATTTTGATTCTTCAACGTATTTGTTGTAAAATTGAACTATATCTTCTTTTCAAAAATGAATTTTAATTCAATATTGCATTGCAAATAAACTATCTCCAGCTGCAGTAGTGCCGGTGCTGTGCTTGCATCCACGTCAATCGAAAATAGACGGTTTTTAAAGAAATGGGCCATTTTGTGTGGAAAACCATAAGAAGTTTTTGGGCCGCAAAAAAACTCGGAATGGGCCGCGGGTTGCACAGGCCTGTTCTAGATAAAGTCTATTTTGATCAGTTCTTGCCCTCATTAAACAACTGTAATCCTAATACTATAACACCCATCACTTCAAATACGGCCCTGACGATTCCTCCAGTTCGACATGCCTGCTTTAAAAGGTTAAGGATCACTCGTCAAGAATCTAGACCAGTGGTTCTCAACCTTTTTTTGTCTGCGTCACCTTATGTTCAGTTCATTCCGTTATGCGTCACCTCGTCTACAGTTGCATTATCTTCAAGTCACATTTAAAGATAAATTGGGCTTTCCCTACCACATAAATATAAAATTTTGGCATTTAAATAATCATGATTGTTTATTATGCTGGTTTTGTTTGTTTATTTTTATCCGGAATATGATACACTGTGAATTTATCAAGTATTCGCGTCACCCCTCAATAATCGTCGCGTCACTCTAGGGTGTCATGTCAACCTGGTTTAGAACCACTGGCCTAAACATAGAATAGAATTGAATACCGAATAATAATCATCTGGGTGCTTTCTATTCATCAGGATCCAGACGGCAGCGGAGTGGCGACTATCACCAGCGGTGGTCTGGGTGAGACGAGGGTGACGATCCACCTAAGCTCGTCTTTCACCAAAGGTGCCACATTCACGGTCCAGATCATGGGTCAGCCAGCAACCGATGTGTCAACAACAGAGTCTTGATCAAATACATACATATATATATATATATATATATATATATATATATATATATATATATATATATATCGTCATAAGGTTTCAGATGTACCCAGAAAAAGCACTGCTGTAAAAAAAAACGTGACAAATAAATAGAGCGAACATTTTAAATCGATGGACTTTCATTTGTTTAACATTCCGTCAGTGCGATGTGGTGCGATGTGCAAGTAAAAATTATCTTAGGGAGCATATACGCATCGCTAACAACAATTAGATAATTTTATCATACCAACCGAAACAATGATATTATTTACCGACGTACTTTATATAAATTCAGACGAAAAATCAAAATATCTCTAAAAACAATAGGTTTTATAAAAAATGTTTCAGACAAAACATGCAGGGTTAATGAGTAAACTCCTTTGTTATTCTGAATACATAATACCTATGGACGGTCCTGTCAATGTCCCGCTTGGACATCACTGCAAGGAAAGTTTAGTTTAATTCGACGGTTAATCTAATATATAACAAGTTAGGAAAGTGTACAACGTATCACAAATGGGCGCGTTTCGTGCAATGGAGTATTAGAAGGAAATTATACACTTGTACGTAAGGGAAATTGCGTTTTAAAGTTCTTTTCCTCATCATAAATAATCCATTTTATTCCTATTTTAAAATGGTGCATGCACACGTAAGTAAATTAAACGTTTGTTTGTGAGATTGTTTATGTTAGCAACAATGAAGAAGTAACCATGCAAGAAATTTTCTAAATTCAATTCGATTTAAGACTTTCTTGTTCGATTTTATGGATAACGGCTACTCTTACGATAAAAATGTATAGGAAAGGAAATACTCTTCTTTACCAGTTCTACAACTTTTATTTGAAAAATATTTTGATATAAGCAATGCTTTACGAGATATGACGGAAATTTAATTTTTTGTCACCAGTATAGTGGTACCCCTGATTGGTTTATGTGATTCATTTTTGCGATTTTCTTATTATATTTTATTGTAAGTCCTTAATATCAAATTTGATGAAAATCCGTTCCGTAGAAGCCGAGAACGAACATGCGGACGGACGGACAGACCGACGATAATAGGCGCTCACGCAGGAAGCGAAACGCGCCTAAAAAGTAAACTAATTGAAAATATCTTCAAAAACGTACAGGTATTAATATGCAAAAAGGAAATATATGACATTTTGTATTCCGTTATTTACGCTCCCGTTAAACGTAATAGGGGCGTTTTCTTTTAAACGTAAGGTTGAATCGGTGCAACACTTTTGCGTTGCGGACCCGTAAGTAATGCAAAGTAATCCACGGATGGCGCGACCTGCGTGTTCATTCTTCGTGATCATCGCTTAAAAATAAAAATTTTGAAAATTCGAATCTTTATAACGACCACGATCCGTTAACTTTTCTTGAGTGGTACGGTTCAGTGCGAGAATACGCTTGCAACGTTGGACGTGGCGTGGAAGATAAGAGAGGGGAGATTGGAAAGACGGTGCGAGCGTAGACAAACGAGTATTTATCGTGGTCTTATTTTCTTTTCAGCCATGTGAAATGGACCTTGAAAGGCACAAGCGCAAGACGAAGCGAAGAATGATGATCACGGACGATGTCTCGATGGTTACTCAGCGGAAAAAAATCGGTGTATCATACTCTGCATAAAACTGTTATCATAATCGCGCGCCCACAGTCGGCCAAGCACTGAAGGGTGGCCGGATGCGAATATCAATGGAGGCCCCACGGTATTAATACTTACAGTAATAACGTACGATTTATGGAGCCCCGGTTTAATATTATAACTTTTACGGGGAGTTTCTTTATGGATAATTTATGAAGAAGGAATGAACGTGAACGCAAGGATTATTAGTACTGCTCATTTCAAGCGAGGTATATTTTAAGTAATTTTCGATTGTTTTATTAATTACTATTGATTATAAAATAAATCGGTAAATCACAAATTCAATATTTCCTTGACTTCGCTTCTAGTACTACATATATCGTTTTGCAGTTATTATACATTAGACTACACCAGCGGTGGCCAAACTGGGGCTCGCGGGCCACATGCGGCTCTTTTAAATTTCTATTCAACGTTTTTCGCCGTACAATACAGTGACGTAGTGCGACGTGAGACATTTTGGGGGTGCCTAAGGGACATGTAATCTATCTGAATCACTTCGGATACAGGTTATGTACTGTTCGTGAATTTATGAACACAGATGTGTCATGCAGCTCTCGAATTTTCGAAGATTATCGCATGCGGCCCCGAGGGTAACTAAGTGTGGCTACCCCTGGACTAAATCATTGTTATTTATCTTGTATTGACATGATAACATAAACCGCAAAGAACGGCTTCGGAAACTGTGTACTGCGACATGGGGCTCACATTTCCATTCCTGTTACGAATGACATGGTACCTTGGTTTACTATTCTCATTATTTTTTCAATAGAATCATAAAGCGTGTTATGGAATCAGGTTAATTTGGACTAATTTTCCGAAGGTGAATAGTATGTACATACCTATTTATTTTCCCCCACCATGTAAATTCTAAAATGAGCTATTATAGAATGAATTACCAATATCACTTTGCTGCCATAATCCAGTAAATTATCAAAATAACTTGTGTCGTCCTTAAATGATAAATTAGACGCCCTTTTAAATCGCAATTCTTATCATGGCTGTTCTTCATAGAAGAGTTAATTTCTAACGTTTTTCATAAACACCGCTCGTGATGTTGAGATAGTAACTAAAAAATCGAAAATGTCGTTTTTACATGATAAATTCTACAAAGAGAAAAATCCTTCGGCAAAAATCGAGTATTCAAATAATTTCCAATATCCAACCAAATCTTGGTAGGTACCTACGTACCTACGCTTTTCGCGCTGGATTTGATCTTTATGATCCTTGTTTCCCAAGGGCGGATCCAGGCTTCATCTATGAGGGGGGAGGGGAGTAATCAGAATGAAAAAATAAACTATTTGAAAATATCGTAATTCATGTATATTTTAATACAGACAAAGGTGAGATATAACTCTTTGTACAAAAAAATGAATGTAGTAAAACGGTATAGAGGTTTAGGGGTTAATTTTTTCTAGTGTTCAGAAATCTTGGGGGGGAGGGGGGATAATTACCTCCTTTACCCCTCCCCCCCTGTATCTGCCCTTGATGTTTCCTGGTTATCACGAATTACTGCTTTTTGCTTTCATGCTCTCACGACATGCTAGTCTCGGTATCCATGCGTGAAGACATTCCTGTTTCGCTGACCTTTTTGTCCTATCAACTGTAGGGGAACGAGTTTAAAAATGAATTCAATTGCTGGAGTAAGAGATTTCGCATAAGTTGACCTCGTTTAATGACGTCAAATGTCGAATTAAAGAATGGAATTATAATTAAAGTTCAATTATCAATGATTTATATAATATTACTCTATTTGTTATATAACGTTCCATTCATGGAAATGAATTTTTTACATAGTACCAGATTCATTTTTAGAGAATTTCTCAGCAAAATAACACTTTTATAAGGACGATAATCTGGGATTGTGGGGCCGTTTATATACCAGGAATGACGGAACAATTTCATTACGTTGTTGCAACTTTGCTTTGATAAAGGGTAAAACCCGTATTTTGTGCGAAAGACAGGTTGAGGGCAGGTGAGGGTGTTGGCGTTCTTCGGTACCACACCTGCTGCCACCATGCGGTGAATCAACTTAATCTAGAATTCTTACGCCTCCTTCGTGTAATGGCTGAATGAAATTTGGTAGGGAGTAGTTAACCTCATGTTATCATCAAAATTTTTATAAACCAACGTATAGTCGTTATTATTTGTGTGCCAAAATGGTATGGAATCTGTTGTATTTGCATTTTGTATGTCTTTTTAAACTTTTTGAGCCTTAATGTTATCGTGGCCGGTTTTCCAGATGCAGTTTATGTTACTGTTTAGCCGTCAAGGCAAACTGCGTCTTCAAAAGTGGTACGTCGCACATCCAGATAAGTTAAAAAAGAAAATTACGAGAGAATTAATCACTACAATATTAGCAAGAAAACCAAAGATGTGTAGTTTTTTAGAATGGAGAGATGTGAAAGTTGTGTACAAAAGGTTTGTAACTTTGATTATAAGATGTTATTGTGATGCACTCATTTTTTCCAATCTTTCATCTAATAAATACTTTATAGGTATGCCAGTTTGTATTTTTGCTGTGCCATTGAGCAAGAAGATAATGAACTCTTGACCTTGGAAATCATCCATCGATATGTGGAACTTCTCGACAAGTACTTCGGAAGTGTAAGCAAATTTGCGACAATACCACTTATTTGAAATATGGATCTGTGAAAGAATGGCGGTAAAAACGTCTGTGCTCATAGACTGTGTTGTCCCCCAAAGCAGGAAGTGTAATTTTTTCTCTTTGTTATTAAATTTTAAATGAATATAGGAAATCTATGAAACGTTTACAAACATACTTAAGTATTTAATTTTTGTTGCCTGAATTTTACTTTCTATTTTGTATCTTACCATACATTAATGTTGTTTTAAATTTCTTGCATGTGTATGATTTTTAGTCTATGAAGTTGCGATTTTGTGTTAAGTATTTTCTTGTTTTTTTTATCATTTCCAGTTAACTTAATGCGTTTTTTGAATAATAATTGATATCGCACATTTATAAAATTTCGTCAGCGGGTTAATGGTTTTTATTCTGCCCAAATCACAATAAATATCTTCCACTTAAGTTAAATGAATGTTTTCTCAAGATGATATAAAGGGATCATCAAATGTCCTTGTATATACTCACCTATTACAAGAGAAAAATTGTAATTGGCAAAAGGAAAAAATAATCAGTTCTCGTTATTCCTAATAAGTTCATTTGCTGAGGAGTATTTGTTTTTCTGATGTACCCTTTCAAATTATTATCCACTACATATCTGTTTAGTGATATTTTTGTTTGTATGGCAAATTAAGTTTTTGAGTTCTGCATATTCATTTTGAATATTTCACTAAGTGAAAGTATTTGTGTAAAATAGCCGCCAGAAGAACCATCCCATTAGCCAGCTCATTAACTTTTATGGATTTTCAAAGGTAGATCAGCGATTTTGAAACATTTTGGGTTGAAGACCTCTTTATGTTTAAAGTACTAAGAAGTGTTACCATCATCATTAGAGTATGATCACAGGTTTTTTCCTAGTTAATGAAATTGTTAAAAACTTTCTTGTACCTCAGGTTTGTGAGCTGGATATAATATTCAACTTTGAGAAAGCATATTTTATCCTGGATGAGTTGCTTCTCGGTGGAGAAATACAGGAAACGAGTAAGAAGAATGTTCTGAAGGCGATTGCCGCCCAGGACTTGTTGCAAGAGGTTAGTTATGGGGAATATCCTCTCGAGCTTTGAGTGACACTTCTGCCATACAAGTACTACATTGTGTGCCTTGCTCTGTGTTATTTTCCATTACCTTAATCCCTTGTCTTCATGGCTTATTTGTATTTGCGACACAAAGCGAATGCTTCAGTGTGGAACGAGAAAAGTAACGTGTAGAAAGATGTGCCATAACATAAAGGTTTATTTTTTGCAGTCTCGGCATTGATTTTAGAAAATCATGCATTAAGACTTGCATACCTGTGTGAAATTCCCTTTTTTTGGTAGCTTGTTTCCTAGTAGACGATGTAACTGTACTGTTAATTTGGGGGTATGTCATTGTAGAATATAATTTTTTAACAGTTCCTGATAGAGGACAGATATACAGTTTTTTATTAATTAGACTTTCTCGCTCTCGATGTACTATTTAACATAGCAGCTGACTCAAGTTGTAATCTTATTGCAAAGAAAGACTCCCTCCCCTTGCTCAATTTTACTCATTTTGTAGTGAAGTAATAGCACATCCCGTTAAACCTCGCATTATGTACAGTGTTTGTTAACTGTTTGTAGTGCAGATCTATCAAGTTGTTCCTGATGCTCATTAGCGTAGCATGTAATAGCATGAAGTATGTAATGGTATAGAGCAGGGGTTGGCAACCTATGGCACGCATGCCAAAAGTGGCACGTGAGGTGATTTTGATTGGCATTGCGAAAGAAAAAATAACATTTTATATATTTTTACAAGTATGCGGGATAATGAAAGATCTTTGGAAATTTAGTGAACTAAAGACGTATTTAATAGTAAAGAGTAAATATTCACCTCTAAAGTCTGCTTATTCTAATTCTGTAACACTGTTCTCACATAGTTCTCGTGTTCTCTATTGCCGCCTTCGTGGCTAATGAACACAAAATATGGAAATTCAGACCGATCAGTACAAATTCATACCGTTTACAATGTGATCCTATTTTAAGTAAACCGGGGGTGATCAAATAATTTAAAAAATTATCGTTTTATTAAATTAAAATTTCTTACTGGCACACGAGACCGTTCATTGGTGTGAATTTGGCACACAACTTGTGAAAGGTTGCTGACCCCTGGTATAGGGAGTCCTGAACTATTTTCAAGGTTTGTGAGGAGTTGATTAGATTTGATACAAACTTTTTACATACAAGTGTTGGGCCGTTCAGAAAGATTCTGCTGAATTCGCTTCTGTCATAAATTGTGATAGGAAGTGAATTGTACGTGAAAGATGCTGTAATTTACTTGCCATACTTGGATGACGACTTGCTCACGGATAACCAAGACTCCTGCAGTAGATTCTTCCGTTCCCTTATCTAACCTAAAATAGCAGCATGCCACACTGCATGCCTGCATGGACAGAGAATGGATGCTAGATGACATTGTACATATCAAAGCTAGTATTGGGCCAAGAATTTTGATGCACACCCTTTGAATTGAAATTTCATTGTAAATAAATACACATGTACAAATTTTTTGACACCAGTATTTAATAGGATTATCAAATCATTAGGAGACACATGCCTCATTTTCTCCTTCTTGATATTCTTGTAGCCTGGCACTGAGGAATGTATGGAATGCAGCTTTGTTTGAAGCATGTATGGCTGTGATAACTTCCCTGTTTCATTGATTATGAAATGAATTGTAAAAATAAGGCTTTTTGCTTTCTTTGTTTTGATATCTTGTTCTACCTATGGGTCTTGTTAATCCTAAATTTTTATATCTCCCTTAATTTGGTCCCAGGACTAGGGTTTGTTGATAAAATCAAAGGGTGTGCTCGTCAAAATTTTTCCTCAAACTTTAAAACAAAACCCGTAATGTGTATTTTGGGCAAGTGCATCGTGTTGATGTCATGCATTCAGGCATACTGTATTTTGTGGTAACTTGTAACCTTGAGAACCTACAGATTCAGTATTTCAATTTTGTTAAATTAAAAAAAAAGGAAAACTAATTGTTGTTTTAGCAAAACATTGTTGTAACCAGCTAATTGTTGCCAAACTTAGCATGTACTATTGTTTCTTTTTTATATTTAACTAAATCTAGTCCAGTAATTGAATGATCTTATTATATGTTTTTGGTACAAGCATCCTCACTCTGCCTTTATAATAAACTATATACGCAGAGAAATTTCAACCCCCCTCGGCTTTTATTTGGTGCTTTGTTCTTCATGTCAGTCGAGGGGTTTTAATGGAAGGGTTGACACCAGGGCCACCATGTTTCTGTTAGGTGGCATGGTGTAATAACTATCTCCTATTGCCTGTCCTCGGGGTCTTCAACACTGAAATTGAGGAAATATTTATTACTAGGGCTGGGAGTAACTTCAGATGTTAGAGAAACAAGCATATTTAAAGATCTTAAACTGCACAGTTTGTGCAGCATTAACTAGTGTTGCTATCGTGCCCATTCCTATATTCAGGTGATTGATCCATAATTTCAACTATGGTAGCTCGTAGTTTCATTTGGGTGAAGTAGTTTTAAAATGATGATGAAATGTTTGTTGAGATCAACAATGTTAGACTCCTAACTATAGACTTATGCAAAGTCAGTTTTTGAATGAATTTAGCCAGATGTTTGTTTAGTGTTGTTGATTTTGTAATTTTTACAAATTTAAGATCTGAAAAGGCTCTGATTAATTTTGAAAATACTCTATAAAATGAATAAAAACATCAATATTAACATTTTAAAATGAAAAACTATTTAAACTGATTTATGGTTTTACTAAATGTTGCTAATATTAATCAGTATTCTTTTATGACATCCAAAGCTTTTTGCTTTGGACAAATGAAGTAACATCAAAATAACTCATATATGCATATATCTTTTTATTTATTTATACATAGTATTTAAATAGCCTCATCTTAAATATTGTAACATTTTTCGGATACAAATATTGGATTTCCTTCCTGTCATTTAAAATTTGATGTTTAATTATTTGTCTCCTAAGCTGTAAAATCTATGTTGTTTTATAAAAATTTGATGTTGAAGACCCCTGATCAAACTTGTACCTGTTAAAATATGTGAATGTTAAATAATTTAGCTATAAATTTAACTGATAAAGTTATCCCTAAAAATCATTTTGAATACATTTATGCCACAGGTCCTATATATATTACGATCTGTGCAGGTTGTTACCCATCTGATTTTTAATTTAACAATTATATAATCTGTAAAAATTGTCATTTTGTCCTTTTAAATTTTGATTACATGAAACTGCTAAGAGAGAGAGAGAGATATATATAAAATATAAATAATTAGGAACATGATTCCCCCTCATTCAATATGTTGTAGCTTGTGTGCATTAGTTCACTCTTTAATAATTTCAGTTTTATCATGCACAGAGTTAAAATGAGCAGATACTGTTAGAAAATCAGACTGAGTCCCAAGTAAAGGTTGTGTTTATGTTCAGTGATTGAATCAAAGGAAAATCGTTTTGTTGTATAATTATATATCGTGTATGAGATCACTACATTGGCGTATTTGATCCAACCAGTTTCTTAGAGTGAAAAATTTTTCAGCTTGGAGAGTCATTAAATTTTATTTAATGTCCTTATGTGTTCAGATATTTTTCAAACTGTACCTACTTGGTGCATGAACATCATGTCTAGTTACTGTAATGTAACATTTATTAACCATTTGTTGTGAATGAAAATGAAATGTTGGTGGGAAAGTTTATGAACTCCATTTTATGAGAAACAAGAAAACCTTTATACTTCTTCAATTTAGTGATTAAATGTTGTTTTCCTCACAAAAGAAATCCGGTATTCTATAATTTCATTTCATTACCCCTCATTGCATAGCAGAAGTGGAATCTCGACATTTAAACACATACTCGTATTTTACAATCTGGACAAGCAGCACTCTTGTTCCATTATAAACAAAATCATTGGTGAGATATTTATTATGGAATGGTCATTACCAAGAGTAACTTTTTGTTAATACAGAGTTAATCTCCATTTGCATTGTTGAGTGAGACAAGAATTTCAACCTGTGGCTAATTCGTGTGTTAACTTATAAAATAATCAACGCTTACTTTTTAAATTACATTTGCCACTTATCAAGTTTTTCACATTTTTATTTATAATTCTTGTATGAAAAGATAAACCATTAAAAAATGATAGCAAGTTTAATTGGGCTGCATATTTATAAATGTTTTATTCTAATTTTCCTAAGAGTTAAAATTTATTACTTATTATCTTTAATGATGGAAAATTATTTCAAAGTTATTTAGCTAAAAATTATTGAAATTATCTTTAGTAGGAAATAGTTTCTATCATATGCCTATAGAGGCTTTAATCTGCTATTCACTTTATTCTTATGGGTGAGGTATTCTTCAGCTATTTTGCATGCATAGCTCCATTCTTGGTAAACCGATTCATTCTTGCCTAATGTCGTCTCTTTTGAATATTCATACTTAAAGAGTTCTATCAAGTATACTTGACTGTGTTACTACTAATTGAAGTATTATCTATATGAGTATTCATATTTTCTAGATAACTGTAAATTTTTCACATTCAATGTGCAAGAATTCCTTCGTGGCATGTATTTGGTCTACAATTGAAATTCGGAAGAAAAGTTTTATTGTTGCTGACCTGCAGTAGCGTGTTGGAACAGTTGTAATTTATATCCTGCCAAACGATCAAGGTTTAAACGAAGTTCAGAGCTACATTCAATGCATTGTTCATCATTATTCTCCTAAATGATCTCGGAATGAAATAATAAACATCTAACATTTTATGTTTAAGCTTATGTACGTACTCTTGCACATATCTTTTGAATCATTAACTTAGCTATTTATGACTAATTCACTGTGATTATATTATGAGCATTATGGTTTATGTTAAGTGATGACTTATACGTTTAATATTACTAATAAAATAGAAATGTGAAAGTAATTTGTAGTAGCATATTTATGTTAGAATAACTTAAGTGATACCATATTAGTTTGAATTACTGAAACATGATAGAAGCTTGTATTTCATGTTTAATACTTATGAAAAGTAAATTGTTTAATTCATATTAGATTTTTTTGTTCACATTTCTGAAATGTTCTAAGAAAGACTAAAGTTTTTTGTCAAGTACATTCTATTTGGTATAGTTAATATTGTTCAGTTTATAATGTATTTTTTCAAGGTAAATTTCCAAATAGTTTACAAGCACGATTTTCCATTGCTTTTCTACAGTATAGAATAATGTTTAATCCCTAAGATTAAACTATAAAAGTATATTCCTTGCATGGTACTTCTTCATTTATGCTCTGTATAATTTTTATGACAAGAAATTACTTGATTTTGAAATTTTAGGTTTGGTAGAGTTAGATGTATTTATTTAATAATAAAAGGAAATCAAAGTTATTTACCTTAGGAGATTAATTTTATTACATGCCTGATAATAGAAATGTTTGCCATTTCTGTTTGCACTTTTAATCTGTGCCTTGAAAGTATAAATAATGGAGTTATTTATTTAAAACTAGTCATGTCCCCTCTATGGGACAAAAGCTTTGGCCAGAAAGTTACTTTTAAATGCTTGGAAGTAAAGTTCAAGTGTAATTTTTAACTAGTAACCGAGAGGATTTCGATGGCCATATTTTGGTAAGTTTAAGATGAATCCTTTTTAGTCCATAAATGTACCCCATGTGTGGGGGGTGTTGTAGGAACATTAAATAGGATACTGCTAGCTGAAGAACAAACCTCATTCCATACCAAATTCCATTCTCCTTCCCCGACCCATCTCTCTCTTCTCTCTCTCTGTCTCTCCGCAAGGACGAAGCCGTCGAGGGAGCTTTAAGAGAAATAGGCCTCCTTTGATGGGCATGCCACCACTGGCATCCCCTTCTCCCGTCGTCATTATCCATCCACACCTGTGCGACCTGTGCCACTGGTCTTTACCCATATGGCCATATCGGTGGTGGGAAAACAAGCAATTTTCCCCGTATTAATTGGCAGCCTTGTAAACATTGGATCCTCGTGGCTCAGCCACCCGCACTGTGCTCCTCGGATGGAATTGAATTGACTATTCAAAATGGGGAAAAAAAGCAAACCTTTTTGAAAAATCCTCCTCTAAATCTTCCTTCGATCTGTAATTTTTTTCTTCGTGTTCAAGTCATATTGATGTGATAAGAGAAATCCTTCCAGCTATATTTTTTTTCATAGTGTGAAGAGTGCTAAATGCAAGATATTTTAAAGAAATTTGGAAGCAATAATGTGTATTTTTAATCCTCTCCATGTTGGTAAATGGGATTTGTCATGCACGACTATTCAGTGATTTTTTTTTGTTTTATTAATGCCATTTGGGAAAAAATGTAGCTTTTTTTATAGTTTTTCTATCCAATTCATATTGATTGCTCACAAAAGTAACGGGTTTCTAGTACTAAGAATGGAAAATTATACATGTACGTATTTACATAATTTCCAGATTGTTATTTTGAGTACTTTTCTCACCCTGCCCAAGCAGTGACTGTGTTTGGCGTACAGGGTTGGTAATTCTTGAATTAGGAATCACCAAACTATTGTGTCTTTTCCGATCAGAGGTTTGAGTTGGGAATATATTCTGTCAACAATGTTTGCAAGGCTTAGCCTCACATTTGGTACAACGTGAATGGGTGTGTTAATTGGTGGTGCATGACTAATAGAAGTGGTGAGGAGCACTAGGAAGTATTAAGGCTTAGATGTATAAATCTGATAATCGGTAGTTAGTTAAACCAGGGTCTCCTAAGTAAAAGAATAGTATTAAAGTTTTTTATTTTTTTCACTCGTGTTGGCAAGTTATCATAATCTTGCAGTCATTATTTTACTAACTAGCAAGAATATTGATTTCTTGTTTTTAATTTTTTAAAACTTTTGTTTTATGAAGTTGAACATTTTTTGTATGAATCTTCATGGTTGTTGTGCTCCCATGGAATAGGGTTGTATATTTGGTTTGCGCTTTCATTACAGATTTTTTTACAAGCTATAGGTTTGAATTTTTATGCTAAAATTCATTTTAGCAAATTAATGACTCAATGAATTATTATTAAGTTTAAACTTTGATTGGGGAATAGGAGCAGTAAATGCTGCATTTTAAAACACATTGAACAAAGGACATTTGTTGTTAACTAATGTTTACAGAATGCACATTTCTTGTATATTTTGCTGCTTTCTTGTTATAGTTAGTTTTGTAAATAAATCGATAATAGAACGAATCACTCAGTATCCACATAAAAAGTATTAACAAAGATGTGGTTAGGTTTCGTTGAAACTTGTAAGCATAAAAAGTTTTGCTCTCTATTTCACGATATGCAGCATTAAAATATCATGTATACCTTATTTAATTTTCAACATGTGAATCATCTTTTGTTAAAAACTTCCACGGCTTTCAAAATTCTCTTCAGCATTAGAGGCTTTCCAAAAAAATATTCTTTTCTAAAGGTTAGTCACTTCTTTTCACTAACTTGGCTTCTTGTATTATCTCATTAGTTCAAATAGCTACATTCCTTCCGCATCATTCCTTAAGAAGTTTTACATTGTGATGTTCTAATGCTCCAAACCACTTCTATATTGCAGAATAATGTATTTGTGATTACGTATTGTCTTGCCTCAGTACATCCAGGGAACAGTATCTGTCATTGGTCGCAAGGCTGGTGGTGCCTTAGAATGATCTGTCATGTGGAAATTATATAAAGGAATTACCTAAGTTTTCATGACCTTTAGACTGATGTAAGGAAGATGAAACTTCCAAAGTAAATTTTCACTTTGAAGCGATATATTGTCATTTGGGTGAAGTTGGTTAAGAATTGGTCTTGGAAAGCACTCATGTCTATTGTCTTAAATTTCTGTTGCCACCTTTAGATATGCAGTAGAAAACCGTTATCATGTAGTTAATAGGGGGCAGGAGTACTATTATAGAGCAGCCAAGCTGTAACAGAACATGTACAGTACACCACTGATTGAGCAAATTGTGATCAGGGAACCTGAAACCACATTTTAAAGGCAGAACATTATAACATGTTTCTACTGCATGTGCAAGATATTGACTTTTGTTAAAAAATTTTCTTTTTGTCTTCATTTCCAGTGATATCTGTCACCACTTGGGCAATAGTTTAAATATTCTTGTTTTTCTGTCTTTGTTATTGTAAAAATTTCTGTCAAGTGAGCTTACAAGTTGTCATGCTACAAATTTTATGAGTAATTGGCCATAATCGACAACTACCTATTTGTCCTTTTGTGTTTTAAATATCACTATGCTTATTATTCTCAGTTTTGGTGCTTGCAAAAAGATGTAAATTTTCCTAGACCATTGAAAAAGTTGGGTAGTGGCAAGACATAACTTGCTTGCTTCTGAGCTATGTTGTAAAGTGACACTAAACAATTTTTGATACTGCTAAGCATGTTTATGTATCAAATGATGTTTGGATTCCTCTAGGCTCTTAAGTATAAATATTGGAGGTGTTTTGCAAAGCAAAAACGATCTCAGCTTCCATGACATAGCATGCACCCAAAATAAAAGGATTTAGGTGCCTTTAATGACAGTAGGAGAAAAAAATAACTGCCTCAATGAAATATTTTTGAGGGGCATGGCCCACATTGTGCTGTTGCATTTGCGAATGCAGTGATCACTGGAAAAAAAGGTTTTCACTACTTGCATAAATGTTCAAAGCTGTATTATTTGGTGTTCAATGTTAATTTTCTATTTTATATTGATACACTATATATATTTCATACAAGCTGTCCTCGTTTCCTTAAATGTTTTTGTAAATCTCCTAAAATATATCTATATATACATATATAAATATATCTCTGAAACCTTATGACCAAAAAGAATTGTACTTAATAATAATAATAAATAAACCGTAAAGTGGATTATGATGCTGCCAATTATGATTATTTATGCATGTCTTGAAAAAATTTTGAGACTGGTATATTCTTGCCTTATTTTGTTGGTGTGACAAGAAAAATCTCTTAGGCCTACCTATCAGATGCCCTTATCTTTCCCATTCTTTTTAAAAACTGAGCGCAGCATGGACGGGAGTCTTGTTTTCATGTGGCCATCTTCTGAAGTCTATCTCCCATCTCTCTTCATTTTTGTAGGAGGAAACACCACAGGGTTTTTTCGAAGACCACGGACTGGGGTGACAGGGTAGCTGAAGAGATGCCCTAAGGATTCATATCCCTGTCCTTTGTACCTTCCCCCCTGCCTTTCAATTGCATAGTTCTGCATTCCCTTTTAATAAGAAGAACAAGAAATGCTTTCATATAAAAACAATGTACATAGATAATTTTCTCTGGTTCAAACACTCTTGAACTTGTCCTGTGAACATTTCAATGAAGTTTTTTTTATTGCTTAATCACCCTACTTCAGGAGTTAAATGTGAATGTCTTCGTGAAATAACTTAGCATATTTTGTCCTGATGTTTACCGTGCAAATATGATGCCACGTATTTTACGGCTAAGTACTTAGGTACTGAAGTTCTTGCATGTTTTTTTAACATGGATAAACTTCAACTTTTATCAAATATAGCGTAATTTTATCTTTTGATTGTTGAATTAGAGATGAATCATTTATATGGTTTCAGTTAATTATATCTCAGGACAATTTGAGAGCTTGGAAATAGATTGCTTGCACTGTTGTCATGTCTATAGAGCCAGAAATCCTTGAAAAAGAAGCTGCCAAATTTCACTTCTCAAATTGCTTCAAAGAATCAACTGTACTTGAGGCCATAATTACCAATCATTGAGATGAATAGTGAAATTTTTGGCTAAAAATCCAAACATCCTGGATGCTTGAGCATCCTGACAAGAATTTTTAGAAAGGAACATCATCTTGAACTGGTGAAATTTCCGTGGGTTAACTTTGCTGCAGTTGTTCTTTAAAGGAAACAGTTTTACAGATGTGTGAGTGAATTTGTAAACATACTGAGAAACAAAAGTTTAGCTACTTATGTACTGTTATTATTTAATGTTGATTGTACTTAAATATGTTAAGTCAATTGTATGTTTCTCACTTGTTAGATCGGTATTATTTTCTCATTAAAGTATACATTCCTTGAATCTGTTTCTCTCTATAATCGAGTTTAAGCAAATTAAATAGAACTTTTATAGGATGTTAGATGCAACAATCCTATTTTGGGAATTAAACTGAAAGTTTTTTGTTGATGGGCAAAGGAAGATATCAATTTCTTTAAAACACAAATAAGAAACTTTTTCTTTTTTATCTCCAGGCTGGCTAGTAAAAAACTAATATAGGGTGTTTTATAGTGTCAATATTAAATTAAGTGGATAACCCAGTTTTATGACATGAAAATAATTCATGTGTAAAGTTAAAAAAATCACTGAAAATTACTCATAAATATGGAATTTTAAATTATGGCTTAGTGTAACCATACTGATTTGGAACCTTTCTGAACTTTCTGTCTTGCAACATTACTAAGAATTTTTATTTGAATGCATATTTAACCTGGAAAAAATTGAGGCATATTTATTCCATGCAGTGTTTGGTGAATGTTCTCAAAACTATCGTTCGGCATGGGATTAATAATAAAAATGAATCAAAAAAATAGTCTGTCCAATGAAATGGTATAACATAATATTCAAAACAATATAAGCAAAGCATCAATTGTTTAAATCTAATAAATGTTTTAAAGTCACGCTCATAAACTGAATTTTAATGGATTTAAACAATTGGTGAGTTTCCCCCTGTTAGATCATGTCATACCTTTCCTGTAAGCAGCATTTCCTACGAAAGTGATAAGACTGACTCAACAGTGAAAAAAAACAAAACTAATTTATTTCATCATTTTATGAAATACACAAAATAATCATTTCATAAAATTGTCAAAAATGTAATATTTCTACACAGACGATTCTTATCGATAGAATGGTTGATGATCCCAGCCAAAAAAAAAGTTCCAGTGGTACTGATTCACATGAGTACCATCACTTCAACATGTAAGAAACTTCAGTCATTCAATTAACAAAGACAACACTTAGAATGAACACATCTTCCAAATATGATATGAGCAAAATTTTTTAAATATTTCCCCAAATCTTTGGCCCCAAGGTTTATGAAAATGGGAATAAGGAATGATTTCCTTTCGAGTTCATACTTTCTCCTGAAAGTTAGAGATTTTCCAAATGCCCGCTACAGTGAGGACAACAATGCATTGGGGTAGTGTCAGGTGGGAAAGGCATTCCACGGCTGAAAGCGATGGAGGCTCCTGAAACCACCGCACTACAAGCCGCATCAGGTATGCATGAGGAGAAAAGAAGACTGTTGCTCGCAAGCTATAAAAAAAGAACGTAATGAAGAAATTATCATAATGACCAAAGACGACAAAGATGTAAAAAAGTTCAAAAAGCAAAAAATTTCTTTTCAATGTGACCAAAGTTACTCAAAAGCTTTAATCTGAAACCAAACAGAGCTATGCAGATTTGCCATCAACAAACCCACTTCAAACAGCCTTAACCATTATTCTTCCAAAATGGGTGGCCTAAACAGTTTTGTAATATGTTACCTTTTTTGCTGCCTGCTCAACTGGAGTAAGTGCTTCAACATCATTTGTTATATCTCTGGTACCTAGTTTTCTCGTTTCACCACCTGTCGATCCCAAAAGCCTTTCGGACAAGCCTCCTCCGATGCGGGAAAGGGCAACAGACAACTCATGTAGGTTAAGGCTACCGCTGGTTTTCCCTGAATGTCCACACCTTTCTGTACGGGCCCTGCCACAACTTGTACCATCTATTCCTGCCCATGCTGGATCCAAATTTTCTCGCAATACCAACAAAGTCCTATAACAAATTATTTTTTCCATCTTCAAAAGACATTGTCAATGCACCGAGACTCGTCCAAAGGTATTAATTTACATAACTGCCGAGTGGTCTCAATTTATGCTAGCAAAATGCAAAGCTGCAAGAGATATATACCCAAAACTCATTATTATATAAGTTTCTCATGAAAGATAAAAACTATATATGAATTTGTTGTACCAGCATAAAAAAGTCTTAAATTAACGCCAAAGTCTTAATTAGAACTAATATTTTTACATCCAAAATCTTTTCAACTGACAAAACAATTATATGTTTGATCCAGATTCACATGAATTAAAGATTGTTAGCAAGATTTTATGAAAAATAATGAAATACAATTATTACCAGTTAATTTTTGTCTATTCACCTCAATCTTTTTTTTAAGTTCAAAAGAAGCTGGAGAGGTACAAATGCTATACCTGTATGTGTTAAACAAGCCCTCGCGTATAGATGCTCGTTCCTCAAGCAATCGATTGATAGCCTCCTGGAGATCTGTCGTTCTTTGGCTGAAGGCGGCTTTCCAGCGAGCTAGTTCTTCGACCATTATACTAAAAATAAAAATGCAATTACTATACAATCAATTTAAAATAAAATGGCAGCTGGTCAGGGCTGGATTCATGGCAGTGTAATCAGTGAGACTATACCAGGCCCCACGTTCTATAAAAACTATTTATTGTACATGTTAATTACATTCTTGAAATATTGGATAAAATGTCGAACATTCTCGTAATAAGAAAAAAGTTGCTTTATATATCAAAACTTACTATTAAAAATTTTTTGAATCGTAAGAGGCCCTGTGCAAATGCTTTCCACTGGGTGCCACAGTTTTCCAAGCCGGCTCTGCAGCTAGTTACTTAAGGCACGAATGAATTTTATTTGAAAATTTGAACCCTCCTTTCACCTTATAATTCACTGAGTACCAACTAGACAAATCTTGAATTACGAATTTTGAAGAAAAGCCATAATAACTTTACCATTTTTGGTAATCAAATTGAAAGCCAGCATATTTCTTCAATCGACTTTGGCTAATGTTGGACAATATATTGGCTAGCACAACTTGCAAGAAGCACCCATTTAACACTACGGTCTCAACAATTTAAGGGAAAAAATGTAGCTGAGAAGGTGAAATAAAATGGTGACGCTACTCAGATAATAAACATAATTGATCTGAATAAAATTGTCAGGAAAATATATCTTCATATTAAACACCAATGAAAAGTTTCATTTATGCCATCTCATTGACATCTATATGTAAATAAATAAATGAGAAATTCTCAAATACTAATTGCAATTATCAAACTTTCATACCAGGAGGATTGGCTTTAGCTTGAGATGGCACCATGGATAGAGAACCCGAATAAAAACAAACAAGAGGTTTAACTTAGCATTTTGAATTAATTTCATAAAAAAATATTTTCCTTTTGTATAAATATACATAGTACATATTTATTCATTGATAATATTGGATGAGAAAATATTCAAAATTTCTTGAAAGACGAATATGCTCGTTAGTAGTGACACTACATGCCTGCTAGCAAGAAATTTGCTTCTCCAAACTTCACACTGACTTGCCAACCACTCTGTCTGTTCACGGTGTGTGGAAAGACGTTTAGCTGAAGACAGCAAAGCACGAGAGAGATGCGCTTTATCTTCTGTTAAGTGATGCACCCTGCTCTCCAAGTCTTCCCCTACAGCTGCTACCAGAAGAGTCTTCAGCTCCCCATTAACCTCAAGAAAACAATAAATTATTAATATACCCTTCTTACAAAACTACATAAATCTATCACAACTTTGACAGCACACATTATTGAGGTGATTTTATTACAAAAAAATCTAAGATTCAAATTTTACAGGTAGAAATTTCTTGCCACATGCAGCTCTCTTATGTAGTAACTTATCCTGAAAATTTGGTTTCTCTAGGTTGAACCATTTCAGAGATATCGCCTGCATGGACTGACAGACAAAGTGAATATATAAGTGGATTTTTATAAAAATATCGCTAAAAATCAACTCAAATTCGGCTTATGGTTCACATAAAAACATAGTTAACACCTATAGCAGAAATGGTTAACTAAGCCTTTTCATAGGTATAGTAATTACAGTCGACGCTACTAATTGCCAGTATTATTGCTATTAGCCACTTATTCCAATCAAATGCAGAATTCTGAAACAAAATCCAGTTTAAAGCATGCAATTTTTTCCCATTATATCATCACATTTGCTTTCCACTAATCAAAATTTCATCCGATCACCTACAGCTAAAGGAAAATTCATTAATAAAAATTCCTCTTCATACTTATATAACATTGTATCGATTTGCCTACAACACTTTATGATGCAGACCTACCACGAAAAAGTCTGCATGTTTTACTGCATGTATATTTAAATTTCAGTCCCCAGTGAGTTTTACAACAAATGTACCCTAGGTACTTCCCTGTTTTGGCCCCGCAAATATTTTTCTAATTTTCAATGTCGTATGCAGTCTATAAAATGGTATCACCTTTGCGAGCCTTCGGCTCACTTTATCTTTAATCGGGTGTAGGCTACTCAGGGCACTAACGTGCCCTTCACTACCCTGGAACGAAAGTATCCCTCACCAGTGGGCAGTGATTGGGTGGATAAATGTCGAAAAAAGAAACAGTAGACCACATACGACAATTCTATTTTCTCCCTGATATTGCGAATTACCCAGCCAACTTCCTCGATGCGATTTGTTGTTATGCTGAGCATATGAATTACCCAGCCAACATCAGAGAGAAAATACAATTGTCATGTACGGTCTACTGTTTCTTTTTTCGACATTTACCCACCCAATCACCTCCCACATGGTGAGGGTTTCTTTCGTCCCAGAGTAGCGGAGGGCGCTACAGCGTCCAGCGTGGTCTACACCCAATTAAAGACAAAAGCGAGCCAAAGGCTTGCCAAGATAAATAACAATAAAAAAACTGTCAACGATACTAAAATAAATATAATTTAACATTGAAAAATATTAGCGGGTCCAAAAAAGGTAAGTACCCTACCCTATTTTCTTGAAGCAAAGATTTGTCTGCAAGAAGAGCAAAAACTTTAAAATGATTATGAAGCTTACCTAAAAGCACTAAAATTATATTTTACTCTCTTTTTTGTAAACTTAAGGCAACAATTTTTTGTCAATGAAAGTATAACCAGAAAACAGTACAGATGTGGAAGATCAACTGAGACGTTTGCAAAGATTAGGGTCATTGTCAACATTATAAATTAATTAGAATGTCTTCAAATCAAGCAGCATCGGACATAACTACGTCACTTATGATGTAGTTGTGCTCAACTTTTCTTGAAAATTACTAATTTGAACTGAATAAATGAAGAAGAATCAAAACTGTGCCACAGAAATGAAATACAAGATCTTAACCATTCTAAAAACCATTTAAATATATATACTTGTGCTTGAAATTTGAGTTGTGCCTCCAGTTGGTTTCTCTCCTCTTGCAACTGAGCAACTTCGGCTTTCATTTTCTTGCGTTCTTCTTCCCATGCTTCGTTCAATATTCCTTCACTTGTCAAACTGCCTTCCAATATAGATCCATTTTCAACCTAATAAGGCAACAAAATCTGGAGGTGAAAACATATTCATGAAGTAAAAAGCCAAAGTTTAAATATTTAATGAAGTAATTCTGAAACATATGTTCTCCAACGAACTCTGAATTACTGATTTGAACTATTTGAATATCACCCTCTACCAATCTGGTTTCCGGAGATTCTGGACGAGGATCTTGAGACTCGGTGGACACCAGTGACGACTTTCTGCTCCTTATTTCTCCATTTTTTTTCTTCACTTTCTTTTTTGCTGGTGGTACAATTGGTTTTACTGCACCTTTGTAAGGCTCATATGGAACGAATTTTGGCTCTCGTCCTGAAATTCGAAATTGATAAGACTACTGATTATTATTATTGTTACAAAATTAATATTTTCTGAAACTGTAACTTAATATATATGTATTGGAGACTTGCCTTTTAAATTCCCTATCAATATCTTTTCCTTTTTGGTCTTTAGAAAATTATGAGGAGTTAGAAATATTTTCTCAACACCTGTGTCAGGAGGGGCGGGGGTGTAACAGCTTTTATGATCTTCCGGTCTATATATCAATTTATCAAATAACGAATTACGTTGTATATTTTCTGTCTTTGGTTCTGGCTTTTCCATTCCATCGCCCCTAGTTCGCACAGGCGAAGGCTTTCGTTCTTTGTAATCCACTGTAACAACAACATACTTTCACAACAAACTATCCATTCAAAAGTAGGCCAGCGATGTGAGAACATTTCCCAATCCACCAATTTACCTTTAAGTGCCTTAACAATTCTTGAAATTTTCTCCTGAGTACTAGTTGAAAGTACGTGTTGCTGCTCATGACAGTTTTCTTCGGCAGAATCGTTCATTTTCTAAGTAAATAAAATAAAACAGACAACATCAACAAATCCCACACAATAATCACATCCACCATTACCCGTACACTACATGAGTTTCGTAGTTCAACTGTTTTCTGGAACATGGCGTGTTTGTTGTGGTGGGTGTGATATCCTTCAGGTTTGGTTGTAATTTGTGAGTTTGAGTATACCTTTGTGTTGATGAATGTTATCAGTCGTTGAGGTAAATTTTTTACGTAATAATCTTTTCGTTCTTAGTGCCAATACTACAATTTCAACTGAATGGTTGTAATAGTAAGAATTGTCAGAGCAAGCTTGTATGAATGTTAGAAGAAAATTTTTAAGCTAATCCGCATTATTTATCGACGAAGGTAAAAGAAAATGTGTATTTTCTAAAATGACTGAATTAATTATTGTGTAAATGGCTCCAAACTCTAGATCTCTCTCGAGGAGCCCGAGAAAACGGACGCAATCATCATCCGAGTCTTCGACGGACTCTTCCTCAGAAGTTTCATCATCCTCTTCCTCATCACCTTCTCCTCGTTCAGCTAAAAATAATAGGTATAAAGGCGATAGAAATGAAAATAGGACTTCAGCGAATTACCCTTATAAGTACAATAACTCTTCTGAAGAAAGAAAATTGATCAAAGAAAAATACAGTCCAGAAAACAATGACTATAAAGGAAGGTCATTTACTGGAGAAAAATCGGGTCCTAGTGACCGAATGACAAGGAATGAGAGAGGCAAGTTACCAGAGAGGAAGGGAATGAGAAGGAGAGATGACGAAGACTCGAGATCGAGGTCTAGAGATAGGTATTATGATAGGAAATTACCTACTGAAGAAAGAGATCGAAGTTACAGTTTTAAGTCGAAGGAAAGTAATCGATTCATACCCAGAAACATATCTAACGATAGACGAAGGTCTGGATCTAGGAACAGGTCCAGAGATAGACGAAGGAGTCGTTCAAGAGAAAGGACAAACGAAAGAGGACATAGGAGGGAATCTAGAGAGAGAGACGGCCAAAATGAAAGAAAACGCAACAACTCCTCGTACGAAAGGCGGAGCTTGGAAAAATCTAGATCTCCTTCACCTAGGAGTACAAATCGGAACAGGCCCAGAAAAGAAGAGCACATGGGAGAATACTCAAAGGATGCACGCTGTCGGTCAAACAGCGCAAATGACCGCCGCTGTTCTACGCCGCCAAGGGTAAGGGCGAAAGACTTCTTTTCCGACCGAAACAGGGATGGGGACTCTGAAAAATACGACGGCGAAAGGAGAAGAAAAGGCGAAGCTGACCGCAGCACGGACAGAAGGCACGCGGAGGAGCCAAGGAAAAGGAATGATAATGATTCCGAGAGCAGGCACAAACACAAGAGAACAGAGGAAGAGAAGGATTCGGCGTTAATGCCTCCTCCAGCATTTCAGCCTACTCCAAGTCAGCCAATTGCTGCTGCACTCCTGGCTCTGGCCATGTCTTCGTCGATTCCAGGTCCGGAAGGTAAAGATGATGAGAGCAACCCTTACCGCAAGTATGCAGCGATGGCATCAAATCTGAAGTCGTCGAATCCTGAGGCCTTTCAGGTCCGTGGTCCAGATTCAGAGGGTCGTTGGCCACACGACGGGTGGCAGAATGACGGTGGTGGTTGGAGGGGTAGGAGTGGGCGTGGACCTGGTGGCTTCAGGAGAGGAGGAGTGACGGAGGATTTCATGGAGCAGAGGAGACGCGAAAGGGAGCGCATCAGCTTGGTCGGTGTGCCAGAAGTGTGGGGAAAGTCACCGCCATATTCACCAGAGTTAGTTTTCTCTCTTGCTTAATAATTAATCGGTCGTGAAAGTTTTAACCCTCGTTAACGTGTTACCTTGTAAGTTTTTTGTCACTGTCAAAGTTTTTTCAAGAAATTCTTTTAAGCAATTTAAATGGTTAATGCTCTTATTAAATCATATACATTCAATTTATTGTCACTTTTACTTAAAGCGTTAAGTCTTGATTCAAATTTTATCGTTGAAACTTTAAAGCAACTAAGTCGATAGTTTTTATACACCTAAATATTGAAATTAAAAATATTAATGTTGTGTGAGGAAGATTGCATATTTTGCAGATTTTCATCTTTTGAGACCTCACTATAGGAAAATATTATATTTTGCATTTTATTTGAACTTGAAACATATTTTGATTATCCAGCATATTTCTTCATGTTTCTTCAAAATGCATAAATAATAATAATGCTCCTTCAATAGCCATAAAGGTAATTAAAATCAGATGCACATTTCGGCGACGAATCATTAATAGTGGTTCACCAATAGTAGATTTAATTAATAACCTTTATTTAATTAAAAAGCTTTTGATTGTAGCTAGAAAGCGAACCTCTTCTCTATTGAATATACTTCCGGTTGCACATGTGACGAACGTAGCCATTTTAGATTGTGAATATTTTTCATAAATTAGCTGCTTTTTTTGTCTATTTGGTATAAATTAATAATAAAAATGCCAATTATTACTTAATGCGTAATGTGCAATAAAAACCTAAGTGGCCAAGAGATAAATTGTGACAGAACCAAAATTACAAAATCTATCTCTCTTATGCACATTCATATACAAAACTCATTGCACAAAAACAAATATAAGGCTGAGAGCTTGAAATATGACTGGGTCCTTAGACGGGAGAAGATGGCTGGTCTTTCTACTGTGTAGTTCCCCCCCCCCCCACCCCCCCCCCTATGAATTGGGTGTAGCTGTTCACCTAAATTGATAAGCGTGGTCCTCTAGTCCTCCAGCTCATCTCTCCCTCGCTCAGCAATTGGGAATTCCACATTCCCAGTCTGAGCAAGCTGCATTGATGCGAACCTTAATCAGTGTTGTATGAATTTTTGGTAGTAAAAAACAATCCGTACTGTATCAAATCCATATTATAAGAACCCATGTTATAGGAGGGCCAGGTGTATTACTAAAATTAAAAGCCTGGCTATCTTTTATGAGGAGTTGGGTATACATTCCTGAATGATCATTTTCCTGAAAGATTCATTTTCCAGAAAACAGTAAACCAGTGGTGCTCAACCTTTTCTACATGTTAAGCAGCAATGCTGCTTTGGAAGTTGTCAATTCTTTGACTAGAGTTTAAATCAGAAGTTTCCTATATATTCTGAGGTGCCATTTAAGTGAAAATAAAGTTTAAATGAGGTTCTTATGGTTAATATTTCAATATTAATGGTTTTATTATAAAAGTTTTCAGAAAAATATAAATTTGTGGGATCTTGTGTGTTATACCCCCCATAAAAAAAATATTTCTTTTCGGCATTTTGTTTACTTTAATTTGTATTTAATGTAAATTATTGTATGTAACCCAAAAATTATTGTTTTGAAAAATATGGCGTATAACCCACAAGATCCACTTGTGTGCGTTAAATTTTTCGGATTACTTTTTCATCATAACTTCATGGGCCATAGGTTGGACACTTCTGCCATAAACCCTTGCCATTCACAGTTTCGGTGGTTCTCTGTTCATATCCAACTCAACCTGCCCCAAAGCAATCCGAAATTGTTCCTTAGTTGATTGGCCTTTTTATAACAAAACTCGTAAAAATGTAACAATATCATTCCAATTGTTTCTTTGAATATATGCCAACCCTCACAATACAATATGTAGTATGATGATATATTCCTTTAAAAAATGACTGTTTTTGCATTTCAGGTCTTACGAGAATGTTGGACTCGATTATACTATCAATGGCAGAAAGAGGGATGGAGAGGACTCAAGTTTGCTAGCAGAAAAGAAGAAGAAGAAGAAGAAAAGGGAGAAAGAGAGGAAAGAGAAAAAGAAAAGGAAGAAGAAAGAAAAAAAAGCCAAGGCAAAAAAAAGCAAAGCAAAGGTTTGTTGGCCTCAGGTCTTTCCTTGGATTCAGCTTTGACCATTAATGACAGTTCACATTCTCCTTTTGTTATCGATAAACTGATAAAATTGCCAGTTTATAAATTCTAGGATTATTTTACATATAACTTTTTAATTAATGGAATTACCTACATTGTCATTGTTTGTTGTGGTATTTCTTGTTGTATTTGCTGCTTCAAAATTAAATTTAGTAGTTTATTATTTTAAATAATGTAAGCTAGGTATGGAATTTGCCAAAATAATTTAGATTTTGTATGAGTAACACATCAGCATAATCATGGTCTTTCAAAGAACTATAAATATTTCATTTTGAACAACAGTATCCAATAGAGCAGTGGTTCCCTTATGAGGCCTCCTTGATGTGATTAAAAAATTTCAAGGACTCCCAACTTTTAAAATTGACTTTAAATGTGATTTAGCAATTTAAAAAAATAATTACTAATGAGCCTTAATGATATACCGTATTTAATCGATTGTAAGCTGACCCCCACTTTTCACAAGGGCACACGAGGAAAATTCTA
The DNA here is from genome assembly GCA_036926305.1 of Uropetala carovei. Classification (NCBI taxonomy): domain Eukaryota; kingdom Metazoa; phylum Arthropoda; class Insecta; order Odonata; family Petaluridae; genus Uropetala; species Uropetala carovei. Next base: position 2,857,693 of record JAXCHB010000103.1, on the reverse strand, counting down.
TGTTGGGTGTACAGAACATCCTGGTTTTCTGAGATTTGTCACGAAAAGAATACGAAAAATTATGAATGCCCCAGTTTTTTCAGCTTGTAATTAAATAAATAATTTATGAACTACAATTACAACAACATAAATTACGTTATATTCAAGCATTCAATACAATTTTTACTAACATGTAATTTGTCCCAGTTATGTCCCAGATTTTTAATCTCGCAACAAAAATGTCACTGTGCATCAAGATTTGATGTTTCTTTAGCATATGCTTTCACTTTTCTCTTAATGTCTGCAGAATAATGCATCCGTCCCATTATGGGATTATTTAAAGAAACTGAAAAACTTGCCAAAGTAAAGGGCAAAAATTTATGCTTGCAAAGGCACTAGGAAATGATGGTTGGCTCGGGGAATCCTAGGATTACGTGCACACTCATACTAGAGATGGCTTGGGAAATCCCAAATTACTCGTGTAATAGAGATGGCTCTGATTTTTAAGGCCTGGTTCTATTCTGAGTGGCAGTTTTTAAGGAGGTAAAAAAAGGAAAATAAGGTTGGCTTACAATCGATTAAATATGGTATATGAAGAACTTTTTCTATTAAATTGTGTGTTTATAATTAAATGTGGCTTTTTGTTATCTTTGTAAAAATAATACTCTTGACTGACTGATGTGCATGTTCCCCCCACTACTTTAGCATGGTGATTGAAGGACCATGCCGTAGTAAAAACAATAAGATCTCCCTTTGACATACTGTATCATTTAATTTATTCAACATTTTTTATCAGCGTATTGTTTATTTAGGATTAAAATTAATTCACCATCTTTGTTATCGGCCCATTTTCCTGCGGCCCCGGAAAATGCTTCACAGCTCCCTGGTGGGCTGTGGCTCCCACTTTGAGAAACACTGCAATAGAGTAAACTGCCACTTCTGGTTGACCAATTTTAACCCAATTCTATCTAGACATTGAGTTGCTAATAAAAATCTTTAATATAAAATTTTGTAAATTGACAGGCAGGCATAAACTGTAATGATGGGAAATGTGGAAAGAGGTGAAAAAATCTGCTATGACCAGGAATCGAGCCTGGGTCTTCTACTTGCTAGGTGGTTGATACTAGCATAGCTAACCCAGTCCCAGCCCAAGAAAATATTCCATTCTGAAACAGGAGAATTAGTCTGCTACGGTAGTTCAGTGGTAGAATATCCACCCGGCAAGTGGAAGATCCGGGTTCAATTCCCAGTCATGGTAGATTTTTTCACGTTTCCACATTTCTCATAAAATGTTGTATTGATCTGATTACATATTAGTTTTTGAGTTATTGCACCCACAAACTTCCTATATATCATACAGACATCATTGAGAAAATACTGAAAATGTATTCAGAGGACCTAAAAACATGTAATTTCATTGAAATCTCAAATTCGATCTTTTTCACAAAAACATTACTTTATACTGCATATGGAGTAAATAAAAATGAGAAAATGAACTTCAACTCATCAAAAACGTTAATTATATGTGGTGATTTATTGTTAGTTTTGCTTTATTTTATACAATGTTTGATTGAAAAGTTTGTACAGTAGTGCTATGATTATGGAGGGGAGTTCTTGCAGGCTATTTGGGTTGTTGTTCCCTTTGGACTTCATACACTGATTTTTCCACTTTTTGAAGCATTCCTGGAAATTTTTTCTTCGGGATCTTCAGGACATTTCCGAATTTTCTCGAATGACTTCCACTGTGTCAAATCTTTTTCCTTTAAGCTGTAATTTTAGTTTTGAGAATAGGAAGAAGGGGCTGTATCTAGTGAATAGGCGGGTTATGGGAGTAGAGGCATTTGAAATTTCACCAAAAATTCAGCCACAGATAGCACGCAGTGGTCTGGTGCATTGTCGTGATGGAGAATCCAACTGTTGTCGTGCCACAGTCCCAGCCATTTCTTTCTTACACTCTCTGGCTGTCGTTCCAAAACACCTTTGTAGAACTATTAATTGATTGTCTTATTGTTGGGGCGTTTTGATGGTGAACGATGTCTAAGGATTTGAAAAAAATGATCAACATTGTCTTTACATTCGAGCAACTTTGTCTTGCTTTTTTTGGTTGCAGCGAACCTTGGCTTTTCCATTGCAAGGATTGAGCTTTAGTTATGGGGTCATACCCATAGACCCATAATACATCACCCATAATGATCGAATACATGAATTTCGGATCATTTTCAGCACGTTCAAAGATATACTTGAGACGTTTTTTTTTGCATCATTGATCAAAATTTTTGGAACACACTTTGCACCGCATCGCCAAGTCTTCGGTTAAAATTGTTTGATTTGCCAAGTTTATAGCGGAATTGGATGCAAACTCTTAGTTCGATTTTTCCATCCATTTTCCATGTGATAAAATCCAGAGAAGCTACAACACATGCTTACTCAACTGGTCACTAATGAATACTGAAATAACAGACGGAGTACTGGTGTGGGGTGTGGTGTGCAGGATGAAGTAGACCATCCATCCCCACACTTCTACTCCATCCCTGTCGCCCATGGCTACTGTTTGAACTTTCCAATCACACCTTGTAGAGCTTTATTTTCAACTAATTGTTCCTTTTTCATTTTTCCAATTGCCACGCGCATTGGCAGAAACACAAGAAAGGTAAAAAGAAGAAGAAGAAGGAGTCATCCTCCGATGATGTTGGCAGTTCAAGTGAAGAGGAGCAAGATGAGTGGATAGAGAAGCCAGGTAAGATTAATCTAATTAAATTAATGGCAGGGCCCTCTATCGCATTTAAAAATTTATCCCATTTACTATAAAAATCAGAAAGGTGACATTTACTGCAATTTAATTGTTAAATGCTGATCGTTGTAATTTTTAGTACCGTATTTACTCGTGTACTCTACACACCTTTTTCCCAAAATGGCGGTAAAAATAGGGACTGCGCATCATACATGCAGATTTCTGAACAGGTTAAATAAATTGCGAGTCTTGATAGTAAATTTACTGCAACAAACGTGTGTCTAAGTTTATACTCTCAGAAGATGGAGAATTAGCGTTTAAATGCATGGTTTATACTGCTGTTGGTGCATTTTCAAGGCCACGATGGGCATTTTGACGATTGAGATGTTATATTTTCATAATATTAAAACTGTACCTTTTAAATTGTTTTTAAGCTTATTATTGTTACTCAAAATAACCAGTTTTGTCATTGAAAGTTTACAAAGGTTTACTATCAATTTTTACCTATACTTTTGCTGGAATAAGTTGGCATCTGGTATATGTTTGCCAAATTTATCGTGAGCTGCTGACGCCCTTTAACATAAGGGTGGCAACTACCGAGGAGGAGATTTCTGCTAGCATCAGCATAAAGAGATAATCCAATGCATTGCATCATGCAGGTCTCAGAGAGGGAGAATCGATGAAGAGGTCGACCTTTTTTAAAATCCCAGATGTGAACTTATTCTGGCATGAAATTATTTTTTCCCACCAAACTGGCCCAAAAATAGGAGCATGCGTGGTACACGAGGGTATAGTTTACACAAGTAAATATGATAATCTCCATTTCGCTATTTTTAAAAGTATTTTTAATGTCATAGTGAATGACATATGTACTTCTATATTCATGCTTTGCTGAAACTTTTCGTCATGTACTAATATTTATGTTGGATAATGATTTTTTAATTTTATTTAGTTCCTTGTCATTCATTATTGCTGCCAATTTCTCAGTTTTGAAGGTTGGCACCTGTCGTAAATGTGGCTTTCTGTAGAGGAAGATTGGAGAATCCTTATAAGTTTCCACAAATAGCTTGCTAAGCAGGGAGGTTTTCATTGCACAGTGGTGATATAGGGAGTAATGTGGATTGAGGGATTTAGTATAATAGGGAGGAAACTGGATTTTTTAAAATATGGGTTACATGGCAGTTACCAGGTGTAACTGATGTATGGAAATATGTTGCAAGTAGGTTCTATATATTCAGTCAAGTTCATTATAAGTGAGCAAACCTACTTTCTTGGAGATTTATATTTGCCTTAAGACAATTTCTTTATTAATATTTGCTTGCATATAAGCTGCACTCATGTTTTTGAGTCTGACTCTAAGAAAAAAAAGGGAATCTGAATATAAGCAGCACACATTTTATTACAAGATGATCTAAAAAAGTGTAGTGATCTAGGGACAGGGCCGACATGATATGTTTGGGGCGGCCCATGCAAGCACGATTTCAGAGCCCCCTCTTTTTCTTTACAAAGTATTCCAACCATGGCCATCAAGTGACCTGGGCGAGTATCTATATAAATAGAACACAGAAACGAATGGTGCAAAATATATTTACTATATAGCTAAAATATTTTTCAGAATAAGTTCTAGTACAAGGAAAATTTGGGGGCACCACTTTTAGGGTCCCCTATGTGTAGCATACCCTGCATACCCCATCACGCATGCCCTGCCTAGGGAATACAGATACGTCGCGATTAGGCCTAAAACATTTTAACAAACAAAAAATCGCTAAAAACTACCATTGGCTATACAAAAATATTTGTAATCACAAGCTATTGTGGTGAATTACCTGGAACTGATCAGCTGTATATTTAAATTTCAGAACACAAAGTATGATACATCTGAAAGATAAAAGCACACGAAAATCACATGATGTGCACTATTTTATCAAAAAACACTGCTCATGAAACACCTGGGATACAGGGATAGAGGTTTGATATAGAACTTCATTGTATACAGCAGGGGTCAGCAACCTATGGCCTGCGTGCCAAAAGGTGGCATGCTAAGAGGTTTTAAATGACATGATATTTCAAAGAATAATTACGAAAAGTATGTATATTTAAAAGAATTTCAATTTTATTTTTCATTTTAATGATATCGCATTATATTTAGGATTCTTTATAATATAAGAACCACTTTTCGTAAGCATTACAGACAAAACAAATGTAAGGGTGGCACGTGCAGAGGGTCATGGATTATGAATATTGATAGAGTGGCACTCAACAGAAAAACGTTGCCAACCCCTGGTATACAGGTATAGAGCCTTTTATCCAGATTCCACTTCTCCAGTTAACTGGATATTTTAAAAAATAATTCATTTTTCAAAAATTTTTTAGGAGAAAGAAATTTAAGTTTAAAGCCTCGCTTGTAATTACCCATCACACCACCATGCATTGGGTGCACTCTGGCAAACAAGTGAACACATAATTTGGAAATAACAAGGAGAATTATATTAGAAAGTACCTGATTACTAGAGCTGGCTAGAAAAATCGCGGGGCCCAGTGCTAAGAGTGTGCATAAAAAAATTTTAATAGTAAATTTTAATAAATAAAGCAGTCTCTCTTGCTATGACACTTCAATATTTTTTCAGATTTTCTTTAAAAATTCATAGACTTTATAAATACGACAAATATTATTTAGAGCGTTGGTGCTCTTTAAGTGCGGAGCCCAGTGCAGTTGCACTGTTCGCACCATCATTAACCATGCCCTGCTGATTACTGTAGTATTTCAATTACTGTACAGCAGGGGTCCCCAAACTACGGCCTGCGGGTCACATCCGGCCCACGCAGTGATTTAATCCGGCTCACCTGCCTCACCTCATATATTTCTTTAAGTTTTGTGTATTTACCAACAGCAATTTTCATCAAGTATCATTCGATCGCCAACTCGTTTTTTAGGTAGATACCTGAAACTTTTCTCTTTTCTTGATAACCTCCCTCCCTCCTCCCACCCACGCTTGAAAATAATTTTTAACGGTGAAGTTGGGCGGTCAAAACTTGCTCTTTGAAGTTTTCACACAGAAACGAATATAAATTAAAATTAAAAGGACATTTAAAACTGTTAACAGGCAATTTTCGAAGAAACAACAATGAATCTTTTAATGAATTGATTTGTTTTTATAAAAGGAATTGGAATTTACAGTATGTACTGAATTGACAAGTATATTTCAAAGCAAAAATCAATTTAAAACTATTTTAACGGTTTCTACGATAAACAATTAGTTTATTTTTTTGTTAATATAGATCTCCAATACAAAAGTCCATTCAACCGTCAAGGGAACAGTTTACAATGTTCAAATAAATTGATTTGTTTTTGTTCAGATAGTATTCAAAGAAATTATTCCGCTGATTGATTAATTAATTAGTTTTTAATTTAAATATTTTAAAGAGTTTTATTTTAAATATGTAATACATAACGACGGAGAACATTATTGTGGATTTGAGTAAGCTTGCTTTCTTCGTAAGTACAGAGTACAATTTTAAAACAATCATAATGTTAAGTGCACAAAATTTAATTATTTTCCCTACGTTATACAGTAAAACTCGTTTATAACGATCACGCCTAAAACAAAATCTCGGCTATAACGAAGAAATGTCTCGGTCCCTTGAACTTCTCCATAAGGGCATTGGTTAAATTCCTCGGATGTAACGAACATGCATTTTACGAATTCTCGGCTGTAATGAACAAATGTTTGGTCCCGTGGCAAAAAAATGCCCTATATATAACGAATTTTGGCGAGCAGAATGATAATTAATGAATAGTTTCCCCCCGTTTACCGTGCACTTGTTCGTAGAGGTCCCCTTCCTCCATCTACCCCTTCCATACGAATTTCCACGCTACCTTTGTTTTGAAATTGATATTAAAAATGTGAAGTGTTTATGTAAATTAATGACCATAATAATAATATTAATTGACTATTTAAAAAATCGTATGTATTAGCAGTCGAACATTTTACATGCTGCGAAGTTGATAAGCATCTCTTTGCATATGTAAGTACGGCATTGAAGTCGACTCACTGCAAATACAGTAAAATCTGTGTTATCCTGCTATCTTGGGGATTGTGGAAAGCTGATTAGGAGAAATATCCAGTTAGGGGAGCGATTTTTGATTTTGACATTGCAAATTTAGCAATAACCAAACAAAATTGGGCTTAGGTTCACTATCATACTCCCCAAACATGCATGGGGTTTGCATTTTCCATTTTAATTCTTCCACACGTAGTTAGATATAGACACTATTTACCCATTCTTATTTAATACGTTGCTATGCTTACATGCAAAACAAAAAGACTATTGAAAAGTTTAGGGCGTCCGGGAAGTTTGGGGATTACGGCAATGAACCTGTTCCCAAAATTGAATTTATTGGATTATATCTTTCTTATTTATCTTTATTATTTATCTTTATTTACTCTAGTAGAAAAGGACGAAATTATTTAATTCTTCTGAACATTTCTGTGAAAACCAGTCATATAATATTTTATCCAGTTCCTCCATTTTTGACTTATGAAGCGTATGATGTTTATAATTCATTTACTCGTCTCAGAAGATGACACAAATTTCATTAATTTAGCCTTGATATCATAGAGCGTGGAAGATCCGATGTTGAATTCTTTTGCTATGGCTGCTCTATTTTTTCCTTTTTCAATTCGTTTGATCAGCTCCAGCTTTTGTGTTAGCTTTAAACCAACCTTTTCTCTCCTGTTCCTTGCTTTTAGGTATTTATTTTGATGCCATATTCAATGGATGGGTAATTTTTTAAATAATAAAAAGCGATAAAACTGGAAATTGTAGAAGTACACCAAAACATCTAGACAATGCAAATGGCTTACGTAACCAAAAACGCCATGCTTACTCGGCAGCCACAGAAGTATACAGAGTAAATACATAATATATACATCTTATATTTTAAGAAATTTTAAAGTGGAAGTTGTGGTATTACACATATATAATTCACACAAATATTCATAAAAAAAGAAAAAGAAATACAAAATGAATTGTATTTGTGTAATTGCCGGTATCTAAGGCTGGCCGGTTCTAAATAGTCAGATAGCACAGCTTTTACTGTATGTGTATATGTGTTATATGGGATGTATAGGCCAAAAACCATGTTTCTCGTATATAACGTAGTCACGCTTATAACGAAGCAATGAGTCGGTCCCCTCAAATACGTATTAAATGAGTTTTACTGTATATGTATACATATAATTATTTCCCGGTCTTGCACACCGACATTTATATGCAGCATTGACGAGAACAAGGTGGGAGAAGAAGAACAGAATTTTATAGCCGAAAATAAAAACCAAAGGCATCCACTAAACGACGACAGAATATTCACTAGAAATGTAATATATGACGAAATATTTCATATGTAAAAGTGTGCTAATAATTATTTTAAATGCAAATATTAATAATCAATCTATCTATAATTCTTCCATTGATATTTCAACGGGCATTACACTAATATTATAATAGTGCTCAAAATGGAAATATTATGAAACAAAATGCACGTTCTGGTAGTGGAACTGAGAACAGTGGATGTGAAATAACTGATAGAACATTTACAATTGAGTTAAATTTTGATTTATTCCTTATGTACTATGATGAAGAAAAGTAAAAAAAACATATTATTTTTATTAAATACAATTAACAAAACAATATTACTAAATGTTTGATGAGACAGAAGGATATTATCGACACATGCGACAGACCAGAACACCATTCTGGTGAGTTCTAGTTCTTTATGAGCATTGTTTATGAGTGTATTCCAGATAACCAGTTATCCCCATATCCCAAACTTGTCAGATAAAATGCTCTATGCTGTATAACAGGGGTCGGCAACCTTTTCTATATGGTGGGCCACATTCGTTGTTGCAAATGCTTTGGAGGGCCACATTGGAAATCATGAGAGCTCCGACGGGCCATATGTGAGTTTAATTCAGAAGTTACCTAGAGATTTTGTGGTCTCATATAAGTGAAAATCAATTCTAATTAGTTTACTAGCGTTAAAACACCACCAGAAAAGGTTTTGAGATCATAATTTTACTGAAAAAATATGGAATTGACTGTTTTAAACTACAAGTATATCGATCACTTTTTCATCATGGCTTTGCAGGCCACATAAAACACTCTCGAGGGCCGCATGAGGCCCACAGGCCGTAGGTTGCTGACCCCTGCTGTATAATATTCTTCATGTCTTCATTTATGAATATTTGCAAGGTATACATCCAGAGTGCCAACATGTACACTTTGAATGAGAAAAACCTTCCCTCCCCCACACAATTTTTTATTGATAGACAAAAACTAAAGAGTGAAGAGAAATCTAATTTATTTTCTATCCAAAAGCAGCACTACAAAAATGTCTCACTTCAGAATACGGGAACAAACTGGCACATTTGATATGCTACTTTCTGGGAATTCCTGCTGCAGTCGCTGGCAAAAACATTAAAAACTTTGTTGTCAATGATGATAGCATTGGTGCAGTGATTATATAATTATATATGTGTCACATTCTGGATATTGAATCATGAGAACCATCTCACAGTGCCCTGGTTGTTTAACAATTATGTCACACCTGAGACTTCCAAAAATTTTTTCCTCGCACATAAACAAGATATCCATTTTGCAAACAAATTTTGAAGAAAAGTGGATTTTATATGTGAGTAAATATAGTATTAATGCAAAACCAATGAACGAATTTTTGATTTTATACTTTTTAGAAGCAGCTCAGACTAGAGTTATATTAATTGCTAAAATGGGTGAAATATTTTGATAATGTTAGTAGTTTCATTTAGCAATAACAGCAATTTTTTATTGTTGATGTGTCCCAATTTTAAGATTTCACTGAATTTCAGTTTATTAATTATGAATAATTTTTTCCAAATATCGGAGGATTTTTTTGTATTCACTTAAAAGTTTTTGAAAATATTTTGGATTGAATTTTCGATTGAATGTTGTATTTAAAAAAGGATTATTAAGGTCATTTTATGGCTGGAATACAATTGAGGATCAACATGTTTTATCAGTGATTTACTTTTAAGGATGGTTATTTATTAGCTGAAATAGTTTTCATTTTGTTAAAATTCCAAACTTGTAACTAAAAAAAATTAAGAAATTGTGGAAAAGCGGTGCATTAATAAGTGATGTATTCGTATCTTAGTTTAATTAGTTGACTTTATTTGCAGAAAAAATTTGATTAAGTTAACATTTTGGAAATCTCTTTCTATGATTGCAGTAGTTGCACAAGCAAAACCAATCCTAGATGGTCCTCCCAAGGCTGCAGGTGATTTGATACTCCCTGAAGGTTGGGGAACTGGAAAGAAATCTTCCGACATGCAAGATTCTGATGAGAGTGAGGAAGACGAAGAGGAAGTTGTAGGCCCTGTTCAGAAAGCACAAGTATCATTGACTCCAAGGGAATATGGAAAGGCTCTCCTGCCTGGTGAAGGTGCAGCAATGGCAGCTTACGTAGCTGAGGGCAAGCGTATTCCCCGGCGAGGTGAAATCGGCCTCACTTCTGATCAGATAGCATCCTTTGAGTGTGTTGGCTATGTAATGAGCGGAAGCAGGTACGCATCTATCATACTACTAGCTGAAATATCCAGCATTGCTGGGTAAATCCAATATACTTTTTGTATGACGGTCTCTTACATGATATAAGAAGCATGGATTAGAAAATTTATTTGGTGACAGTACAACATTTGCCACAAAAAGTTAGCGAGAGCATATGCGGTAGTTTGCCATGTATAATACGCAATATTTTTACAAATATTTTACCAAAATCTTAGGGTGCATTATACATGGTAACAAATACAAGTATTTTTTCCAGCCACCCAATAATAGTTATTTTCTGTTCAAAATTTATTTAATAACTGCCAGTTCATTGCAACTATATTAATTTAACATTAGGAAAAGAACAGGTATAGGTAAAATAAAGGTACTTTCCTGTTAACGGGAATACATTAAAAAATGAACATGTATTATTATGATTGTTTGAGAGGATATAACATTGAAAGGATATTTTGACGTATTGTTGCATTTACAATATTTTATTTTAAAAACAACATTAACAGAAACTGATTGGCTGGTCTCGACATTTACAAATCCAATCTCTGGACAACGTGGAGGGTTTCTTTGGTTCCAGGCGAGGCGAAGGGCGCGGTAGCACCCAGAGACGACTACCCATTACAAAAAAGCGTGCCGAAGGCTCGTTGATATATCCTCTCAATTTGCAGCACAACAGTCAAGAGGATATAACATTGAAAGGATATATTGACGAGCCTTCGGCTTGCTTTGTTGTAATGGGTAGTCGTCTCCGGGCGCTACCGTGCCCTTCGCCTCGCCCGGAACCAAAGAAACCCTCCATGTTGTCAGGAGATTGGGTTTGTAAATGTCGAGACAGGCCAATCAGTTTCTGTTAATGTTATACGTAAGTATGGCATGGGGATAATACGTAAGTACCAGGTCCTGCAAAGGATCCTGGAGGTATTCCCGTTAACAGGAAAGTACCAAAATAAAATTACACATGTAGAGAAAACACATTAATTTCAGTAAACATGGTCTGCTTCAAGACAGCACCATCATCAAGGGATGAAAAATAGTGGACAAAATGTGAAAGACAAGTTTCCTTTGCTTACAAATGAGCTTACTGATAAACATTCAAAATTAGAAAATTGTTTATCAATTATTGCCTTTGAAAACATATAGTTTTTAACCAAATAGAAGTGGTTTCAATATACAGTAAAACTTCGTTATTTCGAAGCTCACGGGACCCAAAAATTACTCCTTCGAAGTATCCGGGTTAGAAATATACGAACTTTCATAAAAATTGAACTTTCTTACGAGCCACTACTTGGGCAGTAAAATTGCAATACAAAATCTTACCTATCCATTCTACAAATGAATTAGCCTTACAAGTTAGCATCATATACACAGCGAATTTGAACAGCAGGGTTGTCCCGAGAGGGGTGCGGGACCCAGGGTGAAGCATTCTATGCACAACCCTCCTTAAATTTCTACAAGTGAAAACAAATTCAAAGTCTGTATGTTTAATATTAATTGCACCAAGCTGTATATTTATTAAAGAGTGTAGTCTTATCCCTGTTCTGGGATTACAATGAAGTTAATATACTTAGTACAACTCACCCATCACGATTGCACTGCCTACACGAAAATGCAGTACAAACATTGCCACTTATAAGAAAAAGTAATAAAAACAAGGGAAACTCAGCTTGAGAATTCATTTGAAAGGCCGTTTGGAGATTGGAGTCTGAGTGTGAGTGCTTACTCGACTTAAGTCTTAAGTATGAGTGAGCGCTCAAGAATGGATTCATAATTTGGGCCTTAGACTAACTTGGTCTTCTTTTTTTATTTCTGTTCTATTTTTGTATTTTTATGTTACAAAATATTCCATGTCAATGGACAGGTTTGGAGAATAAATGAATGTCACACCAATACTTTTTCCACTGATTTATTGCACTTGAAAACTGGAGACGACCGTGGTTTCACTGCACAGTAGCATCATCAGACCTGATGATGCTACTGTGTAGCGAAACCATGGTCGTCTCCTGTTTTCAAGTGCAATAAATCAGTGGAAAAAGTACTAGCGTGACATTCATTTATTCTCCAAATATGGATACATTCCACAAAGTTACGCCTAAAACTACGGATTTTCAATGGACAGGGCTCCCTGAAGTGAACAGCTAGGGACGGATCTGTTGAACAGAACTGAAGTGAACACTTACTCTTTTATGATGCATTTTGGAAGAAAAGATGTTCAACTGCACACCGAAAGATTTCCATGCATCTATAGAACCGCAAATTAACTTTCTGTGAGAGATCAAGCTCATAAGTTATTTATTGTAGAACTGCATTATGAAAACTTTAACAAAAAATAACCTTTACATTATGACGCACTCTAATTACCAGGAGTAGAGTGAAATTACTTGTCGGTAAAATAGAATACTGCAACAGCCCATCAATTTGATGCTTAAATAAGCTGATGGACTTGGTGTGTTTCATTTAAAATGCAATAAGAACACTTAATACGAGGTGCCATCAAAAGGTTCCCGGATTGGCTGTGTTCACCACTAACCGGATGTAGTATGGACTTGGGCTGCTAGGTAGCGCTAAAGAGCTTCATTGTGAAGCAGTTTGCCGAATGTCAGGTTGATACATGCAAGCATTTTTTTTCACAAGCGTTTTTGTGCATTAAGTGTTAGTGGTGTTCGGAGATTCTTGAGAGAAGAGAAATTGCAGACTTGAAGGAGCAGTGCGTGTGCATCAAGTTTTGCTTCAAACTCTGCAAAACCGCGTCGGAGACCCAGGAAATGCTTAAACAAGCATTTGGTGATGACACCATGGGCAGAACCCAGACTTTCAAGTTCTCACGGTTCAAACGTGGGCAAACATTGGTTGAGGATTCTGAACGTTCTGGTTGGCCCTCAACCAGCAGAACTGAAGAAAATGTTGAAAAAGTGCATCGGGCCATCCACGAGGACCGTTGGCGAACAATTAACAACATCTACAGCATTGTTGGCCTATCGTTCTGTACATGCCAATGCATTCTCGCAGAGGATCTCAACATGAGGTGGATTGCTGCCAAATTCATGCCTCGCTTGCTGACCCAGGACCAGAGGCAACACTGGCTCACTGTGTGCAGGGACCTCCAGGAACAGGTCAGAAATGACCGAAACTTCTTTCCAAGGTGATGAAGGCTGGGTTTATGGTTATGACCCAGAAACCAAACAGCAGTCATCCCAGTGCTGCTCCTTCAAGTCTGCAATTTCTCTTCTCGCAAGAATCGCCGAACACCACTAACACTAATGCACAAAAATGCTCGAAAAAAAAAAAGTACAGTGTACTCTCAATTATCCGTGGATGGATTATCCATTTTTCGGGTTATCCGTGCCTGATTTTTCCGTATTTATCATGAATTTTTATTTATAAAAATTGCGCTTGGCACTTTTCATGCACTAATGCATGCGAAGTCGCATTATACTTTCTGCTCGTTTACTTATGAGAAGACATATTGTGTAAAAAAGATAATACATAAGATTTTTTTAAGGTAAAGCAACCGTAAAATGATATCATGCTCTTTTACTGCCGATTATATTACATTGCATCTTTTATGGAGCGTAGCGGAGAGAAAAATTGTTTCATTGTGATTACATTTTCCTCATGCATACGAAAATCTCCCTTCCCCTCTTTAGTCGTTTATCAGTCCACTGTGTCGTAGTTCATACACCCACACTGTCGTACTCATTTGAAAGTGTGTACTCCAGAAGAGATGGCAGAAAAACTCAAGAAAATTGTGTTGAGAGCGAAGAAGAGAGAAACATCGAGTGCATGAGTCACAGCCTGGCACTCCAGTACATTGACAATTTACTTGACTACATGGGGCAGTAGAATAATCAATACAGTGATATTATAGCTGCAAGGAAAATCCAAGCAATCGTGAGGAGAAATCTTAATGAGTCAACAAAACAAGCTAAGATTACGGACCATTTACTAAAAGAAAAGCAAACTGTGTTAAGTGCAAAAACGGGTTGAATAGGATGTAATACGACAGAATGTGAAAAATAAAGCAAAATGTTGGATTATCCGTGTTTTCTGATTTTTCATGCTTCTTCTCCCCATCATTAGCCCGGATAATTGAGAGTACACTGTATACGCCTATTTATGTGACCAAGCGTTTGGACTTATTTGTTCCTAACCTTCCAATATTTACTCACGAGACATTACACAAAAAAACTCATCCAAATAGGGAAGTTCCTGTTTATAGATGAAAGTGTTTTGTCTTCGTGTATGACTAGGGTTGCCACCTCTGCGGGTTTCAACCAAAGTCTTCGGGTTTAGCATGCTCTGAATCGCACTAAGTAAATTTAAAGGTTGAAAACTGTCAAAATCAATTACCCAATTTTTGCCACATTTCGTGATGAGATGCAATGCATTTAATTAAAAATTAAAATATAAAATTAATCTTATATAGATAGGGACCCGAAAATCATAGTTATGCCCCTGTATACCTCTTATAAAAATGGGCAGAGATTAAAATGTCTTTATTGTTTTAAAACATCACTAATCCTCGAATATAATGTGAGTACTTTTGCAATGTCATTTCAGGATAAAACATCACATTCTATTCAGACCAATACAGTAATTTTCTTTACATAATAACACAGTAATATCATCTATTTACTGGGGCTGTCATTTTTCCTTCAGTGACTTGCAGAATGTAAATTAGTATTTTTGTTGTAAACTTTTGTTTGCTACATGCAATAAACCTGTAATAGCTTCCATTTCCTCTGAGAGACGGTCCCACTGTAGTGGCCATCAATGGTGAATGACATATTACATCAAAAACAAGTACTACATGAAACTCCGCAGTGGTGCGAATATTATGTCAAAAACAGTAAAGTGGGGACGAAGTTGCATAATATTACAACAAAAACATTTAAGGAGTTAACAAAAAAGGACCATCGAGGAGATTTCTGCTAGTATAGCCATAAAGAGATCACCCAATAAATTGTATCACGTAGGAGGGAGAAGATGCTTAACCGGAGTGGAAATTGTTTTTGGGAATCGGTGAAGACAAAAAAAACTTATTCGGGCTCGAATTAATTTTTCCCTCTTAACCGTCCCAAAAGTAGGGGTGCGTGGGGTACATGAGTGCACTGGTTACTCGAGTAAATATGGTATATTCAAAGAAAAAGGCATAGTCTATGGTGCAGTAGTTGTAAGGAACGTGAGCAGTACAACACATAGATCTCAGAACCCCTCATGTATATTTATTACTGATCATTTACAGAGCTAATATAAAGTGTATTTGTTTAGGATCTTATAGGTTTATCATGCTTAATTTTCATGTGTAATGCATTTTTTCTATACATTATGGTTAGTCCAGACTTTCTGCTAACCCAAACTCCCTCCTCTCCCCCAATTATTCCAAACCAGCAAGGTTTTGCTGTATTATATTTTTTGTTTCTTGCAGATTTAAATGTGCTATTGATTGTATATGTTCAAATTTTGTAAATGTGAATTCATCCGTTCTAGACATCGACGCATGGAGGCTGTTCGAATCCGTAAAGAAAACCAGATCTATTCGGCCGACGAGAAGCGAGCATTGGCCATGTTCAGCAAGGAAGAGCGACAGAAGAGAGAGAATCGCATTCTTAGCCAATTTAGAGACATGGTACACAGTAAACTGCAGCAGAGTGGTGGTGTTGGTGGAAGTGGTGAAAACGAGTAAAGGGAGGTTCATTTGTATTGCCTTAAATCTTTTTTTTTTTTTAATTTTAAACGTCAACCTTGCTTGCAAGGAGTGATTCCTTCAAGATTAATACTGTAAAAATTGATTCAGGTAATATTCGATGACTGTGTTGAACGATGTAAGCCTTCCTTTTTGTTTGTATTTCTTTTATGGAAGGTGTAGAAGATGTTTTTTCGTGTAGAAGATTACATTAAAGAGTCGAATCATTGTCGATTTAGACCATTCATTAACAGCCGTAGGTCACCATGATAATTTCTCCCAAATTTCCTGTTTTATTTTCATGTTATATCACTTTGTCTCTGAGTAATTGAATTTACAATTTGGAGTGTAAGAAAAAGATCTTTTTCATGTTTTTATAATCAGAAGAAAAAAAATGATCATGTTGGCTTTTAACGTAATTTATTCTTACTTTAAATAAGATGGGATGTGGGGTGTTTTTATCGGCTAGAAATCAATAAATATTTGCATTGCTTTTAATGAAAAATTTCTATCCTTTTCATAGTTTTCTACAGTTAATGAAGTGCTCATTTGATAAGTTATGTTTTTTAACCAGATGGATTCGAGGAAAAGCATAAGAGAAAAAATGAGACATCTTTTAAATTTCAAGTCAGAATAAATTATTTGTGACTTTTATTCCACAGTCGATTGTTAGTGATTATTGTATTGGATGTCATTCCTTATTTTTGTTATTATCATTATTAAAATGAAGAAAAAGAACATTAATGGATTTATCTTTTGTAAGATACCCACCTTTCCATGTGAAATCTGGAAGCAGCATGGATAGGATTACTAAATTCCAGTTTTGGAAATACAAGACTGCCACTTTGTGCCTGGTGTGGCACTGAAAACATGGAGGATGTGTGATTTCAAAAGTTATGGTTATGCAAGTAATGAAATGATAAGTAGTATAAAATGATCACATTTAACTTTAAATGTATTATAATACTAGCAGAAAAACCTGGTGTTGCCTGGGGAAATTTGGTTCAAATCTGATGGGAATTCTAGATGATAAGTACATGGTATTTAAGAATTCACTCGGCCGCCATTTTGAATAAAATGGGCAGAGAGAAACAAAAACCACATATGAATTATTTCTGGGAGCCCTCCACAATCGTACCAAATTTGATTCAAATCAATAGTAGGTCTTGCGAAAATACGCGTAGTTTAATCAGTACCCGCCGTCCAATTACAGATAAGGAAGTAGTCGTTTCCCACCTTCCTCACTGTGTATAAGATGTATAGTTACCTGTTCTTTGAGAACAGGAAGTTTATGACAACAGTTATTTTATAGAACAGTTTAGGCATCAGAACAGTTCGAAAAGAACTGTCCCGTTCTTTCTGACCCATCTCTAGATGGCAATGCATTAGCATAGAAAGTTATTTTGCTTTTTGTACAATTAATATAAAACATTTGGGACTAAAACGTGGCCTACGATCTTCCTATTTGTGAAGAAAGTATTTGCTGAAAGTTTGATTATTCAAGCTTTAACAGTGTGGAAATGTATAGATGCACAAATAAACCAGTTTTCATAAATATAAAGGAGATTGATCTTATACTTGTATAGTGACAAATATCAAATATGAACTTCCTAAGTTAATTTACTCAAGAGTTATCGTCGAAAACCCAAATCGATGCCTCCCAAACCCCCACTTAAAATTTTTTTTGAGATACAGCACATCTACTATAATATATTTTGAAGGGTGTGTTTGTTGGTTTGTTCATGGAACTCCTAAATGATAAAAGATAGAATAACCAAAATTGGCATGATTCTTCCTTACATCCTAACTTAGTGACTGGTCAAGGTTTTGTTTCTTCCCGTCATTTTGATTGGAAATTACAAACGATTTAATTATCGAACCACGTATTTTGCCGTGTCCTGAAATACAGGGATGAGTGTAGACTACTTTTAATTTGCACTTTAAAATTACTTAAAATCACGGTACGAACTTGAGACTTGGATACTTCATTGCGGGAAAGAACAAAGTTTATTTTTATTAAACACAGATTCTGAATTCTGGTCGAATTCGCGTATAAATGTGGTTACCATCAATAAAATACGTGATTTTATCAGTTTTATTACAATACTAATTATAAGCTACCATGACAACTCTCATTGTCTCCGAAATTGAGAGTTCAATGCATTTATATTGAGATTATATAGTCCCTTCTTACATTTAAGAGAGAGAGGGAGGGAGGGAAAGGAAGTAAGGGGGAGGGAGCGAGGAAGGGGGAGGGAGCGAGGAAGAGGGAGGGTGGGAGAGGGAGCGAGTGGGAGGGAGGGAGACGGAGAGAGGGGAAGGGAGACACGGGGAAGGAGAGAGTGGAGGGAGGGGATGGAGACGGAGAAGGGAAGGAGAGAGTGGGAGTGTACACGTTATTTTTGATTTTTCACAGTGCAAGATTTTCTTCCTTCATTCATCTAAATTGGAAAATGCAGAGCGGTTTTCTTTATTTTTGCTTTATTCGACAGTTATAACTGTGTACTATCTTATTCTTGCGATGCTTACATGTTACACGGTCGAAGTTTTAGATTCACTAAATCCGTTGAAATTCAACTGGCCCTGCAGCTAGTAGCCTATATTTTAAGCTGGACCAGTCTAAAGATACGCTGCAAGTTTCATAAAAATTCGACCAGCCATTTTTGCGTGATGCAGTAACAAACAAACAGACAGACAGACTTTTTCCTAAAATATATTTCTTAAAATATTTACCCAAATTGTTTTCCTAAAATATTTCTTATTTATACTTCTTCGATGTAATCAACCGTTAGCTTGAAATCAGCGATTTCTCTTATGGGTGCCCCCCCACAAACCCCCTCCCCTTGGTCTGATTTTGCTCATTTACAAACTTGATCTTAAACTTGTATTGAAAGTGACATATATCAAATTTGAACTTCCTAAGTTAATTTACTCGAGAGTTGTCGAAAAAGCAAATCGGTGCCTTTTGTCTTTTTTACATTTACTTTCATCCCATACTGTTTTCCCTTGTTTCTCAACTCCTTCAGCATTTCATTTATCATTCTCTCGCTTTCTGTAATTATAGCCATGTCATCTGCAAACCTTATACAATTAATATTTCTCCCACCATCCTTTATGCCTTGTTCTTCCTTAAAACACCTTCCAATAACATGCTCTATGTAAATGTTGAATAATGTTGGCAAAAGACAGCACCCTTGCCGCACACCTCTTCCTATCCGACTCCCTTTCGTCATTTCATCTTCCAACCTTATTCTAATCTTCTGATTCATGTATAAATTCCTTATAAGTCTTCTCTCCTTCCATTCCACTCCGACCTCCTTCAGAATATCCATCAGTATTGTCCAGTTTACTCTATCAAAAGCCTTTTCAAGGTCAGTAAATGCCACATACAGATCTCTTCCTTTTTCAGTAAATCTCTCTCCTATAATCCCCAACACTCCAATGGCATCTCTTCTAAAACCAAACTGCTCCTCCCCAATCATCTCTTCCATTTTTCCACTCAACCTCCTGTTAATCACTCTTAAAAGTATTTTTGCCATATGAGAAATCAAGCTAATAGTCCTATACTCCTCACACTTCTTAGCATTACACTTTTTCTCAATCGGTACCATGATCGTTTCTAGGAAGTCAGTTGGCCAATCACCTGTTTCATAGATCAAACAACAAAGTTTAATTATTTCATTCATTCCTCTTTTATCCAGGTTCTTAATAAGCTCCACCGGTATTCCATCCACTCCCATAGCTTTTCCATCTTTCATATCTTTTATAGCTCTTTCTATTTCCGATCTAATCACTTGGAATCCTCTCTCATACTCGTTTACATTTCTCTCCTCTTCTATATTTATTTTATGTGCGTGGAGGAAGAATGCAAGGTGTGTAGTAATGCGGTGTTCTCAGTGTATTCTACCGTGTTTCCTTGATCTTGTAATGTGCTTTGCTTTTGTGAAAATTACTGTGTGGCCCTTGCAAACATGGCTGATAAGTGTTGCAGTGAGAGTAAAAGTGTTAGTGCTGATAAGAAGCGACGTATCATTACTTTTGAAGAAAAATAGATATTGTGAAGAGATATGAAAATGGCCAGTTGCTTTCATACATCTCATGTGCTCTCGGTATGGCGGTGCCGTCCACATACACGCAATACCTTAAGCAGACCAACTTGTGAAAAGACCATGTTTGCTTTTATAAGAGAAGATGAAGAGGCAAATTGAGACGACGCTGTGAGCGTTATAACAGAATAAGTGTAAATGCCAGTAAAAAAATCATTATGGACGATAGACTGAAGTTATAACAGTTTTCTTATAAAAAATTAGCAAAGTAATGTAATGGTTAGGAAGTGCAAGCGAAAATCAATGTTAAATTGAGTTATGGAACCTAAGCACCCTACACTGTACTGTACTGTATACTATCCGTAGTCTTTTACGACTTATGCATAACTCGGGGATTGCCTATATGTCACTATAAAACATTTTTTAACTTTTCTCTAAACTTCCTTCAGTAGAACTGAGTCCATGTGCTGGTAATAATAAAAAGATAGCATTAAAAAAAACAAAAGACAAGATGGAATATAGGTAAATATAGTTTTAGGCATGAAGACAAAATGGCTAATATCAATGTCTACTTAGGGAAAGAGAAAAATTCTGAACTTGTCCAGGAATCAAACATGAGTCTCCCATTTTCTGGGTTGGAGCTTTAACCAACTAAGCTACCAAGCAGTCTAATTCTCCATTCTCAAAAAGGGGTATTTATGATATGGGCTAAGAATTGAGAGGACCCAAAATTTTCCCTACATCTTATGCAGCCGTCGATACACAAACCAAACCTTTCCTTCAAATTAGAAAACAATTTTATTTTTTTCATATATTAGGAACTGGAAGACTTCTGGCATAGTAACAATTAAACAGAAGAACTTTGTTGGGGAAAGTACTATTCTAGCTCTTACTATTTCTGAGATATGTACAAGGGTTCAGTAATATTGGTAACATACAAGCATACATGTGAAGTTAATGTAGTAGTCTTTTAAAAATTCAAAGAATAAAACAAATGGAATGCAATATTTAATGAAGACCAATATTAGCCACAAAAACCCTCATCGTTAAATATTAATATTACATGTAAAAATTCTCTTGTACCAGCAGCAGTCAGAAAAGGGAGTACATATTTCTTTTTAAAAATTGTAATACGCAAGCAGTAGAAGAGGTAAAATATATATTAGCGTAAAACCTTACTATAATGCAGTGGTGCTCAGGAGATATTTTCTTATGGCCGTATGTAACAATAAGCATGTAAAAACTTCCACATACCTTCCAATTTAATGCAAACGGTTACTTATTTATCACTAATAATTGTTTTTCTTTAAATAATTCAAATTATTGAAATTTTACTTTGGCAGCACTGAAATTGTCTGGTGGCTGCACTGCTATAATCTAATTCCCAATAATTTACTTACTTTTCATTAATCCTAGGTATGCCAGTATGACATGCTTCAACTAGTAGCTAATTTTAAATTTTCATATTAAAAAACAAAATTATTAGACAAAAATTACATTTTTCATTGAATAATTTATGCTTAATGTTAGCTGAGATTTATGGAAAGAAAAGGCATGACATAGGGCCAATTTCTTAAAAATCACTCAATGAAATGTCAACATTTTTTAGAAGTGTTAAAGGAGTGATACTGCATGACGCCTATTTATCGATCTATCCTTCTGTGTACCTAGCAAACACTCATTATATCTTACTTTCAATACAACAAAGAGAAATAGATCGTCCACAGAGATATGCAACAATAAATAAATTATTACATAATACATATTTTCCTGACATTTTTTCAAGTAAAGAAAATAAAGGGGTTCCAATAAAGAGGGTGGTTAAGCCCAAGTTGTTTAAGTGAGAACCAGTCTGTTTTGTACATCTTAAGAAATTTTGTTAAAGTGCGTTTCCCGAAGTCGCGCGGGTCGGATTTGCAGTATTCCGTCCGCATTCAGGTTATTTCACTTAGGCTACGACCCAATGTTACCATGTTTTGAATTTCGCTCATTTCAACAGCAGCTGTGGACGAGTGAAGTTCTATGCTCCAATAGCACGCTCGTGTTTTCTGCCGTCGCCGAAAAACGGTTGCAGAACTGACAGAGAAGTGAGCAATCGTGTCAAAAGCGCTCGTCAAGAATTTTTGAAAGGCGTGGGAAATTTAAGACCTCTTATTGGCTGACACTTTCTCCCCCTTACCCTACGAGTCTAACCGTAGACACGCCCCACCCATACGATCTCTGGAAACGCAGTATAGTACATAATACTTAGGATGATACTATCTTAATTGTAAAAGCAAGTTTGTGTAGGATGAAAGGTTGTTACTTTTTTGCTTTTACAGAGATTGTTTATTTATTATGAGCAAAAACTTGATTTGAAAAGATGTCTTTTCTGATCTTCACTTATAAGATTATCTTTACAAGTTCAGACTTTATGAATAGTATTGCTGTTGAATGTTTATTTGAATTAAACTGCAGTTGGTTATATCTTCTGTAATTTCTAAAAATTATATCAATTTTTGCTCACAAATAAACTTATTAAAACAAATTATGTGTCAGAGTAAAGAATTATTGTCTTTGGAAATAAATTGTTTAGAAATTTATCAAAGTTTATAACCTCAGAGTTAAGAAACTCATGTACACTACATATACTTCTCATTCATAACTATCAGAATAATTTATTAATTTTTCAATCTTATGTGGCTTTTAAATTAACCTAATTTAGTCTTAATTTGTACTTGTTTAGATTAAATTGTGACCATGTTTGCATTCATCAAATTTCTATAAATATTAACCCAACATTTTTCATAGTTATCAAAGAGTTAGGGTTGTAAGATGATGTAGATAAAACAATAAGTGATCATTGGCCATGTTCAGCAAGGTAGAGTGACTAAATAGAAATTATTGCATCCTTATCAGATTTGGAAAGGTATATGTAGCAGAGTCATAGGGTCGATGGTAAATGTGAAAATTACCAAAAGATGTTTTATTTCCTTTTATTTTAAACATCAATCTTGCAGCAAGACTAATAAACTGTTCTTATTTACGAAATCGTTTTCATACAAAATCAGTCATGCACAATCCAATTTTTAACAAAACAGAAATAAATAATAATAAAAATATATAAATACTGTTTAGAGTCGGTGCTCTTCTTCTTGAGCATTCCATGTGACGTTTATTTTCAACCAATAAGAAACTGTTATTCTTGGAGAGCTTGACCCACTAAATAAAGTATCCTATAATTCAACTGATGGTAGATGCTAATGAAACAATCAAAATGAACTATACCTATTGATCGCGATCTCTACGGTGGTGAAATTCAATAAAATATCGCATGTGTGTATCCTGTGCACCTCTTTTCCCAAAATGTCGGTAAAAAAAGATACAAGAAGATTTCTGACCAAGTTTTAAAAATTACAGGTTTCGATAGTAAATTTACTGCAACACTCTTGAGTGTACGTTTATACTCACAAAAGATGAAGTTTACTCATATCTACACAACCGAGAAACGTTTAGGGCTTATATGCTCAGTTTATACTGCTGTTGGCGCATCTTCAAGATTGAGATGATGTAATATTTTTATAATATTAAAGCTGTAGCTTTTAATTGAGTTTTAAGTTTATTATTATTATTCAAAATAAGCAGTTCTGTCATTAAAAATTTACTATGTTTCTACGTACCCTTTTGCCAGAATAAGTTGGCATCTGTATTCGCTGAGTTCATCGCAAGCCGCTGATGTTCCGTTAACCTGGGAGAGAACCATAGTTCCCTCTTAACTTTTTTCATCCATCGGCGGAATGAATATTGCTATGCACGCCTACATGATGCTAGTGCACGGATGTGCATCGGGGTTGATGCAGCCCTGTTCCGAAATATCCTAAGATAAACACAATGATGCATGCTTGAAAAATTTAATGCACGGCTGTGCAGGTTAGAGGGAACCATGGAAAGAACATCTACAGGGAATCCCCACACTTTCTTGATTTTTTCTAATTTTCCACAGCCGTAGATGTCAAATTATTAAAGCACGAATTTATTTTATTCACCTCGAACTGTTCCAAAACTAGGGGTGCGTGTTGTACTCGAGGATGCGGATTACATAAATACAGTATTAAAATTAATTATAAATCTTCTAAAAGAAATGTAAACACTGGAACAGCTGATTCAAAATAGCGATCACCTTCACTGAACGATCAACAGTCTTCGTAAATATCGATGTTACTCATCTGTAATTTAAGGTTCACATTTTATGTTTGGTGTATAAGTCAACTCTAAAATTTGGGAAAATATTTTTAAGCTTCAAAGGTCGACTTATACGCCGGAATATACACTCTGACCTGGGTTATGGCCAAATAAGTGCAATGTACCACAAATGACAATGTAGCTCAATTCCATAAAATTTTACTTTAACCTTTCTTTTTGACAATTTTAATTCCATAATCATGATAATACTTAATTATTATCATGGCCAATTTCACAAATCAACATAACACTGTATAGTAATTGTCATATATTTATTTTCTTAACATTCACATTATAATGCTTTAAACTTTTATGCCCAAATTCTGATAAATTTACAATAAGCAAATCATCACCTTTAAGAACTTTCAAAAAATCGTAATCCAAGTATAATTTGACTGCAAATACCTTGCCAAGTTGATTTTCAGGACTGCCACAAAGCAATTATTTGTTGCAACAATATTTCTTCAGATATTAAGGGCATGGCAAGATATAAAATAGCTTACATTCTGAAATAAAAATTGTAGTTTTCTTAAAGCACCAAAATAATAAAAGATAAACGGCCCACGTTAATATTTATTATTACGCCTATTTACAAAGCACAGGTACTTGGGAATTTTCTATAATCTCAGAAGCCTAGGATAACAACATTAACATGTGTTACTCAAACCAGGCAATGTTTTTCTACTATTTTTACTTCTAAATATACACCAAAGTAAACTTTTTACTCTTTCATGTAGAAAGGGTTAATAAATAAAACAGTCTTTAATGCCAAGAAGGCTTTATATTAAAACAAAAACTCAATGACAAATTTATCTACACTTGTGTGAGAGTAATGAAAATTCCTACCATCACTGAACATTCAACATTTTCTTGACAGCCGCAACAACATTATGCTTTTGTGGCAAGGCAACTTCTTCCAGAGATTTTGTGTAGGGCATCGGTATGTCTACTCCTGCTAATCTAATAGCTGGCGCATCTAAATGAAAAAATGCTTCACTTTCCATTATCCTTGCGATTATTTCTGCTCCAACTCCATACTGGGGCCATCCCTGTTCTACTGATATGAAATGATTAGTTTTCACTATGGATTTAACTATTGTGTCCATATCTAGAGGTCGTAGGCTCCTGAGATTGATGACTTCACACTCAATGCCGTCGCTGGCAAGTTCTGCTGCAGCATCCAGAGTCGTCGCCACTGCGCGTGAATGAGCTGATAAAGTAACGTGCTTTCCTTCCCTTTCAATTTTTGCTTTTCCAATTGGTAATAGAAAGTCTTTAGACATCACAGCATCGGACACGGGAAAACTAACTCCATACAATAGCTCATTTTCCAAAAAAACCACAGGATCTGGATCCCTAATAGCAGACTTAAGGAGACCTTTGGCATCTTCTGCTGAATATGGTGATATAACCTTCAAACCAGGGCAGTGGCTGTACCATGCCCCAAAACACTGAGAATGCTGCGCTGCTACTCCTGCAGCTGCCCCATTTGGGCCCCGAAATACAATCGGCACATTCACCCTCCCAGCTGACATGTAGAAAGTTTTTGCAGCGGAGTTTACAACATGGTCAATTGCTTGCATAGAGAAATTGAATGTCATGAATTCGCAGACAGGACGTAATCCAGCCATTGCTGCGCCAACTGCAATTCCCGCAAATCCCATTTCAGTAATTGGAGTATCTAAGATTCTTTTATCACCGTACTTTTTCCAAAGACCTTTCGATATTTTATACGCTCCGTCATACATAGCCACTTCTTCTCCGAGAAGAAATACGCGTTCATCTCTCTCCATTTCTTCATCTATTGCAGCATTCAGGGCATCCCTTACAGTAAGTTGTCCGGAATGTGCCATTCTCGAAGTTGAAAAACATCGGCGGAGAGCCATTCCAACAGCAGGCAATTTCATCGCATTCATGATGAATATTTTGGATTACAGAATCACACGAATTAGAAACACTACTTTCACTTTTGGAAAAGATACTCAGTAGACCGTATCGTTAAATCCGAAACTGGGACAATTACTTCTTGTTTATGATTAAAGATGAAGACTGTCTTGGTTTCAAACTGCAAAAAAAGTTAAATTTATAAAATTACATAATTATTTGTGTGGTCAGGCTAAGTTATTGATCATTAGTTTCAGTACATTAGAAAGCTTACTAAGAATATCTGGTATAGTTATGACGTCAGATGTTAATGTTTTGTGTACTATGATACATACTATTATCTAGGAACAAGTATTAGAATTCAGTATTCACATGAGTCAAGTTCCGGGTAATGGGTCTGAATCACTTCTGTTTTCTATGATATAATCAATTCCATCTGCCCTGATCACTTGCGACCCTTTGATATTGGAAGTGACAGCGAGACAACTTCGCTACTATATTAATTTAAGGTGAAACCTAATTTAATCACGTAATCGATTGAAAAATGTCAATTCTGTAATAACATTTTTCAATTTTTATATATTAAGCGTAGAGCACGACGAAAAATACTATATTGATCAAAAAGTACTAGTGCTCAATTTATTTCAAAGTTGGCTAAACTGTTAAGCCCAGACAGTATGGCTGCCAAGGAGTTGGCACATTCCTAACAGCATTTCTCTTGTAAGATTAGTTTACACCTCGGCGATTAGTTGTACAGTATTCTTTTTAAGTAATTGCACTTTAAGATAAAATAGTGTAGCATTTTATCATCTGTCAGCAAGTTTTAGTCTATTTTCTTGCAGCAATGAGCTTTAATTAATCCGTGTCAGTAACAAATGTTTAGAAAGTGCGATGCCAAAACACGGAAGTTGATGTGGTGGAGTAAACATCTTATCTGTCAACTTTACCCTTGTCGCCGTTACAAAGAAGCGATTTCTGAGTGCTGTGTACGCTACCTATACGGTTTTGGATTATTTAATATAATTTCAAAACAATTTGTTTTATTTATTTTTTCCCCGGGCACACCCATGTTGTAGAAACGCCCATAGCCCTGGGTTTGAAGTATGGTTGTTTGTGGTAGTGCAGAGATTTGTTTGTGGCAGCGTCATCTTTCATTTATAAAGTGCATTTTTAATCGGTTATTTTCTAAGAATAAAACTTGTCTCATTTTCGCACTTATGTAATCGGGAATAAAACTGATTTGCATAAAGTCGGTTATAATGTTGAAATTAATGAAACAAAGACTCGCTGCTATTTTTTACTTTATCAATTCGTACCTACTTGTATTAAACGAATACAATTGTTACATTAAATGTCTACTCATTATTATCTTTCGAAGGTAATTTACATGTATAATTTTATAATACTATCGCTAAATATTGTTAATTGATGGTGCACCATTTTGTGTTAACACTTGTATGAAATTTTGAAAAAATTCAATTGACAACCCAAAAATTAATGTCTCTGCACAAAATTAGTTATTGTCAAATTAAAGAGTTGTTGGTGTAGTTACATTTGAACAATATGTTTATAAAGTATCCATCTCGTGCATTATCTAGTTGTTTCAAAGATGAATTAAAGTGAATTTATCATCAGCACTGTCAAAAGATTATAATTCATGTCTCCATTAAGCCTAATGATTACAAAGCTACCAACACAAACAAAGCATAGTTACCCTTAATTTTTATCTGCTTGAAGAATTGTGCAGTAATAATCAGTAGGGAATGATGCTGTAGTTGATAATGTTTTCTCCTGTTCGTTTCTTCTTATTCCAAACTTGAATTTATCGTGGGAAATTGTTCTTTACTGCAGGATATCCAGAATGCACCGCAGCTGATCTGCCCCTCCTACACCTTATCCCTCCCCATCCTGACATCCAGCCCTCCCACCATTCGGTGTGCCCGGAATCTCCATGAGCTATGAGCGATGGGCTGGGCATCAGTGGTGGTGGGCATACCACCTCCCCCTCACACTCGCCCATCACACACTGTGAGCGGCATCGCCCTATCACTGGAGCGCAGGGCAGCGCTCGTTTGCCTACTGGCTCAGTGCCCACTGTTCACGGGAGAACAAGATTGGGCAGCCATCAGCGCAATCTCAGCCTCGATTTTAAGTGAGTTCCAATGTTTGACAGAGATAAGGTTGGGGGTGGGGTGGGGGGTGGAATGTGGACTTTGCAAGGTGATAAGTCCGTATCAGTATATCTTGCATTCCTGTATCGATCAGTTTCATGGTTTTCCTGCTCTTTTGTCATATTGCTCTCAATAGTTTCGGTTTAACTTCACATCCAGTTTCTTTCAGAATTCTGTGTTGATGTCGTAAATCATTCATCTGAAAATTATTGGAAGGAAATAGTTCATTTTTAAGTGTTATTAGTATAGTATATGATTGCTGTTATGTTGCTTTGTTGAGCATGTGGAATTCTCTTTGCACCATAAAATTTATTAGTGAGTAAAAGCTGTTTGATGAAATTTTTATTACCTTTCCTTTTTTTTAGTAAACATGTTGGCATGCTTTATTAAAATTTGTACTTATTTTGTATGTGTAGATTGTATTTGTTGCTTATTGAAATTTCATATGATGCTTAATGACTAAGCGGTTGTATTTGTTAACGTAAAGTTATCATAGTAATTGCATTACAAATCATATTTTAGGAATTCTTAATAAAATCTGCATTTTTTTATACATGGATTGTGAGCCAGTACTTCGTTGCAAGGTACACTTATTTCGAAAAGTCTAGCGACACGGCTCGGTCACGCCACACATAGTCCGGAGCTGAAAGTTCCGAGTATGTTGATACCCATTGCTTGAGGGGAAGCAGGAGAGGGGCATGATAGTGAGGTGGAAGAGTGAGGAGGTGAGTTTTGAAGCCTGGGTTGGCGTGCTGGAAGAAACGAACGGAATCAGAGCCTATGAGACAAAACCCATTCAACAGTGCGAGGGCATCCAATCCAACTTGGAAGAAAGGACTCTCTCAGAGGTTGCCTTCGCATGCCAAGGGTAACAAGAAAACCTCAGAGAGAAGGAGGCGTGTAAACGGTTCGAAGTCCACAGTGATGTCTTACAATGGGATACGGAAACATAAATGAATATGCCGCGGCTAGAAAGCACTTTCGGAAAAGATGCAATATTTTCACCTTTGTCGACATTATTAATGCGAAATGCTAGGCTGCACTTCACTTCGGAAAGCGTAAAAATCATCAATGGGTCAAGGACAAAAATTATATAATACTCCATAAATTACGATAACAAAAATGAGAGCTGTTGATTTAGTGGAGATCCTGAATGAGCATCTTCTGCCTATGTCAGACAGATAGTGCCATACGGCGAAGACGTGGTAGTAATACAAGATAATTAATTCATTGTAATATACGGCTGGTGTAACTCGACAATTTTTTTCACCAGAACTGGAATATCAATGTTCTGCCCTGGCCAGCTCGCCTGATCTGAATCCCATTGAGAACTTATGGGGTATAATGGTGAATGAGTGGACGGGAGGAAAGTTGAGGATGGCAGCCGCTCTTGAAGAGAATGTTATGGAACTCTGGGGCTCAAATCGGACGACGGCCACAAATATGTGAAAATTTAGTACGGTTCATTAACCGTCGAATGCAAGGAGTGATCGACTCAGGCTGAGACTTTACTAAATACTAAAATAAAACACTAATTAATCTTTCATTGTCTTCATTGCCTATTAAATGCTGCTAGAATAAAATTTTTATTTGAAAATTTAAATAAAGTCAATATAAAATGTATCCACTATCTGTGAGAAAAGTGCTACATGTGATAAATTGCCATTTATTAGAGTTTTGGTAAAACTGATTGGATAACGGATGTAAATATTTCCTAATGTTCTCCCGAAAAAGCAATTTTCGTGCTGACAGTTTCTTGACGCTTGAGTGATACAGTACAGTGGAATAAAATTTTATTCCGGCGAGCGAGCTGGCCAGGGCAGAACATTGATATTCCAGTTCTGGTCAAAAAAATTGTCGAGTATCTTAGGATGAATTAATTATCTTGTATTACTACCACGTCTTCGCTGTCTGGCATTATCTGTCTGACATAAGGCAGAAGATGCTCATTCAGGATCTCCACTAAATCAACAGCTCTCATTTTTGTTATCGTAATTTATGGAGTATTATATAATTTTTGCCCTTGACCCATTGATGATTTTTTACGCTTTCCGAAGTGAAGTGCAGTCTAGCATTTCACATTAATAACGCCCACAAAGATGAAAATATTGCATCTTTTCCGAAAGTGCTTTCTGGACGCGGCATATTCTTCATGTTCCCCTCACTTCGTACCGTTTACATGCCTCCTTCTCTCGGAGGTTTTCTTGTTACCCTTGGCATGCGAAGGCAACCACCGAGAGAGTCCTTTTTTCCGAGATGGAATGGATGCCCTCGCACTGTTGAATGGGGATTTGTCTCGTAGACTCTCATTCCGTTTGTTTCTCCTTGTAAGCCTACCCAGGCTTTGAAACCCACCTCCTCATTCTTCCGCCCTTCACAATCATTCCCCTCTCCTGCTTCCCCTCAAGCAGTGAATACCAACATACTCGGAACTTTCAGCTCCGGCCTATGTGTGGCGTGACCGAGCCGTGTCGCTTGACTTTTCGAAATGACTGTACATAAACTTGAGCATTTAATGCATGATTAGCTTGATGCATTTAAAACTGCTGGGAATGAAATGCTCCTGATAGACTAATAGTTTTATTTTAATTGTGGGTTTATGAAAACTCCGGTCTGTGTATTTTTTCTTTTCTTACTTCGAGTTGTGAGGCAAAATGGAGGAAAACACTTTTATACTATGTAAATGCACATAAATGAGCTACCAAGTACCGTTAAGCTCTAGTAATTCATTACCAACCTTATTCATAAATTGTGTAACATTTTGAGTGCAGATTATTAACAATTTTGAAAATAGGTCACTGCAGATGACATATTTGGATCACGCATATATATATATTCCATTCAGTTTAGGAATTACAGTGGAATTGTATACCATGTATTGTTTTTGGACGTATACCTTCATTGTATTCACCAATTTCTTCCAAAGGTCAATGGGCATCATCCTTCCGCCTGCAGTTCAGGCCGTCCAAGCAGGAGCATCACCTGCCTGCATTGGGCAGTCAGCACCCCAAGCGACTAATGCCCACTCTGGGCCACCAGCACCTCCACCTCTACCGCCTGGTACAACCACACTACATCATCGAAACCGAAGCCTTGACTCGGCTTTGCAGAGGATACCAGAAGTAGACGTGACACCGAGCCCCGAGTGCGAATCCCCAATGAAGGCTGGATTGCTGCTGATCTCATCTGGGGCAGTAAGTGTTTAATGATAGTTGGAGTTTCTTTCGTTTTATTATCTTATGCCTTTCAGTATGTTATTAGTTGCCACTGATGTTATACTGTCAAAATCTTTTATAAAACATAAGAGGAAATGGGTCAGTTAAGATACATTGGGACATTCTCTAAGGGTAAATTAAAGCCTCTATATTTTAGGGAATGATTGAGAATACCATATTGCTTGAATTCAACTGATGTTCAAGGAGGCTATGCCTTGAACTGCCTCTAAAAAGTAAAAAAAACAAAAAGTATGTTCAGTGGTTTTGCATTAATACTGTATTTACTCGCTTATAATACACACTTTTTTTCCAAATTTATGTCCTCAAAATGAACACACTAGAGCAGGGGTCGGCAACCTATGGCCCGCGGGCCTCATGTGGCCCCCGAGAGCGTTTTATGCGACCCGCGAAGCCATGTTGAATAAGTGATCGGTATAATTTAACACAGTCAATTCCATATTTTTTTCAGTGAAACTATGTTCTCAAAATCTTTTCCGGTGGAGTTTTATTGCTATTAACCTAATTAGAATTTATTTTCACTAATATGAGACTGCAAAATCTCCAGGTAACTTCTGATTTAAACGCCCATATTGCCCGCTGAAGCTCTCGCAATTTCCAATGCGGCCCTCCAAAGCATTCATAACAACTAATGCGGCCCGCCGTATAGAAAAGGTTGCCGACCCATGCTCTAAGAGTGTTGCGTTTGTTTTCTTGAGTGCATGTGAGAGAGTGTTTTGTCTGACAGGTCTCTGTCGCTGTCGGAAAACACATAAACCTGCAGACATCGTGTGCGATACCGGATCACTGGCGAGGAGTAACTTCCTGTAAACCCGATATTATTTCCTTATCAGCCCCTTCCTTTTTTTCTTTTTCCCCCTTTTGTGAACGTGTGTGATTGTTGAGTAGGTCCCTGTCATAATCGTACAGATTCATAAACCTACCACAACAGTGTGAACAGGGTCACTGGCGCAGGTTAACGCCTCGTAAATCCTTCCTTTTATCCTTTTCACCTGAGGATTAGTTCTTGTGTGAGTGAATGAGCGAGTGACTTTGGGTCCCTGGCGAGGATTAAAACCCCGCAAACTTGTAAGTAGATATATATTTTTGTTTCCTCATCCCTTTTTTCTTTTTTTTCTGTGTTTTCTTTTTCTTTGCCTCCCCCCCCCCCCCCCCCCCCCCTCCCCTCCTCCTTTTTTTACTGGTTATTGTGTCTCTAGATATACATCTTGTACGGTTAAGGAGTTTTTCGTTTTTTTGAAATACCTATATCGCCGTAGTCTCCAAGCCACCCTTTCATTATATGGTATATCCTAATGCACATTTTAATTAATCATGATAGTTCAGGTTCCTGCCATATTTCAAATTGTGGTGGATCATGTTTCTCTGTGGTCTAACATCATTCTCTTACTTTTAATAACTTATCTTACATTTGTTGTTCCGATACTTCTCTTTGCAGTTTTACATTAAAAATCTAGAATGGTTATGTTGATTTTCATCCAAGTGACGTTGACTTCCACTTGTATGACTTTTTGCACCAACACATTTGTTAGCAGCACAGGTTTTGCAAAAGATATCAATCTCCTGTTTTTCTCATAACTGTGTCTTCACAATTTGAGGCTAACATTCATGTTATAGTATTCTTACACTTTTTCTTATTCCAGTTAAAAAAACAACTTCCTCCTTTTATGGAAAATTGTCATTTGCTATTCCTATGCATTTTCATCAAAATTTTTACACCTATGCATGTAAACTGTCTGTATATGTTGTCCTGAAGCTGGAGATAAAGTTCTCGTTAGAATGAAATTTAATGATTTCGAAACTAGAAAAGGATAAATATCCTCGTGAAAAAATATAAATGCAAGCTAATATGTTAGAAAGAATGTAATGGTTGTTCAAAAAGAGTACAAATTCACCCAGTGAGATGGAATCATAAGAGAGATTTCTTTCCATACCTGCAATCCAAGAAAAATATGCAGGTTACTATAGTGAGAGTTCTTCATACACCATTTTTTGATGTGATATTCATAATTTTTCAATTTTAAATTTAGTTTCCATAACAGTAATGTTTACTTGTATATAAGCTGCTCTTTTTTTCACAACTTTTACATTTAAAAAAATGTGTACGGGGCTTAGGTGCAAGGTAAAGAAAATTGAAAAAGTCTAAAATGTGCAATATGTCATTGTTAAATTTCACAAGAACATCACTAGGTATTTCTCATGATTTAGTATGCTGTGTGAGACATATAAAAACATTACATAATTATAATAACATCACATAATTATAGTAAATAAAAAAGGAAAGAAATATAGTAACAAATAAAAAAAGGAAAGAAATATAAATATTATTATTATTATTATTGATGACAGAGCTACAAACGTGTAAACGTGTCAGTTCTTGCCAGCAATGTAACGTGAATCAACAGAGGCTCATGAGAAAGATGCTGTAGTCTGTTAAATGTCAAAGAATTATTAGTTTAGCCTTGCATACAGATAATTCTATTGGTGGAGACATTTTGGTCATGTTTCAAAGTTTTGAAGTCATTTTTATTTCTCTTCCATCTGTAGTTAAAAAAAGTGTCGGGGGAAGGAGAATAAAAGCATCCCTATTGGCAGTCATATTTGGTGCCAATAGGATGATGTTGTAAAATAATTGCTTTAAAAGTATTATATACTATGAAGTCCTATATTAACCCTCTTGCCATGCACCTCACATTTCTGTTTGTGTAAAATACAGCATATCCTGTGATTTGTGCATGTTTGTCTCTTTTGGCCGTATTGTCTTCTTGTTATCTGGCGATGTGAATATGTTGATCGGTCTCTGATAATTCGTGAAATACTTTATCATTAAAAATAATAACAATGTTTCTAAATATTCATGCACAGTAAATGGGATTTATTAGTGATTTTCAGTTTGCCGGAATGTTTTAGGTGTAATTGCTATATGTTTCTTCTTTCATTTGTAATCTCTAGTTCACTATACGTATTTTTGACAGTGCCTCAGAGATACGTGGAATATTGCTTCTATTCTGGAATTTAAAAAAAATTCAGTCTTGAAAAACAAGTGGCAAGTACTTTATGTAGTTGTTGCTGATTGTCCACATTTCTGCTCTTTACAAAATGATACTTTGCGCACAGTGTTTTATCAATTTCTTCCACATGGATATGTATTTTCCCCAGAATTTTTAGGCCATGTGTACTAACTTCTGAAGGTCTTTTTTGTTCCATTTTGTTTGGTATATATTTTTGCAGTTGATTTTCAATATTTTTTTTCCATTTACTGTTTCATCCAGCCTCTGATATTGTATTGTTGTGCTACAGATTAAAAGAGCTGACAAGACAGGACATACATGACCTGTCTCTCTAGATATCACAGTTGAGCTTTTCTTTGGTGGCAGCAAATTGAAATTATAGAATGATGTGATCTAGCGTGAAACATTGGTTCAGCAC
The DNA here is from genome assembly GCA_036926305.1 of Uropetala carovei. Lineage (NCBI taxonomy): Eukaryota > Metazoa > Arthropoda > Insecta > Odonata > Petaluridae > Uropetala > Uropetala carovei. The sequence continues at coordinate 2,822,717 of JAXCHB010000103.1, read as the reverse complement.
ATTATTTCTTTGAATCTAAGGTAATAATAAGAAATTGTGATCACTGGACCAATGTGACATATTTCTACCAGATGTAAGCAACTGATGCAATGCTTCCATATCGTGTGTTAAATCAGGGATCTTAAATACATGACCTGTGCACTGCACCTGGCCCTTCTGTTAAAAAAGGATAGGTAGGTGAAGAAGACAGGATGAGTGAGGCATCCATGGAGTAACAATTTTAAAGAGTTTAATAATAGGGAACTGCATGATACTTTGTTTTTGCTTTCTATATATGGGAAAGTATTGTGATCACGAAAAAAATCGACTTCGAGATTTCAACGGAAATACACGTTCTGAGGTCCCTAGAACATGTTTAGACTATTTTTGGAATGATGTCTGTGTGCGCGCATATGTGATTGTGGGCACTCTAACTCAAAAAGTACTTGTCATATCGTTACTAAATTTCATATATAACACTTTGGTATGGGCACAAAGAACTGATTAGTTTTTGGACAATAACGGTTAACCGGAAGTCGAGGTTTATTCGAAACCCAATTCAGTTTTTGCAATATTTCTCCGTTAAAACATCATTATTGTATATACAATTCTATACAAAGGTTATAGAGAATGTAATTTCCTACAACTTTCATTTGAAACAATTTTCCATAGCAGTTATTGTTTAGGAATTATGTATAAATAATCGGTTTTCGTCAAATATCTCCTTAAAAACATCGTAATTGGTCATCTTCATGAGGACCAAAGTTGTAGAGAATAATATTTCTTCCAAGTTTTGTTTGAAACAAATTTTCGTAGGACCATCCATTTCGGAGATATTTTGCTTTTTCTTAATTTCCAGTATACAGCGCCGCTACCATGTAGCGGCGATTTCTGTAAACATATTCAAAATATACATAATTTACGGCAATAAGGACGACTGTATTCTTTTACGATACGAAATAATAATTTTGCCCTATAATGCTATTCATAATAATTTAAATATCTATATCCCAAATATGGAGAAAGTCGTGTGTTGGCCACATCAGATTTTTTAATTAAAATTTTTATACCAGTTTGAGTTGTGTACTTTGTTTCAACAAAATTTTTAAGCTCATTATTATTACATGGAACTTGTCATATCTTTTTGAGTAATCTATATGGCTCCCTTGCGATGTGTGTTAGAGACACCTTTGTTATAAAGGTTAAAGCAGAATATAGGTATCTTACATGTGGGTGAATGTAGTCTGTGTAAATTTCCAATGCATCATAATTATCCTTATCATCTTATACTTAATTTTAAAGTAATTATTATTTTTCCAGAAACGGAATGAAGTTGAAAAAACAATTTTAGAATGTATAGATGAGGTAATTGCAATGTTTGTGTGAATAGAGTTTACCTATTCATTTTTTATATTATTGTGAATTTGGTATCCTATTATGAAAGATAAATAAATCTGCCTAAGAGTATGAATGAGGTGAAGCTTATGGTTTTGCCTTAGATGTTCCTAGTTATAATGAATTATTTTTTCATTTTCTTGAGTTTGTACATAGAGTGGAGGTGGCTAACCTTGTCAGTAGTGCCAAATTACCCAAAATAGTAATAGCTGAGGTGCAGTCCACTTAAGTATGGTTATCTGTCCGTAGCCAATATAATAAAGTGAAAATTATTGATCTAATCATGGTAAAATATAACGATACTTAATACTTTAAAAAATATCACAAATGTTATTTACATATCAATGGTTTGTCACAAAAAGATTACTTCACATGGCTCAATTGGCCATCCACATTATTGGTTATCCAATTATGATCTACAGCAGTGGTTTCCAAACTGTGGGGCGTGCCCCCCTGGGGGCGCTGTGGGCATGTCAAGGAGGCACAAAAAGACTTCAAATTGTATTTACTATTGTTTTAACTGTCACATTCGTGAGACCTACAAGATGCATTCGCCTAATTCTAGCCCTCAAGTGCCTATGGCATATCATTTGCCATATATTTGACATATAAGGAGGCAAAAGGACATTTTTGTTAGTTGAAAGGAGGCATGGCTTTGTGAAGTTTGGAAACCACTGGTCTACAGTAACTACAGCTATTTATTTTCCCAACATATCATTGCTCATAGGATATTTTTTCTAAAACTACTACCCATGCTGCTAAAACAGACTAATCCTGAGTAAAATTTTAAAAGCCTTTTCAAAAATATTGAGTTCATATAGGAAAAAATAAGATTACAAGTACTTTTTTAACTGCCATTTAGCTTTTTAAATTTTGCATTAAGTTTTATAAAATTTAGATTAATAACCACTTGGATGCATATCTATTTCAGTTGTTTTTGTTGTTTGCCTTTAAATAAAAATCTCTAAAACATTTGGTGTTCAAAATATGTTTTACAGCACTTTATATTTTGATGGAGTATTTTGAAATGATTGGCTTGTGTGTAGCTTTAAGAACTGTCTTCCGAATAATGTCTTTTGAATAGTTAAATAATAAAGTTGCTCGTTTTGCAAGAATTTTCCACAATGAATTTCTTCTCTCGAAAAGGTGCAGATAAAATAGCATGTAATTCTTATTTTTTTCTGCCGTTCATCACATGACAGTTCCACCAAGTAACACTTCAACGGTTAATTTTATTCTTTTCTTCTTGTCTTAGAGTGGCACCAGTACTGGCAGCACTTCCCCAGGAGCATTACCTCGCCAGCAGTCGTCGTCCCCTCCCCCATCCTCTGCCAAGCCGTCGTCTGCCTCCTCCTCGACTAGTTCCGTATCTTCCTCGTCCTCAATTTCAACTCGTGCTACGCGTTGCCCCTCGGTGCCACCCCTTCCGGGCGGCCCTTGTCCCGAGCCGGGATGGGTCCTGCGGCGCGGTATCCTCGGTTCAGACGACAGCGGTATTTTTGGTTCTTCGGGCGACGACGCATCAGCTCCCGCACGTGGCACGCCCTCATCTACATCGCATGAAGAGACGGGATCACGAGGACTCAGTACGGAGAGTTTGGATTGTGACGGTGAAGAAGGAGGTGGAGGAGACAGTGTGAAAGATAGGGACGATGAAATGGACAGAGTGGAGAATGTTGATTCTTGTGATTTTGGATGCGAGGATGATCTACCACACGAGTTTGGGAAGAGGGAAGTGGAGGAACGAGAAATCGATGCCAAAGGTTCGATGGTCGAGATGAGTGGGGTTCCTTCTCGGACTTCTCCGACGAGTGGAGTAATTGGGAAGGCGAGAGGTGTCGATGGGAAGGGTATGTGCTTGGGAGGATCAGGTACACGCAGTGGAGGACAGAGTTGTGGGATAACCAAGGGTAACCTTCTGCTGCGGCTCTTTGAGTGTGATGCCTTCAATATTTCCATGGCAGTTTCGTACCTGTTCAAGTCGAAGGAGCCCGGTGTCCAGAGTTATCTCGGTTAGTATGATTACCTCGATGGTGTTTACGTGAAATGTGATCGACAGGTGTTGAAATAGACCTCGTGTATGATGTGCTCTTACCTGTAAGTGGAATATTTTTTTTGCTACATTTTTAACGTGAATCTGCTAGCTACTATGTTTAGTTTTTTATTGAAAAAGCTGACCATTGACTTATATCTTCAACGATAATGGAAGGGGTTGGTTACTTAGCTTTCCAGAAAAAATATGTTCGTTTACCATTTTTCCCTTGTTCTCTCCCATTCTGCTTTCATAAAAAAGTTCTTTTGCTTTCCTCTCATTCTTGTGGTGACGGTTTTTTCATCCACGCTCACCTGGAAATCTCTCCCAAACCAATACCCCTAGTTTGATCATTAAACTAGCATTTCTCAATCACAGGTCTGGGGACAATTATTTGTCAGTCTGCGACATTCAATTTTTCTCATAAAATGTTGGATAATGGGCATCAATGATTAATGAGTAAGTATAAATAGACTGCTTGTACATATTTATATTTATATACACATAAATATCTGTAGTTAATACATAGTTATTTGATGAGAGTAATTTCCCATCATAAAATGTCTACATTAATTAAAGTCTAACAATAGGCATCATTAACTGTTTTCAGTACTATTGCTTTGATAAAAAACGTAAAGTGGAATTTTAACAAAACAGCTACAAAATTATTTAAGGGATAATTTAACGTGTGTGCACATATGTGACAGCAGTGCTTATAAAACTCCTTATCCTATTTTGTTAATGAAGACATTAAAGCTTATACTTTTTCTGAATCTCAACCAGCTTTTTTGTCTGTTTGGCATACGTAGATTCGATTTTTCTCTTCAACAGAATTTAGTCATTCTTTCTGAAATTCAAGTGTCTAAATTCTGAATTTGTTAGTTTATTCTAAGTGATGTAAAAACTACAATTTTAAATGTGGTGCATTTCATCCTGATTCTTTCTTCCGGAGGATAGGGATGTGTTTGGACTCAAGCCTACATCTTCCTGGGAAATAGGTATACAGGCAGTCCTCGACTTATGATACTCTGACTTACGATACTCTGGATTTACGATCTTTACTAATTAAGGAATGTGCTCTGGACTTAAGGCACTGCTCCACAGTTACGACACTCAATTGGCCAGCGTTTTATGCCTTAAGGTTGATTCAGGGTACAATGTATATTGCAAGTAACGACATGCTACGCAAAACATGTTACAATGTAATTTAACGTGACTTCACATGAAAACCCATCAAGTCATTGTCTTCTTAAATCCCTTATACACGAGTTATTAGATTTCAGACAAAGAAGGACATTCAGAGTGATTCCGTGTGTGGTTAAAACTTAACAGGGATATAGGGGAAGGAAGTAGCATTGGTGAAACATTTTTTTAAGCAAGTGGGTCAAATCTGATTTCCATTGCTCATTGGTTAAATTTCTGGAAAACGAAATGTGAAAGGTTATTTTTAGAGTTATGAGTCATTTAGTCAATGTTAGGATGTTAGTGTAGTTGTGGAAAACTGCATATTCTTTGCATTATATCGTTTAACTTTATTTGTCCTTAAAAATGTCTGATAAGAGAAATTCAAGTGCTGGTGATGTTTCTGGTTCTAAGAAACATAGAACCATAACAATGGAAACAAACAAAGGCGTAATGAAGCGCTCTGAAAAAGGTGAGATGTCTCAATATCGGTCAGGCCTTGGATATCCCTCATATGTTGGTGGTGACAATCACCTAAAATGGCAACATTATAACCTCCAATTTTTATAAGTACATACTTCATTCCTTCAGTAATTTTTTCTATTTTCTACTTTTCGATGATGTTTTTAGAAATCATTATTGTATGTATCCTGATTAGAATAAAAAGATTTGTCTAATCTTTAATAAGTTATATTTATGTTTATCTTTGCCAGAATACAATATTATGGGTCGTTTTATAAAAATATATTATCTGGCCTTTGAAACAGGAATGTAACCCACATTTTTAACATTGCTGTTATGGGAAAATGTGCTTCGACTTACAACGTGACTTTCAGGAAACAATTGTGTCATAAGTGCGAGAACTGCCTGTACAGCAATTGGACATTAACAAGTAGCACAACAAAAAAATTGCTGTACTGGGACATTGTAAAAATAAGTATAAAAGACAGACAAGCTTGCTCTCCTCAGTAGTTAAATAAATAATAGAAATCTGTCACATTTTTTTATCTAAGAAAACCACTGTACTTTTTCATTTATGTAGTATAAAGAGAAAGTACATATTGTAATCGCAAAAAAATTTGACCTCGAGATTTTGATCGAAATATCCGTGTTAGTATATGAGAAAGTTTGTAGAATGGATATTGTACAGATTTTTTATAAGGTATTTGGCTAGTTGCTCATGTTGTTGTATTAGAAATCAAATCTTTTGGTGGAATCCTGTGAGGTCCACTGGGAATTTCTTGTATTCCAGACATTCACTTGTGTTTGGAAAAATTTTGATTCTTTCTCAAACTTCATAATTTGCCCATCAGTTTCATTGTTTTATTATTTGCATCACTTAAAACCATTCACTTTCCAAGTCAACTGTTTGTTTCCTTTTCAGTGTGGTTAATGATGCACTATTATATGTATGTTGTTGGAATGCCCTATTTTGAAGTATAGGTTGTTGTAAGTCTTCATTGTCTTTAATGATTTACTGGTCTTTTAGATTTTTTAGTGAACAAAATTTGTTAAATAGGTCGGCCTCTGGATATTTTAGTTGTTGGTGAGCTGGCTGGCTTTATTGTTGAGAGCATATAAGTTGATATGATCGGTCATTATGTTTGTTAACATGAGAGCTAAGTATGCTTTATAAACTTTTCCTGTAATTTAACAAAAATTGGTGCATATGATTTGCCACCTCTAGGTTTTTTCTACAGGTGTTATGTTAATGAGAATTAGTATATCATAACTTTCAATTGCATTTTAAAATTACTTAGAATCACTGTATGAATATGGAACTTGAATCAAACAATGCCTAAAATAATGAAAATTCACTTTCTTACCATTGATTTTCAACATGTAGAATTTGTCCATAAACTAGTTTTGTTTTTCGGATAAAAATCCTTCATTGTTAGGGCAACTGCATTGTTTCTCATTTCAGAATATGGTGCATCACTTATAGGTTCTTCTGTCCACCCTCGGCACCATCAGTCTCCCTACCATCCAATTTTCAATTTATTACTATTCTGTAATTGATTCAGCATTGTTTTTTATTGCTGTTGCACCCAACAATGGTAATGAGAGAATCTTAACTACAAATTTTGGAGACAAACTAATCAATTTGTCGGGGTGCACAAAAATTTATTTTACACTTTTTAGTGCATTTGAAAACTAAATTATTTTTTTATTTTCATTTTTTACACTATAATTTCCAATACCAAAGTATCAGCAAAGTTATTATTGGTGGAGTGAAGCCAATTATGATTTATCAAGGGATTAATAAAATCAGTTGTTTTGGGCATTAAATGATTTAATGGGTTGTATTTTCTTCTGATTTCTCTAGCAAACAAGATGTTCAGCTTTCCTGATCAAGAGGTGGATTTCTTTCTTCCTCAGCTGGTCACCATGTACATCCAAATGCGAGATGTGGCTGAAGCAATCCACCCATACCTCTTGCACAGGTATAACTCAGATGAATATCACAAAAAAAGATTTAATTTTATGCCACTGTTTCCCAATTTTCTCTCATATGCTTTTCATATTTTTTTTTATTTACTCGAAGCAGTAGTTATTTACATTCCATAGATACCTTTTTTACTAAAAATGTTGTTTTTGGTCACAGGTGTCGCAAGTCAGTTGACTTTGCTTTTCGATGTGCTTGGCTATTGGATGCTTACAAGTCAGATACTTCACTACCCACGAAAAAAATTCCATATGGCACCCGCCTGCGGAACAGCATTCTTGCCGATGAGCTCTGGTTTGTACCACGTTTGAATTATTTCGAAAGAGCATGATTTATTGGACTTTATTAATTCAGGCAATTAAAATTTTTTGTTTTAACATGAAAATCATCATTTAATGTCAGGTCAGAGTATCTCTACTTAAAGCTTAATTTCAATGTTGTGTGTGTGTATATATTCTACTGAATTTTTAGGTCATATTTATTAACTTTGAAGATTCTTTTTGTGTGGTACTATGTTTTTGCAGTTTTTTCTGTTTGCTGTTTCATCCAACCTCTGATATTGTATTGTTGTGCCTCATATTAAAATACACCCACTCCCTGATTAACGCTCTTAATTGGTACCAGGAAAATTGAGTGCTAATTGAAACAGCACTATTTGGAACACGTAATTCCATAAGAAATGAAGTTATAAGCTTTAATTCATTCCTGAGATTCTATTAATGGAAATGAAAATAGATAGTATTATATAAATAATATACCAAAGTAATCTTTGTTAACCATATAACGTAACACAGAATAGGTCGTAAATTTTATTGCAGTTATACTTAAAATTGAACAGTAAAATTTAAATATAAATGAAGAACAGATTGCATTTTATGAAACATATGCCGATCTCATACTGAATAAATTGAGCAGGAGCATTAAGGAATAGGAATTAGAGTAAAAGATGAATACCTGCATCTAGTTATATACAGGGTGAGGCAACAGTCACACGTTTATTAACACAAAGAAAATTGAAACATAATAGCATAAGCAATTTCTGTTTACTATAGACTTTAACTTAATTATTGAAGTTATGGTTCAATTAAGACAGTGATGGCTAACCTTCTATTGTCCGCATGCCAATATTACTAAATTTGTCAAATCTTTTCTGCCTCGCATGCCACAAAAGTCCTTGTTTTTTTTTTGGGTGACAACTAAATTAAATTTGTGATCAAGACATAAGATTGTAACCATAAAACTAATGTTTACGATAGCTGACTAAATAACACATTTTTTCGGTGTTAAATCAGTACTATAAATGCTTTGGTTGGTTTTCGCCTTTTGTTGGCATGCCAACCAAAATCATCTTGCGTGTCACTTATGGCACGTGTGCCATAGATTTGCCATCACTGAATTAAGGGAAGGCAACCAATAAGACAAAAACAAAATCTTATATCGAAACCTTACTACGTTTCGATAAAGAAATATTGATTCATAAAAGAAATATTGTGCTTAATAAACAAAGGAGCATGGAATGAGACCAAAAAAGAAATCAGATATCTAGGTATTACTTTTTAAAAACTGAACAAACGAAATTGGAACAATAAAAAAATACAAATTATGAAAGGAATGCATTAATGATACAAAAAAAATAAAAAACAAAGCATATTTTAATTTAATGAGCAGAATGCTTGGACGAAGGCTTGTTTTCTGGAATTAAGTCATACGATTTTTGGGCAGGCCTTGTTAATGCACTCACACAAGCTCTCCAGCTTTTAGTCGCTGTAAAACCTCTAATTTAACCTCAAGAGTCAAGCTTTTCCTCTTTTTCTTCTCTGGCTTCTGGTCATCACTCTCAGTCTGTTTATTTAAAGGGAAAATATATTTAAAACAAAGTTTACTATATTTTGACCAACAAAAATATCAACAAGTGTACACAGAACCATCAAGCAACTGCAGAGACTACTGATGTCTTTTGTGTTGTAGATTCACAGAGGTGCTGTGCAGTGGACTTAGCAAATTACACCAGAAATTTGGAAGTGCGTTAATGTAAAATGCGCAAGCACAATTCGGAACATGGTATTAAATTATTTTCAGCGTTAACTCGGAAGAGCACTAATCGGGACAGCGTTAAAGCAGGGAGTGGGTGTAGATGATAAGATAAAACATACATGACCTATCCCCCTAGATATCACAGTTGAGGTTTTGTTTGGTGGCAGAAAATATGGAGTTGGAGAATAGTGTGATTTTGAATCCATTGAAATGAGTGTATCTTTACTCAAAACTTCAATATTGTTGAATAATGATGTTTTTATATTTCTAAATTTTTATTCGTGCATTTTCATGTGTAACATACTTCAGTCTAAATCATGGTAAGGCAACATGAGGCACATGTGCGTAAGGATGGCATGCGAAGAGATTTTACATGGCATGATATTTGAGAGAATTAAAAAAAAGCCTATTCCTTCTTTGTTCTTTACTCCGCACAGTGATTTTCCTTCTAGGATGGGCACATTCCTTCAATTCTCATCTTTTCTAAAGGAATTTGCTCCCCTCCACTCTACACATTCCCTCCAATCCCCAAGGCATAAGGTAGCTTCTTGTAATTTTCAACCACTATGTTAGGGGGAACTACCTGTACTCTACATGCACGTTCTCTACCGGAAGCTTAGAAAACGAACTCCATCAAGCAAAAAGTATCACCTCACCTTGTCTAATAATATAAAATATATATTTTTTCAAAAGAATTGTATAATTTATTATTATTAGTATAGTTTATTATTATTTATTTTATTTTGATAATATTCTTTTTTGTAACTATACCAAATCATGTTCAGGATACGTTAAAATGATAGAACCGTTAATTAGTATTGCACTCAAATTGAAAATAAGGATGGCATGCGAGAAGGATCACATATTATGCATTTTGATCAAGTGACAGCCAACAGAAACACATTGCCAACCCCTTGTCTAAATCTTGTAGAAATATTTGTTGGAATGTTTTAATTTTGTACATTTTAAGAAATGTTCTGAAATGATTCAAATTGAAAATGTATCATTAATACCATCCAATTAACTTTAGATTAGTTTTATTTTTAATCTTTCTTTCATCACAGCTCAGTTTTATTTATTTAATAAATGTTTGACAGGTTTTATGGTATTCACATTTTCTGAATGAACCGGGGAAATTAAACATAAATGTCATCTTTGGGTGATAGTTAACTTTTACCATGACGTTCTTGATAATTGCAGGCTAAAGCCGTCCAAGAAGCCTCCAGGTGGTGGGTCAGCGTACATGACCTCGTCCAAATCGCCGCCATCGTCCACCTTTGCCGTCCCTCTCAGACTATCCTCCCAATATGCCACATCGGGGGCCTCCGTCCCCCCCACACCTCCCCCACTCCCTCCTTCTCCAAACTGGCTCACAGTGTCCGCATCTCCTGCCAAGAGAACCCATCAGAGGTCCCGTTCAGATGCAACTGGGCAGTTCTCAAGCCTGCGTCGGCTACTCCCAGCAGGTTTGTGCTTGCTTATGTTCAGTCAAGATACTGTCCAAGTTTGAATAACATTTCTTTTTAATAGTTCAAGTATCTAAGTGTAGCAGTTATCAACATTTTGCATCTTATGTCCCACCAAACATGGTAAAAACAAAACTCCTTTTCCAAGAAGTGGATTATTAAATTAATGCATTACATAATTCATTAGTAGAAATTTTTACTGTCATAAAATATCTCATTAATTTCTTTGGAAAAATGTTTTATAATGGCTGTTTTCAAAACTACACATTCCAACAATGGTGGTTGAGAAACATTTACTGAGGCAATGTCCTCCAACTACAGGGTACAAGTCCCTCTATCCCCAGTCGTTAAGATTGAGCAGCAAAAATAAAACACTTCCTTATTTACAATGAACTGGTCATGCAGCTTTGCCTTGAAAAATTGAGAATTATTTCATATCCAACTTTTGCAGGAGATGTGTGCATGTTAATATACCTTGTTCTTGTCTTGTTTTTACTCTTTCAAAGACAAAGTATATTGAGAAAGTATTGTAATCGTGAAAAAATTCAATCTCGAGATTTTGATGGAAATATACATTTTAGGTGTAGCTGAGTCCGAAAAAGTGGTTTTCGCAATGCCGTCTGTCTGTTATTGGCTCAAGGGCATAAACGGTAGAGCGAAAATGAATGAAATCTTGTACTTAGGGATTTTATCATACAGAGTAGAAGCTATGAAGAAATGGTTGACATTGCTCAATAATTAAGGAAAGTTTATTCTACGCATTTTTAACAACAATTTGATTTTCTCAAAAACGGCTCTAATGATTTTGATCAAATTTGGTACGTTACTTGAATTTATGTCTTCAATAATACCAAATAGTTCATATTTCTCAAAAAATGAATATAAGGCTAGTTTATTCTAGGCAACTTTAACAATAATTTGATTTTCTCAAAAACGGCTAGAACGATTTTGATAAAATTTCATACCGTTACTTGAGTATGCCTGCAATAGTATTACATACTTCATATTTCTCGAAAAATGAATATAAGGCTAGTTTATTCCTGGGCAACTTAAAAAACAATTGGATTTTCTAAAAACCAGCTCATATGATTTTCATTTTCTAAAGATAACTAAACGACGCATTAGTATATGAGAAAGTTTGTACCAATTTTTTTTTTAAATTCTCATCTCAATCTTGCTCAAACTGAAGAAAATGTGTTCTTGCGCATTTTCCAAATTTTTATTACTTAGTAATTCTGCAATGCGAATTAACAGTTTCTTTTGAATTAAAGGCCTTATCCTATATATTATGTGTGTAGTGAAGCTTCGTCTGTCCGTCCATCCGTCAGTCCATGCGTATGAAGCCTCGTGTAATTATATTGGCGTATTTCTCGAGAACCGTTCGTCGTAATGATATGCGCTAAACGGCGTTTTGTTTCTACTGGTTATGAGGTCCCTGGAAAAATATTTTCGTTTGCTGAAGTGTCCTGGGTTCAAATCCAGGAGACAATTATATTTTCCGATAAGCTTACATGGGATTTTCGATTTTTCAGAGTGCAAGGTTTTTTTCCTTCATTCATTAAAATAGGTAAATATGGACCGATTTTCTTCTTTTTTGCTTTATTCGACGGCTAAAGCTTTATACTATCTTATTCTTGCAATGTTTACACGTTACGCGGTCGAATTTTTCAGAAATATGCATTCTTTTTTGAAATTTTGCGGATTTTTCGTACTCATTCTGGGCATTGCCAAGGAGAGTCTCATTGTTGCCTCCGATCCATTTAAGGCCAATTAAACCTTCAAATAGACAAAAGAAAAGCATTATTGTTATCTTCTCTGCATTGATAATCTAAATAAATGCTTGACTTTATAGTAGGTCCTGTAAGAAGTTAAAAGCGGTCGTTGATAGACACTTGAAGGAAAGCGACTCTTTGTGAGTTCGTGTATAAAGGTGCAACGATAATCATTGGAACTAAGGTAAAGTAGAATTTAAAAATTTTTCCCCTTTGAATATACCGCGATATTAAACTTGCATTGAGTAACTCTGTGACATTGTGATCACGTAATTGCTCTAATATATTGCTGTAAAATCGCAGAAAATTTAAAAATGCTAAGTGGTAGACCAGTGAAAAGTAGGGCTATTAGCCCAGCTACAGCTGCCAGAGAAAGGAAGAGGAGCCAGAGATCAAACGAAGAGTATTGTAGGAAAGAGAGAGAAAGAGATGCGGAAGCTCATAGGATTGCCCGTGTAGAAGAGGAATGGAGAGTTCAAGAAAGACAAAGAAATAGTGAAACACGTCAAATGAATAAGGAACAAAGAAGATCTAACCTATGGCCGAACTATTTAGATTATTTGCAAGCGTAACTGCAACGGGCTGCTAGTTATGTTTTATAACTGATTGTTTCACATAAATATGTTTATATTTAGGGTGGTTTATGCAATTCCGGTTCAGTTGGTTGTAGTTAGGCAAGCTATAATACAGAAAATTTAAAAATCCAGAAATTGCACAATACATTGCATTCCAGGCTTGATAGGTTATAACATTTTAAACTCTTAATCGTGTAGGATGCAATATGCCATCCCATTCAGCATCAACTTTTACAATTTTTTATATTTGTGCATTAAGTTTCTACCAAAACTCACTGATAAGCTCCTTGAATCAGTGGATATTCCTGTATAAAAAATTTCTCACAATACAGTGAACTTGATGATCAACGGTTATAAACAAATGTAGTTTACGGGAATCATGCCTGACTCTTAAAGACTATGTCGGATAAGGAGAGTTGGCAGTTCACAAAATGCTGTGTTGTGGAGATTCGACTGTACTTTTGCAGGGGGCTCTCCTAATCGAGTGTGCCTTGGTGACCTGGATTCTGGCCGTGCCTTTGATAATGGTTGCAGCTGTTTTGAATCCTGTCGGGGGGTGGTGAACGAGCTATGTGGTCGACGTACGGAATGTACCTGCAATGTAAGTAATGTATAATAGAGTACTATCGTAATTGTGATCTTTTAAAAGTATTAAAATAAAATAAAAACAAAAATATATTTGAAAAAATATAATACAAATGTTGAACATATTTAACTCCTCAGTTTATTGAGCTTGTTTCTTTATGTGTTTGTCACCGTATGGCAGGAATAGGACTTGTATTAACTATTTGAGTGGCAAGACAAATGACTAAAAGATATTTTTTAATGCCAAGATATCGAACTAGTACGTTAGTCGGCAAAAAAGTAGCTTCAACTCTATACAAAACACAGAGCATACAACATGCATTATCTATTGACTGTATATTAGAGTTCGTGGAAAAAATTAGAAATCGCTATTAGCAACGCTGGCAATTTTAGCAGATTTTTCTTGTGTTGCACAGAGTGACGGCACTGTGTGGGTTAATGGAGTTTTTATTTTCTTCACCTCATGCTATATATAGATGGTGATTGAAATTCAGGCAACCCATAAAGTTTATTATGTTTTTTCCCAGTTGAGCACAACGTACTAAAAATTTATACATTGCACACTAATGGCCAAGCAGTCTACAGCACATTATTGATTCTCTCATAACTCCTCACTCCTGGTATCAAGCAAGAGGATGTCTTTTGTCATGAGTGCAGTGCATGTTTGTCGTTAAACATTATGTTTTATTCTTATGTAGACTGCCAGAGCCAGAATGCATTCAGACAATCATTTCCAGAATTTCCTGTACCAGATAAATCAACAATATGATGCCTAATAAAACTTTTCCATGAGACAGGTAGTGTTGAAGATAAGAAGTGGTCCAGCTGACTCTCGATTGTTTAATGACAAAACTCTGAAAATTTCCATACAAGCTTGTTACAATCTTCATGCATACCACTGGGAAAACTTTTGTAACAAAGTGGATTATGATATGGAAGTGCACATTAGGCTATAGCTTTTGAAGCTTTAAGCCAGGGGTTCTTAACCGGGGGTAACCATACCCCTTGGGGGTATGGGAACCAAATAATGGGGGTATGGGACTCGATCTCTGGACAATTTTTTTAAAAAGTTGTTGTTAGATTAGAATAAACTATCACTGTTATTAATACGGATTGAGGCGGCGAGGCCATTAACCAAGCTATTGACATCTTTTGAAGTCATACTGGTACCTAATAGGACTGGTGATGATGATGATGATTTCGACAGTCTGGCGAAGGGGGTATGGGGACATATTGGGCAATCCATTGGGGGTTTGTAATCGTAAAAAGGTTAAGAACCCCTGCTTTAAGCTGGTGTTCTGAAAATCTGCTTACTTTCCACGAGTGACTTTTATACTCATTAAAATTAGTGTATAATGCTCTGTCTCACATTGCTGAGCTCTACCAGGAATTGATCACAACAGTGATTCTCAACCTTCAGGCATCTGCGACCCCTCTATTAACTGATTGCGACACCATTAACCCCATCTATATACAAATAAATCCTGTAAGCAAAAATTACATTGTACCTGGAAAAAAACCCAAATATTTTGTAGAAAAAGAATGCCTCTTGTGTCTTTCGTCTTGAAAAGATGAACAAAATGTTACCAAAATTAAACCCATTTGGTAAATACTGTGAGCACCTATATGATTTATTCATGATGACTGAGTGATGGACACTATGAAAATAACATACAATAAATAAGCTTACACACCATATACCAATAAAATCGATTCTTCAGTCAAGTCGATAAAAAATACATAAGGTTATAACTTTAGGGTACTTCAGGGATCTTATGTAATTGCCTTTCATAAAAAAAGGACTGAGTTGAAGGAGGCACAATGTTAAATTTACAGAATGAATAAAAAGTTACTGTGCTCGAGTTGCACTATTATTCCTATCTAGCCTATTACTATCTGATTGGTACCAATGAAATAATACGAAGATACACGTCTCAAATCACTTTACAAATACTGATGCCTACTCCTCATATGTGAAGTATCTTTGCAGAGTGTTATAAAAATTTTCAAGCAGCACTGCGATGGGCAGACTAGTATTTATAATGAAGAATTAAACAAGAATTTATGTTGTTTCACATAAGAGCCAACACAGACTAGGAACAAAAGAGTGCAAGCCTTACACAGTGTCTCACTGAGGATGCAGTTCTTCAGTCTTCTGCCTCATTATGTTTTCTTGTTTGTCTTGTTACAGGTATTGCTATCCACTCCTTGTGTTTTATTCAGAATGAGATATTTTTTGTTTCATTACATGGTTTATGTTGAATTTCATTCTGGGAACTTTGAAGGGGATGGGCATGATATTTCATGTGATAGTTGAAGATTGACCTTTTGGAATTTTGTATTCAATCAATTCATCGTGAAAGGATAGTAGATTAATTACAATTCAAGTGGAGGATCCAAGTTCTTCATATGAAATTGATATTTGTTAGCTGAATTTCACTGCTAAGAAAAAACAATTTTCAGGCAATTTGCCTTTAATACCACATATACTCGTGTATAGGTCGATTGCAACTTTTTTAATAAAAACTTGTTTTTTCGAATATCTCATTTATAAGTCGACTCCAGTTTTTCAGGTGTAGTAAGACAGAAATTTTTTATTCAGTACATATTAATCCATTTAGTTCCATGTAAAGAATCCAAAAAAAGACTTTATTGCATCTCTATAATTCTTCGAATGTCAAATTAACTACGTGGTGTCAAGTAGCAGAGAAGTAGTGCGATGCCTCCCCCAGACGAGGTGTTTCTTTGTTTACATGTTACGGAGTTTACATATTGCGCCTCTGTCTTGCTATCATTCTTTGTCCTGCCGCCATCACATTACCGAACGTTGCGTTAACGAAAATTGCTTAATTACCTCTGAAGCATCGGAGATCAACTTATGATCACCGAATTATATAGTAACTTTATTCTTTCGTATACAGGTGACGCCCGGTTTACGCCATAGATACGTTCCGAGGGTTATGGCTTAAATCGAAAGTAATTTTTCGACAGAGTTTGATCATGAATAGCAGCAATGGAATCGGCTCCAGCAGCTTCTCCGGTGAATTTCAGATTATGGAACGCATAGCGTTTCTTAAAACGACCAAACCAGCCATCGCTAACAGCAAAATGAACTGCATCTGTCTCATTCTTCGTATAAACTTCTTGCTTTCTTTTGAATGATGACCATGGATAAAGGACAGTTTTGCTGGTTTTGGTGTTCAATCCACGTGGCCAACAACCGTCCCATTTTGTCTAAAGCATCCGAACGAGCTTTCATAATTCTCATAGCACTGATATCCGCTGATGTTCGAGCCATTTTACGAATACTCATAGCATTGTCACGGATTGTTCTTATTGTAGAATCACTGAGTCCCAATGCTTTCCGAATGTCGATGTTTCTTTCACCATGCTCAAACCTTTTAAGCACCTCTATTTTAATTTCTAAGGAAAGAGACTTTCTAGATTTTTCACATCCTTCCTTCCCATATTAGAATCACTTTTTGAAGCTCATTTTAACACAGGGGGATAAATTAAAGAATATTAAGAATTATAATCACAGAGATAAACGAGAGCTAAATGGATAATGTTAGCACTAACAAAGATGACAACAGCTAAACTGCCTACCTATTTATACTTTCTTGGTGAAAGAAAATGAACGCGAGACTTCACAATGTAACAGTATGTATACTTTGTCAGTGAGTGATAGGATGCGAGTGAGACTTCACAATGTAACATTCAAAGGTAACGAAGGCGTAGAAATGAGCACGGTGGTGCAAATGCAATTTTATTTGTATATACTGTAGGGCTGCTACTGTTGATGATTGATAATTTACATTAAATTTAGCATACAATCAAATTGTCGACGAATAAATGCGTTTTTTATAAAAAGTATTTTTTAGTTCAAAAATATTTTTTTCACCTTATGGTGGGCTGCATATTTGTTCATTAGAAATGGCGTTAAAATGAAAACGCGTAAATCGAATTGGCATAAATCGGATGTCACCTGTACATCGATATTTAAATATTTGATAGTTATCAATACATTTTAATATAACAAGTTTCAATTCCATCAGATTTTAACAACCGTAGTGCATATAACAGCATGCATTTTAACTTAACAAAAATATTACTCGTGTATAAGTCAGCCCTCGAGTTTTTTGCTAAAAATTTGGTCTTAAAAACTCGACCTATACTTGAGTAAATACGGTATATATCATGTTATAAATTGTATTTATTCATAACAAACAGGGATTTTAAATTATATACTATGGAAACAACATCAAGTAAATACTCTTAACACATTCGCAGACAAGATGGCTATAGCTGTCGTCATGTATGCGCTGTTTAGGGACAAGATGGCTATAGCAGTCGTGTCTTATAATTATTGATAATTACTCATAAAGCATTAGCATATATATGTGTGTGTGTGCGTGCATGTGTGTGTGTGTGCGTGCATGTGTGTGTGTCTTTGTAAAAGTTTCAAAATCTATTGGAGAATATAAATATGCATGTGGGTTTCTAGAATCATATGGCAATCATCGACTGTCCACGAACATGTTAAGGAATTTCCAAAAGCATTATTACAACTTCATTTTTACAGTCTTTGTACTACTCTTTGTATATTGTACATTAAATTAATACATAAATGTTAAAGATAACATAATTAAAGATATTATTAATGTAAATCATGTATTTTAGGTTGAAAATAAAGGATTTAACTACTCAGATTTTTTAGAGTAAAATCTTATTAGTAGATTCAAACTGTTATTGGTAGTTTCCAGAGTAATTAAAGATTTATGGGATTTGATTTGATTAGAATTTTTATAGGATGATTGCCGAGTCTTCTTATTCCTTTATATCTGTATTTTTTAGGATTAAAAGAAAATTTTTGTATGTAGTTCTTTTGACATTTTTTTAATTCTAGGCTTTGCGTCTTGCCCCTGAACGGGAGTTTATTGCCTCACTCATTGCCATTGGGAAATTGCTCAGTGCTCTTCCAAGCAAGGAAGAACGTACTGCGAGATTGCAAGATGAGATTCATCGCCTAAATAGGAACCTTCCAGCCCGGGTGTGGTTACCAATATATTCCACTTCAATGCCTCATCTAGTTCTTCGCATACCTCATCGAGAGTCTGCTGTTCTTAACTCCAAGGATAAGGTATGAGAGAAAAGCTCATTTTCCTATCCTCTACTCAGAAGAGGATGGTTGGGACGTAGTTAAGGTGATGACTTTAAATTGAGAAGGGATTGTGTGTGTTGAACCATGGATGTTTCAAATGATAGAAAATGTTGTTTGTGACTACTGTTTCACATTTAAACTCATTTTAGACCTATTTTTATTTGAATGGCTGGAATCGGTTGATAGTTAGGGGAGAACATTATTTTATCAAAGTAAGACTGTGATAGCATAATGATTTGCTCGCATTAACATTTAAAGAAAATAAGATATAATGATTATTAACCTTAAGATGTTGCACTTGATCTAAAGCAGGCTTATCTAATCTTTTCTCATATGGGGGCACATTTAAAATTTTTTCTAACCCTTGGACCAGTGAGGAAATTTTAAAAGGGAAGCCAGAATTGTACAGTTTAAAGCATTAAAAGGAACTGGAAATCACCGTTTTATCACACTAAGCACTATTATTATTGTGATTTTATATTTTCTCTCAATTAAAAAATAAATTTTATTTCACTAGGGTATAATTTTTGTTTTTCTAAAAGAATTAATACTTTCAATTTGATTTTATTTGTGAATACAGATTTTATTTGTACAGATTATGAAAGCATGGCAGGCTGAATAAAAATTTTTGTTTGGCCAGTTTCTGACCTGTATTTTGGACAAGCCTTGTCTAAAGGATTTTTGTTTTCTTAACTTTTTGACCTCGCACTTGACTCTTACCTTTACTTTTTACTTTCTCATATACAAAGTATATTGAGAAAGTACTGTAATTGCAAAAAAATTCAATCTCGAGATATTGATGGACATATACGTTTTAGTTGTACCCGAGTCCGAAAAAGTGGTTTTTGCAGTGCCGTCTGTCTGTCTGTTTGCGGCTAAAACCGGCCTAAATGATAGAACAGAAATCTCATAATTAGGCATTTCATCATACAGAATAGAAGCTATGAAGAAATGGTTGAAATTGCACAATAATTAAAGACAGTTTATTCTAGGCAACTTTATCAACAATTTGATTTTTTCATAAACGGCTCTAACGATTTTGATCAAATTTCGTACCGTTACTTGAGTTTACGTCTGCAATAATATTACATACTTCATATTCTCAAAAATGAATACAGTAGAACCCCCAAATTCACGGGGTTACGTTCCCGAAAACACAGTGAATTTGGAATCCGTGAAAATAGAAGCAAAGGCCTTATTAGAAAATGGGGGTTAGGTTCGCAGCTCTCCGTTATTTTGACAACAATAAATGATGAAAAGGTAAGACTAAAAGTGGTTTTGAACCAATACAATGTGGCATTTAAATCTGCCGTAGCCGTACAATTTATAGCATATTGCCTGGCCACTGATGCCACACACTGGCCAGTAGCATGTTTATTTCGCAGCTCAATTTTCTCACTTTTTGCTTCTGATTTCTGTATTATCACTTGTTATCCTCTTGGTAGACATTTTCGAAAAACAGGGTCACAGCGTGATAAAAAAAACCTTACAGATGGGGTAATTCATTTGTTTAGTGCTTTTTCTCTTCACTTCAAAGATGACAGCAGTAGTCGGAAACTCCGTGAAACTGCGAAGCGAATTTGGGGGTTTTACTGTATAAGGCTAGTTTATTCTTGGGCTACTTTAACAACAATTGAATTTTCTAAATAACAGCCCATACGATTGTCATCAAATTTCATATAGTTATTTAAGTTGATGTTTATAACGATTCTACATAGTTCATATTTTTCTAAAGATAACTAAACGATGCATTAGTACATGAGAACATTTGTACATTGTATATTGTACTGATTTTTTCAGTAATTTCTCTTACGTGGCTCATTTTATGATATGATGTTCCGAGATCTGTTAAATGAATCTTTACTACTCTGATTTATCTCTACTACACATAAGTAGGCAGAAAGAATACGCCAACTAACTGATAACTATAGTTCAATGACTACTGAGGGTTTGCTGGCTTGAAAATAGGTAGATTCAAGTTTGGTCCTTTTCCCTCATCCACTTCAAGGAATTAGGAGTGATGAAATTTTTTTGTGAATGAAAGATTTCATCGTTTGAAAGGAAGATGGAAATCTACATCTGAAGTGTTTGGACTCGTTTGTTCGTAACCTTCCAATATTTACTCACGAGATGATATGCGGAAAAACTCCCCATCTACCTAAGGAAGTTCCCGTTCATAGATGAACAAATAGTTCGTGAAGCTCCGCATCTGTTCGTAATATTACGTCAAAAACAGAAGCGGGGACAAAGTTGCGTAATAATACAACAAAAACAGTTAAGGGGTTAACAAAAGAGGACTATCGGTGAGGAGATTTCTGCTAATATCATCATAAAGAGATCATCCAATAAATTGCGTCACGTAGAAGGGAGAAGATGTTTAACTTGAGCGGAACTTGTTTCAGGTATTGGGAATCGGTGACTTAAAAAGAAAACTTATTCTGGCTCAAATTAATTTTTTCCCTCTGAACCGGCCCAAAAATAGGAGTTCGTGGGTTACATGAGGAAATACGGTATTAAAAAAAACATATTGGAACTGATTACGTGAAAACAGCTTTCCTTTAATTTTTTAAGCAAACGAAAGCCAGCAAAAATGCTCACTGTGAACAGTATTTTCATTTTGGTGTACGTACCATACATACACAGTATTTATTTTATTAAAAAATAAAACAAATGTGTACCACGGGATTCCAATTGCGCTATATCGAAATTGCGCTAAACAAACATGCGCTAAACAAGGCATGACTGTATTAATGTGATGGCCTCCCCTTGTAAGTTCAACTTGAATTAAGGTATTCTTGTTTGATTTTCTCGATAGTGGCTATTCCTACGATAAAAATGTATAGGAAAGGAAATACTCTTCTTTACTAGTTCTACAACTTTTTCATTTGAAAAATATTTTGATATGAGCAGTACTGTATTATATATGATGAAAATTTAATTTTTTGTCACCAGTAAAGTGGTACCCCTGATTGGCATACGTGATTCATTTTTGCGATTTTCTTATTATATTTGATTGTAAGTCCTTAATATCAAATTTCATGAAAATCTGTTTGGTAGAAGCCGAGAACGAACATGAGGATGGACTGACTGACCTAAAAATTGATGGATATTTGTTCTTTCATGTGTTCTTTGTTTCAAGTCCCGAATTCTTACGATGATTCTTAGTAATTTTAATATGCAAATGATTATTGTGCTACACTCACAACCTCGTTAATCAAATTGTGAAAATAAATGAAAGCCTTGATTTATGATGGAGGACAGTTTGTCTAACAAGGGGAGGACCACTTACTGGAATCTCAGATTTAGATGAAACTTGGTAAATGGATTGTAGTCAAGACGAGATTTACGAATCACCCCTCATTTTGGCGTAGACTGTTAATAGTTTAGCCAGAAAATGAAATTTTTACTTTGGGGTTCCTTTAAAGCCTAATATGAATAACTCCTAACTCACAGTAGATGTAGCATAGTGGTTATCATCCTGGCTTACAAAGCACTATGCAGATGGTTTGAATCCTGAGTTCGACATTTTCTTTTCACCTACCCGATTTTATTTTTTCTTGTCTATAACTTCACACCGACACATTTTCTCTCAATATTTTGTGTTTGAACAAATCTGCGAATTTATTCCGATTACCACCAGCTTCGCCTTCACTTCCTATAAATTACTATGTATTGTATTTGCTGCTCATGTGTATAAATATCTATTGAGAACTTTTTAGCCATTACCAATGAAGATGGCGAAACTTTCTCTGGCGATGACAATTGTTCCAAACGAAACAATTTCAACCGTTTGTCCATGTGACACATGTGCGACAATACAATACGTAGTAATTTTTAGGAAGTGAAGGCGAAGCTGATGGATATCGGAATAAATTCGCAGATTTGTTCAAACAAAATATCGAGAGAAAAGGAGTCAGTTTGAAGTTTTCGTAAAGTTATAGACAAGAAAAAATAAAATCGGGTAGGTGAAAAGAAAATGTAGAGTTCGGAATTCGAACCTTATGCATAGTGCTTCAGCAAGCAGGGAAGATAACCACTATGCTAGATCTACCGTGAGATATGGGTTGTTCATAATAGGTTTTAAATAAACCCTAAAGTAAAAAGTTCATTTTCTGGCTAAACTATTAACCATCTACACCCAAAAAGGGGGTGATTCGCAAACCTTGTCTTGACTACTATCCATTTACCAAGTTTCATCAAAATCTGAGATTCCAATAAGTGGCCCTCTCCTTGTAAAAGGTGCAAGAGGTAGATCCCAGTTTAGTCATATCAACCATTCTTTAGTTATTCAAGCCAAATCATTCCCAGGCAGGTAATGTTCCATACATACATACAAGCAAACAGATCTAGACTATTACTGTAATTGATTTTACATGGTTCTCATCTGTTATAGTTTTGCTGCAGTAATTATGGTGTAGTGATGTCTCATGGTTATTTTTTTTAATTATGACATTAAAATCTTTAAATAAAAACATTCAAATGGTAAATAAACAATTTCCTTTTGATGAAATTTAGTTAAATAAATATGAATTTTCTAGCAGAAAGTAAGCATACCTATAAGATTCTATAGTTGCCATTAGGTTTTATTCACATGCTCCTTTCTATCCCTTTCTAATAGGCTCCATACATAATCTACGTTGAGGTGGTAGAAGTAGATGACATGCACACAACACCTGTGCCTTCCCGTGCTCACGGACCATCATCCTTGCTCCGACACACCAAGAGTGAAGAGAATGTGGCAGACTCATCTTCAGGTCCAGCAACGTCAGCACCTACTATCACTGCTCATCCGTCTCATCCAAATCTCCCGTCGGCCCCTTCGACATGTTCATCATCCCCCTCCCTTATAACACCACATCAAGGGCCATCATCAAATGGCCAGGGCACGGGTAGTTCCTTTAGTGTCTATGGCAACCACGACGATGAGTGGAGCGTTGAAGATGCTGAGATATCTCAGTTAACGGTGAGTTTTTATTTGCGTTATTACCAGAGCTGGGAAGTTCCAGTTCAGTTCCGGGTGTTCCAGTTTCAACCTTAAATTTTCAACTCGTTCCATTCCAGGTTCAGTTCTGAGTGATCAAATGAAGGAATGTTCTGGTTCTGGAACTGTTTCTAGTTTAAAAAAATATTTTTTATTGCTAAAATTTTACGTGAATTACATAAAAAAATGATGAAAGTTTCGATGAAAGTAGTGTGAGCAAAGGTCATCTTTTTAAAGAAAATTTCCTTTTTGCTTTCTTCGTACGTAGCGTAGTATTTTATTAATGAAAAAAATCAAATTCAAGATTTCAATGGAAATATAAATTTTGAGGTCCCCTTAGTACATTTTGATTATTTTCTTGATGATGCCAGTGTGTGTGTGTGTGTGTGTGTGTGACATAATTTTGTGGGCGATCGAACTTGTCGCTTTTCAGTATTTTCCAAATATCCTTTAGAACGTCATATATGCAAATATTTGTTATTACTATTATTATTATTTGTTAATGATGCCTTCCCCGCAAAGCCAATTTTAGGCTTATCTGCAGGTAGGAGAAAAACCCCAAGACGAATCACAACATCCATGCCCCGAAGTGGGATTCGAACCCGCGACCTTTGGATTAGAAGGCAGGCACACTACCTCCCAGTCTAACCTGGCCAGGACAAGTGTAGACTATGTAATTTCCTATAAATTTTTTGAAACATTTTTCCATTATACCTATTGTTTAAGAGCTATTTTGATTTTTTGTGTGAATTTATGTTGAGTGCTTTGCTAAGTGATTATTTCTAATTTATATAAATGATATCAGCTCAGTAGATATAAGTAAAATTAGACTTTTCATGGACAACAATGTCATTTATAAAGAAATAAGCAATCCGGAAGACCGTCAGCATATCCAAAATGATTTAAAAAGCTATTTCAGCATGGTGTAAGGAATGGCAGCTAGATATCAACCAGAAGAATAGCTGCCTTGTCAGTGTTTGAAGAAACAAAAATTGCTTGCTAGATGTTAACTATTCCTTCAACAGAGTAAGGATTCCAATTTCAGATTCAGTGAAACGTTGAGGAAAAATTTTGTAATTGTTGATAGCAATGCGCACGGTGCCAAGGGTGATTTAATTGCACATCGATATTTTCTAATCATAGCAATAGCTGACAGTTTTCTTTACTTACAGTTTTTTCAATGAAAAGATTATTGAAATTGTTTAAAAATTATTCAGGTTCATGGTACATAGCTGGGACCACGTTCAAAACAGACCTTTCATGAAGTTAAAATTTTGTCACCCTACCTAAAAGGTAATATCATATTGCAGGTCTAAATAAACTATCAACATATTGTTTATAATTTATGTGTGATCTTTTTGGTTCTTTTTAATTTACGCGATAAATACAATAAATAAAGGAAGAACTCTAGACACGGTGAAGGCAATGAACAGAATAGGAAAATTAAAAATGCTACCAAAAAACTTCAAAAAATTTTCTCCGAAATAGGATTACACACAGTTTTTGTTAATGAAAATAAATTGTCAAATCTCATTAAGAACCCTAAAGATAGCATACCCTCCCATAAGAAATCAGGCATATACCAAATTAAATGTGAAAAGTGTGACAACATTTATATTGGGCAAACAAAAAGGAATTTAGAAACACGTTTCAAAGAACACTTAGCCCATTACAGAAACAACAGAATAGACAAGTCCAGTGTAGCAGCTCATATCAACACCTGCCATCATCCCATCACAACCAAAAATTTAAAACTTCTGAAAACGGTCACCAACGAAAACAAACTAGATGCCTATGAAAGCCTCTACATACACAACAACCAAAACAAGATAATGAATAACGACGCTGGCCCTATCCCCCACTCCCCTCTATTTCAGTTAATGATCAATACACCTTTCTCTTTCCCCTCCCCTACTTCTCTAACGGTCAACAACAGTATAAATACTCCGCCTAACCCTACACACATTGACATTGCTGAAGATGACAGCGTAGCTGTCAAAACGCGCGTCCTCTAAGTGGTCCTGCGAGTCTTCCGTGCCTTGACACGTAAGTACCGCCTTTACGGTGAATTGGAGTTTTTTTTTTTTTAATTTTCCTATTCTGTTCGCGATAAATACAAATATTGAATGAGAAAATTTTATCTGGCAGATGATTAAGATATAGTTTTATCTTGTTGATATCATCAAGGTGTGGGATTTATAGTTTTGTCTTCAAATTCATAAAGCTTTTCTTGAATCATCATCTTAAAATAACGTCTTGGATCAATTACACAACAAATTCAACTTCTGAATAATATTCTTCAAACGAGTTTCTTTATTGCTATTACGGATGGTATTAAAATATCAAGAAACGAATAATCTTCCAGGCCCACAATTTTCTTGTATCCTGCCTCTCTAGAGAACTTTTTTATGACTTCAAAGAAAGATTATCAAACTGATTGGAAAGTGAGCTCTTACAATGTATCTGAGTAAATGTTACTTGTTATTTCCTGCTTTATGTAATCATTGAACAGCTTTTTAGCAGAATCTATCATGCAAAATGTGGAAACTAAATGTAGATGGATTGGATACCAAGCTGCAAACACTGGATCCAACTTAATAAAGTAGTAGAATAATCAGAGAAAGTACGTTTTCAATTTTGTTTAAAAAATATAATAGTAGAAATTACAAGGTCTGTTTTAAATTTAAAAAATGTAAAAATATTAATAATAATTTATTCATTTTTAAGGGAACCATTCCGGAACCAAAATTTTGACACCATTGTTCCGGTTCTGGTTCTGATACAATTTTTCCATTCTGATTCTGGATCCAGTAACTGGAACCATTCCTTGTTCTGGAACCAGAACTTTCCCAGCTCTGGTTATTACTATAGAAGTGATGAGAGTTTAATGGAGGGTTCGTCCCAATGAATTAGGTAATCTCAAAAGCATTCCAGAACCTTAGGAAATTTTGAAACGAGAAAAAATCTGCTATGACCAAGAATTGAACCTGCATCTTCCACCTGCCAGGCATATATTCTACCACTGAACTTCGTAGCAGATAAATTCTCGTTTCAGAACAGGAAATTCTGGCTTATGCCTGTTGCGTAATGATCTTATGATCATTTCATTCCATCAATTTATCCCAGAACCATGTCATTCTCCAAACTTGATCTCTTTGTTGTATTACAGTCATTTTTGGCAAAAAATTAATCCGAAAGTAATGGCTCCAAATTATTTGCTCACTCATGTAACTTCATGTATGGAATGTAATGGTATCAGTTTTTTCGGGGGGGGGGGGGCAAAATGCTCACCCATTAGCATTGGTTGCTCATCTCACAAGGGCTACTTACACAAATATAGCAAAGAAACATGTTTTTAAATTGATTTTTTACGCAGGTACTGCTTTTCGTGTTAGGGGAGTGGTATTGCAGATAAAATGTTGGTTTATAAAATTCTCAATTAAGTATTACATCTAATCTTATTAGCAACGCGAGTTAGTTGCCGCAATAGATATCGAAAGATCCCAAATCACTCAGTGATGTAGGTTTTTTCGTTATAGATAAAAATAGATTGCTAAATTGGATCAGACTATGTATTTGCTTTTGTTTATATTCGAAATATTTGTTTATTTGTTATTCGCAGTCGCACAGCAGAAGTAACCCTTCCCCCCCTCCCCCGGCTGTGCGCCTGCTTGCAGTACTGCCCTGCTAAAGTTTCAAAGATTGATATCTCTGCTACTTTAAATTCCAGCATAGGGCACTTGGAATAATGCCGGAGAGCAAATACCGTATCTGCCCGAATAGAAGCCGACTCCCCAAAAATTTCCACAATTTTTTGGCGGAAATGTAAATTTCGTAGATTTTATGCTGAAGTGTGCCGGGCATTCATGCACATCTTAGAATATGTTATTCGAGATCGAAGAAATTGTGGGAAATGGTTTAGTCGTTGACATTTTGAAATATTACTCCAATTAATAATTTTGCATTGCTGAATAATGTTCCACATTCAGTGACAATAATTTCATTCATCTTCACTTTCACAAAAGGTCAAATATAGTAACAGCGATCTCGTCAAGATAGTTTTTCATCGAAGTCTATTTCCAATGAAATTAGCATTTACATTGCCTTAAGAAATTGCATTTTTATAATTATACACGTTCCATGTAAAGTTTTACCGAAATTCAAACTGTTGAGCGTTCAAAGCCGTCAACGCATTTTGCGTAATCGTCAATTTACGCAAGCGATCTCGCCAAGATATTTTTTCATCCAAGTCTATTTCCAGTGAAATTAGCATATATATTGCCTTAAGAAACTATTTTTATAATTACTCACGTTCCATATGAAGTTTTACCAAAATTCAAACAGTTGAACATTCAAAGCCGTCAACCCATTTTGCGTAATTGTCAATTTATGCAAGCGATCTCGCCAAGATATTTTTATATATATTCATCGTAGGTCAAATATTTACTTTACAAAAAATATAGTACTATCATTTGAACGCGAAGGCAATGAGAGACTTCGAGATTTAACCATAACCCAAATTTTCCTCGGACTCGCATTTAAGCCGAGGGGTGATTTTTTCATGATAGATTTTGACAAAAAACATTGGCTTGTATTTGGGCTGATACGGTAATTACATTAATGTGTTCTGTCTTTTCTTCTTCAATTTTGCGAATGGGTTTCTGGGAAGGCTCTCAGCAAGTGCTCGGATTACTTGTTCCTTTACTATTGATTATACAGAACCCAAATGGCAACAAAAATGTCTGGAAAATTACATCCAGTCATCTGCATTCCTTATATTTATTACAATCAACATTCGGAAATACAGTTTCAACAGAAGAAGTATGGAAGTTTCATTGCACTCAAAACATTTACTTGCAGCCACACTTCATCAGATTTTCGCCCAGCTGCAAATAAAACAAATATTTTTAGATAATGCAGGGCCCGGTGCAGTCACACTGTTGGCACCACGATCTGTCAGCTCTGCTTGTGCCAGCATTAACTTTAAAATACCATATGTAAAATTTTTTGGGAAACAGGGAGGGGGGCAAGTGCTCCCTCTTGCCCCTTACTGTGGGTGCCCATGCTTCCCGCTGATATCCATCAAGTTACATCATTGCACAGTAGGTGGCAGGGCTGTGGCCATCTGTCAAAGTAGAAGGTGGCATTGATGTGCGTATGAATCAGCATTGTGTAATTGAGTTCTTGTCAGCAGAGAACATTTTGCCAGTTGATATCCACCGATGTTTCAAGAACTTATATAGGAACAATTTTGTCGATATAAGCACAGTTAGATGGTGGGTTAGACATCTGAGTGATGGTGAACATGATGTGAAAGACTCACAGATCAGGCCACCCAACCGCTGCAGTGATGGCAAGAAATGAAGAGAGAGTAGATCAGCTGATTCATAATGATCGACTCATTAAGACACAGGAATTGTATGATATTGTGGGAATTATCTTTAATGTATTATACAAAATTCTGGGCAATGTTGGATACAAGAAATTGTGTGCCAGGTAGACCCCACAAAACTCCATAGCACAAGGAGCAGAGAATGCTGGTGTGTGTTGATCTCCTGGAGCAGTACAAGACCATGGGTGATGATTTCCTCGACAGCATCATCACTGGAGATGAGACTTGGATACACCACCATGACTGGAGTCAAAACAGAAGTGTTTGAAGTGGGTACACAAGGATTCACTGCGAAAGAAGAAATTCAAGGCTTAATCATTGGTGGGGAAAGTTCTGTGTTCCATCTTTTGGGACAGGAAAGGAGTTATCCTTGTGGATTTCCTGGAATGGGAACAAATGATCAATTCTGCTCACTATTTAGAGCAGTGTTACTCAACCTTTTTTGTCTGCATCACCCTTTGTTTAGTTCATTCAGTTATGCGTCATCCCGTTTACAGTTCCAGTACCTTCAAGTCACCTTTAAAGATAATTTGGACTTTCTTTACCTCATAAAGATAAAATTTTGGCATTTAAATAAGCATGAGTGTTAATTCTCCTGGTTGTATTTATGTTTAGAGGTCATAATCTGACACACTGTGAATTTATCAGATATTTGTGTCACCCCTCAATAACCTTCATGTCATCCTGGGGTGTCATGCCACCCTAGTTGAGAACCACTGATGTAGAGACACCGAAGAAGCTGAAAATCCAAATTGCAAGATGCCAAAGAAGAAAGACAAAGTTATTCTTCAGCACGACAATGCCAGGCTCCATAACAGCATCATGACAAGAGAGGCACTCGCAAAATTTGGATGGACTGTCATGCAACATTCGTGGTACAGTCTGGGTCTTGCCCTGTTGGACTTACATCTATTCAGCCTGATGATGGATGGCCTTTGGGGGAACTCTTCTGCAATGAGGTTGCTGTTGTTGCTGCCATCAAGAATTGGCTCCATGAGGCTGACAGCAACTTTTACAATGGGGATACATGCTCTCAGCAGTGGAGAAAATGCATAGAAAGGGATGGTGATTATGTGGAAAAATAACAGTAAGTACCTTAAGACTTCATGTGACAATTTTCATTTGAGTATCTTCAGTATTGACCAAAAAAAATATTTAGAGGCATTACTTTTGGATCGTCCCTCCTAGATGCAATTTTACATAATTGTTCCAGAGACCTGCCATTCTGTCAAAGGTGGCACATGGTCTGGAAAATTGAGAGATGTTTTTGTGTAATCATATGATTTTGCTATTTCATGGTAGTATTATGATATATTGTGGATACTTTTGAGTATTATAGATAACATATTAATTGAATAATTTCCTTAACCTAATTTTAAGAAATTTTTGTATATAAGTAATAGATCTGTTAGGACTTATTAACTTTTAGATAAAGATGAGGATCTACTTTATGTATTAAGATGATACATTATTAGGTTATTCTTTTTGCCAATGTTATTGATTGTTATATTTTTCTTTGTCATTTTTATTTCTAAGAGGGCAAGATATCTGGTATTTATTTCCTTATTGTTTTTTTATTGTAGACTTTTAACATTTGATCTTACCTATACTTAAGTTTATTGTTATGTTTATGTGGAGTTTTCTTTTAGTAATGGTTTCAAAAAGATGTGTGAGCATCTTTCATATTTCATTTTAATTAATATTAAAATGTAAATTTTTGTCTGCAGTTAATGCACGAGCAAGGAAGGAAGATGGCAGACAGAGATACGATTTCTCAACTTTCCCAAGAATCCTCAGATTCTTCACCTCCAGTGCTTATAGCTGCAGGAGATGTACGTCGGCGATTGTCTGAGGCATTGGTGCCAGCTCCTGGTGCGACTTTCCCACGGCACCAAGATGATCCTTCAGCCTCCATGCTCAAGGTATGCTACAGTATTGATTAGAAATGTAATTTTAATTGCTTTGAAGTGAAATTCCATCTACAGTGTATTTCGTATAGCTCAGTTAGCTGCAGGCATCTTGGAATTACCATCAGTAAATCTTATTTTAGATCCACTAATTTTTTTAATATACTGGTTGTTGGTGCTTGTGTTCTCCAAGTATAGCAGCCTACTTTGAAAGTAATACTATAGGATTTTATTACTTTTGGAAATCAAAATTTGAAAAGAATTTTAAGAAATGTAACCAATTCTAATAAATAACACAAATCCTTAATAATATAAAGTTCTCTATACAGCTTCTGCATTCACCCACTCTCTCAATGTGACATTACGTAAAGTTTAGCATATATGCTGTTCCTATGAGACTTCTTCATCTTTGTGCCAATAATGCAGTTCCTTGATGCTGCTCCCCACTTCCCTGAAGAGGAGTTTTTTCCCAAGAATTGACGCCTACTGGAGACCTGGTCTGTTTCACTGAGAGATATGACCAAGTGTTTGTAATACCTTCACTTCTCATTCCTCTTTCCCTCCAGGAACCATAGCTCTTCCCTTCTTCTTTATCAGTTCACAAGCACTTATGGAGAACTGATTATAAAAACACCCCTTAAGATTAACATTTTTGGATTTTTCTGTCAGCTGTACCTAGCTATCATCATGCCAATTTTCAGATCTGTATCCCTTGTATAAGTACCTTAATATTTATGTTCTTCTGTACCTTCCTATGTTCTCCTATATGGTCTTATATCCTGTTTAAGAAACATCTATTTATAGTACTGCATTTACACGTGTAACCTGTGCACCTTTTTTCCCAAAACACCGGTGAATAAAAGGGGGTGCGTGTCTTACTCCAGGATTTCTGAACAGGTTATAAGTTGTATCAATTGCAAATTCTGTGCAATATGCTTGTGTCTACATTTATATTCGCAGAAGATGTTGAATTCTATGAAGTATATACCTATTTATGTGACCAAGCAAAGATATGCCCGCACTGCAGGCAAAAACTCACAAAAGTAGGCAGAAAGAATATGTTGACTAACTGATAGCTACAGTTTAATGACTACTGAGGGTTTGCTGGCTGGAGAATAGGTAGCAGCAAGTTTGGTCCCTTTCCCTCGTCCGCTTCAAAGGATTCGGAGTGGCGAAATTTTGATACAAATGAAGGATTTCATTGTTTGAAATGAAGATGGAAATCCTCACCTCAAATGTATGGACTTGTTTGTTCCTAACATTCCAATATTTACTCACGAGATGCTATGTGAAAAAACTCTCCATCCACGTAAGGAAGTTGCTGTTTATAGATAACAGGAGTTAGAAGTGCTTTGGGCTTCGTGTGTGACTAGGGTTGCCATCTCTGCTGGTTTAGCATTCTCCGAATAGCACTAAGTAAACTTACGGTTTGAAATTAATTAATTTTAGCCACATTTCATGATGAGATATGTTACATTTAATTAAAAATTAAGACAGTATGAAATTAATTTTATATAGTTAGGGGCTTGAAAATCGTGTACCTCTTATACAAACGGGCAGAGGTTAATGTACCTTTACTAATTAAAAAATCATTAGTCCTAGAATATAACACGAGTGCTAATTTTACGTCGTTCCAGAAATAACATGTTAGGAAAATACTGTGAAAGCAGATAATATATGGCAATTTTTTTACAATAAATAAATTGAGCTCGTTGCCATGGTGGTCGATTGTTGAGACCCAGAAAAACTCACTTTTTTCCGATAAAAACTAAAAATGTATGCTAAAGCTACATGTATATGAACACCCAAATTTCATTATTTATTTATTATTTCCATAAATAATTGAAAAATAAAACGTATTCAGTGGCATATCCTGATCATCAATGGTGGGTGTGTGGTTAGGGCAGGAAAAAAAGAAAGTTTTATGCAACCCATACTGCATCAAGGAAAAATCCAACTGCCATCTCGAGGGAAAAAGCAGAACTACTAGTACAGTAAAATGACAAACTGCCCTCCTGCAGGTACTGAGCGAATTATATCTACTCTTTCAATGTGTCCTGGCATTTATCCCATAAATATAGAATACATCGCTCGATTTTTAATTGGTTTTCTTATAAAAAATTGGTTACATGTAAAATGAATTAAGTTTATAATCACATGTGAAAGAACAAAGCACATTGGTAAAATGGAAGTACTGTGTACTTACAGTTGCCAGAATATCAACAAACTACAATCCGTTTCCAACATATGACCTTAAACGTTCCTGAAAATCACATCGTAAGTCAAATATCAATTTTCCATAGGCTTACATGTTATAAACTGAGGTGCGCTTTAATAGTTGAAGAACCAACGAGTTATGTATTGTATAATACAGGTCTAGTTAATATAAAAGTTGTATAATAAACATTTTTAAGACAAAACAATCAATAACTTAATACCTGCAGTGCGGACAAGTCATATCGTCCAACTGAATATTGGCCGAAAATAAGCACGAGAAAGTAGACTCGGAGCGCATCGGATGTCGAATATCATATGTCCGGGGTAAGATATAGGATATTTGAAAGGCTCTGTTTCAAAACTAAATTTAGCACATAAGCATAGCAATGTGTAAAAAGCGTTAACTTTGCTCTGTAAACCATTTACATGTCCACTCATTACACATGCCCCATCATAGGGTGGTCCAACCAATTTTAAATTCGTGAACTGTACTGGCAACGTGATTAAATAGAGCACTAGAAGTTCTATCAGCACTGACATCTGTAAATCCAATCAACCTTTCACGTACAGTAGAACCTCAAAAACCCGGCAACCTCAGGACTTAGCATTTGCTGGGTTTTTGAAAATGCCGGGTTTCTGAAAATTTATAAAATATCCTTAAGTAATGTACATTTTTGGTAACATTATATAATTCAAATGATGAACAACAATTAAAAGGGAACCCATTATCAATAAATACTATTGCTTATACATGCACTAAAACGAGGAATTATAAAAGAACCATTAAAAAGTAAATAACGAACGTGAAATAAAGCGTACATCTAACACGCATTTACAACATTATTTTCATCACACATTATTCTGAGAATTTTTTTAAACAGATCAGGCAAACTAGCTTGCTTCATGCATTTTGATTTTTAAAAAAATTTTAATGATTTCGGCAGATGTTTTGTTTGTTTGTTTCAAATTTCTTTTTAGGGTTTTCACATTGACAACTATATGGTGAGTATGTTTAGCGAAGGTGGTGGTGTAGTGAGATAAGCGGTGGCATCGTAACGTTATGGTCTCGTGTTCGATTCCGATTATAGGAATTTTTTTCAATTTCTATTATTTTTTTAAGCTGGTTAGACGATCCTCATTACATAAAATTAAAATTTTTTCTTTTAAAGTACTTTTTAAAATATTTTTTCTTGTTCCTTCATAAGTTTATCTTGTATTCGATACAAACACGTAATCTCTGGAAAATCAATGCAAGAGCGTTTTTCTAAAACAGATATTGTATCAGTGACCAACTGTATACAGTGATCTGTTGAAGATTTGCCTTTAACTATCTCTTGATCATCGTCACTTTCATTTTCTTAATCTTTTTCATGCTCAGGTTTCAAAAGCATGTCCACTATTTCGACTATTTCACATCAGTTAGCTGAAGTATGACAGGCACTTCATTGTCGATATCAACCCAGTTTTCGATGTCATCTTCTACCACTCTTTCTGCTATTGTGAAAAATTTTTGCTTGCTGTATCAGCATTAGGCCTGAAATAGGTACACCTTCACTTCTTCGCTGACGAAACCACTCAAACAATACCTTATCAACAATATTTACCTGGAACGTGTAATGTTTTACGGCTATACTCTCTGCATAAAATTTCAATATTTGTTTTTTTTTCTTCTTTAAGTCATACACAGTGGAACTACCAATGCCATATTCTTCGCAAAGTCTCTTCACTGAAGTACCTTTTTCAAGTTTTCTTAGTAATTCCAGTTTTTTTCAATCGTGAGATTTTTCTGTTTACGTTTCGTAACACCACTTATGGGTTGTCTTCTTTTTTTGAAGTCATGTTAAAATAAAATTTAACAAAAGTACTTATTGCATTAATGAAAAACAATTGCTGTCACCACGAATCTAAATATGTCGTTCTAATGAGAGAAACGGAACAATGAAAATAGATAAACATACATCATCTAAAGTAATTTCTAGAGTATTAGGATTTTTTACATATAACTTTCAAAAAAGTGCCGAGTTTCTGAGAATGCTAGGTTTTTGAGTGCTGGGTTTATGAGGTTCTACTGTATTTCCCCATCATGCACAAAACACAAAACTGTTGAGAGCTGTGATTTTGACATGACATCCAAAGTTTCGTCCAGTACAATAACTATAAAAGTTGCTGAATCAATTTAAGTTTTTATTGCATCTTTAATGACATTAGATATAGACGTGATAAGATCATTTTGAACAATGGGAGAAATACCTTGAAACAAAGTTGATGTATTTAAATGATTATGTAAAAGAGGATCATAGTCGTGAAGTACATTTAAAAATTCTATATAATTACCTCTATTCATTGAATTTTTAGACTCATCATGGCCTTGCAAAGGAAGTTCTTGTTTAGATAAATAACATATTGCATCAATGAGCCTTTTAAAAATATCCCTAATTTTATTCACTTGTTCATTATGGCAGCTTATTTGTTTTTTTGTTGATTGTTAAATAAAGTGTCGATTCTTTGTTTTCCAAAAAGTTTAAGATTAAGAAAAGACAACATGTGCTTGAGATCTTTCATGTTTTTGCTGTGCTGCTGCTAAATGGTTAAGATTGAAAAACCCATGCTTATTCCACACACCATTCTCTTTTGAGAACAATAAACATGGATAACAAAAAAGTCTAGATAGCATTTCTCAGCCAGTTAACCATTCCACCGTTTCATATTGTGAAATGGAAAAATGTCTTGTGTATTCAGCTTTTGCGTCTTTATGCTTACAAAGTAGATTTGGAAGAGCTGGACAAGGTTTACCTTCTTCCACAATGTTCATACGATCAGCAAAGGTTCAAGTTGAAAATTGTACACTCAGCAATTCTTCAACACTGTTTCCCATTGTATAAGAAGGGC
This sequence comes from Uropetala carovei, assembly GCA_036926305.1. Taxonomy (NCBI): domain Eukaryota; kingdom Metazoa; phylum Arthropoda; class Insecta; order Odonata; family Petaluridae; genus Uropetala; species Uropetala carovei. Next base: position 2,786,704 of record JAXCHB010000103.1, on the reverse strand, counting down.
AAATATTTTTAAAATTGTCAAACAGTAACAGAAAATTTTAAAGAAACTTGCACAAAAAACTAATATAATAGAAACCACAATAGAATAAACAAACCCTTAGTAACACAATGCTGTATTCACTTCATGCTTCCTGCTTACTAAACACCCAATTCACTCCTAAGAGCTGGTCTTAAGTTTCTGCTGGATTATCGACCACGTTATCAATAACACAGTTGATAAACCCGAAGACTGCAACTTCACTTGGGTGTGCTAAAATGTCAGCACGCCCGACGGCTATCTTCTACTATGCTTAACCCAAATATCTCTCCACTGCCCTTGTCTACTGTGCAAGCTGGTTCAGGGCGGTTAGACATGCGATCGCTGAATAGCTCTGCCTGGAGTGATTACTTACGAACTTCCACTTCTGCTCTACCGCATCACTATACATGCGTGTTCATGAGACGGGCTGCTCGCCCTGAGGACCTTGAGTCATCGCGAGAATGCATGACCCCAGTCCGCTCCACTATTCAGTTAAACACTATAGATTGTGTGATGTCTGATAGCACAACTTTGCTAGAGATCTTCTAGTGAACGTATTTTTGTGCGCGTAACTTTTTTGGCACAACCACATTTCATAGTTGCCATAGTTTTAGTAGTATTACACATATGTATATATTGTGATATTTGGTGGGCAGGCGGCGCACACCTAGCACATCGAGAATATATGCCCCTGATATATGTATGTATGTGTGTGCGTATGTATATATATATATTTTGGGCAACTAGGTGTTGAAGGAAACCCAGTGAACACTTACCGGAAGTAGAGCCGCTGGGGTGTTGGAGAGACACATTTGTAGAGGTTATATATATATATTAGATATTATTCGTTTTACTGATTTATTGTATCTTTTAAATCATTATTTCAGATTTATGAATATTTGTCATCATGTTCCATTAGGAAATATACAAAGGTGCGGCATAGTCTCACCATAGTACAGATTATCTTATGTATATTTTTTTTTGCTAAGCATAGGGCTTTCAGCAAAAATCTTTGCCCTTTCAAATTATTTCATAGTTGTCTTATCGCTGTTATTAATCATTTTATATTCTGTACTTTTATTTTAATTTTACATTAAGGAATCATGGGAAAGTAAGGAGCGCCGTGTCAGAGCAGAATCACCCTATGGACACCGCGCCGGATGGAATCTGTTGTCTGTAATTGTAAAATGTGGAGATGATCTCCGACAGGAGCTTCTGGCATTCCAACTCCTGGACACTTTAGGTCGAATCTGGACTGAGGCAGGACTTCCTCTGTGGCTAAGGCCTTACCGGTAAGCCTTCCTCATTAGATGATTCTTTTCTTTCTTATCTGGCCATTACATTTTGCTCAAATTTTAATCAATCTTGGAAGTATTAATAAATATAAAATTTTATGGTAATGGTTTTTGAGAGCCACTGTAAATTGAGTATTTCCTTAATATATACTTATTACAGTCACAAATCAAAGTTTGTGTATTAAATTCAAATAAAAAGTAAATGTCGTGTAAACAAGTCTCTGCTGTTTGACCTCATAATGCTCTTCCAGAAAATTTTTCTTATTTAGGGCATTTACAATAGATTTAAAGTATCCTGTTAATATTTTTATAGTTTAGCAACATTTATATTCGGTAAAATTAAAGAAAAAATTTATTTGCTGATTTTTTAGCTAATATCAGTAAGCAAGAAACTTGCCTTTATGTTAAAATAAATTTGCACTCAATAGGTCTCTTGTAATTATAACTAAGAATCTTGATAATTTCAGTTTAAGGTGATAGGCATAACTTTGTGAAATTAATGAATGAATTATACACTTTGTATGTGTTTTTCACTAAAACACTGGAAAAGTGTTTAATTTATTTATTCATTCATTATTTCACTTTGAATTGGTATTTAATGTAGAGTTGACTTATTACTACAATTCATACGTTTTCCCATTATAATGTATAAAAGGATTGGATAAACTTGGAGAAAATTTCAATATAATTTTCAAACCTTTATATTTTTATTAAAACATTATATATTGTTATGTCAAAAAGTTCTGGGATTGTCCTTCAAAATGTGATGCAAGTGCTCGACAACAGATCGCATCTACATTATCATCAAGCACTAACCTTGTGCTGTATAGATAAACAGAAACCTTTCGTATTGTATTACTAGTTTCTTAGTTATAAGATATGTTCATGCACTTTCAAAGTGCTTAGCTTATTTATTATGATGGTAATTAATAAAATTAAGCATTTCCTACCTCAAATATTCTCTCTCTGCCACAATGCACTTTTGCCAGTTTTCATAGAGTTGCTGGAAGTAATCCTGGATCACTTCTTGTGGATTGCCACAGAGCATCTCCTTTGTTGCTGAGTTGATTTCTACCTTACTACCAAAGCTAATTTTGAAATTGCATGAAAACTGACAATATTCCCCAGTTTATAACAAAAAATTAATACAATAAAAACAGATTTTGTCTCCCTTTTTAGTTAAAGGTTAGTACTTGATAATAATATACAAGTTATGTGTCATCAAGTATTTGTAGTGTACTGTAATGGACAGTCCGAAAATTTTTTTACTGTCATACATTATTTTTATATGTCATGTTCATAGAATCTTTTAGACCCAAAAAGAATAACTTTGGAAGGAACCCATTGATGGAGTATTTTACTAGAAAGTTATGTTTTGTTTATCATAATTTCACTCAATATAGCATTATTCAGGAATAATTGTAGTAAGTTGATTGAGGTATGTATGTACTTTTATCACTTAAATGCGTTCAATCCTTTGCAGAATCGTGTGTCTTTCGGGAGATTCTGGACTCATTGAAACCATACCAAATACAGTCTCTTTGCACCAGATGAAAAAACATCTTGGGCTAACTCTCCCTGAGTACTTTGCTCGTGAATTTGGTGAGTCAAATTCAGAACGTTTCCTCACAGCGCAGAAGAATTTTGTGTACAGTTGTGCAGCTTATAGTCTTGTCTGCTACCTACTCCAGGTTAAAGACAGGTGAGTGCCATTTGATTTCTTTATTTTATTAGCTAGCGAAATTTTGTGCATATGCACATACAACATTTATATACCTTTTCCATGTCATAAATGCCATGTCTATGGGATTCATTCATATGTACTTGGTTTTAATTTCATTTAATTATCAGTTTGTGATGTTTCAATTTACAGAAGAATTTTATGTGTAGCTGTTTATTTGTGACATGCACTACTGTGCCATTTACAATGTCATTTAAATGTTTCATGAAATATTTAACTCTTGGAATACTGAAAGAACAGAACTTAGTCATTGTTTTACCTAAGTAATATCAAGCATAATTTTGGAAGTGGATTTAAGGAAATGTAGTTGACAAGTTATGTAGGAGTTAGTAATGAGTGAATATTTTTTTCAGACACAATGGCAATATCCTTTTGGATGAAGATGGTCACGTTATCCACATAGATTTTGGATTTATGCTCTCAGCCTCTCCACGAAATTTAGGTTTTGAATCATCGCCCTTCAAGTTAACTCCAGAATTTGTGGCTGTAATGGGAGGAGAAGGGTCTGATCTTTTCAATTACTTTCGTGTTTTACTACTTCAAGGTCTCCTTGCTGCTCGCAAGCACAAGGACAGCGTTCTTCAATTGGTTGAAATCATGAGAGCAGGTATGTCTCTATAAATTAAACCTTTGTAACATTGGACAATGGTTACATTAGTTTATCTTTGCATATTAAAATAGCTACATCTGCATGTGACATATCTTTATCATAGGAATTATTTGTGGTACCTTAGGTTCAAATGTTAAATCATCATTAATTTGTAAATGATGGGACCATATAGCCCCAAATCCTGCAGAATAGTCCAGATTCATATTTCATTTTTCAGTTTGCTTAATATATTATATGCATTTCTAGCAAATACATCTATTTTCATTGGCATGCCTTTATTTTTTTCAGTGCATTTAAGTGGATATGATGAAACATTTAATGTAGAAGAATATTATACTTATAGAAGGAGAGCAAAAATTATGAAATACTATATTCAAGAATTAATGATAACATGCAAATTTGATGAAGGCATATGTGTTTATAAAATTTGCTTCTATTTTATTTACAGAACTATTTTATTGAACCAACATTTTCAAATAAAATTTTCCCTTTCTTTATATATATATATTTTTTTGTTTGATCAGGGCAATTCTTTTTTCCAGGACTGATAGAAAGTGTATGAGAATTATTCGTATTTATATGAGTATGACTTTGTTTCTTCTTTATTTCCATTGAAGATTTTCAGTATTTTTTTGTTATTCGTGAGCTCTTTATCTTTTAAACAGCACGGAACCAAAAACAGATGAGCCAAGGTCTGACGCTTCCAGCTATTTAGTTTGATGGAGATGATTTGAGTTGAAGTAATGCCATTCTTTGAGTTAACATCCCTTTGTATGGAATAAATACATTGAATTGTAAAGTGTCATATTTTGAGATACATGTTATGGAGCACATAATTTGTTATTTAGTGATAATTCAACTAGGATATTCTGTGAATTGAGTATTTTAAACTCTTCAAACTTAATTTTTCTAGAGTTGCAATTGGGTTTAAAAATTTTAAGTCTCTTCAGTAGTTGTTATTATTTTTGACAGGATCCCAGCTGCCTTGTTTCCGTGCTGGTGGTGGCAGCACAGTTCAAGGCCTGGCCAATCGTTTTCATCAGTCAATGACTGATGAGCAGCTACAGTCCCACGTTGACACTTTGGTCCGCTCTTCACTTGTCTCCCTGAGTACCAAACTTTATGATAGGTATCAGTACATCACCAACGGGATCCTCTAGCCCTTGAATTGAACTCCATAAATATATTTGTTATGGTAACACCTGTACTGGAAAGTGAGTATCATTATAGTCATTGTTTTCACAGTGCATGTTTTTATTCTTCTATCCTTCCATTTTCTGTTGCAAGAAAAGGTAATTAAAAATTATTTTGATTTGTTTAAAATTTAGCTCAGTTACTTTCAGTTGGTTTTAATTACAGTAAAACTCATTTATTACGTATTTGAGGGGACCGACTCATTGCTTCGATATAAGCGTGACTTCGTTATATATGAGAAACGTGGTTTTCGGCCTATACATCCCATATAACACGTAGATGCATACAGTAAAAGCTGTGCTATCCATTTATTTAGAACCGGTCACCCTTAGATACAGGCAATTACACAAATACAATTCATTTTGTATTTTATTTCTTTTTTTATGAATTGTGTTTGTGTAATATCACAACTTCCACTTGAAAATTTCTTAAAATATTAGATATACGAGGTCTGTGCCAAAAAGTATCTGGACTGAGGCATATTATGGCATTTATGCATTCTACTATAAGTAGCTATAATAGAAAGAATATCGTACTTACAGTTTTCCTTTATCAATTGTTTATCCAGTTGGTGCGTACTCATGGTGAACAATGCCTTCAAAATCGAAAAAAGCAATTAGCATCACCTTGACTTTGCTGCGCACTTGCCGTGCCTTCTTTGGCCTTGGAGACGAAGGACTCTTCCACTGCGACGACTGTTGCTTGGTTTCGGGATCATACTCGTAAACTCACGTCTCATAACCTGTCACAATGTTCTTTAAGAAGTCTTCATCTTCGCAAGCACACTCAAACAGATCAGAGGCCATAGACATGCGATGTTCCCTTTGCTCTTCAGTCAGTAGCCGCAGAACGAACTTCGCTGAAACACGCCTCATGTTCAACTCTTCTGTTAAAATTGCATGGCATGAACCCATTGAGATTCCAACATCTTCTGAAAACTCTCTAATGGTCAAATGTCGATCATTTCTTACGAGAGTTCGCGCCTTTGCATCATTTTCCTCATTTCTTGATATTGAGGGCCGTCCAGATCGCGTGTCACTTTCAAATGAAGTTCTTCCTTCTTTAAAACGACGAAACCACTCGAAAACCAGTGTGCGGCCCATAGCAGCATCATCGTAAGCTATTTTGAGCAAATCAAAGGTTTCACTGGGCGTTTCTCCAATTTTAAAACAAAAATGAATGCAGATGCATTGCTCTGGATTCTCCAACATCGCAAAATTGTCTCACTTCGAAACACGCTCAACTATATCGGGTCACTAGAGCATACTGACGAATTTGTTACAAATGTGATCACAGTAGTCATCTTGTTTAGATATGAGTTGACGTGAAAACAAAGTTGCAACAGCGGCCGTTACATTATAACTAAAATAATCACCCAGTCCGCATGCTTTTTGAACAGACCTCGTATATTACGTATTTGCTCTGTATGCTTCTGGGGCTGCTGAGTGAGCATGGCATTTTTGTTTACATATGCCATTTGCGTTGTCTAGATGTTTTGGCGTACTTCTACAATTTCCAGTTTTATCGCTTTTTATTATTCAAAAAAATTACCCATTCATTGAATATGGCATCAAAATAAATACCTCAAAGCAAGGGACAGAAAAGAAAAAGAGTTGTTTTAACACTAACACAAAAGCTGGAGCTGATCAAACGAATGGATAAGCCATAGCAAAAGAATTCAGCATTGGATCTTCCACGCTGTACAATATCAAGGCTCATAAGCCTAAATAAATGAAATTTGTGTCATCTTCTGAGATGAGTAAATCAATTAATAAACAGCATATGCTTCATAAGCCAAAAATGGAGGAACTGGATAAAATATTGACTGGTTTTCACAGAAACATTCAGAATAATTAAATAATTTCATCCTTTTCTAATAGAGTAAATAAAGATAAATGAGAAAGATATAATCCAATAAATTCACTTTTGGGAACAGGTTCACTGTCGTACTCCCCAAACTTCCCAGATGCCCTAACTTTTCAATAGTCTTGTTTTGCATGTAAGTGTAGCAACATATGAGATAAGAATGGGTAAATAGTATCTAGATCTAACTACGTGTGGAAGAATTAAAATGGAAAATGCAAACCCCATTCATAGTTATGTTTGGGGAGTACGATAGTGAACCTAAGCCCAATTTTGTTTAGTTATTGCTAAATTTGTGATGTCAAAATCGAAAAACGCTCCCCTAACCGGCTATTTCTCCTAATCGGCTATCCACAATTCCCAAGATAGTCGGATAACACAGATTTTACGGTATATGCAGTGACTAGACTTCAATGCTGTACTTACATATGCAAAGAGATGCTTATCAACTTCGCGGAATGTAAAATGTTTGATTGCTATTACATGCTATTTTTTAAATGGCCAATTAATATTATTATTATGGTCATTAATTTACATAAAAATTTCACATTTTTAATATCAATTTCAAAACAAAGGGAGAGTGGAAATTCGTATGGAAGGAGTAGAGGGAGGAAGGGGACCTCTTCCAACAAGTGTGCAGTAAATGGGCGGAAACTATTCATTACTTATCGCTCTGCTCGCCAAAATTCGTTATATATGGGGCATTTTTTGCCATGGGACCAAACATTTGTTCGTTACAGCCGAGAATTCGTAAAATGTGTGTTCGTTATATTTTCGGATAAATTTAACCAATGCCCTTATGTAGAAGTCCAAGAGACCGAGACATTTCTTTATTATAGCCGAAATTTCATTTTAGGCGTGATCATTATAAACGAGTTTTACTGTATGTGTTTTTCATTTTATTGCTTGTTTAGTCGCTCAATATTGCTGTAATGCTATTGTGTGCATGGCTTGGCTTGCAAAATAAGGTAATAATCCTGTAATTTCTTTCTAATAACAAAATTATAAGGTAAATTCTGTATTTTATTGAAAGCAGTAGAAATAGGATTTCTAATGATATACAATTTTAAATGCACGTTTTTGTTTTATTTCTTCATCTTAATGAAATTACAAAATGTTATGCTTATCAATCAATTAATTGAGTAGATTTAAAAAATTAAATTATCATATTTATTTACATATAATACATCCCTACATATAAGCTGCATCCTTTGTTTTTACAAGATCTCAGAAGGTGTAGCAAACTTGGGAACAAAAAAAATTATGAAATATATCATGATTAGGCTTGAAACTAAAAATCACTAGTACAGTAAAAGCAGTGCTTTAGAAACCGGCCACCCTTAGATACCGGCTGTTAAACAAATACAGTAAGAGCTGTGCTATCCGACTATTTAGAAACCGGCCACCATTGGACACCAGCTATTACACAAATATGATTCATTTTGTATTTTATTTCTTTTTTATGAATTTTTGTATGAATTGTATTTGTGTAATACCACAACTTCCACTTTAAAATTTCTTAAAATATTAGATATATATTACGTATTTATGCTGTATACTTCTGGCTGCCGAGTGAGCATGGCATTTTTGTTCACGTATGCCATTTGCATTGTCTAGATGTTTTGGCATACTTCTACAATTTCCAGTTTTATCGCTTTTTATTATTCAAAAAAATTACCCATCCATTGAATATGGCATCAAAATAAATACTAAAAGCAAGGGACAGAAGAGAAAAAGAGTTGGTTTAACGCTCACACAAAAGCTGGAACTGATCAAACGAATGGAAAAAGGAGAAAGTAGAGCAGTCATAGCAAAAGAATTCAGCATCGGATCTTTCATGCTCTACGATATCGAGGTTCAGAAGGCTAAATTAGCAACATATGAAATAAGGATGGGTAAATATCTAGATCTGTGTGTGGAGGAATTAAAATGGAAAATGCAAACTCCATGCTCTACGATATCGAGGTTCAGAAGGCTAAATTAGCAACATATGAAATAAGGATGGATAAATATCTAGATCTAACTGTGTGTGGAGGAATTAAAATGGAAAATGCAAACTCCATGCATAGTTATGTTTGGGGAGTATGATAGTGAACCTAAGCCCAATTTTGTTTAGTTATTGCTAAATTTGTGATGTCAAAATTGAAAAACTCTCCCCTAAAGGACTATTTCTCCTAATCGGCTATCCAGAATCCCCAAGATAGCCAGATAACACAGCTTTTACTGTAAATACCATTGACTGTACAACAGTACAGTAGAACTTCAGTCATCCAAACTAATTGTGGCCAAGGGTGGTTCAGGTAATTGGAAAACAGAAAGAGCAACTGAGAGATAAAAAATAAACGCTGGGTTTTAGTTTACTGTGTAAAACAAAGTGCAATTCTTTATCTGTAGTACGAGTAGGTGCTGTAGTTGTGTGAAATTTTTCCACTACTGGTCAGGCATAATATAGTATTTCATGCATCCTATTTTTAGTTACAATACAGGGTGTCTGGATGATAGGTATCCAAAAAGAAATATTCATATCTAGAAAAGTATTTCTTATACCCACGTCCGGTTTTCACCATTGCAAAGGAAAACTCTCCAAGTTTTTTTCGATACCTCACTCATGCACCAACAACAGCGCCACTGTTGTCCTTGAGCAGGTTCAGTAGCAATGGCAACGCCACAGGAGAAGGTTGTGTGTGTGTGTCTCATAACCAAGAAAATTGTTCAAAGTCTGTCTGACAAATTTTTCTAAAATGTCTTTCGAATCGTCGCTTGGACTATAATGTTTGCCCTAATCCTTTCAAAAGAAGGAAATGATTGTCAGTAATAGCGTTTATAACCTTCGATCAACTGTATTTCCACTAAGAGGAGATAATACCAAAGTGAGTGAGGTGCATTGTATTAGTATTTATGCAAAGAGCATTTAGGAAGTGTTTGGAGAATGTTTTAAGGCAAAGAGGAGATCTTGAATGCAAGCATTTTGATAGAAAGTTTTTTCAAGATAGTACGGTACATCTGAATGTTGTAGCGAATGGTCATAAATGCATATTTAGGTATATCTGAATGTCACAGTGTATGATTAAGAAACAAACAGCAGTGCATAATTTTAAAATTTGGTTTAGATAATGCAACATTTAGATAGCATTTGGATGGTCAGAATTCTACTGTACTTATGTATTATTATTTAGAGTAATAAAATATTTCATTTATCTAGAGCTGATCAGCAGTATGTTTAAGTTGCAGAACAATATAGCCTAAACAGATGGACATGTGAAATTGTGGAATGTGCACTGTTTTACTCATATATGCTACACATGAAATGCGTGCTCTTGTGAGGTTTTGTGCATCATATAATGTTTTCAAAAATAGTGTGCAAAGAGACATATTTCGTGCCTTCAGCTGATCGCAAAATCAGATAAAATTTTTATCATGATAGACGGCAGCTGTGATCATATTATGCAAAGGAAATTTTGTGTTAAAATAATTTTTGGTTTTAGAATCTGCATTTGTTTACAACGTGCAGCTGTTACAAATAACTGGTAATAATGATAATAATAAGTGGCATCTTTCTACTGTGGAGGAACGTAACCTTCCTTATTTTAGCCATTTCTTATCAAGAAAACTCTCTCGCTTAACGTATTTTTGCTTAGAATCGCGTTTTTAAGGAACACAACTATGATGCTAAGTGACGGATACTTGTAATATTTAATAATAAATAATAGGTTTAGAACAATTGTTTTCCATGATAAATATCCTAAGAAACATATACAGTGTCATTTTACTATATTTAGGGAAAGATTTTTTTGCCATAGGAATGTATAACGCCTTCTATAATGGGAGTCAATGAGAAATTATACCTTGATTTACGAAATTTTGATTTACGAAAGGTTTTTGGAGAACGTAAATCGGGGTCTGCCTGTACATACATAGGAGGCAAGTTAATATAATTGATTTAATATAATTTTCTTGGTTTGTTATAAACGCTTATTCTGAGTTTTCATTGGTGGAATGGCAGCCAGTCAGGGTTCAATACACCATATGAAATTAGAGAACATCTGCGGTGATATCTCTTGGCCTTGGTGGACAGATGGTTAGCGTATCTGCCGCCGGTTACTAAGGTCGCAGGTTTGAATACCGCCTAGGACATGGATGTTTGTGTTCATTAGGTTTATATGGAAGAATGAACATTTATGTCTAAAATATCGACCTAATAAAGATGGCTTTTTATTATTATTATATCTCACACGACAAACACCTGAACAAGCGTCGCAGAGATGGCAACGTAACATGGAACTACAAGCAAATATTTAAGAGTATTCAGATGTATTATATTTGAAACATTTTGCTTTCTGTATGATTCGAACGATCATAATCCTCCTGTTAAATTTTAACGGGCAGTTATACTAGGTATGTAAAATTATTTACATTAAATGATTTATTTTTCAAATCGTAATATAAATTTAGGCCAAGTATGGTAATTTATTTACATTAAAAGTGTTATTTTTTAAATATTAATATAAATTTAGGGCAGGTATGGTAAATTATTTACCCTAAAAGTTTTATTTTTCAAATAGTAATATAAATTTCCGTATCATCCCGTCTATCTTTCGGACCTATATTATAGTGTAGATATAGGCAAAGTATAGGTATAGGCGAAGTATAGGATAGGACAATATGTTGCCTTTTCACAAGTTTCTTCCTTACAAGGCATAAAAGCAAACATTTCAGAAAGGTATAATTACACAAGAAATGAGGCTAGATTTGGCAAAAGTGATGTGATAGGAAATAAAATTATTGTGATATTTGAATTTAATACACTTGGAAACGGATTGTTTACAAACAAATTTGGTTAATTGTTAAGAAAAGTTTAGTGAAAATTGGCAGCGAAAGTAGATTCACTATATCCGTTGAAATTCAGCGGGCACTTACACTAGTAGTTAATAAAAATGAAAGCTTCTGTTACTTTGTTCCATAGTGGCTTATTGTGTAATGCTCTCTCTCTCTTCCTCTCTTCCTTTCTCCTTCCCTTCACCCTCTCTCTCTGCTTCTCTTTCCTACCATCCCCTTTCTCATTTTGTATTTCTCTAATGTTTGTAAGTTGTTGATTTAAAAATTATATCTCAACTATACTTGTACTTAATTATCCTAGTTTATAACTATTATTCAGTCTTGCTTTTATAATAACTACTAGACTGCAGCAGATATGTGGCTGTGTGTGCTCAAATTGCTGTTGAATTGGTAGACCAATCTACCAAATCAGCAAGGTGCCATTTTTGATAAATACAGTAAAACCCCGTTATTTCAATCCCTGATAATTCAGTGTATGGTGTAATTAGAAGCTAAGATCATTCCTCAGCCAGCACCATAGAATTTTGTGCTTTTTGGTACGGATTATTCGAAATACGCCTACAATGAAATTCGAAGTCATGATCTGGTCCGGTGACTCATGAACAGTTTGTTTAATTCAAAATCTCGATCCTGTGTGAGTGGAAGGTGCGCACGCGCGCCATCACATTATGTTTTTGTTCCCCATTTCTCACACATGAAATACATATAGCACCCCAAACAGGTGGCTCTCTTTTACTTATTTAATAGTAGGATGACCAAACGTCCCATTTTTGCCGGGACAATCCCGTTTTCTTTTTTATCAAAAAAGCCATTTTGTACCATTTAGAAGCCCATCGCAAATAAAATTTAGAGTATTTGATAGTATAGCTGATATTCCGATTAGAAATGTAGAATTCTCGGAAACATGGTTATCAAACTAACAACAAATGTTAATTGCAGTCAAAATTGTCAGATTAGGAAACCTCAGGGTCATTGACAAACTTGAGGTGGTAAACCTGGTCTCTGAGTATAATATCCTGCCTGGGTTTAACCTAACATATTCCCTTCGAGTTTCTACAACGACGCAGCTAGTCGGATTCTCTTTTGATTGTGAGCTTTGACCTAGTCAGGCATGCTCATGCTCCAGACTGTAAGGAAAGTTCGTATTTGCCTTTTTCGCTATAGATCGTGATAGTGACAGACCCACCATTAAAAAAATTTTGTCCTGTTTTTTCTTACAAAGACAGGAAATTTCCGTTTTCACCTTGTTGGAATAAGGTCACTCTATTTAATAGTCAACGTGAAATAAAAGTCATAGATGATTCAAATAAATGAATCAGCTTATCCTTGCATCACTGTGAATGCTTAAATTCTCAGTCGGATAGTGAAATTCGAGAACTAAACTGAAATGAACAGAAGTTGCAAGAACCCCTACTATCTCAGTCCTCATGCTCTCCCAAACTTGGGCAAGATTTTTCTCATGAGAAAGTATTACTGAAACAATCGCTAAATAACGAATTTATACTGAATGTCGTCTCTAAAAAGATCATGCCTTTGTTTTACCCGAGAAGAAATGATGAGCCAAAAACAAAAACCTAGCGGTTTTACCCAGTGATGAGCTGGAAAAAATTAAGAACCGGCTTTAAAAAAAAAAGCAGTAAGGAAATTTGGGTAAGGGTGGCAGGATGCCTACATGTCAGGAGTACCAGATCGCTCTATTTTAGTAATAGCGTTGCACTACCTTAAGAAGTGTTCAGTTCGTAATATATTCCAGTCATACACTGTCAGTATTTTACTATCAGATAGGGCAAAATGTACTTGAAAGGACAAAGTCAATAAATTTTCATATTTTCTAAAAATTTAACAACCGGCTCGCGCGAGAAATGTACTGGGAAATTTGGGATATTCGCTGGAGCCTTTTTTTTTGTGAATCACAAACTAATTGTTCACTTCAGTTCTCTTCGAATTTGCCGTATATACTAACTTATAAGGCCAATTCAGTTGTAGAATGGATAGATAAGATTCTGTATTGCGGTTTTGCTGACCAAGTAGCTGATTGTAAAAAAGTTCGATTTTTATGAAAGTTTGTTTATTTTGAACCCGGATACTTCGAAGTCGTAATTTTTTGGTCTCTTGAACTTCGAAATAACAAGGTTTTACTGTATGTTGAGGATATCCAATTCTGAAACAGGAATCAGCCTCAGGTGATCAGTGATGGAATAGCAACCTGGCAAGTCGAATACCTGGGTTTAATTCCTGATCAAGGCAGAGTTTTGCTATTGCTTTTTCAGAATGTCTTCATGTTATAGTCTATGTTAAATATAAAAAAATATTTTCAAAATCTTTTTTATGCATACTTGTTTTACTTAGTGGTTTGATATTCTTTTTGAAACTTAAGAATAAGTCTCCAACTCAGAGAGCAGCTTGATTTATTTAACCCAGCTGATATTGTTAGTATTTGAGTAATTTCCATTGTTTGCATGAGAGCATTAGAAGATGAAATAAGAACCCTTGAAAGTTGAAACTTCAGTCCTTTGGCAGTAGATATATTGACCCATCTTCATGACATTTATTTTTGGAAAATTTTTGGTTTATAGGCAAGTACATAGAGTGAATACTTTTGAGATACCGTATTTTCCCATAGATACCCCATGCGTTATCTATACAAAAAAGTTCAGTCAGTGAAGAAAAACAATGGTGTGCGTTATACAATGTAAAACGAGAAAATAATTACAAATTACCTCAATTTACCAAAGTGTGTGCTAATTTCAAACAGAAAATAACATCAAAAGAATCTAGCCTGAAACCATGTTTTCAGAATCTCATTTCATTACCTCATTGTCTATAGTGATAATGGTGCTGTTCGTATTATTACAAGTATTTCATGTCGCAGATATAGACTTGATATCAAATGGGCAATAATACAGTATCATGGAGTTATTAAGTACACTTTAATTATTTTACCATAGTGGGAATGAAAGTCAGGTAGAGATGTGGTTGAGTCAAAGGCTGGGTGGAAACGCAAATGTGTGCGTGTTTGTATATTTGAAAATAAAGGTTTTAATAATCGATTCTTTCCCTCAATGCCCCCAGGGCAATGAACTCTTCGAGTTCCTTAGACTCGTAAACCTCTCAAGTTGTCTCAGATGGCGCTAACAGGACCACCTACATTACAAGATCTCTACATGTATAAATATTTATTTTTTATTTTTGCATTAAAATTTCACTTTTGTTATTGATGCAATATTTATGATAAAAATTAATGCTTAATATTTTTTTACTACTGCATAGCCTGTGAAAAATTATTGATATCAATCTTAATATTGTTATTTTTTCTTCTATGAAATATATATGCAACACAGAAAAAAAGCAAAAATGATAGTTATTTTCTCCCTTTATATCTCCTTCCTTTCCTCTTCCTCCATTCCTCTCACCTCATTCCCCTGCCTTCAGGCTCTTTCCTCCTCACTCTTTCCCCCTCACTCTCTCTCCCACCCTCTCTCCCTCCCTCACCTTCCTTCCTTACCTTTCTCTCCCTCCACTTATCCTCCCCTCCTCTCCTTTCTCCCTCTCTCTGTCTCTTGTATTGAAGCATTGAAGGTACGTTTACGTACAAGGATTGAGGCAACAACAGGATATCGAGATTTAACAATGTAGTGGTAGTCAAGCCAACACAGCGCACACAGTAAAATAATATGTTTTTACATTTATTTATTCCTCATATTAGCATTGAATGAAAATAAACTTTATTATACAAAAATCACAAAGTTATAAAATAATAAATTTTATTCAAAAATTACTTGTGGCAAATGTTTTTCATGATATTTTTGAAAACACTTATCCAAACACAGTCCAGGCTGTCCATCACATTGTTAACAATAATACACAGATTCGGCTCTTTTCCCTTTGGGTTATTTTTATTTTTTGGAAGCTTGCTCACATAGCGATTACCCCTTTTGGATGACATGGGTGTGATTTGCGCTGAGAGAATATTAGGAGTCACTAGTGCCCTAATTACTCTATCTAAAATCGTACGAATTCATTTTTTGCAGTACTTATTGAATAACGGAAATGAGTTTATTAGCATTATCTGAAAAATGTGGATTCCCATCTTTATATACCACCAAAGTGTTTTTCTCTCACATGGATAATAAGAGAGCTGTTGATCTTGCCTATCGATTTCTGCCATGTTCTCGTTATGCTGCACATTGGGAAGAGGTTTCATATTCTTTAATCCTCTTCTATTGGTCACTTCAGTCATTTCACTTTTGAATTCATTGGAAATGAACAGCACATCCCACTTGATTTTTCTCTTACCTACACCAACACCCCTTCTGTTGTACCGACTTATGACCTCCCCTTTCTTCAACTTTTTAGTTGCTACAACAGATGGATTATTTGTGCGGTTATGTCGTAGAGTTCCTGTTACAAATGTTTCTTCATTCAATAAGTTCTCTGTCAGTTTCACGTTGTTATAATAATTGTCCATAAACAAACTATGGCCAACCCCCAATTTATTTTCCATTAATTTCATGACCACATTATGGCAATCATCTTTCCCAAGTGCAGCAAGATCTCCCTCACCGGAATACACCAGGCATCTATGGACAAGCCCAGTTGGCTCCATCAACATGTAAAGTTTAACACTGTATTTGTCTTTTGCTGTTGATGTATTGATGAACACTAATCGATCCCTGCACAAAATCATTGATTCATCCAACGACAGTTCTTTGGTTGGATAATGGATGGCATCCATGGTGTTGTTCAAATGATCAAGAAGTGGTTGCAGTTCTACAAGGCAATTTAATCGTTCACTTCCAATTTGGTTTTCTGAGAAATGAAGTGCATGCAGGATTGGGAGAAATCTGTTTCTACTCATAAACCTTGAAAAACAAGTCATATTAAAAAGTTCATCTGTTCTCCAGTAATCTTGAAGCCTATTCGTTCATGTTGTTCCCGAATGAACAATAATCCAAGGAAAATTCGAAATTCTTGTTTAGATAATTGCTTCTGCTGAGTTCACAAAAATATTTCCTCTGCATACTTATTTGATTTTTCCACAATAAGGTTGTGAAAATCATCATTTGCAATCAAATTCAAGTAGTCAATTGGTTCCATACCTGGTGGTGCTACCTTTAGGCCAGAAGTAGCGGAGAAACCAATTGGTCTAATCACAGGAGGATCTTCCAGCCATTCTTCATTATTTTTGTCGGCTGCTTCAAATGCAAATTTTCCTTTACTCCCTTTCTTCGACGAGCCAGATTTCTGCTTATAAATAGACGTGGGTTCATCTGACAATGAGACATCCTCTTCATCTGCAGTATCCCCTTCTCCTAAATCCGTGTCACACACCAATCTTCATTTTCATCAGAAGAAGATTCATTTTCTAATAATTTTAGAAGTTCCTTCTTGCTTATTGAAGATTCTGCAGATCGTTGTTGATTTTTGCGTTGCATGCCTTTCGAAGGTCCTGGTTGTTCACCTTCCATTTCGAAAAGTAGCTATTTCTATAGTTTTAACCTTTTTGCAAGTGAAATAGAAAGATATGTTGTTAAATTCCATGTAATACTTTTTCTTATTGTATCATATATATATACTTATGTATATTTGAAGAAGAATGTTAACTTACTTTCAATCGATTTTCCAAGAATAAAAAAATGCACTGAATATACAAACCAAGCACCACATAAGAAGTCCAAAACTTAACTGAGAAGCCAGCAAAATGTTCAAATTCTATGCACCAAGCCAATTCGTAACGGTACATTTATTAGGGTGCTGCAGCTGTGTCGACTATGCATCGATGCCAGTTGTGGGTACAAGGTCACTCACATTGCGTCATCGACGGTGGCATTGAACGTGTTAAACACCCATTGGTTTCCTGTCAGGAATTTTGCATGTATCATGTACTCAAAAAAGCTTACATTTTAGAAAAGTTAACAGAATTATAAAGTTCATATAAATAGTTTTTGTTTGTGCTTAGTTTTCACTCACTTTTGGGTAATACAAGCTACATACAGAAAGTTCATTATATTAGATGAAAGTTTGTGGCTTTTTTTAGTTTAGTTCAATCAAATTTGTAAGAAAAATTGTCTCCTGTTCGTTCATAGGATTTTGATCCTCAGCAGCTTTTAAAGTGTAATCTTGTCTTAGTAATTGTTTAATCTTAAAAATGGTATAATAGTTTATGCTGACAACGTAAATATTGGATTTTTTACTGAAGCGTGTTTATTCTAATAATAAATCTAAATGTTTCAGGGTGAGGGTCTTCTTCTTCAATGCCTATCTCCTTGCCAAGGAAGACTTCTGAGAGTGCCCTTGGTGTTTCCTGGTTGAATTGTGATTTTATATTGACTTAATTGACTGGGTGTATGTTACATAAAAAAATGTATTCAGGAAAAACTGTTTCATATCTCCCAAAAAAAGTAGACTTCTTAATGGTGGCGAGTCTCAAAATGAATGTCTGCATATTTCAGAGCGCTTCCTTTTTTCGTGTGCATGTTTTGAGTGATTGAGTTGCGAGTGGATGCGAAATTTTTTGACGAACGTAAAAAAAAAGGCTCGAGGTTTTGATCAAGTGAGCTAAGAAGAAAACATCTCGAAATAAAATAAAAAATAAATAAAAATAGTTTGACGGGTATTCAACTGTACCTCTCGTGAGTTGAACATGTACAGGCAGAGGACGAAGAAGCATAATATTTATCAGAGTGGGCTTCCAAGTATTCATGTAAGAAAAGAACAAATATCATTAGATATCCTCGGTGATATTGTTATCGTCGAGGTCGGCCCTTAGCCCGAGATTCTTTTTCAATAAGCTAAGGGAGATCTGGAGAAAACGGTGCTGTTCTAGAACTGTACCCCATGGCACTTGAGAGCGTTGCTGGATAAGGGGTCTGAAAAAACCTGATTGGCTCTCTCACACACACTGGTGCATCTGCTCTCTCTCTTCTCTGTCTCGGTTTATGGACATAAAAAAAAGTTGGTGCCCTCTTTGATCATCCCATCTCACATTCGGACCATAATTTTTCGTGGTCTTCACTCTGGCTGTGCTCTTAAATCTCGCGACCAATGAAGAGTGGTAGTGATCCGTATAGTGAAGTAAATGAATTTAAAAAATCCTTTTAACCGCTTGAAGAAGAATGGATGACTCGTGAAGCGCTCGAGGAAAGAGTGCGATCTTTTTTCGTAAGCGGAGTGAGTCGTTTTTGGTTACATCCTCAGAAGCGTTGGTTGGTGGCCCGTTGTTTTGTTGTCGAAGGGGAAAATGCCTTTTTTTTTCTTCGAATGTTGGTGATTTGAAGAGTGAAATAAATAAAATGAATTTTAAACGTTGAATTTTCTGTTGTTGATGGGAATTTTTGGTGGTGAGCCTTTTGAGCTTGTGTGCTGCTGGGTATCTTCAAGAGGTACCCATGTGAGTGATAAAATTCAAAAAGAAAATGTTGGTGGTGCTCCCTTCTTGTTTCTTTCATCATTCTGTTTCAATTTTGTTTAATGTTTCCATAAACAAAAGAAAAGCAATGTATCAACTGTTGGGAAATGGCAAAGATGCTAAAAAATATATGGAGACCCTCGGTGCTTTTTGGAGGTGTTATCCAAATCGCTGTTGTATATTTCAATTTAAAGAGTTGTATTGAGATATAGGAGGGAGTTTTATGGGCGGCTGAACTGTACATACTCAAAAAAAGTATAGCAATCTACGAGGTATGTATTGTTATTCTTTTATGTGTCTGCTGAATGTGTGTTGCATCTCATTCCAATTTGTATTTTATGAAATAAAAAGAAGCTGTATGAAATAAATCAGTGGTTTAAATTACATTATACACTCAATGGCATGTAGAACTTGTCTCATCTGAATTAAGTGAAATTCGTTTAATTGGTGGAATTGATTGTAGTGTCGGTGCAGTAGTGAGTAAAGTGCTGGCCTTTTACTTGCCCACTGTTCTAAATGGCAGTGAGCATGAATCCTGCAAATGTAGGATTTTTTCCTGAGGTTTCCTGGCCCTCTAAGAGAATGAGGAAATGAAGAGAACACACAAATCAGTGTTGTACTTCGGAAGGGATGTTAAGCAGTTGATTTCTTGGTGCTCTTCATAAAAGTAGACTAATGCCAGCACTGGATTTCCCTCCTCCCTTTGTGTGCATGGTGTAGAAGACAATGGGAAACCACCACACCTTTTGTGTATATTCCCAAGACAATAAAACCATTCTAAGGATTGACTTACTCTTAGTAACTACACAATCAAGAGTGAAAATGATGGATTAGGTATTACAGATGCACAGTTTTGTGTTATGGATTTATAAAAAGTTCTGGTATCATTAATCGGTTAATTGCATAAACAATTTTCACTTGAAAATTATCAAATGACAATCATTAATCACACTTCACAGTTGATTCAAGAAATCTCTATGGCTGAAATCAAATTTTAAACATTTTTTCTCCAATATCTAGTATCAGTGAATCACCACTGATGATGGCTACTTTGAAGTTGAAATGCACATAAGGTTTTACAAATATTTATATGGCCAATGGAGGATGATGTGATTTGCGGAATTGAGATCCTAAATACATTATTTCTAACCCTTGAAAGAGGGCACGTTCTTCCACACATTGTTGCTGTGTTAACCAATCATTGCTGCACATTTCTTTTAATGAACGTGCTTCTGTTAGTTGCTCTACATGAATTAGCAATAGCTTAAATTGCCACCCATTACCTCCAAAAATTATGAGAGAATAAAAAATATGGATTTTTACAGGCTGAATTAAAGGACCGGCTTCCTAAGTACAGACCACGGTTAGTAATAACATTCTACATACATTTTTCTTCTGATGTCTTTTTTCCATTGTATCAGAAAATAATATAAATACATTGTGAAAACCTTCAGATAGATTAAAAACAACGCAAAACAAATGAGATTTTCTGTTGATATAAGCTGTGAATTGCCATTTGATGCATATTTCCCTGCTTTAAGGCAATGGTGAGCCCTGGGCAAAGTATGGTCTTTGCCCCCTCCCCCCTCTTTACTTTAAAAAAGGAACTATTTCCTAGTTTAATTTATAATACGATTTTAAACAGACAGTGTAAAACTTCTACACACGTGTCGCACACCATAAATTTAATGTCTTTTGCGTAAATCATATTTATTTATGTTGGTTACCCACAGGTTAAATGTAAGAAGGGACTTCACAGTCTCAATTTCGCCCTAAATAAAGTCGTTTGTCTGTCTTATCTTGATCTTGTTTTTTTATTGAAACTAAAATACGCGACGAGTATAAAACAATAAAATTGGATCAAGTTTTAATATAAAAAAGCACAATTTGAAACGTAATTTGATTAGGTAAAAAATCCGCCGCGTTCGAGTGAGAGGTATAAAAATCTGTTTCGCTGTCTAACATGGATCCCTAAAATCAAGGGGTCCTGGGTAGTTGCCCACTTAGCCCATTGGATAAAGCGGTCCTGTTCATTTGCAGAAAAATCTTTAAAAAGTCGAGAGTATTTACGCGAGAGAGGTCACAAAAATGGGTGAAACATAACACAATATTTATTCTATTATATGCCGAAGCCTCATATATGTTTCTCGCGGCAATTCCGCAGAACTGGCGATGAATCCCATTAGTAGGGGACGATATGCGGCACAATTTGTGGGCGCTCTACTGAATAAAACTATAAAAGTTTTTAATTTTTTAAATCTGTAATTTCGCTTGAATCTGTCATGCTGGTAAGTTATAATTGTGGTTTCGTTGAATGGAATTGCGCGGAAATTAAATGCATTTATTCAGATTATATAACTGGTAAGAAATGTAACTCTGTTGTAGGTCTAAGCTATCTGTGGTATGGCTTCAGCTCTAGAAATACGCGTTTTGATGTGACCTTTGACTCAGGAAGGATAGTCGCACGCTTAAAGGTTTTTACTTTATTGAAATAATTTCGTTCTACCTTTTTCGCAAGTTTTAAGTGTAAAGCCAAATAAAACAGGCTGAAATATTTCTTAGAATATTTAATAACGCTGGAATGATGATCAGACCCTTTTTTTGGTGACGATAAGAATTAGGATATCGCAAATATGTTCCATAAACTACATAATATTGTACCCAAAAATAGTGGGTATTTGGTATTAAAAACATTTTTCCTCATAAGTTACTCCTTCATGACGGTAAGATTTAGTGTACTCTTGAATTATTTTACTCTATTATCCATTACTATTATGTTCAACGTGCAATGATAATATTCACCGATGTTCTAAATATATAAATAAGGTACAAAAATGCTAATTATTGATAAAATTGTTTTTTGATGCGGTATTTCATAGAAGGAAAACTTGATGTTATAGATTTCTCATATTTAAACGCGACTTTCTTTCATTTTTGCCAAAGCTGCTGCTTGGGATAAAATGACCGAAAGCGTTTCATTATATATTTTGTTCAGGGACACTGATAGACGAACTAAGCGATCATCTTCAGTTCTTCGTTGTCGTGGCGTAACATAAAATATGGCCCTCTTTTTACATTATATAGCCCAATGGTGGGCAACCTTTCCTACGTATTGGTGTTTGCGAACTCCTCGGCGAGCCACAATGCAAGTTGTAAATGTATCGGTGGGCCTGATTAGACTTCAAATCGGACAACTGAAGATTCTGAGATATCGTATCAAGGAAAATCATGTTTAAACTAGGTTCTTAGGGTTAACATTTCAATATAAAGTTTTATTTTCGTAATCTGAACGTATATTTTTGTTAAATATCTTTTTAATCAAAACTTCGCAGGCCCCATAAAGCTCGCGAGTGCCACATGCGGCCCGCGGGCCGTAGGTTGCTCACCATTGGTCTAGGCTTTTTTTTAAACCCCAAAGAAATCTCGTATAAAATGTTGAAGACGATGTGATTTACTATGGGCAATAATTCCGAATAGTAATATTTCTCCTTTATTCATCGTTTCGCGGAAATTTTTTATCAGAAAACGTGCTTTTTGGTATAAGCTAGTGTTGCACAATATATCGTAAAAAATCAGAGACATAAACGTTTTACTGTTAAGGAGGTTATCGTTATTTACATACACGGAGTTGTTGCGGCAGTTTTTTTTACGAGTAACTGCTAATTGCCTCGAAGAATAATCATACTCAAATATCCCATAATCGCTCTTATCTTTACGTACATCTATAGATTCGCCGAGCGTGATGTAGTATTTCACCGAGCATGTCTTCTTTCGTTTAATTTTAGGTTATCAGAAAGCGTTTTTTAATAAATGTTTCATCGGTGTAATAAATATTAAAACGCAACTTTGCAATTTGGCACCATTTCAACGTCTTATATATTCTATCCGTCGATACGATTTGATAATTTTTCCTCTTTTTATCAAGTTGAAACCAGAATTCTTAACAGTAGTTTACAAGTGAAGAGGCCTTTTTCTGAACTGCGTATGGATATTTTGTTATCTATAAACAGGAGAGTTTGTCGATAAGAAATACACAAATACGAAATCACCACGATAAGCACGAAAGATTACGAAATGAAACATATGATTTGAACTCCGACGAATAAACTCACTCGCTCTTCTTCCGTTTACTACTATTTCGGTGAAGTGACTTGGCGAACGCGATAAATTGCGATATTTTGATATTCATATATCGTACTCATAAGGCATCAATCGAAACGTTTGTTCCAAAACGGCGCTCTTTTTAGGTGCTTTTTTTAAAAATCCTTTGACCCCTTCGCTTTTGTGGTAACAAGGATCTATACACCGTGTTTTAACAAAAAGTTTCGCTGTCGCAGTTTGTGAGACAAAAGTGTATAAAAACGCACGAAATTTCATTTGAAATCGGCATAGAATCATACGATTAAAAAGAGTCGAAACGTTTTGAAAGTTCGCCTGATAAATATCATCGCTAGTGAAAAGAATGCATTAGCGTCGTCTCCCTACTTAGATCCTCCAGGATCACTCGCAAGAGCCTCCGATATAATTAGTCCGGAATGAGATAAGGGATCCAAGGCTCCTTGTTAAGCATCCACGTTTAGAAGATAAAGGTTAAAACTTGACGATGTGGACATGATTCGCCTCTTGCTACTGACAGTCATGCTGTGATGTTTGTTCGAAGCGGTGATGAACTTTAGTCTTCAGTTCTCGCTTGACCGCTGAGCTCGGAGAGCGTAAAAGAGAAGTTGCCCGCGTTGTCTCCAGGAAAGATGTCCCTTAAGATCGGATTCATTGGTGCCGGGAAAATGGCCCACGCTCTAGCAAAGGGATTCATATCTTCAGGTGAGGGTGGATAGATTTATTCGGTTCCTGATCGTGATGACGTTTGTATGCATTAGGAGTTGACTTAAATACATCGAAATATGTGTCAAGACACAAGTGGCTTCGAGCCGGCAGGGTTAGACTGGTAGGCAGTGCCTTCTAACCCAAAGGTCGCGGGTTCGAATCCCGCTTCGGGCATGGATGTTGTGATGTATGTTGATTTTCTCTAAGAGAATTTGACGGTGCAAAATAACCGTAGCTTTTGACGTACCTAAAACCTAATTACTACTACTACAATACTACAAGTGGATTCGACACCAGTGACGAGTGTGGCTATGTTTGTGATTCAGTCGAATACTTTATCCGGATTAGTCGCAATGATTTTTTGCGTTTGTTCTTTTTTCTGAATCTCGGTGTGGTACAATTCATCCGTACACAACAAACTTACCAAACGCCGAAGAAAGTAGTTGGATTGTTTTTTAGTTTTGAGTTAACAACCATTAAAAGTTCTCCGCTTTTTTCTTAACAAAATGCCTGCATCGAGGCTTGATTAACTGTACAATTTTTTATCACTGGGATTGACTAATCGTTATCGGTATGAAATACAAAAAAATCCAGAAATGGCGGTTATTTAATTTATTTAGTTATTTATTATATTTTTTCAATTCTCACACATTATTTTATCGATGGTAAAAACCATCCGAGTTTTAATCAAGCCTAGTTGGCGCCAAAGAGCGCTTCAGAAACGTATATCGCTTTTTTCTCTATATAGTACGGAAATAGAGATTATTCCTCCATTAATTGAGTAAAACACTTAAATGTCTGTTCAATAGATTGTGTTGACAGTGTTTTTACCAGATATTCACTCGTTAGCCAAATCTATGAATCCGCTGGACGATAAAGGTTTTTCCGCCCCCACCACTCAATATTTGTGCGAAACAAACATCGAAGTGATATGTCTACTGCCGATAAAGAAAACAATCCAAAGTTAACTGACAGTTGTACGATAAGCCACGATCAAATGAGAGCAGATGCAATGGCCTTGTCTTGCGATTTTTCGGATGATAAACAAGATGAAATAATGGTAATGGTTGACTAGAAATAACATTTTATTAGTAAATTTTTAATGTATCGCATCGGTGCTGTTGTTTTTACACATTATATCCACATATCTTTAGATATTATTCAATGCGTAAAATCTTATAAGAAAACTTATTCTGTTTCTAGTGTACTGCTAAATGAACGGCTATAATGAAAAAAACTATCAATAACCATAAAGTAAATACGAAGAATCCATATGCATAAATATTATTTTTACTTTTTAATGTTCTTTATAAATATATTCTAAATTTATGTTATTATATATCATATTCATGCCTTTTGTCGCTCAATATACATCTCACTCCTTAAATATTCTTATTTTTGCCGCAAACGAAATTACACTACCGTTATGACGGAGGTGGCTCGTTGTTTCCGTTTTCACGGTCATGGGCGTCTTTTTCATCACTTTTCAATAAGATCATTGAGTTTACATTGGGTGCTCTGTAACATGAAATGGTGAATGAATAAAAACTATTCAAGAGGCATATTCACCCAAAATATCATTGAGATTTATTAATATTTATGGGCGTGCCGAGGCTCGTATGTACATACATGGTTTTATTAATCCGATAAAAATTTCGGTTCTTTCCCACGTCCATGCTACCTATGAGAAAAAGATCTTTGAGTGTAGCTACATTTTTAGTTTTAATTAAGTTCTCTAAGGTTGTAGGTTAGAAAGAAGTGCTTGTTATATGCACATTTTTTCCGTGTTAGTTTATGTTTATTAGTTTCCTTACAAGCAAACACAACCTAATGCATTAAGCTGTTTTACGTTTTTCTTAATATACTGTATGTACTATACTTCTGCTTTGTGTGACATCGAAAATGAATTATGATTAACCTAATACACGTAAGAAATGGAGCCATAAAATGATTTAACCGCCTATTTTCTATCTGAATAAAAACATCTCGTCAAAGAATTCAAATTTGCTGTGTTTTTACAGCTTTAATTACTAGGTATGCTAGTTTATGCTTAGTATAATTACCTTCTCCTTGTCATCAAAACGATGCCCAACAAACGCAAGTCGACAACATGTTTACAAACATCAGTTTTTGTTAGTTCGGAAGATTTTTATTTTTAAATGAGAGATACATTCATTTGTTGACCTCTGAAGTTCGACTCTGTCTTTATACACTCCCCTGTGGGTTAAAATACGCTCGTGTCTCCCATGGAGGAGGAGAACGTCCTTTCTCAATCAGTCCTTTATGCAAACGTTTATCTGTTTGTGATCTTAATGCCAGCTGGTGCGTCTCCAAGGACCCATGGCAGATTCAAATTTATCCTGGATACTTCGATCCTATCCAATGTCCCATGTGCGTTTATGATGACAACAGCTGACGCTATTCAAGGTAGAGAAAGCGCTGTGTGAAAATCAACGGCAGTTTCTCTTGCCTCTAGGAAGCGATTGGAATAGCAGATCGAAAATAAATTCATTTGCGGCTTTCACATAGGAATATCTAGAAAACTCTCAATATATTCGCACGTCCCCAAAAACACCCGACATATTTTGAATGATGGATTTTATGCCATAAAGATTTGTAGCGTCAATGTCAAATGATGATGTTACTTATTTAGTTTAACCTGATACCAACAATTCGTTATCAGTTTGTGTATCGCGTCCAACAGAATGCGCTAAGGTAATAAAAAATTTTCGAACTGTCGTTACTAAATGCCAATGGATGCATAAGGAGTTTTTGCAATCCCATCACATTGGTGATTTAATTTATAGTTCAAATGTGCCTTAAAAATTATTCGTTTTAAACTCTTCCAAAACTTTTCCCAATCGCTTGAATGAAATAAATCTATTTTTAAGACCTCCTCTGGATCGGTTTACAAAATTATCTCTAAGCCAAGAAACAAAAATTCCATCTGTCAAGATTTACACGAGAAAGATAAGCGATACTCTCACCTCTCAAGGTATAACTAACTATATACCACCAGTTTCAAAGCTGGAAAACTTTGTGAAATCAACTCAAATGTGTGAAACACCTGGAATTACTGAACGAAATAGTCCAAATTTTATTGAAACGGTTAATTAAAAGAAAACCTAGGGATTTATGTTACTGACGACATATCGGTTATAGGAACATATAAACGAGATTTTTTTCTTTAAAAAAATCCCCTATGAGGATGTTTACACGATGAAAAAGATCGTCGCGAATGAGGTCAACACTTTAATGGTTAATACCTTCATGTGCCTCTTTTATGGCATGAGTTTTTGATAACGTTTAAGTCTCCACTAAGATTTCTGTATCTCTTTTTCATCGAATTTGAAGTATTCTAGTAAACAACTCAGTCGCGTGCATAAAAACTCTTACGCAAGCTCATACCCTATTGCTTGCACAACGTAGAGTAGAAGAATTCCTAGAAAAATTATAAAACATTTAAGAAATAAGCAATTTTCTTAGGTAGTTCCCATGTGCTTAAAAGGTTTATAGACTTGAACTCGTTTCCAGACATAAGATGAAGACATAATCCGATAGTGAATGGAATGAAAGAGCAAGTAAGAGTAGGTAAATACTGTAAATTCCAAAATTTGTTATTTTTATGCGTTATTGATTACAGGATTATTGATCATTTAATATAAATACGATAGGTAAGTGAAAATTGAACAAATGGAATAAAAATACATGTAACACGATAGTTATTTTCTCAAATATTCTTTTATAATAATTCTTAGTAGGGTAAACACTTAAAATCGCATAATGGACGTTATGTGAAAAGGAGACCAAATATTTGAACCCTTAGTCCAATAATGTAACAGTCGTATCTAAAAATAATTCAACAATCGTAAAACGGAGGGATAAACAGATATTTCGAATGTTCTCTTGGCAGGGCCACCGAGAGGGTGGGGCAAAATCCCCGGGGCTCGGGCCTCTGAGGGGCCCGGTATTATAGTCTGTTCACTTTCTTAAGTCTCTTGACCTTCATAGAGCAAGTAGCCAATCACGAACGTTTCCCCTTCCATCGCCCCTCACAACTTTCGCGCGCGAGGACAGATACCGGTGCGCGTTGCCAGCTCTTGCGGATTTTCGCATTCAGCTGATATACTACACAATTTCTAAATAACATAACTTCCCTCCTGTTAGCCATTGCAGATCACCAACTCAGCACGCTTCGAGAGCAAGAGTAAGACTGAGTTCCTCCCCACTACCTTCCCAAACGAACCGTCTCCTATTGGCTGCTGCTAAGTGGCGTACTCCCCGTATTCAAGGTCAAGAGACTTTAGATAATGAACAGAGTATAGGATTGGTCGTAAGGTTTTCCTGTCGCAATACGCGGGTGCAAGGCACGCCGGCTACGAATACCGACGTTTCCCATTTCCATTTCTCAGATTTGGATTTGGGTTTTCCCAGCTCAACCCACTGCTTTTCTATCACCCCTTAGCACCTTGAAACTACTCCCCACTATCATTTTTCTCTCCTTCGGGAAATTCCGTCTTTGGGCCCGAGGTCCGGACCCACAAGCACTCGGAGTGTCGTCGTACGGTCAGTTCTAAAGAACAATATTGTTTACTCTCAATTTTTTTAGAGATATGTAGCCTTTCTTTATTGACCATATTTTATAATGTTGAACTTGGAATATTTAAGTACATCGCATATAAGGCTGACACGACGATAATTTCCATCGAATTAAACTTTACTAAAAGCGTATAAATAAATGACTTACTTCGTTGAATCGTACAATTACGAAATCACGACCATTCAATAACAAACTTTATGTTACGCTATTATAATATACAACGAAATTTATACGTAAATATTATGAAGGAAAAAGTTGCGATGTTGGTAAAAAATCAGGAGGAATCTAGAAAAATGCCGATAACGCAAACACGGAACGATTGTGATGGGAAACCCTCCTTCGGAGGATGGATTATCGGTAAGGCTCCTAGATATGTAAATTTTATGAGAATTTATTGGTTAAAGTACTATAGGGACATCTGGCGATCGGTATTCGTTCATACTAATTGTAAGATCTACTCTCACGCAATTCGTACTTTTGGACTTTATTGCAGCGCAAGATACGCAGTTACTTAAAAATGTCATGGGGGACCTCACAATGCAAAGTGTAGGAAATTCCGATTCAAATGTGGTCGTCTGTTATGACAAGTACCGATTTTTTGTACGCGTTGCTTTTTTTGGTACTAAAATACATTTTAGGTGTTAATTTGGAAAACCAAATTTAAAAACCATGACATGTAATTTCGCAAAAAAATTAGTGATGGAAAACCTACACTTATCGACGGCAATTAAATTTCGTCGAATATTTGATTTTTACAAATTTGCTGTTTATCGACATTAACCGCATAACACCAAGTCTATATATGATGTGATGCATACAGTGGTGTCATTCTAAATATTTATCAACGGGTTCGCTCCAAAAAAAACACCAACCCAACACACAACAAACACAGAACAGCAAATTATCACGCGATTAGACGATGTACGCGTTATGATCGCAGCACAACTGACGGGTAAACACGTTTTGTAAGAGCGGGGAAGTCCCGACATATCGATATTTGAAGAAAATACGATGACACTGAACATATCGCGAATTTCGTATGGTATGATTATATCTGAATTGATTCAATTACTTTGCCATAAAATAATCTATTTCTTTTTATTTATTCGTCAAAAAACATTAAAATTGAATAAATATATCGTGATCGTGTCAAGAACACGAAACAAGTATGTACCACGTACAAGAAATGTTTAGAATTATGATAAAATAATAAAAATGCAGCAATAAACAAAAACACCGAAAAACAGCAGTACACTACACGACCGACGCGTGACGCCCACGCACTATTATGAACGAAACTACACACGTACATTTTGTAGCTAGCCAGATGGTGAAAATAGCCAGATCTAGCTACAGAGTAGCTAATTCGGCAACACTGGAATTAAGATCTAACTACTAAAGATTGCCAACTTAACCTTTTTCTATGGCGTCATTGTTTCCGAAAAAAAGGAAAGAGAAAATTCAACTTTTTTGAATAATGATTTAAAGTTTAACGGGTTCTCGTGTTATTTTTTTAAAGTTAACAAAGGATTCGGGGGAGCAACAATTTTTTAACAACGGATTCTACCGAACCCGTGCGAACCCGTAGAATGACACCACTGGATACATACTATTGTATCAACATATATTTTATACGTAATTTGATAAAAAATTTTAATTGGATGGAATTTGACAATTTCTGATTATAATACTGCGAGCCAATACCGTAGAGAAGGGGGGAGGGGAAGTCGGCTGTCCTGGGCCTGCAGAGCGGTCCGGCTCTCTTTTTGAACTTAAAATAAAGAAAAGGGGCCCGGCGATGGTATTTGCCCCAGGGCCCGCGCTGGCTCTCGGCGGCCCTGTCTCTTGGCATGATAACTATTTGGCTTACTTTATTCTCGTATTGTTCCTTTTTGCAATTGAGAAAGATAAACTCTCAAGAATGAGTTTATTTTTTCAACGTCGCGTGTTTGCGAATAAATTTCATGCACTCTGATCCGACTCTTCTGAGGAGGAAGATACATTTATCGGGAAGTTCAAATGTCGCTTTTAGTAAATGTCAGTGACTTATTATCTTCCCTATTTTCCGCTATTGTGTAGACATTTTCACGAGTAAACAAGAAATATATCGATATAATAAATATAATCTTGTAATGGATCACAGGTTTTTTTTATTAACATGCAAATATCTAATATTGTTCTTCGAAGAATTTTGCATTTTTACGAGCAGTCATTGCGGTGAAATAACATCGATTAAACTGACAAGACAAACTTATAGTTACTCCAAGAAAAATTGTCGGAGTGAAGCTTGCAAACCCATGACTAATCTGCCTGTGACGACATTTACCCACCCGATCACCGGACAATGGGGAGGGATAGTGTCGTTCCAGAGGCGAAGGGCGCGATAGCGCCCGGAGACGGCTACACCAGATATAAAAGGCATTACATATAATCTAAAAAGAAAGCGAGCCGAAGGTTCGCCAATATCCTCGGTTACTTTTAAATAAAATGTTTTTTCTTTGACAATTTCTCATTTTCTTAGTTTGTTTTAAGGTGTTTTTCGGGAAAGGGTTATCGCAAAAAATTATTTTTCAAAGGGGATCCGGGATAACCCAGTATCGGTATCATTCACTTTCCTGAATATCACTTTCCTGAATTTCGTTTTCCCGAATACCTCATTTTCCCGAATTCTCATTCTCCCGAATCAACCAAT
Organism: Uropetala carovei; assembly: GCA_036926305.1. Lineage (NCBI taxonomy): Eukaryota > Metazoa > Arthropoda > Insecta > Odonata > Petaluridae > Uropetala > Uropetala carovei. The sequence goes on along the minus strand of JAXCHB010000103.1, from coordinate 2,755,623 downwards.
TTACGTTAATTTTATTTACATATACAACGAAAGACTGATTTTGTTCACATTTAATAATTAACTAATGTTATTGAAAATTGATTTATATGATATAATTACAAAAAAGTACAGCAGCCAATTTACAATTGAAACTTTCTTGAACGATAATTTTATTTACATATACAACGAAAGACTTTTTGTACTGGCAAAACTAAGCAAACCCATGACTGATTGGCCAGTCTCGACATTTACGAACCCAATCACCGGACAACGGGGAGGGTTTCTTTGGTTCCGGGCTAGGCGAAGGGTGCGGTAGCACCCGGAGACGACTACCCATTAAAACAAAGCGAGCCGACGGCTCGTCAATATCCTCGGTTATTAGGCAAATACACAGGCAGAGTAATCCATGATCGTTCGGGAAAATGATATTCGGGAAAATGATATTCGGGAAAATGATATTCGGGAAAATGACCATTTGGGAAAGTGATTTTCGGGAAAATGATCATTGTGGAAAGTGATGTTCGGGATGGTGATACCAAGTCACCCAGTAGTACCTCATTTTGTTTTATATACTTGTTTATTTATGGTTGCCATGATATTTTCAAGAAATATACGTTTTCTAGTGGCACCATTTTGAAGGGGGGGGGGGTATACTACACTTTCTCCGAATCGTCCAAAGAATTCGAGACTTGAAACAAAGAACAAAATTTCATTTTCCTGTCGTTTATTTATTATTTAACGCCAAAATGTTATGTATTTTTCCCGTAAAAATCCTTCGTCGTCAAGGTGATTTTCATTTTTGCCGTTTTTATGTACTTATTGTTAGTTAAGTCTGATGGACTTAGTTTATAAATTCGTCTCGCATCTAATTAATTCTTAAAACATGCAAAACCGTCATATTTGATGGGCAATTATACTAATTCACTTATATTGTGCTAATGAGAGTTCCTAAGTCAGATATAGATTTGTACATATGTAACATTCTGAGGTTTTGAATGATTTTGAGTGCATTTTCTGTGAAAGCTGGGTAATGTCATAATTTTTGACTAAAACATGAGGAATTAAATTTATAAATTTATTTTTATTAAAAGACTTTTATATGCGTACACTGAAAATTTAAAATATATATAATTCACTTCATTATGTTACAGAAAGTAAAATAGTTTTAGGTCCATAAAAGTTGTCTGTTGTTAAGTTTAATAAATAAAGGAATATTCATTAATATTTCTCTCCCACATAATTTTTACATGCCAAAAACTCTTCTTACTTTGTGGAACGTTCAATTATATGAATTTTATATTTAATATTTACTTTTCAGTGCATTTAAAAGTTGACTTCATTAAATTTTTATTTGAATTCTATTTTAATTGGATGTTTAAGTTAGGAATGCGTCATTTTTACGGGCACTACTACTTTACATTATATTTATCTTTATCGAATAGAAGGAATATATATTCATAGTCTTTCTAGTTTTCATAGCATTTGTTTAAAACACATTTTGTGTTTTTCCAGTCACGCAAAAGAAATTGCTACATAATGGGTTGAATAGCGAATCTAAATGTTGACACTAACTTCACCCAAAGCACGAATAGAGTTTATGCCCATGTTCTAAATTAGGATTTAAAAAGATAATAAACATAAAATTGTATTATTAAACTACGGTTAAGAGATTATTTTTTACATGAAGTTTTAAAGCGTCCTCTTACAAATAACTCATAGCTTTTTGGTTATATAAAAGAAAAACATACCAGCCAATTAGGTTAATCGATTTTTATTATGATATTCGATGAATTTTGGGCGTCAAATGGTGAAAACTGATATTTTCACTCTTGCTTTTCGCAGGATTAATGAAAGCTGAGCGAATCATAGCCAGTTCTCCACTGCAAGATCAAGCATTCCTCGACACTTTCAAGGTCATCCATCTTGAGTCCATGAGAATAGAATTTTTAAAGAAATTTTCTTGCTGACTTAAGATTTCCGACTTCCCGCATCCTGCGATGATGTTCGACTTAAGACTACTTGTTTAATCGTTTTATGATACCCATCATCATGTCGATTTTTACCACACTGCGTGATTCAACCGATCACTGTCTCTATTTTATTGGCAGGAAATTGGCTGCGCCACAACTCATCAAAATGATGAGGTCGTGCAGAAGAGCGATGTCATACTTCTAGCAGTTAAGCCCAACGTGATGAGAGGAGTCCTTCAAAGTGTTCAGAGGTCAGCGTCTAATGAGAAACTATTTATCTCGGTGGCTATGGGTGTGGCTATCGATGACATCAAAGAGGTACGTATTTAAATTAAAAAATCTGATGTGGCCAACACATGACTTTCTCCATATTTGGGGTATAGATATTTAAATTGTTATGAATAGCATTATAAGGCAAAATTATTATTTCATATCGTAAAAGAATACAGTCATTCTTATTGCAGTAAATTATATTTTGAATATGTTTACAGAATTCACCGCTAGTTGGTGGCGCTGTATATGGGAAATTTACGAATAAGTTAAATATCTCCGAAATGGATGGTTCTACGAAAAAGTCAGGTGCAGGAAAGTGGGGAATCTGCTCCTGGTGCCAAATTGAAAATGCTACAGTTTATTTAAATTTTAAATGTCGTGACGCTGAAATATTTCCTCCCTAGAGTCAAAAACCATATCACTCACCATCATCTTCATAGGCGTAAATTGAGAGCAGAAATCATAGTGGCCGTTTGAGGATCGCCATGTATCGTAAAAACCTGTGTATAGGATGCACTTTTCCCAAAATATTTTCAGTAATAAATGGGGTGCGCCTTATACAAAAGTGCATATTTCTTCCCAAAATTCATCAAATCCTAATAATATCAGAAAATTTAAAATAAAATATCGCAAAATAGTTAATAAGTATTGCCAAAATATGTCTCTCCAATAACCATAAGATGTTAACGAAAACCAGACGCCCATTTCGGCTACAAATCTGCTGTCATCAGTGGAGGTTCATCATTTTATTAGAATGTAATATCAGCGAATCTCCTCTGATAACGGAAGTTTTGTAGCCGAAATGCGCATCTTATTTCTTAAGATTTCTATTGCAATTGGAAACATCTATTATGCCAATATTGTTTTAGCGATTAGGTGAACTCGATAATTCTTTGTTGACTTAATTAGTTAAATTATAATTTCAAAGGTGGATTGAAACTGGAGAAAAATTAAGATCAAGGGCAGACTGGCCATATAAACCTTCCGGTGTAGTCTCTTTCCTCTTTACAGCACCACTTCTTAGGTAACGTTGCCACATTAGGTATTCAAACAGGAAAATAAACTTTTAAATAAACATCGCTCTGCAAATAATTTCTGTTCAATTTCAATTAAGAATTTAAAACGTTCGGGTCTCGTCTTATAGCAGAATCACTGGATTGTACTAACTGAGAGCATCCCAGTTCGCACCCGATGCAGACACCGTCCCGAATTTAGGCAAAAGCCAAATATTCCATGGCTTGGAGCCTTGCTATCCCAGGGGCCTCGCCGCCTCCAAAATTATTTTTTAAATGCTTGCAGTATACGGAACTTTATTGCAAAACACGTATTCTAATTATTTTCTTTGCAAAATGATCATTGTGCTTATAATCAATAATAAATTATCTTCCATTATTAGATTTTCTGTTTCCTTATCTGAGGATAAAAATCTATAATTATATATCTGGGGCCTCTTCATGTGCTTTGGCTTAGGACATAGGGTCTAAATACAGTCCTGCACAGACTCATCTTATATTGGAACATGCTTAATTTTTATATAGAATTATACTTTATGGTTTAGACAAATAAGTGCTAATTCTCAAGAATACACATCTCTAAATGGTACTAAGTTGTCTCACCATAGAGTTGACGCAATGAACAATATGGAGATGAAGATTCATCCAAAATATTCTCATCTCTGTAAGCACTCCCATTCCATTTCTGATTGCTTCTGTGGTGTTTTACCATCAATATTCCGATTTACCATCGCGTACTACTGTTTTCACTACGAACGCAGTACATTTTGCTGCACTAGTCAGTAGATTTAATTAAGATCAATCCAGAAGTTGTGCACTGGTGTGGCCCGTAATCTCACTCCCGGTAATTTTACTATGGTAATTTTGCTCCCAGTAATTTCATTCTCGCTCAATTTCACTCTCAGTAAATTCACTCCCACTGACTTCATTCTTTTTATAATTAAGCACTAAATGTAACATTTATTTAAAAATAGTTTGATAGGCATAAACACTAATCATGGCCTTTAATCTGAATTTGTTGAAAATATTGATTAACAGTTATTATTGATGTTGGTTAAGCTTTTAACTTATAAATTTAATAAAATGATGAAAATGCTTAACAACTCAAGAAATACGTTTATTTAGTTCTTTGGGTCCTCTAAGTCAGTGACAGGGCCGGCCTTAGGCATAGGCCAGTTAGGCAGCTGCCTAGGGCCGCCAGTTTCAAGGGAGCCACCAGTTACAGAGGCCAAGGCTGGTGTTGGAGTTAGATAATCATGGTACAAAAATTAAAAAACAGCGATCGGGGAATGGAATTATCATGAATTTCGCCTCACTTTCTCTTCACTGAATTTCAAAGCATTTCCTTTCTCACATATTCCCTCATGATTATTTTACTGCCCCATCCCCATATTCCAACCTAATGGTGACTGTAGAATAGCAGTGTGCAAACTTTTCATCCACGAAAACGGTGGCGCCCCCATCTATTTTAATCGGAATTTGTTTTATTGTAATTTTGACATTACATACAGAAATACATCCACAGATGCTACTGGCGTTTTAATATATGCAAAAGAAGAAAACTTAAGTTAACGGTAAACTTTATTCTGGGAAGGTAGGTTCTACAACAGTGGTGTCAAACTCAGATCCACTCACGAGCCAGACTCCTGATTTTAAAATGCTCGCAGGCCAAAACTTATTAAGGGTTTTTCATTTTAAATTTAAAATAAAAATGTATATACGTGTATTTACTTATATCGTAAATTAAAGAAGTAAATATTAATTACGTTGCATTAAAATTAAATAATTATAATACAGTAAAACATTATAACAACTATTATTTTATTTAAATAAGTGTCACAAATTTGTTTACATTTAAAAATTGGTAATGGGACTTCAACAACAGAAGATATTGAATCCGAACAAACTTGTATTGAAACTTCTGGAGTAGAAGACTGCAGTGTTACAACATCGAATGTAGAATCACACCAGTTTCATGTATATCCTTAAAAGAAGCTCGGTTTGAAAAGTCAGAATCATGTGCAATTGACTGGGGTGATATTGGTCTGTGGCCAGTACCACTGAATAATAATCAGTTAACCTTTGTGATATTTAAAGGTCCAACTAGGGTTAGTACCATTGAGTTTCCTGTGAATGAGAATAGTAGGCGTTTCTCTGCATCATACTACACTCGTAAACTTTTAAATGGTGAATTAGTCGATCGTCGTTGGCTAGTTTATTCCAAAGAGCTAGACTGCATTTTCTGCTTCTGTTGCAACTTGTTTTCTGATTTTAAAAATAAATTTTCAAATGCAGGATGCAAATCATGGAAAAATCTTTCTACAATGATACGAGAACATGTGTTGTCAACGAAGCATATAGACTCACAAAGAAAATGGAGTGAGTTCGAAAATTGTTTAAATAAAAATCAAATGATTGATAAAGAATTACAGAAAGCGATTATTAAAGTAAAATTGCATTGGCATTCTGTTCTAGAATGCATTTTAGCTATCGTACAATTTCTTGCGCAGAAAAACATGGCTTTCCAAGGCGGTGAGGAAAAATTGCATGCGTGTAACAACGGAAATTTTTTGGGACTAGTGGGATTAGTTGCAAAGTTTGATCCTGTTTTAGGTGAACACGTTCGTAGAATCGACAATTCTGAAATTCATGATCATTATCTAGGTATAAGAATGCAAAATGAATTTATACAACTTATTAGCAAGCACATCTTGGAAAAAATTACAGCTAGTATAAGGAAATGGAAATGATTGATCCGAAGATCCTTATGCGACAGGCATAAGCTGTAATGATGGGAAATATGGAACAGGTGAAAAAATCTGCTATGACCGGGAATCGAACCCGGGTCTTCCACTTGCCGGGTGGATATTCGACCACTGAACTATCGTAGCAGACTAATTCTCGTAGTATAAATTCCTTAGTATACTAGGGAATTTTTAATTTCATATAAGGAGAATGGATTTCAAACTTCACAGCAAATAGCCAGACAACTAGCTGAAGAATTAGAAATTAATCCCAAAGACATTGTTTTCCCTTCTACAGAGTCCATTAGATGTAGACGCAACAAAAAGCAATTTTCGTATGAATCTGATAGTGAGGTAATCTGTGATCCTGTAAAAAAGTTGCAGGTAGAGTTCTTTAATGTACTATTAGATCATGCAATAATGTCCATCACTGAATGATTTCAAGAGCTAAAAAAATTTAGAGAAGCATTTGGATTTTTATTTGATATTCATAGTTTAAAGACTACAAGCGATGAAGAATTGCTAAAATCCTGTAATTATATGCAGTTATTTCTATCTGATCCAGAAAATGGAGCTGTGAGTGATGTAGATGGTCAAAATCTTCATACTGAGCTTAGGAGCTTGTCGAATGTTTTATCTTCGCATTTATCACCTTTAGATGTACTGAAATACATACATAATAATGGATTTGATGAGGTATTTCCAAATATTTCTATCGCTGTACGAATTCTTTTGACTATTCCCATGACAGTAGCTTCTGGTGAACATAGTTTTTCTAAGCTAAAATTGATAAAAACTGTTTTGAGATCTACAATGAATCAAGAAAGATTGGTAGACCTTTCAATTATTTTGATTGAAAATGAAATTTGTCAATCTTCAGACTATACTGAAATAATATCAGACTTTGTGAGCGAAAAAGCAGGAAAAATGGCTTTTTAGAACAAATAAAATTATTGTTCACATTTTGTAATTATACATTACCTATTTGTTTGTAAATGGTATTATCTGCAATAAATTTATAATGTCTTTATGCTAATGTTATTTTTTATTTATGATTAAGAGGTAAACATTTAAAAATTTGTTATAATAACGTGATCTCAAAGAAAATTTCTTCACCTGGGGCCGCTAAAAATTTTTGCTAAAGGCCACCATAACCGTAAGGCCGGCCCTGGTCAGTGCTCCGCAACCGGTGTGCTGTGGTAAATTTTGAGGCAAGCGGAAAATACTATATTGTTCTTCTAATGCTAATACCACAGAAACCAAATATCTCTTATGGTACGATTCTTAGGCTGTTTCAGCTACTTGAAACCAAAACCAAGTTGCTTCTTAACTAAAGAATTTGAAATTTTATAATAAGATTATTTCTTAATCCAGGCGAAAAGATTTGAAAAATGTAGTTTTTTATGAATAATTTACTTCATCTGTGTGTAAAAGGCAATTTTTATATTTTTTTGTTGACTACTCACTGGTAAAAATGTTTTGCAGTTTCGATAAATTTGATTTGAGAAAACATGAAGGTGTGCCATGAAATTTAAATGGTAGCGGAGTACTGCTGTAAGTCATCAAGCTGTTATAATGGCACGTTATCTCATCCCCATAATATTTCCTTTATTTGAATCAATGTCAACGAGATTTCACTTCGTTCTTTCCTCCCATTTAGGCCCTTCTTCCAGGTGAGCCGAGAGTTGCCCGTGTCATGCCCAACACTTGTGTGAGCGTTAGACAAGGGGCATCAGCATTTGTTGCTTCGGAGGACTCTTCTGCAGAAACCGTTACCAAGCTCTTCTCCGCAGTAGGATCCTGTCACCGACTCACTGAAGAGAGCCTGCTAGATGCAGTGACTGCGTTAAGCGGATCTGGTCCCGCTTATGTAAGTTTAATACAATAGAACTCGGTCCTAAAATAGGGTGACCAACCATCCCAAACTTGGAGGGATAATATTTCCTTTTCATCAGTCCTCCAGCTATGTTAAATGCCCTAACTTTTTCCAGATTTTTGGAAAATCATTATTTACATAAAAAATTGTCATTTAAACTGCCCAGAACAGTGGTCACGCCAAGCTATCTGATATCTATTGCATCTATATACCTAAGGCTGATCCATCAATAAGTGCATCACAAATACACCTTTGTAATGTGTCCTTCCTTATCATGGGTACGTAATTGAAAATGTCCCTTCTTAGCTTCCTGAAAATTTGGTCACCTAATTCTAAAACTGAACTTGACGTGGTGTATTCTCCAAATTTGCGGAGTAAGACGAAGGATTACGAAATCACCAATTTGCATCACAATGGAAGAGATGCCAACCCGATACACATCTCCGTTGTTTCTCATGGATTTTAACGAAACTTTCATGGTATACAACTTCAAGGGTTAAAAAAAATTGCTAAACTTTCAGAAACCAGAAAGTCAAGTCACATCTTTTCAGTTATTTTTTTCGAAGCTTCCTCTTAAATTTTAAGCCATGCCGGAAAACATTGCTTAAACATTTATCAACTACACGAGAGTAGATAATCTAAATAATTTTTCATTCAAATGATGACAAAACTTAAAATAGAATTCCTATGAAAAATTAATTAAAGATATCTTATTACCCCTTATAAGCTGGGGTAGTCAAAGAAATTCATTAGACTACTGATAAGTTGGGGCTCTTCCTCCCTGATGGAGCCTCAATCAGTTTAGGGATCAGAATGTATCTGTATTGTACTGCAAAGCGCACTCCCCAAGCTTTCACTCTCTTTCTCTCCTTTTGCTTCTTCTGCTACACACTCTCACTCTCGGCATCCATCCTTCTTTTTTTGTCTTTTGTCCATCCATGCCCCACCAGGTGGCTAACCAGGCTTGCCACCCAATGGTCATAAGAGTATGTATTGGTATTTTTTCAGAGAAAAGATTCAAAAATGTTGCAGAAACAATTAAGCAACTGTTATTATAATATAGCTATTGTATGTATGCATGTATGTTATACCATGTTATGGGATTTACATTGGTATCAGTGGAGGACTGTTGGCCGAATGCTAAATTGAAGCTTCTAGAGAAACAGATTAGATGCCAGCTGATGAAGGATTAGGAGCAAAGAGAAATTGCTTGAGATCAGTTGAAGGACAGGATGATGCAGACATTTGTTTTTCAAAGGTCCATTAGAAATCTCAATAGTAGAACCAAATATTACAATTTTCATAAATATAAATGAAAAATTAAGATTAAATAAAATTTGATAAAAATATTTACCTGTATTTGACAATCCCTCTGTTAATTTATATTAATATCCAAAATAATTGCAGATGCTCACAATAGCAGAAGCCTTGGCTGATGGAGGAGTGAAAATGGGTTTACCAAGAAAGCTCGCCATCCATCTGGCATCTCAAACGATGCTTGGAGCAGCAACCATGATGCAAAAAACCGGTCAGCACACTGCTGTCCTCCGTGATGAGGTTACATCTCCAGGGGGTCAGTATGGATATTTGATGGATGACATAATAAGCAGAATTCATTTTTGTTAAAATGAGATAAATTAGTAACTGAATTTTAGTGCACAACCTTACATTTAATCATCCATAAATCATACCATAAAAGTTATTTTTTTGTCAAATATGACTAATTTTATTCAATATTAGTCATGAATTAAGAGAATAACTACAGTTTGAGTTGTCATTCCAAAGGAAAAATACTCCTGTTCCAGATTTATAAAATGCTATCTTTATTGCACATTTGAAATGAAATAACTTTGATTTATGGCTAATATTTAAAATTTTATAAAGTTTATGTTGAAAGAAGAACATTTATATAAAGAAGAACATTTATATTTTGTTTAAAAAAGGATACCTTTATCTTTGCAGGAAACACGATTGAAGGGATTCATAGTTTAGAGAAGGCAGGGATAAGGGCTGCTCTCATTGGTGCAGTAGAAGCGGCAACTGATAAATGCAAGAGGACAAATAAATATATCAAGGAACAGATAAAAATGCAGTGAAAGATTTTCCACTTCCAAAATTTTTGTTTTCATTGAAAACTGATCCAAGAAAGGGCATTTTAAAAATTAATTTTAAATCACCATCAAAGCTCACTAAAATACTTTTGTAATTTCATCGAATTTTTAATAATAAAAACTTCAAATGCTAAAATGGTTGTTCTGGTGACTTTTAGTGAAGTAATGCGGGGCCAAACTAGATAATGAAAATTTTGTTTTTCCGAAAGATGTAAGCAGTTAAAATTATAAGTAATTTTTTTTATTGAAGTAGCAGCAAAGGTATGCAGGCTTAATTTTGATTATCAATTGAAAAAAATCCTTTGTAAATATAGTTAACTCAAATTCTATTTAGTACAAGTGTTCCCAATAAATAATCTGAGAATACTCTAAAATAATTTAAATCTATTGCATATAAATAATATTAGTTTATATCTGTGATGATTTGCATTTTACCATTCATTAATTTCAATTTTGAAATTACATAAATATTACAATCTAGAAATTACTGTTGCTTTCACTCATGCTTATTTGAGTACTTGAACAGCAAAAGTGATAATGAAGGAGAATAGCAAGTGCCACAACCGAGTTTTGATCATGAGAGTGAAATAAACGGAAACGTGGGTATGGGAATATGGTTGGAAAACATAATTTTTTACAGTTTACAACCAAGCTATAGATATCTATAATTTGTTTTTATGTATGTTTGTTTTTTATAACTCAGCAACTACGGCACGTAGAAACAAGAGGAAGGTGCCACTTTAATCGGAATAAAGAGTTAAGTGGTGTAGTCAGGTTTTGATACCGATTTGATCAGGGGTGTACTGATAGGCCCCGCAATGCAGGGGGTTCCCCGGGATTTATGAGGCCCCCAGTCATTCAAACCATACTGATGAAGGTGTCCACAGGGGGTCTCGTATTATTTGGTGTGGGTGAACCCCCAGATTTTCCGTTACGCCCTTGGATTTCATTAACCTTTCTAATTAAAAGAAATATTTTCTTTTTTCATTTTCTCCACTTGAATAACATAGGGATGAGTGCAGCTTATTTTTCATTTGAATTTTAAAATTACTTAGAAACATGGTACGAACTTGAGACTTGAATGGTTCTATGAAGAAAGGAACGATGTTTATTTTTATTGAAGAATCCGAATCCTGATCGAATTAGCGTAAAAATGCATTTAGAATCAGAACAATACGTGATTTTATCAGTTTTATGACAATACCAATTATAAGCTACCATGACAACTCGTATTGTTGCCGAAGTTGAGAGCCCAATGCCTTTATATTGGAAAATTTTTAACGTAATATTGTTTTTCAATTTGTGTGCGATTTTGCTGTTTTCATGACAACCTAATACTTATTGATTTTAATTGAAATCTACTATAATAAAAAGCAATGTCTGCGTGTCTGTCAGCAAAGGCTGAAGCTTAATATCTTGCAAATTAATGAACCGAATTTGATATGATTTTCAGGATAGCATTATGATATAATAAAATTACGTTTTAACATATTAAACTTGAGATCAAAGATCCGGGTTCGATTCCTGGAGACATTTTCTATTTCCCATAAGGTAACACGTAAAAAGGAACATTTCGACGTGCAGGCTTTCAGTCTTTTTTAGATTAAAATTAGAAAGAATTGATCTACAATCTTCGGATATAAACCATTTTGAAGAAAACATTATAAAGCTTGTTATTCTGTTCATCTTTTTCCGCCTACATTTCTAAATTTCTCAATGTAAACATTTAATTCACACAGTTTGAGGAAATCTTGCCATTTTAAGGGGATGTTGCCTTGCCTACCAATTCCATTGTTAGAACTCTGTATCATATAGTTAATTCAATCCTTATGGGTATAAACGTGCTTTGAATGCGTTTAATAAGAGAGGGGGGGGGGGGGGGGGAGAGGTAGAGTGGGGAGCGAGAGGGAGGAGGAGAGAGGGAAGTAGAGGGGAGAGGGGGAGAAATGAGGAGGGGGAAGGGAGAGAGGGAGTGTGAGAGGGGGGAGAGGGAGGGAAAGAGAGGCAACTATTTTAAGTTTAACTAAGGATAGCCCATCAACAACAGAATATTCACTAGAAATATTGTGTATGGCAAAATATTTCATATGTAAAGGTGTGATATTAATTATTTAAAATGAAAATAATAATAATCTACCTATCTATAATTCTTCCGTTGATATTTCAACGGGCATTACACTAGTACTACTAATAAATAGTTATTAATGATATATTCGTGTGGCGTAGAGTTCTTCAAAGCAAGCTGCTTTTAAAACTACGTATGTAAGTAGCTTTTGCTTTCTTTACATGACAACCAAATATTTGTTGATTTTAATTGAAATTTATTATACATAGAGGAAATTATATTTGCTTTTTCAAATTATTTCCCGACAAAATTCGAAGTTGAGACAATTAAACTACCGTTAAGATTAGAAATTATAGTTTCCGCGCAATTCTATATTTTAGCAAATGAGTGACGATTTTTACGAGCGCCGATAGTAGCAGATAGTAGTTAGTGTTTGAACTGCCCGAAGTATTTGTTGGAAGCATGGTTGGAAGATTAAGAAGTTGTGCATTAAACTCTTGTAAACGTGACGTCAAATTTTACTGAAACGGTGCAGTTGCGTAGTTTGACAATGGGGAAGAAGGGTAGAAGAAAGTACGAGTGAAGAGATGACTCAGGATGTGAGACAATTTTGTTTGAATCTGGCTAAAGTCGCTTGTTGCTGATAGTTTAAAGTGAAAAAGATTTTCATCATTTTCAATTAGTTAACTTGGTTATTGTTTAACGAGTATTGAGGTACGTATTTATGATTTTGCCTTGGGTTTAATCTCAGCCATTCCGTGTATATTTTAACAATTTTTTTAGCATTTTGAAATGATAGTTAATAGTTCAAAATGATTTGTGATATTTTTAGTTTGGCAAATAATTTGAAGGTGCGTTTATGTATCATTACGCAGTAGATTAAAGCTATCACAGTGCAATTTCAAATATACAAGTTTTATTGTTTATATTGTTTTAAAAATTGTAAGGCCATGCAATTAATTTTAGTAGCTCTAGATGACTAACTTTGTCGTAATACATAATTTACGTAGTCCTGATGTTATTGTATTTTTGTGTCACTCGGTTATTTAGAAGAAATTGACTGTAGAGCTCGTGGAATGATAATGTGACACGTTGAATGTATAGCGCTTGCCTATTTATTACTATTATTATTTTTTTCCTCTGTTCTGTGTATATACCTGTATACCTGCATTTTCTTTATTGTGCCGATAATGTTTTCCCTTTCTTTGTAGTGACTGATACATCTCCCGTATTCCATTATAGTATGCAGTGATTTTGTTCATCGTTGTGGCTGTTCATCGGCACATTGCTGCGGACTCCGATAAAACTCCTATCAATGAAACAGAAAGTTAACAACCTCAGAACACATGGTAATTATTGGTATTTTACTTTATAAAATAATTTAGTCATCTTGCTGTAATTCTTTCTTTTATGTTATTTTGGTATATAATTTGTGAAAATATTTTGTTAAATTTTTTTATGGGTTGTATGAGCATAAAAAGAATTAATTTATAGTATGTACATTCATTCACGAGGAGCTTTTTATATGTACTCATATTATTCTTGGACTTATATTTTCCCTATACTGAGATTAGGTTTGGACTTGGAGGGAACAATTCTCGCCTCTCTAGGATAAGTCAGTCGAGTAGGAACCTTAGCTAAGGCAAATTATATTCAGTTTTCACTGTGGTTGTATATATGAGTAAATGTTACTCTTGATCTGTTTTTACTGTAGTGACATATAAGTGAATTTAAATTGAAATACTTTCAACACCATCATTCACCATGACGTCAGAAAGTATTATTATTATTATTATAAGTAGCAAAAGGTCAGTCAGGTGATGAAGAAGTGATAGAATTCATAATTAAAGCATTAATATAGTGTAAAAATTATAATTTAAAAATGTATTGTTATGCGATTCCTTCAAAATGTTCAGTTAAATCTGATGAGTACAATTATAAATTATTTGGTTGAAGTTCACAGCAGCACCACCCTAACCCTTCACATTAATGCTCTAAAAATTTTATTATATTTATATTTTTAAAACATAATTTCAATCATTTTATCTTTTCCTTCTATTTTTATCAATTAAATGTCATGGACTTGTGATAGGATTAATGATTAGGGCTAGGGGGGGCTGTGAACTACTGTCCTTGCAAAAAGTCTAGATACAGGCAGTCCTCGACATCTGTACATAATGTGTTCCTGAAAACGTGTCTGGAAGTTGAATGTACAGATGTCGAATATAGATTAACATGTTATAGGGGGGAGTTCCGTTCCCAGAGAGTCAAAAAATATTATAAAATCTCTAATTATGGTATAACTGTTTAGTTTTTTTGTGCAGGGGCCTTTTAGACACAATTGTCGATTTTATAATATAGAGAGATAGGACAAAATGCACAAATGAACACTGCTGTACAGACAAAGATGGCGACGTGGTGGAAACTGGTGGCCGGCAACTAGCACCACTTGAAATATTCGTTCGTCATTTAGCTGACGTGCAAAAGTTTGATCGGTGCACAAAAGGCGGTTCAGGGGTGTCAATCTATGCTATCTTGGGTTCTTGTTCCCTTGTATTATCCTTAGGTTATCACACACACAGTGTAATTGGTTATTATCTTTTTATTATAATACATCGTTATTTGTTTTTTATTCTTTTTTCTCAAGAAATTTTTATTACTGTAAGAGTTACATTTATTCGTACTGTTTCTAACACAGTGCTTCCATCCTTACCATAATCTAGTCATTGATTGTAGTTATTAGGTATATCTTGGTATTAAGTTCCCTTTTTCTTGTTTATGTCTATTTATTTTTTGTATTTTTGGTGAAATTATCTTTGTTTATGGCAGTGTCTTTTCTGGCAGACTAGGTAGAAGACCAGCTGTTGCTGAACCCCAATACCGTTTTACAAGCTGAGTTGGATAAGAAATTACTTTGTGATTAATGAAACTTATTCTGTGATTTGTGACTACAATGTGATTACCGGCTCTAAATAAATATTATTATTAATGTGCGAGTTGTACGAATATCGAACGCAAGAAAGTTGAGGACCGCCTGAAGTGCACATACGAAATCCCTCTTTTTTCATTAACGCATTTGCTATTTCCGTAGTTTTTTGTAATATTGCGTAATCTTGGCCCCAAAGAGAGTGATGATTGAAATGAAAGAAAAGTCGGTAAAAAGGGCAATAAAAGTGACTAGTTTGGAGAAGAAAATTGAAGTATAAGATAGGTGTGTGCATAATGAATTTGCTTCATCAGTTGGTAAATTACTTGGTGTGAACGAGTCCACAATAAGATTGATTAAGAAAAGTGAAGAAGCGATCAAGAAAGTCCTGCTGAGTTCAATTGTCATTCACGAGAAAGCCAAGCTACTGCATAATCATTATGTCTCAAATTGTTTCGCGGTCTGTTAATGGGATATCGCCAACGTCATCGAAGCGTATGTAGATCGGTCTCTTGGTCTTTAAAAAACATGTGGCGTTTGTTCAGAATGCCACAGTACGTATTGTATTATTACATTTGGTCTTCTCCTCCACGATTGAATACACATTCGACCAGCTTAAGTCCAATGAGCTAAAGATTCACCACTTTTGGCATGCCTAATTATTTCTATCTTTGTCTCAATCGTGTTCAGTTTATGAGTCCTACGTTTCTTTTCACTTGTATTAGCACTTTCAGTTTTCTGTTTCTCACTCATGTATATAAAATAACCGGTGTAAATTGCACAAACAAAGAAACACTGCTGTACATACAAACAAAGATGGTAACGTTGCCGAGACTGAATAATAATAATAATTTATTGATTATTAACCGAATTTACAGTGGTATTAATCTTGTCAAATTTCAGTACAATATTTAAAAACATTAAACACAAATCTTACATTACATATATTATTACACAGCATACTTTAAGGTTAGTTTTGTCTTCATAAATTTAAATCTGTTAGGTCACTTGCTAGATACTCATCAGTTGAGTAGAATGATTTAGATTTCAGCCATGAAGCCATTACTCTTTTGAATTTTATTATATTTATGCATTTTGCTTCATTTGGTAATTTATTAAAAGAGTTAGCTTGGCTGACAGACAGTACCACTATGAGATAGCTCGAAATGTTTGATCGTCAGCTGACGTATGAAAGTCCGAATTTGGCGTACAAAAGGCGACATTAAAAAGTTCATCTGTTTTCCAGTAATCTTGAAGCCTATTCCCGAATGAACAATAATCCAAAGAAAATTCGAAATTCTTGTTTAGATAATTGCTTCCACTGAGTTCACGAAAATATTTCCTCTGCATACTTATTTGATTTTTCCACAATAAGGTTGTGAAAATCATCATTCGCAATCAAATTCAGGTAGTCAATTGGTTCCATACTTGGTGGTGCTACCTTTAGGCCACAAGTAGCGGAGAAACCAATTGGTCTAATCACAGGAGGATCTTCCAGCCATTCTTCGTTATTGTTTTCAGCTGCTTCAAATGCAAATTTTCCTTTACTCCCTTTCTTCGACGAGCCAGATTTCTGCTTATAAATAGACGTGGGTTCATCCGACAATGAGACATCCTCTTCAACTGCAGTATCCCCTTCTCCTAAATCCGTGTCAAACTCCAATCTTCATCTTCATCAGAAGAAGATTCATCTTCTTATAATTTTAGAAGTTCCTCTTTGCTTATTGAAGATTCTGCAGATCGTTGTTGCTTTTTGCGTTGCATGCCTTTCGAAGGTCCTGGTTGTCCACCTTCCATTTCCAAAAATATCTATTTCTATATTTTTAACCTTTTTGCAAGTGAAACAAAGATTTGGTGTTAAATTCCATTTAATACTTTTACTTATTGTATCATATAAATATACTTATGTATATTTGAAGAAGAATGTTAACTTACTTTCAATCGATTTTCCAAGAATAAAAAAATGCACTGAATATACAAACCAAGCACCACATAAGAAGTCCAAAACTTAACTGAGAAGCCGGCAAAATGTTCAAATTCTATGCACCAAGCCAATTCGTAATGGTACATGTATTAGGGTGCTGCAGCTGTGTCGACTATGCATCGATGCTAGTTGTGGGTACAAGGTCACTCACATTGCGTCATCGACGGTGGCATTGAACGTGTTAAACACCCATTGGATTCCTGTCAGGAATTTTGCATGTATCATGTACTCAAAAAAGCTTACATTTTAGAAAAGTTAACAGAATTATAAAGTTCATATAAATAGTTTTTGTTTGTGATTAGTTTTCACTCACTTTTGGGTAATACAAGCTACAAACAGAAAGTTCATTATATTAGATGAAGGTTTGTGGCTTGTTTTAGTTTAGTTCAATCAAATTTGCAAGAAAAATTGTCTCCTTTTCGTTCATAAGATTTTGATCCTCGGCAGCTTTTGAAGTGTAATCTTGTCTTAGTAATTGTTTAATCTTAAAACTGCATTTTCGCCCTTTTGCTGTCAAAAAGACTGCCCCGTGAAAAGCTTCACTTTATTCGGTTCACTCCGCAGCTCAGTTTCTTCATTGTGCCTTCAATTCCAGAAGAGTTTTTGCTTTAATGAAGCTCTCATCATTGCTAAAGTAGTTAGTATCTAATTACATATTTTATCTATACAGTTTATATTTTTCAAATTAACTATGAGTAACTTTCTTACTTTTTCATACAAATTATCTAGCAACTTATGAAAGTAAAATAACATGAGAATTGCCTAACTGATACCTTAGGATTTCGAACATAAATCAGTTGCTTAATCCCTGCATTGTTGCCTCTACAGAAAGGAAGGAAATCACTAAGGGTATGTTTCATTTTCTGTACATTTCTGTTTCAGTCTTTGAAAATGGAAGTAATTATCCTATGACCACCTCGTAATTCAGATTTCTTAGATTTTGGATTTATTTGGTGTTATTTTTTAAACTTATATTTTCACCTTGTTTGTCCATCTGCCCATGTGCAAGATTCTAAGTATAATAAAAGGTAATATTAATTGGTTGGTCCTTTGACTGGTTGTTTGTTTGGTCCATGTATCACGCTGTAGAGAAATTCAAACAACTCGTGAAATAGTATACACAGATGATTGAAAATTTGGCAGGATATTTGAATCAGATGTATGAAGGTAACTGCATAATAAATCTTGAAAAATGTCGCGAGTTTGACCACTAGGGATTATTTTCATTTCTCATAAGACGTAATATACGTAAATACGTAATATTTAAAATTTTGCAAGCAGCCTTTGTTCCTATTTCAAATGAATATTGGAAAATTTGACATGCGTTCTTCAGGCCAAGAATATTTGAAAGGAAATGGAAAATTTCTTTTTTTATAATCAATTTGGCCTTCGACTCGGATTCACTCGAATTTAACCTTTAAGTGTCCAATTTAAGCAAAATTCCAACCATGCCAACCAATTATATCAATTCACATGTGTGTAAAAGTGTTTGCAAAAGTGTCAATGCAATCCCTATTTGTGATCTGAACAGATGTAGAGGTAGTAAGGCAAGAGGGTTGTAGAAGAAGGAGGCAAAAATAGTTATTCAACCAGAGATATGGGAGATATTTGCAGGGTACACTGAAGATCATTTTCCATGAATACTAATTAGTCGACCAAAATTAGCTCTAATCATTTAAATATTTTCTGTTGATTTGTTCGTATTAAGTGATCATACCAGTGGGTATGCATATCTTCTAAGTTTTCCAAGGGGTACGCTGATCAAAAAGGTTGAATATCACTGAGATGGAGATGCGAAGAGGAAAGTGAGGGGAAGAATGATTGGGTGGAGGGAAATAGGCTAGAGGGAGCTATTAGAGGCATGAAAGAGGAAGAGATAAGGAAAGAGTACTTGATTATTTTATAGAGGGGAAGTGGAGGAATAAAACACCGATAAATAAATTAAACTTGATTCCACGTAATTTTTTACGGTAATTTTCTCTGGTATTTTAGTAAATAACCGAGAAAGAGAAAATAAAATTTTAAGATAATCTTCAAAACATTTGTTCGTACTGATAACATTTTTTTCACTCTAAATGGCCGGAGTATTGATCTAAATGTCGTATTCTCCATGAATGTAAAACAAGAATGATTAACATGTACTTTTTAATGCATTAAAAAAATCTTTAAATGAGGATATGAACTTGGGACCTTAAATAAGAAGTTGTAAACAATCCTCGGTTTTTTCTTATCATGATATTAAGAAACTCGTTAATCTTGAAAGTCGACAAGAAAGCATACAAATAACTTTTAACTATTTAACTAACATATTTTTCACATTGAAATTCATATCTTTGTAAAATATCTAATAAATTCCAATGACAGAATACCGTGTAACTTATTTATATGATTTTCAACGACATAAGCAAAATGGCATTTTGTGTCGTGCACAGACATGATGCCAAAAGACACGATGCCGAGAGACAGGATGCCGAAAGATGTGATGCCGAAAGACACTATGCCAAAGGACACAACGACAAATGGACACTGCCGAAAGACATGATGCCGAACGGACGCGATGCCAAAAAAGCAAAAAACAACACTAATATTAAGAATTAATACATTTAAATATTAGCCAACTGATAAATTGTTCCACCAGCTACCATATATACTCTTGTATAATGCACCCTCGTGTATAACGCACCCTCGTGTATAACGCACCCTCGTGTATAATGCACCCTCGTGTATAACGCACCCTCGTGTATAATGCACCCTCGTGTATAACGCACCCTCGTGTATAATGCGCACCATAGTTTTTGCCAAAAAATCCTGAATTTGTCTTATACCCCACGTATAGCATGCATCCTTGATTTTTGTGTGGTATAAGAACAAAATTTTAGAATTAAATCGTCATGTTAAGTATTAACTAGAGCAGCGTTTCTCAACTGGGGGTCCACGAGTTTAATTTGGGGTGTTACTCAGCAATTCCTGAAACTTCCTTACTGGAGAAAGGAAGAAAGCAAGTACATATACGGTTCTTAATGAGACAGTTTATTGTAAGGAGCATACTTTACACATCACAAGATTATCTTATGTATTTTCCATTCCTCGAGAATGAGACGTTGTCCTCATTAGCTTTGCATACAAAGTAGTCATTGCATACAGGCATTAGAAACTCAAGTAGTAGTGTGTATGTTAATTATATCTTGTTGTCTTGCTGTGGGTTGACGATTCCCGACCCTTGCCTTACATAGAAGTAGAGTTGATATTTTTCCATTTAAAATAAGTAAATAAATATATATGGAAAAATTTCCATAAAATATATAAAAAACGAGATATATTTGTCAAAAGGAGAATATATTTTTCCGCCTTTTTCAGGTAAATTTTCCGCGAGTCGAAATCAATCCGAATTATGGGTTTGAAGAAAGTAAATTATTGTGTAGTATCTGATATTAAAAAATGTCTCGGAGTAAAGAAAAATTCAGCTAAAAATCGAAAAAAAGTGTAAAGAAGAATGAATGAGTTGTGCCCTTCCGTCCCCGGGGTCGACCAGCAGGATAGTGGGCTACGCAAGCCCAGCAGTACAAATAAGCAGACTCTCCGCCCTTCATCGACAGTTGTGCGAACCGAAGGAAACTCCCATTATATGGGCGGCTATAGCCGTAAGTTTTCTCCAGCGAACACTCCTGCCGACGTCGGGGTTCGAACCCGCTTACCTTGTATTGGTAAACATCCGCACTCCCACTAGCCTACCAGGTCGACGTTAGAAAACTGTGCAAAGCTTAAGGCCAAGCTGCCTGGAATGCGCGGCGAGGGTAGGGTAGGGGTGGGGAGGGGGGAATGGGGCTACGTGCCTCCCCTTCGTTACCGAGGAGTCTCGATGACGCCCTTTTGTTTCCGATTCATGGCTTCAGTCCCAGTAGCAATTCGTGGCAGAAAATTATTCTCGTGTTTTGATTTTCTATTTGCTCGTACAAACGTAAGCATGGCCAAGATCAACAATTATATTCAACAGGAATGTTCTTCTATAATGGTTTTTGAGAAATGGGATGACATTCATTTAACTCGTTTATTAATTTTTGAAAGTAAAATCATGAATCATTTGTTGTGAATAATTGTTTAATACAGGAACACAGTGATAAGTATACTTACGTATGGTGATGAATCTCTTCATTTTTAGCGCTTTTAGGCGCGTTTCACTTCCAGCTCCTCTCATACCCCCCTTCCACCTCCGTTTTACCATACCAAAGGTAAAGAAACAAAACAGGCTTAGGAGAAGAAAATTATTTTTTTAACTAGCTTTACCCGCGCAGAGTATCTGCGCGCTAGTCTAACTGTATTTCTCAGTATCATAAATTTCTTTATACACAATTTTTGATCTCTTGATATTCAGATAGAATAATTAGAGAGTCAAATGAGCTTACGTGGCACACAATAACATTGTATTGCTTCAACTTCTGTTTTTAAAGTAGGTGCGTTATATCTTCTTCAGTTTGGATATTCCATAAAAACCATTCTAACTTTTACTCTTGGATTAGATTGTGTTATCCTATGCATTTGATTGTAAGACTCAGCAAACGGATTTATTTGTCGTAACATCGTATCTAATCTCTCCATTACAATTCGTGAACAGCCTTGGTTATAATCCATACGTTTGTTTGTTGCTTCACCGGAATCAAATATATACAGTTGTCCATACCCTGGTTTGTTCTGTTCGTTCATGAACAGTGGAGAAACCTTATGGTAAATTTGTCCAGGAATACGAAAACAGTAGCCTCCCATTCCTGGAGGTGCTTCGATTTCGGCACCTATTGAAGCGAAAGCTAAAGCATCGTTGTAGTCTCTGATATGTTCTCGATAATTTTTAGCTTCAGGTGAGTTTGTTGTTAATAATTATTTTAGTAAATCAGGCGTTTCAGATAAATCTTTGAGGGAAATTTTTCTGGTGTATTTTTTAGAAGTGTTGAGTTCATTCGGCCAGTAAAGCGCACCACAGTAATTGCAAGTCTGACTCATATTTCCACAGTTATGTTCTTCAATGGAAACTTCAAGTTGAGAATTATCTGGATCAGGTGCACGTTATTTAATCTACGTCGTTTAACTTGCCTTCTCTTGCGTAGTCAATTTTCCCTCGATTCCAAACTCATATCAGCCCGTCGTCTTCTTTATTTTTGATTACGTTGTTCTCGTTGTTCATCTTCAGTGGCTCTTCGATCTCTGTCGGCTCGATTTCTTTCAGTTCTTCTTCAATTTGCTTCTTCAACAGATTGATTGGCTCGTTCCGCTCTTCTTCTCACATTATAATTAGCATAACGTGTTGCTCTTGAAGCCATTACTTTTATTCTGAGCAAACAATTTAAATATTAATTTAATTAATTAATATATAGTTGCATATAAACAGTATCTAAATGGTTTTAACTTTATATTGTATTTCAATGCGATATACAGAAGCGGTTTATCACGTTGCTAGAGACATTGAGTAAATAAACAGACATTGTTTATTTGGTTGCGATATTAATACGGAAAAGTATTATCATGTATTACTTCTAAAATGGTAAATATTTTGTTTTTATTTAAATTGACGTAGTTCTACTTAGTTGTTATGTATATATCGAATGATATTTTAAAATAAATAATTACTGTTATTAATAATTTAACACGTAAGATTTGGCTAAATGTGATACATTCTGATGTAACTCTGCCGAAATGGTAAGTATAGTGTGTTATAATCTACCTTATAAGATTGTACGCAAATTAATTTTAAAAAAGTAATATCTACTTAATAATAATAATCTTTATTACAAATTTTACAATACAATACTAACATTATGATATAAAGATCTGATATGTTTCAGTGACAACTGTTTATATATCCTGTTGCTTAGCAATACAATGTTATTGTGTGCCACGTATTGCCTTAGCGTTTTATATATATATATAGAAGATTATATACTTTTGAAACAGCAAAGTATCATTTACTATTTAAGAAACAATGATAAAAGTCAACTTTAAATTACAAAGCAATGGACTCAATTTTAGTTGCAAAATCAAATTAGACATTTTTAGAAGCAGCTCAATGGATTTTTTAATTTGTTATTTGTCAGCGTAGATCGGAATTTATTTTTGATAAAGTTCATCGCCGCAAATGTCTGTTCACAAATATAAGTTGATCTGAATCAACAAACAAATCTCAGAGCAAGATCGTATAGTTCCGGGAAGTTTTTGCTTAGGAGAACGTTTCCTAAAATTTACTAAATCAGGTGAAGTTGGTGACTCACTAAGTTCTCAAAATTTAGCATTTAGACCAGTGTGATTTTGAATTTCAGGAATTTCTAAATGAATTTTCGCTGGAAAGTGCATTATTTCATTTGTCTTCAATAATACCAAATAGTTCATATTTCTCAAAAAATGAATATAAGGCTAGTTTATTCTAGGCAGCTTTAACAATAATCTGATTTTCTCAAAAACGGCTCGAACGATTTTGATCAAATTTCGTACCGTTGCTGGAGGATATGTCTGCAATAATTTTAAATTTGGGGGAGTGCTACACTGGTGTGTGTGGGGAGGGGGGGGGTCAATTTTTTTTGCACTATGTTGAGTTGCACATCATTTTAAACCTCTTTTTATACTGATTTCAAGCACATATATATTCAACATTTGTCCCAATTTTGCGAGGAAAATACCTAAAAGCTTTCTTTTATAAATAACTTACTTCTAATAATTTACTTAAAAAATTATTAGAGAAATATTTACGTTCTGGCAACACTGCTTTTCTTTGACTGCGTCCGCGTGTCAGTTGCTCAGCCTTGCGTTTTAACGTTGCTTGTCAGTTCCATAACTTGTATTCCGGTGTTTAAAAGTGCTATTTGTTACATGGTTCTTACCAGTGTCGACGCCTTTTGTTTCTGGTTTATTATTGTTCGATAACTCAATGATTCTTTTCTTTTTTACAGGTTTACTCAAAATTTTTCGGATTTTTCATACTCATTCCGGGCGTTGCCAAGGAGACTCTCATTGTTGCCTCCGATTCAATTACTGCCAATTAAAGATTCAAATTGACGAAAGGAAAGCGGTGTTTCCTTCGAACTTTTGTTTAAGTATCGAAATTAATGACGCATAGCAACATAATTATTTAAAGATAATTATACTGTTGACTGCATCTGGGGAGCGTTTCTAACGGTTTAATCAAGGCATTTCATCGTTTGTATGCTGGAATCTTACCATTTTGTAAGTAAAACTATTATATTATACATCTCACGTTCACGCATAAATGAGAATAGGGACGTACGTTTTTTTTAACATTGAAAGTTACATAGTTCTTTTCTCTTCGTAGCTACATTTACGTAGATAAAGTTGTACATTTTGATTTATTATATAAATAAAAGAAAATGTGTGTTAGTTTGTTTGTGTGTTAACGCTGTAACTCCAAAACCAATAAACCTATAAAGCTGAAGATCGGCATGTGTAATTAGGGAAACCACAGGCTTATTTTTTTTCAATTTTTGGCTTGGAACCCCCTTCCGTTAATTTAATTTTTTTGATCCCCCCGATCAAAAAAATTAAATTAACGGTCATAAAAACCAAAGAACCGAAACTTCGCATTGGGAACGAGTGCAGCATATTTTTCATTTGCATTTTAAAATCAGAATCATCCTATTATATTAGGACTTGGATGAAAGAACGCTTAAAAGAATAAATAGTCATTTTTTTGCTGTCATTTTTTAAACTCTCTCCATAAATTGGCCCCAAATGAAAAAACGAGCAATATTGTATATCCTGAAGCTGTATACGAATAAAAATTATAGATGTTTCAAAAATTAATTACTGTAAACATCTAACTTCTAACTATATATTAATTTTACGTTGACGTCTGTAGACATTTGTTTACAATTTATATCGGCGTATTTCTTGAGAACCGTTCGTCGTAAAGATATGTGGTAAACGGCGTTTTGTTTGTAGTGGCTATGAGATCCCCAGAAAAATATTTTCGTTTTCTAAAGTGTCTCGGGTTCGAATCCAGGAGGCAGTTATATTTTCCCATAAGTTTATACGGGATTTTCGTTTTTTCAGAGTGCAAGGTTTTTTCCTTCTTTCGTTAAAATACGTAAATATAGACCGATTTTCTTCTTTTTTGCTTTATTCAATGGCTAAAGCTCTATACTCTCTTATTATTGCGATGTTTACACATTACACGGACGAAGTTTTCAGAAATACGCATCTTTTTTGAAATTTTTAGGATTTTTCGTACTCATTCCGGGCGTTGCCTCCAATTCATTTAATGCCAATTCATCCTTCAAATTTACGAAAGAAAAAGTTATTCGCTTCGAACTGTTGTTTGAGCATCGAAATTAATGAAGCATAGCAACGTAAATATTTACGGATAATTAGTCTGTTGACTGCGTATGGAAGCGTTTCTAACTGTGTCAATAACAATCAATAACATGTGGATAACAAACAAGCTCCCAGCGCATTGAGTTTTATTTTAAATTTTGCAATTAATTTGTTTTTTATTTTGTTTCATCATTTGAATGCTGAAATCTTATCTTTTTGTAAGTAGAACCATCATATTACACACCTGTAATCCTTATTAACGCAAATAGGGGCACGCATCAATTAAAAATTAGATGAGAATAGGGATGCACGTTACTTTGTAAACACATTATATGATTATCTTCTCTTAATTGATAATCTAAATAAACGGTTGCATTGACGTCGCCTTTATAGTAGGTCCTGTAAAAAGTTAAAAGCAGTCGTTGATAGACACGAAGTAAAGCAATTGTTTGAGAGTTCGTCTATAAGGGTGCAACGATAATCATTGGAACTAAGGTAACGTAGAGCTATTAGCCCAGCTACAGCTGCCAGAGAAAAAAAGAGGAGCCAGAGATCAAAGGAAGAGTATTGTAGGAAAGAGAGAGAAAGAGATGCGGAAGCTCATAGGATTGCCCGTGTAGATGAGGAGTGGAGAGTACTAGAAAGACAAAGAAATAGGGAAACACGTCAAATGAATAGGGAACAGATCTTCTTTGTTCCCTATTCATTAGATCTTCTTTAACATATGGCCGAACTATTTAGATTATTTGCATTTCATTTATTTCATTAATTATTCAATCAAAATTATTTCACTAAATCTTCAGTTTACATAGCATATTTTTAATTAGCATTGTAAAATTACCATATTTTCAGTCATATAAGATGCACCCTTATTTCAGAATTTTTGTCCATATTCTCATACATGTATTTTCTATTTGCTGTTACCACAATTATTGAATGAAAAACAATTTCTCCTTCACCTTGCAGATATGCCTTGTTGTTGTTATGTTTTTGTCACAATTGACGTAGATTGTTTAACAATACTCTAAATTTTCTTTCAAGGTTTCAGATGTATTTTTCAGCTATGGTCTGATATTAAGTATGATAACTATCCTACAGTCTTTTGCAGTGATACCAACATTAGAATTTAGACTTATTGGCTAACTTAATGTATTAGTTTGTGAATTTTGTGCATTGTTATATGTGCAGTCGATATCGTCATCTGTCCGTAGACAGGTCCGTGATTATTCTAGGTTAAATTTGGTTCTCCATATACTCCTATTTTCCGCAGTTTTCTTCATGTCTTGATAGCTCACTTTCTCTATCATCTACCAGCTGAAATCTTTTCCTAACTCTCTTTTTCCATCCAGTTTTCCTTCTAGCACTTCTTTAATCATGCACTCTCTCCTCAGGTAATGCCCAATCCAGTTCGCCTTCCTCTTTCTGTTAGTCTGTATAATCGTTCGCTTCTCTTCTATTCTTCGTAGTACTTCCTCATTTTTCACCCTATCTGTCCATTTTATCTTCAGCATTCTTCTCCATGTCCATATTTTGAAGCTTTCCAAGTATTTTATATCATTTTTCCTTAGCGTCCATGTTTCTGCCCCATACAAAGCTATACTCCATACATAGCATTTTATCAACCTCTTGCAGATTTCCTGCTTTATATTTCCCATTAGTAGGAGTTTCTTTCTTCTGAAAGCGGCTTTTGCTTTTGTTATTCTAGTCCTGATTTCATCGGTACATTTTGCTTCTCTCGTTATGATGCTTCCAAGGTATTTATAATCTGAAACTTGTTCTAATGGCTTTCCTCCAATACTTATGTTCAAATTTTCTTCTTCTTTACTTGATATTCGCATAACCTTGGATTTTTCTGTATTAATTTCCATACTGTATTTTCTACCTGTTATCACTAGTCTATTTATCATTTTCTGGAGTTCCTTTTCTTTTCTTGCTAGAAGTACTTGATCATCCGCATATTTCACTGTTCTTATAATCCTTCCTCCAATTTTGAAATTCCCGTGCCTTCTAACGCTTCCTGCATTAGCCTCTCTCCATATATATTTAATAGAATCGGCGATAGACAGCAGCCCTGTCTTACTTCGCTACCTCTACTGATATGTACTCCGCTGGTGTCCGCATTCTCCACTCTGACCTTCACAACTTGATTCACATATAGATTCCTGATCAGTCTCCTGTCTTTCCAGTCTACACCTATATCCTTTAATATCCTCATCAGCAGTACCCAATTTACTCTATCAAAGGCCTTCTGCCAGTCGACAAAACGTACGCAGCAATCTTGACTGTACTCTATTTCCCTGTCTGATATGATTCTCACTACACCGATAGCATCTCTGGTTCCATGTCCTTTTCTGAAGCCGAATAGATCTTCCCCTAGCATTTCTTCGGCCTTTTTCTCTAGTCTTTTATTAAGAATCCTCGTGATGATCTTCGAAGTGTGTGACAGTAGGGATATCGTTCTGTAGTCCTTACATTGCATTGCCTTTGGCTTCTTCTTTAGAGGGATCATTGTTACATCTAAGAAATCCTGAGCCCGCTCTCCCATGTCCTAAATCTTGTTAATTAGTTTTGTAATCACTTTTAGTCCTTCTGATCCCATGACTTTAAGTACCTCTGCTGGTATTCCATCGCTGCCTGTAGCTTTTCCTTACTTTAGTTCCAGTATCGCCTTTTCAACTTCGCTTTTCATAATACTTGGTCCCAAGTTGTCTTCTCCAATGCAATTCTCTTCTTCCAGTTCTATTTGTACCGATCCTGCCTGCTTTTTGTATAGTTCCTTAATGTATTCTTCCCATACCTGTGCTACATCCTTTGGTTCTGCGACTATTTTCCCATCTGTGTTAATAATTCCTTTACCACGAATCCCATTAGGTTTCTTATCTTCTAACTCCAGTGCCCTAGCATACATCATATCGTACCATCCTAACTTCTCCATCTGTTGTATTTCCTCACATTTTTCTTTTATCCAATTTTCCCTAGCTTTATCTGTTACCCTTCTCATCTCATTGTTTATGCATCTATAGTTGGCTCTACCTTCTTCACTGTTAACGTTTTTCCATTTTCTTCTCTCATCCATTTTCTCCAGCATTTCCTTAGTGATCCATGGTTTTCTGATTTTCTTCTCGTTTCCCAATCTCTTTATTCAAGGTATCTTTGATGCTGGCTTTTACTTCCTCCCATTCTGTATCCACGGTCTTCGGTTTGTTTTCCAAATTTCTAAGGCGATCTTCCAACTTCGTGCTGAAGGCATCTTTCCTTTCTTTCAGTTTTTCTAGATCCCAAGTCGGTCTATCTCTTCTCGTTTTCCTTATTTGTTTCAGCTTTGTAGTTACATCAACTATTAGAAGGATGTGATCTGAATCAATGTCTGCTCCTGGTAATGTCTTAGCATTTTTTATGCTGTTCCTGAATCTTTGTTTTACTAGGATGTAATCTATTTGGCATCTCATTCTATCTCTTGGGCTTTTCCATGTGTACAGCCTTCCTTTATGTTTTCTGAACCATGTATTAGACACTACAAGGTTGTTATTAACACAGAATTCTACCAGTTTTTCTCCTCCTCGGTTTCTTTTCCCAAGTCCGTATTGACTGTACTGTATTTCAATAAATATATAATTTGGTTAATGTTAATGTTACATCAATTACTATCCATACTTCAACTTAAAATTTAATGCACAGGTCACAATTAATTAATAATAATTAAAAATATAATTTGGTTATTTTTAATTATTATTAATTAATTGTGACCTGTGCATTAAATTTTAAGTTGAAGTACGGATAGTAATTGATGTAACATTAACATGAATGTCAAATGTTTTAAAAACTTTTCCTGTCATAATTAATGTAAATGTAATGTAATTTAAAAGCAAATGACACTATGGATGATAGTAAACGGCTTACAAAGGATGTTTTTAATTTTAAAGAACAGGCATAAACTATACTTTAAATATTTTATTCATCAAACTTTTATGGAAATTACATAATTTTCTTATATTATTTATCCATGTCTTCTCGTCGTCTTCCTCCTCACGCCATCGATGGGACCTTCCTCTACGCTGCATGGAGAAGAGGAGTCCTCCCCCATCGAAGGAGCATGCAACCCTGCAGAAAGAAGAAGACTCCTCGATCATCAAGGGAAGCGCCCTGCTCAGCATGAAGAATAGGAGTCCTCCCACGCTCATGAGGTAACGATGGGACCTTCCTCTACGCTGCATGGAGAAGAGGAGTCCTCCCCCATCGAAGGAGCATGAAGAATAGGAGTCCTCCCTCGCTCATGAGGTAACGATGGGACCTTCCTCTACGCTGCATGGAGAAGAGGAGTCCTCCCCCATCGAAGGAGCATGCAACCCTGCAGAAAGAAGAAGACTCCTCGATCATCAAGGGAAGCACCCTGCTCAGCGTGAAGAATAGGAGTCCTCCCTCGCTCATGAGGTAACGATGGGACCTGGACCTTCCTCTACGCTGCATGGAGAAGAGGAGTCCTCTCCCATCGAAGGAGCATGCAACCCTGCAGAAAGAATAAGACTCCTCGATCATCAAGGGAAGCACCCTGCTCAGCATGAAGAATAGAAGTCCTCCCTCGCTCATGAGGTAACGATGGGACCTGCCTCTACGCTGCATGGAGAAGAGGAGTCCTCTCCCATCGAAGGAGCATGCAACCCTGCAGAAAGAAGAAGACTCCTCGATCATCAAGGGAAGCACCCTGCTCAGCGTGAAGAATAGGAGTCCTCCCTCGCTCATGAGGTAACGATGGGACCTTCCTCTACGCTGCATGGAGAAGAGGAGTCCTCCCCCATCGAAGGAGCATGAAGAATAGGAGTCCTCCCTCGCTCATGAGGTAACGATGGGACCTTCCTCTACGCTGCATGGAGAAGAGGAGTCCTCCCCCATCGAAGGAGCATGCAACCCTGCAGAAAGAAGAAGACTCCTCGATCATCAAGGGAAGCACCCTGCTCAGCGTGAAGAATAGGAGTCCTCCCTCGCTCATGAGGTAACGATGGGACCTGGACCTTCCTCTACGCTGCATGGAGAAGAGGAGTCCTCTCCCATCGAAGGAGCATGCAACCCTGCAGAAAGAAGAAGACTCCTCGATCATCAAGGGAAGCCCCTGCTCAGCGTGAAGAATAGGAGTCCTCCCTCGCTCATGAGGTAACGATGGGACCTGGACCTTCCTCTACGCTGCATGGAGAAGAGGAGTCCTCCCCCATAGAAGGACCATGCAACCCTGCAGGAAGAAGACTCCTCGATCATCAAAGGAAGCACCCTGCTCATCATGAAGAATAGGATTCCTCCCTCGCTCATGAGGTAACGATGGGACCTTCCTCTACGCTGCATGGAGAAGAGGAGTCCTCCCCCATCGAAGGAGCATGCAACCCTGCAGAAAGAAGAAGACTCCTCGACCATCAAGGGAAGCACCCTGCTCAGCATGAAGAATAGGAGTCCTCCCTCGCTCATGAGGTAACGATGGGACCTTCCTCTACGCTGCATGGAGAAGAGGAGTCCTCCCCCATCGAAGGAGCATGCAACCCTGCAGAAAGAAGAAGACTCCTCGATCATCAAGGGAAGCGCCCTGCTCAGCATGAAGAATAGGAGTCCTCCCTCGCTCATGAGGTAACGATGGGACCTTCCTCTACGCTGCATGGAGAAGAGGAGTCCTCCCCCATCGAAGGAACATGAAGAATAGGAGTCCTCCCTCGCTCATGAGGTAACGATGGGACCTTCCTCTACGCTGCATGGAGAAGAGGAGTCCTCCCCCATCGAAGGAGCATGCAACCCTGCAGAAAGAAGAAGACTCCTCGATCATCAAGGGAAGCACCCTGCTCAGCGTGAAGAATAGGAGTCCTCCCTCGCTCATGAGGTAACGATGGGACCTGGACCTTCCTCTACGCTGCATGGAGAAGAGGAGTCCTCTCCCATCGAAGGAGCATGCAACCCTGCAGAAAGAAGAAGACTCCTCGATCATCAAGGGAAGCACCCTGCTCAGCGTGAAGAATAGGAGTCCTCCCTCGCTCATGAGGTAACGATGGGACCTTCCTCTACGCTGCATGGAGAAGAGGAGTCTCCCCCATCGAAGGAGCATGCAACCCTGCAGAAAGAAGAAGACTCCTCGATCATCAAGGGAAGCACCCTGCTCAGCATGAAGAATAGGAGTCCTCTCCCATCGAAGGAGCATGCAACCCTGCAGAAAGAAGAAGACTCCTCGATCATCAAGGGAAGCACCCTGCTCAGCATGAAGAATAGGAGTCCTCCCTCGCTCATGAGGTAACGATGGGACCTTCCTCTACGCTGCATGGAGAAGAGGAGTCCTCTCTCCCATCGAAGGAGCATGCAACCCTGCAGAAAGAAGAAGACTCCTCGATCATCAAGGGAAGCACCCTGCTCAGCGTGAAGAATAGGAGTCCTCCCTCGCTCATGAGGTAACGATGGGACCTTCCTCTACGCTGCATGGAGAAGAGGAGTCCTCCCCCATCGAAGGAGCATGAAGAATAGGAGTCCTCCCTCGCTCATGAGGTAACGATGGGACCTTCCTCTACGCTGCATGGAGAAGAGGAGTCCTCCCCCATCGAAGGAGCATGCAACCCTGCAGAAAGAAGAAGACTCCTCGATCATCAAGGGAAGCACCCTGCTCAGCGTGAAGAATAGGAGTCCTCCCTCGCTCATGAGGTAACGATGGGACCTGGACCTTCCTCTACGCTGCATGGAGAAGAGGAGTCCTCTCCCATCGAAGGAGCATGCAA
This sequence comes from Uropetala carovei, assembly GCA_036926305.1. Classification (NCBI taxonomy): domain Eukaryota; kingdom Metazoa; phylum Arthropoda; class Insecta; order Odonata; family Petaluridae; genus Uropetala; species Uropetala carovei. The sequence continues at coordinate 2,723,635 of JAXCHB010000103.1, read as the reverse complement.
CCCTGCAGAAAGAAGAAGACTCCTCGATCATCAAGGGAAGCCCCTGCTCAGCGTGAAGAATAGGAGTCCTCCCTCGCTCATGAGGTAACGATGGGACCTGGACCTTCCTCTACGCTGCATGGAGAAGAGGAGTCCTCCCCCATAGAAGGACCATGCAACCCTGCAGGAAGAAGACTCCTCGATCATCAAAGGAAGCACCCTGCTCATCATGAAGAATAGGATTCCTCCCTCGCTCATGAGGTAACGATGGGACCTTCCTCTACGCTGCATGGAGAAGAGGAGTCCTCCCCCATCGAAGGAGCATGCAACCCTGCAGAAAGAAGAAGACTCCTCGACCATCAAGGGAAGCACCCTGCTCAGCATGAAGAATAGGAGTCCTCCCTCGCTCATGAGGTAACGATGGGACCTTCCTCTACGCTGCATGGAGAAGAGGAGTCCTCCCCCATCGAAGGAGCATGCAACCCTGCAGAAAGAAGAAGACTCCTCGATCATCAAGGGAAGCGCCCTGCTCAGCATGAAGAATAGGAGTCCTCCCTCGCTCATGAGGTAACGATGGGACCTTCCTCTACGCTGCATGGAGAAGAGGAGTCCTCCCCCATCGAAGGAACATGAAGAATAGGAGTCCTCCCTCGCTCATGAGGTAACGATGGGACCTTCCTCTACGCTGCATGGAGAAGAGGAGTCCTCCCCCATCGAAGGAGCATGCAACCCTGCAGAAAGAAGAAGACTCCTCGATCATCAAGGGAAGCACCCTGCTCAGCGTGAAGAATAGGAGTCCTCCCTCGCTCATGAGGTAACGATGGGACCTGGACCTTCCTCTACGCTGCATGGAGAAGAGGAGTCCTCTCCCATCGAAGGAGCATGCAACCCTGCAGAAAGAAGAAGACTCCTCGATCATCAAGGGAAGCACCCTGCTCAGCGTGAAGAATAGGAGTCCTCCCTCGCTCATGAGGTAACGATGGGACCTTCCTCTACGCTGCATGGAGAAGAGGAGTCTCCCCCATCGAAGGAGCATGCAACCCTGCAGAAAGAAGAAGACTCCTCGATCATCAAGGGAAGCACCCTGCTCAGCATGAAGAATAGGAGTCCTCTCCCATCGAAGGAGCATGCAACCCTGCAGAAAGAAGAAGACTCCTCGATCATCAAGGGAAGCACCCTGCTCAGCATGAAGAATAGGAGTCCTCCCTCGCTCATGAGGTAACGATGGGACCTTCCTCTACGCTGCATGGAGAAGAGGAGTCCTCTCCCATCGAAGGAGCGTGCAACCCTGCAGAAAGAAGAAGACTCCTCGATCATCAAGGGAAGCACCCTGCTCAGCATGAAGAATAGGAGTCCTCCCTCGCTCATGAGGTAACGATGGGACCTTCCTCTACGCTGCATGGAGAAGAGGAGTCCTCTCCCATCGAAGGAGCATGCAACCCTGCAGAAAGAAGAAGACTCCTCGATCATCAAGGGAAGCACCCTGCTCAGCGTGAAGAATAGGAGTCCTCCCTCGCTCATGAGGTAACGATGGGACCTTCCTCTACGCTGCATGGAGAAGAGGAGTCCTCCCCCATCGAAGGAGCATGAAGAATAGGAGTCCTCCCTCGCTCATGAGGTAACGATGGGACCTTCCTCTACGCTGCATGGAGAAGAGGAGTCCTCCCCCATCGAAGGAGCATGCAACCCTGCAGAAAGAAGAAGACTCCTCGATCATCAAGGGAAGCCCCTGCTCAGCATGAAGAATAGGAGTCCTCCCTCGCTCATGAGGTAACGATGGGACCTTCCTCTACGCTGCATGGAGAAGAGGAGTCCTCTCCCATCGAAGGAGCATGCAACCCTGCAGAAAGAAGAAGACTCCTCGATCATCAAGGGAAGCACCCTGCTCAGCGTGAAGAATAGGAGTCCTCCCTCGCTCATGAGGTAACGATGGGACCTTCCTCTACGCTGCATGGAGAAGAGGAGTCCTCCCCCATCGAAGGAGCGTGCAACCCTGCAGAAAGAAGAAGACTCCTCGATCATCAAGGGAAGCACCCTGCTCAGCATGAAGAATAGGAGTCCTCCCTCGCTCATGAGGTAACGATGGGACCTTCCTCTACGCTGCATGGAGAAGAGGAGTCCTCTCCCATCGAAGGAGCATGCAACCCTGCAGAAAGAAGAAGACTCCTCGATCATCAAGGGAAGCACCCTGCTCAGCGTGAAGAATAGGAGTCCTCCCTCGCTCATGAGGTAACGATGGGACCTTCCTCTACGCTGCATGGAGAAGAGGAGTCCTCCCCCATCGAAGGAGCATGCAACCCTGCAGAAAGAAGAAGACTCCTCGATCATCAAGGGAAGCACCCTGCTCAGCATGAGGAATAGGAATCCTCTCCCATCGAAGGAGCATGCAACCCTGCAGAAAGAAGAAGACTCCTCGATCATCAAGGGAAGCACCCTGCTCAGCGTGAAGAATAGGAGTCCTCCCTCGCTCATGAGGTAACGATGGGACCTTCCTCTACGCTGCATGGAGAAGAGGAGTCCTCCCCCATCGAAGGAGCATGCAACCAATTCCCAATTCTTTCCTGCTTCTCATCTTCCTCTCCTGCTTCCCACCTCTCCCCTACCACCCTCACTTCCCTCCATTCCCAAGTCCCACCCTACCCCCTTCCTTACTGCAACACTCCTTTCCTGCTTCTCATCTTCCTCTCCTCCCTCCCATCTTCCTCTCCTGCTTCCCACCTCTCCCCTACCATCTTCCTCTCCCTCATTCCATCTTCTCATACCTCCTATTCTTCCTTCCTCTCACTGACTTTTCCCCCTTCTCCCTCTCCTTCCTGCCCTTCTCATCCTCCATCTACCGCCCTTCTTCCCTCTCTCCTTATACTTTCCTTCTCCACTCATCCTCCCTTCTTCCCCCTCTCACTCTACTTCCATATTCCTCTCATCCTCCCTTGTCCCTCTTCTTCCCTCCTCCTCCCTTGTCCCTCCCCTCATCCTCCCTTGTCCTTCCCATCATCCGCCTCCCTCTCCCTCCACACCAAATCAACCACCCCCATGTCTTTCCCGTCAGCCTGTCTTCTCCCTCTTTTCTTCCCTTCCCCCTCTCATCCCATTCTCCCTCATCCTCTTCCCCCCTCATCCCCTTCTCTTATCTCATCTTCTCATACCTCCTATTCTTCCATTCACCTGTCCCAACTCTCCATCCTCCTCTCCTGCCTCCCTCACCGCCAACCACATTCCTCTGCTGTTTCTCCTCTCCCCTCTCCTGCCACTCATCCTATCTCTCCTTTGCAACTCCCATCCTCATCCTTCCTCCTCTCTCACCACCTTCCCCACATTTTCCCTTCTCCTCCTCCCACCCTTCCCGTCCTAACAGTTCATGTCCTCTCATCCCCCCACCCTACCTCCACTCCCTGCCCCCATCCTTCTCCTCCCCTCCTCACACCTTTCCCTCCTCCCCCCTTCCCCACATTCCTCCTCCTCCTCCCACCCTTCCCTCTTCTCCCACCCATCCCCTCCTACCACCCTTCCTGTCCTAACAGTTCATGTCCTCTCATCCCCCCACCCTACCTCCACTCCCTGCCCCCATCCTTCTCCTCCCCTCCTCACACCTTTCCCTCCTCCCCCCTTCCCCACATTCCTCCTTCCCCTCCTCCCTCCTCACCAACTTTCTCTCTCTCTTCCTTCCCTCCTCTCCTCCCACCCATCCCCCCCTCCTCCCATCCTACTCCAACTCCAACCATCCCTTCCTCACACCCATCCCCCCTCACAGGCATCCCCTACCTCCTCTCCTGCCACCTCTTCCTGCCTCTTCCTCCCCTTCTTCATCTACCCTTCCTCTCCTCTCACCCATCTCCTTCTTCCTACCTTCCTGTCTTACCACCCTTCATGTCCTTACCACCCGTCCTCCCACTCTTCCCCTTCCCCCTCTATTCCCCTTCCCCCCCTCTTCCCCTCTACCTCTACCTATCACGTGACTTTAAGGGAACCAATCGGAACGAAGTAGGATTCTTTCCCGTAGAAAGTTCATTCTCTCTCTTGCTTCCTTTGTGATCACACGAGTCTTAGAGTGAGCTGTTGCCACGTGTTTATCATTGAGTTTTTGTTACTTTGTTAACGTTGAGTTAGTTTACTGTTGAGTTGTTGTTTTTGAGTGTTTCTTCTGTTCTTCACGCAGAGAATTTACAGGAGGAAGATTTTAAAAAAGAAATAGCAAGGAATGACATAACTGGATCCTGTAATTGTGCGCCTTGCAGAGATTGAGTCTGACAGTGAGCGTTCTGTGAAGAAGAAGAAACAGATGACGAACAGGATATTTTAGAGTGAGCGTTCTGTGAAGAAGAAGAAACAGATGACGAACAGGATATTTTAGAGTGAGCGTTCTGTGAAGAAGAAACAGACGACGAACAGGATATTTTAGCCTTGCCATTGGACAAAAATTTAATCTTTTCCACTTGTATATTTCTATAAAATAAATGTGTTGAATGCAACCTTAAAAGAAATTTTTATTTCCAAATCAAGTAAACATTTCATAGAATTTAATATGGGCTATTCTGAATAATTTCATATTCCGGAGAGGTTACACATCAACGATTCTCAACCGGTGTGTCAAAAATTTTGATGACTAAGATATAAACAAAAATATCCAAAAACATAAACCTTTAAGGAAGCCAAAGCTAGAACAGTTGGATGCAGTATTATATGACTGATCTAAGGTGAAGTGTTTTTAAGGCTTCCCAGTCATTAATTGAAAAGGCAAAATACTTTTATCAGCAAATGGGCTAAGCTTGCTAATTACCCAGCCAACTTCCTCGATGCAATTTCCGAACTCCTTTTGTTTATTTGCTGAGCTTGCTTCAAAAAATTTATTTTTCAAACTATCCCATGCAAATTTGGGCACGATATACATAAGGAAATCAACAAATTGTTCCTGCTTTACCATTTCATATCCTAGCAATAAACAACAAAGGGAGATCAGAAATCGCATCGGGGGGGAGAGGGAGGGGAGGTTGGACAGGGTTATTCACAAGCTGTTACAACAAATGAAATCAGAAATTCGTGAATTTACAAACTGTTGATATTTACATTCATTGAAAAAATCAAAACGATCTCTTAATTGTGAATAATAAATGATGGTTATAGTATTATTTTCCATGAACCCTTATTTGGTTCCTATAATTACAAAAATTAATAAAATTATAACACACCGTAACAACTCCGACAAAAAATAGTGAATTAGATAATAAAAAACAACATATGCAACATATTAAGGAGGAAGAAAATCCTTGATAGATAGGATATATGCAATCAAAGTAATTGGAATGTGATTTTGTGGCACCATTCGTTATATTGACATATTCACTTTAACGACCTTGGTCCCGTGGGTGTCGTTAGAATGGGCTTTTACTGTAATTCACACTACAATGGAGGACTCTTGAAGGACATTACTTTCCAGAATGACACACAATGAATATTTTTAAGGGGTTATTTCTGTACACATTATATACATTTCCAGAAATCGATCAATATCAGAATCATCTTGATTTCAATATGCCATAGATTTGGGAGTACAGTAAAACTACACAATTTGCAAATTCAATAACTGTGATTTCTCTAAGACACTATACATATTTCTATATCAATCCTCATAATATGTGATGGTTCACCTCGCTAAGATGCAGTTTGACAAGTACAAGCCAAAATTAACCTTTAAATTTCTCCTAAATAACTGTAACTGGGATGCTGTGATAAAGCCTTTGATGTGCCATGATATAAGCAAGGGAAGGATATTCCAGCATTTTGTTATCTTCCAGTGAAGACCAAAAAAAGGCATTTTTTAATGTAGAGCTGTAATTTATGGCAAAATTTGTTAGTTTGTTTCAGTTACCTGAAGCTGCAACATATTTGCCTTACTGTAACAACTACGTCATAAAGAATAGTTTCTGATAATGCTATCTCCGGTATTATTTGGAACTGTGATGTTGCGATGAGAAAACTAAGTTTTTCTACTCTAATTATGATAAATTCAGTAATTTCCTTGTTTCACATTACATGTGATATTATAATAGGTTTTTCTATTAATTCCACATCAAGAAATAAGATTTCATGAATTACATTATGATATGGATTATGTGTCTTCCCCTTCCCCCCACTCTTGCCCTTCCCCCCTCTCCTCCCCTTCTCCCCTCTCCTCCCCTTCTCCCCCTTGCACCTCTTCCCCTTCACCAGTCTTCCCCTTCCACCAATAGTGTTAAAAAATCACATTTTATTTCAATTCATCATTGATTTAAGAGTACAGTAAAACCTCATATAGGGAGAATTCACATGACAGTTTTGTTAAGACAGTAAACATTTCACAACTATACTTCAGAAGAGACCAGTTCGTCTCACCAAGATGGCATTCAACAATTACAAGCCCAAGTGAACCTATAAATTTCTCATATTATAAATGATAAAAACTTCAAATTAAAACGTTTCAAAGAAAAAATACAGACAAATTGAATCATGTAGCAATGGAAGGATATTTCTGCATTTTGTTATCCTCCAGCTAGGACCATAAACTTTTTAAATATACAGTGATACCTTATGATTGAATTTGTTACAGTTTCAGTTACAGAACAGTTTCTGGTAATGCTTTTTCCAGTTTTGTTTGGAATTATGATGTTGCAAGGAGAAAAAATAGCTTTCTACTCCTATTATGATGACTTCAGTAATTTTTTTGCTTCCTGTCACACACGATACAATCATATGTAATTTGGCATTTTCAAGGAAATCAGCTACCGCCCTATGTGAGGTTTTACTTTATATGGTATTTGAGTTTTGTGAACCTCACCTGAGCAGAGTCGCATCCGGTCAATGCTGTGCACAGCATCGCATCCGCGACGTGCAGGCTGCACCAGTCCTCTTCTTCCTCCGCTTCTTAGCCGCATGCCGTCCACGGTCCCACGATGATGGTCCCACGTTGGTACTCTGCTGGAAAAGTCAATTCAGATAAATTTAATGCGACTGAACTACTGAGACAAACTTAAAAAATATATATATATATTTGTAAATGCTGTTAAAACTGTGTTTATTGATAAGAGCATTTGTATGATCAAAATGATTCCTTTATCTGCAAACAAGAACATTTGCACATAGGTTGGTGCGAAAGCTAATTTTGGGAAATAGACAGCAGATATTGGATTATTAGGAAGTTTTAGGATGATAGTGGATTAAGTAAATCCTATCCTGGCAGGATTTAAAATAATAAAATTCTTTTCATGACCTATTTCATTACAGGTAGTCCCCGCTTTACATGAGTTTGCTTTACACGTAATTCATTTTAGCACGATTTACCAATTGGGGAACCTGTTCACTTTACATGAAGAATCTCCTGTTTTAACATGAGTTGAAAAACGATCCATTACGTGAAAAAATTTAAAAAATATTGACTTTAATGGATCGTATATAGTAATTTATATTTATTCGTGAAATATTAGATAAGTTACAGTATAAATTCTTAAAGACCCTGTGGAACTAGGACACGCTTCCCCAGATTTATACTTTATTTATGTCTTGTATGTATTGTTTATGCATTGTGTTTAAGCTGTATTGGTTATTACATTTTATTTATAAAAACATTAATAAAATGCACAGTAATCCATTAAATCTCAGCTTTCTTGCATACTCCCTCTCCATCTAACCTAACCTTTTATGTGTTTTCTTATGGTATTTATGTATTCACTTAGCACGAATTCACTTAATACCACATTCTTTAGGAATGTATCTCTCGTGTTAAGGGGATACTACCTATATATTACTGTTTAGTTTATAATACTTCTTGCTATATAATATCATTTTAGAAAAATTGTCATTTGGTAAGGATTAATATTATTTGAATTTAAAGGAATTATTTTTTTAAACCAAGAATAGCCATACATTAATTAAAACCCAAAAAGAAGTGAACGATTAAGGAGGACAAAGCTCTGAAAAACTTAAGATGAATACTTTTTCAGAAGGAATGCAAAGAATGTTTTATTGGGGCCTTTAAATCAGGAAATAAATTACCGCACTTTCCATGTTGTAAATGTTATGCACTAAATAATGGCAGTGTTTTCTATTAATTCCACATCAAGAAATAAGATTTCATGAATTACATTATGATGTGGATTATGAGTGATATTATTTTATGCATTTTAATAACGGTCAAAAAATTATTACAAAAACTTTAGAAAATTTGAAAACCAACACTTTTAATAAATTACCAAATTAAAGTATGCTATGTAATAATATACGTATTATATGTAATGTTTTTTAATATTGTACTGAAATTCGGCAAGATTAATACCACTGTAAAGTTGGTTAATAATCAATAAATTATTATTATTAAGAAGTCTCGGCAACGTTACCATCTTTGTATGTACAGCAGTGTTTCTTTGTTTGTGCATTTTACACATTATTTTATAAACATCAGTGAGAAACAGAAAACTGAAAGTGCTAATACAAATGAAAAGAAACGTAGGACTCATAAACTGAACACGATTGAGACAAAGATAGAAATAATTAGGCATGCCAAAAGCGGCGAATCTTTAGCTTCAATCGGACGCTCATTGGACTTAAGCCGGTCGAGTCCGTATTCAATTGTGATGGAGAAGAACAAATATAATAATACAATACGTACTGTGACATTCTGAATAAATGCCACATTTTTTTAAAGACCAAGGAACCGATCTACACATGCTTTGATGATGTTGGCGATATCCCGTTAGCAGACTGCGAAACAATTTGAGACATAATGATCGTGCAGTTGCTTCGCTTTCTTGCAAATAAGTGAACTCAGCGAGATTTTCTTGCGAGTTTGGATCTGGATTCACAGGTTTAAAGCCTTCTCTGTCTTCTCTAGATACAAAACACTCTTTTGTACTTGTTGAAGTACCACTTGCAACACTAGCTCTAATCGCTTCTTCACTTATCGATTTTATTGTCGACTCGGTCAAACCAAGTAATTTATCAACTGATGAAGCAGATTCATTATGCACAAGCTTATCTAAAACTTCAATTTTTTTCTGCAAACTCATCCCTTTTTTCGCCCTTTTTACCGACTTTTCTTCCATTTCAATGATCTCTCTCTTTGGGGCCATGACTAGGCAATATTACAAAAAACTATGAAAATAGCAAAATCCTTAAATGAAAAAAACACGAACTTTCATTCATAATATATTTACACCACAAAACCGCCTTCCATACGCTGAATTTGGACTTTCGTGCGTCAGCAAAATGACAAACGAATATTTCGAGTACTGCTGGTTGCCAGCCACCAATTTCCACCACGCAGGCCTCTTTGTACAAGTGTTTATTTGTGCAATTATTTAAATATTCTTTGCTTTTTGCCCTCTCTCTCTATATTATAAAATCGACGATTGTGTCTAAAAGGACCCTGCTCAAAAAACTAAACATTTATATCATAATTAGAGATTTTATAATATTTTTTGGCTCTCTGGGAATGGAACCTCCCCTATAACATGTAAATCTATGTTCAACATCCGTACATTCGATTTCCGTACACATTTTCAGGAACGCATGTCGATACTGCCTGTGTATGGTATTTGAGTTTTATGATCCTCACCTGAGCAGAGTCGCATCCCTGCAGTGCTGTGCACAGCCGTTTTCTCTTCGTGGCAACATCCTTCCTCTTCTTCCTCCGCTTCTTAGCCGCATGCCGTCTTCGGTCCACGGTCCCACGTTGGTACTCTGCTGCAAAAGTCAGTGTAGATAAATTTAATGCGACTGAACTACTGCGACAAACTTCAAAAATGTTTTTTTAAATAGTATTAAGAACTATTTATTGGTAAGAGCATTTGTATGATCAAAATGATTCCTTTATCTGCAAACAAGAACATTTGCACATAGGTTGGTGTGAAAGTTTATTTTGGGGAATAGACAGCAGATATTGGATTATTAGGAAGTTTTGGGATGATGCTGGTTAAAGTAAATGCTATCCTATGAATAAGTACAGGGCATAATTACAGTTCTACTTGATTTAGTAATACTTATACAAAAATTTACCCTGGTAGGATTGAAATTAATAAAATTATTTTCAAGGCCTATCTCATCATACAATTGCATGTATACTTTATAATACTTCTTTTTATAGAATATTATTTCAGAAAATTTGCCATTTAGTAAAATGATGATATTATTTGAATTTAAAGGATTTATTATATTTATACCACAAATATCCATAAATTAATTAAAACTCAAAATGAAGTAAACCATAAAGGAGGACAAGGCTATGAAAGAATTAGATGAATGCTTTTTCTGAAGAAATTCGAAGAATATTTAAAAAAAATTTATTGGCAGTCTTTAAATCAGGAAATAAATTACCACTTTCCATGTTGTGAATGTTATGCACTACATAATGGCAATGCCCGTTTAAGCAATGGAAGCATAATTTCAGTTATGAATAAAGGAGCATTGCACAATAAATGTAAAATTTTACTACTATAAAAGTTTTTTTATTACTTCTTTGGCTTAATGAAGAATATTTGAAATTTCTAGTGCCTCCCATTAAATAAGAAAATAAATGACCTTCAATTATGAAATATGATACTTATGCGCTTTAAGCATGAAGCGGTAACTGATGTGAATTTTCTATAGATATGATATCCTACTCAAAATAGTCAAGTTACGAATGAAATAATTCAAGTCAAGCACAGCTTCTTTTTCTGAAATTTAACGATTCACACTAGGATGAAGGACTCTTGAAGGACACATTACCTTCAAGAATAACTCACAAAGAATATTTTTAAAGAGGGTCAATTCTGTACATTTATATTTTTTCCATTTCCAGAAATCGATCTATTTCAGAATCATCTTGATTTCAATGTCATAGACTTGGGAGTACAGTAAAACTTCACATATTGCAAATTCACAAACTGCGATTTCTCTAACAAGGGGAGGCTCACCTCTTCAGGTGACGGATTTCCTTAAAAATTGGCAGGTAGGTAGCCCTCAACTCCACAACCACGAATAACCCCCGCTTTTGGGCGTATATATCCATAAAGTTAGCAACAAAATGGATTTATAATTTTCGATTTCGTGGTTAACATGGTATATACCTATTTTGCGGTAGCGATTTATGTTGTAGTGGAGGCCCAGCAGTAACGTGGTGACTTGCTGTTACGAAGGTCGTGGGTTCGATCCCAAGGCGGTTGCTTTTTTTTCTGACTTATTATGGTGTGATTTTTTTGTTTATTTTTTCAGCACCTTTTTTTATAAATGATGTTTTATAAATTTTTAATCCACTTTTGCATAATTTGGTTTTTTTGTTTTTTTGGGCTTTTTCGAATTTATTTTTTCCTTCTTTTTTTGGTTTTCATTTTATACTCTACCGTTTTAACAATACTATTTATTCTGTAGCATTTTCTTCTTTGCAATGACTTAGGTGCAATGAATCATAAAAACAATGGAAGGAAACGTTATCCAAGTATGACTTGTACATGCTTGTATGCATTTTACCTTACATGGGAGAAAAGATTCAAAATGAATCATAACATTCCTTGATTCACCACCAATTGTCTACACATGTTTTTAAACCAATGATTCGGTACACGTGGTATGCATCACGGCTAACCAAAAACAGGGACATTTTTTGCAACGTCAACCAAGTTATATTTCCTGAAGAGATGATGAAGAATAAGTGCTTCTGTAGAAAGCAGTGCTTTGTGAGGTGCTCTCGTTGTAAAAGAAACAGTTGTTTCCATTGTTTTTATGATTCATTCCACCCAAGTCATTGCAAAGAAAATGCTACAGAATAAATAGTATTGTTAAAACGGTAGAGTATAAAATGAAAACCAAAAAAAGAAGGAAAAAATAAATTCGAAAAAAGGCCCAAAAAAACAAAAAAACCAAATTATGCAAAAGTGGATTAAAAATTTATAAAACATCATTTATAAAAAAAGGCGCTGAAAAAATAAACAAAAAAATCACACCATAATAAGTCAGAAAAAAAAGCAACCACCTTGGGATCGAACCCACGACCTTCGTAACAGCAAGTCACCACGTTACCGCTGGGCCTCCACTACAACATGAATCGCTACCGCAAAATAGGTATATACCATGTTAACCACGAAATCGAAAATTATAAATCCATTTTGTTGCTAACTTTCTGGATATATATGCCCAAAAGAGGGGTTATTCGTGGTTGTGGAGTTGAGGACTACCTACCTGCTAATTTTTAAGGAAATCCGTCACCCAAAGAGGTGAGCCTTCCCTTGTAAGACTAGGTATATATTTCCCTACCAAACCTCAGAATACTCAAGTGGTTTGCCTGAATAAGATGCATTTTGACAAATACAACAAAAAGTTAACCTTTAAATTTCTCATAAACTATAAATGATAAGAACTTCAAATTAAAACATCATAAGGAAAAATGTGGACAAATTGAATCAAGTAACTATTTTACATTATAAAAATGTTGCATCTAAAGATTCGTATGTGTACTTCTCATATTCTGCTGATATGCCTTAGCTTTGCAACTGGTGTGCTGAGATAAAGCCCTTTATATGCCATGGCATAAGCAAGGGTAGGATATTACGGCATTTTGTTATCTTACAGCTAAGAACTTTGAAAACATTTTTTAATATACTAAGATAATTTATTGCCCAGTTTGTTTCAGTTACTTGACGCTGCAACATAGCTAAATTCTTGGAATAAGTAAGTCATACAGAATAGTTTCTGGTAATGCCATCTCCAATTTCATTTGGCACTGTGACGTTGCAATGGGTAAAATTACACAGTTTTTCTATTCCAATTACGATAATTTAAGGAATACTTTTTTTCCTGCTACTCTCTGTATTATCATAGTATTTTTTCTTAATACCAAATCAAGAAATAAGATTTCATAAATCTAGTTATGGCATGGATAACGAGTAATATTATTTTATGCTTTTAATAACCGATCAAAAACTTATCCCAGAACATTTAGAATATATGAAATCTATGATCCTAACACCTTATTTCATATCAACTTAATGCTTTATGTAATGTGACAATTTCAAGGAAAGCAGCTACCACCCTATGTGAGCTTTACTTTATATGATATTTGAGTTTTGTGAACCTCACCTGAGCAGAGTCGCATCCCTGCAGTGCTGTGCACAGCCATTTTCTCTTCGTGGCAGCGTCCTTCCTCTTCTTCCTCCGCTTCTTAGCCGCATGCCGTCTTCGGTCCACGGTCCCACGATGATGGTCCCACGCTGGTACTCTGCTGTAAAAGTCAGTATAGATAAAATTAATGTGACTGAACTACTGCGACAAACTTCAAAAAAATTTTTGTAAATAGTGCTAAAAACTGCATTCATTGATAAGAGCGCTTCTATGATCAAAATGATTTTTCATCTGCAAACACCAACATTCACAAATAGGTTAGTGCAAAAGTTTATTTTGTGGAATAGACAGCAGATATTGGATTGTTAGGAAATTTTGGAATGATGGTAGATAAAGTACATCGTATGCTCTGAGTAAGTACATGACATAATTACAGTTCTACTTGATGTAGTAGTGTTTATAAATGAATTATCCCAGGCAGGATTTAAATTAATAAAATTTTTTTCAGGGCCTACATCATTATATAATTGTTTGATCACTTTATAGTACCTCTTTTTATAAAATACTACTGTAATGCCCGTTGAAATATCAATGGGAGCAGGCGCACGCGGTCCATATGTGCCATGTGTGCGACGCACACCGGCAGACAAACAATGGGGACGGCCGATTTATCGTCAGAGACAGTATTTTTAATAGTAATGCATATTGTAGTATAATATGCTGTATATTCTTACATATTTATTGGTTACGGAAATTTATCAAACCATAAGGCATTTTTTAAAATTTTAGTAAAGAACCCCTAAAAAGGGCAGCAAATGAGAGACTTGCACACGGGCGGCCGTGAGGCACGGCGGATCCCTGAACGGGAGTAAAGATTCAGTCCAAGTTTTTCATGGAGATCAAATTGGCATCAGATACATAAATTGTATTGAAAGTCATTTCCTTCTCTTTCATTCCCCCTATCTCACTCTTCCCCTCTCTCCTTTCCCTCGCCCATCCTCTACCTCCCTCCCCTACCCTCTCTCACCCTCCCTTTGTCTCCTCTCTCTCTCCTATTAAAAGCAATCAAAGCAAGTTTACACCCATAAGGATTGAAATAACAATATGATATCGAGGTCAAACAATGGAATGGTAAGCAAGGCAGCATCTCATTAAAATGGCAAGATTTCCTCAAACTGTGTGAATTAAACATTTAAATCGAACGATTTTGAACTGTAGGTGGAAAAAGACGAACAGAATAAGAATCTTTATGATATTTCTTCAAAATGATTCACATCTGAAGTTAGTAGGTCAATTCTTTCTAATATTAATCTAAAAAAGAATGAAAGCCAGTGTGTCCATGTTATATTATTTCATATCAACTTAATGCTTTCTGTTATGTGGCATTTTCAAGGAAATCAGCTACCGCCCTATTTGAGGTTTTACTTTATATGACATTTGAGTTCTGTGAACCTCACCTGAGCAGAGTCGCATCCCTGCAGTGCTGTGCACAGCCATTTTCTCTTCGTGGCAGCGTCCTTCCTCTTCTTCCTCCATTTCTTAGCCGCATGCCATCTTCGGTCCACGGTCCCACGATGATGGTCCCACGTTGGTACTCTGCTGCAAAAGTCAGTGTAGATAAATTTACTGTGACTGAACTACTGCGACAAACTTCAAAAATGTTTTTTTTTAAATAGTATTAAGAACTGTATTTATTGGTAAGAGCATTTGTATGATCAAAATGATTCCTTTATCTGCAAACAATAACATTGGGAAATAGGTTGGTGCAAAAACTTATTCTGGGGAATAGACAGCAGATATTGGATTGTTAGGAAGTTTTGGGATGATGGTTGATAAAGTAAATCCAATACTCTGAATAAGTACAGGGTATAATTACAGTTCTACTTGATGTAGAAGTAATTATAAATAAAAATAGTACATGCTCAGGGCATACTTTAAATCATTAAATAAATGACTTTCTATTAGAAAAGATGTTTCTTATGGACGTACATTATGAAACGTTATACTGATTTAGGTTTTAAACAAGATTGATAAAACCCAATCAAAATTGTCTAGTTAATAATGAAATAATTCAAGCCGGAAAAATTGACTCTCTGAAATTTAATGAGTCACGCTAGAATGGAGAGCTCTTAAATTACATTACTTTTGAGAATGATTCTCAATGAATATATTGTCCATTCCTAGGAATCAGTATATTTAAGAATCGTCTTCATTTCAATTAGTCATTGATTTGGGAGTACATATATGATATTTGGGTTTACTGAACCTTACCCAAGCAGAGTCGCATCCATGCAGTGCTGTGCACAGCCTTTTCCTCTTCGTGGCAGCGTCCTTCCTCTTCTTCCTCCGCTTCTTAGCCGCATGCCGTCTTCGGTCCACGGTCCCACGATGATGGTCCCACGTTGGTACTCAGCTGCAAAAGTCAGTTTAGAAAAATATTAATACTGTTATTAAATGTTGAAAAAAACCAATATATTACTATTACGTAATTAAGACCTATAATAATAAAACGTACATTTCAATGCATTTCGATAATGAACATGTTTTTACAAATAAATCATACATTTCAATGCATTTCAATAACATTCCTTTAAGTATTGTTTTTCAAAAGAAAAATAAGAATATTTTCATCACTATGAAAAAGAAATTGTTTTGGAAAAAGTCTAGGAAAGGTGTTTAGTAAAAATGTCTCAGAAAAGAGGATTTTTGGAAAAAGTTTCAGAAAAATGAGTATTGTAAAAAAATTTCTGAAAATATAAGTTTTGGGAAAAATTCTCGGGAAAAAGATTTGGAAAAAGTCTCCGAAAAAATGAGTTTTTATTTTGCGAAAAATACTCGGAAAAAGTTTTAGGACTGAGTCCCGGAATAAAGGGGTTTTAAAAAAAGTCTCGGTAAAAAGGACTTTTGGAAAAAAGTTTCTGTAAAAAGGTTTGAAAAAACTCGGAAAGAAGGGTTTTGGGAAAATATTTTCATCACTATCATTACTTGACGTTTTTTATTTCTTTTCCGACTCCATGTTAATAGTTTAGGGAAAAGGGTTTATAAAAATTTGGCACAAGTGAAAAATTTATCATTTTGGTGACCAAGTAATCACCAACTGAAAAAATATTCTTCTAAATATACGATATATGAAAGTAAACATGGATAATATAATAGAATTTGAGTATTATGTAAAGTTCAAATAAGATATATACCAGTGCATTAAGTTTACAATATCCAAATTATTCAGATTTGAAAACAATTATAAAACAGAAAAATAAAAAATAACAATGCTAAAACAATTAAATTATTATAAAGACGAAATGCTACTTCCTAACTAGTTTTTAATTATTTGCTGAAATTTGTATCACAAATAATGAATGCAGGAGCTCGTTTATTAAAGTTAAAAGCTACATAATCCTTCATTCTATTTCAATCTCAGGTCGAAGCAGTTATCAAATATGCACAGCCAAGAAAAAATAAAATTGAAGAAAAGACAGTAAAAATAAAGTATACTATTCCATAATTCCTCTAGTGATTTTCACATATTTTGCGGTGCCTCACAGTCGGTTGTGTTATGTTGTCGATCCAGAAATAAAGCAGTTTGTAGTGTGGACGAGCAACAAATAGGTACGCAAGAAGTTCAAGTTTTTTGTAGAAAGTAAATATAGATAAAACAAATATGAAAATATCGCGAGACGACGAGAACTTGAATATACGAGTTATGGGAAAACCTCAAGAGCAGGTTCAGCAATATAAATAAAAGAAAATACAAACGAAATAAGAGCGAAAAATATTTTAATTCAAATAATTTTTAAAACGCAGAAAGGTAAAAACAAAGTGCTTTCAAGTGCAAACGAAAGTGAACCGGAGATTTGAGCTACTCGACCGAAGACCGGAGATTATGGCGATGACCCGGAGATCTCCGGTCCCAAAGCCGGAGGTTGGCAACCCTATTTACCAAGTATTTAGAAACAGCCACATATAATAAATTACAAAACTATAAAAATATTAAGACAAGTAAATTATTAATTACCAAAAATTTACCTTTGTTTTATCAATCATATGCATTCCTAACCATTGCAGTATTTTCCACCTTATTATAAGGTTGAATCCGATCTCTGATCTTTGGTGTTCAATACAAATCCACTTTCATCAATTATACTCTCCTGCACTTACCAAGTATTTAGAAACATTAACAAATAATAAAATAATTTCAAAACCATTAAAATTATATTCATTTACCCTTCCTCAAACAAGCATACAAATTCTTATCTACTGCTGCCTTCTGCATCCAATTACACGGTCCTGCCCATGCACTGTTTTTCGTTCACAAATGGAACATGTTACGAAACCGAAAGGTGTCATCGGCGCGTGTGACGAGCCGGGGCGGCGTTCCGGCTCGTTCCGGGCACTGGTTCAACTTTTTCAGATTCATCACTTAGCACTCTCCAAGACTTACGAAATAACCTTTAGTAAAAGTTTTTTGCAAAATTTACACTCGATACTTGAATTGAGAACTTTTGGGGCCGCCATTAAACGGGAGACCGGACGCCTCGCATCCTCGCTTTGGCCGGCCCTGACATTAAGTGATAAGAATATAAATAATAAAAACGATTAAATTTTAAAGAGATTTCAGAGGTACGTAGGTGGTACCGAAAGGAATTCCAACACTCTTATCAAAATTGGCATTCGTCGAAATCAATTACAATAATTATAAAAAACATTACTATTTCCTAAAGATTTATAAAAGTGACGTACCGTTAACTGGCTATTGAATAACCACAGATGGTCGCCAACACAAAATTCATATAGCCCTATCTAATCGCAGCTCCATATCTTAAGGCGCCATTAAACTCCTACGGCCGACCATAGTATTCAACACAAATCCGTATATTTTTTTTCCAACATCAATTCTTGTTTAGGGAGCCGATTTACATATATTTATATGGCACAACACATTCAGTTTCATATAGAGCAGGGTGGAGTTAAAAAATTCATGTGAAAAGTATAGATATTGAACTCACCTTAACATCGTGACTTGCTTCTTCGCTACACGGCAGCAGTGGATCCTTATCATCGTTGCCATTAAAATAAAAGCTTAAGACCATTTAAATTTATTATCAATGAAATTTTAATCAAATTGTCTTAGAAAGGTCGTGAAAGGGCTCACGTTGCTTCCCCGCTAGTACTTATGAACATGATGCAATTAGTGTATTCTCCGGCACAGGCGACACAAAACAGGAAGAATTATATTTTTCAAGCTGAACTGGCATAGGTTTCTTTCCATCAGAACTAGTAGCACACGTACGAAGTTTTCTGCGGATGACGATGGCACTTTCATTTCTTATCGATGCAACTTTAATCAAACTGTCTTCGGATAAAATTATAGAAAAGACTTGTCTCACACGCGAGTAATTATGAATACAATGTTCTAATTGAGCATGATTCCCGGCACAAACGGGAAAAACTATTTTTTTCAAACAACTTTCAACGTGGTTATCCCACTGGATCTACTACGTTTCTGCCACAGAAGTCAACAGAAACCTCTTCAGCTGATTACCCCAAAGACTAAAGGAAACAAATGAAAGCTTTGCTCAAAAGCTGATTGGCCGCTATTATCGTTCTTCTTTTGATTCGCTTTAAAATTAGTTATGTACAGCTAAAGGGCTTTATGGCCGGGAAATGGATTTCTTTGAAACTTAGTAGGCACGTAGTACTCTTCACCAGTATCAAGGATCACCCCCATTTCGGGCGTAACTGACTTATAGTTTAAACGATAAATGGGTTTGTTTTCATTTATTTTAAGTACGCATTCCGAGCAAGCCGGAGAGATGATCACGCGCGTAAAGCGGTAGCGTTTTATACTTTAGGCCAGTGGTTTGAATCCTCTTTATTTCACTTTTTTCGTTTAATTCTTTTTAAGGTTAAAACGGACTTACTCATTCAATTTTTAATTATATGGCAATACTTATGCGCTTTTGTGCCTCCCAAGAACTACCAATTTTGACCAATACGTGGGACTGTGTGCTTTAGTCACTCTTACGTCGTGTTAATGTTAATGTTAAAAAATGAAGATATCAATGAAGACATTTGTTTTATAATTTGTTAATAAATGCTGCAATCACAGTTTTCCACTTTAAGTTTAAAAAAGAACAGCATTCTTGGGCATCTGAGAAACATTTTTCACATCATTTGCTCAACATCAGAGAAAGGTTATTAGTTGCATATCCTAAACATAAATGCAATAGAATGCAATAATTAAGAGAAATTTATCATGATAATATAAAGTGTTATAGGCTAAAAATACAGAGAGAGAAGATAGGAAGTTGTGTGATTACTAAGCAAGCACATACCTAACAAATGCAAGGCTGCACAGCAAATAGTAAAGAATGAAGTAGGTTCACAAACAACTTGTATGTAGGGTGACCAGCCGTCCTCTTTTTTACCCTCTAAAACTTTTGTCCTCTCTTTTTTTGTCTCTCTCCTCTATTTTAGGTGCAATATATGTGAATGGCATTATTATATAGTATTTATGTTTTTACTCATTCTAAATGCTGAATAATTTCGGCTTAGCTTTATATTGACTTCAGTAATTGTTTTTTCCATGAATAAAATAAGTTATGGTGGAAATTGCTTTAAAAATTGGAAATAACATCAAAGTGAGCTGAGTGGAGTTATTTAATTAGAATAAAGCTAAAAAACTTTCATTCAAAACCTTGTCTATTAAGTTAAATGTAACTTGAGATAGCAAAATTACACTGAATTTTAGTTTCTCTTATATTTTCTCCTAATATGGCATGTCCAGTAATTTTTCAAATAAAATATTTTTCGGATTAACCCTTTTTTAAATGTCTCATACTAAATGAAAATGTTAATTTAATGAGATTTGCAAAGAACATATAAAATGTTTAAAAGCACCAAAAATTAACATGAAGCGTATTGCTTTCTTTGTCAAAAGGCAATATCTGTAGCAGCAAAGGGAAAATTAGATTTGGAGCAGCATTTAAATTCAGCCAAGCATATGGAAAACATTAAATCTGGCAGTACATCAGGAAAAATCACAAATTATGCTGTTATTAAAAATATAAAGGAGGCTGAAATTGTTTCTGCTTGTGAGGCAACTTTAAGCTTTCATACAGTTTGCCACCACTTGAGTTATCCATCAGTGGATTGCACAAATAAGCTACATGTAAAATTATTTGCTAACTCAAAGATAGCTGCTACATTTCATCAGCCAGAACCAAGACAGAAGCAATAGTTAACAAAGTATTAGCTCCACATTCTCTACATTTAATATAAAGTAAACTTGAATATGACATCATGTACATTGGAGTCTCCACATGGTAGCAATCATTTATCAACAAAACTTTTTCCAATACTCATGCAGTATTTTGATCATCATGTTGAAGGACTCACAGACAAGCTAGTCCAATTTAAATCTGTTTCAAATGAACCGGCAGAGATTATAAGTCAGCTTGTATTTAAAAAAATTAAAAACCTATGATTGGACAGAAAAGTGTATGTAGTGCAATTATGTTGATTTCTATCCCATTTAAGATAAATTCCCACATACCTTCAAAATATTTTATTTCATAATTCAATTTAGAAAACTAGATCATTCCTCACGTGGCAAATTACACCTCCTCTTCCTTTATTTGTTCTTAATTTTGCATGCATAGTATAGTTTCCTATATTATGTACAAACTTTTTGTCCTCTTTAGTATTAACTTTTGTTAATATAATAATTGATACATTGTAAAACTGTATGTAAAAATTAAGAACTCATCCAGTACTTCCTTAGTAAAAAAAGATAATCTATGCTGATCCTGCATTGATCACATGTACTATATATGATCTACTGATAATAATGCAAGTCTAATTGTAGAGCATAATATTGCTGACCACTACTTAATTGTAATTATAATTAATAATTTACCTAAATTACAAATGTACAACCTGAAGAAAAGATAATATTTGATAATAATATCTTAGTAGAAGAAATTAATAAAACCTAATGGACACAGCTGCATAATGTTGAAGATCCAATTGAATTATACACAGAAATTAAAAGTAAATTTAACCACATTTATGAAAAAGCAAGTGTAAAGAGAAACAGAAAACTGTATAAATTAATTAAAAAAAGGTTTTTTTAAAAAAATAAGTTTTATATTATGCACTAAAAAGGACAAAAGAAATTTTGATTTATCTATTGAATGTGAGTTCTGCTGGTAAGAAGGAACAAAATTTACAACAGTTTCAGTGGAATAAATTCCTTCTTCTTCAACAATTTTGATTTACTAAACTTTATTAAGAATTTTTGTAAAGTTATAGGTATGGCACCTTACGTTTTATTATCAATCTCCTGAGAGCTTGTGATTCAGTACACAGAGGCACTTCCATTGCTAGGGTGGTATAATGAAGTTGTTCTGCACTTAATAACATCTGTTTCTTTTAGTTTGTGATTTTATATTTTTATTCAAAATTACCTTCAGTATAAACTATGAAATACAGAGCCATGTTATTTGAGTAGTGGCACCCAAACCATATCCTGCCCATGGAGCTTCTTCATGTCATAACTTGAACAAATTAAGGATACAATTTAACACAAACAGAAAATTAAAAAAACAATAAATTTTGTCTTTACCCATTTATTCTTATGGTATATAATCACACTTAAATCAGGTAATATTGGCCAACAACTAAGCTTGAGTTTCCTTAAATTATTCTTCATATCTATTTTTGACTGGGTGTGGTCAGCAAAGAGGGCAGATGTTGGTTATGTGGACTGCAATTAGTACAGAAATGTGTCATGTAGCCATTAAGCCAAAACAATTGGGCACCACTGGTCTAGAGTAATAATAACTTCTATAATAATAAGATCCTCTTTAGGTTAAAATAATGTTTATACCGAGAGAGAAAAATTACAAAATGGAAGGAGGAATCATTATCCATCCTCACCAAGTTCATCATTCTTAACCATTATTTTCTTCTTTTTTGGCAGTGATTATGGTTGCAATCGTACCCTCATCCTGGAAGAGCATGTATAAAAATAATTAAATAAATACTGATTAATTAAAGAAAATTTTTAAAGTAACTAGCATTACTGACACTTGAATACTTAGGGGATACCATAACATAACAGCACTAATTATCAGTTGGCATGTTAAAAAATAACAATATTAGAATGAGGCACTTCATAAAATTACATTTTCTAAAAGCTTTTCTTTTTCCTTCATTTCCTTCATATCCATCTGAGATAAAACATCTTTGGGCAAAAAACGATGCATGAATGGTACAATCACTTTTGGGTCCAATACACTGAGATCTTGACCTCCAGTGAAATAACTGGCAATAGCTCCAACCACCATTGTCATCAAACACCCAAATGCAGCATAGTACATGTATGACAGACGAAAAAGTGCAAAAACTTCCTGTTTTTCATCTGAAATAGAACTTAAAATGAAACAGTTAATGATAGAAAGATAGCGTTTCATGCAAAGGCTTGAAACTGTATATATGTAGTATATAAAAAGTTTTAGCTATGAGAACAACTTTTAATGAAAATGTCTTTTACCTTTATAATGACAAAAAACTGCATACGAAATTGTATACTACAGTTAATATTTACTCTCAACAATTTTCTCTTTAAACATTCAAAAGATTCTTATTTTACTTAAAAAGTAATTTATAAATTTAATAAGTTAATTGTATGAATTTCTTTTTACAAGGTGGTGAATATGATCATAGTGATATGATAAATGAAAATCATGTCAACAAACATTTTTGGAAAAACAAAAATGTGTGAAAATTAATATAGTATTTGAAAATTCTTGGAAATATTTCAAATACGTATATATCTGCTTACTTTAATATTTGCTTATGAATTGGAGTTGTTGGGGTAGTTACAAGAGTAATGTTTGCAGCAGCAAGATAATTAGAGGGACATCCCTCTGTAGATGTTTCCAAGGTAGGATGAGTTATACGGCCCAGAAAAATATATGCTTGGGCACCAAAAACCACAATGCCACTTGAAATAATCCCAAATATTCCACCAATCAAAGTTCCCTATAAAATATAGAGAACAACACATGTTAGACTAAAACAGATACAATTAAGGAAAAAAATGATCAACCACTTTGATTGCTTGAATCTTTTTATTATTACTCTTGAAGTAACTACTTGAACTAATATACAGAATTTATCTAATTATTATAAAATTGTTTTGGATAACTTTTCTCTCAAATTTGTTAGGAGTATAAAATGGAGCTTGCCTTCGAATTTGCCCAAGGATAAAGCATTCCTAGGTTAAATACCCCAAAAATTGGACCAGTAGTCATGGACAGTAGACTCATTGCTATCTGGAAAAACAATAGATTGTTTTCGCTTTGCAATCATGGCTAGCAAACTATCAATAATTATAATTGAAATATTTTCCAAATATTTACCTGCAATAGAGCACCCAATTGAGCCACAACAAATGTCATAGCAATACAGACAGCTCCATAAGAGAAAGCAATTATCTTGAGTATTCCTGCTGATGTAGTTTCTGAAAAGTTTTTTTTTGGAAAGACAACCCCTCTGACAAAATCTTCAAACGTGGTTGCTGCTAATGAATTGAGACCAGTTGACACAGAGCTGAAATATATATAATGGGTTGAGACCACTTGACACAGAGCTGAAATATATATCTATTTATTGCAATTAAAACATATTATGCCGACACATGCTTGGTTGTAGCACCGTCAATAAGGAGTGCATGTTACAGGAACTAAAAAGTTTCATAATTTGCGTTTTCAAGTGTAGACCTGGCAACCAATAAGTTGTTGATTTTTGGGAAGTAAGACAGGTATTGTGGATCTGTGCTGCAAATTATGATTTGTTTGCTTGATTTCGTTATTCAATTGGTTCAATTTTGAGTATTAATAGTTTTTGTTATGGGTATAAGCTATGTTTACATTTTTAAATGTATTAAAATCAGGGGCGGATCCTGATCAACTGGCCTGGTTTATCACAGTTATTTTCCCCTGTGAACATCTATGAGCATGGTTGCATACTCTTAGGGGCAACCTCAATAGCATTTTGTCTGACCTACAAGGAGCATGGGAAATTAAATGTTATTATTCAAAATGAATTTAATACTGGAAGGCAGCAAATAAGCCACACTAAAAACTACGTGCAATGGTATGAAAAATTTACCTGCATGCTTAAATTGCAACGCTTACGATCAACTTCATTTGGAGTAATTAGAAGGCTGGCACAATATTATCTTTGGAAAATAAGGCGACATTTTCCAGTTCATTTGGCCAAAATTGAGAATGACACTCATAACCTACCACTCTTGCCAGCAGTTCATTCTTTCGGTTCCCCGGTATTTACTACACGAGGGGAGATTCTGCTACTTATAATTAAGAAACTTAGACAAACTTTGGCGGTGTCTGGTGTCTCCGCATGACACTTGATCAGCTGTTACGTCCTCCTCAAATTGTGCACATATTTTCACGTCTTTCCCCTTCCATGCATAGAATGCTGCAAATAACTTCATGTAATTTAATTTCAAACCTACATCAGTCTGGGTATGGTGTCAATTTGGCATTCAATTTTGAACCACCAGCAGCAGAAAGCAATTGGCTAAATCACCACCACTATGGGTATCCCTCCTAATTATCAACTCATGCATGCAAATTAATTCAATTTTTTGTGCATTTTGCAAACTATATTAGACAATTTGGGATAAATTATCACGTAAAGTCAATCCTAGCCTCAGTCAACGGGATAAATTCTTCTTTCTGCAAAACAAACATGAACGTACAGTATATTGTGAGAAACTTCGTATGAACATAGCATTGGAAAAAAATATTCTCCCCTTCCTTGACGATTTGACAAGTGCTGCCATCAGCAGATTTGCTAAAGCTTGATGTATCTAGGGTTTACAAAGGTCGACAATGTACCCCTATTTAGCATATATTGTGCGCAAAAACCATGAGAAATTGAGTTAAATTATCATTAAGTTATTATTATTAATACTATATTACTCTTCCATGGAAAAACCAAACCAGAAGTCTATAATTGCATGCCAATATCAGAATGAGTACCACTAATTTTAAGTAAATTCTTCAACTACCTAATATTGAAGATGAAGAAGGAATACTATTATTATTTGCTGAAAACTAATTTAAAATTTATTTTTTCCTACTTAACATGCCATTATTACCTCAAGAGGGACAATCGCAAACATTGTCTTAACAATTTTCAATAGAAATACCTTTTAGTATGGTTTTAAATAGAACACGTGGTCGCTACCTTCTCTAATGTAACCTTCCGGTGAACTGATGTAAACAATTGCACTGACTCCCTTTCATCAGTTTGGGAATCCCCTGAAACATCTGAAATGCCCATCACCAACAAAATCAGTGCGCATAACCTGACAATGTCAAAAATCCCTCTCAGCTGGCTGATATATCCCTTTTTTGAATAAAATTATCTGCATCAGCAGGATTCCAATAACAGTACATATTATCCCACACTATATTGACTAGATTTATCAATTAATTTAAGTAGTTCAAAGCTACAAAATCAAATTGTCTCTCAATGAATGGGCACGATGCACCATGCACTTTTCTTTATTGATTATTTCAGAGCACCATTGCAGTCTGTGCATATGAAATTTTTGTCATCCTTTTCATTCAATACTGAAAATTACATCCAAAGGTTAATTTTTGCTCAGAGCCTTATAACATACATTCATTACATGTTCCTAGGATCCTCATAAATGTTTAGGCCCTTTGCTTTATGATTTAATGGCATCAAATGGTTTTCCGAATATCACTAATAAGTTAAGTGGCATACCTACTTGATGTGAATTTACTTTGTCTCATTGATTTAGCTCAACATTGCTAATATTTCTTTTTTTAATACGTATCAAAATTTGGCAATACCACAGAGCAACGCCACAGAAATAGGCAATGCATCAGGCACCCCTACTCTATCCCTCACTTCCTCCACTCTGCCCCTTCAAGAAGGGGTGGGGTGGAGGGACTTGACTGCTAAAAGTCTGCGAGTAACCTAGAGCATGGGATACTGGCCTGCCTCCCTCCCGCACCTCCCAATGTCAATTCCTTAGGTTGAGAGGCAGGGATGACATCAAAATAAACACACTGCTAAAGTTCTGTGCTAGGAAATCTGCGCGACACCACCGCTGCATAGAAAATCGACAGGCCGTTGATCTGACAACAATGCGCTCAGCACTTACATCGCGTGTGCATTCAAAACAGCATAATATTTTTGGTTGGTTAGGCTTTCAGAATTATTTTTTGACAGTTCATAAAAAATATCTTCTGGGTCTCTGAGGTAGGTTTATTGCCGGTAAATGCATTTATATGGATAATATGACACTGATTAAAATGATTTATTGCATTCCAAGAAGGATTAACTAAGTCTTCAGATTAATATTTTAAGGTTTTCAGTATGTATGAAAGAAAAATCATGACAAAGATAATATTTTATCGGAAGAAGATAAAATCTATTTCCACAATTGAATTGCATGTCAACAGATGGAAAATATTAGAAAAATGGACTGGACCCACAAAGTGAATGACAGATTTGAGGTTTTAAAGTGACTCAAAAAAGCAATGATTATATGTCTATCTATGTTCACAAATATGTACCTAATTCCTTGAATCTTCTATTTATGTTTTTTCATGCATTAATCACTCACCTGAGAGCAGCACTAAATATCCCAGCCACAAAAAGTCCAGGTATTCCAGGTAAGTGGCCAGCAGTGTCCATCACAAGGTAAGGCAGTAATTGATCAGGACTAGAAATTAGCTGAGGAGAAAATGAAGGACATTAAATTATTGAAATAAATAGGAATCTTTTTTAAGAAAACCAAGAGAAGGTGTAACCAAATGTCCAAAATTATATTATAATACAAAAAATCACATCCAACACATGACTTTCTCCAGAAAGAGTAATGAATATGAATGCAACAATAATAAGAAGATGCTCATGACATCAGTATCCTCAAGAATAATTATAGGCAATTACCGTATTTGCCAGATCATAAGATGATTTTGGGAAAAAATATTTTATTCACTTTTGAAGCACAAAGTTACAAGATACTCAACTAAATGGCACCAAAATGTCTTTCTGCTGCCCCAACAGAACAATCAGTGCCATCTAGGTAGTTTCGCGCTTCAATTATTTTTGTCATCGAGATAATGGTCATGTTCAGATGAAGCGATCTTGGAATCGGACCAACTCGAAAAGGAGGAAGTTGAAAGGTTAAAAATCGTTTGTCAATAAAGTGTTGAGCATGGAGGTATGAAGGTACCTCCATGGATGCAAGGATAACCTTCCTACACGCTTAACCCTTGTATATCAAATCTAAGCCGATAGTACTGTATTTTACAGGAAAAAAAGTGCATCTTATGGTCCAGCAAATATCTGACGCACCTTCGGACCATAAGATGCAGGGGAAGCCTATACTGTATTTTCCAGGAAACTCTTGTGAATAATTTTGAAACACTGAATAGTTTTCATAGTGAAAAATACCTTGAATTTTTTCAACATCGAGAAAACAATAAGTAAACATAAATGTTATCTGTTGCTATGGATAAAATGTAGGCACAAAATTAAAATTACCATTGGCAGCATTGAGATCGTTGTCAATATTTACATAGAAATTTGTTTTCAAAATATGACATTAGATGGCAAAGGGATTATTTTTACTGCATTTAAAATTATCCTTGGCAGCATAGGTATCACTATCAACAATTAGAAAATTTGATCATAGCAATGGAAACAAAAGTATCACTTTGCAACATACTTTACAAATTCAGACGGATAATCAAAATATCTCGTTAAAAATCTATTTTATGAAAAAATGTTTCAAACAAAACTTGTATAAAATTACATTATAGGAGATATTTGAAAGAAATGGAAAAATGGCAGGAGTAAACCTCTACTTTCAGCTGATCAGTTTTAGCCAAAATCTAATCCGTTTTTGACTTTCTAACAAAAATATTAAATGCAACGTTTCATATAGATCCCTTTCATATACCACTAAGAACTCTTCTTAATATATTGTAGCTTATAAATCCGATAATTTAACTTAGACACTCTTTCCTTTCTTTTTTATCTCTCTATCAATTCCCCCCCCCCCTCCCTCCCTCCATAAACAAATTCATTTTGTTGTTGTTATTGCATCACTGGTACTGTTTCTTTTATTAGTCCTATGTTATTTCTTTGTTTTTATTGTATTTATTATTTATATCGTTATTCAATCTTCTGTAATTGGCCTTGTGCTGTAAGTTGATTGCTGTTAATAAATAAATTCATTCATTAAGTAGTTTTTGATTTAAGACTACAGACAAAATTCCTATAACACACACACAAACATCATTGAGAAAATATTGAAAACATACTCAGGGGACATTAAAATGTGCATTTCTATTGAAATCTTGTATTCAATTTTTTCATGAAAGCAATACTTTCTCTGTGCTGCTTATGGAAGAAAGTAAAAATATGACAAAAGTGATAATATGGTTTTAAAAAAACGTTAGGGTAAGAGGACATGCTTTTTTAGATTTTTAGATTCACTGATATAGTAAATGACACACATCTTGGAGATAAATAAATTATACATAGTGCTCTTAATTGGTCCCTGGAAAACAGAGCACTAACTGAAACTGTACTAAGCAGGGCAATTTTTTCCATAAGGACCATTCTTAATAGGTTTAATTTGTGACACCAACCTATCCTAAATGGTAATGAATTTGCAAAATGAGGTATATTTTGGTACTAACAGTAAAGAAATAATAGAAAACATGCGACAGAAACATTCTTTAACAAGTAAGGAAATTACTGCAAAAGCAGATATTATAAGGTGATATTTTTACAAAAAATAAATTTCTTTCATTCATCATCATAAAACTAATATAAAAGACAGTGTCACTTTGTCCCTTTGTCATGTAATGCTTTTTGAAGCTTAATACCTCGCAAACGACTGAACCGAATTTGATGAAATTTTCAGGATAGCATTATGATATAATAACAAAACATTTTAATGTATCGAACTCGAGATCAAAGACCTGGATTTGACTCCAGGGGATAATTTTCATTTCCAATCAGTTCACATGTAAAATCGGCTTTACGACGTGCAGGCTTTCATTCTTTTTTAGATTAAAATTAGAAAGATTTGGTCTACAATCTTCGGATATGAACCATTTTTAAGAAAACATAAAGTTTCTTGTTCTTTTCATCTTTTTTCTGTCTACAGTTCGAAATTTCTCAATGTAAACGTTTAATTCACACAGTTTGAGGAAATCTTGCCATTTTAACGGGATGTTACCTTGCCTACCTATTCCATTGTTAGACCTCAATATCATATTGTTATTTCAATCCTTATGGGTATAAACGTGCTTTGAATGCTTTTAATATGAGATAGAGGGAAAGAGAGTGGGGGAGAGGGAGGGGGGAGAGGGAGGGAGGAAGGGGGAAACAATTTTCAAGATGTTAATATGATCTCCATAAATAGTTTGAACGATCGTATATTTCCTCCCATCATTTTTGACGGGCATTACACTTTTAGTTTAATATTAATGGATTTATAATATAGCACTCTGATTTCCATAAAAGCATGAGGGAGAAAGGCAGTTACATTGTTTCTTGCATGGAATTTTTTTTTCGTTTATCACTGAAAGGTGGCCAACCTCCCCACTCAAAAAGCTGTGCATTCAGCACTGCCACCCAATGCGCTTATTCATGTATCTACGTAATACATTCTTCAATGACCCTGACCAAAAATCACTCGTGCCAGTTTGCATGCTAAAATGCACACGGACATCTCTGCCAAAGAAGTCATAACTAACTAAAATAGTTAAAGTACTACAAGTAGTGTATAAAAGAAAGAAAACAATCAAAGGTGGCATGCTGCAGCAACATCTGATAAGTAACACCTAATATCGCTGACATCCCATTTTTTCAGGTTAGCTGCAATCGAAATAACATCCAATAAACTATAGGAGAGAACAATGTTTTGCAAATTGGATTGTTTACAGATATTTAATTTAATTGTAATTTACCTATGAGTGCTAATTAGACATACTAAATTTAGAATAAGTGTGGCAATTGAACAACAGATCAAAAGAGCACTATAGCGAAACTGCACTAATTTGTAAGTGAAGTGCACTATAGCGAGGGATGCCTGTACTATATATTTTATGAAATAAAAAACATACCTTTGTCTTAATTGGATCACAGTTGTGGTACATTGCATAGGCAATCAGACCTATATAACTCAGGATAGTAACTAGTATTAATACTCCAAATATATATAAAATAATTGCCCTGAAAGAAATGAGTCAGTTAATTTAATTTTTATAACCATTCAATCATGCATCAATGACATAATTAAATACAAATACCATTCCACTATGCTAGTATTAATTACATCCTTTAATTTGTGATGGATTAAAGTTAACAGTTTAAAATTTTATTTTTTCCAAATTCTTTTGAAGTCAATTTCTGACATGAGCAGATAAAAAAGAAATTATTTTTGTTACCATTTGGCCATTTTCACAGATGGCAGAGAAACATAGCGCTGAATCATTGCTTGATGATTGGAGACTCCAGCAAGACAATATAGATAACCTCCAACTACTGTGGTCCAGAATGTATGGCGAGTTGTTGGATTAGGGTCCATGCTTTTAAAAAGTAATTTTAATCCATATATTCTATTTCCTTTAAACAATGTTTGGTTACTGATTCTCAATAAGCACAAGCAAAGAAAGTATAACACAGTTATTTTAACTGTTCAAATTTGTAGGTTATCATACTAACTTGAATAATTCAAGGCGACCACCATCAGAATTGATCTGCCACAAAGCCCCAAAGCCACCTACAGCAATTGTGCCTTTAATTGCGACATAGGTTATAGAAATGTACACAAGAATCATTTGAAGTGTGTCTGACCATACAACTGCCTTTAGACCACCCTGAAAAAGGAACAATCTTTATTGCTTTTATTATTTCAATTTTAAGAACTATAAATTTATTTTATTAACATTTAATTGATTCAACTTCATAAACACGAATTCAATTTTGATATTCAATGCAAAAGTTTTATGAAAGACTTTTGAGGATAGCACTAGCTATATTGGTCAGCTACAACAACACTCCAATGTGAATCACACCAATAGTGATAACAAGAAATAAAGATAGGAAGAGATGAAAAAAAATATCTGGAAAACAAACTTACCAATGTAGGTTTGAAATCTATTAAGTCTGGACAAAATTGGATATCAGCCACTAATACAGAATTAAGACAAATATTTGTCTTTCTACATGGATATTTAGTATGCATGTAGAGGAAGAATAAAACATCCAAAGATCAAAACATTTGTTTAGAGAGCTGACAAATGAACTAAAATTATTTATATATTGAAAGTTTTAATTTAATTTTTCAAATAAGCTAATAAATAAAATCTAGAAACATTAATCCTCCAAAAAAACATACAATATTGTGCAGCTATTGCATAGGCAGCTGGGGTGGAACTCTTCAAAGAGCTCTAAAAATATTAAATTTAAGGTCATGAAAAAATGGGAGGCCCATGTGGTTCCAGCCATTCTAATGCATATAATATACAGCAAACAAGATAAGGCTAAAATATTAAACTGATAACCATGTCTCCAAACTTTTGAGAAAAGTTTCACATAAGAAAATGTAAAAGCAAAAACTCCCATAAGAGGAGGGGAAAAAACCCCATACGTGCCAAAGATGTACACTCGCCATGAAGAATTCTTAAAATGAGATTAAGTTGTAGGTGATCTATTCCTAAATCAAATCTGCCAGGTAGAAATTAATGAGCAATACTATTAATGCTTTCTATAAAGTCTCCACATAGAAATTCTAAAGTTTTTATCACTGTACATTTTATTTCATTCAACATGGAACCATGCTTAAAATTCTAAATAATTGCTATCTTACCACTGTGGTGTAGAACATGCAAACAATGCTAACAACTGGTATAATGATTGCGACACTAATGCCAGTCACCTGGCTGAAGACCAAAGCAGGAGAATATAGGACAATAGGCATGATGAACAACTGTAAACCAAAAATTTCAGAGATTTAAGTTCCATACCACTCTCATTCTTTAGATATTTTACATACTCATGTTCATCTAATTATTGTAGTTTTTGGCCTATAAGATCCACTTTATCAGATACAACTGATCTGCACCTAATACTCAGATATCTCAATCATTAAGTCCACTTACGAAAAAGTTTGGCCTAACAAGCATTGCCACCAGTAGGCAAACAATGGCAGAGAGGAAAACAAAATTTTCTCAGCATAAATGATTTAGCTGGATTTCGCGTTTCGTATATTGAAATAACATGCTAAACTAAACAAGTCAATACTCCAACAGAACTTTATGAATACCTATAAGGAAAACAGAACTCTTGTGCCAACAGTAAAATTATTATAGTCTTTTTTTTTTAAATCTAATTATATATATTTCAGTTACTGAATAAAAATAATAAGTAAAGGAAGAGTATGCCACCAATACATGTACAGGTGACTCCCAAGATTCGACAGGGATGCGTTCCTGAAAACATGGTCGAATCTCGAACTGTTGAATGTCGAATCAGCACAAATTCAAACAATTAGAGCAGAAATAACGATGCCTAGACTGAAACTAAACCTCTCGTGGTCGGGCAGGTGGAAAATTACATTGCGTAAACTAGTTTCTAATTCGACCGATCGATTGGCTGGGTCGATTCGACCAGTCGAATTCTCGAGTTAGTCGAATCTCGGGAGTCGCCTGTATTTGTAAGTTCTATAAGATGATTTTTTTTACATTGATTCGGGAGCTCTAAGTGTCTTTCTACATAAAATCCAAGGGTTTGTTTGTTTGCAAGTGTGTTTATTTGCTTATGATCTCTTTCTAAAATATTTAAATATGTAGTTTTAAAGTTTTATAAATCACTCAAAATTTCCTGTTAAAAATTTATTATATGACCTATTATATCAAGTGTATATATTACACAGATAAACCATAGATTTCTATATAAAATGGGACTTTAAAGGCCTATTAATTACATCAAATAAGTATGGTCAGATCCTGATTTAGTGCCACAATTTGTCTATCACTGACACTGGTGCTAAAGTGGAAGTGGCAGTAAATCAAGGTATGTCCTTGCTTCAAGCTTTTTTTTGGCATTTTTCACATTTTCTTGCCCTATCCAAATAGCTAATGCATTCTCCAGCATTTCATGCTTTGGACAATTAAGGTATTTTACAGTTCTGCTTATCTTTTTTCCTCAGAATGTCCGCAACATTGTGCAAACTTATGGTTTTTCCCAATAACAAAGAAAAACAATTTGCAATATTTTTCTGACTGCAACAAGGATATTGCTCTTTGTAGGTGCATAAGTAATTTTTCAGCACTGCTCTCTTACGTTGAGTTCAAACTGACAAGTGTTAGGCACAAACACAAAGCAACGGTGACAACAAACAATACAGGATCACTATCGTTAGGAAAAGGAGAGGATGTGTTTTAATATTCTTAACTTTACTATCAGAACATATTAAAATTAAATATAGAAAACACCCCATTCCAATTTTGGGCAGGCAACAGTTTTCAAGAAAAATAGTCAATTTGTTGCAGAAGATTCCACAAAGTGTTTGACAACCAGTAAAGCCTGTTATTTGATAAATTACACCCCTCATTCCTATAATCTACAGTGAAGTAGGGGACAGGTAAGGTGACCACATATGTTTGATGATGTTACGGGACAGATCCTCGAAAAAAATGGCACTGTTAAAAATTTTACAGAACTTTTTTAACCTTACGGTTCTGGTTAGCACCTGACTGTGGAACTAACAAATGTAACTCAACTTCTCAGGATACAATAATATACAATGTTACATTTGCCTCGAATATCATATAATATTTTCCTCATAATAAGAGAAAATACGAAAGAAATTGATAGGATCCCCAACGGATATAGTTTATTCAGGAAAACATTTTCACTTGTTGCTCTCCCTCTCTCAGGATGTTATAATGCTCATGCAACAATGTATGAATCTTCAATGATGTTACAACAATGTATAACATTGAATTGCATATATGTTCTCGATGGCTTGTGAAATCCAATGTGGAGTATGAGGTGATCTTATTGTCTTCAGGATACACATACAAAAAGATTCATTGTAATGACTTATAGAGGAACAAAATTTAGAAAAAGTCATAATGTAAGAACAAAATCAGACCTTTTTCATGCCACGTATTTGTTTTCTTAAATAGATATTGACTGAGTACCAATGAAATGTTCCACTGAACATATCTGAAGTCAATATATTTCATATAATAAAAATATATGAGACAAAGTGCATCCCGTATTGATTTCACACGGGATATGGGACATTTGAGGAAAAATTGGCTGAAAAACAGGACGTCCCATAAAATACAGGACATGTGGTCACTTTAGGGCAGCAGTTCCCAACCTGTAGGTTGTGACCCCCAAGGGAGTCGCAAAATCGGAGGGATATATATGGCACAGTGTACATATTTTATTTTCTTAGTTTCTTAAGGGTATTTAGTATTTTACTGAAATGATCATAATTTTACAAAATGTGCTGTACAAATTATTCAGGATTACAATGTAACCAATGTTATGATGTTTATAATATTTTAAAATTAAAGTTACATTATATATATATATATATATATATATATATATATATATATATTGGCAGGTAGATGAAAATATTTAATGGGGTCGCGACAAGGTCGGCCCTCTTAATAGGGGATCACAGATGCATAAAGAATGGGAATCGCTGCCCTAGGGGCAGGTGATAAATCATACTGATTATGAGATTAACAAGTTGGAAAAAATTATACTAGATCACAGTGTCCTACAGAATAGATGTCGAAGGAAATGCATGCATAAAAGCTTTGCCCATTGAGAGAGTAATTATTTTTCAAAATGTCTAATGACACTTAGACTGCTTATGAAGCCTAACCAATGGTGCTATGTTGTTAAATTGGATTCTCTTTTCACATAAAACTGTATGTTTGTGTATTGATATTCATGGAAAATGAAGGTGGCACTTTTTCTAGAGAGTTTATGTCATAAGAAGTCCTCACAACGATTCATAGGAAGTAGATGGGGATGACACTATATAACATGGTACAAAATTGGAGTCTGACTGTAGATCATATTTACAGGCATTGATATGCAAGATTTATATATACAGGCAACTCCTGAAATTCGACCATTCGAGATTTGACCAATTGGAGAATTCGACTGGTCAAAGCCCCCTTATTCGACCCAGCCAATTGATCAGTCGAATTAGAAACTAGTTTACACGAAGTCATTTTCAGCCCGCCCAACCACGAGAGGTTTAGTTTCAGTCTAGACATCATTATTTCTGCTCTAATTGTTTGAATTTGTGCTGATTCGACATTCAACTGCTCAAGATTCGACCACGTTTTCAGGAATGCATCCCAGTCAAATCTCAGGAGTCGCCTGTACATAGTTTTATTTAGGAAAAATATTGCAACTACTATAACCACAAATTTTTTTAAATTTTTAACTTACCGAGGTCAGAAAAAACAGAAATGATCCTAAAAGTCTTATCTTTTGATCAAATCTCTTCTCAAGATACTGAAAAACAATGAGAATGTTTATTAATCAACAATAACTTAAGCATGAGTTAGCAAAATAGTGTGTCCGAAAAAAAATGTATATACACTATTCACCTTTATATTTGCTTGTACAGTAAAGGGATGATGGAGCATTGTAACAGAACTTAGTTAAAGAGTGCAAATGTTCAAAATGTCCAGCTTCAATGCATTGTTGACAATAGTGCAATACAAAGTGACAGGCATGTGCACATTACTAGTGAAATAGCAATGGCAGTTATTTCAATCTCCTGCCTCAACTCCTCCAGTGTTCTTAGCTTTCTAGCAGTGCCGTATTTACTCTATGGTGAATGTGGCCGTGGCCAGAGGCACTGAATAGAGAAGGTGCCAAACACTCATAATCTTGTCTGATATCTCTACGAGCCAGTTGGCCGGATGACAAGGAGCATTCCCAAAAATATATTTGCATCTTTAAACTATCGATAGCATCTGTGACATTCTGGACTCACAATGCAGGTCATTCTCGTCCAGCAGAGATTTTAACGCCCATGTGCGAAAAAGTAAGTCATGGGTCTCAAACATAAGGCACGATGGCCTTGTTTCCCAATGAGCACTCACCCTCCTATTCAATTGAAATCTTTATAGTATTTGAACTTCTCGTGAGGATGTTGAGTTGAACATCAGATCCAAAGTGAGAGAGATATTGGCAATCACATTGCCATTTGAAAGTCCTCCAACTCGAATTAAAACATTCTTGTTTGATTTTTTTAATAACGGCTACTCCTACGACAAAAATGTATAGGAAAAGAAATACTCTACTTTACTAGTTCTACAAGTTTTATTTGAAAAGTATTTTGATAGATCTATACTTTACGATATATGATGAAACATTAATTTTTTGTTACCAGTAAAGTGGTACCCCTGATTGGCTTATGTGATTCATTTATGTGATTTTCTTGTTGACTTTTACTGTAAGTCCTTAATATCAAATTTCATGAAAATCCATTTGGTAGAAGGCAAGAACAAACACAGACAGAAGGACAGACTGATGCTAATAGGTGCTCACGCTTGAAGCAAAATGCACCTAAAAAGATATATGATAAATATTTTAAATTGATTTTGTTAACTTTAATTCTCCAGTTATTATCTTTCAAATTTTCTCTAATATTAATATACCATATGTACTAATACTATTTACTACACACCAACAAATGAATTATAAACTTCCTATATTGGGAGTTTTTCAGTGTCATTTAACTTTAAAAAAAGAAATGTTGACATATATAAAAGGAAAATAAATTAAAAATAAAAATGTTTATTACTACATACAAATATTAGATGATACAATAACTTTGTAATTATAATTTTCTTGCAGAATTGCATACAACCCAAAGATCTATATATGTACTTAGTCACTTACTTTATAAAATATTGTAATTTTGGTTGAAAATTATATCATTTAAAATTTTAAAAACCTTGGCTTATTTTAGTTTAACTTACCTCATAAGATGATGTCAACTGAAGTTTGTAGAAAATTGGCATATAGATGAATATAATTGTGATTGCTGAAGAGATACAACCACAAATGATGAAGTATTGTTGAGTGCCATAGCGGTACATTTCCAATGGAATTCCAAGCAACATTATTCCTGATGTAAAGCTTACCAGAAAAATAAAGAAGCTGTCATACGTCTTGCTAACAATGATGAATGAAACCTCAAGCAATATCATACCTTACTAATGCACAAAAATATTGTGTTTAAAAATTTAAGTGTCTCAATAATTGAGGTTTAACTCATATAAGTAAAACAATGTTTAATTATGAAATAATTTTACCTTGCTGTCAAAGACATTGCAATTGGAAAAATTCCCATTTTTCTATCCCCCACTAAGAATTCAGTTGCTGTCTTCTGGCGCCCACCAAAACATGCAAAGTATACTCCAATAAGTGCTGATGATAATAACATCAACGCAAACACAAAATGATCTATCCATCCGAAATGCCGAAATATAGCTTCACTTATATCTTGTGTATCTTCTTTAGGCATAACCGAAGAGATTGATAAACTATGTGTATTCATATACACAGCATTTTCTGGTGATATCGCATCAGTTGACTCCATATCAGATATCAAAGATGTAACTGTAAAATGCATTCATTTAAAGTAAATAGATTTTAAGTAGACAAATTATTTTTATTTTGCAAAGACATCTATAAGAAAGTATCAAACAAAACTTAAAGCAATGCTTATACTTATATTAAAATTAAATCAAATTAATTTAATCAGAATTTATAAAAGAACAATAGAAACTTGAATGATTAACATATATACTCGTGTATAGTACGAGTTTTTACGACAAAATTTTTATTGCAGAAATTGGGGATCGTACTATACAAGAGTAATGCATTTGAGGATTTAAAATTCATGTATCTTCACGGGCATTTTCGGTGAAGTTATGCCACCCGCACGCATTCTAATGGTAGGCTAACCTTAGCAGTGAGGTCCTTTATCGTTGTTATGTTGCTTCGTGAGAAGTAGAATCTTTTTCATATATACAGCTTCAAATTCACAAATACTTGATATAAGTGACGATTTACGGGCATTTCCTTTCTTGAATTTTATGTATGTACATCTTTGTTTGCGTCTTTTCACAAGGGATGGATTGGAACGAGTTGGACTAAAAGTATCGTAGACGGCGTAACTTTATGGAATTTCGACATCTTGGAAAAAAGAAATTACTTTGTAATATTCAACAGTCTTTATTGTTTCTTCAATCACACACCGATCGGTTTCCACTACAAAGTCATTCTAAAGGTGTTATGTCGGTTAATAACACCATTAGAATGATTTTGTAGTGGAAACCGGTCGGTGTGTGATTGAAGAAACAATAAAGACTGTGGAATATTACAAAGTAATTTCTTTTTGTCCGTTATCCCTACCTATTAAATAGATGAGCAAGTGGAACCATTACGTACGCGGAACGTAATCCAGACGTACTAGAATTGAAACGATTTTATTTCATCTTGTGCAATCATGATTCATATCACTTTTTATTAAATGTTTTAGGAGTAAGATACTTACTTAACTTATCTGAATTTTAGTGTACTCGCAAGAAATACTATTTACGACATTTACGGTCTATTCTATGGTGGTGTGGAAAATCAAGGTTGTTCGATATATCTTGCTCGTAACCATCGAGCTATCGAAACGAAATATATCGACCATGGTGGAAAGCTGGGGTCGTACTATAAACGAGATATATGAAAAAATCAGGTTTGTTCACCAAAAAATCAGGAGTCGTACTATACATGGAGTCGGCATATACACGAGTATATACGGTAATCAGAAAAACATAGCAGCTTAAGTCCATCTACATAAATACCAATTATCTCTTAAAATCAATTCCAGAGATTTGATACCCTATAAATTTGGGTCAAACTGTATTACTAGAAGTTGACAACAATTGGATGAGTGGAATTTAATATTTTCTCATCAATAATCATTACAACCAGGAGTAATATACAGATGTGTCCTTAACCGTCTTGCTCACACATATATACAAATAGTGAAGTATATCTAATAAAGATCTTAATTTAAAATGGTGATATATTTTTGTCAAATTAAAATAAATAATAAACAGCAATGTATCCTTCAAGTTTTCTACATACAGAATAAATTTTGTTGTGCACAAAATAAAGACTACGTGGACATGTGGTACAGTATGAACATTATGCATTATAAATTCATCTTAAATACAAAATACCTGTAGTCATGACTGTTTGCACCTGCAGTCATACAATATTCTCTCATTGGGTGTTGAACACACTACTCTCCATTTACGGTCCTCTACTACCTGAGTGAACTTGGACAACATTTCCCTCTTGAGCCTTCAGAACGTATCATAATGAGTGAAATTGAGGCCAGAATGATTTATTCCCAATTATGTGCAGAGATAACACACATTGGTTTAGCAAAATAAATGGCACCAATATATAAAAATAACTTTGTTTGCAAAGTTTTATATTTATAAGGAATTTAAGAAAACTATAGGATTACCAATTCATGGATTGAACTCCTTCTTTTTACCCATGTCCTTCAATCATAAATCTTTCTGCCTTTATATTTCAAAACCAGCATGATCTTTTAATTGCATGCAAGGACATGAGAACAATAAAGGTGATTTTCACACTACACCTAGCACTCAATGCTGATAAAGCTCCAAGGTTGTTAAGATGATTTCTGCTTCAGTGTTTAACTTTCATTATAGTGTTTGAAATAAATCAAAATGATATTCCAAAACAGAGTCAGACTCTGCCATTTGTAACAAAAAAGAAATATAGGCACCAGAAAAGGTTTCACTTAATTTTTAAAACAAGGCTGTAAATATGATGTAATGTGCTCAAGTCTCCTTATCAGAGCAAAGGTTAGCCAATCAGTGGCTAAGACCACATTATGAAAGGAAAGCATACCAACCAATTAGCAGACACAAAGGAATACTATGTATTTTGAAACAAAAACTGTATTGATGAAAGAATCTTTCAATACATCTAATAGCATATAAAGCATGCTTGTTGAATATTTGTTACCTGCTGGTAGTGATTATTCACTGAAACCAATCATAGTGTAATGTATTTTACTTGGAAGTAGTTCAAAGTTATATTAAACTTGTGTTGTTGCTAAATATTTAGTTTATTTTAACAATGCTGCCTACTCCTAAAAAATTGAGTTCCACAAAGTCCCTGCCTCTTTAGTAAATGATATCTGAAGATGACTAGAAGGTATGTTGATCCTAAAGATGAAGAAATACAAGAGGCACTTCAAAATGAGAGTGATGATGATTTAAGAAACTTGTCTACAACAGTAAGTGATCATGAATCTGATATTTCTGGTGAAGAGATGAGTAAAGTGTCTTGTCAATCATCTTCTGTGTGAGATTCAGATGGTGATATGGATCAACCTATGTACTTCATCAGATACAAAAAATTAGGTGAGTAGGAATGGCATCCAGCCTGTTCCTACATAAATTAACTTGTACAGCATTTTATTGAAATTATAACAAATTTTGTCTTTAAAATGTAGATTATCTGTTTTCTTCAATTATCAATGTATAATCAAGTCCCAATTAACATGGATGATTGAGGTTCAACTGTACTTCTAAAAACCTGAGAGGAAAGTATCACTAACACAGAACGAATGATTTATATGTGAGGTAGCAGTGGTGGGGGAGTAGCGGTGATGGGGGGGAGGTAGCGGTGATGGTGGGGGGGGGGGGGGGGGTATCGGTGTTGTAGTGGGTAAGGTGTTGGTCTGCTACTCGCCTGCTGTTCTAAACAGTAGCAGGCACGAATCCTGCAAAAGTAGAATTTTTTCATAGGTTATCTGGCCCTCCATTTGTGTGTGTACGAACTAAGAGTATGAGACAACGAGGAAACGAAAAATGAGGAGAACGCACAAATCAGCACCCATCCTTCGGAAGGGACGCTAAGCAGTTGGCCCCAATGGTGCTCTTTGTAAGAGTAGGATAATGCAAGCACCGGGCTTCCCTCCTCCCTTCTGTTTGCACAGTGCGGAAGGCAACGGGAAATCACCACATCATCTGTGTATATTCCCAAGCCAATCAAACCAATCTAAAAAATTACTCTATTTTTTAGCGGTGGTAGAATGGCTGGAGCATTGTCCTTCCATGCAGCAGTCCCAGATTCAAATTCGGCAGAGGTTGTGTTTTTCAACTTGGGATCATCCTGTTCCCTATTTATATGGTTCGAGGAGACTGCCCAAGTTAGCCCTTCATCCTTTGGAAGGAACGTTAAGCCTTGGTGCTCTTCAAAAAGAATAAGCTAATGCCAGTACCAGGTTTCCCTCTTCCCTTCTGTTGGTTCAGTGTGGGATAATCCAAGAGGATGATTAGCCAGATAAACAAACAAACAGACAAGATGATTTATATGACCATCAAGCAAATATAAAAAAAAATTCTCCTTAATGCAGCAAATGTAATGTAAGTAATATATATAACCATGCATATCTTACCAAATATTCATCTTTGCAGGATTTGTTGTGTTCACTTTAATTTTATATTTACTTCTTTTTTCATAAGTTGCCTGTATTAAATAGTCAATATATGTCAAATTGTGCACTTAAATTACGTTTTAATTATGTT
Source organism: Uropetala carovei (assembly GCA_036926305.1). NCBI lineage: Eukaryota > Metazoa > Arthropoda > Insecta > Odonata > Petaluridae > Uropetala > Uropetala carovei. The sequence goes on along the minus strand of JAXCHB010000103.1, from coordinate 2,681,804 downwards.
TTTTGCAGAAACTGATTACTTATTGTCAAATTTTGAAAGTTATAGCATAAAAATATTACAAAATTTTGGTATTAATTATCATCACCAAAATGGTGATTCAATTTACTCTCAACCTGTAAACTAACTCACACTATAATTTAATTTTTTTTAATATGGGTCTTTTTTGAGCTAGGGATATGTGGATCAAAATGACGATATCAGTTAAAGGTTAAAAATTCAAATTTTTAACTGGGTAATTACATCATGAATAGTTTTTTAAAACTTTGAATAATTATCACATTGAAAAATAATTTGAATCACTTTTCACACTGAAAAAACAATAAGTAAACAAAATTGTTAGCTGTTGCTATGAATAACAAAAAATAGAAATCACCCTTGGCAGCATACGCATGGCTATCAACGATTAGAAAATTTTATCATACCAATGGAAACAGTGAGGTACATATCACGAATTCAGACGAAAAATCAAAATCTCTTAAACGATCCATTTTATGAAATAATGTTTCAAACATAACTCATAGATAATTATATTTTCTACATCTTCTATAATGACAAACATTTACATAAATTAACTCATAACAAAGATATTTGGAAAAAATAGAAAAATTACAAGAATAAACCATCGCTTCCAGCCGAGCAGTTTCAGCCAGAATCTTTTCAGATGAATTATTAATAAAAATCTTAAGTATAAAGTTTTGTGCCGATCTGATTATTAGTTTTTGAGTTAGAGCACCTCACAAAATTCCTATCTCACACATACACCATAGAGAAAACAGTCAAAACGTACTTAGGGGACTTCAAAACAGTATTTCTGTTGAAATCCCAAATTTGTTTTTTTTTCATTAATACAATACTTTCTCCTATACCGTTTATGGAGAAAGTAAAAATGAACATGAAATGAAATAAAGATTCAAACAAAATTTACTCATCTTTCTGACAAACTTGACTATGATATATAGGCGGAATAAAATACTTCCAAATGTTTTAAAAAATACTCAATCCACTTTCCTTTATTTGTTAAGCCAATGATAACAACAGAACATTTCAGAGAAATTTTATTCCCAGAAGTCTTTGTACCTACAACATAAATATAAAAATATGCCCAAGTACAAATGAGTTATTTTTGAAAGTGATGAATTCATAATGATTAAAGACTGAATGAAAATAGTACATTGTGGTATCACTAAAAATCTATACAATGTCAGATAATGTAACTAACCGTGATGTTGTTAAAGACTGTTTGGAAGTTTTTCAAATAATAAAGTAAGTTACAAGACAATTTACTTTGGGATCACATTTTAGTGTTTAGAAAAAATTAGCAAAATAAGAAAAATACAGTTCATTGACTTCAGCGATGAAGGACACATTGATACTGTGATATATGAGAATGAAGACGATCTGGAAACAATATTTTTGAGTCTTCCAATTCATATTATTTGAAAATTAATATTTATAACAATAATAAACATTTATTTAACAACTTTCAATATTTCTATTCAAAAACTAGCAATACACCATGTAAACAATCACAGACAAATGTTTTGAATAACACTTCTTTCTTAGAATTTGTTATAAAATATATTCATATATTTTCCAAAATAAAACTATTTCACATTATAAAGGACTTAACTACTTGGCAAGATTTGAAGACAATGCACCTTTCCTACAAAATAGTTATAAATTTTAAAATATTGAAAATGATATGTCGAAACAAATGGAAGAACATGCTAGAGACACAGTATTCATTAAATTCATATCTAAATAATGTTGCATATACTGTAGTTTACATCAGATCACTGTTGAAGGCTAATAGCAAAAGGCACCCTGCAAGAAAAGGAAAAAGACAATGGTAAAAACACCTTAAGGTCTCTGGAATATTAAATATTTGTGAGTGATATTTTAGAAATTCTATATGATTGGGCAAAACAACTACAAAAGCAAGACATGCTGCTCTTTCGAGGTTTTCATAATTAAATGGTTAGTCATACTAGACATAGTACAGTTATGAATCAGGAAGGATTTAATGAAGATCCATTACTTGACATTATCAGCGTTGTATTTCACAATAAAAATGGCAAAAACTAACTCACAAGTTTACTGAAAGTTAACAAACTCAGACGATAATACATAATTTGTAGTGAAATAATGATTCATATCATACCACAGTCTAGTCTATACTGAAGAAAGATCTGTAATACTCCCATTATACACAAAAGTTTTAATGCACTACTGTAACTCTATGGGTTACATAAGACAGGTAATTAGGAAGTAATATAGACCTAGTATTGTGGTGCAATTCATGAGAGGTAAGAGGGAACAAGGAAATGGCAGGAAGGGAGAGTTTGTGGAGACAGAGATCATGAATGAATGAATCAATGGCCAAGTAGCAATAAGCATCGCAAAATATAATTTGTAGCCTATGCAACACAAAATGTTGCTGTATTAGACAACTGAATGCTACATAAGAATGAAGATATGAAATTTCTCCTTCAGAGATTACATTAAAAATCATATATTATCATCCATAATTTAAAGATTTATTTCCAATATGGTCTCTTTCATTTCCTTTCTGATGTAGTTGAGGCGACTGAAGACATTTGTTTGGTAATAAGAACAGTGCTTTTTTTGTAAAAAAAGTAGGTGCTGGTACTCCCCCCCTCCACTTCTTCCTGCACCCTCTCCCCCTTCTCTGTTGAATTTGTGATTAACTTTTAATAACAAAGTTGATGATAAAAGTCAAAATGTTTAACATTTATAGAAGCCGCTTATTACTTTAAGTTTTAAAGAATTAAAAAAATGAAAATGTACTGAAATTAAACGTGGGTCAACATCGCTCTGAAAAAAGGCGCCGTACCGGCACATACCATCATGAAAAAGCACTGAATAAGAGTATTGTGATACAACTTTACTTATGTGATATAGAGTTTTCTCTCAATATATAGAAGTGTTATACAAATAGAGACGTGTCATGAATGTCATTACCAAAGAAATAACTTTAATATGTTACAATAATTACTTTTTTAAAAGGAAATTATTTTGAATTGTGCAGTAAATTGGACATATTAAAAATTAACTTCAAAGCATCTTTCATGAAATTACAAATAAATCACAATATTTCATGATGTATAAGTCCTGATAAATACAGTTTCTCTATTACATAAGTAAAATTTTTCTTTCTTGATAGATTCTAAAAGTTTATCTGGGAATTAATTTTTTTCTGGAATTTTCAATTTCCAATTTCGTTTTGCATGAAATTCATGCCACCATTATATGCATATTTTTTATATTTAAGAATAGATTGGCAATGTATCAGTAGATTCTACAATCAACATGAAATAGTTCATCTTTTCTGGAAATTTTCAGGAACTAACTCAGTGTGATTTTGCAGCCAAAGGACTGTTTTAAGTGAAGATATAATAACCACAATTCATCATAGTTGAAAAATAAATCAATATTACACTGGCTAAGTAGAAATGATCACAGCCCTTCATCTAGGTCAGGGATTCTTAACTGGGGGTGCGGGAAGATGGTCCAGGGGGGGGGGGGGGGGGGGGGGGGCAGGAAGGGGGTCCAGGGTGTGCAGTGGGAAAATCTTGCAATTTGACTTATTTATATATTTTTTTTAGATAAGGCATTTTGAACCACCCATACTAACTAGCTGCTGTCCTAGTGTGTATATTCATGCATCTACGTTTCTTATTAGATATACAGCGAGATACTGAAGAACATTCGTTTCCTTGAAATAACAAACCATAATCACTATTCGAGGTCTGTTTACAAAGCGATTTAAACAGCCATGCCCAGGCATACTGTCACTATATTTTTCCGCCTTTAATTACGTTTATAACAAAGTCATTCCCTCGGTCCTACTTTGCATGAGAAGGCTGAGATAATCTGCTACAGATTGGTTATTTTGAAGTTCAAGATGAATACAGCATTAAAAATTGTTCAAAAAGAAACAATCTTGAAAACTATTATGGAATTGTTGGATAGGATTCCATTGTAATAAAATGCTGGAGCCACTTTCATGAAGCACCTAACCGTCGCCTCACCTGTATTACAATCTTATTGCCTTGAATTGAGGAAAGGTTGAGTTTAAATGTAGTTTGTAATAAATATATTTGATTTTAAATACTATACGTTTAATAACTCGTTAAACTTAAAAAAAATTAAAATTAATAATCATTGGAAAAATTTTGGTGGGGTGCAGGATTACCATGGATCGCTGTGGGGGTGCGGGGCTCACAAAAGGTTAAGAACCCCTGATCTAGGTAATCAAAATTTCCGCAATGATGGAATGGATATGACCTAGCCATATAAAACTGTCCAATCAAGAAGAAAAACATTTAATAGGAGCATACATCCACTTTTGGAATGATAATAATGATTTTTGTTCAGAACAATCTCTCTAGATTGAAAAAAAGAAAGAAGTAGATTTGAATGTTTAAGATATAGAAGTCACATAGTACCAGACATTGTTAATGAGATGTTTTGGTAGAACTTTAACTATTAGCAAAACTTTCTTCTTATAAGAATAGAAAGTTAAATCTCTCAAAAAAATTCGTTAAACATGTGGTCTTCTGGAAAACACTATTAGCCACTTAAGAGGCAAAAAGAAATTTCCTTGAATGGAGTGAAAGTACAGGATACTTAAATGAAAATAAAGTTAAGATAAATTTATAAAAAGTTAAGCATGAGAGCAATCAAATGTCTTCAGCAACAAGACTATCCATAATTTTACACTTCAGTGGGATAAGAAAAATATGCTGATCTTCATGCAGAAACACCTCAAAAAGCTTAATTAATATATGCAGTGCCGTTATTTTGAACATAACTCTCATTGACAAAATCTTGTAAAAAATCTCTCCACGTGCAGTTGTGAAAAAAACATATGCAGCAACTAGCAGTGCATGGATGTAATGCTAATAAGGTCAAAGACAAAATGCAGCCATTCACATTTACCAAAATGAATGCTGCATTGGAGAGTTGACATATCTAATATTAGGAGATGATTTTTTAAAAATATCTTAATAGTCCAAATGATAATTGAACTAATTAAAATGCAATTGTATGGCCCTCTTGACTTATATTATTCTATTCACTTTTCCTAACAATTCTCAATTTAGGCATTAGATGAGATCAGAATGGACACAAACTTTCCTCAATCCATCTAAACTTTCTTCTATAAGACTAACCATGAGCCAAATTCTGAATTCATAACGTATAGAACTGTGAAAGAATTAATAATAAGACTAATAAGTATCCATGTTGTACAATGAAACATGATCACAAAACTTTTATTGCTTACGTTTTCATGGTGAAAATTGCTTTTATACATTTATGTCCTTGTAACAATTCAAAACCTTTTCAAAAATCATGTTGATCTCATCAAACATCTTGTAATTTTTAATATACCAACTACATAAAATCTTTGCCCATAACAATTTTAGAGATTAAAATACACACTTTTTACAGATGAAATTTGTTCATAAGATATAGTTAACTGTTTCAGGAGTAACTTGATGGAATTTCTTCATATTGTCGAAATAAAAAAGACCTATTTGGTAATTCCACATAAACATTAATTTTATACGACCTATGTTTTGTTGCTGTGCAACATCATCAGGTGAAGTACACACATAGCCTGTAGCAATTTATAGTTATAAGTAACATGGGTGAGTGGGGGTGGGTGATTTTGGGGAGGGTAGTTAAAGGGATGGTGGAGCGAGAGATCATTGGAGGAAATGTATGTTCATGGGAAGGGGGAAGGGGAGAAAGAAAACCATTGAGCTAAGTGAAGTCCAGTAAGGTGGGTAAGGAGGTATGGAAAAACAATGGGCAGAATAATTAGATTAATGTAGGATCAAGAGGTGGAAAATGAAAAGTAGTGGTGCACAACCCGCAGCCCACCACGGCGTTTTGTGTGGCCCGTGGCTGTTTACATAAACTTCTAAAATTTAAATAAGTTGACAGGTTTTTTTTATAGTTTGGGGGAACTAACCCAATTTGTATGGGATCATCCATAAATTATGTTACGCTCTACGGAAGGGATGGGGGATTTCTTGTCTCGAGTCTCGGGAAATTTTAATTCGAGACTTTTTTTAAATTGGATTTTTTTTGTATTTATCACTAGGATGTCCAGACGTAGCCTCATACCTAGTACAACCGCACCGGTCATTTTGACCAGTCACCTGTTTTCTTGCATGTTTGTGAGATATCCGTTCCGATTTCTATTGTTAAGTGGCCTGATATCCTTCGGGGCATTGGATAATGGTATTTCCACGATATCCTTTCGTCCGTGTTTTACCAGTTGCCAACCCACTAGGGAAAAAATGTTGTTTATTTACCATTTCGATTGAAAGAACTGAATTGAAGAGGATTTTTATTCCTGGAAAGGTAAGTAAATGAAGATGGCGCATGTTTGAGATTATTTTAAGATTTTAATGTTTCAGTTTTCGAAAAAAAAAACATTTTTATGTATATGTTTGTCTTTATAACTTCGTTCTGTTACAGGATGGCATGACAGTTCTGCGCACAACTGATTTTCCATAGTCTTACAGGTTGAAAATTACAACAAAGATCAAAACTATGACTGTACTGGTATTGGCGAAGAATTGATAATCTTGCTTATCATTTATTAAGGAAAAAAGAAAAATGTTAAAGCGGTACTAATTGTACAAAACAAATTCTGTTTATGTTTCAAGTTGAGCATTTCATTGGTGCAGTGCTTCACGACATTTCAGACAAATTTTTCTTACTTCTCCTATATATTTACCGCAAATGAGTTTATTACAGGCGAAACATTTGCTTTGGGTTCTGTTTTCATTGCAGCATCCGATTTGACACGTCCGCCTTTTTGTTTCAGTTTGCAGCTGATCGCCACCGCCACGTGGGATGTCTGATATTGCCCTTCCTGGCCTAGATTGCACATAAGCCGCCCTTAGCTCGTCAGCCAAATCCAGTATGAAGTTTCTTCTGGATGTCTTTTTGCCTGTTACTTCCCGAAACACAACATATGCTTTGACTGCTGCTATATCAAGAATACTGTTCAGGACATGAACAGGCCACCTACATGTTCCAGATCGCGTTGTGTACTTTCTGTACATCTGGTCAATAACATCAACACAAAACTTTGTATTGTTGTAAAATGATACTGTTTCTGGGAGATTTTTCTCCATTTTATCTATCTCAATGTCAGGATGCATAGTGCTGAGGACTAGAACATTCTTATTCACCTTCCCCTGACACACTGTAAGTGTTGCACCATCAGTTTTGAGGAAAGTGGTCTCGTACAGAGGTCTGCGTGCGTCCTTGATCTCTTGCAGGACTTCTCTCCTACCTCGGCTGATTATTCCCACAAGACTGGTGCCTTGACCTTTCAGCTTTTTGCTAGGCTGTATGAAGTAAAAAAATTGTCAGTGGTAACACTGCGGCCCTTTTTCTAATATCGCTCAGTCAGCTTCAAGACGACATGTTCGGGTAAAGATTCGTCTTGGGGCCTGTTCTCATCTTTCCCCATGTAGGGATATCCATTGCACAAGTACTTCGATTCACTATCTGCCAGAAATCACGAGAGCATAAATGACCAATGTTGCTAGCATCATGACCAGGCTCCAAACACGCTGTCAATCTTCATTCATTTCGTGCAAAGCGAAAAACTATTTCTGCTCTGATTATAAAACATTGTATTTAGAGTGTAGTAGGTTGAATTTAGAGTGGATGCTACGTTCTAATACATGAAAACATGTAAGAAATACATCACCGGTCAAAATGACCAGTGCGGTCGCTGAAGGTAGAAGTGACTGTTAAGACTAAACGGTTTGAGCCAGGTTGATTATTTTTCACATGTATGATCTACTCATCAAATGAGTAAAAGTTAGCTGATATCAACCCGCCATGCCGAATAAGACGGGAGTGAGAGAACTTTAGATTTCGAAACCGGTCAAAATGACCGGTCCGAGTGTTCTAGTGTTAAACCCCGAAGTGGGCCTCAGACCTGTATGATTCATACATGTTGCACTAGAGAAATAATGTACCTCCTGACTGTTGGGTCGACCGAGCCTTATAATCAGGGCCAGCTCTAGGCGGTAAGCGAGGTAAGCAAGGCATCGGGATGACAAAAATCAAAAGGCGCTCAACAGATTGTCAGCGGTTTCCCTTTGAATCGATAAATTATGCAAGTGTTGAGTGGGTCTCCTTGTAGGTTTTATTTGAAAGAAATAAAGTTATAAATGTGTTGTAGGTTTCGCTTGCAAGGTATACAGGTATAAATATATTCAATTACTTTCCACCCACTCTGTACCTGTACCGGTGATCACATCTTCATTTGGAAGTCTTCCACTCCAAGATGCACTCTTTGACCTTCTCAAATTTATGCCACAGATTAGTACTTCCTGAGAAAGGCAAACAAATTTTGCAGAGTGAGAGATAGGTACCCAAATCGTAGTTGTTGCAAGTTGTGTATCTGACTTGAGAGGAGGATCGCGATTATTGAATAAAACCTTTCACCTCCCACTTAAGAATTTTCTGTTTCCGTCCTTGTGGGTGAGGATACTCATGAGTTCTGTAAAAATATTGTGGAAACAAACAACTGACGTCAATTCCTATTCAAGAATGGGGGACATGTGGAATACTGGAATCTGGAGAAACCCCTCTTCACTAGGCTCCAAATCATCTGTAATATTATTCTACAAAAGCCGCATGTTGGATATCCTTACGATTTGGGATGTAAAGGAAATACCCTTATGATTCTCCTGGAGTGATCAGCAAATCAGTAGGCGGGAACTCAGTAAAGAATTGTAAGTGCAAGTAGCTACTTGCTACTCGTGTCCACATTCTGCAAGTCTGCAACCTCAGTGGTCCTTAACGGCCTTACGAGGAGGACTTAATTTTTTGTAGTAAAATTGAGGTATGTTGGACAAATAAAAAATTATAAGTAATAATTTATAACTTTTTATTTTGTATGTTTATATAGTAGTTCTTTTGAGTAAATTTTTAATAAATAAAACTCTTAAATTATATTACCTGCTTGATTGAATTAAAAAACTCACTAAATTTCTCGAGTCTGGGAATTTTCAGAAAGTATGTCTCGAGTCCCGGGAAATGAAAAACAGACAAAAATCAGAATCTCTAGACCAGGTTCAAAACTCTCACTCATAACTATAATAGTTACTGAGCAGAAGTTCAGTATGCGGGTTCATGTTTACATATAAAGTTGAGTAATGTATGAAAAACCTGAACTTTTCAGTTTAGGTAGCCCAAAGAAATTCATAAATCCCAAAAACTCATTTCTCACTTCATTTTTCTGCTGAGTGTTGGAAGCACACCTCAGAGGGATGACTAAGGTTTTGAAACTTATAAGCTTTCTTGAGTGTTTCATTACCCTCTCTACTGCATTGGTATATATACAACTGCCAAATGTGAAGTCAGTCTTCCCTCTTCTCGAGCCACGCACTCCATGGCAAATATACTCTATAACGATAACTTTCTTTCTTTTTTCCTATTTTTGCTTATGAATATGGCCCATATTTTATATTCGTTTATTCATTTAATTTAATATTTTGCAGTTGCCCCAACTGACTTCGTTAAAATGACTAGTACATAGAAAACGAAGAAACGACCCCTGGAAGAAGAAAGGAGAGCGTTCCAAGAATATTGGACTGAAAGTAGTAATGTACCGGGTACTAAAAAATACCAGGTACCCGGGGAAGTAAAGAAAAATTAACCGGCTGAGTATCCGGGTACCCAGCCAGGTAGGTTGAACCAATTTGGTTCAAGATGTGTGGGCTTGCTTAAATGAAATTTTGTTTGAAAATGAAAGCAAACAAGAAGAATTTTGTGCTGAGGATAATACGTCTTATTCTAAAGAAGAGAGGCAATTTGAAAATTTTCTTAAATGTCCTAACATCCCTCATAAAGAAAATCCTTTAACTTGGTGGGCAAAAAATGCAGCTATCTTTCCTGAACTGTCAACATTGGCCAGACGTTACTTGTCATCACCTCCAAGCAGCATACCCAGTGAAAGGATGTTTAGCAAGGCGGGAATCATATACGAAGAGCGGAGGAATAAACTCCTGCAAAATGCGGAAAAGCTATTGTTTCTTCATCATAATCTCCCACTGTTGAAATTTAATTATTAAAATTTTGACCGCTTTTATTTCATTCTTTACTTAAGAAGATTTTATAAAGTTTATAAGATTTTATAATCTGGTACTGTTAACCGGTCGTTAAGTATAATTATGCATATTATGTAAAATGTTATTTCACTGTTCAGTTTAACTTTTGTTAAGAGTAATCGGTTTTTTAAAAGTTTATTATAATTAAAATATTGTTTCTCTGAATGTTTCTTGCAGGCTAAGAAGTAAAATAAAAATATTAAGTTCCATTTAATTTGTTTTTATTGTTATCCTTTTTTGCTCATGATGGACCCAGTACCCGGCACCGGGTCCCAGTGCCCGGTGCCGGGTAATTTCCGGATACTGAAAATATGGCCGGATCTGCCAAGTACCAGGTAATTGCTGGGTACCCGGTACATCACTAACTGAAAGATATTGTTTTGTGGTGCAAAAAGATAAAATTGTTTGTTTAATTTGTAACCAAATTGTAAGTGTACCAAAAGGGTACAACTTAAAATGGCATTTTGAAACAAAGCACCCAGAATTCAATGAAAAGTTTTCTGGAGAACTTAGAAAACAAAAGGTTTTTTCCCTGATTCAGACACCGTGAGCACAACAAAATGTTTTTAAAAGTGTTCGGATACTTCAGAGTAGATTGTCGAAGTTAGTTTTGATATATCCCAATTGATTGCTAAATCTTCGAGACCCTTTACTGATGGTGATTAAGTATTGTGTCACAAAAGCTATGTTGTACAAATTGCATTAAGAAGTTTGAAGCCATCAGCTTAAATAGGATGACTGTGCAATAGCGACTAAAAGATATTTACTGTGATGTTAAAAACAAATTTTCAGAACTATTCAATAAGTGCATTTACTTTTCTCTGGCAGTAGATGAATCGACAGATGTCACATCAACCTCGCAAATGTGTATATTTGCACGTGATGTAACACCAGATTTTGACGCATATGAAGAACTCGTAGATTTCTATCCGTTGAAAGATCAGACCAAAGGATCTGATTTGCTTCAGGGATTGCTTAAAAGTCTTCACAACCATAATATGGACTTAAATAAACTTGTGGAGATATTTACCGATGGTGCACCTTCTATGACAGGTCTCAAAACGGGATGGTATTTCTTCTGTCCAAATATGTCCAACAGTTGGGGCTCAAAAATGAGTTGATAAGTTATCAGAAAAACCTAATTGGGAAGGATCTAGGATTTAGTAAAGTTATGAGTGATGTTTCAAATGCAGTCAACTTCATCAGATCACGTGCGCTAAACCACAGACAATTCAAAGCTTTTCTCGAGGAAACTGAAGCTGAATATGGCGATGTTCTGTACTATTCTGAAGTCCGTTGGCTTAGCAGAGGCAAGGTTTTGCAACGTTTTATATTGCTCTTCAAGGAGATAAAAATATTTCTGACAGAAAAAGGACAAGCAGTAACTCATCTTGAACATCCAACATGGGTATGTGGCTTGGCATTTTTGACTGATATTACTGCAAATTTAAACAAATTGAATCTGAGATTGCAAGGTAAAAACCACCTGATATTTGAACTTGCTAACAATGTATCAGCTTTCCAAATTAAATTATCATTATTTTGAGAGCAGCTGTTGAAGAACAATACCTGTCACTTTCCTAACTGCTAACAAATACTTAAAAAATACAATGTGAATAGTTTCAAATATGCCACTCATATAGACACTTGAACAAGTCTGTTTGGAAGCACTTATATATGCGAACAGGCTTTTTCATTGATGAAATTGATCAAATCGAAATACAGGCAACCCTTGGGTTACGTAACCCCCAACTTGCGTAAATCCGCACTTACGTAAGTGGCCCCAAAAATTGCACACAGAAAAAATTTTGCACTGCTTACTCTAGCAGTTTCTGTGAGCAAGGGCGAACTAAATATTTATCCATGTGCATAAAGAAGGAAGGTAAGATGTGGGCTGTAATGTGATATTACCCTGCCGATGTTGCTGTTTTAGCGATTTTTTCACTTTATCTCAAGACTTTGGTGTCGAATTGTGCCCAAAAAAATGCCACTGCGACTACCACCTTATGTAGTGTATCGATCTAACAATGTACCTAATTCCAGCGACTAGCTATAATTGCGGCGTAATCTGCACTCAAATGAATATATTGACAATAGATAACACTGTTCTTGCATGTCTGCATGGTACAGTGGTTTCTCCCACAATCCCCTCAGTCTATTTCCAATCGCTGACGCGTGTGGTCTTCGTATGACTTTACGCTTTATGTTTCGGACGTGTTACACTTTTAAACAAACCACCTAAGTGTTTCCCTTGTAATCATGGCTGATAAGTGACGGAATGAATGTAAAAGTGCAAGTGCAGCTAAAAAGCTACGTAGAATAACTTTGGAAGAAAAACTGGACATCGTGAAGAGGTACGAAAACAGCCAGTCGCTCTCTCACATTTCACGTGCTCAAAATAAGACTATCTCGTTACAACAGCCATTATTTCCCCATCTCCTGTACTTTCCGTAGTAATTTCAGACTTATGCAAATTTCGAGTTATGTAATGAGTTCCGGAATGCATTACTTACGTAACCCGAGGGTTGCCTGTATCGGAACCAGTTGAAGGATGAAAATCTGTGTTCAATCTTGCAGCTGAACACAACAAACATTACACCAGATATTAAGCGTTTAACAACGGTAATGCAGGCTCAACGATCGAATTGGGGCAAATTCACTTTAAAATAGAAAGGTTGATTGTTCATATTTTCTATTAATTTATGCAGAAAATTAAATTGTAATTATTATTATTATTATTATTATTTAAAACCATCATTATTTAATAAAAAATTTTAAAATTCCATAAAATGTAATAAAATAAATTTTAATTTAGATTTTCCTTAAATTTATGTATTCAATATAATTTTTTTCATAATGCGGCCCGTGGACTCGGAGAAATGTGTAGAAAAAGGTTGTGCACCACTGATGAAAAGGATACAAAATATCATTTACCACTTCACAGTTTTTTGATGCTACACTCTGTATAATTTCTAATTGTTCCAGAATATGAAGCCTGAGTCCCTTTCTTTCATAGTGTAGGATTTTAGGAATAAAGCCGCTGTTATGTCCATGTTCAATTAGATGTTTGACAAAAAGAGAGGTTGTGTTATTATTTATGAAGCAAGGATGCCGTTCTTTAATTCTTTCTTTGTTCATAAAAATTATGACTTCCGTAACTCCAGTTTGATGAGCAATTTTGATATGCATAAATTATTATTATAAAATTAGAATCAATTATCCCATGATAGTAATACAGCTGCAACTGAAATTTTCAATAGTAATTAAGTTGGAACTTATTCCTTAAGCATTAAGTGGTAAGATAGTAAAATCGTTCCATGCATGCATTGAACTATTCCTTGCAGCTAATGGTGAACAAAAGAATTTCTTGAGGCCCTAAAAGTCCCAAAATTATAACATGCGAGAAAACCAGTGCAAGATATGTTGTTTAATGGCTTTTTATTTAATTCCAATAGGTGGAATAAACAAATCATGTGCTACTGAGTTCATTATATAATTTCTATTTATTTCATTTTTATAAAACATAATTTCATTAATTTATTTTTGCTTGATATTACTTTGATTATCCAAAGAGGGGTTCTGGATACATTGGATCTTCCCATGTGTGCCCCTGCATGCAACTAAATACATATTATGAAGAGGTTAAATCACTGTAAAATTAATTTATTTGCCACTGTTTTTATTTAAATTTGGCATAGTTCCCTGTATATTCATGTTTATGATGCTGCAAAAAGGAAATATATTCTAAGAAGCCTAGGAAAATGCCTTTTCCTGTAAATTAGCTAACTGTAAAACCCTACACTTGTGGGTTAGTATAAGAAAACAGAACTAAGCCAATCATTATTTGATGAAGGAAATGGTGCATGGGTAAAGACAAAGCCCAAGTGTTTCTTTAAGCACAAACAAAGCACTCAAATGTTAGAAATTTTTCAAACAAGAAAATCATTTATATAATTTCACTTAATACCTTCCAGCAGTTCAGTTTGAAATAATTATTTCACATAAAAACTTGATAAAATCATCTTTTTCACCTTGTAAAAGAGTATAAATCCATTATTTTCTCCTTCATTTTCTGAGAAAAGGCAAAGAAATTAAGCCAATTAATTTGTTATTAAGATAAACTTCACTAATAACAAAATGTAAGAAATTTTTTCTATAATATGTGTTATAAATGCAATAATACAGATGTAGAAAATGAGATTTTTCTGTTTGTTTCTCTCTGACAACTTAATTGTAAGAAGAAATGAACAGAGGCGCCAAATAACAACATATGTGAGCATACTGTACATATTCAAGAATACAAAATGAGAAGATAGTAACCGGCTTTGATGGTTTAAGAATTTAAAACAGAATATTCTTGGTTCAGTTCATTTATTAAATGTTTCCAGACTATTATCTCATGTAATCTTACCTAACTTGAAGAACTGTTTATTTTGTTTGATTCATGAGCTGCATTCTTAATGAGTTCAGCAGTCTCATCCACTGGAGTACCAATAACAGGGCTGCAATTTATATTAATACATCTTTCATCCATAGGAATCAACTCAATCGAGTAGGCATCTCCTTCCCCTTCTCTTACTGGTTCCTTGAGTTCTGCTAAAGAGAAAATCAAATTTTGAAATCTCAAGAAACATTAACCATCATCACCAAAGCAATAAAAAAAATAGGCAACATTGAACAATCTCGGTTATAAACACGTTTTAAAATGTTTTAAAAGCATAAGGAGTAATAAAAGTCATATGTGTGCATTAAAAATATGAAAGAGAAATTTAGATAACATTTTTTAGATAAATAAGAAATACATTTCAACTCCAAAGTGGCTGCCAATGAATATGTGATTTAATGCTGGATACAATATACTATATATAGATCATATGGGAGGGGATTACCGTATATTCCGGCTTATAAGTCGACCCGGCATATAAGTCGACCCCTGCTTTTTTTGTACAAAAATACATGATTAGGCATATGTTCGCTGTATAAGTCGACCCGCACTTTTTCACTTAAAAGTACTTCTAATGAAATCGTTTTCAGACAAAATCAAAGTATTGTACAATCCAAGTTTTAACAAAACAAATAAACATAATAATAAAAACAGTGTTTAGAGTCCGTGTTATTCTTCTTGAGCATTCCATGTGACAGATGTTTTATTTTCAACCAATAAGAAACTGTCATTCTTGGAGAGCTTGAACCACTAAATAAAGTTTCCTAAAATTTTATTGATGAGAGGTACTAATGATACTTTTGAAATGAACCATACCTAGTGATCGCGATCGATCTCTACAGTGGTGGAATTCAATAAAATATCGCAAATGTGTACTCTGCACAGCTTTTTTCCCAAAATGTCGGTAAAAAAAGATACAGAGCGTCACACATGAAGATTTCTGACCAAGTTTTAAAATTGCGAGTTTTGATAGTAAATTTACTGCAACAAGCTTGCATCTACATTTATACTCACAAAAGACAAAGAATTCTATGAAGTTTATGCATATCTACATGACCAAGAAACATTTAGGGTTTAAATGCGGTTTATACTGCCGTTGGTGCATCTTCAACATTGAGATGATGTAATATTTTTATAATATTAAAGCTATACCTTTTAATTGAGTTTTAAGTTTATTATTAATACTCAAAAAAAGCAGTTCTGTCATTAAAAATTTACTATCAGTTTCTATCTACACTTTTTGCCAGAACAAGTTGGCACCTAGTATCTGTATTCGCTGAATTCACCATGAGCCGCTGACGTTCCTTTAACCCGGGAGAGAACCATAGTTCCCTCTTAATTTTTTTCATCCATGGGTAGAATGAATATCGCTATGTGCACCTTCATGACGCTAGTGCATGGATGTGCACCAGGGTTGACGCGGCTCTGTTCCGATATATTCTAACATAAGATACACACAATAGTGCGCGCTTAAAAAATTTAGTGCATGGCACTTTAAATACTGCTATGTGGCCGCGCAGTCACACAGCTTAGAGGGAACCATGAATAGAAAACTCCTACAGGGAATCCCCACGCTTTTTTGATTTTTTTTATAATTTCCGCCGCTGTAGACGTCAACTTATTAAAGCACGAATTTGTTTTTTCTACTCGAACTGGTTCAAAAATAGAGGTATGCGAGGTACATGAGGATGCGGATTACATGAGTAAACACAGTATTAAAATTGATTATAATAAATTTTCTAAAATAGAGATCATAAACAGTAAACACTGGAACAGCTGATTCAAAATAGCGATCACCTCCACCGAAAGATCAACAGTTTTCATAAATATTGATGTTATTCATCTGTAATTTAAGATTCACATTTTATGTACAGCATATAAGTCGACTCTAAGTGTTAAGGAAATTTTTTTAGGCTTCAAAGGTCGACTTATACGCTGGAATATATGGTAGCTTGTTTGCTGATCATCTTTGTTTGAAGAAGAATGAAATAGCATTTTCACTATTTCATTATAAATATTAAGTAAAAACTGCTCTTCAATAATATAGTGTACTCTTGATTATCTGTGGGCGAATTATCCGTGAATGATTTTTCAGTATTACTCACGAATTTTTATTTTGAAAATTGCACTTTGCACTATTCACGCATTAATGCATGCGGAGTTGCTCGTTTACTTATATGAAGAAGACACTGCATAAAAAAGATCGTACATAAAGTTTTTTTTAAGGTAAAGCAACCGCAAAATATCATGCTCTTTTACTGCCGATTATATTACATCGCATTTTTTATGGTACATAATGGACACACAAATTGTTTCATTGTGATTACATTTTCCCCACGCATATGGAAATTTCCCTTCCCCTCTTTAGTCGTTTATCAGTCCACTGTGTTGTAGTTCACTCAGAAAGTTGTACACTCACACTGTCATATTCACTTGGAAGTGTATACTTCAAAAGAGATGGCAGAAAAATGCAAGAAAATTGTATTGAGAGTGAAGAGGAAAGAAACACCGAGTGCATGAGTCACAGCCTGGCACTCCAGTACATTGACAATGTACTTGATTACATGGGGAAATAGAATTATCAATACAGTGATATTATAGCTGCAAGGAAAATCTGAGCGATCGTGAAGAAAAACCTTAATGCATCAACAGAACAAGCTAAGATTACAGACTATTTACTAAAAGAAAAGCAAACTGTGTTAAGTGCGAAAATGGGTTGAATAGCATGTAATACGAAAGAATGTGAAAAATAAAGCAACATTTTGGATTATCCATGTTTTCCGATTTTTCATGCTTCTTCTCCCCATCATTAGCCTGGATAATCGAGAGTACACTGTAGTGTATAAGCTGTTTATGTGTTTCAACTTCTACTGAAGTACATAATAAAATATATTCAACAGAAGACTTCTGATCAGTACTACAACTCAAAACATATAATAACAGAACTGTCAATGAAATATTTTATCAAGTATATCATATAATTTAACAGAATCTCTATATGTTATGCAGTGATAGAAAGGATAGAGGAAATTCAGGTAACATGTGATATAACACACACAAACATGCTCTAGGCAGGATTCAAATCCACAACACAATTGTGATCAAGGCATGCTATCCACCTCTCTACATAGCCCAGAATAGGGACAATCTGATAGGTTAGAAATACTAGGAAAGAATTTTGTCAATCTTCAATGACCCTATTGTACATAATGTGCCATACATATGACAAATATTTCCTTGGTACCCTAAATGTTTTTTGAATTTATATATCAAGGAGTAATGAATAGAGAAATTGTTAATAAATTATTGATAATTGAAATGAGTTAATATTTTTGTTTTAATTTATACATGTGAAAAATACTAAACAAAGTGGCTTAGAAAATTAGAAACGACTTCCTAAACAATAGAAGAGACAAAATCATTACAAGAGAGATAAAAGTATATTTGTAAATACTATAGGCAGTGTTGATTTTTAGATTACCAAGTATACTTACCAGCAGCTTCCCTCAATCTTCTTCTTCGAAGCAACCAATTTCTTACAAGAGGGGTAAACAGATTTGGGTTCAATTTTTCTTCATCACAGCCTCCAGTCGCAAAACTCACAAATAATCCCACTATCATTACAGTAGAAAATCCTAATGGAGTTAGCCATTGGTAAGAAAGCTTGTAAAGTGCGAAAACATCATCTGAGCTATAAAAGTCAAATAGAAAATGCCATTAGCACATCATTTGGTAAAACATAAATTAAAGGCCATTAATTTCTTAACTGATAATATATAAACTCTACTCAAAAAAGTTCAGTGTGAATAAAAATTACAGCATAAAATTTGTAGTTAACTCAAAATGATTTCAAGTTAGTTTTCTTTTTATCTAAATGCAATGCTGTCATCAAAGTTAAAATAAGATTTAAGAAAGCAATCACAATTATTTTTGAAAGAAAATGCATGTATGTATGTCTAATATACATATAGATGTTTTTTACATAGGATATAGGAGGATACAAATTATGAAGCACTTCCAGATGTGCTAGAAACTTGAACTTCACCACAACAGTAGCTCTCATAAACGAACCCTTTTCCTCCTTCCAACCCTTCTTTTGTCCACCCACGTCATCCTTATTGGACAATTCATACATCCTCCTGAAATTCTGTACGTTCTTAAGCAACCTGTTATTGGTCAAATTTATTGACAATGCAATTCACATACTGTGATTGCAAAATGTGATTCACAAATCAGCACTACTCCAGTGTGCTTTAGAAGACGTTAATTTTACCCTTCCAATTTTATGTAGAAATGGCTAGCAAAAGAAAGTGTAAAACATTATCGCTTCATGTTGTTGTGAGAAGTTACCCTCAGTTGGAGTATGTGATGCAATCAGAGCTTTAGAGACTGTTAAATTATACATATTAGCACAAAAAAATGTCAATGATGATATTTTTTATTGTATTCGTGGTCTTGAAAAGTTTTGTTCTCCATGTCAAAGAAATAACATGACACGTAAAAATAACTGATTTTTAAAATAAAAAGTAGTTATACAAACATTTGTATTTGAGATTTGTTTATGCAACTAGGTATGTAGCAATATAAATTTCATGTTTCGAATTTAAAAGAATTAATATTAATCTTTTAAGTAATTTAAATTGACTTGTAAAATGAATGTAATTACCAACGCAATGTACTTTATCACATATTCAACTTAATTATTCATAAAGATATGGGTCTTGATTTTATATCTGTTACAGATACCTGAATAAATGATTTATTTGCTCAAGGACTAAAGCCTGATGTAAATTCAATTAAAATAGAAACAAGAAAAATGTATTTCCATAACTCGAATTTTCTATAACTCGAATATTTTTTTGGCTTCCCTTGAAGTTCGACTTATAGAAGTTCCACTGTATATACAGGAAGTCCCCGAGTTATGAATGTCCGACTTACGAACATCCATACTTATGAACGAAGGAATTAAAAATTTTAATGCCCTTCTGAGGATATTTTCGCCGAATTTTTTTAAAATTTAAATACAAAAATGTGGGTTTCTTTTGTGATTTCCTTATACAGTAAAAACTGTGAGAGGCAGAACCTCACGGGACCAGCATATTATTCCATCTTTTGCAGGTTTTTCACCTTATACAGGTTAAAATAATTTATACAATTTTCTTTTGCTAGATTTTAACTAGAAAAAAGAAGTTTTTCTAAGTCTTAATGGAAACAAAAGCTTTAAATTTAAAACAAAAATCGATATGTACCTATACAATAAGTGAGAACATAAATTTGAAATTGCATGCTTCAACAATTTTGATTTTGTTAGAAATTAAAAAACTTCTGTTAAAAATGTTACAAATTTTCATAATCAGAATAGTGAAATTTCATACAGTTGCAAAACATTTCAAATACACATTAAAATCCAATAAAAATATTTAACATAGTTAAAAAATTCTAGAAAATTATTTGAAAAATATATCCTATTTTAGTTGTGCTGTTTTTTCTGTGATTTGATTGGAATGGCAAAAGAAAACCCTATTTCTATAACTTTGTTAAAGATAGCATTTTCACCCTTCATTTTGTCAGAATGTTTTAAAGCTACAAGATAGTGTAAAACTTCGATGTTGTTGCATTTCCATTTCTTCACAATCTTCCTCATTCTGTTCATCCTCTGAATTGGGAACAATTTAATTGCTTTTGATTCTACCAGTTTTCAAGTCAATTTCATCAATTTCTGTGAAAACACTTCCATCAGTATTTACGAAATATTTTTCACTTACGTTGGTACCCTCAACTTAATACATCTCATCAATCAAATTTTGAATGTCACAATAATCACAATCGTGTTCCGCACAAAAGACACACACACACACATACACATATATATATATATACACAGGGTGTTCCGTACCCGAGAAACTTCAAGATCATGTTCTAGAGGTCATTTGAAGCAAAGAAAGTCATATACACTATGGGTCAATTCGACTCCGTTATCGAGTTAAGAGCTGGTATAGTGGCAAGGTGGCACCATTGCAACCGTATGCCGTTCAGTCTGCTTGTATGTCTCGGCGAGTATAGTTCTGTATGCATAATGCCTCGAACATTTTCTAATGCCGAATACGCCAACATGGTATTTGAATACGGGTTCTGCGACGGGAGTAGTCGTGCTGCTGCAGCGGAATATCGGCGGTGATACCCACATCGCAGGGTTCCTCATCACACAACGTTTCCAAATGTCTACCGATGTTGGAGGGAGACTGGTTCGTCCCCACAAGCGAATGCTGAACGTGCGCAACAGCGGCGTGAAAAAATGAACTTGTTGACATGCCGTGGGAACGGTCAATGGAGGAACGCGTAGCAGCATGCTTGCAGGCACATGGTGCCTAATTTGAACAGTACATGTGAAAGTCATGTCCTTGTAATCATGTAAATTTGGGATATCGTAGTAATTAACAGAACAATAAAATTACAATACAGTATTTGGAAATGGTCATTTCATTGTAAGATGTACAGTAATGCTCGCATAACTCGATAACGAAGTTGAATTGACCCACAGTGTACAATATATGATGTTTTTTGCTTAAAATGACCTCTAGAACACGCTCTTGAAGTTTGTCGGGTATGTCGCGGAACACCCTGTATATGTCTTTTGTGTGTGCGTGTATAAGAATGAATGTGTGTATCATAATTTTAAAACTCGAAAACTACAGATCGTAGAAGCAAAAAAAAGGTATCATTTTAACCGGAATAATGAGTAGGGTGGCATAGTAAAGTTTGTATATCAATTTGATTGACCTGTCTAATTTAAAAAATATTTTCTTTTTTTAATTTTTTCCATTTGAATAATATAGGGACAAGTGCAGCTTATTTTTCATTTGAATTTTTTTAAATTACTTAGAAACATGGTACGAACTTGAGATTTGAATGGTTCTACGAAGAAAAGAACAAAGTTTATTTTTACTGAAGACAGAATCCGAATCCTGATCAAATTAGCATAAAATGCATTCAGAATCAATAAAATATGTGATTTTATCAGTTTTATTACAATACCCATCATAAGCTACCATGACAACTCCCATTGTTGCCAAAATTGAGAGTTCAATGCATTTATAGGGGAGAAATTTTAACGTAATATCATTTGTCAATTTCTCTGTACGATTTTAATTTGTTTACATTGAAACCAAATATTTGTTGTTTTTAATTCAATTATCTTCTAATCTAACATATAAAGGAGAATGTTTGCATGTTTGTTCACTTTGAATGCTTTTAATACGAGATTTAATTGAATTATCTTCTAATCTAACATATAAAGGAGAATGTTTGTAAGTTTGTTTGCTTGGAATGCTTTTAATACGAGATAGGGAGGGAGAGAGATGGATGGTAACAGAGGGGGGAGATGGAGAGGGAATTAGAGGGAAGGGGTGGATAGAGGGAAGGGGAGGGTTGGAGTTGAAGGGGGAGGGTGGGAGTTGGAGGGGGAGGGTGGGAGTTGGACGGAGAGGGAGAGAGGGGGGAGAGAGGGGAGGGAGGGGGAGAAGGGAAGGAGAGGGTGGAAGGGAGGTGGAGTGAGTTTATACGTTATTTTCGTAAGATTTTCTTCCTTCATTCATCTAAATAGAAAAATGCAGAGCAGTTTTCTTCATTTTTGCTTTATTTGATGGTATAACTGTGTACTATCTTATTCTTGCAATGCTTACATGTTACACGGTCGAAGTTTTAGATTCACTAAATCCATTGAAATTCAACAGGCACTTCTGCTAGTGAGTGTGTGCATGTATATATTTGCAAACAGTTTTTTAAACTATCAATAAATTTATTTTGTGTTCTGAGTTCCGAACAAAAGACTTACAAACAAACTTTTCTAATGCAACTCGTTTGTAACTTGGGGACTTCCTTTGTGTGTGTGTGTGTATATATATATATATATATATATATATATAGATAGAGAGAGTCTATCATATTTGCAAACAATTTTTTAAACCAGTGGTCCCCAATCTTTTGGTGCCCAAGGGCGCACTCAAGACTTCAGGAGGGTGTGGCGGGCACCAATCATTTTTTTCAGAGTACCAACCCAACCCAACCAAAATAAGACTTTATCTTATACGCTACACTTTTTAAGAAAGGAAACCATTTTCGGTCAACCACATTCCAAAAGTCCTCATGTGTAGAGTAGGATTTCAGAACAATGTCATTTTGAAGGTCCAAAATCTCCAGTTCCAGTTCTTCTACTCTTACTTGAATGAGTCTCATAATCGATGCAGCCATTTCTGCAACCTCTATTTGGCAAGTAAAAGGTTTTACAAAAAAGGCAACTATAGGCTCAATGGTAGTGAACTGCTGAAATCTCTTTTCAAATTGTTCCAGAAGTGTTTGAAGGTGACTAACAAATGGTGACAGAGTAAAATCACTCTTACCTACCATTTTCTTCATAATTGGGAAGTGTGCAAGAGACTTCGTCTTCATATATGACATCCATAATACTAGTTTTGCTTTGAATGATTTTACAGAGCCTATCATTTGAGCCAAATGTTTCTTTTCCCTGGAGCTCAAGATTTAAACTGTTCAATTTGTCAGTTATGTCAGTAAGGAAAGCCAAATCCATTAACCAGGAAGAGTGACCAAGTTGCTCGAAGTTCTGATCGTTGGACTTCAGAAAATCTTTGATCTCTTCAATCAGGCTTAAAAACCGTGCAAGAACTTTACCTTTGCTCATCCATCATACTTCTGTGTGCAAGATAATATCAGCTTGTTTATCTTCAACATTTTCCAGCAAGGCCTTGAAAAGTCGGTGTTGCAAAGATTTCGCTCGAATGGAGTTAATTATTTTCATAACTACATTCATGACGTCCAAACAAAAGTACTTTACCACACAAAACTTCCTGGTGGATAATACAATGGTAGGACACAAAATTCGGAAAGGATTCATCCTTCTTACAAAGTGCAATGAATCCATTGGTGCTGCCTGTCATTGCTGGTGCCCCATCAGTGGTGATCACAGTCAGCTTGTGCAGAGGTAAAGTAATTGTCGTTACATATGCTTTGAATATGTCATAGATATCCTCACCCTTTGTTCGTCCTTTCATAGGCAATATTTTCAATAACTCTTCTTTAACGGTGAAGTCACTAAATACCATTCTCACCATAACTGCCAATTGTGCTGTGTCTGATGTATATTACTTTTGTGCCTGCTAGAAAGTGGGACATTTCTGGATTAGTGTGGGCAGTGGGACAGATTGTCAAAAGGCTGGACTGTCCCGCCTAAAGCAGGACGCTTCGTCACCCTATCAATGACCCATAATTGGTAGGTAATCGTTACGCTATGTACACCTTACGCTCATATATACCAATAAGAAACAGAATAACTTAGTATTTCTACATGAAATGTGTATTTATCGTTTAAAATGAAGCAGTACTGCTAGTATCGCAAATTATCGCTAGCTGCAGTGAACTTATTTAAAAAAAACTGTTGACTAGTCAGTAGCGGGCGCACCCAAATGGCTCGGCGGGCACCGCGTTGGGTACCACTGTTTTAAACTATCAATAAATTTATTTTATTTGCCTGGAATACTCAGGATCTGGAGTTGATGAAAGAAATTCTGCATCAGAGATTTGGTGCATCAGGGGAGATGAATTAAAGTATTGCAGAGAAAAATCATTTCTTATTTCAGGGCAGCCTTCAACAGAAAGCGGAAGCTTTTTAGGAGTTAATTTTCCGGAAGCAATAGCTGCTTGAGAGCCTATAGAGATCCATCCAATCAATGATGCTCCAGCAACAGCACCAGTCAATGCACCCTTTAAGACAAAGACACATAATCAATAAGGTGAACCTTGAAATGTGAGATATCTCAAAATGTCAAACGTCCATTTCCTAATATGCAATACTTATATATTTTTTGTTTGGTTTTTAAAATTTTTTATAACTTCATAGATTTTAAAAAAACCACTGTCTAATGAAAAAACAGTAAAATTTTTATAAGAGGAAGAAAAATGTAATTAGATGACAACTCTCTTATAATTAATTCACTGTTAATTAATGTTATGTATTTTATATCAGCATCTCCATATAAATACATCTGCGCATACTTTGATATTAAAATTTTATTCCAGGGTATTTGTATCTGTATTTCCATTAAAATAACTTGTATCTTATCGAGATGATATCCAAAATACTTGTTTTGCTAACCTTTGTATTAGCCCATGGGCAAGTGATACCTAAAGTGAAGACACCAAAAGATGTCCCAGCAGCAATGGCCCCCAGTGTATACACCACCTAGTATATAAAAGTGTTGATTAAATTCTACATTTATGAGCATATATAAGCTGTCACACTATTAAAAGTTATTATAACTTATGTTATATTATTAGAGAGTAGCACTGATGTCATCCTACCAGAGGTTCTCAAGTGCGGCCACCCTGGTCATATGCAACCAGCAGACAATTTTGGTGCAGCCACAAAAAAATTTCAATAATTCGAATTATTTAAAGAAAAACAATTGTTAATTATAAATAAGTAACCATTGTCATTAAATAAGAAGGTATATGGAAGTTCTTAAATGATTATCGTTACAATTTCAGTAATCTTTCCTTGATGCGGCCATGAGGGTTTGCTTGTGGCCACAGATGCTGCCACAAGAAAATATCTTCTGAGAACCAGTGTTCTAGGAACATTACAATGCCAGAATTAAAAGTGGGCAAACAGAACTGGTGTAGCACGACCTGACTGGAATTAGACAATCAGAGCTCTCATAGTATCACAGTACAAAAAACACAACAAAATAATAATGATAACATTTTATACATCATATTACATACCCATTTTTAATTTTCACATCAAACATTGAATGCATGACTTGCAATCCTTGATTGCATATCATTGATATATACAGACACATGATCTGGTATCTTATAAATAGTTTCTATAATTTGAAATTTGAACATTCATGCAAAGGTTTCTGCAGTGTATGGATGATGAAGACTCCATGCCTTTCAGGTTTCCACCGCATGTGTAGTCTTTCACTGACCTGAAGAAGTCTGCTGGAATGCTGGCAAAACTGTCATCAATGAAAAACTAAATGTGCAGTGGAAACCCGAAAGCCATGGAGTCCTCATTGATACTACTGCTATACAGGCAGTCCTCGACATCCGTACATAATGCGTTCCTGAAAACGTGTGTGCGGAAGTCGAATGTACGGATGCCGAACATAGATTTACATGTTATAGGGGGGGGTTCCTTTCCAGAGAGTCAAAAAATATTATAAAATCTCTAATTATGGTACAAATGTTCAGATTTTGAGCAGGGGCCTTTTAGAGACAATTGTCGATTTTATAATGTAGAGAGATAGGGCAAAATGCAATAAAATATTTAAATAATTGTACAAATAAACACTGCTGTACAAACAAATATGGCGACGCAGCAGAAACTGGTGGCCTGGTGGCTGCCAACCAGCAGCACTTGAAATATTCGTTCGTCTTTTTGCTGACGCATGAAAGTCCGAATTTGGCGTACGGAAGGCGGTTTAGGTGTGTCAATGTATAATGAATGAAAGTGCGTTTTTTTTTCATTAAAGCATTTTGCTATTTTCATAGTGTTTTGTAATATTGCCTAGTCATGGCCCCAAAGAGAGTGATGATTGAAATAAAAGAAAAGTCGGTAAAAAGAGCGAAAAAAGTGATAAGTTTGGAGAAGAAAATTGAAGTTTTAGATAGGTTTCATCAGTTGGTAAATTATTTGGTGTGACCGAGTCCAAAATAAAATCGATAAGGAAAGTGAAGAAGCGATTAAAGCTAGTGTTGCAAGTGGTACTTCAACGAGTACAAAAGTGTCTTTTGTATCTAGGAATCCATATATACAGAAGACAAAGAAGGCTTTAAACCTGTGAATCGAGACCCAAACATGCAAGAAAATCTCATTGAGTTCACTTGTCATTCGCGAGAAAGCCAAGCAACTGCACAATCATTATGTCTCAAATTGTTTCGCAGTCTGCTAACAGGATATCGCCAACATCATCGAAGCATGTGTAGATCAGTTCCTTGCTCTTTAAAAAAATGTGGCGTTTATTCAGAATACCACAGTACGTATTGTATTATTATATTTGTTCTTCGCCTTCACAACTGAACACACACTCAACTGCCTTAAGTCCAATGAGTGTCCGATTGAAGCTAAAGATTCGCCGCTTTCGGCACGCCATCTTTGTTTTAATCGTGTTCAGTTTATGAGTCCTACAATTCTCTTCACTTTTATTAGCACTTTCAGTTTTCCGTTTCTCACTCATGTTTATAAAATAATCGGTTTAAAATGCACAAACATAGAAACATTGCTGTACGTACAAACAAAGATGGTAACATTGCCGAGACTGAATAATAATAATAATGTATTGATTATTAACCGACTTCAAATTTCAGTACAATATTAAAAAATTGGTACAACATACATTGTACAAACTTTCTCATATATAGGTACTAAAGTGTCGTTTAGCTATCTTTAGAAAATGAAAATCGTATGAGCCTGTTTTTATAAAATCCAATTTTTGTTAAAGTTGCCCAAGAATAAACTAGCCTTATATTCATTCATTGAGAAAAATAAAATATGTAGTATTATTTTAGATGTATACTCAAGTAACTGTACGAAATTTGATCAAAATCGTTATAGCCGTTTTTGAGAAAATCGAATTATTGTTAAAGTTGCCTAGAATAAACTAGCCTTATATTCATTTTTTTAGAAATATGAACTATATAGTATTATTGAAGACGTAAACTCAAGTGACTCTGCGAAATTTGATCAAAATCCTTAAAGCCGTTTTCGAGAAAATCAGATTGTTGTTAAAAATGCGTAGAATAAACTACTCTTAATTATTGATCAATGTCAACCATTTCTATGTATACCCTGCTCAGTATGATAAAATGCCTAAGTACGAGATTTCATTCATTTTTGTTCTACCGTCTAGGTTCCAGAGCCAGTAACAGACAGACAGATGGCATTGCAAAAACCACTTTTTCGGATTCAGCGACACCTAAAACGTGTATTTCCATAAAAATCTCGTGGTCGAATTTTTTTGCGAAAACAATACTTTCTCGATACTTCGTATGAGAAAGTAAAAACATTACACAGAAATCTTACATTACATATAATACGTATATTATTACGTAGCATATTTTAATTTATTAAAAGTGTTGGCTTGGCTGACAGACAGTGCCATTATGTGATAGATCGAAACGTTTTATTGTCAGCTGACGTACGAAAGTTCGAATTCGGCATACGAAAGGCGGTTTAGGGACGAGAATTTATAATGTACGAAAGTATGAATTGTATGAATGTTGAATATACAGATATTTTGAAATTTATTTCTAAAAAAATATAGTGAGCTCAAACTACAGTAAACTCCCAGTTATCCGGCACTCATGCAACCGGAATTCTCAAGCAACTGGCACCTCCTTCCTCTCGATTTTTTATCACATCTAGTTCGGAATGCTACCGATAAAATTTGCATTTTCAGCAGTTGCAATACACAATTGTGGATGTTTCTTGAACTCGGTGTTTGTGTTAAATAAAATATTTCATATACCCTTTTTAAATGCCTCCTAAAACTCCAATATGCACTAAAGGTAATAAAAGGAAACGGGTTGTGCTAACCATGCATTGTTTTATCATATGTGCCTTTTCCTTTCACCGGAGAAATGTTTCTTTTATTAATCTTGTAAAATGGGCAGAATTCTTCGCATCTTTCGTTCCACCTTCATTCTTTCTAATTTCCTTCCATAAACACTTCCATATCCTCTTCTTCTCTCCTTAACCTAACCTTAGAGAAAAGCGAGAATCGCAATGCTTTAATGAAAGAGTTCAATGTCGGTTCTTTCACTATTTATGACATTAAGGCAGAGAAATCACAGTTAATGAAATTCTTTACATCTTCTGAGAAAACTAAAAGATTTGAATATCAGCATACTCTTCATAAGCCGAAACTTGAGCAATTGGATATTGCTATTTATGAATGGTTTTCTATAAAGCGTTCTGTGGGAGCCCCTATTTCTGGACTAATGTTGATTGAAAAGGCCAAATATTTTTATGAACAAATGAAGATTAGTGAGCCGTGTGGATTTTCAGATGGACAACTAACATGTTTTAAGATTAGACATGGCACCAGACGTCTAGATGATTCGTGTGATAAAAAAATCGGCTGACCAAGAAGCTGCTGATAAATTTTGTGAATTTTTGAAACACTAGTTAAGGAATATATAACTATCCAACATGTTTAATTGCATTATTTTAATATTTACTAACTGCACTGTATGTAATGGTGTCATGATTGGGTATCACTATTCGCTTCTCTTATGTTTAATATCAATTTGCCTCAAGAATTTCTGCTAATACATTGTGTTGGGTGTGGATAATTTCTCTCCTTTTCTCAGACAAGGAAAAAATTTATTTTGTCATAAAATCCTAAAGGTTAGACAAAGTTAACCCTTACCTCGCATTGTTATTAGAACAAAAGAGAAGTTATAGCAATAGGCATACGATAAACTCCATAAGATATAATGCAGTTATTAAATAGTTAAATATTGCAATTAAACATAATGAATACTTGTATATTTGAGTTTCATTACTTTCTTGAATTTCAAGGAATTATTTAAGAACAATTGAGTCGAGTACTAGGATAAAGATTAGCAATTCCAAGGTGAATGTATAATTCGGCACTTGTTTCTTATTTTGGTATCCAAATGCTTTATGGAAGCCTATCCAATAAAACCCTCAAGCAACCGGAATAGTCACTTAACAGGAAATCCAAATTCCACGGGCATTCCAGATATCTGGGAGTTTACTATATATAACATTAATAAAATTCTTAACACTGTAATCATGAAAAGTTGTTCGTCACCTTCTATACATCATACATTATAAATATCATAACTAAAATATCGTAATTTAATTTGAATTGTGATATGTCATTTGTAAACATTTATTATGACATACTAAAGTTCATTTAATAAGGAAAATGTATAGCAATTACACAAGAACACTGCCTAAATGTTCTACCATGAATATCATGACTATTTCAAAAAATTTTGATGCTTTATCCAAAAAAACAAACATTTATTATAACATACTAGCATTCATTCAGTTAGGAAAAATGTATAGCAATTACCTGTAGAACACTGCCTAGATGTTCCACTATGAAAAGGCATCCAATAGATATCAAACCAAGGAGTACAACCAGCCCTCGTGCCAATATTGATTTCCATAAACCTGTCAGCTCACAATGACAAACAGATTCCATTAAATCTGTCATTATAACAGCTGTTGTTGAGTTTAACACAGTGGAGAGAGAACTGAAAATAAAATTGGAATTACCATCTCATAGTATCATGTTTTCAATGAACTATTAATCAAAAGAAAATCTCTTTTGTTTGACAATATCATAGAGTTGAAAGTAAATGTAAAAGTAAGCTCACCTAAGTGCTGCACTGAAGACACCAGCAATGAAGAGCCCAGGTATTCCCAGTATATAATGAGTAGTTTTCATCACATATAGTGGTAATAACTGGTCTTCTGCTTTAATCATCTACATAAATAACAATGAAAGGCAAAAATAAGGAAAATAAATTTGAATATTCTTAGTTACAGACTGAAAAATATGGATTTACCCTTAGCATGCCAATGTCACCCTGAGCATCATGAGAAAAATCTGTTAAAATTACCATCCTTGCCCATAGTGACTCCTAGTTTTACGTCATGAACTCTACAATATAGCCAATAGAGGCGAATGTTGTATTTTCAGTGGTCTGTAGAGAGTTCAAGCTACGTATTTGCCAACTAACACACTATTTCAATATCTCAAACATAAATAACGTCTTTTTGTCATTTGTCACTCAGCACTAAAAGGGCTAAGTATTATCTCAGATCAAAAGATACCTTAAAATGTGTAAATAAAATTAAATGTTTTATTACATCACAAAATTAAAATTTTGTCAGTCAGATTAATAGTTCTATAATGGTTTATCCCAAATTTACTTTAAGGTTTAGAACATCAAATTTCAAAACCAGCTTCCACTAGGTCCAATATTCATGGTAAACTTAAAAGCTAAAAGTTAATTTTCCAATATATGATAGAAGATGGGTCTGAGCTTACTGTACTAGCACTTGTTTTGGTTCATTTATCTGTAAGAAGAGCTTCATAAAAACCAAAGATAGTTGGTAGGTATTTTAAAGTTATTTTTAGATTTATTCTGTACTAGCGGAAGTGCTTGTTGAATTTCAATGGAGTTAGTGAAGCTAAAACTTAACCCCAATTAACATGTAAACATTGCAAGAATATGATAGTATACAGTTTAACTATCCAATAAAGCAAAAACAAAGATAATCGATCCGTATTTACTAAATATGGACAGAGTACAGTACTTTTTTCAGTGACTTTATGCTTCTGAAAAATCGTGTACTCCTTTTGCACTACTTTAAAAAGGCAGCACTTTCCGTCAAGGAGTTTTTAGCGAAAAAATTGATCATGGCCCTGGTACACCCTGATAAATCACCAGATTTCGCTCTGTTTAACTTCTTCCTCTTCCTACCCTGAAGAATCACCTCAAGGGATCACATTTTGATAACATGGAAGAGATTCAGAAGGTTATAACGGCTGTTCTAAACAACTTGCAGGAGAATGACTTCCCGAAGTGCTTCGACAGTTGGAAACAACACTGGAATTCATATATAGCTGAAGGAGGGAACTACTTTGAAGGTGACCACTGCAGTTGAGAATAAAATTTAATACAGTGCTGACTGTAAGTACAGTCTTGTTATTTTATTGTCAGACCTCGTAATTTACGTTTACAAAAGCACAATGAATGTTCATGAAACTTAAATGTGATTGGTGTAATTTGAACCAACGGATGAGCATCATGCAATAAGATGACAAACTGTACTATATTATAGATGCGAAGTTCCATGATGATATCTTCAAAGGTGTGGATTTGTATCAAGAACAAACAATCTGAGTTTCACTTACATATATAAAACTATATAAAAGTAATTAGGTGTTCTATACTTATAATTAATATATGTATAACCTGTATCATCAATAATTTTTGTTGTTTTCTCCTTAATTCACCCAAAAAGCGAGAATCTGATGCCAGGTAAGTACAGTTTAATTTCCAATTTTAAGTGCACAAAGTGTCACCAGTGTATAATGCACATCCCTACCTTATGATCTGAAAATTTTATCTTCAAGCTGCATGTTATACACAAGTACTATATACAGTAGGTAGACTGACTACCATAATTTTCAGATTATAATACACACCCATGTTTTCACGAGTGAAATGTGAAAATTGTCTTATCACCATGTAAAAATGATCACTGTAATTTTTCACTTGGTTATTAGCAGTATTGAGACAGTTCTCGCCTTGCCAACAAGCAAGATATGTGCAAAAGACTTTATGATATAAATGTGGCTTTTAAAAATATTGCCTCAGAAACTTATTTGATGGTTCTGAAGACATATAGAATGAGGATTTCACCAAGGTAAATAGTGAGGATGAAGACAATGTTCACAGTGACACCATTTATGCAGACAATGAGAGAGAACACAAGATTGCCGACAAACTATTTGAGGACAGTGATAAAGAATTCCAAGTTTAATGATGACAACAGCTAGAAGTATTTAAATGACTATTATTATTTTTGGTTAAAAATATTTTAAAGCAATGCTATCCTAATGCAATGACAAGTATGATTTATTTATTATTAGTATTAAAAATGCATCCAAAAATAGGAACTATACATATGAATGTATAATACTTTTCATCCATTTTTCGTGAAAAAAGTGTATTATATATGGAAAATTATGGTAATTAATATTAACATTTAGAATATTTTAATAACATATTAAATACCTTTGATGTTAATGGATCACAGTCATGATATGTGGCATAAATAAGAACTCCAGCAAAACAGCAGAATGACACAAAAATGAGGATGCCAGCTGTGAACATGCCCATTGCTCTGTATAAAATAAAAATAAAAAAGAAGAAATAAGTGCAATGCGCCAATAATATAAATCTAAAGATGGTTACTGTATTTTTTACAAATGTAATGCAACTAGAGATACGGAAATATGCTTATAGAGCAAGGATTCACATTACCAAATCAGTAGATTTATAGGTATATGAAATATATAAATAAAAGATCGTGATTGAGAAAAATTCAACTTCAAGATTTTGATAAATATGCACATTTTAGGTGCCAGGGTCTGTAAAAGTTGTTTTGCAATGTTGCCTGTAACATGTCATCTGTGCTTACATATTCAGAAGAAATTTTGTATCTATGCACGATATTGTCCATAACTGAATTTTTTTAGAAGAACCACATTGGTTATGGGGGGTACATTATTATGACCAACATTCAAAAATGTGAATTTAGACAAATTTGGTTCAAATGATTTTGATTATAAAATTCATCCAGTCTTGGAGCTTACTGTCAAGGAAAATGCTAAATAAGCCATAAACCTTAAAAATAACTTTGTATATAAAATCCAATAAAATAAATTGAGTTAATGTAAATTATCAAATGGTAAAATTACAAATTATAAAAAATATTTTAAATGATCTAAGAAGTAATATAAAGATATTGTGCTAGAATTTTCTGGTGAGATGAAAAGTATTCATGCATACTTTATCAAGCAAATACGCAAATAGTTTTAGCAATTATATGAAAGTACGAAAGAATATCTGAACTTTGATTAAAGGCTTTCATGAGGGTTACAGCATGAAATTACCATATTTAACAGTTTACAAGTAGATGTCAATTTTTTTGCTTGAAAATTTGTTTAGGTATACCTATAAATGCTCTGCTAAATAAATTGTAGACACTGAAACAGCTCATTCGATATGGTAATCACATGCATTGGAAGATTAGTTGCATTAAATTACTATACTGCATCAATTGCCCAGAATTCAAGGTTTGCATTTTATACTTGGCATATAAACAGGGTCGTAGTGGCCACTTTTGGCATCCTGGGCAGAGGATTTTTTTGGTGCCCCAAAATGATGTAATAAAATGATAAGTGCATATTTTTAAAGAGGTATTTAACTGAAATAAACAATCATTTCTTTTAAGAGTTATTTTTCAGGCTTTACTTGTGGCAAACATTGATTATGTCATTGAAATCTATATTTTTAAGTTTATTCAATAGATAAGATGGCTAACCAAAAAGTCTTTCATTGGTGACCGTATGTAATTTTTGAACAATTTCAATTTACTAAAAGAATGCTCTCCAGTTGAAATTGATATGACGAACGCCAAGAAAATTCTCATAAAATTTTCCACATTAGGAATAAATTCCAATCTTTCTTTCTCTGTAATGTTTACACTTTTTTCGAAGGCAGGGGGTGTTCCAAATTGCAAACTTCTTCCATTAACTCACGTTCATCCACATTGTTTTTATTACCTACTAGCAGCAGTTTCACAGGAATTTATCATTTTATCTTCGGTCATATTATATAACGTGCAACTTAAAATGTTCTGTTACTTCAGGTATTGAGGGGTGCTTCAGTTTCCATTGTGTCATGAAATTTCGTTTTTCTTTTTATTATTTTCGAGAGCACATCAGGTATTTTTCATCGCAAAATTTCTTTGCCTCTTCCATATAATCTTCCAGTCTTGAATTGAACTTTTTATGTCTGGCACCAAATCGCAGATCATGTGAACAGCTCTATCCATAGTTACATTAGCACCCTGAAGTGATTCAGTGAGGTGGTTGATTTTCTGGAGACAATCCTCCCAAAATAACAAGAAAAATATAAATATCTGTTTTAGCAAACTTTCAGCATCTCTGCATTTATGTTCATTCTTTAATTTTATTACCACCATATAAACTTCCTTCAATTGTAACCCCAATGAATTCACAGATGACCATCGTGTTGTGCCATGTTTTTCCAATGTCACCTTTAAGACCTCTATTAGTACAACCCATCTCAATGTGGAACCAGTGAAATAAAGGAACAGTTTCTGCACCTTCGCAAAAAATTCCCTAATTTAACAGTTAGTTTTTTCAGTGGAACGATAACAAGCTACGAGGGTGAGTCAGAAAGTATCCGCAATGTATTTTTTAAAATTAATACAAAAACAATAGAGAACTTAGAAGAGTATCATTTTTCAATATAGTTCCCCTGCTTTTCAACACACTTAGTCCAAATTTGCACAAGCTTCTGTATGCCCTCAGAAAAAATGTTTTCAGCTGAGTGACAAGCCACGCGTGCACCACTTCCTTCACTGTAAGCATCACTTTTCCTGCTGTTGGTTGAATTCTGAGCGTTTTTTTGACCGTCGATTTCGGATGTTTCTATTCCAAACTCTGGCGTTTACTCTCTGGCTCGTAGTGGTGGACCAATGTTTCGTCCCCAGTGATAATGTGTCTCAAAAAGGCATCACCTTCTTTATGATAGCGGTTCAAAAGGCATAGGCAGATGTCCAAACAGTTGCACTTGTGCTCTTCTATGAGTTGTTTGGGAACCCATCTCGCACAGACTTTATGAAAGTCAAGTCTGTTGTGGATGGTTTCAGGGGCAGAATCATGACTGATATGCAGGTGATATGCCACTTCATCGATAGTCACCCGTCTGTTATTCAGAATCATGGCGTGGGTCGATCAATGTTCTCATCAGTAGCAGACATGGAGGCGCCCTGATCGTTCTTCATCAGTGACACTTATGCGACCATTTTTGAACATGTTAATCCAATCGTACATACTCCGCTGTGGCATAGCACTGTTCCCATACTGTGCTGAAAGTCTTCGATGGATTTCTGCCCCTGGTACACCTTCAGTCCACAAAAATCGAATCACTGTATGCTGCTCTTCTTTGGTGCATATGGCAAGTGGAGCGACCATGTTAACACCACTACAACGACATGATAACTGACCATTCAAGGTCGAAACCACACCAAAATTAGTAGCGTAGCCAACAAAACAAAAATTTAAAAAATACATTGAGGATACTTTCTGACTCTCCCTTGTAAATTAAGCGAATGCACTGTACATGGTATGAAACGTGCAAGAGGGTTATGTTTGCAACTGTTTAATTTATCGGTCATATTAGGAGCATTTTCATATGATTGAGCTATCATATCTTGTAAATCTAGTACATTATTCTGTTCTAACTTTTGGATTATTTCTGAGGTGATTTCTCTCTCTTTTTTGATTTGACAGCAATAAAATCAATAAAGGCCTCCTCAATAATTACTTTTTATCGACAAGCTGGGCGAAAATTCTGCTCAGCTAATGCAATGCAATAGGGCGCACACATTTTTGGGGAGGAGGGTAAATAAAAGAAATTACATTCAGAGCGTAAAGAGTAGAGGCAGACTAAAAGCCGCCAATTAAGTTTGCACACGTTCACCTATGGCTTGGTACAGTCATGGCCCTTCAGCTGATCCTCAGGTTGGCCGTTATAAGTTTTGAAGAGATCGAAAAAAACAAAACTGTAGCCACATTTTATCAAGTGTATAATTAGACTTCTATTTGGCGCCCCATTACGAAGCAGCACCCTGTGCACGTGCCCCAGTTGCCCCGCCCTCACTACGGCTCTGCATATAAGTAAGGTGACCATCTGTCCTGTATTTTACAGGACAGTCCTGTATTTCAGGACCTTGTCCTGTACATTCTAAATTATTATACAGGACACCCAAATGTCCTATTTTTCATTAACTGTCCCATAAAAATCATGTATTTTCTAACATGAAAAAGTTTTAACAAATATATTGTAGTAAGACAAACATCGCGAAAATTTCTTATATTATATTCTTAATTTAGTTTAAAATTCAAGCTCTTGTTTCTATTTTTATAGAAATACAATGATTACATACCAAGTTATTCTGAATGTCAAACATCTGCATGTTGATTGGCATATGAGTATTTATATTTACATGACAATTTTTAAAAAATGCCCCCTAAGAGAAAATGTGATTTTAATAACAATTTACAAAGGAAATATCTCTACATTAAAAAAACTATTTCCAGCAGCGACGCTAAATGTGAGAAGCAGACCTGTAGTGAGGGCAGGGCAACCAGTGCACATGCCCAGGGTGCAGCTTCATAAGGGAGTGCCAAATGGAAGTCTTATTATATAGTTGATAAAATGTGGTTACAGTTTTGTTTTTTTGATCTCTTCGCAACTTATAATCGCCAACCTGAGGATCAGCTGAAGGGATATGACTGTACCAAGTCATAGGTTAACAGGTGCAAAATGTGGAACAGGATCTAGAAACTTCCCAAGGGATGGGGGGGAGGCAATTACTGACTATTTTTCCATGGGGTGGGGGTTTATACTTTCTCCATATACGTATGTAGTATAGAGAAAGTATTGTTTTCATGGAAAAATTTGAATTCGAGATTTCAATGGAAATACATGTTTTGAGGCCCTCTGAACACGTTTTGACCGTTTTCTCGCTGATGTCTGTGTATGTCTGTATGTGTGTGACAAATTTTGAGGGCGCTCTAACTCGATAACTATTCATCAGATCAACATGAAATTCTTTATTTGTGATTTTATATATATTCTTAAGATTTAAAAAGATTTTGATAACAATTGATCAGCTGGAAGCGGCGGTTTACTCCTCTCAAATTTTAGTTTTTCTTAAATATTTTGCTTAAAACTGAATTTTTGTTAATACACACACGCACGCACACACAAACTCACCACACACAAACACACATACACACAAACACACCACACACAAACACACACACAAGTTGTAGATATTATTTTTTTCTACAACTATTGTTTGAAATAAATTTTCATATGAGGAATATTTCAAGAGATATTCAATTTTCTTTGAAATTGATGGTTAGTGGGCAGCTCGTGCATGTGGTAGTGACGGCAAAGATGAATTTACAAAACAATTGAATTGCTAGCACTGAAGTAAGTTGAACTGTTCCTATCACCATATTTATTTTATTTTAGTTGACAACTTACCTATAGAGAAAGTCATGTGTTGGACACATCAATTTATTTTGATTTGTACACAAAATCCTTGTCAACATTATTTTTATTTTTTTAATACTTATTTTTAATAATAAAACATGGAACAGGATAGAATAGTATGATAATTATCAAAAAAGTACAATTTTTAAAAAGTTTATATATTATCCTCACAAAATATGTACTTTGATTCCCTGATCATAATGTATGAATGATTATATAAAACTATAAGGGAATGCCTTATTGCTGTGATTTTTCTTATAACATAAAAAGAAGCAAAGGTCTGCAATGAATAATGAAAAATAAAATTCCCCTTTTGCTACCCCTAAAGAATATCCAAGGGGGAGCGATTGCCCCCCTCCCCCCTTTGAATCAGCTGCTGATGAGAGCTCAATCATATGAAAATACTTCTAATATGACCGGTAAATTACACGGTTGCAAGGAAATAATTTTAAAACATAACCCTCTTGCATGTTTCATACCATGTACAGAGCATTCGCTTAATATAGCTTTTTATCATTCCACTGAAAAAACTAGCCATCAAATTAGGGAATTTTTTACAAAGGTAGAGAAACCTTATTTTGCTGTTTCCACACCAAGCTGGGTTGCATTCATAGAGGTCCTTAAGGTGACATTGAAGAAACATAGCACAGTGGTCATCAAGAGCAAATGCTGTGAATTCCTTGAGGTTACAATAATTGAAGTATATAGGGTGTTAATACAATTAAAGAATGAACATGAATGCACAGATGCTGAAGGTTTGCTAAAATAGATTGATGTGCAATTTACATTTTAATTGTTATTTTGGGATGATTGCCTTCAGAAGATCAACCGCCTCACTAAATCTCTTCAGGGTGCCAATGTAACTATGAATAGAGGCATTGGCATGATCCGCACTTTGGTACCAGACATAAAAAGTTCAGTCATGACTGGAAGAGTATATGGAAGAGGTAAAGAAATTTTACAATGAGAAAGGCATATCTGCTGTGCTCCCAAAAATTAGAGGAAGAAAAGGGAAATTTCATGACACGGTGGAAACTGAAGCACCCTCAATACCTGAAACAACAGAAAATACTATCCACGATGTAGTATATCAGGCAAAAAACTCTCTTTACATCTCTATATGAAATTGATAATGATTTAAAATTTTTAAGTTATGTTTTATATAATATGACTGAAGGTAAAAAGTGTAAAAATTACACAGAAGGAAATATTAGAATTTCTTCATGAATATGAACTTTTAAGTTCATTTCCCAATGTGGAAACTTTGCGGAGAGTTTTCTTGACATTTGCCACATCAATTTCAACTGAAGAGAGTTCTTTAAGTAAACTGAAATTGATAAAAAAATACCTATGATCATCCATGAAGAATCAAGAGACTTTCTGGTCTATCTTATCTATTGAATTTGATGCTGCTAAAGATATATATTTCAATGACATAATCAATATGTTTGCTGCAAGTAAAGCCTGAAAAATAAATCTATAAAGTGATTGTTTATTTTAGTTAAATAACCCTTTAAAATAGATCATCTTGGGGTGCCAAAAAATCCTCTTCCCAGGGCACCAAAATTGGTCACTACAGCCCTGGTGAGAAGAGTTTTTCATCATTTTCAGTGACTATTGGTTTTGATGTTCTGTATTTTCAAGTCAAAATACAGGACATTACTAAATATGTCCTGTATTTTGACTTTCAGAAAATGATCACTTTACATAAGTTAATCTTGGGTTTTTCGAAGATTTTTTTATCGACTTATAAGCCACAATGTACAGCATTTTGGAATTGAATCATATAACAATGAACCTCATTGCAGAGTGATCTCATTGTGAAAGACATATGTTACAGCTGTAAATTTATTTGTGTGGATACAATAAAATAACAGATGATGAAAATCCTATTTCTGGCTTAATAATTGTAATGAAAGGAACTTTTAAAAAATCTTGCTATGCAATTAGATGTAAAATTACTTGTTAGGAATAGTATGCTATTAGTTTTCTAATAATTATGATATAAAAGATAATGATAAAATAGAAAGACCATTGCATGATTAAGTACAGACTATTCCATACAGCTACATCATATAATGTAAAATGTTAACTATCAAAATAATTACTGTATTTTCCAGACCATAAGATGTACTTTTTTCCTTAGAAGATGCTGCCTAAAATTCT
This sequence comes from Uropetala carovei, assembly GCA_036926305.1. Lineage (NCBI taxonomy): Eukaryota > Metazoa > Arthropoda > Insecta > Odonata > Petaluridae > Uropetala > Uropetala carovei. Next base: position 2,642,069 of record JAXCHB010000103.1, on the reverse strand, counting down.
TTTACATCTTATAGTCCGAAGGTATAGTAGGACATCTCTCTCTACACAGAGATTACTTTGAGGAGAAAAAGGAAGCAGAATATCAAAGATATCTATATATTTTACGGTATTATAATGTAGCAAAGTCTTGCATTTTAAGGTATTACAGTGTAGCAAAGTCTAAGAAAGCATGCTACAGTCAATTGAACTGTGTGATGAAACATAAAAAGAACTGTTTAATAAGTATTGTTACCAAGCCTGCATTGCCAAATTAGCTCGAGTTTATCTCGTATTTGGCCCATTTATTTGTAGAACATGTTTCAGAGGTGTAGTGCGGTAATCAGTTTATTGTTTTTTTTGTAAATTCACTATTTAACACGATGGATATAAAACAAAAGTTTTTTTGTACACTGTGAACTTCAAATTAAACATGACAAATTATGCTAAAGAACATGGAAACAGGGCAGCTGAAAGATATTACATACCTCCCCCAACCAAGAAAATGATACCTGAATGGAGGAGGCAAAAGGAAGAATTACAGAAAATGGACAAGAACAAACACTCTTTTCGTGTAGGGATTAACGTTTCCTGGGTTTTTCTCAATACCGGGATCCTGGGACTCAAACAGTCAAATCTCAGGATCCTTCCATTTAAAGTTTGCAGGATCCAAATTAAACATAACTTAAGTAAATATGCTTTCATATCCCATTTACAGAATGTCTCTATTGTCTGTATAACAAAAGTTATTAATTTTTCAAAGTGCACAAGGATTTTATGGATGCCTTGTATAATGCATTTTTACAATTTTTGCTCCACACTAATGCGATTAGTTATTTTCCTGTGTAGATGTGTTTCTAAAGTAGATCATATTTCTTGTTTAGTAGACCGGGAACCCACTGCAAATCCCGGGAAATTCCCAGATGCATTTTAAGTATGGGATCTTGGGAAAACGGGATCCCGCTTGAGAAACCCTATTTTTGTGGTCATGATGCAAATGGCCACAGCTGGAAGAGGAGGTGAAAAACTGGATAACAAACCTCAGGAAAGATGAAATTTCCATGTTTATGAAAATGATCATTTTTGAAGCAAGAAGATTTGCGGTCTATTTCAGCATTATTGATTTGTTGGGACAACTTCTTGGTGCTATAGATTCATGAAGAGACATGGCCTAAGCATGCATACTCAAACTAGGATAGCACAAAAGATGCCTGCCGAGTACGAAACTAAGATTTTGGAATTTCACAAATGTATGGTTAATGCAAGAAGAAAAACAAGTTTGAACTTAGACAGATATGGACAAAGTTCCCTTGACTTTTGATGTTCCATCAAATAAGACTGTGAATATCAAAGGTGTGAAAACAATCAAGGTAAACACTTCTGGCCATGAGAAGACTGTTGTTTTATCATGTTGTGCTGATGAAACAAAGCTGCCTCCCATGTTAATATTCAAAAGAAAAACAATACCCAAAGGTTCCACATGGAATTTTCATCCATGTTCATCCTAAAGGATGGATGGATGAAAAAGGAATGAAGCCATAGCCAGAGAAAGCATGGTCAAAATGTCCAGGTGGCCTTCTGAAAAATCCAGCTGTTTAGTGTGTGACCAGGTCAGGTCACCTACAACAGAAGCAACAAAGAGGACGGTTGCAGAATAAAATACAGTTGTGATTCCAGGTGACCTTAGAAACCAATTGCAGCCTTTGGAGGTATCAATTAACAAACTCTTCTAAGCATTTATACACGAGGAGTGGGCCAAATAGATGCAAGCTCCCAATCACGATTTGAAGCAGCCTACCATTTCACAGGTGTGGGAATGGGTGAAAAGTTCGTGGCAGTTAATGGAACATGAGACAATTGTCAAGTCTTTCAAGAAATGTGGTATCGGCAATGCCCTTGATGGGACTGAAGATGATGATATTTTTTAAATAAGTGATACCCACAACAATAGCACTGATGAATGTGGCAGTAGCGAGGATGAATTTTTTGGGTTCTACAATGAATAAAAGCTATGAGAACCAATGCTGTTTTCTCGTGTTGCACTGCCATTTTGTTTTGTAAGTACTGGGTAGTCATAATGATGAATAGAGAAACCTAATAACCATGGTTATTAGAAGGTTTCTCCATTCATCATCATTATTTAACCATAAGGCTCATAATTCATATTTTTCTTTGAGTAGTTATAGTTTTAAATATACGGAATAAAATAAATATCCCAAACATTCACCTGCTAAAATCAAACTGCCTCTTATGGTCTGGAAAATATGGTAATAATCATGTGAAACATTTTTTAAAATATGTCATAGTTTATTCAATGTTTTGATCACTGAATTTAAAAAGATATAAAACATTTTCATTTTCTAAATTAAAAAAAACTTATACAGGCACTCCCCGGGTTATGTAAGCCTTGACTTATATAAACCCACACTTACTCAAAAAATTTTAGTTATGCAGAAAGTTTATGTTAACGGTTTGCGTAATCGAGCAGGAACTACATAGGTACATGGAAGAAGAACACAATGCGTGGGTGGTGATGCAGTGTTCTCAGTGTGTTCTACTGCTCATGTACATTTGCTTGTTCTCTTAACATGTGTTTCACTTTTGCGGAATTAATGTGTTGCCCTTGCAATCACGACTGACAAGCATCGCAGTGACAGTAAAACTGATAGTTTTGATGCTGATGCCTCTGTTTTAACTGATTACTTGTACTGTACTGATGCAGTAAATTATAAAACACAGAGCATCCATAGTCATTTTTGACTTATGCAAATTTCGGGTTAGATAACGGGTGCTGGAACGCATTCCTTACATAACCCAGGGAGTGCCTTTATATGATTTTCTATTGAACTTTGAAGTAAGCTTAATTTAGTGGCCAGCTCATCAAAAATGTTTGAAAAATTCATCCAGTTAATTAATTCCTCTGGAAAAATTTAGTATTAAAAAATTATAACTATAACTAAATGATAAAAATAATCAACATAATAAATAGTTTAATAATGAAACTATCAAAAGACAAACTATTAGACTCTTAAAATACTGTGGAATAACTTCTCAAAGGTTTTCTTAAAATGTTAAGAATATATAGGAAATGAAATTAGTAATTTTTATCATTTAAATTGGGGCTGTCCAACTGGCTGTCCGCGGCATGATTTTATCCAGCCCAAGGTACAGGCATGCCGGGCGGTTCATTTGTAGCTATAGAATACTGCTAATCTGCCTAAACCTTACCAGTCATAAAACATTTTTCCCTGCATGCCTCTTCTACCTTCCGAAGTTTTTATCACCATGTGCAAAAACGGACGGGGAAAACCAGGAAGACAAAAGCAGCCAAAAAATTTCCCCCTTACACCCATAAATAAGGGTAACCACTGTTTCTATATTTCTCTTGGAAATTCCCCCAAACCGACTAAGGGAGGCATGGACGATACAATAATGATGCACGTTGGGGGCTCATGCTTTCTGGCATACGAGGTCTGACAATAAAGTAATGACACTGATTCGAAAAAAATTTTTATTCTGTCTGTTGATCAATTATATTGTGGTCTCCTTCAAAGTAGTTCCCTTGTGACTGCACAGACTTACGCCAACGGTCCTGCCATTTCTTGTAGCATTTCTGGAACGCATCTTGTGGAATGTTGTTTAAGGCCTTGGTCACGGCCGTTTGGATGACTTCTGTTGATTCAAAAGGACGTCCTTTCACCACCGATTTGACTTGTGGGAATAAGAAAAGGTCGCAGGGTGCGAGATCGGGTGAATAAGGGGGCTGCGGCAGCACCATAATGTCTTTGAAGACCAAAAACTTCCCTACTGACAGTGCCGCATTGGCTGGCGCATTGTCATGATGGAGAATCCAGTTTTTCGCAATGTTTGGACGACCCCGAATGACTCGCTTTCGCAATCTTTCAAGAATTTCTGCATAGTAATGTTGATTAACTGTCTGTCCAGGAGGTACCCACTCTTTGTGAACAATGCCCTTGGAATCAAAGAAGCATGCAAGCATGCATTTCACTTTTGACTTGGACATGCGTGCTTTCTTGGGCCTTGGTGATCCCGATGAACACCACTGCGGAAAGCTTGTACTCTTGACATTGCCTCTTCCCCAAAAGCCTGCTGAAGCTTTCCATACATTGTGGTGGCTCCTTCACTGAGTTTAACACAAAATATGATGGCATACCGCTGCGCGATGTTCCGCGTTTCCATTTTCGTGACAAGGCGCACAAACATGTCCTCATTCGTCAAGCAACTACTCAAGACTGAAGGAACGCAAGGCGGTGCCACTTGGAGTAAGGGTGGGGGAATGATCAAGGTCAAACATGGTCTGTGGTAGCAGGCCACAGCATTGCCAATACAGCAGGAAAAAAATCAGTCTCATTACTTTATTGTCAGACCTCGTATACCCATCTTCACTCAAACAAAATTTCCCTATCCCCCTCCCCCACCCCAGTCCGCTCCACTAGTCAGTGTGGCTTTCAGCATATTTGGCCCCAAAGAAATTGGACAGTCCTAATTTAAATGAATATTTCTCAACAATGGAATTAACTTTTGGCATATTAAAATTTTGTAATCAAAATTATATCAGTTAGTATTGCATATGATCTAAAATTATATTTCACAAAATGATAACACAAAATATAATTATTTTAAATAATAATTTCAGAAAGATATCATCTATAAGCAAACTATCACAAAGTATACTGGTATGTTTGGTCCTGTTGATTTCCACAATAATAAACTTACATGGGGAGAACCCATACATGGGATCATGGATTTTGCTGAAACTTCGTAGATACATAGCGCTAGACTCCAGAATCACAGCCAACCCCCATTTTGGGCATATATGATTGGTAGTTTTTCTGCAAATTGCGTTTAAAGTTCACAATTCTGCAATGCACCAGATAATTACCCAAATGACCGCATAGGTAGCCAACACCAGCTGTAGTCGAGCTCTAGGGAGTTGGGCTAGAAAGCTGTAGGTCTGGAGTTTGCTTCTTCACGTGAAGTTTTACTCTGTGTCCGCTACGTACCTACAAAGTTTCAGCAAAATCCATGATCCCACGTATGGGTCCTCCCCTTGTTAGTTCCTTGAGAATTTTTTTAAGTGTGGTTTGTTATGATTAAAGAATCGATGTACAAATGTATACTGCGAAATGATAGCAAATAAATAAATTCTTCAATATGAAAGGTAAATAGTTATGTTCATTATTGTCATAAATAATGAAAGATTATTGGTTACTGTAGAAATGAAGTTGATCATAACATTAAAATTTTTGATGCAGTTAAAATTTAAAAGCCACATTTACCTGAAAGGAAAATAAGCCTTCTAAGGATATGCAATAATAAAATCAAAAATGTTTCTTATTGAACAAATATTTTTCAATTTTGAATTAGAACTAATACAGAATCATCTCCTTTTTTGGATCAATATAGCAGACTACAATCTTCCATATGAATAGTTAATATTGAAAAAGAAAACTTTTCATTCTCACTCTTTTGAAGCAATTTTTCCAACAAAATTAAGCACTTTTCATTGAGTCATATAGCAGGATGGCTAAACATTTCTAATGGTATGATCAAACCAAAATTTATCAATATACACTATTCACAATTTTTTCCAATAGAAATGTCCATGCATAATAAAGTTATAATAAGAACGGAATTATTTATTTGTTACCAATACCCATTTAGTCTATTAGATTACATTCATAGAGCTTATTTTCCAGGTTGATAATTAGTCCAGCGCTGGCCACAGAGGTGACCGGAGATAATAATTCTCAGATAAATTGTAAATAATAAATAAAAATACAACAGACTAAAATAATATATATAACAAAATATTGCTGACGCTTGTGCCTGAGCGAGATTAGGAAGAGCTAGGTATCGCTGAACCATGGTCTGGTTGACAGAATTGAAAGCCGTCCAGTAGATGTAGCCTCCAATCACCAGGCTCCAGAATGTGTGACGCTCCAGAGGATTTGGATCAAAACTGGAAGAGATGACCAGGATCTGAAAATGAGCACAGGAGTACACTGCCACTCAGAGTAGAGTAAGCATAAAGCCATTTATAATTGAAAACATGCATGACACACAACTTTAATAAAGGTCTTATCTGAAAAAATTCACCATACACGAATGAGGAATCAGCTTCATATGTGAGTTATATGAAAGTGTAGCGGAATAAATATGTGCATTTAAAATTTATAATGCAAGCCAAGACAAAATAAATGCTTCCAAAATTACTGTATTTACTCGTGTACCCTGTACACCTTTTTTTCCAAAATGTCATACATGAAGAATTCTGAACAGGTTATATAAATTACAAGTCTCGATAGTAAACCAAGCAAATGTTTAGGGTTTAAATACATGGTTTAACCTGCCATTGGTGCATCTTCAAGATCATGATAATAATAATAATAATGGGCATTTTGATGATTGAGATGATGTTATAGTTTTGTAATACCAAAAGTCTACCTTTTAAATGATTTTTAAGTTTATTATTGTTACTCAAAATAAGCAGTCATTAAAAGATGACTATCAATTTTTACCTATATGTCTGCTGGAATAAGTTGGCATCTGGTATCTGTGTTCACTGAATTCATCGTGAGCCAAGGAATATAATTCTGATAGTATCGGCATAAAGAGATCATACAATAAATTGCATCACCCAGGTAGGAGGGAGAAGATGCTTAACTTGGACTGAGCTTGTTTTAGGGAGAGGGAATCCGTGAAAAGGCCAACCTTTTTTTAAATCCTAGATGTCAACTTATTCCAGTATGAATTTATATTTTTCCCCTCCAAAATGGCCCAAATGGGTACATGCATGGTACACAAGAGCATGGGATCCACGAGTAAATATGGTACTTATTTAGCATAAAATAGGCAAAAATTTAAAAAAGAGTATTTTAAAGATACTTTAGCAATCAATGACTCAAAGGTGTCTTTCACAATAAATAACAACAGTTATGAAAAAAGACCTGCAGCTTTATACTTTCATGACTACATAAATACTATTCATCAAAATTGATAAAAAATAGTTGATAATAGCAAAAATTACTTCTCTTTAAATAAATCAATGCACAATGGAATAGGTAAAACAATTAATCAATAAAGAAATTCTTAAAATCTAATCTTGAAAAAGCACTTTTGCTTGCTACAGGGCACTTAGCAAGGGCAGATCCATGTGGGGAGGAGGGGAGGGGGGTAATCAGGAATGAAAAAATAAACTATTTAAAAATATCGTAATTCACATATATTTTAATACAGAAAAAGGAAATATATAACTTTTTGTACAGAAAAATGAATGTAGTAAAATGGTATAGCTCTCAGCTGACATGCTCTGCATGTAGGACGAGGTTTAGGGGTCAATTTTTTCTAGTGTTCAGAAATCTTGAGAGGGGTAATTACCCACTTTACCCCCCTGTATCTGCCCTTGGTACTTAGTTAGTGATAAAACTCCACTAATTATTTGTTCTAACTGAAAATTAGTAGAACTGATCTATTATCTAATTAGATAAGGTGCAACTTAATTGTCTTTAAAATTACCAGAAAAGCTAAATATGAACAAATATGGATTAAAATTTAAGTCACTTAATATTGTCAAGAATTATATCTTTATAAAAATTTGACATTTTACTCAAAGTCAGTTTTAGATATTGACAAAATATTTCAAAATACCACATAATGCTTAATGTAATGATGTTATCACAGAGTTCTGAAGTTGAACATATCCTCTACCTGTACTACTTCAAACAAGTTACATCACATGACTCATTTATTTGTATATACTATTTGGAAAATTACTTATCAGTAGTATCATCTAACTTTTTATTTATATTTAATGAGTTAATCTCCTTTGTCTTATACATGAAACTGCTAAATCATCACAGCATTTTAATTATTATTTAGGTATTAAAGTTGCCATGAATTCTATCAAAAAATCATTTAGAAGAGTTGCGATAAAGTACAAGAATTTGAGAAGAGTAGGTAAAGTTTGGATTGGAGAAAAATATGTGATTTTATGGATGTCAAGATTAAATGAAGCTCCACTATTCTATTTGCACTTAGAGTACATGAAAAAGTAAATTACTTTTTATTCAAAATTACACTTAAAAGGTCCATCATACTTTTATATGCAACATATTCATACAATAACAACAAAGTAATACTTGGTATATGTTTGTTTTTCATTTTTAATGACCTGAAACAATATGGTACAAATTAGTAAATTTTTGTGCAACAATTCCATAGTAAGGGTTTTGCATGCAAACTAGAAGGGCAGCTCAAATGAAAACAGCAAAAGCTGAATAAAAAATTATTTATTGAAGGTTCAGTTAGGGAACCATTTTACTTTTCAACATAAGCCTACTGCTCTTTAAATACACTTCCTCCATCATAAAACTAATGCCTGGATTCTATCTAACAAGGGGAGGGCATAACATTAATATTGAAATTTGTAAAACCCTTTTAGGAGGTGAAACTAAAACTGAAATGTCAAATATATCTCTCAGCGTTTTTGCCAATGGGTCTTTGTTTAAAAGATATTAACAATTTTAAATTCAGGTTTAAGCATGGATGAGTCATATGCCATCTACGTTAAGGTTTCAATCAGAAGCGGCAATAGCCAAATGGGTAGTGTGAATGTATAGAAATTGGATGGGCCAGGGTTCAACTCCAGTTGCCAGCATTTTTTTTCATAATGCACTCATCAGAGATAGTCTGAATATGTATTAATTATGTTTTTTGTATTTTTATGTTTTTTTGCATATTTTTTGTACTTTTTTGTCTTTTCTTATGTACTTTTTTGTACTTGATTTATTTGCATTTTCCATGTATAATTATAACTTGCCATTACTATGGTTAATTCCGTTCAGTGTTCCTCTTCTAACACACTTACTTCTACAGGAAGAGAAGATGCTATTAAAATGCATTCCCTGATACATTATCTGTTCGGAACTCCAGTCTTTAAAGACATGCTAATGTACGTGTGGTTTTCTTCAAAGCTGATTTTCACAAAGAATGTATTTGTAAAGGTCAACTAGGTGTGCTTTCCGAATGACGTACGTAAACAAAAATGCAAATGTGAAAAAGCAGCATTTATAAGATGTTCAAGGTGCAAAGAAACTTTGTTTCCCTCGTTTTTATGAATTGTATCATCCGGAATATTGTAATCCTTCAGAAGTACGTGAGATAGAAGAGGAACACTCTGATCGGAATTAACCATAGTACCGTATATTCCGGCGTATAATTCAACCTGGCGTATAAGTGGACCCCTGCTTTTTCACTTAAAAATACTTCTCATGAAAACGTTTTCAGACAAAATCAAAGTCATGTACAATCCAAGTTTTAACAAAACATAAATAATAATAAAAATATATATAAATATTGATTAGAGTCTGTGCTATTCTTCTTAAGCATTCCATGTGACAGATGTTTTAATTTCAACCATTAAGAAACATTTGTGGAGAGCTTCACCCACTAAATAAAGTTTCCTATAATTCCTTTGATTTCAGCTGCTAATGATACTATCAAAATGAACTATACCTAGTTATCGCGATCGATCTCTACGGTGGCAAAATTCAATAAAATATCGCAAATGTATACCCCGCCCACCTTTTTTCCCAAAATGTTGGTCATACATGAAGATTTCTGACAAAGTTTTAAAAATTACGAGTTTCTATAGTAAATTCACTGCAACACGCTTGCATCTACGTTTCTACTCGCAAAAGACGAAGAATTCTACCAAGTTTATGCGTATCTACACGACCAAGAAACTTTTAGGGTTTAAATGCGCTGTTTATACTGCCATTGGTGCATCTTCAACATTGAGACGACATAATATTTTCATAATATTAAAGCTGTAAGTCTTAAGTTTATTATTGTTACTCAAGAAAAGCAGTTCTATCATTAAAAATTTACTATCAGTTTCTATCTACACTTTTTGCCTGAATAAGTTGGCATCTGGTATCTCTATTCGCCATATTCATCATGAGCCGCTGCTGCTCCTTCAACCCGGTAGAGAACCATAGTTCCTTCTAATTTTTTTCATCCATGGGCGGAATGAATATAGCTATGTGCACCTACATGATGGTAGTGCACAGATATGCACCGGAGTTGACGCGGTCCTGTTCCAATATATTCTAAAATACACACAATCGTGCGCGCTTGAAAAATTTAGTGTGCAGCACTTCAAAAACTGCTGCTTGGCCACGCAGTTATGCAGCTTAGAGGGAACCATGGAGAGAACACACCTAAGGGGAATCCCCACATTTTTTTGATTTTTTCTAATTTTCTGCCACCATAGACATCAACTTATTAAAGTAGGAATTTAATTTTTACTCCGTGAACTGGTCCAAAAATAGGGGTGCACGTGGAACACAAGGGTGTGGATTACGTGAGTAAATACAGTATTAACATTAATTATTATAAATCTTCTAAAATACCATATTTACTCATATAACCCGTGCACTCGTGTACCCCGCACACTCCTGTTTTTGGGCCGGTTCAGAGGGAAAAAATTAATTTGAGCCAGAATAAGTTAAGTCACCAATTCCCATTCCCTGAAACAAGTTCCGCTCAAGTTAAGCATTTTCTCCCTTCTACGTGACGCAATTTATTGGATGATCTCTTTATGACGATACTAGCAGAAATCTCCTCACCAATAGTCCTCTTTTGTTAACCCCTAAATTGTCTTTGTTGTAATAATATGCAACTTCGTCCCCACTTCACTGTTTTTGACATAATATTACACAACGATGCGGAACTTCACGAAATATTTGTTTATCTATGAACGGGAACTTCCCTACGTGGATGGGAGTTTTTTCACGTATCGTCTCTTGAGTAAATATTGGAAGGTTAGGAACAAACGAGTCCAAACATTTGAGATGTGGATTTCCATCTCCCTTTCGAACGATGAAATCTTTCATTTGCAACAAAATTTCACCACTCCGAATTCCTTGAAGCGGATGAGGGAAAAGGACCAAACTTGAACCTACTTATTCTCAAGCCGGCAAACCCTCAGTAGTCATTGGACTATAGTTATCAGTTAGTCGGCATATTCTTTCTGCCTAGTTTTGCGAGTTTTTGCCTGCAGCGCGGGCATAACTTACACGTTTGCTTGGTCGCATAAATACTCATATACTTCGTAGAATTTGATGTCTTTTATGAATATAAATGTAGACGCAAGCATATTGCAGAGAATTTACTATCGATACTCGCAAGTTATATAACCTGTTCAAAAATCCTCGTGCAAGACGTGCACCCCCTTTTTTTCCCGTTTCGGGGAAAAATATGCGCAGGGTACACGAGTAAATATGGTAAATGTCATAAAATGTTAATACTGGAACAGCTGATTCAAAATAGCGATCACCTCCACCGAAAGATCAACGGTCTTCTTAAATATCGATGTTATTTATTTGTAATTTAAGGTTCACATTTTTATGTTAGGCATATAAGTTGACTAAGTTTTAGGAAAATTTTTTACTACAAAGATCGACTTATATGCCGGAATATACGGTAATTGCAAGTTATAATTACACGTGGAAAATGAAAATAAATCAAGTACAAAAAAGTATGTGAAAAAAGACAAAAACATGTACAAAAACTATTCAAAAGAAAACAAATAAAAAAACAATAAAAACAATAATAATACAAGTTTACTAGTTAAAATACATATGCAAACTATTTCTGATGAGTGCATTATGAAAAAAAACGCTGGCAACTTGGATTGAACCCCCAATTAATAGACATTCACTCTACCCATTCTGCTGTTGCCGCTTCTGATTGAAACCCTAACATTGATGGTATATGATGCATCCATGCTTAAACCTGAATTTTAAATTGTTAATATCTTTTAAACAAAGGCCCATTGGCAAAAACACAGAGAGATATACATATTTGATATTTTAGTTCTAGTTTCACCTCCTAAAAGGGTTTTACGAATTTCAATATTAATGTTATGGCTTCCTCTTATAAGTATCTTTGGTTACTTTATGAGCCTTTCATGAATCTCATAGGCAAGGTGGAAATACTTTTCACTTTATGCTCCTTTGAGTGGCCCAATACAAGTTAGTTGTCACTTTAAGCCAGGTCAGGAGAGTAAGGCGGAGTGGGTAACACCTCACAATGCAGATATTTCGTCATTAATAATTCAACAGCAGGAATGTTAGGAATGACTACAAGATTGGTCTGGTCAACCAGAGGCACCTTCAAGATTATGGACTCAGTCATTAAACTTTTCTACCAATTCGTACATTCCTTTGTGATACATTCCTCACCATACACATTAACCACCCTGCCCTGTTTTTCACTAGGTTTCACTCCTTCTACATTAAAAAATCTTATAACTACCCTCATCTCAATATTGGTACAGCTTTCCAGACATTTGGCCATTCCGAATCATCAATGTATTAATGATCAACTGTCAAAACAAATAGCAATCACACTATGGGGAGCAAATTAAAGAAAATTAATTTTAAAATGTGAACTATTTCCAATAAAACTCACACTTACAAATAATCATTCACTTCTGCTGTTTTCATTTGATCTACCCTCATAGAAAATACTTTCTGCAGTAATTTGTGCAATTATGTTTTAATTATTTTCATTTAATTGATAGCTATTAAGAAAGTGCCTGCATCATATGAATCAACCTTTAGTAATAAGTACCATAAAAAATAAAAGTAATGCAAAATTAGTTTTAAATATGTCTAATTTGAAATACCTCTATATGGGAGGTGCATCTAAAAAAATAAGTTAATCTGAAGAAAGATAAAACTCAAGCATGAAATGTAAAGAGGAACTTACAGTTTCATATGTTTTGGAAGAGCCATTGATAGTTCAGCAATGCTGGATGTGAGCGTATTTCAAAATATACAAAAACAGATGGGTTTCCATGCAACTGCAAAGGATTTGATGGTGAAAGGCAAGGTGACTAAATTTTTTAAAAGTTACCTACTTCATGCCAATAAAAAAGGATCAGAAACCTGGCCAATAGGGAAGGAATGATAAGTCATAATCAAACTGATATAAATGATATGTTTATAAGCCAATCAGGGAAATAAAAATGTATAAAATTAAAAATGAACAAATAAAAGATATAGCAAGTAGAAAAAGCTATGAATAAATTGCAGGCATATAATTTTGGTAAGGAGAAATGGAAAAGATCACAAAAAATAAGTCTGAACATATGAAATATTGCAAGTGATCATGAGATAGGATACATGGTATGTGATAGGCAAACACTGACAGCAGGAGAATTAACTGATATGGGTTTCTGTGAATGGAATTTTGACTGGATGGAAGACTTAGAAGCTTGCTGATAAGCTGATCACACAAATAGAAAAAGTTTATGGAATAAGCATTAGCTTTTCTCTTCCATCCAATTAATTGAAGAACTTTTAATTTCTCCATTCATTTGAAGGGGCTACTTTTACCTTTCTATTGTGACCAATACATTATTGTAATTCTTTGCAGTTATTAAAATTTTCCTGTTATTTATAACAAATACTATTTGGATGTCAACATTTATTTACAAACACTTGGACAGATGTCCTAGATATAATGTGGCTGAGAGGCTCAACATCCAGCACCAAACCTATTATAATCTGCTGAAGCACATCTCTTAATAATTAATGATTTGTCTAATTGTTATTTTATTTTATACTAAACACAACCATCTCTTGTTGACATACATGCTATGTTGTATCATATATTTTTTCATTTAAAATGCCTAATTACAGTTTCTCCATTTCATATTGCAGTTGGAGCATTTTTCTCGTGTTATTGCAAAGATAGTAAGATTGTAAGGTTTTCTGAATTTGAAAGTTGAAAAAATTTTGCAGAAACAGAAATGCTAATTACTTTCTGAAAGTGAGTAACAGGTCTATCGAATTTTTCTATACTTTCAATAGATTGAATTGTTCACTATTCATTCACTCCTGAAGCAATGGCATGGCAAAGTTAACAGACTTGGGCATCAGGAAGAAAATCATTATGAGTACAGTCATGCCTTGTTTAGCGCAAAGGATACGTTCTGAACGGTCTTTGCGCTAACCAATTTTGCGCTAAACAAACCGATTATAACATGTACTTAGTAGTGATCAGTTCGTGGAATTGCAAGGTTCGCTAATGTTACTTTTTGTATTTATTTAATATTAATTATCATAAAAAATCAATATTAATACAATTTTTAATCTTTCCCAGCAGTGCTCACACTTATGCATAGATCGCTAGGTTCTGCGAGTTATCATTTTTGTCACTGCAGCGTCCACATGTATGCGTAAATTACTTATTGTATTTATGTGTGGGGGTATTCGCCATTTTCAATAATTGCATGAAATTCGTCAGGAAACTATAGCTGCATCTTTATCAGCGCTTGCTGATTCACGTGTAAAACGAACGCTATGTATATTTGCGTGGCGTTTAAAATTTTGAAATCAACCGGAACTGGCATGAAATGTTTCTGAAGAATCTCCACCCTCTTTTTGCTTTACACATTCAGACAGGAAAAGTACATTACTGCAAATTATTTCTTGACTAAGGGGCATGTATTCATTTGAACGCTTAGAATCAATCCACAACACTAGCAGTTTCTCCATTTTTTCAAGCATATTACTAACAATAACTGATCGTGTGAGTTTCTTCACAGTTACTACACTGGCTGCTTCAATGGAACTTTCTATTTTGTCTTTATTTAACAAAATTGTACGAATTTTAGAAGTTGTGAAGTTAAACTTACGTACAATATTGCTCTGATGTTCATCTTGTTCAAAACACCGAATCACTTTACCTTTTTCCTCAAGATTTATGCTTTTCCTTGATAATTTAGGATTATTTTCTACACTTTGACTGCCTTTACTCAATTTTCTCCTTTCTGCAATGATTTACTAAAATTATTTCCCCTATTTACTATTAAAATGTTATTTTGCCATAGATATTAAACAAAACCACAAATATGTCATTGGAACTGATTACGTGAAACTGCTTTCCTTTATTTTTTTAAGCAAATAAAAGCTAGCAAAAATGCACACCGTAAACGGTATTTTAATTTTGCAGTACGTACTATGCATAGAATATGTATTTTATTAAAAAATAAAAAATATATATATACCACGGGATTCCAATTGCGCTATATTGAAATTGCGCTAAACAACCATGCGCTAAACGAGGCATGACTGTACATTTACGGCCATTCAACTAACAGAGTTTAAAAAAATTAAATGTCTGCTTTAAGTTGGATACCTAATTTCACAGCAATATTTTTCAATTCCAGTTCTGCATGCCATAAGAGCAGATAAAATTCAACTTTTTGAAGTATGCACACGTAACCTTCACAGAAAAAATCATCGTGCTGGTAAGTGAAGTACATCAGCTGGAGTAAGACATGTTTAATCCATTTTTTAAAACATTACAGAGCTCAGTCCACTACAATTCTCACCTCTTACACAGTGCCTTTTGTTTTTGCACCAATTTACTGGTATGGTATTATCTGTAAAGTCCACCAAAACTGATTTTCTAAGTATGTATTTGTCACAACCCAGGATGGGTAAACAGGTTCATGAGGAAAATGTGAGTACTCAAAGCATAACTAATAGAAATACATCAAAAAATACAAGGAATAGAATGCTCTTATTAGACAAATGCCAACCTTTTAGAATAAATTTTTTTTAGTGAGTTAACAGAAGCTCAAGTCAGAACATTTTTTCCTTCGTGTTGCCTTTCTTTCCACTGGGTAGCAAGACAAAAATTCTGAAAAACACTATTGTACGAGTTCAATTAACTGGCTCCAAAAAATTAAAATTGAAAAAAATAACCACTTACTACAGATATCTCCAATATTTATAAATATGATAGGAAAATTTTTGAACTCCCACTGGCTATAATTAATGTAGAAAAAACGGGAAAAAGCTCCAGAGCCAGTAAAGTGTGTATCAGTCCAAAAATACACACTTACTGGCTCCAGAGCTTTTCCAATTTTTATACAATCATAAATATGTTATGAAAAACCAGATGCAAAATTTGACTACTAAGCAGCCATCATTAGTAATACTTGCTGTAAGTAGATTCTAAAAGAACCTACTACTACTACTAATTGGTAGCCAAAATTTAGTACAGCTTTGTTGTTGTATCTTTGGCAATGGCAGCATCAAGTGGTATGTATGTTATGTAATAACAAGGGAGAAAATTTATGTGTAAAACTATAACTAGCTGTGTAGGCAGTCAGCAGTGGATAAGGTGTTAATGTTAGTATTTAAGAGAATGAAAGATGCAAATGGTGAAGGATGTGATAAGGAAATATAAAGAAGAACTGAAAAGCTCTGGTGTATTGCTGAATGCAGGAGGTACTAGGACTGGTGAAGGCAAGCAAGGATGGCATAGTGTGTAAATTCATAGAAATAGTTCTGTAATGGATTGGAGGAAGGAAGAATACGAAACGGAAACCCCACCTCTAACAAGATATAACCCAACCCAGGGTTGGACTGGCCTGGTCAGATACCGGGAATTTCTCAGTGGGCCATCTCCGAATAGGCCATAACAGTTGCCTATAAATTCATATTGCTGGATTTTTTTAGTCTTGTTCGATAATATAATTACAAAATTTTGCTGCGTAAATTCATCTTAGGCTATGCATTGGGATGCCACGGGTCCAGCCAGAGCCATCTCATTAAAGCCATCAAGTGTAAATATACCCAATATGTATAAGAGATGCCCTTCTAATGTATATCTCTATTCTATGGTCCAATGTTATGTTAATTTGCTCGTGTGTGTCTAGGTTATATGATCTCACTTACAGTCTCAATCTTACTGGTGTAAATTCTGTCAACCAAGGCAGTACAGTATTTTTTTAAATTAATATACTTTGTTAAAGGTATAGGGGGCAGATTTGACTATGGCACCTAATCAGTTACCTCTTATAATAGGTAGGTACGTAATAAATTAAATTTTTCTTGCATATCAAAATTTTGGTTGTCAATAACCAAATACAGTACACCATTTTTTGCAGGACACACTTACTGAAAGTAGTACTGGTTTGAGCTAAAGATACACATCCCTAAATATGCCAAAAAGAATTAAAGTACAAGGCAAGTTGAAAAAGAAAAAAGAAGTGCTCATACAAGCTGAATTGGAAAAATATAAGATACTAACGGACGTTTTTGAATACCACTTCTCAATCAGGTCATTCTACAACTGTGACCAGCCAATCTTCCCTGTCTGGATGAGAATTTTGATACAAGCATTACACACGTTGTTGGTCCTTCTGAGTCATAAACACTCGATTCCACGATTGTAACTGGACAGTCTTTATAATCCTGGTCACCATCATCACTGATAAATGAGAAAGCAGACACTATTCTTGTCTTTGTTCCTGCCATTTCATTGACTTCAAAATGTCCTGGTAATTGTATGCTCAAAACCAAAGTCATTAAATTTCCAATTTTACTGGTAACCTTAATGGTTCTGCTCCTGCCACACTGTCATCCCTTTCTTCAGATGAAGATGAGGATATTGAATGTGAAAGTATTTATTTTTTGCACCCAAAACAGGAAAATCTAAATAATTTTCTCTTTCATCTGAAACAACTAGATTTTAATTAACAATTAACCTACAGATAAATATATTTTCAACAAGATGTTCTACGTTATCAATGGTTGACATATAATTCTGAGATTGAAAATTTTGTTTTTATGTCTTGCATTTTGCAATGATTGTAATTATTTGTTTATCACTGGATTCGATGTAAATAACACTAAACACATTTACCAGAGAATTTTGTAATATGAAATGTCTACACTTCATGGAAACTGCACCGAAACATACATTTTAAAAACTAATAACAGGGATCTGTTAAGTTTATTTACAAAAAATAAATTGGAAAGCTCAAAACGCAATCATCAAATTATGCACAGGATAATTGAAACAATAACTAATTAGAAAACATCGGCTCAGTTACAGAGGAAAGGCAAATGAGGCAGCATATACGTTACTCAACGAAAATCTTGATCAAGATAAAAATTCTTTAATGTAAAAGAATAACCTAACAGAGTGCTGCACGCAACAAATTTTCCGGGTCTATTTTGGTAGCCCCTGACTCAACCCAAGTGTATCAGAGAGGATTGAAGCAAAGTGCGTACAAGGGAATTCCAATGTGATCCAAGGAAGGTAACCCAAGCTGCCTTTTCTCGAAAATTTACAGCTTGGTATCAGAATGTGACAGCACCTCTATCAGCAGGAAATTGTATATCATGCCAGAGGATGAAGCAAAGCCCAAAATTTTATCTGGTTTTGTATCTTTTTATGGCTATTAGAGATACCTGACATAAGTACTTATTTTTTTCAATTTTAATTTTAAGTTCTTAAATGTGAAGATAGAGAAGGAGAAAAATTCTGAACTTGACCGGTCTCCTACTTGCTGGGTAGGTGCTAGAGCTTCCCTTTTTAAGATATTTTTTTAGTTTGTTTTTAGCCATAAGATGAGATCAATAATTCTTCTTTTTATCAATTATCCTAATATAAATATTTACATTTTTTTATGTATGCATGGTTTATTTCATTACTGTCCAATAATACTGGATTGAAAACTCCACTACCAGCAACTTTAATAGTCAGGTCTCACAAAAACTAAACCCAGATGAACTTTTAGTAATAACTGTTGTGCATGCTAATTAGACATATCTTAACCATGGAAACTTGTTTGGTCTCACAGGAACAGATAAAACATAGGCCACAAAATTTTGACATAAAACTTAAGATGATAAAATAGATCTAATATACTTACTTCCAAAGTTGCAACCGGCCTCCTTCTCCAGCTCTTCTCCAAACTTCCCCAACACCTCCCACATTAATGGTGCCAATCACCACCACCAGAATAACAGAAAAAAACATCAACAAGATTTGCAAGGTGTCAGTCCAAACAACAGCTTTCAGCCCACCCTGGAATATGAAAAGAAAACTTACATAATATACATTTTAGCAATAAATAATTGTGCAAAGAACTTTCTATAAAAAACAAACCAAATCAAAGAAGTAATTGATCTTAGGACTGAAATTACTATCAAGGCGCCACAATGAATAATTTATACACTTTACTAAAATGCATCTTTCCTAA
Source organism: Uropetala carovei (assembly GCA_036926305.1). Classification (NCBI taxonomy): domain Eukaryota; kingdom Metazoa; phylum Arthropoda; class Insecta; order Odonata; family Petaluridae; genus Uropetala; species Uropetala carovei. The sequence goes on along the minus strand of JAXCHB010000103.1, from coordinate 2,622,994 downwards.
TGTGGGTTAAATACATATTATCTGACTTCATGAGATAATATCGCATTTAAAAATGCATCACAAGGTCACACAAGAGACATACTATTTGAGATATTCAATCTAAACTTCTAATAGCTTTACAAGTTAGCTTTCTTACCACACTTGTATAGAATATGCAGACACCACAAACTATTGAACCTATTAAATGCAGACCAACCCCAGTAACTGCAACATAAGAATTTATATTATTTAAATAAATATCAATGAATTTCATACAAAATAAAAATAGCCTACATTCATAAACAATTTTCACAAATTACCTTGACTGAATGCTAAGGCTGGAACGTATAAAACAATAGGCAGAAATAAAAGCTGCAAAAAATACAAGATCGGTATTAGTTTTTAATTCAGCAAATAATCAAGCAAAAGGTTATTCTAATGTCTGCTTACAAAATTTAAGAAAACTGAATGTGCTAATATTTTATTGCCATTTTTAAAATAATTCTAGTTTTAGAGAAATAATTCAATATGAATTTAATGAATGCCTTAATAAAATCTGAGCAAATTTAAACTGGATTAGAATTAATTAATTAATATCAATATACTTTTGTCTTTTTGCAATAGCTTAACTAAAACTCTTTAAAATCTTTCAGATTGGAAATAATTCAATTACAGGCGACTCCTGAGGTTCGACCGGGATGCGTTCCTGAAAACGTGGTCGAATCTCAAACAGTCGAATGGCGAATGCCATTTTTCCATAGACTTGCATGTTATAATCAGGGATATGTTCCTGTATCTCGGGAAAAAATTATTAAGTCTCCCCTCACATTATATAAAGGTAAAATAACATTACTAATGTGTTAATACAACAATATTAAATTATGAATAAATTAAATAAAAAATATTTTATATGTATAACTTATTTTTTGTACTACAAAGGAAAAAATAAATTTTTGTTTATGATTATTTTATGTAATTTTAAAATCCAAAACAAATCAAATCCGCCTCATCCATTCCCCTGTTATTTAAATGGAGGAATGAGTAGTATTAGTATTTTACCAACAAAGTTAACGGAAGAGTGACGTGAAACATTCAACTTGTCGAGCTTCAAAGATTTTAACAAACGACTCGCACGAGCCGGACTGGGCCGGCTGCAGCAGATCCCTGCATACATCTATCTATACATACAACTATATTCATTCATTCATATTCTAAAGGCTAAGCCTTGTCGACGCAACCATTTGCTTCTCTCCTCTACTGCTGTCTTCAGTTTTTCATATCCATCACATCCCATTATCGCCTTGATGTCCTCTAAATAAGTTTTCCTCTGTCTTCCTCTACTTTTCTTTCCTAAAATCTTGCCTTCAAAAATGTTTGAAATCAACTCATTATGCCTTATAACATGGCCAACAAATTTTACTTTCCTTCTTTCCATTTCTTTTAATAACTTCCTTTCCTCATTCACTTCCCTTAATACTTCTACATTTGATTTCCTTTCAGTCCAACTTGTTCTTGTCATTTTCCGCCATATCCACATTTCCACTGCTTCCAAATGGGCTTCCTCATGTTTTCTCAAAGTCCAACCTTCACTTCCATAAAGTAATACACTCCATACAAATGCTTTTGCAAAAGCTTTCCTTATTTCAATATTAATGTGCATACTTGTTAATACATTCTTCTTGTTTTGAAATGCTTATTTTGCCAAGGCTATTCTTCTCTTTACTTCTTCCGTGCACCTGTTATCTTCAGTAATTACACAACCTAGATAAACGAACTGTTTTACCTGCTCAATTTTTTTTATTGTCTATCCTTATATTCGTTTTTATTTCTTTGTTACTCTTACTTATAACCAACACCTTCGTTTTCTTTACATTTATTCTTAATTCCCAGTGTTTAAGTATTTCAAGCATCACTTTATATCACTATATATCACAGTGAAATTAATAACTTGAGACAATATCAGTATTTGCACTTGCAGCCTCGCCAGTTTATTAAAGGCTATGCAAATTTGCCCTTCTCTTAAATCTGTCAAACCAGCCATGACTTGCACTAAATGGAGGCTCATCAACAGAAATTTCCTTCAAATCATCATACAGATCCTTAGCCTTTGCTCTAATCATCGCCTCACTAACAGGAATGTGTTTCTGACACTGATCATCTACCCAAAGTTTTAAAAGTTTTTCCATTTTAGGAATCACAACACCGCGCCTAGGACTGTTTATTGTTGTTATCAAATTACGTGAATTTATCACATCTTCTAGAATTTTCTCCTTCTGTTTCACATAAGTGCTAATAGTTGAACGACACATTCCCAACAATCGTGCGATTTCAGCATGGCTTTCACCTCTCTCAACACGCATTAAAATTTCTAATTTCAATTCATAACTATGAAACTATGAATCTTAGGCACTATTTTATTTGATTCATTTGCATTATCACTATAATATTTCCTTTTAGATGCCATGTCAAGTGATAAATTTATAAATCATAAAACTAATATAAAAGATAGTGTCACTTTTTCATGTAATGCTTTTTGAAGCTTAATATCTCGCAAACGACTGAACTGAATTTGATGAAATTTGCAGGATAGCATTATGATATAATAACAAAACGTTTTAATGTATCGAACTCGATTTCAAAGACCCGGGTTCGACTCCAGGGGATAATTTTCATTTCCTATAAGTTAACACGTAAAATCAGCTTTACGACGTGAAGGCTTTCATTCTATTTTAAATTAAAATTAAAATGATTTAGCCTACAATCTTTGGATATGAACCATTTTTTAAGAAAATATTATTAAGTTTCTTATTCTGTTCATCTTTTTCCGCCTACAGTTCAAAATTTCTCAATGTAAACGTTTAATTCACACAGTTTGAGGAAATCTTGCCATTTTAACGGGATGTTGCCTTGCCTACCAATTCCATTGTTAGACCTCTATATCATATTGTTAATTCAATCCTTATGGGTGTAAACATGCTTTGAATGCTTTTAATACGAGAGGGGGAGGGGGGGGAGAGGTAGAGGGAGAGCAAGAGGGAGGGGGAGAGAGGAAGTAGATGGGGAGAGAGGGGGGAAGATGGAGAGAGGGTGTGAGAGGGAGGGGGAGAGGGAGGGAAAGATAGGCAACTATTTTAAGTTTAACTAAAGATAGTCTGTCAACAACAAAATATTCCCTAGAAATGTTGTATATGACAAAATATTTCATATGTAAAAGTGCGATATACAGTGAAACCAGAGTTACACGTAACCCAATTATACGTAATACTCCTTTATACATATTTTTTGGTTGGTCCTGCTGAAACGCCATATGGTTACACGTATTAAAATACTGAGTTATGCGTAACTGACTTATATGTAAACCTCTTTTATATGTAGCGTTCATCCGATCCCGACAGCTACTTTTATCTCGGTTGTATGTATTTACGCTCTATAAGACCTCATGGTAGATAGATTCTCAGAATCCTCCCAGGGCACCGACATAGTTGTCATATAGGCGGCATCTGATGGCAGATTGAAACAAAATTTGATACAGGATGGCACATTTCAATTTAAGCAATGTCCTAAATCTTCGTCGACTTCCACACCGCATAGGCGGAGAGAGAATTCATACTATGTAACAAAAAAAAATGAATGGGAATTCAAAGGCAAAATAAAATCGCAAGACAATCTATCCTTAAGACTTGATACCTACTCTAGGCAGGAATAACTTATATGACAATGTTGCAAATTCGAGAGTCATTGGCTTCAAAGAAAAAATAGTCGTGCACTGGAAGCCACCATATCGGCAAGTAGGAACGGGATTTTAGTGGAATAAACACTCAGTGTGTCACGCGACACATTATTTTGTAGCATAATAAAACTGCCGCATTTTATTGGTCGCGAACATTCTCCTCAGTGGAAGAAGATTTCCAGTGTTCTTTTTCTCCTCAGTGTTTTGCCAGCCTTAAGTTTCTTTCACTTCAGTTGTTCACACACTCATGACATGTCTCAAAAAAGAAAAGGAATTACAGTGGAGAATAAAATGAAAATTATAAATGAGTCTGAAGAAAATCCACACATGTCAAAGAAAGAACTGGCTAACAGACTGAAAATTTCATATACGATGATGTGCACTATTCTGGCAAAATCCGACCAAGTGAGAAAAACTATGCAAGCGCTGGCCCAAATGTGCATAAAAGAAGATGTGTCCAGGAGGGAAGATATGCTGATCTAGAAAAATCTCTGTCGACCTTATTTAAACATGCATTGAGTTATACGTAACTCTGAGATATACGTATATTTCGTTCGGTCCCTTGAAATACGTACAACTCAGGTTTCACTGTATTTATTTTAAATGAAAATAATAATAATCTATCTATCTATATATAATTCTTCCATTGATATTTCAACGGGCATTACACTAGTAAATAAATACCTAAATTTAAATAAAATTACAGATAAAGTGAAATCAGCACAAATTCAAACAATTAGAGCAGGAATGATGATGCCATGTCAAGTGATAAATTTATAAATAAATAAAATAAATTTATATAAAAGATTTACAGAGAAAACGAGTGAAATCAGCACAAATTCAAACAATTAGAGCAAGAATGATGATGCCATGTCATGATAAATTTATAAATAAATAAAATAAATTTAAATAAAAGATTTACAGAAAAAATAAGTGAAATCAGCACAAATTCAAACAATTAGAGCAGGAATGACGATGCCATGTCAAGTGATAAATTTATAAATAATATAAATAAATTTAAATAAAAGATTAACAGAAAAAACAAGTGAAATCAGCACAAATTCAAACAATTAGAGCAGAAATAACAATGTCTAGACTGAAACTAAACCTCACGTGGTTGGGTGGGCCGAAAATTACTTCGCATAAACTAGTTCCTAATTCGACCGACCGATCGGCTGGGTCGAATAAGCAGCCTTCGACCGGTCGAATTCTTCATTTGGTCAAATCTTAAATGGTCGAATCTCGGGAGTCACCTGTACTTGATTTATTATTGTAATGTGCAGTAATATTTTTGGAATGAATATTGTATAATTTGGTATTAATGGAAAGGACAAGTATAGCATACTTACCTCATCAATAACAAACAATATGCAAGCTGCCGTTCTCACTGCTGAGTTAAAACGAAGCTCAAGGTACTAAAATCCAAGAGAAAACATTTTTTTTTTAATATCACCAAACAAAATCCTTTACAAGTATTAAAAGAAAATTTAGAATATTCTCTAGAAGAATTGTTTTAAAAGTACAGGTCATGGTCTGACAACTGGTAATGGCATATAATAAGATGGTTGATTATACCAGATTTTTTTGTCCAACTACTGCATTATTTTAAATATTAACAGTAATTATTCATAACTTCAATATATACATCTTTTTTTCCCAACATCTACTATTCATTATTTCAAGTTTATGAAATGAAAATTCCTTTTTTAGGAAGGGAGGAGGTAATGGCAGATCCAGGTTTCATCCTTGGGGGGAAGGGTAATCAAAGATGAAAAAATAAACTAATTGAGAATATCTTTAAAAGGATACAGATTTAATTATGTAAAAAGGAAATACATAGATAGCATTTTATGCAACAAAATGAATACAGTAAAAAAGTAACATTTCTTCTGTATGTTATTTTTAACAACTTTTATATTAACTTACCATGATATATCGTAATTTTCTGATTATAATATGTATTTTTTTCACGAAAAATTGACAAAAAGTTAGGGTGTGTATTATACATGGTAACAAACGCATACTATTTTTTTCAGTAAAGAAGTAATTTACATTTTCGAACATATTTTTACCAATAAATCATACATTTCAATGCATTTTGATAACATTCGTTTAAATATCATTTTTCAAAACAAAAATAAGAATAATTATTTATTTACTTTTATCTGTCTGAATCACTAAAGCTTCTGAATTCATTATCAATGCCCTCATTGTCCTCAAATAGTTTGTCAGCAATTTTGTATTCTCTCTCATCATCTACATAAATGGCGTCGCCGAGAACCTCGTCTTCATCCTCACTATCCACTTCGGCAAAATCATCATCCCATATGATGTCATCTTCAGAACCATCCATGGTGTTTGTGAGGCAACACTTTTTAAAGCCATGCTTAATCAGCGATGGATCAACTGCATCCCAAGACTCTTTGATCCATCGAGTAATAAGTAATAGGTCAGGTTTCATTCGGTTACCATAGTGCTCTCCAACTGGTGTGCCATGAGGAAGGCACTGGTATGCCGTGAGGAAGGCACTAGTGTGCCGCACAGTCTGAGGATATTAAATTTTCACAAAAGCGTTTGGAACAAACAAATTCGCATACATTTTATCATTAAAAGAATTTATTCTGAAACTACGAGAGGAACTGGTAGACCTTAGTAACGATCATACAACTTAAAATTATTACGCTACCTTTAGATGTATTTTGGCTAAAAGCTAAAGGTGAGTATCCTTCAATATCTGAATATCCCATTGATATGACGTTCCAAATTCAACTACATATTTATGTGAATTTATTTGTTCTTCAACCCATATTAAAAATATTAAAATGGCACGTTTAAATAACCTAGACGAAGAAGTTCTTGTAGCTCTTTCTATTAGTGAGCCAAATATAAAGTGTCTTTATACCAAACAGGCAAGCCCAAATTTTCTGTCGAAGAGCATAACATTTTTACACGTTGAATTGTGTGCGTTCTTAAATGCATGGCAATAAAATGATTTTATGCAGCACTTGCAATGATATATTAAGTCCTCTAGTAATTTCATTATCTTTAAGTATAATACTTTCAGTCGAAACAGGCATACCGTTCTTCCTCATGGTGCGCACAAACTTGACTACTTCTTCTTTAATGCCATGAAATCGGCCTAATTTTGGACCACTGAGCGACTTCCTTGTGGCTTTGGCTTTTTCTAGTTCCTGTTTTGAGAGTTTCCATCGACGCACATTTGCCTCAGATACACCGAACTTTCTACTCGCATCACAGTTATTAGTTTTTTCGGCGTAATTTATCACGATCAGCTTAAAATTTGTATCTTAGCTCCGTCTAATTCCTTTGTTAACTTCCCCTTTGCACTCGTGCCACGTACTTCAACATGATCTGTCATTTTAACTTAAGGGTTGTGCATTTAAATCAAGAATGCACAACTCAAAATTACTGTCACACTTACTGAATCGTGGTGCGTCATTTGAAAGGGGAATCCCAATGATTTCCGCTCTCATTTGTTTTGACATTGCGGTTGCCATTACGTGAAGGTGAAAGTACGTCGTCTGTGTTGTGACCGTCGACGATGATTATTAGTCTAAATTATTATTATTCACGTCATGTTTTTCTTATTGTTATTACTATTTGTTTATTTCACTTCTTTATGTACGTACTTGAATTTGCTGTTGTGAATTGTTTACTCTAATATACCATTTGTTGTAAAAACCATTGATTAAATGCTTAAATATATTTCGTATTCGAATGTAAGACGACTCTTGATATTTACAGCTGAAAATTTGGAAAAAAAGGTCGTCTTAGATTCAGGTGAATACGGTAGTTATGGGTAAACCTTTAATTTAAAATAATTTATTCCTTTGAGAAAAAAAGCAATGCAGTAGGGGAGAGTCACCACTATTAATTATAATATAATGAAAGTTGCAAGCAACAAATATTATTTGACATATCTCGATCGGCTTACGAGAAGGGAGAGTCAGGATTAGAAGTGATATTCACGTAAACTATCTCGCTTAGTGGCAAGGCGAGACTGTTATGCCAACTGACCAGATTATTACACAATGCAACATTGAGATGTTTTTATAAACTGTATCGATCTTCAAAGTGAGAGTCAAAACTACATAGACGTGAAGTTTTTGTAAACACTCACATATCTCACTTAGCAGCAAGGCGAGAACTGTTTCGATACTGCTAACAACCAAGTGAAAAATTACAGTGATCTTTTTATAAAAAATGTGTTGCATATTATACATGGTAATAAGACAATTTTCACATTTCATTTGTAAAAAAATGGGTGCGTATTATATAGGGTGCATATTATAATCGGAAAATTACGGTATATTAGGGGCTCTGCTCCTGGTGCCTCTGGCGCTCCACCCTGTGCCACGCTCCACTTGGCTACTTCTCCTAATTAAATAATTGCTTCTCTCCTCCACCCTTTCTCACCCTCTTTCTATCCCTCTCTCTCTCTCTCACCCTCCCTCCCCCTCTTACGGGAAATAGAAATGCCTAATTTGTAGTTGAACCAAGGACTTTTTCCGAGTTTTTTTTGTCCCCACCTTATAATATACGAGTCGAGCATTCTTGCTAAATTTATAGTTTCTATCTCAATTCTTTATCGAGTTATTAGCATTTTTAACAAGGCTTAATGAATAGCACATTAATACAGTGGAAAGAAGATAATTTGTGTGTGGTAATACATTTATTTATTTTATTAAATACCCGCCGATTCTATTAGAATTCTGCACGTCGCCCGTGGTTTCAGTTACGCTGTCGCATCATTTTTCAGTGGCCGATTTCTCATACTATGTATTCTAAATTATTTTCATATTACGTTTTTTTTACATCCCGGTTAATCCACATCCCGGTTAAGCCGATCCCGGATAATCGAGAGCCTACTGTATATCAAACTAATTGAAATCAGACTCGCTAAACATAGTGGGAGGAGTCACAGTAAAAATGAACATACATAGTAGGTTTTTACAGAGGCAAATGAAATTTCATTATTTATATTTATATAATTTTCTGTTTTAAAGACCTCACATTAAACTGCATACTAAAATGACATGAATCTGCTACTTGTTCTACATCTTCTTTATTTTCCTACAATATTAGCATTGACAATGAATATCAATCAAGACATACATATAAAAGGATCAGGGTATTGGGTATTCTTCAATAAACCTATATTTACACCTGGCCGGTAATACATAATATCATTCCAGACACTGAACTCAGGTTATAGTATATTAATGTTGCCTTTAAATAGGTTTCAAAGTGCAACTTCTTGGATTACCAACAATGGCATACAGAAGAGGGAGCATTCCTTCAATAGTACTTGAAGGGAGAACCAATAGCAAATTTACCTTAAGGCAAGGGTAGAAAATGCCTAAGGGTGCAAATGATTAGGGGGTGCATATTTTTTATTTTAAATGGTATAGTATAATGACTATACTGTTACTGTATTTGTGGCTTTTACAAAGGGATCATCAAATTTGCTAAAATTTAATGGTTGGGTCATGTGAGATCAACCAAGCTTAAAACAGCACACCCCTGACCTAACAATTTTGCAATAGATTTCCAAGACATAATGACCCAAGTTGTTGCATAAATTTACTCTTGGTAATTATTTCACACCATTACTGCCATTAATAATCATTCCAACCAAATTTTAGTCATATGAAGAAAAGAAATTCAATTCTGATTATTTTTTAAAGATGATATCAAGATGATATTTTTCACAGTGTTATTTGGAATAAATTTCAATAAAATACTGCAAAAAATACTATTAGATTAATAAGTGACTGTACTAACCTGATACGATGAGCAAATTTGTAGCTCTAAAAAGACTGGAAGGTATACAAAAGCAACTGTAATACCCATGAAAGCAATTCCAATTAATATAATCCAATACTGGGTCCCAAAAAAATAAATTTCTGCAGGCGTGCCAAGAACTGTCACTCCTGAAATATAACTGGTAAAAGAAAATTTACATTAAAAAAGAATGTGCACTAAAAGGGTAGAAGACGAAGAATAACCTAAGTAACTACATTTTTTGTGAAAAAAATTTACCACAACTGAATAAAAAAACTAATTTTAAGGCCTAATATTAGATTTATAAAAAGTTTCTGCAAACTTTCTTTTAAAGAAAACTGAGGTTATTACAATGAATAAATATTACCCAGTTGTGTCTGAGCATGCTCAATAAAAATCAAAATCCTACAAGTATAGAGATTTATAAAAGATGTTACGACTTTCTTGCAAAGAATGCAACTGGAGGCCAGATTTTTACCAATCTTTGTATCAAAGGACTTGGGACACTCTATGCTCCCTTGTCTTAAAGAGTTTTAAACAAAATTTCTAATAAAAAAGATAGTATAGTTTCCTGGGATCAGCAAGTTCAGTTTGAATTTCCAGAACATACCTAATGTAACCATTAATGCTTAAGATATCGCCAAACATAAAGATTGCTTCTATTGTATTATGGAGAAAAAGGCCCTGACCATATGATGCTGATGTCCTTTATACGATAATGCCTGCTTGCAAACAGTTTAGAATACAACTAAAATTCATGATATTTTTAGTGAATGAGTCATTCATCCACCAAACAAATAAACTTCAAAAAGTAAAAAAAATATTTTCGTGAAACACTCTGTCTTGTGTGAAGGCCTCATAATGTTGCAACATGTCGACTGCAAGAACAACATAGGGAAGAAATATAAATTCTTTGTCTTCTTAGAGTTCATCAGGTAAAACAGATTATTTTTAGAACTAAAAAAAAACATTGTTTTCTTTATTTTTATTCTGATGTAATAAATATTATTTTGAAGAATTTCCACATAAATTTTTGGTATGTACATCCCTTGCATATAGACTGGGGATCTTAAACACATGGGCCACATGAGGCCCGCATGGTGCATTTATGCAGCCTGCGATATAAGTTATTTTACCTATATTGCATGACTCAAATTCAAATGTATTTCTTATGAAATAATTCACGTGGATCTTTGTAAATAAAACAATAAATTTAAGAAATGTATTTAACCAACATTTTAAAAATATTCCTGGTTTATTGGTGATTCCCATTTACAAAAGCCATGCACAGTTGGGGTACAGATGAGTGTTCTTCCCTCTGCCAGTGTGTTTTTCATGTGTTAAGAGAACCAAATCCTCTATGCCAAATGTAGTATTTTTATAATGAATGGGTTTCAGAGAGCGTCATGGTAATGGCGTGAATTGCTTAAGGAAGTGTAGAGTGAGTGTCCAAAGAATATGAAATGTTATGACGAATGGGAATATATGGGATGCAGCCCATGTTTTTGGTACACTGCCATGATGTGACCTGCAGAATTGATGGAGGGACTTCATGCGACCCGTGTACTGATGCGAGTTTGAGACCAAAGGCTTCAAAGTTTCAAAAAATTGAATATTATTTTTTGCTGTTTCATTAATTATGATGCAATTAAAAAGCTAAACTAATCTTGAAGAAAAGCCTTATTTTATGTCATAAATTTGAGTGAAGTGTCGAGTGATGGAGAGAGCGCTGGCATACACTTGTTTGTGGTTTTATATGATGCTACACAGATAAAGATTTACTTAGGCTGTTGTGGCAATATGTAAACATCATAATCACTTTTTTATATTTTTCATATACGTGTGTATGCAACATTCTCTGATTCTAATAATAATTGGTTAGGGATAACCTAATCACTATAGCCCAAAAGACTGTAGAGAAGAGAGATTGATGAAGCAGTGTTATAGTAATATAATCAACAAAATACCACTAAAAATTCACGTCATTCAGGAAAAATTCAGAGTTACATACAACTGCAAACATCCAAAATTATTAAACATGCAAAAATTTTCAAAAATAGCTTATGTTAATGGACACACTCCAACCAATTATTAATATAAACATTACAAAAGAAAAAGTTATTATCAGTTTAATGTCATATTTATATGGAGAACTACAACATGGAGGTGCAATGGAGGGAAGTTATCTCTCTCTGGAATGTCTGACGTAAATATAAAAAAATCGGTACAACAAACATTGTTCAAATTTTTTCATATACAAATGCGTAGTATAGTTACCTTTAGAAAAATGTGAACTATGTAGATTTATTAATAAACATCAACTTAAATAACTATAATAAATTTGATGAAAATCGTATTAGCCTTTTTTTATAAATCCAATTTTTGTTAAAGTTGCCCAAGAATAAACTAGCCTTATATTCACTCATTGAGAAAAATGAAATATGTAGTATTATTGAAGACGTATACTCCAGTAACGGTACGAAATTTTATCAAAATCGTTAGAGCCGTTTTTGAGAAAATCACATTATTGTTAAACTTGCCTGGAATAAACTAGCCTTATTTTAATTTTTTGAGAAATATTAACTATGTAGCATTATTGTCTCAAGTAACTGTACGAAATTTGATCAAAATCGCTAGAGCCGTTTTTGAGGAAATCAAATTATTGTTAAAAGTGCGTAGAATAAACTTCCCTTAATTACTGAGCGATGTCAACCATTTCTTCAAAGCTTCCACTCTGTACGATAAAATGCCTCAGTACGAGATTTCATTCTTTTCGCTCCACCGTTTAGGCTCTAGAGCCAATAACAGTCAGACAGACGGCATTGGGAAAACCACTTTTTCGGACTCGGGTACACCTAAAACGTATATTTCCATTAAAATCTCAAAGTCGAATTTTTTAGCAATAACAATAATTTCTCAATATACTTCGTATATGAGAAAGTAAAAAGCTGATGTGTGCAGCACAGAACTTTCTACAGAGTAATGAATATGATTGCGCCTGACATCAGCGTCCTCAAAAAATAATTATCAATAATTACATTCATGAATGGTTTTTAAATACTTTGAATAATTTTTCACATTGAAAAAACAACAGGCAAGCAAGATTGTTAGCTGTTACTATGTACATATAACAAAATATCGATGCGAAAGTAAAATTACCCCTGGCAGCCTAGGCATCACAATCAACAATTAGAAAATTTTATCATAGCAACGCTATCACCCTAGCGACATACCTACTTAAAATAAATTCAGACGAATAATCGAAATATATCTTAAACAATTCGATCTATAAAACGATGTTTCAAACAACACTTTTATAAAATTACATTTTCTGCAACTTTAATAGCAACAAATATTTGCGTAGATTAAATTTTAAATGAGATATTTGGACAAAAATACGGAAAAAATAACAAATGTGAACTTCCACTTCCGGGTGACCAGTTTCAGCCGAAACCTTTCTTAAGTACAAAGCGCTGTGCTGATCTGATTACGTATTAGTTTTTGAGTTAGAGCGCCCGCACAATTTCTATCACACACAGACATCATCAAGAAAATAGCGAAAACGTACTCAGGGGACCTCCAAACCTGTAGTCCCGATGAAATCTCGAATTCGATTTTTTTCACAAATTTCTTCTATACTACGTATGAAGAAAGTAAAAAATGCAATACCCACTACATTACAAAATTAGAAAAAATGAAGTCGAATAACAATAAATATAACCGTATGTATTATCGTAGGCGCGGGTCCGATTGAAATCGCACCAATGCGCACACATCAAACCGACCATGGGTTCTGCCCCCCATATCCACGTTAATTTGAGAATCAAGAGAGTGCACGTAGTTAGCATCTACCCAGAAATGAAGCAACGACTCCAATGGCGATCTTTGTAACTTCCAGAGCATTGAACCTACGACTCTACTTCGCGTCGAATAATTCGTGTATAGATAAAAAATTCTGACTTTCCTACAAAATGGTCTAATAATAGTCTACCTCTTCAAAGGCGTTAAAAGCAGTTGATACAAAAAAAACAAATATCCAAGGCCAAGTCTCCCGCGCGAAACCTAACGCCCTTCTTTCGCACGTTGGGCTTCGTGGTAGAGCAAATCTTGGTGGCACTCTTTAACAGTTACATTTAAGCTTAGTTTATGCTGCACGTATCTATCCATCACGCTATTTGTGCTGTAGTACAGACACTCCAACTTTTGGGAGCTCCAGTTAGTTATAATAAAAAATGTAAAAATAATATTTTTTTATCAAGGAAATGGGAGCAACTTAAACCATTAACAAGGGCCCCAAAACTGTTAAGGCAGCTCTGTATGTATACATGCTCGGATTTATGTAAATGCATCTATGCATCAACTTACTATTAGTTAATTATGTTAATGTGTCTACTAGGAGCGATGTAGACTCACCTTGAGAAACAAAAACAGAAGAAAGTTCACACATGGTAGTCGTCATAATGTATTTTTCTTAATACTCAGTAAAAGACGTCCACAGAAACTTTTCAGGAGACAGGCTTAGGGTTGACTTGAGACATATATATTAGTGCGACTGCACCGGTCTCGCACCCCTCATATAAACCTACACGCACGCACACATATATATATATTTATATACAGCGCTTTTTTGTGACGGTACGCACCGGTACGGAGTACCGCCACATTTTTTCAGAGCGATGTTGACTCACGTCTAATTTCGGAATATTTTCATTTTTTAATTCTTTAAAACTTAAAGTAATAAACAGCTTCTATAAATGTTAAACATTTTGACTTTTATTATCAACTTTTTTATTAAAAGTTCATCACAAATTCAACAGAGAAGGGGGAGAGGGTGCAGGAAGAGGTGGAAGGAGTACCGGCAACTATTTTCTATTTTTTTTACAGAAAAAGCAACTTATATATGTAAATTTTATATTAATCTAATGAATGATATTTTTATATTTTCACCGGTTATTCTAGAGGGAACGACTGTCCTCCTTGCTCTCCCCACTGTCACCCATTCGCTCAATACTAACTCTAAGACAGCTAGGTAAATAAAATTCGATAAAACTTTGAGCTAATTTAAAACTAAAGCTAAGTCCCGATTTTTTACTCAAAATCCGGACGAAAGGATATCTTTAAATATCCTTCTCAACTTTCGCATGAAAAGCTCTGCTACCTCGGCGTTGATTTTTCATCAAACCAGTTGGTGAGATCATAGTTTATTCATCCATCTGTGCGTGTCTTTACACGAAAGGCGAAACTGCAGATTAACTATTATGGCGAAAGAAGTCGAAACTTATACATTTAGATATATCTTACACAGGTTAATTTTCATATTCCACTTGTGGAAGCCTAAATTGGCAAAGACTACCATTCGGAAATTTTAAAACGTTTTTTTATTCAAGTACACTTAAAATTTTCAAGATTAATCAAAATAATTCATCAACTGTTATAACGAAATAATAGAAAAAATGTGTGCATTTTATGCCCTAATAAACCGGCACAAAAAATTCTGCACCAAGTAAACCAGTATTTTTTTTGCTGTAAAGTGGCTATCCCCGTAAGCCAATTTCGTTTATGAATGGCATTCAATATTTCCATTAATGTTAGGAATAATAAAATATTTTACTTAAATCCGCTCAACAAAAACGTCGCCGATAAGTGCACGCGTACAGACGTGAACGGACTTTTGTTGAACTCTTATAATGTTATTTGATTTATATATTATTTATTCATTTATTTATAAAGTGAAGTTAATAGTCTGAGTATTATATCATAATAAAAATCGGTACAATATACAATGTACAAACTTTCTCATATACTAATGCGTCGTTAAATATCTTTTGAAAAACATGAACTACGTGCGTAGAATCATTATAAATATCAAATTAAATAACTATACGAAATTTGATGAAAATCGTGTGAGCAGTTTTTTAGAAAATCCAATTGTTGTTAAAGCTTTCCAAGAGTAAACTAGCCATGATTTTTTGATAAATATGAACTATTTAGTATTATTGCAGACGTAAACTCAGGTAACTGTACGAAATTTTATCAAAATCGTTGGAGCCGTTATTGAGAAAATCAAATTGTTAATAAAGTTTCCCTAGAGTAAACTAGCCTTATATTTTTTATAAATATGAA
The DNA here is from genome assembly GCA_036926305.1 of Uropetala carovei. Classification (NCBI taxonomy): domain Eukaryota; kingdom Metazoa; phylum Arthropoda; class Insecta; order Odonata; family Petaluridae; genus Uropetala; species Uropetala carovei. The sequence continues at coordinate 2,607,357 of JAXCHB010000103.1, read as the reverse complement.
ATATGTAGTATTACTGCACACGTAAACTCAAGTAACTGTACGAAATTTTATCAAAATCGTTGGAGCCGTTTTTGAGAAAATGAAATTGTTGTTAAAGTTGCCTAGAATAAACTGCCTTTAATTATTACGCAATTTAAACCATTTCTTCATAGTTTCTATTCTGTATGATAAAATGTCTAAGTACGAGATTGCATTTTCGTTCTACCTTTTAGGCTCTAAAGCCGCGAACGGACAGACACAGACATGGCGAAAACCACTCAGCTACACCTAAAACGTATATTTCTATCAAAATCTCGAGATCGATTTTTATCGCGATTACAATGCTTTCTCAATATGAGAAAGTAAAAAGGGTAATTCAATCATTAGATTGGTTTGATCGACATGGGAATATACACAAATAGTGTGGTGGTTTCCAGTTACCTTCCACACCGTGCACACACAAGGGAAGAGGGAAACCCGGTGCCGACATTAGCCTATTCTTACGATGAGTATACCAAGGGTTAACGTCCCTTCAGAAGAATGGGCGTTGATTTGTGTGTTCACCTCATTTTTCGTTTCCTCGTTCTATTAGTTCGTACGCACACAAATAGGGGGACGGATAACCTCTGAAAAAATCCTACTTTAACAGCGGTCGAGTAGTAGGCCAGCGCCTTACCAGGGGTTCCCAAACTTGGTGAAGTCACGGAACCCCTATATTCAAATATTTTTTCTCACGGAACCCTATCTAAGAGGTGATAAGCCAAATCGCAATAAAATTAACAGTATAATCATTTTAATTTTAATGTGCATAGCGTAGGTGTCTTGTAGTATGCAGCTTACAAGCGAAGCTCATTTTTCCTGCTGTGAATAAGGGAAAGAAGAACGTATCGGTCTCTTTCTCTGTCTATCACGGAACCCCATTTAGCTCCTGCGAAACCCTTGGGTTCTGCGGAACACAGTTTGAGAAACCCAGCACCACACCACCGACACCCCCCATACCCATATATCCAACACAAAAAAGCGTATTAACATCCACATATTATATTTCAAAGGTAAATTTACACTTTAATCGTGATTTTAACACTGTCATAAATAACTTATGTAGGGAGAGCATCAACATGATTTGCAAATTTTATTACGATATTCAAAATCTTAATAATTAACCTTTAAAGTTTTATCTACGAATCAACTTACACAATGTTAATAATATAAATTCAACATTTACACCACTAAAAATGTAAACATTTCAGTAGCCTGTAGCAAATTTTTCGTTAAAATTATTTTATCGTCAAAGTGGTACTGTAATTACAGTGTTGTCCATAATTTCTCAATTTAGATGAAGGCAAAACCAATCAACGGACTCCATATCTCAGGACAACCAAATCAAATATTTAACTGAAAGTAGTGATAGTAAAGAAATCGAAAGGTGGAAAGGCGCGGTAGAGGCTTAATAAGGCAAAAAATCAACACATGCAAATTAGTAGCACACGAAGCTCATTAGAACGCAACCTTTTCTTCAACTGCGAGACTTGCGAATGAACTCTAGAAAAACGCGAAGAACGTATTAATCTAATGAGAATGAAGGCTTTGAAGAGGAATAAATTAGCTCGGATGCACCGAGAAGATAATGCTATTTACGGGTGAGTACGGTGTTCGATGCGTGGAGCAAATGAACAACTTTTTTGACAAGTACACTTCAATCTAGGCTATATATAGCGTTCTAGGGTAAAATGGTTTTATAATCCTTAATATTGAGGGGGGATGTTCAAAAGTGTAGAGTGGAATGCAACCCTCAAATGATTAAAAGTCACGAAATCTCGACTAAATTAAACCGGAATCACAGAAACTGTAGGGGACGTAACATCAGAATGGGACAAAATTGTCCCGTCCGTCGTTCTAGTGTTAAATAATACCAAATAGTTTATATTGCTCAAAAAATGAATACAAGGCTAGTTCATTCTAGGCAACTTTAACAATAATTTGATTTTCTCAAAAACGGCTTGATCGATTTAGATAAAATTTCGTACTGTTACTGGAGTATACGTCTGCTACTTACTTCATATTTCTCAAAAAATGCATATAAGGCTAGTTTATTCTTGGGCAACTTGAATAAAAATTGGATTTTCTAAAAACCGGCTTATACGATTTTCATTTTCTAAAGATAATTAGTATATGAGAAAGTTTGTACAATGTATGTTGTACCGATTTTTTATTTAGAATGAGAAGCCTACTAGCGCTGGTCGTCGTTTTAATTCGTAATGTCCCAATTCAACTGAAAAGGTGCCTTAATTTACACCTTAAATAACCCTGCGATAATATTTTCGCGGACAGAATAAAACTTTAAATTAACACCAAATGATACCGAGAAATGATATAAACAAGTAGCAGTTAGTAGAATATTTAACTGACTGACGTTTATGGTCAGGAATCGCAATCTTGGCGGATTTTTTAATCCTAGGATTTTGAGATTCGAAATCCCAATCCTGGTATCCCGATCCCGCTTTATTAAAAATCCTATATAAAAATTAAAGGTATGATTTCAGACGCTGAAACAGTAAATACTCTTTAATTATCTTAATTTTATATCGTAGACTATCTAACGCACTGAAGTAATTAAAGGTATGAAACGTTTTACATTTATTTTTCAATTTGGTTACCTGTAGGTATTTCATAACAAAATTATCAATATGACTACCAAATCTTCCAATTCCAACAAGAGGGGGAAAGAGTTTCTCAAAAAGAGATAGCGTCTTCCGCAGTTCGTAAAAAGGTCAGATGTAAAGGTTTGAAGGAAGAAGAAAGTTTTTAGTCTCAAACTCGCCCAATAAAAACGCTTATCTATCTATCCATCTTTAAACATTAATCGGAAAATCAGGTTTACATCAAATTCTCTCATTAAAAACAATACTAGGGGGCTCCGCCTCCTAGCCGCTTCGCGGCCCTACACCCGGCCGGAGCGAGGCCCGAAGGTCCCAGTCCCCGTTCTTCTCCTCCCGCCGGGCACTGTGAGGAGGCCGCGGTTACAACAAATCATTCGTGTAGCGTAATGAGGAAAAAATACTTAATCACGTATATCTAAAACCGGTACATCTATATTAACCTGGCTGAAAGAATGACAAAACGCGACGCAGTGTTGTCAAACTTCCTCTTTCACCGTTTCTTTCCATAAGCTCAGTTTTAAGCTTAACTAATATGAAATTTTGCATTTTTTGGAAAATCTACACTAATAAAGGATTAAAATGGGCTTTTTGGATTAAAATCGGTTTAAGCCAAGGGAAGTTATGGATCAGTAACGAAATCAACCCTCCGTATTAATATATAGATAATAACAGAGTATTTGAAAAAACATCTGCTGGTGATAGAACGATAAAGATTAAAAGCTATACTAAAAATCTGATGTGACCAACACATGACTTTCTCCCTATAACAGTGTAATGAATATGATTGCTCTCTTTAAATAAGCGTCCTCAGGAATAATTATCAAAAATTACGCACGTGGATAATTTTAAGGCATTTTAAATTCTTTATTTAAATAAATTGATGTATCCAACAAATGACTTTCTCCATACGTAAGTTGTCAACTAAAATCAAATAAATACGGCGATAGGAACAGTTCAACTTAAACGCTTTCAGCGCTAGCGATTCAATTGTTGTCACTAGCACGCGCGCGAGCTGCCCACTAACCGTCAATTTCGAAGAAAATTGAATATCCCTTGAAATATTCCTATGAAAATTCAGTTCAAACAAGAGTTGTAGAAAAAAACAATATCTACAACTTATATGTGCGTGTGTGTTAACAAAAATTCAGTTTGAAGCGAAATAATTAAGAAAAACTAAAATTTGACAGGAGTAAACCGCTACTTCCGGCTGACCGATTGTTATCAAAAGCTTTTCAAATTTTAAGAATATATATAAAATCATAGATATAGAATTTCATGCTGATATGATGAATAGTTTTTGAGTTAGAGCACACGCAAAATTTCTGTCTCACACATACGGACACACAGACATCATCGAGAAAACGGTCAAAACCTGTTCAGGGGACTTCAAAACGTGTATTTCCGTTGAAATCTCGAATTCGATTTTGTTCATGAAAACAATACTATTTATATGGAGAAAGTAAAAACGATAAAGATAATTGTTAGCTGTTTCTATTGGTAACAAAATATCGATGCACAAATAAAATTACCCTTGGCAGCGCGACGCAATACGTCCGAAGCTCAGGAGTGAAACGATCCTTCTTCGCTAACTACCAAGTGAAGACTGGTGGGTGAGGCGTAAATTCAAATAAAAAGGGATGGGATTTTTTAATCGAAAATAATTATAGATTAATTAAAAAATTTCTGTTTTGTGAGCATGATATAAGAAATAAGTACAGTTGTTTTTCATAAAAATCATCTAACCTGTTAAAAAACCGCTAAAGGCGATACGTGCTGATGTGCTGTTTAACCATGTGCAAAAAAGATCCTTCTCCAACCACAAGACAGGAAAGACTGAAGAAAAGTGAGCGCAATTCATAGAGAGAAGCATTGAGGTATATGGACATCTGTATGTTCTGAGGGGGTAGGGGAGGTTGGAGGATCCTTTTCATTTTCAGAACAAACGAGATGGGAAAAACTTTTTTGGGAATGTGGAGACCCCGAGGCATCTTCAACCTACTATAACAACCTCTGGTCGCCAAGACAACGGACCTCCCTGTGTGCATGCACCCGAGGAGTAATGCTTTGGCGGCATCGGGAATATAATCCCATGTGTGAGGGTGGGCACACTTGAGAAAGAAAGGAAACCCAATCATTGAGGGTAGCCGCTTGGTGTCATAAACCTTCGAGGTACTTTTGTCTAGCAGCCCTGCAGCCGCTGGGTCAAGAGACCTCCTTGGACCCTTCGTCGGCCCAGGTCGGCAGAAGAAAAATTCGTTTACACCATGGCGGACCAAAAGAAGACAGGCATAATTCAATCGCGTCTAGATTTTCGTTCTTTTCGGCTAAAATGTTGATTAAGTATAAAAATGAGACATTGCAGTCTGCGTCTTAACCGTTTCACGTTGAAAATTTCGTCAGTGGTCGCATAAAAATGTTCTGGTGGCCGCAGTTGAGAAACGCTGTTCTAGAGAATAGGCTGTACTCCTTATGGGTATTTCAGTATTCCGTACTTTCAATATAAAGTATAAAAATTCAGGCTCCCTAGAGAGGGGCGTTTTTAAGACTTCGAACTACTCGATGCAATTTTCATAGGGTCCCGTTTGGACTGATCAGCTACAAAAATTAGAATTTTCATTTTCAAATTTTTAATTTGCGTTATTGATTTTATTTAACATCAAATACCGAATGTATAAATTGAGGAAGAATCGCTTACTGGCTGCGATTCCGATGGTTATGAACGCAAAGTCAAGCATCTGAGCAAGAATCAATCTCGCCATTCGTGAATTACTTTGGGGCCCGAAATATGAGGGGCCAGTCTCCCTGATAAAACCTCCAAAAAAAGAAATTTGCTTGGTAAATTATTTTAATAGAAATCGCAGAAAACTAAAAAGGTATGCACGCATTACGTAGAATAAACGTTTGTTTAACAGATTTATTATTAAAACAACGGCAATGACTGCGGCTCTTCTTATGTTGCGTTTTATACATAATTTGAAAAAGTGGCTATTCTTAGGAAAAAGTTTGCCAACCCCTGGTTTCACCGATTGCACTGACGTTGTATAGATATTTTAATATAGCGGGTGTGCGGGGGAAAATTTTTGGCTGCTTTTGTCTTCCCGGTTTTCCCCATCCGTTTTTGCACATGGTAGTGAAAACTTCGGAAGTGGGAAGAGGCATGTAGGGCAGGGGCGGCGCGAAGAATTTTGGCAACCGGGGCGAGATAGTACTCCAGCGATTCCTCCGTAAATGTTCTTTGAGATATTTACAAAATAGTACAAGTTAATTTATTCGTCGCTTTGTAAAACTTATTGACAATGAAAAAATAAAAGGAATGCTATCAAGATTCCAGCCAGTTTCGCGGTATAAATCGGTATCCAATGCTTATTTGCCTGCAAGCAGGGGCGGATCCAGAAACTTCTCAAGGGGGGGGATCACCTCTCCACCTATCGAATCTGCCCCTGCCAACTGTCCTATATTTTGAAAATCCCTACCCCTATCAGAATCCTTCTTTCCCTTGTTATACAGACATAATCTGCGGCGTATAATTGAGGATTTTTGAGCGGAATGAATTTAAGAAAGCGCCCAGTGGAGTGCAATGGGGTTATCCAAGGAGGGGGCTATAGCCCCCCCCCCCCCCTTGGATCCGCCACTGCCTGCAAGTAATGCATAGATAGATGATCGGGATAGCGCTCCCAACACTTTGTCGCCCGACCCGCCCGTACCTCGGGCCGGCCCTGCAGGCAGGGAAGCATGTTTTATGACTGGTAGGGTTTAGGCAGCTAACCAGTATTCTACAGATACAAACGAACCGACGGGTAATCGCTCCTAGAACTTTGGCGTCCCGGGCGACCGCCCTGCTCGCCCTTATCTTGGGTCGGATAAAATCATGCCGCGGGCCACCAGTTAGACAGCCCTAAATTCTAAAAGTTTCCAAGAGTTCTCCATCCTTTCGGCAGGTCGAGATAGTAACGTGGAATACACAAAAGGGCGCCTTTCGCGTAGTAAAATGTAGTACGTGAGCGGCCAAGCGCCCTTGTGGATTATCAGTTGGGATAGCATCCCTTTTGTCTTGGACCAGAGGCTATAGACCTGCGGGCGCCCATCGTCAGACAATTGTTAGGGATGCCAAGAAATAAAAAAATGAATGGTGAATGCGAAGGAAGTCCCGCCTTTCACCTGAGCCATTCGTGCAAACCGATTAAAAGTTTATAGTTCCGAAGTTCGTGATGGCTTGAAAAATATCCGAGCCCAAAGGCGCCTCAACAATATGGCGCCTGGTGCGGTCGCTCCACCGCTCCATGCCACAGCACGGCCCTGCATAGAGAGTGTAACGTTAATTTCTCAATAATAGCAATCAAAACTTTATTTTCAACCCTTCGTCGCGATATGGCATTAAAAGTACGAAGTATAGAAGAAAGTCCTAAATACAAAAATAATACTTTTAACTTAATCTTATGAACACTTATTGTTGTTTCCATATGCCATCAGGTTTGAAAGCTAATTTCATGAAATGATTGTGGAATCATTATTTTGTAAATAATATTTGAAATTAAAATAACGAATCAACTTCATCCGACAACTCTAAACATACTAAAACTATCAAAATATTTTTAAATTCTATAATTTAATTGCATTGAAAAAGTAAAAAAGACCTGCCAGGAAGAATGAACTGTTTAATAATAGCATGGCTTCTGAATTGCGATTACTGTTTGTTTCATTCAATGAAAATTTGAAAAGTGAATGAGTGTGGTATATAGAAGCGTCTCGAGAGCGCATAACGTGTTTTATCGAATTTCATATACCACAAGACATTATAAGTCAATAAGTCTTCCTAGAAATTGACTAAAAGTTTAAATTGTTTCAAAACAGCCACGATAGTACAAGACTGAAATCTTGAACCGCGAGACAATAACGGATTTAACGAGACGAACCATTAATCCAAGAAAAGCCATAGATTTAAAGTGAGGAAAGGATAGAGTATGACCACGGACAATACGCAAAGGATGTTCCAATCAAGTGGTCCTCAGTTTAAGGAGGCATGAATTTAAGGACAGGAAATGGTGTGATAAAGAAATAATGCGGTACGCGCAGTGGAAATGCCTCTAAGAGGGTCAGGGAAGGACAGACCTTCATCTCCGATTCTCTCCATGGCCTTAACTCCTAACAATCACAACTGTCTGCGTCTTCTCAATCAACTCCTACCCTTCTAAGATTACATTGGTCTTGAAATCGTCGTCCGCGTTGCGAATCACTTGGTAAAAATGGTCGACCGTTAAGGATCGTCAAGCGCCATCATAACGCCTACTGCCTCGACGCTTGGGAGTTCATGAAGGGCATTTTCGTATTGAGCTAGTTACAGCTAGATTAGAACCTAGCCTAGAGGTTATCGGATGTTCCTCATTTATGCACTCGAGAGTCATGAACGTATAATTATTTCGTACAAACGGAGAATGAAACTCGTCGTATCTTACAGAGAATCCTTCGGCATCGGCCTCACTGAAGAAGTAAGCGAATACCGGTACATAGAAGGCATTTCTTAATTGCAGGCATTGGCGTAGCGCAGTGGTTCCCAAACTTTGTGAAGCCACCGAACCCATGTATTCAAATATTTTTTCTCGCGGAACCCTAAATAAGATATGGTAAGCCTAATCGCAATAAAACGAACTTTAAAATCATTATAATGTATATTTATATAGCTAATGTATCTTACAGTATACAATTTACAAGTGAGGCTCATGTTTCCTGCTGTAAATAGGAGAAAGAAGAACGGAACCCCATTTAACTTCTCCGGAACCCTAGTGTTCCGCGGAACACAGTTTAGGAAACTCTGGCGTAGCGAAAATACAGGAGAGCCAAAAAAAATAGGGTCTCCAATATCAAATTCAAATACGAATCAGGTTTACGGAGCCCTCTGTCATCCCGACGAACCTGTATTACGGGGCCTGGGGGTTTTCACTACGCCCGTGATTACGCCATCCTATTACGACAAGCGAGTCCATGGATGAGAAATAAGTATGTCAAAGAATGAAAGCGAATTTGGCAGAGAAAATCTGGAGTAGGTTCCAAGCGGTGATAATTAGGCGAGAATACAAAAAATAAAAAAGTAAAATTTCGAAATATTTATTTAGGTTATATTATATTTAAAAATAAATGTTTATAAACTTATTTTTTTAATTTTAATTTTGATATTTTTGTATTTTCGGTTCGTGATAATCGACTGGGATTTGTGGTCCATTGTATACAAATAAATCGAACCAACCCATTCTTGCAGGAAATGCAATCCTTAAGAAAAAAGACCACCTCATCTTAACTTTGAAGATAGAATGATAATTTTCCAGTACATTGACTAATAGAATACAAGGCCTAAGTAAAAACTTTATGTTAGTTCATAGTCTGCTTACAAAAATAAACGCTTGTTTTTTTGTCGAAAATTACAAACTCATTTGTAGAAAGTTTGCCTTGATTTTTTTCAAACAATGAAAATTTTGCACTTCTGTATCCCAAAGTTGTGCATCAGCGACATCGCACTGAGAAAGTCAGTCTCGATAAACGTTTTCATGTTCACCCTATTTCTAAGGTTAAGTCATTGTTAGCGAAAACAGGAAGATCGTAAAAAAATAAGAGAAAATGGAAAATTGGTTGATTATTTAATGCGCTGATATAATTCAAAGGCATAGCCTTCAAGGTGTGCAAAAAGAAGAAATTGCTCCTGCCACCGGACAGTTAATAAGGAAACTATTATAGGTAACAAAAAGTGGCAGTTCTCGCAGCTGAATGTTGGCAATAAGAAAATTAAGTTTACACCAGCCCCTCAACATCCGCGAGTTCAGCATTCGCGAGTTCAGGTATTCGCGAGGTAGCCATAAAATTTCATTATTTCAAAAAGGCAACCGTTCTCAGGTTATAAAATTAAAATTAGACAGTCAACAATCCCATAAGCTGTGTGACTATCCAAAATATTACTAATCTTGCGATAAAAGCGCTTAGAATTCTTGTAATCAATAAGGTATTAATTGATGCAAGTAGAATCTAAGTAGTTGGTGTTAACCGTATAAATACTTGAGGACAGTAGATGTTAACCTTTCAAAAATGCAACTAACGTCCTACCTACAATAAGCTATAATTCCGAAAATTGGAATCATTCTGTTACATACAAAGTCACAAAACCGCGCCACGGAGTCGAACGCTACGCCGCCACCATTCCCCACCTCCCGGGCATTTTCATTCTTGCCTGCATTTCGCTCAGACTGTGTCGCTCTTACATACTTTTCATCAGCTTTTGCACTTTGATTTACTTACCGTATTTACTCGTGTAAGCCGCGCACCTTTTTTCCCAAAACGCCGGTGAAAAAAGGGGGTGCGCGTCTTACACGAATTCATTTATTTGCCGCGCATCTTTTTTCCTAAAATGTCGTGTCGGTAAACAAACATATGTTAAGCTAGCAACCATGCCGCATCTATTATTCTATTTCCAAATTGCGGTGTATTTAATCATTTTCATTCATTGCATAAAAATTTTAAGTGAGTTTTAAGTTTATTAACGGGTGCTCCCCAAACTCGACGAAGTCGTCACGGAGGCCACGGAGCATGCGCGACCAGTTTGGGTTGGTGGGGGTTTTGTGCTCACGGCAGACGACGCCTACCATGTTCAGATACGGCATGCATCCTTTATTCACTGATACGTCTATGAAAGTCATGGCCGCCGTGGTGATCACTGAATGATCACCGATCATAATTTTAGTTCGCCAAAAAAGTGACGACCGCTACGGTAGCGATCAGTGACCACATGGCTGGAAAATTACGTACAGCAGAATGATCGGTGATCGCACCCGGAGCGATTTCTACCGAACGTGACCAATAGGACGACAAAACAGTTATGTGTTTAACAAAAGAGGACTATCGAGGAGATTTCTGCTAGTACCGATATAAAGAGATCACCCAATAAATTCATCACGTAGGAGTGTGAAGATGCTTAACTTGAGGGTAGCATTTTTGAGAAATAGGAATTGGTGATTTAAAAAACCCTTCGGCTCAAATAAATTTTTTCCCCTATAGCAGGCCCAAAAGCCGGGGTGCGCGGGTTACACGGGGGCGCGGCTTACACGAGTAAATACGGTATTACTGTAATTTTTAATTTAATAATTACGATTTTTACTTAACCACGTTTTCAAAAAGAAAATCATCTGTTAAAAGTGAATCAAGTATAAAGAGATCAAAGAATATATACTATATAATACGTATTACGTATTACTACGTTTTCATTTTGTTTTAACTTTTCTAGTTTTTTCGGAAGTTTATTTTTAGCCTACGAACTTTAATTTTAGGTTTAGTGTTGAGCACAAAGCAGTGTGAATGTTGAATATTAAGTTTGGGTAGTATAATCAGAGCAAAATTCTTATTCGCGAATTTCAACATTCGCGAGGTTATTGGGAACGTATCCCTCGCGAATGTTGAGGGGCTGGTGTATTAGAAAATATCTAAATAAGAGTTCTCGAGAGACAAGGGAAAAGGGGAGTCAAGCTTCCCTTCAAACTATGAAGGCCTTCCAGGATTTAACGTCTTCGAAAACTCTACACACAGAAAAAGTTCGCTAAAATTTCAGTCCAAAGCTTATAATTGTTTAAGAAATAATGAATCCAGAACAAAACATGATTATGACAACAGATAGAAGCTAACACGTCATTGATAACATACGAGTGCTTGAAAAGAAAACGTGGTAGTATTACTACCACCGTATTCCAAGCCAATGCCAGTAGTATATCATGACCGATTTATATCCATGGACGAAGGACCTGCCCACAAGCACTCATACGACTTGTCAATTGGATTAACTCAACAGAAAATTGACCGCTTCTACGTTTCACCAAGCGCAATTCTAACTTACGATTGTAGTCAAGGCTGAAATGAAACAATCAAAATGGGCGAATAAAAAGGATTAATACTAATGTTTAAGAATAGGCTAAATTTTGAAAATTCCTATAGCATTTTAGGTCCATGTGATTCATTACTGCTTTCAGGAATTCATATGGGCATCATACAGGTATAAATGACATAAGACAGCAACGTAACGAATAATAATCATGATTTCCATCGCTGCTCTTTAGAAAAATGTTAAAAACATTAGTAGGGCTTTGGAAACGGTAGAAAATATATGCCATGATCGGTAATCAGACCCGGGTCTCCCACTTACCGGGCGGATATTCTACCACTTCACTATCATGGCAGGCTAATAGAATATTCACCCGGAAGGTGGCAGACCCGGGTTCGATTCTCGGTCATGGGATACTGACCCCCCCATCAATTCACTCCATCAATTCGTTATTAGGAGTCTTAAATAATCAATTAAGTTTTCCACCTATTGGTAGTTTTGCAGTTCACATTTTCAAATCTGCCCCCTCTAAGGCCGTTATCTTCACCACATATCTCTTTCCTGCAAATACCCATGATCCTTCTTACCTAGTATCCGCCCTTCTACGCCTTAAAATCCAATTCACTCATTAATTTTGTTTTTCTCACTCCAGATACCTTTCCCCAGTCTATGTCATACAATTAAAAATCTTCCAACCTACTCTTATTTACTCAAGAGTCCATATCTTGATACCATATAGCATTGTGCTCCATATCAATGATTCTACTAACCTCCTTTTTTAATCTTCGTTCAGATTCCCTGTCATCAGTTATTGCCTTCCTGTACATTAATCTTATTCTATTTGGCACCGCCACAATCGTGGGTCAAAATACTGCCTAAACAATCACAATATTCCACTTTGTTTTAGCTTTTAACATCCAATAACAGAAAATAAAAACGGTAAGTTATTTAATAGATTAATTCAAGAATAATCCAAATTTGGTCAATATCTGTCCAAGTGACATATCAATGATCATTAATAAATTGATATTAGTGCATTACACTCTTGAAGGAAACGTAAACAACTAATATTTATGAAAGGCTTATTTTTAATGTAACAAAAAAGACTAACCGATAGGAAATTGAAGCTGTCAAATAAATTAGAAAAATGACTAATAATAAAGTAGTAGCTGTCTGAATTCTTGCATATGGTTAGGGGTTATCAATCAGCATTAAAAGGTCCTAACCCCAATATCGCTCGGCTTTGCAGCTATGTGCCTTATATCTCTTGACCGCGTAGTTAAGAAAAATAAAAGCATATATAAATCATTTGATGCACTTACGTAGAACAAAGTTTCAATAACATTTAGCAGACTATAATCAAATAAAAATGTGCACACAAGTGCAAATTTTAATGATTTTAAAACATTTTATAATGTAGAGCGATATTAATATTCCGATTTTCCAAAAGCTCTTTTATCTTCGCGATGTTCGTTTTTCATGTTATTCATGGAAAATAAAATATTCAAATATAGAAGGAAAATCTTATAAATAGCTATGAACCTACCTCATACCAGTGGCGGATCCAAGGGGGGGAGGGCAAAGGGGGAAGCCGAGAGGGTTGTCATGCTGCAGGTTTTCCCCAATAGGCTTCACTGTGATAATTATCATACTATTCTATCGTGTACCGTGGTTTATTAATAGAAAATAATTTTGACAAGGATTTAGTGTACAAATTAAAAATATCCCCCAAACACCATGGGCAAATAATCAATAATCGCCCCCCCCCCTCTCCTGCTTGAGAAGTTTCTAGATCCATCCTTGGCTCATACTTACGTTCAACAAGTAAGCCCTTCAACAATAATCAGAATAAGGATTGCAATCCCGGGATCCCGCCAAAAATTACAGTCCCGAAATCCCGGGATTAGGAACAAGAAAATTCCGGGATTTCGGGATTCAAATTTATATTTTAATTTATTGGAAATTTAACATACAGAAAAGTTTTCCCGTTTTTTAGTCTTCTGATGTATTTCCGGTAGTCATCAAAGGTTCAATTTCTGTATATAGTTATCTGTTCGAGGATTAGGTAAGGAAAAAACCCAAATACTCCAAAAGAGTACCCGAAAAAGTTTTTACGTCTTCGAAAAAATCCTGGTTTCGCTTTTGCTAATGGATGGCGCTACTTCGACGTCTGATACTGATATAGAACAAAACAATTAATGCGTCAGTAATTATTAATGAACTAGAATAATGACCCGTCATATGACGGGTAACATTAAAAATTATAACATACTGAAAACACTAAAATTATTTTTAAAGCTTTATTCAAGAACTTCATAATAAATGACATTTGGTGTAAAAAAAAAGCCGTCATTTTGAAGCAACTGGCCTTGCAAGTTTGAGTGTTGCAAAAATATATTTAATTTTATATTAGATTATATTTTTATTTCGCTTACTACAGAAAGAATGAAATGTATAAATAAATAATATTAGCATAAATAAATACAAGTTGTTTTTGCATTTGAAATTAAGTTTTTAATTTGTATGTATAACCGTAAAAAAAGCCAATCCCGAGATTGTAAAATCCGAATCCCGAAATCCTGGAATTGAAAAATTCCGCCGGGATTGCAATCCCTAAGTTTCATATATTCATTCATTCGTAAACTTCATTAATTTCATAAACTTCGAATGGCTTTTTAACAATGCATATACAGACGCTTTATTACAGTGTGTCGCGTAACCCTGCATATTTCACTGTCATGGCAGGCGTTGGAAGTGACCACTCATTTCCGTACCCACTTTACACTATAACTGATGTGTAGATATTACAATGAAATTTTCATAGTTGCGCGACTTTTGAACCACCCTGTGTAAGGAGCGACGTACGTACTTTCACAATAAAAAAATCAAAACGGTTCGATTCAATAACATTTAAATCTGTTTCAGTTGATTTTGATTGATTTAGCAACGGTTTGGCCTGAGTTTGCGTAAATATCTTGAATCGACACTTCTTTGAGGCCCTCAATGAACATTCTGCGGCCCACAATTGGGCCGCGGCCCATACTTTGAAAAACCCTGCCTGAACTGTATGTACGTTGCTTTTTCACGGGTTTCTTGCTTACAAGATATAAAAGTAAATATTTCAGCGAGGCATAATTACACAAGAAATGAAGCTGGATTTGGCGAAAGTGATATGATAGGAAATATTATTACCGTTATATCTTAATGCAATACTTTCGGAAACGGATTGTTACAAGCAAATATGATTAATTGTTAAGAAAAGCTAATTGTAAGTTTAAAAAGTATCTGCTATATATTTTAAATAGTTTGTATGTTGTGCTGTAGTAGCTTCACTAAATCCGTTGAAATTCAACAGGAAATTCTGCTAGTTATAATATATTTTTGGCAGTTAAAGAATGTTGCGAAATCTTTGCAGCCCAACATAAAACTTTGCAAGCAGCGCAGCAAAGGGCACACTTGTATATTTTACGTTTGAAATTTTTTTAAACGTAACTTGAATAGTACTACAAGAATTGAACATCCTTGCAGCGAAAATTGACAATTGCAACAAATCACCGCTTATTCGGAGTTTCTTACAATTCTGAAAACAAATGAGTATGCACTTTCACACAAATCTATCAATTGCTCGCAAATATAACAAGTATTTTCTTATCCTGCACAATTTTTCCGTATGATCCTAACTCATTTTTCTCGTCTCCTCCTTACTGAAATAAAATTATTTTGCCACACGGGTAAAGACGGGCGTTCATTGCCCGCGCAAGAAGTATTGGCGCAGAATGCAAAATTTTCCATTCTAAAATGATTTTAGCATGAAAAATGTTTTTAATCGATAAGAAACAAAATATGGAGCCCTTTGTGATTCGGCACCCTAGGCCAGGGGTCGGCAGCCTGCGGTTCCGGAGCCGTATACGGCTCCTTGAGTACATACTTGCGGCTCTATAGAAGTTAGCTAAGCTCACTAACCTTTATCAGTTATAAAACACACGTATTGCAATCACTCGAATCTCTTTTTTTTAGTCATACAGGTTGTCACTGTACAGTTCTCAATTAACAAGCATTTCCCCAAATCATTGAAAGTTTAGACCAGATAACCACACTAACGATAAGATGGAAGAAAGAATAGGGAAGGAAAACACTCGATAAGTTCCTTAGAGACATTCGTCGGTGATTTTTAGAATTTTAAGAGTTTAAAGAATGAAATAATGGATCTACTCTTCCAGTCAACTCTTCAGTGTCGAAGATGCGAGCGGCATTTTCCATTCACACACTCTCTTAAGATTCCTACGAACTTTCACTTTAAAATTCCTCCTTCGCATGATCTTGCATTACGCCTACGATAACAAAGAACGCAATTGCACAACCGAGTGCATAAGGAAATGCTCTCCCGGATGTAATCGAAAGCGAGAGCTAAGAAAATTACATCCATGTTGATCTCAACGGAAAATACATATCATTAAGGGCATGAGCATGGACTTAATGGCAATGAAATTTAAAATAGGAAATATTTTCTGTATAAAAAAAATAGTGTTCGGTTATCAAACGTGTTCAGGCTCGTCTTTTCCTATAAATTAGGGTTATTTTTAAAAAATCCAATGCCTCTGAGATTGTTACGACCGCTAAAATTAGTGACTGCAAACCCGAGGACATTCAGCACGAGCGAAATACGTCATTTCGCGATAACCTGCAAAGTAACGGAGAAAACGAGAGGCAGGAGCAGGGCCTCTCAGACAGGGAGGATAGGAGGGCCATTTGGACCGGGCCTCAAGTTCAAGGGGGACCAAATTGGCGTTTGAATGGACTCGCCATGTATCAACTGTAAAATTAAACAAAAACTAGATTTGTCCTCGATAATTGGTACATTTGCACGGGAAAAGACTAGAGGGTGCCTGGGCAGGAGTTGAAAAGTGGCGACCTAACGGCCCCCACGCAAGTCAAGTTCTTGGGGACCCCATTTATATAAAAAAATATGTAATTATTATATCTTTTTGATTTTTATAGATTTTTTTATACGTTTCAATTCCAAAAATACAGTGGAACTTCTATAATTCTAACATTATAAGGATAGGACCAAACAAGGTTTCAATATGTTACACTCCTTTCCCAAAACACTACGAACGATAAAAATAATCATAATATGTTATTTCAAAAATCTGATGTGTCCAGCACATCACTTTCTTAACATAGAGTAATGAATATGATACAATAGTAATGAGAAGTACTCTCGATATCAGCGTCCTCGTGAATAATTACACGTAATTAAAGTCGTGAATAATTTTTAAAGACAGAATAATTTTCACAGTGAAAAATACTTTGAATCACTTCTCCAATCGAAAGCATTTTAAACTTCATCAATTAGTTTTGGAAACAAATATTGACAAATATGTGGTAGAATCAAAGATGTATTACAATACTGTGACAATACAGCCTCAAGCAAGCACAAATAATGTTGAGTACAACTCTAAATTAGAGAATAAAGGGTTAACATCGTTTCCCTGTATCTCCTGAGACATCTTCCATCTAGGACAGCGTTTTTCAACAGGTGCACCGCGGAGCACCGATGCTCCGTAAACATTAGGTAAGTACTACGCAAGCTTTTGGAAAAATTTTAAACTGAAAAGTTTTACTATTGGCCATAATCATAACATGAGAAATTTTCAGGGATTGGAAACTCAAGCCGCTAAAGTAAGGGACATGGCCGAACAGTTCCTAGAAGGACCACATTTCCCAATAGACCGTTTTTTGATGACAAGTGTACCATGATGGGCATTCCAGCTGGTAGGTAAAAAATGTTTTCCTGAAAAGTTTGTTCTAGTGCTCTTCCTAAGTTTATGAATACTTCTAGGTGTTCTCCGGTCTACTAAAGGTTGAGGAACATTGATCTAGAGAGAATTCACTTTCAAACCTGAGTAAGTATAGTTTTTGGAACGGTATCCTTCATATGCATGCTAACTACTTTGGAAAATATCAAGAGGTTGTATTAGACGGTTACATTTGCAAGGGATGGGTATTAATGAGCTTAGGAAGCACGGGTGTTGAGTTATGCAATAAACGTCCCTCGACTTTTATATTTTGGAAGGTGACTGCAAAATTAGGGTTGCCACCTCAGGAATTGCCGATTCTTGGAGATATACACTGAAGCAAGGAATACTTACTGCAAAACTTTTTATTTACACTAAAATATATATTGCGTCGATTTACGACACTGGAACGAGGAGTACAACTTTATGCGGTGATTTCCCACGGAAAGCTACCTTCTAGTTGCCACACCTGCATTGAAAAGGAAACCAAAGTATTTGCAGTTACAGCTAGATTAATTGCATCTTCTGCAAGATCTGAATAAGCAAGAAAACCTGTCGTGAAATAAAACGCGACTTAAATTTATTAAAGTTTTTTCCGTCTCGCTTTCCATAAGCAGGTCGAAAAATTCCGCTACAATGGTGGTACTCACATCACAATGACGACTCAGGATAAAGATTTAAAAGAAACTTCTCCTTAACATTGTTTAAAAAGGATCCAGAGATAAAAGACAAATGTTTGTGGGTAGGTTTAAAAGCGGCGCCCACATAAGAGGGGCTCCTGGTTTACCGTCGGTACGATGCTGTGTAAAAGTGTACATTTTTAAATTAAGTTTCCGTCCATTTCAGTCAAATGTATTGGACAGATTAAATTTTCAAACTGTTATTACGTAAAAAGAGCAATGAATCTGCAGATTACTAATTGCCGGGAGATTTCGGCCTCCCGGGCAAGGTTCGTCGGGAGCCGGGATAGACATATCTATATACGCTTGATTCCGGTCGAGGTGTTTGAAACACGTTATACACACAAGTTTAAATAATGCTACACCAAGTCATGGAGACACACACCTGCATATGAACGAGAAAATACCATATACATGGAAATGACCTTTTCCAATGTTACTGGTTTATATAAAGTGTTTCGGTACATATATGCCAGTATATATGCCGCCTTGGTTCTTTGCGTATGATAACATCCTATAAAACTGTGCTTGAAGTGGTCCAAAGTGCGATGTAATTACCCGTGAACTTGAGTGCATTTGTATGCGTGTATTGGAAGCAGAATGATTTTTTCCTATCCTTTATCGTATGGAAATGCGCGCTAAATTTACCGTGAGAGATTACTTGTTATCTTTATTACATGTCTTACTTGAAAGCCTCGTCCCAATTTCGGTTATTTTAAACCCACTGACGGATATATAACACTTAGAGAAAGCTTACGAAAAAACAGTTTTCGTCTTTCAATGTTTCCAAATCTCCCGAATTACACATCGAACAGATAAGATTTTAATAAATGAACATCAATTTATTTACCGATGGTGGACTTTGGATCCCACTCGTGGACTTTGATAGGACAATTTTCACGCAATTTTCCGTGGTCCGTGCTAATGCGTATTATGATCAACGATCCCACTGAGGACGATTTTTGAGATCTCACACCGTTTATCAAACTGAGCCATATCATTAGAATTAACCGTAGAGCCACTAAAACTCGAATTTCAAATTACTAGAACACTTTTAAATGCCTTGGTATTCCTTTAGTTTTACTAGAAGTTTCATCGTCCCAATTTTCTACAGATAGAATTATTTTTATCTTCTCTTAAAATTCGAGTAATAACAGGTTCGAGTGTGACTGCCATTTTCTATTTATAATGGCTGGAATAACGTATCCCTAAATACGTAAAACACTCTCTATCGTTTTGGGATTTGATGAAAATTTCACATATATTAATTCCTCAATTGACAACCCTGAGTTACTCCGGGGTAACTAATTGCATTAGATTGCTTGGTGAACGTCGCGGTCATATTTCTCAGAAATTCCTCAGGCAAACAATGATATCTGTTAAGTCTTACAATTAGTAAGACTTAACTTCCTCACTATAGCGCCATCTTTCTAAAAAAAAGTTTCATCTTCCCATTTATTACTGTTTTGGCATCTGCCATTCCAAAGAGGAGATACAACTACAGCGTGGATTGAATCCATAACGAAACCTATTTTTGTTTATTTTTCCGTTTCTTAATTTCTCAACAATAAATTTAATTCATTTGAAAGGTTGATTTATGTTAATATTAGAGAACTGTACATAAAGAACACGCCACCATTTAGCGTATTTGAAATATGCCACATAGTGGGTTAATGGACTGGTTGTATCAAGATGCCTCTTGAATGGAAATTCGCCTTTTTTCTTTCGGTTTCCTGACCTTCTGATGACATCCAACTAGTGTCTGCTAAAAGAGAAAATAGTGAAAGGGTTGGGAAAGGCGGACGGGCTGGAAAGTAGACGTCCTTATCTCAGTGTGCAAGAGAAAGGGGAAAGAGTGTCGGTTTGCTTTAGTTACGTTAAGGGAGATACGATTCGCTGATTAGGCTCGCTATGGAGCGATAGCAGGAGTCGAGGGTGGAGTCCAATTGCACTTCCGTGGAAAAGGCCTCTAATAGTCCCTTGATAAACTCTCTTGCCAAAGTCTCCGAGCCAGAAGAATGAGATATGACCGATAAACTTGTTTATACAGGCCAGGTTGAGGATCTAATAAGCACGCTATTTAAACAATAATCGTACCGTCACATGAAAACATCAACACCAGTCTCAAGTGGCGTATATGTACAAATAAGTTTTCAGAAAAAATTAAATAACAAAATTTAATCCGATACAACGCGTGTACACACGAACTGATTTCGTAATTAACATAAATTTGGGAATTTTCAGGTTGTGTGGGGGTAGGAAGGGGCCTCTGGGGGTCGCATGTAAGAGGCCTGAGCGAGCAACCTTCCGCGAGAGGACAGTAGGACCTAGTTACGTCAAATTCACTACTGAAAATTTCTCACAAAAGTTCAGCCTTTCTAACTTTTAAAAATATTATCCTTAGTATAATGCAGCCCTCCACACAACCATGTCATCTACAAACATATATATTGAGAATTTCAAATAAATTTTCCAAAACAAAAAAGAATTAGACGAAGTCTGAAATAGCCGACAAAGGAAAACGAACAACTTAGCGCATTTTTATGGATCAATTTTTAGAGGTAATTTATATCGGTAACATTCCAAATTAGGCACACAATTTTCAAGAAATGTTCCCCAGGTGAATAAACGAAAGATATAAATATCAATTGGAATAATAAATTTGGAAAAATTCCTTCGTAATTAAATAAATGTAAGACTACCTAAAGAAATGTATTTAACTCTGACATACGTTGAATTGGTGGAAGCATAGTACGTGTAAATAATGCTTGGCCTTGATCTACGCATCATTCACTCGAAGAAAGGATCTAATAAGCCTTCATTCTGTTGCACAGTTAACCAAATAGAAATTCAATGCTACTTCGAAAATAAACTCAAAAATAAAGTTATATCCTTTATAGCTAAAATAAGGTACATATTTCCATTTTTTCGAGAACGAATTATCGCGCTCACCTAACGTTAAGTGGAATTGAAGAACTACGTTTCTCAAACAGCCACGAAGAGTTTTATCATAATTAAGAAACACTTTTAACCATAGATAGGTTCTCTTTAAAAAGTGGGTGACTTGGATCTAAAGAACCCCACAGACGAAAATAAAAATTATAGAGATATTTCTGCCGAATGTTATATTAAATATTTTACTTTTGATTATTTTTCTCTATAACATACATTTGTGTAACATTAAATACTATAAAAATAATGGCAAAATGGACTAAAATTATAAAATAGTCAAAAAAGCTTATATTACTCTAAAATAGAAAGGAAAAATATTAGACGTTGCACGACCTAACATAAGCTAAATATAAATGCAAACCATATAAATGTACCAAAATTATTTGCAAATTGTAATATTTGCGTTCACTTTTTACAATAATAAACGCAATAACCATCTCATTTGAGGTGGAATCGACCCTTCCAAGCCGTAAATCTCAAGAGAAAACACGGAATAAACTGTCACGCATCTGGAACCGAGATCCTCTGTGTGAAAACTGAGAATACACGCTGCCGCAACATGATCTGCGCCGTAACTATTAGAATACAAAGAAAACGAAATATGCGTGGGGTTGTTTAAACCCCAGATTACTTATCTAGGGTTAAATATCATCTACAGTAAAAAATCATTCAAACACAGTTCAAGCGCGTAAAGATTCAAATTTTAACATAAGCGATATTTGGCGCTTAAGAATATTATATCTTATTTTCAGTCAGATTGACATTAACCCTAACGAACAAAACGATGAATAAATGTCAAGACCTGCCGATATCATAAGCACGTATTAAAATGCCACAACGAGGCCGAAATAAGAGAGAAAATGCATGCGCTTATCGGGAAAAGTAAACATAGCGGAGATTCCGAGGAAGTGAGAAAAGACGAAAAGTGGGAGGTACTGAGAAATAAATGGTTATCAAAAGGATAAGATATGAAATAAAATGTTTCTGTTACAGTCCAATACTTCGCGAAGTTCAACTAATTTCTCTTGCCCGCGCTTCTTCGCGAATAATATGAGAAGGAGAAACGCGAAAAACATGTTCCGACAACTAATGTGATTTAGCGAAAATCACGCCTAAAGTCCCCATAGGAGAAAGAGATGAATAATGTAGTATGGATAACGTAGTATAAAATAGTTCAATACACATCCCGCACGGAGGAAGGAACGCGCGATGAGCGTAGACATGTTTACTAGGAAATGGAATAAATAAAGAAAATGCTGTTAAGAAAAAGATACCGAGTAAAAGTGAGTTGACATATGAATGCGAATGAAATATTTATCGCTGTAGACAATTTCCCCAGACATATAAACACACGAAAAAATGTAATATACGTGTATGCGCAATGTGGATATCGGTGCTTCTTATTTCCACAAACGGATAAAACACGTTAAGGACGTGACGGAAGATCGAAAGAAGCGAGGCGTCTTTATTTCCAGGAAGAAGATCACTGCCAAGGGGGAGTACCGCGACGGCGGATGAATTCCTAAACGCACATTTCTCTTCTATGGTTGCGACGAAAGTCTTATGAATAGAATAAATACTGATGCATTCTTTGGTAAGATAACTTGGATTTATATGGGTATTTGTTAGGAAACGCCGATAAAGAGTTGAAAGGCCAAAATAGAAAGTAAGCGATAGAGAAAAAGATACAGAGAAGGAGAATAAATTAAACTTAACAAAATTGGAATGTATCCATAAATACAACGTAACTATCTAGGTCTCCATTTAGATTTATGACCCACAGATAAATATACGGGCAAAGTTTCAACAAATCGAAGTATCACCGATCGCTCCAATCAACTTAAAGAGTACGGTGAAAAGCGGGACATTTGCGAGTTCTGCATAAACTTAGGTGGAGTTTTCAAGAGCTATTATTCATTTTTTTAGAAAATAAAATAGTGAGACTACTTGATGCGTGTATTTGAACGTTTTTCTTTCGTTGCCATTCCATGGTATTTACTTATTCTTTTTCCTGTATCCTTATTCTGGATTTTATGCTTACTTCTGAATGAAGCTTATCATTGAGTCACATGCGATAACCGCACGATTCTATCAAATAATCTCGTACGTCATACATAAACAACGGATCCTCATCGCCGCATTGCCTAGCGTCACATGACAGTTAAATTATCCTAGTCAAGTATCATACCCATTTTTAGGCGCGTTTCGCTTCCAGCGTAAGCGCCTATTATCGTCGGTCTGTCCGTCTGTCTGTCCGTCCGTTCGACCGCATGTTCGTTCTCCGCTTCTACCGAACGGATTTTCATGAAATTTGATATTAAGGACTCACAATCAAAGATAATAAGAAAATCGCAAAAATAAATCACGTACCCCAATCAGGGGTACGACTTTACTGGTGACAAAAAATGAACTTTCCGTCATATCTCGTCAAGTATTGCTCATATCAAAATATTTTACAAAAAAAACTTGTAGAACTAGTAAAGAAGAGTATTTATTTTCCTATACATTTTTATCGTAGGAGTAGCCGTTATCGAGAAAATGAAACAAGAATGTCTTAATTTGAGTTGAACAGAAATTTTCTTGCGTGGTTACTTCTTCATTGTTGCTAACATAATCTCACAAACAAACGTTTAATTTCCTTACGTGTGCATGTAATATTTTTAAATTGGAAGAAAATGGATTATTTATGAAGAGGAAAAAAACTTTAAAACGCTATTTCCCTTACGTACAGGTATATCATTTTTTTCTAATACTCCATTGCATGAAACGCGCCCATTTGTGATCCGCTGTACAATTTCCTAACTTGTTCATTATTCCCAGCGCCGTTACTAGGGTGTGACGACGGTGACATTTTCCATAGACCCCGCTCGCAAAAGGTTCGATAAAATTTTTTTATTCGGTTAAATACTTAATCCATGCTTAAATATTACAATCAGTTTAGATAAACGATAAACAGGTGACAAAATCATACGCGCCCAATAAATTCCAACATAACGAGGTTATTCAGTATGATTTATAGGAAAACAACGAACGAAACCATTCCAAGTTCAAATGACGACACGGATGACGAAATATCCTCGAGAATCTTCTTTTTTTTTAGCGGAGACAAAGAGTTTCCTACTTAAGATGCGCAAAACGGCAAGCACCCAAGACTCACAACTTTTAAACTGTTAATTGCTCGTATAAAACAATCCTCCTTCGCGCGCGCCAGATTTATGCGACAGATAACGCGAACGCGAAAGATAATGCCCGATCCTTCCCTAAAAAGCCGATAAAAAAGGAGACCCGAATAACGGACAAAGGACAATACTTCTCGGAGGAAATCATCTAGAGAAATTTCTTTGACGGCTTTACGCCACTCGGAACTGAAGCGCGGAATGTTAAAGGAAAACCGTTGCGAGATGTGCAAAAGTTTCTGGCTTTGTTCCAAAAAGCAGAGCAACCTCGCGTCTGGTTTTTTCCATTGACAACGACGCGATCAAAAGTACTCTCTATCGACGATTAAAAATTTTAAAAACACGCGAGGAATGAGTTGTTAAGGGCAAGGAGGCGGGTCGCCGGTTAAAAAAAAAACGCGTTTTTATCGCCGTCTTTTTTTACGCGGAGGTGATGCGGTCAGCACCAAAGCGACCCCCGTAGTTTAGCTCCATCACCCACGCGGGACAGCGAGATAGGAGAAATACGGCGCCAACTTTAGCTTACTCTTGCGAGATGCATTCTCAGCAATGCAACTAGGCTTTAACCTCCATTCCGAAGGGCAGTATGCTATATTTGATGCATTGCATATCCTTCCCGATGCGCAAAAAAAATCTAGGTTAAAATTTCCGTCCGCGTTTTTTTTGTAACCGTTTTTCCCACGACCTTCGTGGATTCGCCGCGAGGGATCCCGAAAACATCGTGTGAGTGGTAGAATTCTAATAGGTGGTTCGGTGACGTGTAACAGCTGACACCTGCCAATACGGTTGTAGTGAATGGCTATCTTTAGACGAGTATAGATCCGTTACGCTTACAGATACCGCATTGATCCTTTGATAATATTTCCGTTCCGATGAAAAAACATTTCATTGATGCTCTTTAGTTGTTTTTACTTTCTCATATACGAAGTATATTGAGAAAGTATTGTAATCGCGAAAAAATTCGAGAATAGTCAATAAAAACCAGTTTTATGTATACTTTAAGGAAATCTTTCACATATTTAAACAAATAAAAGTAAATCAAAACAATACAACAGAAAAAAACACATACTAACGAAAACAATTAAATTAAATAGATAATAATGAAATCGAATAAGATAATGATAAAATAAAATAATAACTATATCGTGGAAGATAATTACAAAGTCGAATAAATAATAATAAAATCGATTGAAAAAAAACTGAAGTAAAACAACAAAATCATTTTAAAGTATAAGACTCGGTTGGTGTATCACCGCTGCATTGGACAAAAATAGCTCCATTGATACAGCAAATGGGATGAAAACATATAGGACGTGTTTTGGACGTAATAACCCGTTTGAAGCCACAGCGGGACAATTTTAAATCGTGCACAAGTGCGTAACTGATGTTTATGCAAGTTTTCTCGCCGTACTGCTTAGGAAACATTTCCGTTCCGCGCTTTATAAAGATCTTGCGGGAACGAAGTAGTCTGTCAGCATACAGTTACGTAGAGGAAATCTTCGCTCTCAGTTAAATGTGATAAACACAAAACTTCATGTTGAATGTGAGATTTAGCATGCGAAAACCAATAAAGGTATTTAAGAATTCTTACATTCTCACTCTAATTTGTCACATTCGGCGACGAATAGAAAAAATTATAGCTATTGCTTGGGATTATTGCAAACATATTACTCATTTTCAATCACTTCGAGTAATATTTAGAGCTTCATTACGTAATTACTCACCTGGGTGAGATTTAAATACTTCATGAATGTTTACGAGGATTAAAACAGTCATCGGGTCTTCTAAATTCAGTAACAATTTTATTTTTACACAATCACTGTTCGGGAGTTAATGTTCATAAAAATATTTTTAATACTGGATATGAAAATTATTCATCTTTGAATAAAATGAATACGTTTGAAATTATATCAAACGATCCAAAATATTAATATAAATATGCCCGCAACTGAAAGATCAAAGATTTTTTATTTTTAAGGAAATAATTTTAATTTCATTTAATAAATATTTTCATTATAAGTTTCGCACTAAATATTTTAACTGAGTGTGACAATTAAACGCTTTTTTCTTTTTAAAAAAGTGCTTATGTTTTTGCTTTGTCTGTCCGCACTTCCGTCCGTCTGTACAGGTAATATCTCTGTTATCCAAATCATCACGATTTATTAATACATATATAAGAGAGTTAAACATGGGGAAATTTTGGTGGATCTAGGATCAGCTTCTGGTGAGTAATCGGAAAAATCCCTAAAAAGAGCCTGCTACTACAAATGTATACAACCGGCAATGAATCTTTACTCCGCTGGAAATACAGCAGGCGGTGAAAAAAAGCGCCTTATGCAATTCGCTCTGCAATTATTCCCTCATTCGTTTGATATGCTGCATTTCGTTGCCTATTTCGAGTCCACAGCTTTACGGCATGTTACGCTCGTATTTTTCAATTGCTTACTTTCCTGACGTCATCCAGCTACAGCAGCCTTTCTCGACAACTAGACTAGAAGGGCCAATCAAATGCAAATCAAACAAGCGTACTCCGCACGTGCAAAGGTCAAACATGTGGCTGAAATTTTTAAGGTGTTATTTCAGTCACAAACACGATCACAAACTTGTATAGCCCCAACTTTAGAGCTGAACATTAGGAAGCAGAAGTGAAAGAGATAAGTTCAATATTAAACTTCTTACGATTCATAACCAAAAAAGGCTCAGGAATAGTCCTTAACAAAAGGATGCTGGTGGAATTGTTTCATACCAATTGGTAGCACCTATTTTCATCTACGTTTTTTAGAAATTCGACGCGAGGTCATCCTTTATTATTATTACCGCTATATATTTTTCATACATAATAGACTATTATGTATGAATTTTGTTTGATAAAGGCGAACTATATGCTACAAAAATTCTCAATAAAAGAGTTACGTCACCAAGAAAGGCGAATCCTGGATATTAACGGAAAAAATTGAAAATTTTTCACAACTTCGATTACGTCGAAGTTAACAATATGATCGGTCGAAAACCATTTAGCATTTTACCGCGAACAAATGAGTCGTGGTTTGACTAACACCTTACCTACAAACGCATTCACACTTAAAAACAAAGTAACACGGCGCGCTAGTTCGACGAATTACACCAATTGACGACTGCGCGTCATAATATTTGTTTAGAGACGCGGAGAGCGACGTTTGTTCTGAATATAAGAAAATTTGACAGAGACATACTAAAAATTTCATAAGCTGCTTACTAACGACTGTAAACTAACAGTTTCGTCAAACTTGTACATTTTAAAAATAAAATCCAAAATTTGACGGGCAAATAATTTTAAACAACATAACAAGTTGCCCGATTAGAGAGTCATTGCAAAACTTCATAATACGAAGGAACACGTGCAGTACAAAAACAGGCCCGCGCCTAGGCAGCTGACTGCTGGTGTTTAAGTAGAAAATAGCCGCCCCTCCATTAAAGTAAGATTTTATATGCAAATACATTAACTTACCTCTTTAAATATAAAACCATTAATAACTACCAAGTAATACAATGCGTTTACACAGCACGTACGTTTTTTCTTGTTAATTATCTTATAACTTGTAATCAGGGACGGATTTATCATTTTTCATCTCATAGGCACTAAGCTTATGTTAGTGCCGCCTCTTATTGTTAGATTATTAATTATAATTATTTTATGTACTATAAAAACATTTAAACACACACACACACATATATATATATATAAAAATACTACGGAAGAGGAAAGGTAAGTAAGGATATTTAGGGCGACTAGGTGTTGAAGGAAACCCAGTGAACACTTACCGGAAGTAGAGCTGCTGGGGTGTTGGAGAGAGACATTTGTAGAGGTTAGAGCTTTCGGGATGATCCCTTCATCAGCACAAGAGAGACACAACAAATGTGTCTCTCCAACACCCCAGCAGCTCTACTTCCGGTAAGTGTTCAATGGGTTTCCTTCAACACCTAGTTGCCCTATATATATATATATGCCGACCCCGGTGGTGGAATGGCTAGCGTATTGGCCTACCATCACTAAGGTCCCGTGTTCGAATCCCGCTACGGGCATGGATGTTTGTGTCGTTTTCATAATTTCGTATTTCATCAATCATGTGTGTGTGTCTGATGTGGAAGGCAACGGGAAACCACCACATCATATATGTTTATTCCCTAGTCATTTCAAACCAACCTTACGGTTGAAAACTATGAATGAATGAATGAAATTATATATATATATATATATATATATATATATATATATATATATATATAAGTATTGTGAAAAGCTAAGTAGAAAAGGCGATACAGGAACTAAAGAAAGGAAAAGCTACAGGCAGCGATGGAATACCGGTAGAGGTTCGTGTCTCGATTCTAACTAATTTTGAAATGAAAAGAAGGATATCTGACACTCATTCACGTGTTACTGCAATGGGGAAAGTAAGCGCTACTGAATTCAAAACCATTATCTTGAGGGAAAATATCCGATCCTTAAGAGCTAGGAGAGAACCGTAAACCCTTCTCTAAGGGGGGGAGGGAGAGGAAGAAGACCCTTCACCCCCTCCTCTACCATCTCTGTTGCCATATCGCTTGACAGCTCGTTCGAGGCTAGTAGTTCACTGAAATTCCGGTAGAGCGCTCGTAAGGTTGTGCAGTTTTTTTGGCCAGCATTGTACTTAAAGTCATGGGATCGGAAGGACTAAAAGTGATTATGAAACTAATTAACAAGATTTACGACTCGGGAGAGTGGCCTCAGGATTTCTTAGATGTAACAATGATCCCTCTAAAGAAGAAGCCAAAGGCAATGCAGTGTAAGGACTACAGAGCGATATCCCTACTGTCACACACTTCGAAGATCATCACGAGGATTCTTAATAAAAGACTAGAGAAAAAGGCCGAAGAAATGCTAGGGGAAGATCTATTCGGCTTCAGAAAAGGACATGGAACCAGAGACGCTATCGGTGTAGTGAGAATCATATCAGATAGGGCAATAGAGTACAGTCAAGATTGCTGCGTATGTTTCGTTGACTGGCAGGTCTTTGATAGAGTAAATTCGGTACTACTGATGAGGATATTAAAGGATATAGGTGTAGACTGGAAAGACAGGTGACTGATCAGGAATCTATATGTGAATCAAGTTGTAAAGGTCAGGTTGGAGAATACAGACACCAGCGGAGTACATATTGGTAGAGGATTAAGACAGGGCTGCTGTCGATCGCCGATTCTATTCAATATATATGGAGAGAGACTAATGCAGGAAGCGTTAGAAGGCACGGGAGATTTCAAAATCGGAGGAAGGATTATAAGAACAGTGAAATGATCAAGTACTTCTAGCAAGAAAGGAAAACGAACTCCAGAAAATGATAAATAGACTAGTGATAACAGGTAGAAAATACGGTATGGAAATTAATACAGAAAAATCCAAGGTCATGCGAATATCAAGTAAAGAAGAAGAAATTTTGAACATAAGTATTGGAGGAAATCCATTACAACAAGTTTCAGATTATAAATACCTTGGAAGCATCATAACGAGAGAAGCAAAATGTACAGATGAAATCAGGACTAGAATAACAAAAGCAAAAGCCGCTTTCAGAAGAAAGAAACTCCTGCTAACGGGAAATATAAAGCAGGAAATCCGCAAGAGGTTGATAAAATGCTATGTATGGAGTATAGCTTTGTACGGAGCAGAAACATGGACTCTAAGGAAAAATGATATTATATACCTTTAAAGCTTCGAAATGAGAACATGGAGAAGAATGCTGAAGATAAAATGGACAGATTGGGTGAAAAACGAGGAAGTACTACGAAGAATAGGAGATAAGCGAACGATTATACAGACTATCAGAAAGAGGAAGGCGAACTGGATTAGACATTACCTGAGGAGAGAGTGCATTATTAAAGAAGTGCTAGAAAGAAAATTGGATGGAAAATGAGAAAGAGGTAGAAAAAGGTTACAGCCGACAAACGACTTGAAAGGGAAAGGGAGTTATCAAGACATGAAGAAAACTGCGGAAAATAGGAGTATATGGAGAACCAAGTCTAACCATGAATAATCACGGACCTGTCAACGGACAGACTACCTATGATGATGATGATCCAGAGCAAAGTCACGTCAAGGTGTGAAAATACAAGTGACTGGAAGTGATAATAGAGCAGAGAGTCAAATAATTAAAAATGTAGTTTATAATGAAGTGTTAAATTAAGTATCATTTAAATAAATTATTACTGTTAATTTATTACTGAGCGATAAGTGTTGCTCATAATAGGCTTTAAAGGAACCCAAAGTAAAAAGTTCATTTTCTGGCTAAACTATTAACCGTCTACGCCCAAAAGGGGGGTGGCTCGTAAATCTCGTCTCGACTACTATCCATTTACCAAGTTTCAGAAAAATCTGAGATTCCAATAAGTGGCCCTCCCCTTGTGAGTAAAACTGAAAGTATTAGCATGACTTTTGCCCGCCTCCTTATAGATAAATACAAGCTCATTCGAATCATGAAATTTGTTACAGCTTGTGTACCGGAGAGATTTAAAATAATTTTTAATTAGATGCTTTTCAGCCGCCTGGGTTTTTTTTTAACAACGCGAACAACCGCTGGGCGCGACCCTGTACCTAAAACACATGCACGTATTGCTTAAAAGTATTTTTTCACGGATATTCCTTCTTAAATAAACACACTATTAAACTAATTCGCGTGTGCGTTTACCTTACTATACGTGTTTCTTCCTTCCAACAAGATATCCATAAATCTTACACTCCATTCGCATTTATCCGTTCATCAACAGTGATATAACGACACAACATTATAGGAGTAGATATAACTGCGTAAAAACACTGTTTTCCTCCTAAGGCGATCCGTGAAGACAGGGAAGATTACGACAATTACAGACATTTTTTGGCACAAGCTGACTATTTTTTCTACGGCTTAGTGCACACGCTTATCTCCATGTGACCATAACGGATGAATGACGGGAATGATTATTAGCGGCAGCAAATTACTTGATTTTTCCTTTCTCATATACGAAGTATATTGAGAAAGTATTGCAATCGCGAAGATTTTGACGGCAATATACGTTTTAGGTGTAACAGCCCGAAAAGGTGGTTTTCGCAATGTCGTGTGTCTGCCTGTCTGTTATAGGCTCTAGGGCATAAACGGTAAAGCGAAAATGAATTAAATCTCCTACTTAGGCGTTTTATCATACAGAGTAGAAGCTAAGAAGAAATTGTTGACATTGACCAATAATTAAGGGAAGTTTATTCTACGCATTTTTAACAACAATTTGATTTTCTCAAAAACGGCTATAACGATTTTGATCAAATTTCGTAGTTACTTGAGTTTACGTCTTCAATAATACTGTATAGTTAATATTTCTCAAAAAATGAATATAAGGCTCGTTTATTCTAGACAACTTTAGCAATAATTTGATTTTCTCAAAAACGGTTAGAACGATTTTGATAAAATTTCGAACAGTCACTCGAGTATTCGTCTGCAATAATACTACATATTTTA
This sequence comes from Uropetala carovei, assembly GCA_036926305.1. Lineage (NCBI taxonomy): Eukaryota > Metazoa > Arthropoda > Insecta > Odonata > Petaluridae > Uropetala > Uropetala carovei. The sequence goes on along the minus strand of JAXCHB010000103.1, from coordinate 2,575,762 downwards.
TTTTTCTCAATGAATGAATATAAGGCTAGTTTATTCTTGGCAACTTTAACAAAAATTGGATTTTCTAAAAACAGGCTCATACGATTTTCATTTTCTAAAGATAACTAAATGACGCATTAGTATATGAGAAAGTTTGTACAATGCATGTTGTACCGATTTTTTTTAAACGTTTATCTACCAAATTATTAGTCCTAGATTACGAATACTACTGATACACACGAAAAATCTGAGAGGCAACGATCGCTTTATATACGAAAAAATATCGTCCCTAAGTCTCTTCCACTTGTTGTGGCCGCTTTTCCTTTCTTACTTTCGACCGCCTTCTCCGTCGTCGTTTAATGGCCTTCAGCCACCAAAGAACCGACATGAATGTCATCTCAGAAGGTACTAGAAGAATGTTATGTCAGAGGGGATGACCAAAATCTTAACGGTAGAGTATGACATAAGAGAAAAAGAGGCATAATATTCTTATTTTACTTAACTGTTCTGAGGATGAGTATTTTTTTATAGTGAGTCATGAAGAATTTTATGTCACAAACATGTCTGAGTAAATGAAGGTCAAATAAACTTTAAAAGACGATGTACGCACATTGGGACAGTGTTGTAAAACACAAGATGAAAGATATACGTAATAAGTAAAAAAATATTAACGCATTGCAAACATTTTAAAGCACTATTGTAAAGATTATATACTATGAGCCAATTGTTCTACGGTGTTGGTTATCTTAGAACTTGGCACGAAGCTATAGAAAAGGCAAGACTAGTTCGACCGAGCCAGCTATTATCACTTTTTGATAGCTTTATTTTATATAAAAATGAAATTTAAAACTCACCGTGTTACTCCAGGCAATACGGAATTTTTATCGCAAATCCAATAAAATTGTGGGGCTGAATATGACGCTCTAACATTTTTCATTCTTTACGAGTGATGCTCCAAAATTTAACTGGGCGAGAAAGGTTAAACTGAATGCAATGAACGTAAAATATTTACGTCCGTCAATAATTAAGTTACAAAAGATATTAAGATAAAGTCAGGCTGAGTATAGACAATATTGTTCTGCCAAGATCGCAAGTTTTTAATGGAACGAGAAAAACGATATATTCTTTGTTGACGACTCGAAAGAAGATATTTTTTTCTAAAATATAACTTGCGATGATCTTTACAAGCAAATTAATATTTTCGGTTTCAAATCTTTTGGGATTTTTTTCTGTAAGCTACATTTATGTAATACGAAAAGTTTTATTATTTAGTAAATGTAAATTTCTATTTAACTTAATAATAGCAATGATTAAAATCTATGCTTGAAGCGCTAAAAACGAACATGAACGTTCTCATTAAATTGTTTCAAGTAATATTTTGCGATCAACTCTAGCTACTTAATATAGAATTTTTTTAAATTAAATACATAAAAATGAGATATTGCAAGCTTAATTATATCTCGATCGAGCTCGAAACAATTTGCATATTTATTTCAATCGAGTCAAGGCATCTTCCTTTGAACAAGCGCGTCGAAACTTTCCAGGGAATTTGTAACCGTTGAAGAATCGACGAAACTGACGCAACTTGATTCGTTCTCAATCCATTGGGGAGATGCGAGAGGTAAAACAATCACAGAGGGCAAGACCCGACTGCAGTGGATGAAAAGTTACAAATGGTAATGCCTCTTGACCTTTTGCCCTCACGACATCGAATTGGCCAACCGATAGCTTCGATAGAATATCGGCATGGTGAAACAGCACCCTCTGGACAATCACGCGTGGATTATTTCCATGAAGAAGAACGGCACGTTCCTATTCCTTCTTCCCGCAGGAGGCTAAACGACCAACCGATAAATTTAGATGAAAGTACGACAGCCCAACGGCAATCCTCGGCTATGAGTTACCGCTACTGACCGATTCTGCACGTTAGTGCCAATTTAACTCTAGAACGTGTACATGGTGCTCCAAGAAAATGTTTTTTATAATGAGCTAAATTTATTACTATTAGAAAGCATTGCGGAACTATTTCTACCACTATATGCAAGCGATTTCACATAAAACCATGATTTCAGGAAGCGATTACATTTTGGGGTGCCGAGGTATCCCGTAAGCAGTAATTGCTTCCAATAACACATGCGCAATCTAAGATTAAACAACTCTCAACCACTACATAACCCACGTCCATGTGTGTAGCTATACATCAGTGGTTACTGAGTAGGAACGGCACCCTTTCAAAGATAGAATTTCGGGGCATTTCCAACCTTGAAACAAATTTTTACATTTGTACAAACAGGTGTTAAAACCTTCGGACGCATTCATTTGTTAGAACTACACCATAACCAATTAATCTAAGGGAAGATTACATATTAACATTTACAAATCGTCCAGCTATTTATTTAACCGCGTTTCTCGAGGCGCACTTAACATCCAGGTCGGGGAACACTGCTATAGAATGTGACTACCAACGCTCATTTATTGCCACGGAGCAAAAATTTCCACGAGAAGTTCCGCCGACGCCGATTTCGCCGCGCGTGGAACGTCGAATCCGTTTTAACTATCTATTCGTATCTTTAGCGACGCCACGAGATGCTATACGCCGACCTGCTTAACAAGGTCGATCCACCTTGAAAAAGAGGAATTTTTCGGCCTTAAAAAAATAACGACAACGGCGAGACGAAGAATGGGCCGGGATCTCGTCCTTCGCCAGCAATCTGGTATTACGACATTTGAAACGACCTCACCGCAGCGGAGACATTCGTCGCCTCCTCATACTACTCCCACAACACTAAATCCACCCACCTCCGAGTGAAAGCGCGAGAAATCGCTAAAGCTCCCGTGTTGGCAATTGACAAGGGGATAAGAAATGAATTCTCCCACGATGCTGGGGTGGTGGAAAGGAAGTCAACATTATCCCAGTCGTTGACATTACGGTAGTTGGCCATCATCGACCGAATGTCAGAACCATCGCGTTGCCAACGAATTTCAAACTGTGGAGAAACCTGTATAATCTTGTAAATATCCCGTTTACTAAAAAGGTCATTTGAGGTCGAGTCGAGCGATCTTCTTTAACAGTTCCTTTCCTTCACCTAAGCAAGTTCCCTGGATTCTGATTTAGCAGTTGTTCTTAAAAATAAAAGAAAAGTTTAGAGACCAAGGTTAAAGGATGCATAACGCCATTGGAAAACGCCTCCAATGCTAGCACGGCTATTACGCCGTCACGGAGTTTTTTGCGTTTAAATAGTTTAACCAGCGTGTAATAAGATCTGTAATTCAACGGCATGGCTAGCCATACCGATGATTTGCAAACGCATACTGGTTCGACCATTTTTTTATGCTTAATACGCCGTATTCTCATTGTTTTCAAACGGAAAAGACTGCGGACGACGCAGTGGATATTTATCGCTCGTACTCCTATTATGTTGCAGTTTATACGTGCACATTTCATATAAAATTTCAAGAAAAGCCAATTTGAAAGCTACGATTAACACGTCAGTCTTGTACAATCTATAATAACCTCATTCATGAAATGAACTTGAATGGTAATTTTCGATATGAAATATAGTTGACCATTTTTAATAGATAGAATAATTTATCATTTTCATGAGTATGATGAACAAAATGTCTAACAATATATTTAAGTGTCATGTTCAATGTTGACACCTAACATTGTATTTCATGCAGCAAGTTTATATTCATCGGAATTTGGAATAACGGTATCGGTAAATAGTTACGATTAAAACTTGTGATGAGCAAAAATCACTGATTGGGGTATATGACTCCATTCATAAACCCATTTCCTATTTCGCAAAATAACTGTTAAAATGACATCAAAACCAGCGCCTACTGAAAAAGTAAAAGGATACAGCTGTGCAAAAAGATACATAAAATCTAACACATGAAGTTAATCGTTGTTTTAAACTTACAAAAAGACGCGAATGTTTACTCGATAACTGTTAATATGCAGCACCACCGCGAAGCTGAAAGATTTGCATAAGCAAAAGGATAAAACGAAAAACTCTTGCGACAAAACTTTAAAATTATTACGACTTTAATAGGTCATAATAGATTGGTGCGTATTGAATTAAATCACTGTGTATTATTCCAAAAATGGGTGCTATACATAGTTGGCCAGAGGAAATACACCAATTCATGCCTTCGATATTCTACATCGCAAATCGGATATATCCTTATCAAAATACTTCAAATGTTTTAAATAACGATGAAAAAAATTGAGGATTTTTCAAATTTGAGCCTTGACATCAAAATATATACGACAAAAATACATACGACATTGACAGTGGAAATAATATTATTTAAAGTAGATGAATTAAGAAGGTTAATAGAATGAGCAATTTCCCATATGGAAGCACTGTGAAAAACTTGTATGCATATCAGGAATGGCTATAAATCATGAGAAAAATTCTGCAACGACCGGGAATCGAACCAGCATCTTCCACTTACCGACTTCGATTCTCGGTCGTAGCAGAATTTCTCTCCTAATTTCTAATCATTCCCACTTTACACAGCATATGCCTGTTTTAAAAATAACCATTAAACTGATCGGAAAACGATGAAAAACATCTCCACTATAACAAGATTAAGCGCGAATTATAATGAATAAACTGTCTTGCTCAATCCTTAAAACCGAAGGTCATATTCATTACAAAAACCTGATCGTAATTAGAAGTTGAAATTGAACGTTTACGCAGTTTAGGACATTTTCTTTGATAAATCTTGTATGGAGACGAACGGACATTACACCGCTAATGCGACTGCATAAAACCCTAGAAGAAAAGTATAGTAATTACGTATAAGTATTACCTGGCAACCAATGACATCGCCACTGGAAAGGGTTTCAAGTCGCGACTTCCTCCCGTCAAATACTCTAATCCTTTTGAAGCTCTTCGCAATTGATCAGTGTCATTAGATCCGGGAACGTCTTCTTCATTTTTCTTTTTCTCGAAAAACCCATAATACACTCCGATGGCAGTAGAAATCATCAACATAGCCGAGAAAACACAATAGTCGACCCAGGAAAATTTAAAAATCTCCGTCATGTCTTCATACGAAGAATCAGTGGTTGGTACGGAAGTATCCATGTTAATTTTCGACTGAAAACATCAAAAATTGGTAAAATTAATAAGAAGCAGTCACGGATTTGCGATTTAAATATAATTTTTTCCCATTGCTCCCGAACGATACTAATGAGTTTTTCAAAATAAGGTTCGCGGTCCACAACAAGTTACCAAGTACGACAAGGATATTTAAGAACTCTATTCAATAGTAGGTCAAGTATATCGAAAGGACAGGAAACGAATTTTTACAATAATATTAATGGTTTTATTTTTAACATTAAGGGCATGTAAATGTGAATTTATGAAAACTACTCAGAAGGTACTTTTCTTTTTGCTGCCTTTCTTCCCTGATATCGCGAACCAAAAACTCTGAAAAGCACTGCACTATTGCAAACGATGTCTCCCATGTATAAATATTTTATAATGCTATATATAATGAAATGAAAAAAATCTCCAAAACTCCACAAATTTACGGAGATTTTTTTTCACTTCATTACTTGTGCCATAGAAGTTTACCGTAATCTCTTATACAATGGAATATTAAAATAAACTTCTGCTACCGACGAACAATAACTGCCGTTGATTTCGGAAATATTAGCTTCTATCGATTAAAATTATTATAATAAGAGAATTATATGCAAATCATGGATTTATTTAAGTTCCAACGATCTTTCTCAGATTACTTAGTAAAAAAGAATGCGGAATAATATTCGAAAGCGATTTCAAAGCGTTTTCTATTTAATGGCGCATAAAGGTTAGATTCCCATTAATTCATAATATATAACTTTTGCTCCTATAAGATGAAAAGTTATTTAAATATCATTGATTTTAGTTTCATCCTAAGAAAATATTTTGCATACTGATGCAAACTTAAATTTGCGTCACACTGAAAAAAAAACTTTTTAATCTCGAATAAACTGAGCTGTTACTGTTACACAGATTTGCATTCGAAAATTAACTAGCGTCGGCAGAAAAGTACAACATACATAACATTGTCAAAAACATTAAAAATCGAAAATGATAGATCGTGAAGCGAAAAATTATTTGACATAATAAACCGGTCGCTTCAAATTCAAAACAGTCATTCCTCCTCACAAAATGTATGACAGGAAGAACAAAAGCCCACCGATCCAACTGATTCTACCACAAATTTTGAAGAACAAGATAGAGGTGAATGTTAAACAGACAGTATTGTTATATTCTGGAGTAAGATTTCTTCTTCTAATACCTATGTTTTTTTATGTTTTCCCAAAATATATATCTACACAAAATACTTGCCATCCACTGAATTTTTAATAAATATATATATAGTACATTACGTTTACTGTTTTTCTGGCTGTAGTTTAGCCAGATATTTTTAAACCTTTGGTTATAACATAGTTAACAACGAATTCAACAGACGTAATGAATTTTCAAACGCTTTCGTAGTTAATAACACATTGAAACGCCAATCGAATGTAAATAAAAAAGAAATGCAAAACTGCCATGTCTAACCGGCACTTCAGAATATAAAATCGAAAAATTATTCAATTTTGTAAACAGAGGATAGCTACTGATTTTCTAAACGTCAATAAACATAATAGCTACATGGAAACATTAATCAGTCTACATTCTTAGTTATAATTGTAGGCATAAATCACTAGAAGCTAAAAAACAGTTCCAATTCTGGCTGAATTAAATTATTCAATGCATGTTTCGATGACAAAAGAGCGACCTTCGCGATACGTCAATCAGTTTAGCGTCGTGATTGGCAATAAATTTCTCGGCCTTCAGCCATAAGTTACATTGAAGCTAAAACACCTTAGGTGAGACCGAAGACTAGAACGCAAAAACCTAACAAAAGTACGCTAAAACAAATACACAAATATTTTAATTATGTAATAACTGATCGTAATAAGGTAAAATCGAAACGATTATACAACACACTATAAAATACAATACCCAGGGCATTAAAATGAACAGTAGGCAGAAAATAGACAAAGTAATCAATATTATAATTACAGCACTAAATGAATTAATACTAATCTCCAAAAAGTTATTTTATATAAATTAAACAAACGTAAATATTTATATAAATAGAACTTGCCGCGTTTAATGGACCCGTATCGATACACACTATAATTTTATAAAAGAATTAAACAACCTCGAACGCTAAGGATCCGCAACTCGCGCATGACAAGGTTAGCTGTATTTTGTCTACATAATAAAGTATTTTTTTCTAGAATCCCAGCTATGTCAGTCTTATCGGTAATACACTTTAAGAGATTTAAAATACAAAAAAATATTTGTGTTGTTTAATGCATGAAAATCCAAACTATAAACCAAATACCACATTAAAAACAGTCCTTAATTTGGTTAAGCTTGGGAAGTATAATAATAAACTTACCTCCAGATATATCAGTCGAAACAACTTTTATTATTACAATTCAAATCGATATCACATTCCAAAACGATTGAAACATCTGCTAACTTGATGGTTTTTTAACCATTTCTACTCGCACGGTAGAAACGCGGCTACTAAAATGCAGTACGCTACTCAATAACACATTCACAAAGAAACACAGCAGCAGACTGAATCTGAAAAAACAATTGAAGGCCAATATATATAAAATTCCTAAGAATGAGAATTATGGCGCTACTATAAGTCTTCCGTGCGACCTATAAAAAGGTCATTCAGTTATTTAATACCGCCATATTTAACGAAAATACTGAAAGTTAAAGATAAATTTCCATATTAGGACTGGAAAAGAAAAATGTTGCATCGTGTTTGTTGTACCTGTATTGGATTAGATCTTTGAAATAAAGGTTAAGGTAATTTAAATGCGTACATAAAATAATAAAGGACGTGTGTTTTAAATCTTCAGTAATCTGCGATTTAATTCAGATAGCACTACCGTATTTTCAGTCTGTCTAACTACTTATATAAAGTTATTAATTTCCTTAATTCATCTCTGCATTACTGTATCTACTGACACTACTATAAAATATAATACTTCACTCAAACTTCAAAACAACAGAAAACCATTTTGAAACATATTAAGGACAGGCATTTAACATCCATTGTTTCATTTTTAAATTAATTAAAAAATTTTGTGATTCAAATTTTACTATAGTTTGTATTACTTAAATCACTTGAATATAATGAAAATTCCAAATCAACAAAACATTCTAAGTCAATGAAGTTAGTTAAAGCAAATTAATTGCTTGAAGATGTATTAAACTACATTATATCCTTTTGAAATAATAAATTCACTTATTTTTTTGAAAATGTAGAATGTCAGTTTATTACAACAATATTCTTTTACTTCAGATGTGTCCAATAGGATTTTGATGATGTCCAAACTTGTGACATCAAGTCATATTTTCCAAATGTACAAAATATATGTATGTTAATAAATAGGATGTGCAATTTTTTTAAATTAGGTATTAGGCTTTGAACTGACACCAATCAAGACTGATAGTGTACAGGTTAAATAACAGTAACTTTTAAGCTTGGAAATTTTGACCTAAATAAAGACTTTCACACTAGCCATACAACACAGTAAGTAAATGCAAATTATGGTTAACAAGAAACTCCAATTCTTTTATTATGGAAAACATATGCCATGCCACAAAAAATATTTTGAATATTGTCTTGAAATATATAGCTGATGAAAAGCATCAAACTGCCACATGTATGTGATTGATTCACCAGCTGTGGCTGGTGGTGAGTATATCAGACTCCCCTGTTTTACTTGATGTATCAACCCATTGAGATAGATTATTTTTATCTCAAGGTTTTGTAGGACTAGTAATTTTTAAACATGCCCTTCTTCTAGTTGTTGAGCTACTAAGTCAATTACTTTTTTGTTCACAGGGCATATTATGTAGAAAATAAAGCAAAGTGAACAGTAACATAAGTAAGCCCTTATTCCAGTTGATCCATCAGTAAAAATCCTGCTTCAGCAAGTTGTGTCTTCTAGACAATGCCATTTTATTGCTTCATGATATATAGGTAAATAAACCTTCAATTATTCAAAAAGCCAAATAAATGGTCATTTAATGGCAGCACCAAACAATAAAAACATCTGTATAGATACTATGTGTAAATTTGTAAAATATCTAAGACTTCAAACTCAACCCTGTATTGAACCATGAAGGGTAAATGTAATGATGAAGATGTATTTGAATTTTTTAACCATGGGACAAGGCAAACGTTTACATCAGCACTAAATCATGGAAGTGCTACGATGGCAGCTACAATCAATGTATTACTGAAAATCACAACTTATATTTAAATTCAGTACAAGTTAAGGTCAAAGTGTAATATATCCCCCCTTATTTTTTCTTTTTTACAACAGTTACTATGCCATTGTTTATTTAGTTTGTGTTATTGTTTATGTATTTGGGATTTAACAATCAATAATATTTTACCCTTGGTTATCCTGGACCCCTTTTGAAAAATAATTTTTTGAGATAACCCTTTCATGCAAAACGAAAGCTTGCAAACCCATGACTGATCTGTCTGTGGCGACATTTACCCACCCGATCACCGGAAAGTGTGGAGGGATAGTTTCATTCCAGAGAGGTGAAGGGTGTGATAGCACCCTGAGACGGCTACACCCATTATAAAAGGTATTATAATCTAAAAAGAAAGCAAGCCGAAGGCTCGCCAATATCCTCGGTTACTTGTAAATAAAAAGTTTTTGACTTTCTCATTTTCTTAGTTTGTTTTAATGTTTTTTCCATGAAAGGGTTATAACAAAAAACCCAGTAGTACCTCATTTTGTTTCATATGCTTGTTTATTTATGGCTGTCAAGAAATATGTTTTTTAATGGCACCATTTTGAAGAGGGAGGTTATGCTACACTTCCTCCCAAGTTAATAATCCACAAATTTTGTGTAAAAGTATAAGTCAAGTTTTTCCTACTAATTTGGACAAAATACAGTCTATTATATTTATTCTTGGCTAAGAAAATATTAATTTGTTTATCGTAGTTAATTTATTCCAAGTGAGTTAATAATCATGAAACAAAATCTTGGATTCAATACAGAAGTACTGAACTTGCCCCATATCTAAAATCAACTTGTCAGAATATACATCAACAGCCATATACACATTATAAAAACCAGGGGCCTGTTTCATCTACTAAGCAGCCATCATCAGTGGTACGTTCTAAAGCAGAATCTACTTCTGAAACTAAGAACAAATTTACTTAGGTTTGGCAATGCAGCAACATTCTGATGGTTTCAAAAATTTATTTGGTTGGTGAGAGCTAAACAAAAACTACAAAGATAATACAGGTGTCTTGCACTAATTATTGTTTCTCACAGTTGTTATGACTATATCAAAACCCTCCTCCATTCAATCAGTGGATGATTCCATATGCATTGATTTATAATATTTAAATTATTTGTTAGACATTTTTTATATGTTTTGGTCTTAGTCAATCCCTATTTATACCATGCAAATCATTGCCTATTCCAGGAAATGATGATTAGTGAGGGATGTTTGTATAGTTAGTCATTTCCATAAAAACAGAAAAACATTTAATTTTATATGCATTACATACTATCCACCATAAAACAAAGTAAAAAATTTGTAAACTTCTCATAATTTCAGGAATAAAATTTTCAGGTGCTCAAGTACATCACATCCTCAATCCAGTTACAACTCCAGTGTAATACTTTTATCTCCCGAGTACATTTGGGCCTAGTGGCGAAAGTGTTAAGCCTAGATAATAGATTTTCATTTCCACTTGATAAATGAGGCTAACTATATCCTTTCTTACATGTACTCATTTCTTTCCAGACTTGAAATTCTTGAAACTAACCTGGGTCTAGCCAACTCCACTTCTAACATTTTATAAGAAAGTTTCTCATTAATAACAAAAATACCAAAGTGAGAATTCTCTTAACACCCCATAATGCACCCCATTTTTTGTAAAAACATCAAACTTGATTATTAGAAGTATTGAGCCTGTTCTCATCTTGCTGCCAAGTAGGATATGTACAATAGAGTTTACGATATAAACGTGGCTTTTTATGTGTTGCCTCACAAACACCATGGATTATATGGGATGACAATTCCACCAAAGTGGACATTGAGGATGAAGATGACGTTGGTGGTGATGCCATTTACGCGGACAATGAGAGAGAACAAAGGATTGATAAAAAACTATTTGAGGACAGTGTTAATGAATTCAGAGGCTTTACTGATGACGATAGCTATAAGTAAATAAATGATTATTATTATTTTTGCTTAAGAAATATTTTAAAGCAATGTTTTTGTAATGCAATGAAAAGTACAATTTATTAGTAAAAATGTATCTCAAAACATCATTTACTGAATGGAAAAAGCTGTATGAGATGTATAATATGCACAATAACTTTTTGTCAATTTTTTGTGGTAAAAAAATTGTGTATTATAGGTAAATGGAAAATTACGGTAGGTAAAATATTTTAGAAATCTCAAATATATTACTTCTGGGACTAAGAATGATGAAGAGAACTTGTTGTTCTGCCCCAAAGAAATCTATAAATAATTAATACCTGGAAACGGGCGGATTGGGCCACCGGACAAAATCCCGGTGGGTCTATGCTGCTCCTGGGCCGGGGATGTTTGAGTGGTTGGCCAGGAGCTGTTGCTTTTCCATATTCTAAAGTAGTGTTTCTCAAACTATGGGCCATGGCCTCCTAGGGAGGCCGCAACATTATTTTAGTTGTTATGTGGGCCGATATCCGAGTATTTGTCCGGGCCGATTTTTGCTCCCAATCCGCCCCTTCCTGGAAAGTACTTAATATCCTAAAATTGCAATATATTTATTGCAAAAAGAAATATGCCAGAGATAGGTTTAAATTCCATACATACTCATTCAAACTGAACCGGCATATTAAAATGAAGTAATTATCCCTTTAAAATCATAATGGATGCAACATTTATTCTTAGAATAAAAGATATTATCAATATGAACTTTTAAATGATTACCTATATGAGATACATCTACAGAAAGTGAATTCTGCTAGAAATTATAGAAAAAGCTAAGATGAACAATTCTATAACCAAACCTTACCTACAGCAGTGGATATTTTCAAAGAATGTATAAAAAATCAAAATTATTAAACATGCAAATGATACAATTTGACATCAGAACGTGTTTCAAAATTATCTTAAATTTTCTGCCATAGTGCTTCTAAAATGTTTAACTAGGCGCCATAAGGTACCATGAGATATGCTGTATATACTCGTTTGTAATGCGCCCTCGTGTATAATGAGCACCTGTACTTTTTACCAAAAAATCTCGAGTTTTTCTTATACCCTGTGTATAACGTGCACCCTTGACTTTTGTGGTATACATATAAGAACAAAATTATATCGTCATGTTAAGTATTAACTAGATTACCATAAATAAGTATGTTAAAGCATTAACTTATCACCAGTTAACAATTATTAAATGCTTGGACCTCCCCATAAGTATTACGTTCAATAAGCTCCACATTAGAGAGACATCATAAATAATGAAAGTGAATAAGTTGAGGTGGCAGCAACTCCATAGAGTAAGTTGGCCAACCTGGTGCCACATAGAAAACTGCAGCGCCACTGCTGCCAATCCTTTTAAATCAGACAAAAAGGGATCTACAAAATAGATCAAGTTTTGATTTATAGTGGATTTTGGTTCTCTCTTTCCTATCTCATTCTAAAACTGTTTAATAGAAGAAATAATGCAAAAATTAAAGAAACAAATCTGGAAACAGGAAACGTGACAGGTAAGATTAAGTTCATACACCTCAGTCTACATTGTATGGGTTTTAAATTACACTGTTAATTGTACATACTATAATAATTAACTGAATAAAATTATTTCAATTTGCTTATTCTGTTTCTTTGTTTTCAAAGTGCATTTTGCGGGAAGATTAAGTTCATACACCTCAGTCTACATTCTATGGGTTTTAAATTACACTGTTAATTGTACATACTATAATAATTAACTAAATAAAATTATTTCAGTTTGCTTATTCTGTTTCTTTGTTTTCGATGTGCATTTTGCGGGAAGTCTAGTCCGCCTGGCAATTTTGCAAAAAATAACTCAATCAGCTGATGCAGTGAAATGCAGAATATTTGGAGAGAAAAGAATTATAACTGTTTAGAAGTAATCAGGTGTTCTATACGTATAATTAATATATGTATAACCATATAACCTGGATTAGCGATAATTATTTTGGTTTTCCCCTTAATTCACCCAAAAAGCGAGAATCTGGTGCCAGATAGTTTCACTTTAATTTCCGATTTTGTGTTACCCATGTATAATGAGCAACCCTACTTTATGACCTAAAAATTTGGTCTTCAAACTGCGCATTATACATGAGTATATACAGTACTCAAAATATGTACAAGAAAATTTTAATACTAAGTATAATTTTTCTGGCAAAAACATAGCAAAACTGACAATGAGTAAAAATACATAAAGCTCTATTGTTATAAGTAACACTAAATCTAAACAAAGAACCACACATAAATATAACCCCAGTAATAATATAGTTTCTGATTATAATATAAAATGTATGCTATAAAGCTTTAACTCAGGGTTTGGCCTTCTGTGGCTCTTTAATTAGTGATTGCAAACTCACTATACTCTGCAGCATTACATGCCCTGTCGGTCTTTCCTCATACATGAATTTAACATATTTTTAACACTTCTAAACATACATATGCACTTAAACATGTACAAAATATAAAAATTTGAGGTTGTTTCATTAATTGTTATATGTGGCTTAGAGTGTCACCATCAGAGAAAATTTGGAAAAACTAGCTTAATGCTCTTGATAAAAAACCATCATTATTAATGTGATATGTAACATTTTTATCTTATTCAGAGTAACCCGATAGTAAAACAGCATCAGTAGTGTGATATCTCTCTATCTGATATGATTGAAGTTTTATGTTTCTCAAAATAGAGAAATATTTTTCTGAAGTTCCTACAAAAATGACATCAGTAATATAAGATAGCCATCCATGTTCATATTGTTGCTTGCCATTCCCTGCAACAGTTCACTTTATCTAAAAGCCATGCTCTTTTCATGAAGTAAACTCCAAGTTACAGGTTTAACCTCTCTAATCACTGGAATAAATATGAATGTGTAGGTTGTGGTGTAAGAACTGATAATTAGATTCCATCTTGAAAAGCTAATGAATAATACAAAAATAGCCAAACATGTACATTTACTAATTATTTTGTTCTCATAAGTGGAAAATATTATTTTGTATATGTCTGTACAAACATAAATAAGAATTGATACATTTAGTTCTTCTCTGCAGGAACTTTATGCACTATACAGGCAAAGCTATGCCATTGTCCCTAATCCTGAATGCATTCCAGGCTATACAATTTTCTGAACCACTGACTGAACTGTCCCTGTTTATCAGTGACATAGCTGGAAAATGTGGCATCTACAGAAAAATTTTAGTAAATGCCTTCGTTATGCAGAATATTATTTTCCTGCCTTTAACAAAGAATTACAGCATTTTTACTTTTAAAATGTTAACATTTGAGTTATAAGTTAAAAATTATATAAGATTAAACTTTTGGCATTTTATGCGGGAACATTTGGTGCTTTTTGAAAGTGATTCCTAAGGCAAGTTCCACATTCACCATATCCTAGTTACAGCACTGCTCTTAACACTACCTAATCCACAATTTTATGTTTTCACACAAGGATATGGGTAAATAAAGCATTAGAAGATATAATATATGGATATATATAAATTAAATAATTACTAACCACTTACATAGGCAATGTCCAAATGACCAGTGTATTTTAAAAGTACTTTTACGAGGAGTATTTTCATATTATTTAATTTTAAATGCAACAATTTCACTGAGAAAACACCATAGTGTTGTACAGCACTAATTTCCATACTGTATATAATCTTTGCAATGAATTATAAAGAAAATCATTAATTTATTTGGAAAACATTATTTTTAGAGTATATTTTTTTGATCTTGGAACCTAACCATATTATTTCCATACCTTTAACGATTCCCCCAACACAGATTCCCGCAACACAGTGTCCTTCTAGAACACAACACTACAATTGGGGGAGGTTTAACTGTATTTCTTAAATTTTGTCAGAGATTATATGCAAATATGCTGGCAAAATGACAGCGATGCTTACTTCCCCTTCCCGAATCATTTCCCACGCATCATTATAAGATCTCTCATGGTATCATCTCCTGCTGCACTACTATGGGCTCCAAATTCTTGGAAAAGAAAGTGCTTGGTTTATTGTACACCATCTCGACCATACCCTATAATCCATATGCTTGGCTATCCTCTTTTCTCTATTTTTTACTTTCTCATATATAAAGTATATTGAGAAAGTATTGTAATCACAAAAAAATTCGATCTCGAGATTTTGATGGAAATATACGTTTTAGGTGTACGTGAGTCCAAAAAAGTGGTTTCTGTGCTGCCTGTCTGTTCTCGGCTCTTAGAGCCTAAACGGTATAGTGACAATGAATGATATCTCATACTTAATAAAAATAATAATATAATTTATTTCACCGTTGGCAAATATATTTGCATGGTTTCGTCACTGAATATTAAACATTTACAAGTCAAGAAAAGAGGATGGAAAAAATTAATGTGAACGTGAAATAGTGAATGGGTGAAATGGTTACGGTATTCTGCATTTGTGGGAAAAAGTTGATGGTTTGATCTAAAAAAGTTGCACAACTCAAAATGTAAATGGATGGTAGGGTTAAGATACTGAGAGATGAAAACAAGGGTTTACCATGTGTTCGGTAAGATACTCTACATCAAAGGTGGCCAACCTTTTCCAGTAAGGTGCCACATATTATGCTGAAAATGTGTCGCGTGCCACCTAATGCATAATATTTTTGCATTAGCGTCAGTCTAGATGGCAGGGGCAACATGGAGGGAAGAAGCCATTGTACTTGTTTTGAAGATGACTGTGGGTTGGAATTTTTTTTAAGGTCATTAATACTATCAAAAATGAATATTATATACTAAATCAAGGTTTCCGGCAAAAGTGAAATGAAATTTTAAAAAGTTTATCAACTGCTTTCGAAACATATGAACTAATAACATACAAAATGTACAATTTTAATTGGTTGATAATACAAATTAATAAAATGTCTAGTACTGCAGCTCTACTCCTCCGTTTTCATGTTGTTAGTTTTCGAGATGGCAAGAAATCAACAGTGAATCAGTCACGATTCCTGCTGAGAAGATGGACCCGCCTCTGTCTCTTGCAGCTGCTGGTTTATAGTTTGACATTGACTTTATCCCAATCAGAAAATAGTAAAAATGTTAAATTAACCTACGCCCCATTTCAATACGAAAAAGAGAGGTTTCTTAAAATCTCAGAACTGGCTACTTCGAGATAAAGAGTCAGACCAACTCATTCTCATGGTTCTTAAAGCATGTAGGTCGAGAATATAGTAAAATTCTAATATATTAGCTGTAATTTTGTGAACATATGATACTATGTTAGCGAAGCTTCGAAATGTAAGTAGGGCCAGTATCAATCCTGTCTTGTCCATCTGAGCCTTATAACACGCGAACTCTAATTCGCAACATTTTTGAATTTTCACTGCGGAATTTCTGACTTCGTTATAAAGGAGCTTTGTTCCCAGAGACTTTGTTAAGCGAGGTATACATGTATACTATATATGAGTAGGGCAGTTATTTTGAAATGTTTAGATAACTACTTGGAAACAAGGGAAGTCCAACTCAGTCTCGAAAACAGTGACTAGCTTGTGTACACAATTTTATTATAATACGTTCTAATTTCGTGGTATTAAAGTAGCCGCACGCACACAAAAAGAACAGCATTATAGAATCTAGAATGTTAACATTGACAGTTTTCAATTTATTTCTATACATTTTATTTTATTTTATCGAAATCGGGAGGCGTGCCACTGACAAGAGCTTCATGTGCCACTAGTGGCATGCGTGCCGCAGGTTGGCCACCCCTGCTCTACATAAAGCTTTGACAGCTTGTTTCTGAAAAGAAAAGACTTTACTAGCCAGTCGGCAATTACCCCAAAATAATATTCCATACCTTAAGAGTGAATGTACTTTTGCTTGGTAGAGGCATAATAAGCTTTCAATAGGAAGTATCGGAGCCAATTTCCTTATCATAAATACCCCAGTAGATACCTTTTTAGCAACTCTATTGATGTGATCTAGCCAATCTAACTCCTCCTTAACATGCAGCCAAGAAAATTGGTAGATGAAGTTCTAGTGATGCTTTTATTGTTCATTTTAAGAGATCTACTATATGGGATTGCTTTTTTATTGTGAAATAGCAGGTGAGGTTTTATTGATATTTATAGCAGGATTATTTAGATTGCACCATTCCATGTTTGTTTAACTGATCTGTTAGCAACCTCAGCTAGAAGTGGAAGACTATCAGCAGTTATCAGGCAGGATGTGTCATCGGCATATAAGGTCGAAATGCAATCTGAAAATGTTTCCCTGAGGAACACCAGCATTAATTTTTAGGGGTGTAGAATTAGCAGTGGTAGAGCCATTTCTAGCTCTTTGGGAATATCTCACAATATGATAGCGGTTACTTAGAAAGGAAATAACCCAGTTTAGGGACTTGCCTCTTATGTCCAAATTACAAAGTTTTGCAGAAAGTATTTTGCGGTCAATACTGTCAAAAGCTTTACTGATGTCGTAAAATATACCTAAAGTATGCTGTTTGTTATTGAGAGCTTGGTGTATTCTGTTGATGAGGTTGAAGGCAGCAGTAAATGTAGACTTCTCTTCCCTAAAGCCATGTTGATTAGGAGTTAACAAATTGAAGGAGTCCAGGAAAAGCAGTATGGGATTATAAAATAGCTTTTCAAATACTTTAGAAAATACAGATAGAATATAGATTGGTCTATAGTTATCTTATTCAGATAGTGAACCTTTTTTAGATACTGGAGATACACAAGAAAATTTTAGATTAGGAGGGAATTGTCCAGAGCTGAAGGATAGGTTGATTATGTCAGATAAGATAGGTGCAATGATGTAGGAACTTGTCTTAATAACAGTCATAGGATTATCATCTATTCCGCTATAAAAGGAGCTTTCAAAAGATTTGATGATACCTATTATTTCAGAGAGATCAGTGGAGTGAAGAAAAATAGAATTTCAAAAAAATAGAACTGGTATTCCCGGAGGGGTTTTCAGGGGAAGATGCTGATTTATAATTAATATTGCAAAATTGATTGTTAAAGTTCATAACTATATCAACTGGATTAGAAACTGATATGCCATTGAATTCAATGGAAGAAGGACTTAGGTTGCTGGATGCAGCATTGGAATTTATTTTGATAATGTTCCATGATGCTTTAATCACATTTTTGGAATTATTTATATAGTTTAGATTTGCAGCTTTTCTCTCAGCTATTAAGTGCATTCTAAAGTCGTTTAGAGCACATGAGTATGCACCACGAAGGTTAGAGTCAACAAATTTATATCAAAAGTATAAATCCCGAACATACTGAGACCTGATGATAAGATGAGGAGAGTATAATTTTCTTTTATGCATGGCTACACTTTGTTTAATCTTTCTGACAGGAAAGGCTGCATTGAAACAGAGGGTAAAAGTTTACATGAAAGAATTCCATTTAGAATCAACATCACTTGCATAATGAACATCTTTCCAAGATTTCCGTGAAATATGGTGAAGAAACATTTTATTAGAGGAGTCGTTAAAGATATGCTTAGAGATATACATGGGGTTGGGCCAAAATGTAATTTAATGGCTGTTTTTAGGCCTAGATGGTCAGAAAAGCCTGTGAATATGGTTTCACAGGTAAAGGTATGTGGAGGTAAATCTCAAATTAGATAGTCAATAAGTGATTGAATTTTGGGTGATATTCGTGTAGGCTCATCATTCACTACCTTCAGTCCGAAAGTAGACAGTAGATTTATGAAGTCAGTTTTTTCAGGCGACTCATTCAAAAAGTCAATATTTATATTGCCAATCAATGGTTTTTTTCATCGATGCAAATGTAATGGCATCATGTAGGCACACAAAGAAATCATTCGTATTAATGCTGGGAGAACGATAAACAGATAACAGAGCATAACAAGAGGCATCAATGTTGATAATGCACTTGAGCATTCAAAAGTTTTATCAATACTCATGTTAAAATTCAGGCACTTCATACTACTTAGGCAGTTTATCATACAGAATAGAAGCTACGAAGAAATGGCTGACATTGCACAATAATTAAGGGCAGTTTATTCTAGGCAATTTTAACAACAATTTGATTTTCTCAAAAATGGTTCCAACGATTTTTATCAAATTTCATACAGTTACTTGAGTTTATGTCTTAAATAATACTACATAGTTCATATTTCTCAAAAAATGAATACAAAGCTAGTTTATTCTACGCAACTTTATACAACAATTTGATTTTCTTAAAAATGGCTAAAACGATTTTGATCAAATTTCGTATAGTTATTTAAGTTGATGTTTATAATGATTCTACATAGTTCATATTTTTTAAAAGATAACTAAATAACGCATTAGTATCAGGGTCGGGACGAGGGTGGGGTGAACGGGGCTCTTGCCCCAGGCATATCATTCTAGGTGCCAAAATTGTGATTACATGTACATGCATTTTATATAAACATATTTACAACAATAAAATTATTGAAATGACGTGATAAAGTGAGATTGGTGGCGACGCGTTGCGATGGGAAGACAGTAATTAGAATTATTATTGTTTACGTCATAAAATACAGGGTTTGGGCAAGGGTCTCCCGTACTTTGCCTCGGACACCAAAATACCTAGTCCCAACTCTGATTAGTATAGAAGAAAGTTTGTACAATGTATATTGTAGGTACTGACTTTTTAAATAGAATGTGCCTTCAGACACATAAATATTGCACTCCTATAGACTTATGGATGCTAAATGTTGCATGGAACAATTGTACGAGGGATGTTTAATAAAGAGATTATGATTTTTTCATGAGATCATCACATTAATTATCTTCTAGAACTTGATCTAGATGGTCCATAGTAGTCCCCATTGTGTGCAATACACTTGGCCCAATGGGGCTACAACTTTTCAAACAAATGGGAGAAGCTATTGCACAACATTGCTTTTCGGATCGCCTTCGCCACCTTCACTACTTCTTTCGATAACTGGAACTGTTTTCCCCGCAGCTGCCCTTTCAAGGTGGGTAAAAAAATAAATCACAGAGTGCAAGATCTGGGCTAAATGAGGGGTGAGAGAGACATGTCACATTGATGCTGACAAGGTAGGTACTGTATGACAACTTGAGCAATGTAAGGTCGCCCATTGTCATGATGAAGTAACCACCCACTTGCGCGCAGCTAAGGACATTTCTGTTGGATATGTTCTCGCAAAGTCTTCTATGGAGAAGTGTAGTACTGCCCTGTGACAGTTGTATGCCTTGGCAATATGCTGGTAAAAGCTGTTAAAGTAGTGGTGTTGATGGTTACCTTGGTTACTGCAGTTGTTGGAGCCCTCCTTTTTGATAGATTTGCATCCTTCCTTAAACATTTTAAATCAGCACCGGGCTGTGCTGTAAGGAGGCACAGATTTATTATGTATCCTGCAACATGCTGTAGGCTTCAGCTGACGTTTTATTATTTTTGAGGCGATAAGAAAAATTCAGAACAGCCTACTGTTGTACTGTTCCTCGCGTGTGTCCTTCGTTGCTCTGTTTGCAAAATGGAACAGAAGTGCATAGTGTTACTGCCACTTCGACACGCTGCACACAAGATGTCTGTGCATTTGTAACATAATACAAGTTGATTAGTGCAACATTCTGCAGTTAAGCCACAACTATAACTAAAGAGTTTTTACTTTCTCCATACGTAGTAATGGGAAAGTATTGTGATCACGAAAAAATTCCACTTTGAGATTTCAACGGAAATACACGTTTTGCAGTCCCTAGAACATGTTTAGACTATTTTCGGAATGATGTCTGTGTGTGTGTGTGTATGTGATTGTGGGCGCTCTAACTCAAAAAGTACTTGTCATATTAACACCAAATTTCATATATAACACTTTCGCATGAGCACAAAGAACTGATTAGTTTTTGGACAACACCGGTTAACCGGAAGTCAAGGATTATTCGAAACCCGATTCGGTTTTTGCGATATTTCTCCGTTAAAACATTATTATCGTATATACAATTTTATACAAAGGTTATAGAGAATGTAATTTCCTACAACTTACATTTGAAACAATTTTCCATAGCAGTTATTGTTTAGGAATTATATATAAATAATATTTTTTCGGTTTCCGTCAAATATCTCCTTAAAAACGTCGTAATTGTTCATCTTCGTAAGGACGAAAGTTGTACAGAATAATATTTCTTCCAGATTGTGTTTGAAACAAATTTTCGTAGAACCATCGATTTCGGAGATATTCAATTTTTTTCGTAATATCCAAGGCCGTGTATTAATACATAGCCTTGGTAATATCCTATATACAGCGCCACAACCACGTAGCGGTGAATTCTGGAAACATAAAATATAATTTACGGCAATAAGGACGACTGTATTCTTTTACGATACGAAATAATAATTTTGCCTCATTATGCTATTCATAATAATTTAAATATATATACCCCAAATATGGAGAAAGTCATGTGTTGGCCACATCAGATTTTTTCTCGTTTAATTTAAATTATGACAGTATACTTCAGCAACCGATAAAACCAACATACTTAAGTTCGATCTTGGAAGTCTCTAATTTAAGAAATCCATATAATTCCGTTAATTTTTGTTGTAATGGGTCTAAATTCTCAGCGCAAAACCGATGATTTGTGATCTTATTTCTCTCGCGATAACATTTTCGGTATCAGAAACATAATATACGATACGTCGATCACTTAATATCAATCCTGTCAGCGTGATACCGAGATTTTAAAAGTTCTTTTGTGAAACAGCAAATGGAAAAGTTATTTATCTCGCAAAAAAAATTATCAATGTTTTCCGCCAACAATCCTTGGGGTAATGATAAAATATCACGAGAATTGGCGGTCACAGCACGTACTATAAATATAAGTGTGTGGTGGAAATCAACTTACATTTAATAAGATGGAGTTCGCAAAGATTCTAGTCTGCGTCACTATAGCACTATGTTTAGGTAAGTTTTTGGCAAATGTAATTTTTCTACTCTAAAACAACTTCGAAAATTACGGTACAACCGTTTCGCTGTTTGACCTATATGTGCAGCTGTTTAACTCGGGCCTAGACATATATGCACAAAAGTGAATTATTTTTTGCGTAATACAGAGGTCCAAATCATAAATGATGTTTCTCTTCGTTGCTTTTTCTTTATATATGCAAATTATCGCTATTTTTTAAATAATAAATAATTTTTGGTTTAAAAATAAGAAAAAAATTCCACCCAAATGGGACGATTCGATAATTACCTTTAAATTGGGGGGCATTAATAATAAATTTAGCATCCATGATATTGTGTGTAATGTGAAACTAATGCCAGTAGCGTTCTTGGATGTGGCGGTTATTATTTCCAAAACCAACAAAAGTTGGATAAGTTTACATAGTGAAGATTTATTGCCAATTATTGTTAAACAGTGAGGTATTGAACCCTTAAAAACCACTATACTAAAAATGCCGCGAAGATTCTATCTCTTTTATATGCGCGCCGGGGATGAACCAATCTTTTTTCCCCATTTTTCAAACCACATTTTCGTTATCTCGGTTTAACTATATTCACTCGCTAAATTTTAAATAAGCTAAAATATTAAATAAGCTAAACAAAAGATTTATTCTTCAAATGAGGAATTTATAATACCACTTAATACTTCTATTCTGCTTAACATTATCATTAAATTAAAATGATGATCCCCTTTTTTCAATTTCTAAAAATATATATTATGAATCATCTTTCTTTTTACATAAATAAGTACCCACCCTTGAATAACTTTTGCCTAATACAATTTTCATAGCCCCGTATCCATTTTCCTATTGAACTTATTTTCATATACTGAATTGCTAATTCAAACGTAAGGATGGGAAAACATAGAAAATCAAGAACAATGTTCACGTACATAGTTAAGTAATTCTGCATCATTTTAAAATGCCTGATCAATGAATGAAAATGGGCCATACAGGTAGGTATTAAAAGCACCGTTGAATAAGTAACAATATTTGCAATCGCGGATTCCTCCTTAAATAGTACACACAGGTGGATTTAACTGACATTGATCATTGATCCATATGGCGTATTTACATCCAATTTGCATTTTACATCCTTTGGCGCAGGTTCAGAATTCGCGAGCGGCCGAAGTGCTACACCCGTCGTCATGTATTTCCCGGACGGAGACGGTAACATCAGACCAGCGGTCATTGAAACCGCTCCACGTGATGTGCCGCCAATAAACCCAGAAGAGGACGTAACCTTCTTCCTGTACACAAGGTCTGCATTTATTTGTTTCCTCGCCTCTATGAACGAGGCTATTTCTTCCTCCGGAATTCCGTCTTTCAGCATGACGCTCATTTTTTTAAACCCTCCATTCAACCGATCCATTACGCACACGAGTGAATAATGTTATTTCGTCATAGACATTTTTTTCAACTCTTAGATAACTGTGATCGATAGGAAGTCTATATCGATACAATTTTTTGTCATCATTCGCCTATAAAAAATAAAACTTCCATCTGCCTCTTTCTAGAAGACGAAAATGGTTCGAATAGGATTTTTTATGAAGTGTGCGCGATAATACAATAAGATATATTTTTATAAATTACAGAGCGGGCTGCGTCCGAATTAAAATTAAATAAGAATTAAACACAAAGCTTGACTCGTGATTCAGCAAAAAAACGCAATCACATTAAATAATTTTCATTTTTCCACCTAACTTTAACCAATAAAAGCAACATAATATATTATTTCGGCCAACATCTAAAATTTGGCAATATTTCAATGTTTAGTAATATTTATTTCTGAAAAAAGACAAAATTTTAATTAGACATTGAAACACTTTCATGCAAGATGGCTAATTGCGTTGCTATAAATTATAATGTAGGGATAAAAACAGTAAGTCGGGAACATAAAAGAGTGAATAAACGCCATGATTGGACTTATATGAAAAATTGGTCAAATGTGCAATTGATTTGAATCCTGTTTATATGACCACCACCTTATGAATCCGAAATATCCAAGGTATTTGCAGCCACATTAGGTATTTGAGGCAATTTAAATCTCAGAGCGCCGTTATCTTTTCATTTGCACGAGTCATTAACTTACCTGCGATAGCATTGTTATCGAAATTGGCGAAACCGCTGTTATGCAAGATTATCAGTTTTGATAAAATAATTCTTTCTAGCCGGGGGAATAACCAGAAAAATATTAAAAGCCAAATGAACATCAAAATAAAAAAACGCACAACGTACGTAATTTGCTTGTCATTAAATCTCTCAAACCGCATTGCACCAGAAATCGTCTCGAAAGAAATTATAAAGAGGTGCACCATTTCCTAATTATTTATACCGTGAAAGTTAAAGGAAAAGTTTTTATGCAATATTACCGATGAAATACGACAAACAAATATAACCAGGACCAAAAACGGAAATTGAATTCTAAACAATGTATGCATTCGAATTCGATATTTATCGACCGTTTTAAGCTAAAAGCAGCTGACCACGCAAAATTTTCAATTCATTAACTTTTTACGAGACAGCACTTTCAAAGCAATATTTTATCAATTTTAGTCCTTTCCCCTGCGGCTAAAATTCACAATTTTAGTCGATCTACGCGTCGTTTTGTTAATTTATGACGGATGCTTTACTTAGTTTCAGTGTTCTATTTAACCTAGCAGTATTGTTTAAAAAATTACGCTGATTTGTACACTGAAAATCTATTTAGTAGGTAGTGAATCAGAATTTATTATGCCAATTAAAATGGAAAATATAATATGATTAATCATATACACGACTATTTTTATCTATATATTCACTATCAACAAATATTAGCGTCATCTTATGAATTTATTAATTAAATTGTGCAAAAATACATTACTAAAATATGGAAATCTAATGATATATTTTTGTCGTTTCTATCATTCACCTTTCAGGCGAGGCACAAGCCAATTACTTGTCGGAAATCTCACATTGCTTCAGGATTCTACATTTGATGCCACCCTACCAACATTATTGGTTACTCATGGTTACCACTCCAGCGTAGAATCAGATACTGTACAGGATATCAAAGACAGTAAGTATTAAACGAAAAAAAAATCTGATGTGGCCATCACGACTTTCCATATTTGGGGTATAGATATTTAAATTATTATGAATAGCATTATAAGGCAAAATTATTATTTCGTATGGTAGAAGAATAGTCGTCCTTATTGCCGTAAATTCTATGTTGAATATGTTTACAGAATTCACCGCTACATGGTGGCGGCGCTGTATACTGGAAATTAAGAATAAGTAATATATCTCCGAAATGCATGGTTATACGAAAATTTGTTTCAAACAAAACTTGGAAGAAATATTATTCTCCATAACTTTGGTCCTCACAAAGATTACCAATAACGACGTTTTTAAGGAGATATTTGACGGAAACCGAAAAAACGGATTATTTATAAATAATTCCTAAACAACTGCTATGGATAATTGTTTCAAATGTAAGTTGTAGGAAATTACATTCTCTATAACATTTGTATAAAATTGTATATACGATAATGATGTTTTAACGGAGAAATATCGCAAAAACCGAATCGGGTTTCGAATAATCCTCGACTTCCGGTTAACCATTATTGTCCAAAAACTAATCAGTTCTTTGTGCTCATGTTAAAGTGTTATATATGAAATTTGGTGTTAATATGACAAGTAATTTTTGAGTTAGAGCGCCCATAATCACATACACACACAGACATCATCCCGAAAAGTCTAAACGTGCTCTAGGGACCTCAAAGTGTGTATTTCCGTTGAAATCTCGAAGTGGATTTTTTTCGTGATCACAATACTTTCCCATTACTACGTATGGAGAAAGTAAAAAGTAATGGCTTAGTTATATGTCAGCAAACATTTTTGACAAAACTCCCTTAAGTATGCCATTCCTTAGCGATGTGATTCACAAGCTTTTTACAAGTGCGGTGCCCTTCCGTGGGTGACCCAGCCTTAATGCAAAGTTTTTATATTTTTACATATGGATATTACAACCTTTTGGACGCATCTATTTGTTGGTACTACACAATAATGAATTTGTTAAAGCAACAATTATTGTCCTAATTAACCAACAACACTGCCAAATCATTGATTTATTTACTAGGTAAATAATTTTTTGCAGCATCTCTAAAAATCATCTGCGGCACCCAGTTTGAGAACCAGAACCTTAGCGAGTTAAATTTGAACATAAAGAAACAAAAATTCAGTTAAATTCCATTAATAATTTGTGTATTTGAAAAAATTGCATTTGCACATATTATTCGTCAAAAAATGTGCGATTTCGATTTGAATTACATGAAATTAGACTTTTTGGCATATTCACGTCTATGTTGTCATTAGAGTCGCACATATCTACCTGAATTTTTTATTCGAAAATCAGCTCTGTGATTATTTTCCATACATACGTATATATATCTGCAACACTTTCATGCAAATTGTATTGTTTGTTTTAGCATATCTTGCTGTTAAGGACTGCAATGTTGTCGGTGTGGATTGGTCTGGCCTTGCTAATAATATCCTATATAATGTTGTCAAAGAGCAAACAATACAAATTGGAGAATATGTGGCAAAATTCGTCGACTTCCTCGTAGAACAGACAAAAATGGATGTCAAGAAAGTTCATATGTCGGGACATAGCCTTGGTGCCCACGTGGTGGGCATTACAGGGAAGAACGTGCAATCTGTGCGTGTTGCTCGCATCACCGGTAAGGAAATCTTTATCTTTTAAGTGCATACATGATATAGTATATATGTATAACTGACTGAACCAAACTTATCAAAAACTCTAGTAAATTCGGAGTTCTCTTCCTTTTTTACAGGTAAATTTTCCAGCACAGGTCTATTATTCACTCCATAGACGAAACGCAAATGTTTGTCTTATTAACTTAAAAAACCAAAACAATAATCTGTAATGTAACAATGATTCTGCTTTTTCAAGGAATTGATCCGGCCGGCCCGCTATACACAATAGAAGACGTGAAGGACCGCCTAGCTGTTGGGGATGCAGACTTTGTAGATGTCATCCATGCATGTGGTGGAATACTAGCTTTTAAGGATGCCATTGGAGATGTTGACTTTTTCCCTAATGGAGGCCAGGCACCCCAACCAGGATGTGGAGATGACATATGTAAGTCAATACAAAATTAATGAAAATTTTTTTAGAGGGGCCTGCAAGAGAGTGAATGTGATAGCATTGAAAAAATCCTCGCTTTACCAGACCTTTTGCAGGTTAAAAAATATTGCATTTATTCGCGGGCTGCATAAAACGCTCTCGGGGTCCGCATGCAGCCCGCAGGCTGTCGGCTACTCATCCTTGGTTTAGCTCCAAGAGTCGCGACAACACGACTGATGGAATTGCAAATATTTTTCAGACTGAGCGGCACCTAAAACATGAATATTCATGAAAATGAGCATTAGCAGATTTGCAATAAGGCCAAAGTAGGCAATGGCCTAGGGGAGGCAGGGTTTTGAAGGCAGCAGGATTTTGGGGCGGTCGGATTTTTTATATTCATTTGCCAAGTTGCAAGACATATGAAGAAGCACTGTAAAGAGGGCTTTCAGTGTGATTTTCAACATTATGGAGGTCAAAGAAGATTACTTCAAAGGACCATTGGTACCAACCTAAGTAAGCTTGTTAAGAGAATAACCATAAATATCCTGGAAAAGAAGACTATTCCTCTGGTATAATATATACCTAAATTAAATCAATTATATTTAATTTTTTTAATGGGTGTAGAAATAATTTGGCCTAGGGGTGGAAAGTTTCCAAATCCACCACTACCCCTGAGAAATCGAGACTTCGCTCAGAAATTTCTTCATGCAGATTGCTATATATCTCCATGATAATTTCTAACTAAAAATATTTTTCTTGCAGTTGGAGCATGCTCTCATACTCGTGCTTGGCAGTTTTTTGTCGAGTCCATCACCTCTGACCAATTCAAGGCAGTGCCATGCAATAATTATGATGATTTTAAAGCGGGTAAATGCGACGGTTTACCGATGGTGCCTATGGGAGAACCTGTTCCCACCAAGTAAGTAGGAATTTTTTTATATTCAGGTATCTTATTTAAATATATTCTTCAGTGTTTAACTCACAATCAGATATATTCTCATTTATATTCAGTATTTAATTATTCTAATGGCCAAAATCATTATTTTTAGATATTGTGATACAAATCTGGTAAAACATTCTCCCAAAACTAACCTTAAAATTTTGCCATCCAAATATCTACAATACACAGCTGTTCATAATTTATCATGTTATAATTTTTAGTTCTAATAAACATATACATTCATTTTTCAGTACTCGTGGAACTTACTACTTGGATACTGCATCATCACCCCCATATGCCCTTGGATGAAGAATTAGCATAATTAACCTTAGTGATATTTTAAATAAAAATTAATTTATCTTAAATCGATAAAATGCAAAATAAAATGAGTAAAATATTATAAAAAATTAAAACCAACACCAAACCACCATACTGAAAAATTATAACTCAAATGGTATTTTACAAAAAAAATTAACAAGATTTCCATTTTTGAAACTAAAGACTCATGTACTAACAACAATTACCAGTATGTTTAGCCAGATGATTCCATTGCCATTCATACATTGTCACAAGTGGCTGGTATGCAGCACCAGGGTCAATCACAGGAAGTTAAGGTGAAGGTTCTGGGAGTGAAGGTGGTTTAGCAAGGGTGGAAAAAGCATCACTGGAAGCAGACTAGCAGAGAGCAAAAGGAGAGAGTCAGCCATGGAATTGGGAGCCCAGGACAGTATCTCCATTCAATTGTTCACATCTTGCAAAACTGTATCTATAAAATCCCAATTCAAAAATTAAAAATTTTCAAAATGTATCACTTTATCATTGAAACTTATGTCTGTAAAATGAGAGAGACATAATTGCTAATAACTGTGGTTTCTATGAAGCAATACATGCCAAGATAATATGGTTTATAAAACAAATATTCTTATGAATTGCCTTTCTGAAAAATGGTTTCATGAATGAAAACAAACAATCAATTACAGCTGTACTGTCTTAAGTATAAGCATTGACCCCATTTACATCAAACTAAAATTGTATGACATCTGAATAGATAATTTTAAAATCGCCTACTTTCCCAAATACAGCAATCTGTTTTCTGGCAATTTTTTATAAAATCAGAAAAATTGGCAAACTACCTGGATATCGGCTATTATAGTTCTCATGATGGTCACTTGGCTAGGATGGCACATTGGAACTCCCTGCCAAGTCGACTGGACAGTGGAATCTTCTGTAGTTTACATCAAGTAGCTCTGGGGTTAAGGGTTATTTGGGTGCAGGATGGATGGTTGGGTGCAGTGCTAATGACATGGTTTAGAGCATTAATGGACAAATAATATTGGAGCATGCAGGTTAAGAGACCCATAGGCCCTACACACAGCACACTTAAGGCCCCATCAAAATCATAAATTTGTAACAAGTTACAGATTATTGCAAGGTTTATGACGTGTGTGGCAACACTTTGAAATGATTTCGATGAGATGAGATAGGGTTAGCCCACTGCGGGCACCATTATCCTCTGGGCCCTATGCACCTGTGTGTTTTGATTACCTCTGAAATTGGACCTGGGAGCAGGCCAAATTATTCCATACAAAACTTTGAATGCGGAAATTAGGCAGTATGTTAGGCACATATACATATTATTTTTAATTACAGTACAGTATTTTTCTTCCGTTATTCTCTCTTTGATGTCAAATGCTGTGTTTAGGTATGACCGCCCATAATAGGGCAAAACCCAAGATCCAACCTGGCCTATGTTCCAACGTTGTCAGATTTAGAAGTGCCGACTGTATATAGCAGCGGTATGGCCAAACTTACCTACCCTCAGAGCTGCATACAATAATCTTCAGAAGTTTGAGTCACATAATACACAATTTATGCTCATTAATTTACAAATAGTAATACATAATCTCTATCCAAAGCAATTCCAATATAATGCATGGCCTTTAGGCATTTACAGCAATTACAAGTCACACTACATCATTGTTTTCTATAGTGAAAAGTATTGACATGCCTTCAAATGGAAATTTAAAAGTGCCGCATACTAAGTTAAAAGAGCTGCATGTGGCCCGTGAGCTGTGGTTTGGCCACCAGGGGCACATCCATGGGGGGGGGGGGGGGATTTTGAGATTTTCAATTACAAATGCAATGACAGAAGTAAAAATTAATAATAGTAATATGCAAATCAATATCTGAACCTTTTTAAGGGAATTTATAAATCTTAATGAGTATATTCATGACATTGTGTAGAAGTATTTCAAAGCCAAATACTCAAAATTTGACAGACTCAACATTTAGTATCAGTAATCATTTATATGATTTGATTTAAGAAAAAATTTTTTTGTGAAACTCAGTCATTATGTCATATGGTATTGTCTGGTAGTTCTTTAAGAAGTCTCAATGTGTTAAGATAAACATCTTCACGGCTTTTGTCGACAAATGTTCTATTATATTATTTTGGTGACTGAAATGTTATAGATGACACCATGTATAAAAATATATTTATTAATTTACACAAGAGAAATATTTATGAAAATATGACTTCTTTATCATTTTTTCTCACCATTCATGTTATTTTGAAGTTCTGAGTCCTGTAAGAGAATAGAAACTAGTTATTTTCTGGAAAAATAAGGTTAAATGAACAAATACATTATGAAATAAATACACAAATGCATAAAATTGTAATATTCACAGCTACACTTTTTCTCGACTTTTATTCTCAAGTTTGTTTATGATTAATATCAAAACCACTCTGACATAACATCAAATATAGTATTATGACAGAAAACTATCTGTACTATTTCTTGAACACAAAATATCACCAGCCAAGAAGTTTAATTAATTACAGAAATTTTACAACATGAAGAACTATGTAAGCTAAGTAAGAATATCCATTCAGTGGCATGGTGAGTGCAGAGATTCTGGAGGCTCAAACAGCCCATTTTAGTAATCACATGGTAATTCTGATTTTAATGATTTTAAAATTTAAAATATTGTTATTGTTCTAATTTCTATAGCTGTAGGAATCAAAATCCATTTTATGTTTATAGATTTAAAAAGTTCATATATATATTTATGTGCATAAAAAAAACATTTCACTTCCAGTGAGGTACCATCCAACTAAGGCAAAACTGCTCCAGTTGCAAAATGCTTGCTATGCCATTGTGTCCATTAATCGATTTTTGGTCAATACAAGAGGAGCATTTTATAATTATGGTACTTTTCAAACTCACACGTGCATTTTCAGACAATTATGAAAGTGATTTTTTCATATTTTGGATATAAATTACAATTATTCTAATTAATTACCGGTTTCTTCCGAAGTAACTTCATCTCAGCTGAATCTGATACTTTGCTTAATTCAAGATTTTTGGCAGGTAGAAATTTATGGCTAATTGAGCATAGAAGATCTTTGTCAATTGTATCAGGGTTCTGAAACCCAGTAACATATGACACAATGAAGCCAATCACAGCCATGACGACAAATCCAATTACAGTATAATACAAGTATGAGATTCGGTACAACCAGAAGACACCATCATGCCTAAAAATAAAGTAGACCAATAGGATAATTCTTTTTATGTCAGTGGTTTCCATAGTTGGTGTTGCATTCCTATTTGTTTCATGAAACTAGAAATGACTTAATTATATAAGCCCCTCTTAAATATCAAATTTTATTTGTTATTTAAATTAACCAACTTGGGATGACAAACAATTCATAATCAACAAGCAAAAAATAAATTACGTCTAAGTTATTTACATTATAATTGTTTGAAGCATTTTATATCAAGAGACAAAATTGAATGACACATGGTAATTAATCCAAATAAATATTAAGCACCCTATAAAGATAAGATAATTATATTAATCAGCTATAATGTTAGTAATACTTTATCTAGAATAAGTGACTTTAAGTTAACCACTTACTCAGGTATGTGAGTGTTGGTAGCTAGTCCAAAGTTCACCTTAGTATAATTAAGTTCAGCTAGATTAATGCATCCCTCAATTGACATTGGTTTGGTTGGAAACCTGAGCCATTTATTTGCAACTGAAGTTTGGGCTCCTGCTGACACCCATGCACTTACAATCAAACCAGCAAGTCCTCCAAACAAAGCCCCCTGCAAAGAAGGATCATAAAATTACAAGTCTTCTAATATAATGAGCTTTTATTTTTTAAATATAATCATACAGGTATCCCTCACTTACAAGGGGAAGGCACTACTGACCCCCAACCGATTTGGCTGAAACTTCGTAGAGATAATGTCCATGATGTCTGATTAACGAAAATATATACATATCAGGGCCAATACCAAGCCGTTTTTATTTTATTAATAAAAATAAGTTAATATTTCCCAAGTCACTGCTTAACTACTATACACGGTAACAAACCTTGCAAGAAGTGGCGATGGCGTAGTGGTTAGCGAGTTTGGCTATAAATCTCAAGATCTGCTGTTCGAGTCCTTGTTCCGAAACTTTTTTTCATTTTTTCCCACATTTTCACTTTCATCATTTAAAGTATTTATTACCTAATTTCCTAATATTGCTTTAAGTTTAAATATCCATTTATTTCTAAATAAAATTCCTAATCACAATGATAGTATATATAACTATGAGCTAACTCGATTTCCTCATATCTGTGCATTTCGTCGACTTCATCGGGCCCCACCAGATCATAATCTTCATGGAAGTTCATCTCGCCAAGCATATCCACAACACGTGTATAAATTTCTTGGGCCATTACAACACTACGGCCACATTCACTTTCGGGAACTTCTTGATCTGCAATCAATCGATTTTTTCGGAGGAGCTTCATGCAATAATGCATGGCGGTGTTCAACACATCTTTTGCTGTTTCGTCGTCCAAAGGAGGAGACGTAAAAGATGTAACATTTTTGCTCGTTACAGGATTCCCCGCTGAAGATGTTGAAGCAGTATATTCCATTTTTGAAACAGAAAAAACTGCAGTATGTTAAAAATACACTTCGAAACACACTAGTTAAAATGCTCATAATGCTCCGATGAAAGAAGCAACACTGTTCTTGTAGCACTTGAAATTGCTCCTCTCTGATCCTTTTCCAAATGCTTTCAAAGTATTTTTTGACAATGTCATGATTGTGAAACAATACGTGCAAGACAATAAGTTTCTTTTCATTGTTTATTCATGGGGAGGACAAAATAATAAATCACTTTATAATGAAAAACTTATTGACAAGGAAAACCAACCGCTACGTACGCTACAAATAATTCTTCAAAACTGCACATAAATATATTAAAAAATAAAAATATATAGTGTTATTAAGAAATAAGCATTTAAAATGATGAAAGCGAAAATGTGGGAAAAAAGATTCGGAACAAGGACTTGAACAACAGATCTTATGATTTACAGCCAAGCTCACTAACCGCTATGCCATCTTACGAGGTTCATTACCGTGTATGGTAGTTAAGCAGTGACTCGGGAAATATTAACTTATTTTTATTAATAAAATAAAAACAGCTGGGTATTGGCCCTGATATGTACATACAGTAAAACCTCACATAGCGCGAATTCACATGACGCGATTTCGCTAAGATGCAGTTTACATTTCACTACCAACCCTCACAAGACGCGGTGGTTCTCCTCGCTAAGACGCGGTTTGAAAAGTCAAAGCTAAAATCATTCTTCAAATTTCCTGTAACTTACAAATGATAAAAACTTCAAATTAAAACATTTTAAAGAAAAAACACTGACAAACTGATTCATGTAATCATTTTACAGAAATGTTACATCGAGTGGTTCGTATGCATGCTTCTCAATACCTTATGGCCGATTTTGTTACACTTTCACTTGAACTTACAGCAATGTTACTTCTTCCCATGCCCTTTTCTCTACCAATGTCATGTTACAGTCTCGATCTATCGCATGGCACTCGATAATTTCCAAGCTGAGAGAATTTCAGGGAGTAACCCGGTAATAACCTCGTGTTCGTATTGTTCGTTCAATCAGCAGGCTCTCTGTGTGTCTTATCTTAAGTGGTTGTCTTAATCTTGCCTCCTGTGATTTAAAATATTATTTTTATCCTTAATATTTATCTTTCTTATTGAAAATGGAACGTAAACAAAAAATAGTGATTTTTCAAGCGAGAAGAAAAAAATTCAGCGCACAGCAATTACTTTAGGTCAAAAAATTGAAATTTTAGATAAACTTAAATCAGGATACGGAAGCACAGTACTAGGGTGGGATTATGGGGTGAATGTGTCGACTATTCGTACCATACGAAAAAATGAAGAAAAAATAAGAGCCAGTGTAAGTGCATCAATTTCTGCAGGTGAAAAAATTAAAAGAATGTGAAAATGAAATGTGCACTTAAACACTGGAAAAATTACTATGCATGTGGATTGAAGACCAAAACCAGAAGAGAGCACCACTGAGTGGCTCTATCATACGTGATAAAGCATTGCGTGTTTATAAAACAGTAAGTGAACAAAATGCTGAATCATCAACTAATGTTCACTTTAGTGCAAGTGCAGGTTGGTTTGAGAAGTTCACAAAATGCTTCAACTACCACAACGTAAAATTAGTGAACGAGTCTGCCTCTGTTGATCACCAGGCGGCCGAAAATTTCATTCCAGAATTTACTAGGTTAATCAAAGAAAAAGGTTATAAGCCGCAACAAATTTTAAACGCAGACGAAACCGTCCTATTTTGGAAGCGAATGCCAGAGAGAACATACATTTTGAAGGAGGAGCAAACAGCACCCGGATTCAAGGCTTCTAAGGATCGTCTTATGCTATCGTTGTGTTCAAATGCGTCTGGTGATTTCGAGTGTAAACCAATGCATGTTTACCATGCTGAAAATCCACGCGCTTTGAATGGTAAAAATAAGGCATACCTACCAGTCTACTGGAAAGCAAACCGAAGGTTTACTGACTGGTTCAAATTTTGTTTTATACTGCAGGTGAGAGAATACCTCGAAAATCAAAACTTGTCTTATAAGGTTCTACTGCTACTTGATAATGCCCCTGGGCACCCAGCTACGCTGCAGCACGCTGACGAAAACATAGTTGTTTCTACCACCAAATACGTCGTCTATCTTACATATGATATCCAAGAACCTAGGGTGACCACATATGTTTGACGATTTTACGGGACAAATCCTTCAAATAAACAGGACTGTTAAATGTTTTATGGGACTTCTTCAACCTTACTGTTCTAGTTCCTCAGAAGATGTTAGCGCCAGACTGTCGGACTAACGAATGTAACTCGATTTCTCAGGATACGGTAATCTACAATGTTACATTTGTCTCAAATGTCATATAATATTTTCTTCAAAATAAGAGAAAGTATGAAGGAAATCGATTGGATCGTCAAAGGATGTAGTTTTTTCAGGAAAGCATTTTCACTTGCTGCTCTCCCTCTCTCTCAGGATGTTATAATGCTCATGCGACAATGTTCGAATCTTCAATGACGTTACAACAATGTATCGCATTCTCGATGGCTTGTGAAATCTAATGTGGAGTCAGAGGTGTCTTCAAGTTATGTACGCATACAAAAAGACTCATTGTAACGACTTATAGAGGAGCGAAATTTAGAATAAATCGTAATGTGAGAACAAAATCAAGACTTCTTTTTCATGCCACGTATTTGTTCTCTTAAATAGATAATAATTATTGATGGAATTTTCCACTGAACATATCAGAAGTCAATATATTTCTTATAATAAAAAAAAATACGGTACAAAGTGCATCTCATATTGATTTCACACGGGATACGGGACATTTGAGGAAAAATTGGCCGAAAAACGAGATGTCCTGTAAAATACGGGACATATGGTCACCCTACAAGAACCTAACCCCATATTTCCTATTAACTTAATGCTTCATATAACGCGATTTCAAGGAATGCAACTACCGCGTTATGTGAGGTTTTACTGTACTTTCATTAATCGGACGTCATGGACATTATCTCTACGAGGTTTCAGCCAAATTGGTTAGGGGTCAGTAGTGCCTTCCCCTTGTTAGTGCTTTTAATTGGTTCCTGGAAAACAGAGTACTAACTGAAACCACACTAAGCGAGGGAATTTTCTCCATAAGGATCAATGTTAATAGGTTTATTTCATGACACCAACCTACCGTAAATGGTTAAGAATTTGCAAAATGAGGTATATTTTGGTACTAGCAGTAAGGAAACAATAGAAAACATAAAAAGACATGTAATATATAAAAATATGAACAAATACATAGCAATATTCTTACCAAAACATATAAATTTAAGTATTCATTTCGTCAAGATGGAGGATCTCCTTTTTTGGGTGGCAAACTTATCCTTCTTAGAGCAGAAGAAAGAATCCAGAGACATTTGCACTTTTTCTTTCTTCTTCTCATTATAAAAAAGCCTGTAGCCATGGCCACCCCAACAGATGTGCACAGCGCAGGGAAAATTGCCCTATGCAGGGCCCAGTTGTTATTAACTGCCAAATTAGATTTATATTTTCCTTGCGGCAATATAGAAGCGTGGGGCCTCTGAAATCATGGGGCCCAGGCCGGTCACCCAATTTGTTATGCCCTAGGGATGGGGGACCATCAGGTCTGCAGCAGTTGGCAGCATTCTCCACAGTTCTTACAACCAGTGAGCTTCTTTCCATGTCTGGGTCATTGTCATTAAAGTAGGAAAGTAAACTTTCAAGATGCTGGAAAGCCTTTGGTTGTTAAGAACCTGGCAGATTCTTCATTCTCATATACATTTATCTTTCCTCAATAGCTCTCTCCTGTTCCATTTCCATAAGCTCCTCATTGGTCAGTAAGCTCATTAATGACATGAGGCTCAAGTTCAAAGTCACTTTGTTTGCCAAGCTCAACAACGTTTTCCTGAATAGTTTCAATTGGGTCATCAAGGCCTTTACAATCATGAACATAGTCTTCCCAAAGCTTTCTCCATATCCCATTCATTGTCTTATGTTTCACCTCATCCCAGGCACTAGATATGTTATCAATTGCCTCTCTTATACAGGCGACTCCCGAGTTTCGTTTGTTCGAGTATCAATTCGAGATTTCGCTCCAGCTGATCGATAATTTACGTGGAGTAATTGGTTCCGACCAACCACGCGAGGTTTAGTTTTGGTGTAGACGTAGTTATATCTGCTCTAATTGTTTGAATTTGTGCTGATTTCACTCTTTTTTCTGTTAATCTTTTATTTAAATTTATTTATTATATTGATTTATTTATAAATTTATCACTTGACATGGCATCTAAAAGGAAATGTAATAGTGATAATGTAAGGGAATCAAATAAAAGAGTGCATAAGACTCATAGTTATGAATTGAAATTAGAAATTTTAAAGCGTGTTGAGAAAGGTGAAAGCCAAGCTGAAATCGCACGATCATTGGGAATGTGTCCTTCAACTATTAGCACTTATGTGAAACAGAAGGAGAAAATTCTAGAAGATGTGATAAATTCACGTAATTTGATAACAACAATAAACAGTCCTAAGCGAGGTCTTGTGATTCCTAAAATGAAAAAACTTTTAAAACTTTGGGTAGATGATCAGTGTCAGAAAAACATACTGAAACCCGTACTGAAATCGCACAATTGTTGGGAATGTGTCAACTATTAGCACTTATGTGAAACAGAAGGAGAAAATTCGTGAACGTGATAAATTCAGGTAATTTGATAACAACAATAAACAGTTCCCCACCCAATATCTCCTCTTCTTCCAACTAAAATCTTCCAACTTCTCCAGTAAGCGCAGTTGAAAAAGATTTAAGGTATGAAAATATTTTAAATTTTATTGTTTCTTTATTCTAAAGTTATTTTGTGCTTTTTTAATAACTTTTATATTAATTTCGCTGCGATAAATAGTTGTATGTATATATAGATGTATGCAGGTATGTTATCCAGCTCGCACGAGTCGTTTGTAAAAAACGACTCGCACGATCCGGACCGGGCTGTCTGCATAGCATATTGCATACATCTGAATAAGTTATGCACTTCTTTTGTATAATAAAAAAAATGTGGCAATAGAACAACAGATAAAAAGAGCACTATAACAAAACCGCACTAAGTGAAGCCCACTATAGTGAGGGATGTCTGTATATAGTTATATAATGTTTTTTACTTTTAAATATGTGATCAATTAAAACATTGTGAATAATTTAACTGGAGTTTCAGTGTGATGATTTAGTCTTAATTAGCTTGTTCCTTTCACTAAAGCATGCATTTGCTAGCTAACTTATACGCCATAGCCATTTTCTTCTAATGACTTCTTCACTCTCTTCCAGAACTGTTTATCTCTCTACTTATGGAACAGGGATGGCAAATACGAGGCATATGCAATTTT
Organism: Uropetala carovei; assembly: GCA_036926305.1. Taxonomy (NCBI): domain Eukaryota; kingdom Metazoa; phylum Arthropoda; class Insecta; order Odonata; family Petaluridae; genus Uropetala; species Uropetala carovei. The sequence goes on along the minus strand of JAXCHB010000103.1, from coordinate 2,537,162 downwards.
ACTCTGCACACGTTTGTATTTTCTGATAAAATATGAAGTCTCTTACTTAGAGAAGGAGTAAACAGGTGGTGCACGAAAAATATTTTGATGGTTCACATTGCTTTCCTGGCATGTGACACAAAAAACATTCACCACCCTGTTATAGGAGGTAAGGAAAGATGAAATAAAAATGGTAAATAAACTATTGAGACAACTTGGCAGATTCAAGGACAAAATTATAATATTACACTTAATGCCACTATTTTATTGACTGATAAATAGATAGCACAAACTACTTTATCCCAAGTACTATACTAACCTTAGAATTCATCCAAGGTGTAAGCATTCCAAATAAAAATATTCCTAATGATGAGCCAGCTGATATTCCTGAAAGGCTTCTGCTTGCCTACAAAAAATAAAGGACAAACAACATAAATTTATGAATGGTAACGGTTAAGATTTTCATATGAAAACCTTTTCTGTTATAATGAAAATCAAGCAACAAAAATTTCACCTGTATTATTGCTCCTAGTTTATCAACTACGAAAACAAGTGCAGTGCATATGATGCCCAATACAACAACAATAATCTTCATTATTGTGCTTGCCTGGATTTCTGTCATTTTATTTTTTGTAAAAGGCCTTATGAAATCCTCTAATATCATTGCAGTAAGAGCATTCAACATTGTAGACATAGAACTACAAGAAATTAATGTAAATATAAATTTCAAACGATGTTATTTATGGTGTTTGTTACTTTAAACAAAAATGATCCTGATATATAGGTATTTATTCATTTTATAATATATGCATAGATCAAACTATTACTGTGAATTTCATAAAACATAATATTTCAGATAAAAACACAACTAATATATGTGAGTGACTTTGATGGAAAATAAATGATAGAACTCATAGTGCATCATTCCATAATTTCAGACAACTGAACATAGATAATAAATGAATACACATTTCGACACAATAGCTTTAACCCATTCTACGAAATATCAATAGATAATGACCTTGTGAATTTTAATTTCGAAACAAAGTGTTTCAAAGTTGATTTTGATTGAAAATGAAATTTAAAATGAAGCATGTGGTGCAATGATATCAAATAATCATTTTTTGCCAGGAGTATAAAATATTACCTTCAGTAAAATATATATTTGTAAAAATATTTTAAATTCACTCCTTTATTTTTTACATAAAAATGAAAATTCAAAGTTTTATAATTGAATTTGTTTATTTTTCATTAAAATGGTTAAGTAAGTAAATTGGAGTATTTTAACTACCAATATCAGCCATAATTCCACCAGCTATAAGCAGGGCCATGCCAACCCAGAGTGCAAGGAGTATACAGGACCCAGGTGCCAACTAGTCACGGGCACCTTCCCATCAAGATATTTGTATCTATGTATTATTGGAACACAATGAATGTGTGATGATTTTTACCCTTTCATCCCAGATCTTTTTCCCTTCAAGCAGGAAGGGAAAGGCAAAAACAGCACAGCGATACATAATTTCTCAGTCAAAATTTAATTCTGAACCTTCGCAGTATGTATTTCTTTTTTTCTCAGAAATGACGTATTATTAGAGGTGATCAAAAATTAGAACTTGGAATCAGCAGAGGCGATGGGGCGCTGCCCTAATTGCACTCTCCATCTTATCAAGGGTCTGTGGTGGTATTTCGTTCATACATTTCCCACAACCTTTAGAGGAGATCATAAACCAGTTCTCGGATGGAGTCAGCAGGGTTTAGGAGCACTGTCCTCCTAACTGCTCTCTCCAACCTAACAAGGTCCTTTTCACTTGGCGGTATTTCTTTCGTCTAGTACCACTAATCATTTCATTGGAAGGTCTGCTGCAGTTTCTCTCTTATCGGTTCCTGAATATCTCAATACTTATTTGAATTGTTTTGGAGGATCGTTGCAAAAACAGCTTCGTGACCCCCTTTCTGCCTCATATTCTTATGGAAATACACCATTCCCTGGTGATAATGCTGTCAGTTATAATGCGGATCCGGATATACCACAGGTCTTCCGTCAACCCCTTCTTCTTGGAAAGAAAGTCCTGTCATTTTTTTAAGTACTAAAGTAAAAACAAAACTAGTGACTTTCATGAGCTTTCCCTTTCTCCACTTGATCAGCGAATTTCTGATTTTAAAAGCTTTTGAAACATGCAGATCAAATTAAAATAACATGGTATTTTATGACTTATTTCATTAAATCGTCTTTTTTGTCATTCATTTGAAAGGTTGCCCCTTCATCAAAATGCTTTTACGAGGAGATAAAGCTGAGCAATTTGCTCGATTGGCAACTGAAAGCTAATGTTAAACAAATGTAGCAAAGTTTAACTGTAAACATTATCGATAAATTATTTTTAAATTAGAGGCTGTCCATAATACGAATAAGAACAGATATCTTCGCTAACATTTATGTAGGAGACAGTGGCGGTCTTTTTTAGGATTGATTAGAGGTCACTTTGGAGAAGGGAAGGGGGGCACCGCATAATTATTTTGCACCCGGGCTCCGAACACCCTTGGCACGGCCCTGGCTTTGAGTTCTTATATGTGAACAGAAAAGTTTGTCTGAAGCAGCAATTGGTTAGTTTTACTGATGACAATTTCATGACAGTTGATATATCTGTGTGGTACACACCAGGGGTGCTCAAGGTGTCCATCACCAACTTTAGGTAGATCTCTGAAGTTTTTCTTTCCCGCTCAAAAGAATTTTTGTGAAAAATGGATGGTCAATCACCCCCTCCCCCCGCTCAAAATAATTTTTAACAGTGAAGTTGGGCAGTAGATCGCCACGTAAGTGGGAAATGATAAGTAGCTCCCAAGCTTGTCAAGTCTGGGCACCCCTGTTATACACACACATTTTATCACTATTAGAATTATGAATATTAACCACGACAATGCTCAGCAACATGACATATTTTTACCTTTTAAAACCCTTAAAGCGCTCAAATAAAACTAAAATAAAATGCTTAAATGATAAAATGCAGTAAATTACCTTAGAGAGGCACTAAATATTCCAGCTACAAAAAGTCCAGGTAAGCCTGGTATTGTGTCTCCAAAATGCATCACAAAATATGGAAGTATTTGGTCAACCTTGCGAATTTGCTTCATTTGGTAAAAGAATAATGCCATTATGAGTTAATGAGTTAAAAATACTAAATAAAGTTGATCTGCACATTGGATTGTATTAAAATAGAATATAAAAACTGTATTCACGTGTTATAATAAATGGCAGTTTCCATTTGTAAATTACTGAAAACTTCTTCCTCAAATAATTATTATGGAAAACCTTAATATTCCATATAATGGAGGACTGGGAAGCCATATAGTTATCTACTTTGTATTGAATACATACAAAGCTAATACTGAACACTTTCTCGAGCAATACTGTCTTCATAATAACAATCCTTTATGATATAGTCAAAAATATATTTTATACCTCCACCTCAAGTTCAAAAATGCAAAATTTTATGTTTAGCATCATGCATTATTGAGAATAATTTTACATTAGATATAGACTTAAAACAGTATATTAAAGTAAAATTTTACATGAAATACTGGAGAATGATATTTGCTCATTTAATTCATTAACTACATATATTTTAATTGCTAAGAAACTTCAAATTATGCCATAGGGTGAGATGTCAAATTTACCTTAGATTTAACAGGATCACAATCACGATAGGTAGTATAAATCACCATGCCAGTATAAATTAACAGGATTACAAAACATGAAATGCCAAAAGCCAAACTAAGGACTGCCCTGTAATTAAATAATAAAATTATTTGCATTATTGTATTAATATTTGTTATTTATACTTTTATAATATGATAAATAACATCATCAGAAGTCATTCATTACAGAACAATCTACATATTATTAAAATGTGATGAAATTGAATATTTAGCAGGACTTAGGATGCCTCTTACAATGGGCACCATTTGCAGGAGGTGCCTATAGCTAACACCACATTCACCATACCCAGTTACAGCTCTACTTTTCAGACACACCTACGTGCTTTTTGAAGGGTTGGCAGGGCAAGACATCGTTGAAGTATAGCTTGAGAAGCAGCACAATGTGCAAGCCACATGAAAAAATTTCCCACAAACACCGTCCAAAAGGTATGACGGACAAGAGGGTTTACGTCCAAACTAGAACATAAGTTTGAAAAACTTTTTTTACACACAGAAAAATGGATTATTAAAATGTTTTCATTACTACATGCCAAAAAAGAAAATAAACTGAGATCTTGACTCAGTAACAACAATGGAAGTATGAAACTCAGTATAAGGCAAATCCATTTTGGACCCTAAAATTTTCATTTAAATTTATTTTCAAAATAGTATATACAGTTAAAAATTATCAAATGCTATATAATCTAGCGGTGAGTTTCAAATTATGTTAATACCAAAGTTTGCTTGTTTAGGTACATTAGATCAGATAACAGATGGCTTCAATCAGCTGAGATTATTCTTGCTGTTACTGGTACTTCTGAAAATATCTTGTTATAACACAGCCCAGATAAAATGCAATGTTTCATTATGAACCCCTTTGGAATGAGTTATAGAAGCAAAACCCCAGTTTATTTATTTTTTATAAGGTAATTTGATAAAACATTCTATGAAACTATAAATCTTGAAGAATCTATGACCTAAGAAATTGATTTTCCATATTTCTTGTTTCTTTTACATTTTCAAAAGACTTTAGTAAGTTTATAATTTTACAAAGACTAACTTCAAAAGTCATCTTTATCAATTATATCCTAAACATTATAATTCTATTCCCAATCAAGATAATTCCTTTTAATTCTAAATTATAAAAATCCTCTATTTTGACTCTAAATTTACCAATACTTATTTCTATATTTGAAGATAAATTTCAGAGCAAGCTCTATAATGTTATTTATATCATAAAAAGTACTCACTTGAATAGTTCTATGCGGCCACTTTCATTGTTTGTTTCAATTACCTTGGTTATACCACCAGCATTGATGGTACCCATTATACAGACAAGTAAAACACCAATTATCATACTAAAAGACTGAATTGTGTCAGCCCATACCACTGCTTTCAGGCCACCCTGATAAATAATTTCTTTATATTAAAAACCAATTTGCAACCCTTTTAGTGAATCATTTCAATTTTTATACTATTAAAGTAACTTACCAAACTTGTGTAAAATATACAAACTGCACAAATAATTGGAGCAATTATATACATATTCACTCCTGACACTGTGAACAAAAAAATGTGATAGTGATAAAGTTAAATAAATATGTATAACACATTTGACTTGGTATAATCAAGATAAACATACTTCATGCAGATATGCAATGCCTTACCTTGGCTAAATGCAAGTGCAGGTATATAAATCATAAGAGGGATATAGAGTACCTGAAAAATTACAGTTATAGTTGTAGCTTCTCAAAATACAGCTTCTCTCGACAGATACATAAAACAATGCTTAACCAAAGAGTTAATTTTAAAATGTATTTAAAAAAGTATTTGACTATAAAAATAAAATTTCATGAAAAGGACTAAAAATCTTGGATTCTAAACATGCATTCTGATGGACAGTTTTTATTCATTTTGAGATGGAATTTTCAGGTAAGACCTATCTTTTCTGATATGAGAAGAATATATGATAACTGTACTTTGTACTTCAGATGGTAAACCGAAAAATATAACATCTTACTGAATTTTGTTAACTTGGCTTGCACCTGCCTGATCGCATACTTCTGGAGAAATTGTTAAATAATTCTGTCAAACTTATGGTTTAAAATTTATACAGATCTAATCTGTTATAGCACCACCACTGAGAAATCTTCGGTTATAGCGCCACAACTCACACAATGTTTATTGTTGAGAGGCTAATGGGATCGCTATGTAAATATTTATTTTGTGAGATTATGTATAGTTGGAATTTTTAATTACAAGTAACCGAGGATATTGGAGGGCCTTCGCCTCACTTTATTTTTGGATTATAATGCCTTTTATATCGGGTGTAGCCGTCTCCGGGTGCTATCATGCCCTTTGCCTCTCTGGAATGAAACTATCCCTCTCCATAGGCAGGTGATCTGATGGGTAAATGTCACCACAGGCAGATCAGATAATTTTTTGAAATAACCCTTACACACAAAACGAAAGCTGGCAAACCTACGACTGATCTGCCTGTGGCAAAATTTACCCACCCGATCACCGGACAATGGGGAGGGACAGTTTCGTTTCAGAGAGGCAAAGGGTGCGGTAGCACCCAGAGATGGCTACACCTTATATAAAATACATTATAATCTAAAAAGATACGGAGCCGAAGGCTTGCCAATATCCTCGGTCGCAATATGAAGCTCTGTCCCCAAACCCCCGTATGCTTCAGCTCATTTTGTTTTCATTGTTATTGTTGGGTTAATAGGTTTCAAGAAAGTGATGGTGCTATAACAGTCAAGATCCATTTATATATTAAAATTTTCAGAGCAAATATTGATTAGTCTCTTCTCCTAATACATCCTTGCCAGTTTTAACCATCCATATACAGACCTAATTGTCTAAAAGGTAAGAGAAAATCCATTCCAGGTAGTCAATACATGTCAGTCCATTTATACATGCACATGGGAGACAATTTGATCTGATCAAGGGTAAATTCAGGCTTTATACTTGGGGAAGTAATAAAAGATACAAAAAATAAACTGTTTGAAGTTATCTTGAAAATGATACAGATTTTAAAATGTAATAGAGAAACAGAAAATGTTTTGTACAACAAAATTAATATAGTAAAAATTAACATTTCTTCAATATATTTTTTATTAATTTGTTTGGTGTTCTGAAACCCAGCCCTGGTTCTACCTTTGGGTCTGATTTCCTGGTGGTGTAATCCATATACCCATTCCCTTTTTTAAAAAAAAGATGAAGATGGTGAAGGTTTGCTGTAATTTTAATTTGAAGTGAAGGAAAGTGTCCCATCATCTTATTCAATATAATTTCACCATCAATTGAGTTCTAGTCTTTAAGTGAGCATGATATTTCATTTCTAAAATTCTTGGTATATGTTTAAAAATGAAGTACATCATAGCAGAAGTTAATTTTGGTTTCATCCTTGAGAAATTTTTATTTAAGTGTACAATGTAACTTAACATCTCATCTGTCTCGATTTCTAATTCAATTATATAATTACAATTTACTACATATATTCTTTTTTTATACACTAAACTAAGCAGTCATGGATTAAAACTTACCATCATTATTATGGAAATTCCAGACAAAAGAAGTCTGACACTTCTGTCATATCTTAGCTCGAGATACTGAAAAGAAATAGTTCCTTTTTTAATAATACAATATCACTAGAGCTCTTAGGAGCTCCTGGGACCATTAAAATTTTCTGAATATAGAAAAAATAAAGATTTTTCTATAAATTTTTCTTTTTATCCTAATTTCTGAATGACATTCCAATTAATCATTATTTTTTGAAAGAATACTTAAAAAACTAAACTTTGCTGCATATTCCAGTTATTTGATTAATAAGCACAACTTGGTAGCTTTTACAATGGGTTTCAGTTTTAATTGAACATGTATTTCTTGAGTGAAAGGGATGGGGAAAGAAACTAACAATAATATTTCACCATGGACCCTTCATCTCCTAGTTACATCATTATATTCCAGTTTATTTAAATATTAAAAAGAATTTATATTTAATTAATGTAGACAGGCTCATTGAGATAGCATGTTGCCACAAATAATGTATTTATTGGAATTATTCACTCACCTATTTTTGGTATTGGTTTGGGAAAACAGAGGCATGTGAGCAAGGGACAGAAGAATTTATTTTAGCCAATTACAGCACTTATTTCTGATATTGCAAGTGCTTTGTTTTTAATGCATGGGAAAGGAATATTATTTATCATGAAGGCGATGTTTATTATTAACTGAATGAGTCTTCATTTAAAAGTTTCATGCATGTTTACTTCATTTATATTAATATGATTTCATATAATGCATTTTTAGGTATTTTACATTTGTCTTTGTGGACAAGTGTGACCGTGACTAAAATTTTCAATTGAAAAGGAATGTGAAAAGTACTTGGGAATTAAAATGTTCTTCTTAAAATAAGGCCCCATTGATCTATTCATGGCCTAAATAATTCTGGTAAGTTCAGTAAAGCCTCACTAAATGAAAAAGTTAAAGTGCCGAACGAAAATTTGACAAGATACGTAAACTGCACAAAAACAAAACCTGATTAAACCAAAGAGCAGTAAACGAGGGATAGCAGTACATACATACTGAATTAAAAATTTTAATTACAGACTACTTTTATCGAAAGGTAGAAAATAAAATCCCTGAAATAATTTTACCTTGTATGCTGAAGTCAACTGAAGTTTGTAGAAGACAGGCATGAAAATGTAGGCTACTGAGACGCAAACTGAAATTTCCGCTACCAACACCAAACCATACTGTGTTCCATATGTGTATGCCTCTGCTGGTACTCCAAGGCTGGATACACCAGATATATAACTAAATGAAATGTAAAGATATTCTGCATAAAAACAATGTCATTCCTTGTTATATAGACTGATCAAAAAGTCATGCAACCCATTAGAGATACAGGTTTTATTCATTAAAAATAAAAAGTTAAAATTTTAAAACACTTTAAATTACAAAATATCCTTTATTGAAACACATTACTGATTTTCAACATATTCAAAGAGACACGGCAAAGAGTTGCTGGGATGTGTTTCAAATACACACCTCAATATTTTGTTGCAGTTCATGTAATATCTGTGGGTTGTTTCTGTAAACATTTTTTTTAAAAAGAAACCAAAGATTAAAGTGAGGTAGTGACAAATCTGCAGTCAGGGATGCCATAAAACTTTTAGATATATTGTCACTTAATACTGAAACCAAATTCTTTTCTCTTTGTCCGGTGCCATAAGGTATACGATAAGTATGTAGTTTAAAAAGTTTTGTAGTCTTATATACACTTCCACTTTGTTAGCAAAGCAAGAGGTATAACAATAGGATGTCACAGACCATGGACTCCCATAAACATATGCATACCATATGTATTTATACAGGATAAACAAGAACTTTACAAAAAGGACGAAATTTGTTTGAATTATAAGCATAGTTTCTTTTTCTCCCATAGTTTGAATGCATTTGAGTTGCATTTCATTCATTCCCGACCAAGTTTAATTACTTTGTTATTAAATGCAGACAAAACCACAACTAAATTGATTTTGATCTGCTATTAGAATATCAATACCCACTGCTTTTTTCTATCAAAAAAGGTTCTGGAATTTGAAGGAGGTGAGTGTTGAAAAAATAGGAAAAGAATACAATTTGTCAGCAGAGAAATATGTGAGTTGTACAATATGAGTAAAACATTATTACATTGCAAATGACATCATTTGATTTGTTTTAGGTTATGCAAATTAGTACTTTATTGCAATAAAGGTTCTGGGACAGCGTTCTGGCAGAAAAAAGCACTTCTATTATTACTGTATATAAAAAAAGTAATAAATAAGAATACAACATGATAATTCATTAACAAATTAATAAAGCTGTTTAAGTTTTAAATATTTTCACGACATTATTTTTCACAAAACTTAATTTTATTGAATTTATAATCAAAAGAAATTAGTAATTTGCTATAATTCAATATTTGAATGTAATATAAATTAAATTTATGATTAAGCAATCTACCTATTGCATGGTTCCAATTAAAGAGCGATGATTACAAAACAATAAACATGTAAGAAACAAAAGGAAAAATTGTATTCAACTCAATGATACTGATAAAAACTAGTTTTATCCAATTCAACAGTACTAATATCATTTTCATGTCTGTCATTACTGATGATGAATTGTTCCAATTTGGATAGGAATGAGACTATCATCTAACCCAGTGATTTTATAATTTAACGAGGTAATCTTTAATCATCTCATTTACTGTTGCACAATCTCAACCTCATGTATAAACCTTAATGGGCAGAAGAAATATATCCAGGAACCATCCCCAGGTTTTTAAAGAAAAATCTTTGAAAACCACTGATATGACCCAGAGTTTGTTTACCTATTGCTGCCAAAACTTAATAAGTTAAGTGGATTTTGTGTTACCATAGTTATACATAACTTGCACTTATATAACTCACCTTGCTATCAGAGACATTGCGATGGGAAACACTCCCATCGACTTCCCTCCCATCAGATATTCATCTGTCGTGTCTTGTTTTTTCTTAGCGAAGAATGCGAAATAAACTCCAATTACAGCAGAAACCGCGAGGAGGAAAGCAAATACCGTATAATCTAAGACATCGAAGTACTTAACATTATCCTCTTGGAATGGAAAAACTGCCATTCCAGAATCTGAGGTAGAGACCGTTGTTTCTTCTATTCTGATGGACGGATCAAGTGAATAAAGGGTGGAAGATTCCATTTTTCCAGTTGCAGTTGCTGTAGAGTAGCAGTTTAGCAGCTTTCAAAAACTAAATAAATTATAAGAGATGTTATTCAGCTAAATTTTTTAACAACAATGTACATGAATAATTAAGCAATCTCTTTTTCTAATAAATCACACACTCTCTATTGCCTCGCAAATATGAATTCGGTTAGTACAAAATATACATTTAAAGGAAATAATGGTATACACAAAAAATGCTCCCACATTAATGTCTTTTTATGTTATGCATTACTCATTATCAGATCAATATAGATCAAACTGAAGACGTTCAGTGAACCAAAAGTGTCTCCACCAAAAAATAAATGTATGTAGTCTGTATTTCGAATCATTTCATTAATTTATGAGACTATTTTATATGTGGGTACATTTTTTTGTGGTCATCCTGTATATATCAGTCCCCCAACAAAAGGAACGCATATATCAGTTTTTATAACAATCTCAATATTCCAAACCTGGTTATCACAAACTGTGAAATTCTGAGTCCAGCGAACTTTGTATTAATGAATTTAGACCGTACTGTTAAACAAAGAAGGTACCACTTGGTAGAATGACATCATACAAGTGAAATCAAATTCATTACTTTAATTGCTGCTTTAATATATTTTTACAGAAAAATTCACAGTAATAACTGAACCATCAAGCAGGCGATTTGAATGGTGAATATATAGAAATAAAAACAATGGAAAGGGGGAAGAGGGGAATAAGGTGTGAGCCCAGTGTGAAACCCGTCACGAATATAAATTAAACAAGAAATTTACCGAGTTCGATTTAATTTGGTCTCTATGAGCCAGATAAGGTACCTATATTGTTATCCCTTTGATATAATGTATTAAACTTCCCAATAATGTTGACATGTCTACGATATGTATCAGAAGTTATTAAAATAATGTAATCAAATGTCCATAAAAATGTACATGATGACTGAAAGCGTCAAGTGGTAACAGTATGAGGATGCCTCTATTTACCTTAGATACGATTAAACATTAAATTGATCCCTTTTGCACTTTGGGGACGAATCTGCATGAGTCATTTGCAGTCATTAAGACAACAACATATTGCACGTGAAAAGTATAAAAAAATTCCACTTATTATTAGGAAGACAACCAATGCGTGTGACAAGTCGAAAAATATAATGGAGTAAAATTATTTTGATTTTACTTAAATTCTTGTGAAATAATTTTTTGGAATGAAAGGCTCGAAGTTAATTTTTTGGTGCTGCTTAAGAAGCAAAATATTTTCATATCAGTTAGTTTGTTTTTTACTTTCTCCATATACGTAGTATAGAGAAAGTACCTATTGTTTTCATGAAAAAAATCGACTTCGAGATTTCAACGGAAATACATGTTTTGAGGTCCCTAGAACACGTTTAGACTATTTTCGGAATGATGTTTGTGTGGATGGATGGATGAATGTATGTGATTGTGGGCACTCTAACTCAAAAAGTACTTGCCATATCGATACCAAATTTCATATATAACACTTTAGGGTGAGCACAAAGAACTGATTAGTTTTTAGACAAAACCAGTTAACCGAAAGTCGAGGTTTATTCGAAACCCGATTCGGTTTTGGCGAAATATATCCGTTAAAACATCATTATCCTATATACAATTCTATACAAAGGCTTGTGAATCACAGCGCTAAGGAATGGCAAACTTACAGGGAGTTTTGTCAAAAATGTTTGCTGACATATAACTACTTTTTACTTTCTCCATACGTAGTAATGGGAAAGTATTGTGATCGCGAAAAAAATCCACTTCGAGACTTCAACGGAAATACGTTTTGAGGTCCCTAGAACACGTTTAGACTACCTATTTTCGGAATGATGTATGTGATTGTGGACGCTCTAACTCAAAAAGTACTTGCCGTATCATTACCAAATTTCATATATAACACTTTAGCATGAGCACAAAGAACTGATTAGTTTTTGGACAATATTGGTTAACCGGAAGTCGAGGTTTTTTCGAAACCCGATTCGGTTTTTGAGATATTTCTCCGTTAAAACATCATTATTGTATATACAGTTCTATTCAAATGTTATAGAGAATCTAATTTCCTACAACTTTCATTTGAAACAATTTTCCATAGCAGTTATTGTTTAGGAATTATTTATAAATAATAGGCTTTTTCGGTTTCCATCAAATATCTCCTTAAAAACGTTGTTATTGGTAATCTTTGTGAGGACCAAAGTTATAGAGAACAATATTTCTTCCAAGTTTTGTTTGAAACAAATTTTCGTATAACCATCCATTTCGGAGATATATAACTTATTCTTAATTTCCAGTATACAGCGCCGCCACCATGTAGCGGTGAATTCTGTAAACATATTCAACATAGAATTTACGGCAATAAGGACGACTATTCTTCTACCATACGAAATGATAATTTTGCCTTATAATTCTATTCATAATAACGTAAATATCTATACCACAAATATGGAGAAAGTCATGTGCGTATGCGCTGTCAATCGAAATATAAAACTTTTTTATTTTCAGCGTTTCAAATATTGCCTCTACCTACATCTTCGGTTATTTCGACGATGCTACAACGGTCTGCCTGGACAGAAGAAAAGTATCCTCTAAGTAAGCCATTCGTTTTCGCAATCCACAGCCGCGGAAAACGAAAAATGCAAAATCCAAAAAAGGTTTACGGCTCGTCACTTGCTAACGAAAGAGAACGGTTCTTCACGCAGCACTTCCTGGCGTCAAAAAATCGCGAAAGGAACGCACTTGCGTAAACGCGCTCGTTTCAACGGTCACGAGCCTCTGCAGAAGATTATACTCCTATGCAGGGCGCGTAACGGCTTGCTACGTCATCACGTCATCATCCCATCCCGCTTGTTAGTGTACGACAGCATCAAGATCGCACCACGGTCACGTGCGCACTTAATTGGGAAGTCGTTTAGGGACACCGCGAAATTTTTTTCCGAGCGGGCTAACATTTATTTTTCGGACGTTTATTTTCACGTACGCGCGCTTACCTGTTCGGTTCCGAATTTACTTCAGTCGCGAGATCCCGAAACCCCGATGAATTTTTCTCCTTGAGGTTGAGATGATGTTCAGAAAAATCCGAACGAAATACAGAACTCGCTTGATTATTTTTTTACCATTAGCGATTTTTAAAATTAACGCACTTTCTGGATGTTTCTGCCGCGAACGAAACCGTTTGGGGGTCTGCAGAGGAAAGGCATTAAAGACGAAGACTTGCGGTAGTGACGGACCCCTAGCGTGAACGAGTTGAGGCACGGAGAAAGGACGAAGGGAGGGGAAAAGGGAGACTAAATGGGAGAGAGTGAGAGAGGAGTGTGTTGGGAGGGGTTGATGAGAAGAGGTGGAAGAACATTATGGGAGGAGGAGAGAATGAAAAGAGAAAAGGAGGAAAGGTCGTAGACGTATTAGTATAGCAGGAGATAGGAGTGAAAGAGAAAAAGGGGGAAGTGAGAGAGAGAGGGGAGAAAGAGACTCAGGAGGGAAGATAGGTAAGTTTAAGAGATAATGGGGAACAATGGAAGAGGTAAATTAAAAACAGAGTTATCGAGATCACCTTATTGCTGAAATCAAATTGACAAACCATGTCTCTTTGATGGCCATATAAAGGTTTTGTTTATGGTTATTGGCAGGGCCGCCCCTATAGAGGAGTGGGACCAAAGGCAAATCGAGCTGTGCGAAGCGCCATTAGTATTAACTATCAATTTAAATTTAGTCTTTCCATCTGAATCTGAATAATGCCCTGCAAGTCACCGCAATTGGTATGTGGCAGGGAGTTAATATCACCGACCTATCATGTTATTCTCCTGTTGTGCTCTTATTCCGCTAGGGAAATAAATCCCTTATTTCCATCTGTTCTACAACCAATTTTTCGTATCCTGTCAGTGAGATCGCGGCGTCCTATGAAAGATGGGCCCCTAATTACATCCGATAATTCATCTTGAGATGAAATCGAAGCGAGGGACCCTCCTCATTCTGGGGCCTGGGCGGTTACGGATCCAAAGGAGGAGGGGGTGGGGGCGATCGCCTCCATTGCCCTTCACTGGGTGCATTCTTAAACCCGTTCCATTCTAAGCTGATTAGGTCCGTAGAGCAAGGGAAAGAAAGATTCTGACAGGAGTACGGATTTTCAGAATAAAGGTTAGTCGGCAGGGGTTGATTCAAAAGTGGGTAGGAGAAATATCTGAATCCGATCTTCGGCCTGGCACGGTCGCTCAGATTCGTCCTTTCCTAGGGACGGCCCTTGTTATTTAGAACGCATGGTTTGTGAATGGACGAGGTAAACTAAGAAGGAAACTTTGATGAAGAAAGATGTAAATTAGTAAAAGGAAAGGTGGTTAAGGAGAGGAAGTAGTAGGGAGGCCAGATTCTAACCCAGAAATAAAAAATCGCGTAAAATTGCTACAGTTAGATATTTATAAAATATCTAACTAATATTTATGGGCCAATTTAATGCTGTGTTAATAGCGGTGTTAAACGGCACTTCTTTACATGGGTACCCCCCTACTACAAAATGTAAACAAAATGACAAAGTTAATATATTTTTAATATTCTTCGTTAATACATCATTTACGGTAAGGGATACAATTCGCTTATTTGAGATAGTAAATGATATAGGCAATCAGAACCTGAGAATTGTTTTCGCCACATAAATTCTTCTATATAGCTTTTAATATCTGATTGGCCGGTCTCGACATTTACAAACCCAATCACCGGACAACGGGGAGGGATACTTTGGTTCCGGGCGAGGCGAACGGCGCGTTAGCGCCCAGAGACGACTACCCATTAAAACAAAGCGAGCCGAAGGCTCGTCAATATATCCTTTCAATGTTATATGATATAACAGTGAAAGGATATAACTTATATCCTCTTGATTGTTACTATTTACTGTAGACATTTACCCTAGAAACATGATCCTTTTATAGTAGGGGGTACCCATGTAAAGAAGTACCGTGTTAAACATTATATTATCGTTTCTTTTCTTCGGATGGAATGTTACTTTTTTTAAACCACTGAAACGAAAGAAACTTATAGTCATATTCAATGGGAAATGTTCCACCAGGATATTTCGGCTTTATGAAAACTTTACTAAATAAAATTGTGACAAAATATACCGGATGACTCTGATGTGGGAAGCATAAAATGCTGCATGTAAATGAAAGTCACTGTAAAAAGTTTTTATATGTAATTCAAACTTTTTTCGCAATCGTAATACCAAAGATATGGACACTCGGAAGGCTGCCATGCAACATTTTATTTGCATTTTTTTTCAATAGTTGGAGAATTTTCAATATTACTGTCCCAATCAGCGTAAACAAATGCTGGTATCCCTCTTTCAACAATCTTTCGTTTAGCTTACTTTCATATTAGCTTTTTATTTTTAGATTTTCATACTAAGGAACATTTTCTTTAAGCGGAACAGCAGTTTTCGTTTTCGAGCGGTTTGTATCCAATTATGTATACGCATTTTATTATTATTTTTATTACTTAATCTCTATGTTCCAATGTACAATGTGTAACTTATGTTTAGTTCTCCTCTTAACCTGTACATAATACTATCTGTGGCATTAGTGGATTTGCAAGGAAGCCCAAGTAGGCAATGGCATAGGAGCGGCGGGGTTTTGGGGGCGGCAGGACTTCGAGGCGGTCGGATTTGTATATTCTTTCTTCGAGTTGCAAGACCGTCAATATAGTATATGAGGTATCACTGTAAAGAGGGCTTTCAGTGTGATTTTAAAAATTATGGAGACCGAAGAAGATAACTTCAAAATCATGAAAGACCGTTGGTACCAACCTAAGGAAGCTTGTGAGGGTAATAAACATAAATACTCGGAAAAAGAACGGATTGTTTCTCTGGTATATCTCCTATAATATATTTTGAAGGGTGTGTTTGTTGGTCTGTGCTTGTTCATGGAACTCCTCCTAAACGATAAAAGCTAGAATAACCAAATTTGGTACGACTCTTCCTTACATCCTAACTTAGTGAATGGTCAAGCAGTGGCGGATCCAAGGGAGGGGCGATCGCCCCCTCCTTGGATAACCCCATTGCACTCCACTGGGCGCTTTCTTAAATTCATTCCGCGCAAAAATCCTCAATCATACGCCGCAGATTAGGTCCGTATAGCAAGGGAAAGGAGGATTCTGATAGGGGTAGGGATTTTCAAAATATAGGGCAGTTGGCAAGGGCGGATTCGATAGGTGGAGGGGCGATCGCCCCCCCTTGAGAAGTTTCTGGATCCGCGCCTGTTGTCAAGGTTTGGTCAACCGGGATTAATCAGTGCTGCCTATATATGGGATTAACATTTTTCCATAAGATAACACGTATGAATCCATTTCTTGACTTGAAAGGTAATTCTTCCTTCAAGCATAAAAATACGTAAATATGGACCGATTTTTTTCGTTTTTGCTTTATTCGGCGAATAAAACTATATACTATCTTATTCCTGTGAAGTTTACATGTTACACGGTCGAAGTTTTCAGAAATACGATATTTGTTTCGAAATTTTGTGGATTTTTCGTACCCCTCCCGGACGTTGTCAAGGCGGCCGTCATTGTTACCTCCGATTCAATCAGCTTCAATGAAGCTTACAAATAGACGAAAGTTTAACGTTATACGATTCGCACTTTTGTTTAAGCAACGAAACGATCGATGTTTATGGATAGCAACGTAAATGGATACTGAATATTATTCAGGAAGCGTTTATTGATGAAAGTAATTGAACCTTCTTTCGTCTATTGAATACTGGAATCGTACATTTTTTGTAAGTAAAATCATTATATTTTACATTATAATGTTTATTAATGTAAATAAGCTCACGTATCTGGTGTACATTTACCGGAGTCAGTGTTCAATCATGGACAACTGTACGTTGCTTTTTTCACGGGTTTCTTTCTTGCAAGGTATAAAAGTAAATATTTCAGCGAGACATAATTACACAAGAAATGAAGCTGGATTTGGCGGAAGTGATATGATAGGAAATACTATTATCGTTATATCTTAATGCAATACATTCGGAAACGGACTGATACAAGCAAATATGATTAATTGTTAAGAAGAGCTAATTGTAAGTTAAAAAGTATCTACTATATATTTTAAAGAGTTTGTATGTTGTGCTGTAGTAGCTTCACTAAATCCGTTGAAATTCAACGGGAAATTCTGCTAGTAATATATCAATTTCATTGAATTTTCTTTAAGGGCCGGAAAATAATTTGGCCTCTGGGCGGCAAGTTTCCAAATCCGCCACTGATCTGTAGGTTTCGCAGGTTTTTCACACCCCCTTCTTATGTGGTTGTTTTCCTGCAGTAGGGTTTTCCCTAAGGCTTACTATATGTTAACTAACTTTAATTTTTCCTCACAAACAACTATCTTTATATACTTAACTTGTTTTTGTGCATATATAGCAGACTATCTAATGTGTATTTTGTTATCATTTGTAAATTTTATTTGTATTTTATTTTATCTAAAAAAATTTGTAAGTTATTAATTTTTATAACTGACATTGGGTTAGACGGCAGAAGAGACTGTCCAGTCTCAATCTCGCCCAGAAATAAAGACAATATTCTATTCTATTCTACATATTTCTTAAATTATTCGTTATGCGCGTTAGTGATGTTCGTTTTAGCACAATTTTCAACCTTTCATTTAGCGCGATTTTACTGAAAGGCACATAAGAAAACATTTTAAAGTGTAATCGCTGAGTACGTCATGTACCCCGTTTTACCGAATAAACGCCCTACTCTCCTTCAGTTTTCCCGTTTTACCTGTAATGTTACGTGCTAGAACACGAATAAAAATGAAGCGCACCAAAGTATGTATAATGTGAACATTTGTTGCCTAACGCAATGTAAACGGAATAAAAATTAATGACCCGTTTCAACGCAGGCTCATGGCAAAAATCGTGTTTACTGTACAAAGTATCCCTTTCCCATATGTTAAAAAGGAGTGCCTGTAATAACACAAATACCTGATGTAATTCATTAGATAAAACTTCCTTGTGAAGTTTAATCTCCCGTGCTTTTCTTAGGAGACACTAAAAATAAATGCGCGAATAAATATTAGTAAATACGTTACGTACTGCTTGATTAATAATACAAATAGATAACACCAAGATTTGAATCCAGGATAAATTTTCAGTTCGCCGTACAAATTGCCCCGTGGTATAATATTCGAAATATACTGAAAAATTATTTATTTTCTTCATGAGATGACATATGATCTACAATGACAATCTTGTCTCAAATACACGTATCAGCCGCAGTTTCGCGTTCATCTCGTGATAGCATTACACTGTTTAACGGCGCAACCGTGTGTTGTGTGAAATTATGGGTTATTCGTGATGCGTACAAACAGCGATTTAACATCACCTTTACCTCCTCTTGCTGCTAAGAGGGAATTAACTGAATAATTAAGTATTAACTTTAATTTATGAGATTCAGCCAATTATTCAAGAGATGTATCCCATAGTAAAGCTGGTTTGCCTTTTTTGAAGGACTTGGGAATGTTCGATCGAGTGCCACAAGGTTATTTAACAGAGAGCCTTCTGTTCCGAGTACACTGAGTATGCTTCTAAGAAAAAAGTTCATTATAAGCGCTAAGCACGAGCAAAAACGTCACTCCACCAACTCCTGGAGAATACACCAATGTTGTTCTCGCATACGGTGATGATAATCATAAGATGTATAAGGAATAAATTTTCTTGGAGAAACAAAAAATGTTTTGATTTTTCAGTGTTATATTGAACCTACGTTCGAGAATTTCTTGAAATAAATCATAAAATGTGCAGCTATCCTTGTAGATCGTTTGACGATGAAATCATGATAGCATATGCGAAAATATCGAGCTACCTGCGAAGACGCCAATTTCCATAATTTATCGCGCGTAAACGCCCATTAACTAGCGTTTCGCAGCCAAAATATTCGCCACGCGTAGTGTGTGCAAATCACTCCATTCGTCGGTCTATTTTGTCGCTTTTATGTCCTCTACTCTTTTTTCTCCTCTTAAATCAAACGACGACTGCAAAGTCATCGTGGTTTCATGAAATAATGCTTCTCTGGATGTTCTCCATTTGACGTTCTATTTGAGATACCGAACTAAATGACTTTGTGTGTCTACTTGTTCTTGTGAAAGAGTAAAGAAATAAAGTCTCGCTAGCTGACGTGAGGGATAATGGCTTGTTATATTATGAGCTTGTAGGAAACTTACTACACGCAGAAAATAATTACTTCTGAGACGAAAGAAGACATCGACGAGTTAATGGAAAAAATAGAATTTCATAGCATTGAAATTTTCGTTAAAATATAATTGTATAACCATCAAATATCATCCAGATGATTTAAATCTATATATAATTTGTCGATTGATGTCCGAAGCCAAATAGCAACCAGAAGCATGGTGACAGAATAAATAAATAAATAAACAAGTCACTAGCAACACTGAATAACAAAAAGGTAAAAAAACAGCATATCAAAGTGGACACATGTAACAGATTACATGATTGTTATTTGTTCAGTCAAAGTACATAAGAGTGCGATTTGGAAAAGAGTATTCAAGATACACGCAGGTATAATAAAATATATTTTATTTCTAATAATTATAATAGTAATGCCGTAAGCACGGTATCAAAATTCTTTTGTTTTGATTTAAAATTTAAATTTTAAACACTTTCGATATTTAAAACTTTTGAGGAGAGATGGATAATACTGGATCTTCTACGTCAACGAGAAAAAGACGTCGCAACTTAACTCCAGAAACCAGGAAAATGGTTCGAACGGAAGCACAGAGAAAGCGACGTGAAAATTTAACACTAGAGCAGAGGCAACACGAAAGAGGTAAAAATTCAAGAGCGCGTAGAGTAATTAGACATAACATGACCTTTGAAGAAAGGCAAGAAAGTGACAATGTTAACACAAGACGCAGATTAGCACAAAAAATAGTTCAAGGAGCAAATTTCTCCTGCCGTACAATGATTCAAATGAAGAAATTTCATATTTAGGGAAAATGGATTACGAATGTCAATTTTGCCATGCTAAAATGTGGAAAGGCGAAAAACTTAGCTGTAGCACTTATTTTTTTCTTCATGCTGCATGCGTGGAAAAATTCAAGTACATCCATTTTCAGCAGTTCCACCATTTCTAGTGTCTTTATATTATGGAACACATCCGATGTCTGATACATTTCTTGAAAACATACGAGCGTTTAACTCTGCATTAGCTTTTACATCTGCGGGTGTTCAACTAAACAGAGATTTAGCGAATAGGGGAGACCGGGGCAAGTTGATACAGGGGCAGGTTGATACAGTGCGAGTAGCGCGACAATGCGCATGCATAGGTTTGTGTCTGTTGATGGGGAGAAGCCTTCTACTGGTGCCTCCAGTTCGCACGTGTGTTTGGCAATGCGGCTGTCATTGTGTCAAAGTTATTCTAGTAAAACTGTTTTTGGTAACGTAAAGTAAATATTTTTGTTGTTGTTTGATGTCACCTGGAGTACTTTGATAAACCTTTTCACATTTTTTCGGATTCAGATGTTATTTGGGCGTCCAAAGGTAAGAAAACTCCGTTGTTGTTGATTGATTATGTATTGTCCCTTTTTGCGTATCAAGGTTTGAGGGTAATGGCGTAGTTTGGGGCTAGTTGATACATTTTAAATGGGGCACGTTGATACTATGTATCAACTTACCCCAATTACTTCCAATTTTTTTTTCTTGTTTTTCACAGGAAAATGGTCCGGAATTACATAAAAAAAGACGAAGCGTGGTGAAGTACCGCGGGAGCTGTTGATTTTGTCCGATGACAGTGAAAGTGATTAACTGACTTTCATTTCCTTTTGAAATTACCTTTTTCAAGAAAAATATTAACAATTTTAAGTAATTTTTTACACACACGCAGCATATTTTTTCAATCTTTTTGCTCATTATGCTGTTATCTCTCAAAATTATTATTTTTATTCAATAAAACAATTTTTTGCTCAAGCTTCTTGTTGTTGTATCAACCTGCCCCAGGGTGGGGCAAATTGAGACGTTTCGACTTGCCTAACTAAACAGGCTTTCATGGGTTTCTTATTCTAATCTCAGAAGTTATAATAGGCTAAATCAAAAGACGGGGAAATAAGACATAATTTCATTATTTAAAAAAAAATTTAAAATAGAAACAAAAAAATTCAGAAATTAAAAACCAAGAAACGTATCAACTTGCCCCGGTCTCCCCTTCAAGAGGTGGAAAATAGAATTCATGATTTTTTAAATGGCTTTTGATTTAAAGTTACATAGTAACGGGTATATGACTAGTTTATATAAAATGATAAATACTCCACCCACTAATCACAGATGTCTAAAATCGTAACAATTAAATCGATTCCCCGATGTACAGACACTGGGATTGCATCATAGTTTGTTTTAAGGAAAAATGGTGAGACTGGTCAAAAGAGATTTCGATTTCAAGCGTTTCCTCATCTCGTACTGTACTCTCCATCCCCTCCCCTACTAGTTACGTCTCTGCTATGATGCGGTTCAAATTCAAATCTACTTCATAAAAAATATTTCACTTCGTGAATAAGCTAAGACAATGTATTAAATAATTCCTCTCATTGTGGCGTACATTTGCTTATCTTTAATTTGCGTTCAGAGGAATATGACGGCCGACGACTCCCACACTCCGCTCCTAACCTGACACCGTCACCCTCTACTACCGTCTACTATGATATGTTGATTACATTCATTATTATTGTTTTCTACTTAATTATATTATTGTTTTATTTTATACTATGTATGCTATATTATTTTTTCCCTCCTCTGTTCCATTTTGTGTGTTTCATGTATATTTCCTTTTATCCTGACAGATTTTTGTATATATCTTGTAAATATTGTCTATATCTTTATATGTATTGTGATGACGATATACAGTGTGACTGCATTCAAGTTTTCTCCTACTGTACATACTATTTAATGTTTAATTTTTATATTTACTATCTAGGGGATTAGCAGGTTTTTCACACTCCCCTTCTCAGCGAGTGTTTTCCTGCGTGGGTTTTACTAGTTAGGACAAGCTTGTTCTTATCTAGGTTTTCCCCACAAATTTAAATGTCTTACCATTTCTTATTATGTTCGACTTTTATACTGTTCTCTTCTCCTGTAATATTGTATTCTAACTTCAACTGAAACTATCTATATTGACGAAGGGTTAAATGTAAGAATGGACCTTATGGTCTAAATTTCGCCCGAATAAAGACGTGTATCTATCTATCTATCCCTTCCCCTCACCCCCTAGTCTGAGCACCTTCCCTTCACCTGGCATCCCTATCTCATCCTCTCCTCCAAACCCTTTCTATTTTAACCTCCTCCCATTTTTCTAACCACCGCACGCATGACACAGCTTCCCCTCCCCGGTGCCGGTCCTAGGCAATTGGCGGCTCCGGGAAAACTTATATTTGGCGGCCCCATTTATCATTATTAATTGCACAATATTGTGAGAAACAACCGCAAACTGATACAAACAAAAAGGGATGAAATTTTTTTTTCAAAACAAAAAAAATCATTATAAGTGTTGATAGATTATTAGGGCGATTATTTTTCCTCTGATAAATTGATTATGGGGTAGTACCAGCAAATGGATGAATCCAGAGGCTGTAATAACCGTATTCAATAAAGTAACGTTCTGGTAAGGCAAGGACAAAGAAATATGTAGTGTTCCAGTTTAAAATCGGTGGAATATTCAAGCAGCTGAGCATGTTAAATTATACACACACACACACACACACACACAAATACAAACACACATACGTATCAACGGCAACTAGGTGTTGAGTGAAGGAAGCCCAGTGAACATTTACCAATAGGTGAGCCGCTGGAATGTCGGAGAGACACATTTACACACGTAAATTGGAGCTTCTGAGGTATTCTCTTGGTCAGCACAGAAGAGAGGAAACTGCCTGTAGTTGTCCAGTATATTTTCTTCATTTTATTTTGTAAAGTTTTCATAGCCGGAATTTTCTTGTGGAACATTTCCCACTGAACATGACTAACGCCTCCAAGATTCGGCGGAAAACGTGTACACAAAAAATCTGTCTTTTTAAGAAATACTGGTACTGAGCTCTTTCGCATCCATTTTATAAATCGATTATGGACATATTTAGAAATATGGCCTATGATTAACGATGATTAAGTTCATTACGAGATTTACGAAACAGAATCTTCTTTGCGACGTGAATATTGAAATGTGACGAGAAAAATGATCAACAATTGTACATGACGCGAGTCTTAGTAATTACTGCAGGAACGAGACAGGAAGTGGCATTTCACCACGCACGCAACGCAATAAGCCGTAAGTTTTCGTCTTTAATTGCAGACAGGCAAACTAGCAGGAAGCGTCTATTGTCAGCAACACGATTGACAAATGCAATGAGATACCAAATAAATTAAAAGAAATTTGTCGATAGAGCATTATATGTATACACACAAATATTTAAGTAACTTGTGCTCTAAATATATTTTCCTTTCTTTAGTTAAAATAAAGCGGGAACTTCAGCAGATAAATTAACTGATATTTGAGTAAAAATTACAAATAGGCGAGTCGACAGCATTTACATTAAAATCACTATTCTATAGAATAGAATAAAATTAGTTATTTGATAAAACGGCGAAGGAAATCGGTAATTTATAAAATTAATATGTGGGCATATTTCATCGAATAGATTTTAATTTTTTTATCAGTAATGTTAGAAAGCAAAAAAGATGTTTCTGGGTGAAAAATAATATATATTGACTTAATCTTACAATTAGTAGAATGATATTTAAGTTCTTAGGGGCAACTTGGAGTAAGGACAATCTGGGTGAGGTCTTTATACGTCAATGGATTGAAAAGGGCCGATGAATATAAGAATATGTATTGTGAGATAAATATTGTATTGCGTCTCCTATAGGGTTAGGGTTCACAAACATTACATAGCCGCGTCCCCCTCACAAAAGAAAGACGTCTCCCCCCCTCAACCGAAGTTCATAAACAATACCAACTGAACCTACAATTGCAATTAATTTAACCACTTTAAGAAAAACATAGACGTAAACATACGTACTAGCCACTTGAGGGCTAAGATTTGGCTGCTGCATATTGTAGGTCTCACGATTAGGATGGTTTAAGCCAAATCTTTTGCGCGTCCCACAGTTTGGAAAATGAGTTAAGCGATTTGTTAAATAAACATTTCGTCGGAGTTTAAATTTCCAGGGTCATATTCATTTGATTAAATAGATTCAATCCTAAACGGGAGATTAAATTGTTGATAATTTTATTCGATGTCAAGCAGGAAAACATGCATTAAGTTTAAGGCTGGAGATGGAAATAATATTTTGTTTGATAAAATTTTAAAGCAGAATATGTAAAATTAATAACCGTTTGGGTGCGTTTCATATTAATTAGACAGAGACTGTAAGGGTTATCATATCCGCCCGACCTTCCTGGCGAGGGTGAATTTTGATGTGTGACATTCGACCTTCCGGATTTAATTCAACAAAGCTCAGTTTCGGCTCAATTGCAGAAAATTGAGCGACCTTAATCAACATTATTTTAAACTTTCAAGTTCAAGGTAACAGCGCCTTACGTCACTATCGAGAGAAACCGTCCGCATTCACGACTATTTCATTTCACGGAATACTTTCATTCACTATTCACTATAATCTAACACTTCCAGCAGATATCCATCGCTTGTCGTCACCCATCTGAAGCATCGAGTAATGGTATTCGAGACTCGCCGAATAAATTCCCATCGATTGCAATTACTAACTGTTCCGCGAGAGACATCTGGTAAGAATCGTTATCAATTCACGAGCTATTAACGATGCCGGATGGGTGATGGGAGAGCTCATGGAGGTCACTCCACCCTTATTTTTCTCTCCTCGCGACTGTGTCGCCACCTCTTTGTTTGCATTAATTCCGCGCACCTCTCCTAGCGACGCAAGCGCGCAATATTTATAACGCTCAATCGTAAATCAGGGATTTCCGGCCGCCTTCGGATTTACTACCAGTTATGAATCTTTAGCTCCGGGGTCACGCGGTACACTAAACCCGACGATCATTGCAAAAGAAATTAATTATTTGACCTTGAATGACATTTTGTATAAATCTTTTTCTATACGGTCCATAGGATAAGGTGGACATTTTTCCGTGGGCGAAGAACAGAAGCGATACTTTAATACGATTTGTTGTTAAAACGAGGAGAGCGGAAGGGAGAAGGGAATGGAGACATAAACAATGGGAGACGATAAGAGGAAAAGGAGGATGATGAAAGGACAGGATAAAGGTGATAACGAAGTTGACACTTTTGCTTCTTTCGTTCGTTTAAACGAAGAAAATGCAGGAAAACAAAAGTTGAGATTTAAAAGAACCTATACATTTTAGACATTACCGAATTTTGACCGACAGATATATCGATCTGTATGGAGCAGAAAGATTCTTTGTTATATTTATGGTTATTTTGTCGTTAAAATTATTTATAATAATCATTAACGTGAGGATGGGGGTCCCGTAATTTCTTTTGCCCCTGGGTGTGCTGAGCTGAATTCTCGATTTGCTGCGCATTTTTTTGTTTTTTTTTCCGGGTTGAAGATGTGTGACCAGAGTTTGTTTTAAATAGGGAGGTTTGTCTTATTTTTGTTACCCCATCTTAAAAACTGGGTGCAAAGAGACTGCACTTTAAATGACGTAAAATCTTATAAGTTCGCTTGAACTGATTTTTAGATATCTGACGCAATCGCAGAAAGGATTGCCGTGAGTCGATTAAAAGTGGGAGAATCAAGCTCCCTAACTACCATTAGAATGGTTATCTGAGAACTACGTCATTCACAACCAACAAACGGCTGTATAACCTAAATGACGTGCATAATTTTAATGATAAGAGAGGTAAATATGGGATCTGCTATTGGCTCAGAATTTTGGTTTGGAAAAAAAAAACTCAAGCATATAAATCCTTTATGCGGATTCAATGGAGCCGAGGAAAGGAGAGGAATAAGACTTCCAGCACGTACATACATCAAGCAAGTGCAGAAGAGAGTACTTCGGGGAATTACTGAATAAGGTTCTTATCTAAGCAAGGTAGTAGCGGCGTCAATTGATTTTATGAATGGTCTCCAAATTTAAAAACTCCTTCGGGCAAACTGTGACGTTTTATTAAATCAAAACACTGCCCTCTACCTGCATTTCTATGTTGAACAGTAAGTCTATTTATAGGAGTTTTTACTCTGAATTTTGCAAATTTCTCATATTGGAGGTTCTCTAAAATTCTGATTTTCATTCATTTATCCTATTTAATCATTAGTATTTCCTCCGACGAGCTTTTATGGTTAAATAATTAAAAATATGCAGTAATCTAGAATCTGTCGCATTCTATAAAAGGTATTATGTAGGTCAAGGTGGATTCTCACACAAATACGTAGAATTACATGGTTCATATATTATTTTATACGATATGAGATTTTTTTAATTTAAATTTTAGCTAAATTTAAAAACCGATACGAAGTTACTGACTTTTTTTAAATGTACTGGACGCGTGAAATGATTCTGTTAAAAAAATTATTTTTGATAAGATGGAAACGTGTTAGAAATTACGTATTTGTGAAAATAGCCGTAAAGTTCAAAGTGCTCCCTCCTATATCTGTATAAGCCATTATCAACTCGAGCAATTTCCTATTTTAATATATCCAATTATTATTCTGATTTTATAAGTACCTATATAATACGTAACTTATTAAGAAAGTATCAAGTAAAATTAAATTGGTACTTGCAAAGAAACTAGTCTTGTCAACAAAGCAATTCTTAACATGTTCGCGACGTCCTGTACCACCGGTTGTACACGCCACCTTTTCCTTTTATATCCTTCCCTAACCTAAACGGAAAGCTGGAAGTCTTTCGTTTCACGCAGACGGCCACGAGAAATACATTTTCGGATGCGTGTACCACCGGTGGAGCACGGGTGTGATTTTTTTATTTCTGCTGCACTTTACAAATCAGCACTCGTGAAATCTATTGTATGAAGGATTATTTATTTGATAACCTATAACCAAACACGTTATTTGATATGTTTTACCTAGAAAGTAACATAATATTACGTGTTACGCATACGGCCACGAGAAATACATTTTCGGATGCGTGTACCACCGGTGGAACATTAGATGGCATGGGTCGTAAAATATAATTAGAAGTAGTTGTTTCCATTAGTTTTAAATAATTCATACGAATTTATTAAGTTATGTTTTCCTTGAAGCATTTCATAAACATTGTTACTTGTCTGTTGCGCTCTTTACTAAATGATCAAACTCCTTTTGCTTTTGTCCCATTTATCTTTACCAGAAAATCCATCTTCATTATCCTCTCTTGATTTCACGGTTTTGCAAGAAATATCCGAAAATAAAGACAACTTGCCAAAGACATTGCATAACGAGAAGAAATAAATGCCACACAATATGGTTAATACCCATGATGAGGAGGACAGCTATAAACTTTTGCACTTAACTTTTATCAGTGTCTTTCCACTTACGCATACTCGAAGTTTGGTAACGATATGGCAAGTACTTTTTGAGTTAGAGCGCCCACAATCACATACATACATCCATCCATCCACCCCCCCCCTCCCCCCCCCACACACACACACAGACATCATGCCGAAAATAGTCTAAACGTGTTCTAGCGACCTCAAAACGTGTATTTCCGTTGAAATCTCGAAGTCGATTTTTTTCGTGATCACAATACTTTCCCTATAGTACGTATGGAGAAAGTAAAAAGAAACAAGTATTATTTTATGTAGTAAAATGTGAAAAGAAATCGAATCAAATAAATAAGCAAGTACAGATGTTTGATACTGGTTTTACATACACCGTTAACGATTTAAGTAGATCTTATAGTCCTATAAAAAGTTAGGCCCCGAAGGCCGCATGCGGCCATCAAGCACATTTTGTGTTAATCGCGAACAGTGGCGGATCCACGAGGGGGAGGGGAGGGGGGGGATGATCGCCCCCTCCTTGGATAACCCCAATGAACTCCACTGGGTGCTCTCTTAAATTCATTCCGCGCAGAATTCCTCAATTATACGACGCAGATTATGTCTGTATAGCAAGGGAAAGAAAGATTCTGATAGGGGTAGGGATTTTCAAAATATAGGGCCGTTGGCAGGGGCGGATTCGCCCCTGCTCGCGAAGCTATGATAAAAAGATGATCTGTAAAATTTCACACGGATAATTTGATGGTTCTTAATTAAAATCATGGACGTAGACGTTGAAATTATGGCGTTAAAATACATGGACTTCAATTTCACTTATATGCAGTGACGGGTTTAAGGCGGGCATTTGGCGCGCGCCGGTGGCCCCTTTACGGGGCCCCGAAAAATGTTCGGATATATAACCTCACAAATATTAAATATCTAAATTTAAAAATCAGTAAAATCTCTCTATGATTCCATAGAAAAACGATCGTCAAAATGGGTCTTTAGGAGGGCTTTCACTATAATATTAGACTGCAGGGACCTCAGTTGTTTAGCATCAGCGGCCCCAGAAGGCCTAAATATGATAGCAGATAATCTTTATGAAACCGCAGATGTAAACTCTTGAGCGGCCTGCCCAAGCATTCGCAACAAACAATGCAGCTCTTCTATCCATTAACAATTTCCACTGCGACCAATCTAAAAATTTGCAACCTCCAATGCATCCCTCCACAAAGAAAAGTTAACTACGACAGAGTAAGTTAAACCATCTCCCTAGTTTTTTAGTCAAATTGATTATCAAGAGTACGACTCTTGATTCCTTAGATCTGGTGAGTTAAATAAGCCATTTATTTTGTTTCGCCACAATGCGTGCGCGCTGTTATTCGTGCGTATGTGGCTCGTAATTTCCTCTACTCATAGTCCGGAAGATTTAAAAGCCAAGGACATGGGCGATGAATGCGTCGATCGCTTTAAGGAGCGTGGCTACTCATTCACTAGAGACCAATTCCGAAGCAACGACATACGCGGAACGTGTCCAGCATTCCATCTAGGGGGATGAAACCTACAACGCTCTTAGCATCTCAAACCCACACGGGAAAAGTGTGATAAACTTATTTTCCGGCGAATAGCGAAAAATATATTGCCCATTCCGGTCTTATTTTTGTTTTTTTCTAATTCGGAGGAAATGCGACATTATTTAAATTAAAACAATACGGCTTTAATAACACTTCGGCTTATTTCACATAGCACTATATAAGCACGACCTGAATTATCTATTAATTTTTTATTTTTACCCGATAATGTTGATTATTCATCGAAACCGGACGTGGATATATAGTGTTATCTATTAATTTTATTAATTTTTACGCGCATTTCGTTTCCAGCATAAGCGCCTATTAGCGTCGGTCTGTCCGTCCGTCCGCATGTTCGTTCTCGGCTTATACCGAATGGATTTTCATTAAATTTGATATTAAGGACTTAAAGCCAAAGATAATACGAAAACCGCATAAATGATTCACCTAAGTCAATCAGGGGTACCACTTCACTGGTGACAAAAAATGAATTTTCCGTCATATCTCGTAAATTATTAGTCATATCAAAATAGTTTTCAAATAAAACTTGTAGAACTAATACAATAGAGTATTTCTTTATCTAGACTATTTTATCGTAGGAGTCGCCGTTATCAAGAAAATCAAACAAGAAAGTCTTTATTCGAGCTTAGAAAATTTCTTGCTAACATAATCTCACAAAGATACGTTTAATTTCCTTACGTGTGAATGCAATATTTTTAAATAGCAAGAAAATGGATTATTTATGACGAAAAAGAAATTGAAAACGCTATTTCCCTTACGTGCACGTATATCATTTCTTTCAAATATTCAACTGCACGAAACGCATTCCTGATACGGTGTACACTTTCCTAACTTGTTTATTTTTACCCGATAATGGTGATTATTCATCGAAACCGGTCGTGATTATAGTGTTTTGTGGAATAAGCCGAAGTGTTATTAAAGCTGTGTTGTTTTAATTTTAACAACGCCGCGTTTCCTCCATATTATGGAATTCCACGAAGTCTCGGCCTCGTCTCTTAATTTTATTATCTAATTCGTAATTTTGTCCTGCTGTAATATTTTATGGATGCACGCTGTCCGATATCTAAAATTTTAGAATCTTACGTCAGTAAAAATAACGCTGATAGATTAGTTTCGTGTGATTCAATGGTTGTTTAGTAGTAGATAACTGGTGCGTGTGATGGATTAAGTACGACAAGAATCTCGCCATGTGTTTCGCTATATACATCAGTAGCTATCAGTAGGCTCTAGAACAGTAGTTCCCAGTCAGTGTGTCACGACACACTAGTGTGTCGTGGGTGAGGCCCAGGTGTGACGCGAAAATTTATAAATAAGGTTCAAATTTGACATTAATTTTTTTAAAATTGTTATTCGACATATTTTTATTTCTTTTTATTTTGTTAAATGATGAATTTTATTTATATACCTATATAGATTTCGTTGTACATACTCTGAAATGACCTCGGCCATATTTGTACTAATTTGATGTTAATAAACATAAATATTTTATATTTTTTGTTATATTTATGATGTTTTATTGTTAAATGATGAATTTTAAGTATTTTTATTATGTTTTAACCAAGAAAATTGACTTTTTTATTTCATGGTGTGTCGCGAGAGCTGGATCATTTAAAAAGTGTGTCGCCAAAGCAAACAGGTTGAAAAACACTGCTCTAGAATAAAACATCGGTTGATCGCTCGATAACGAGGGGTGCTTTGTAGCTTTAATGTACATCTGTTTTTCTCAAACTGGTTTTTGTGTTTGAGTCATACTGCCAGTCAATTACTCTCCTTCAAATATTCCTATCCATTTGAAACCGATTTCTAATTTACTCTTCCCACATTCCATTATTAGACGTTGTACACTTACTTGGATTCAATTCAAAACCATTTCTTAAACGAGTAGTTCTCCTGATAATCTACATGGTTCATTGTCACTTAAAATTCTTCTTAAACGGTTCTAATCTGCCTAATAATCTCCAAATGTATTACGCATGGCAACGATCTAGTGCGTTAATTTGGTTCGATAAATTTGAGAATGATTAAGCTGCTAGTCCGCCCAAACAAGATAACGTATTCACAAATACATATATCTTGCCAAAAATATTGGTCACATAAACAAACGGTAGAAAGAACCACTGCAAGTTTTGACGTTAAACAGATTGTCCACGCTCACAACTTTAACTTCATAGTTTTCATTTCTCTTTCAATGTAAATAGCGCATTCATGATTCAGCAGAATTTTCTAATTCTAGTTTTTCTTTGGTTTTTCGGGCATTCGGTGTAAAATACAAAAGTAATTTTTAAAGACTCTTATCGATTAGTCTGATGCAAAGCTTTGACGTACTATTTCAACTCCTAATATTCCTGAAGCAACTTTAAAATACCAAGTCATAGAAATTAAAGTGTGGGGTAAATCTTTCAGTAATGCCTCAGAGATATATTACTTTGTAGTCCACTTTATCTATGGTAACAAATCATAACTCTTTTGTTTGCTCGAACGCTGCAGTTGATTTTTTTTCGGTGCGTTGCAATCAAGTTACATTCGATTCCTAGATGCAAACATCGCAAATCATGTACAAATCAAAATATATTTATAGCACTTAGAAGCGATGCGTTAGCGTCTCCGGACAATAACTAACAACTTTCGATGCAAGTTGGCTCGAAGATACGAGAAAATAATTTTATATAATTTACACATACGAATTTAGGGAATGAAAATACAAAACTTTTCCTCAAAAACGCTTCAATTTTTAGGATGTTAGAGATACGGGAACCAACTATTCCGAGAGCAGTATTCTAAGTACGGATTCGGCCACAGAACGGCATGGTTATAAATGTTTAAAAAGTTATAACTTTGTTTTGTTTGGCTATCTTTATTTTGAAAGATATCGATATGTTCGTCATAAAATAAACGAAGAGAATAATAGGCTGATCTCTACGATACTATTTACTAGTACACAGTGCCGTAGCAAGGAAGGGGCGAGCGGGGCGATCACCCCGGGCGCTAAAGCGAAGGGGCAACAACAGACAAGTGCGAGAATATATCTGTTATTAATATTTATTTAAATACTGTTGTTGGATTTAAATTATGCATATACTGTAGTCGGTGTAATATACACATTAGTAGGTCCGCGATATGAATTATTATTTTTGTAATTATGAAAGCTTGGGGCGGTGTCATTAGGTCTTGCCCCGGGCGCCAAACTTCTCCGCTACGGCATTGAATGAAGTTAATTGATATTTTAAGTAAGAGCGCGGCTTTTCTTTACAACGAACTTCACAAAGACGGACTAAGTCGGCCATATTCTTCCATAAAAACGTTTATAAAATAAAAACAAATACTTCTTGCATTTTCGGTCTTCTTTAATACATCAATCCGCAAAACGGGAACGTAAAGCATATAAGACCTTTGAAAAGCGCTTTTGTCTACGCTCATAAAATTCACGACAAAGGAACAAACTCATAATGCCATCTGTTGACGGGCCTACAAACCTAGCACGATCTTTTCTTCCACGCTCCGTTTTCTCCCGGTATACTATGTATATCCCTTAGCTAGATATGCGTTATTTTGGGACAGAAGCAGTTAGGTGAGGCTTTTAAAATATTAATGAAAATGTCATGCTTTTCAACATAGTTTTTATCATAGTCATTTGTGTATTTAGTTTGCCAGTGTTAATTAGATCTGGATAAAAAATAAAGGTGTAAATTATCGAAAAACCCATATTTTAAAATATTTGCAAAATGTGAAATTAAATTCTTTCAATAAAAATAATAAATCTTTATTCGATATCATAAATAAATTTCAACTTTTATTTGATTTCCAGTGTGTTCAGGATATTTGCAAGCCCCCTCCCAAAAAATTATATCATTAAAACAGTGCAAAACCTTAATAAAACTTTAAAACGTGATATATGAGAACAAATACGATCTTTGGAACCAATATATCTTTCATCAAACTTTATCTGTCACACTATCACTTGCAGTCACTGCTCAAAATCAACAGGCTGCAATGCATGGACCAATTAAAAAATGATAAAAGTTTGATACCTATAAATTTTATGGGGTTTGTCAGTTTACACCCCATAGGTTACTGATATCTATTCATAAAAATAATCTGTAATTAAGCTGGCTTTCTTTTTTTTTAGGAAAAATTAGTAAGAAAATGGAGTCAACTACATTTTCCTCCATATTAAAAGAATTCCAGAAGAGAAATATGACAGAGTATCCAATGGATTCATATAAAAGTCTTAAAGAAGGAGCAAACTATTTCGATGTTCTTGATTATGTTATCTTTGCAGCTTTACTTGTAATGACAATTGTAATAGGAATTTACTTTGCCTTCTTTGCAAAACAAAGAACAGTTTCAGAATATCTTTTGGGAAACAAAAAAATGCAACTATTTCCAATTGCATTCTCTCTTGTAGCAAGGTAAGAAAAGCATTAGTGTTAATAATACTAATAAAGATATTTTAACAGCTGTGATATGTAAAGGTTAACAGTATGCTTTACTTCTTGTTAATTCAGTGATCCATTTGAAAATTGCAATTATGTATGAAGCATCATTATAATTATACTTATATTTCTATTGATATACAAAGAAAATTCTTGAGGTCAAATAATTAAGTTAAGAGTTAATTCTAGTTTGAAATTTTTTGACTAAAAACTATGAAATGCAGTAACTATCATAAAACATATAAAAGACAGTGTCACTTTGTCCCTTTGTCATGTAATGCTTTTTGAAGCTTAATATCTCGCAAATGACTGAACTGAATTTGATGAAATTTTCAGGATAGCATTATGATATAATAACAAAACATTTTAATGTATCGAACTCAATATTAAAGACCGGGGTTCGACTCCGGAGGATAATTTTCATTTCCTATAGGTTAACATGTAAAATCGGCTTTATGACGTGCAGGCTTTCATTCTTTTTCAGATTAAAATTAGAAAGATTTGGCCTACAATCTTTGGATATGAACCATATTTAAGAAAACATTATAAAGTTTCTTATTCTGTTCATCTTTTTCTGCCTACAGTTCAAAATGTCTCATTGTAAATGTTGAATTCACACAGTTTGAAGAAATCTTGCCATTTTAACAGGATGTTGCCTTGCCTACCAATTCAATTGTTAGACCTCTATATCATATTGTTAATTCAATCCTTATGGGTATAAACGTGCTTTGAATGCTTTTAATACGAGAGGGGGGGGGGGGAAGAGGGAGAGCGAGAAGGAGGGGGAGAGAGAGAAGTAGAGGGTGTGAGATGGAGGGAGGGGGGGCGGGAGGGAAAGAGAGGCAACTATTTTAAGTTTAACTAAAGATAGCCAGTCAACAACAGAATATTCACTAGAAATGTTGTATATAACAAAATATTTCATATGTAACATTGATATTTCAATGGGCATTACACTAGTCATATAAATAAAAGCCTTAGCAAACGTTGTGTGTAATGCTTTTTGAAGCTTAATATCTCCCAAACGACTGAACCGAATTTGATGAAATTTTCAGGATAGCATTATGATATAATAAAAAAACGTTTTAATGTATCGGTAATACATAAAAGCCTTATTCTGTCCCTTTGTCACTCCTTCTGTCATGCTCTGAAAAACAGAAATATACCTGGCAAGAGGGGACTAAGGTCAGCTTTAGAAGCACAATAGATACTTGTGGCAAGGGTTTTGAACCTTCACTCAGATCGAAGGCAACCCTCTCAGCAGGAGGTATGATTTCAGAATAATCGATCATCCCCGTCATTTTTGATGGACACTTATACTAGTTTTGTAATAAAATTTTATTTGCAATACCAGATACTTAAAAATTAATTCATTGCAAAAGTGCACTAAATAATCTAAATTTTGAATTATTAGTAGCAAGGATTCCTTTTATTCCAATAGAAGTATATAATTTGACCTGTTCTGATCATACTATTTTTTCATAAGTTCAAAAGGGATTTATTGCATTAAAAACTAATTACAAAAGATGAAAATTTTGCCAGTGAGTTTGCTTGTATGACTGATATGAACTTAAACAGATTATATTCAAAATAATAATTATATAAAGATGATTATTTTAAAAGAATTGGACATTATGTTAAAAAAGGATGACAACAAAGAAATATGAAGTGAATATATGCTTTTCACCTCTTACAGTAATATATCGGCGCTCTCCACACTGGGAACACCAGCTGAAGTCTATACCTATGGTACACAGTATGCCCTTATTGGAATGGTGGAGTTTCTTGTGGCAACTGGGAATTCTTTTTTGTTTCTTCCTGTGTTTTACAAACTTCAACTAGCTACAGTTTTTGAGGTAATAAATATTGGAGACTGGGAGTAAAATTTCTATGCAATTTAATTTTTGATACAATTAATATTAGCTCACTTCTTAATGCAGCTATTCTTCTTGGTAATGAGTTAAATTATTAAAATTTTTTAAGTTCTTAGGGCACACAAAAAACTCAAAGTAGAATAAATAAACAGCTTTGGTTTCTAAATGTAATTGAAAATGTTTTTCAGAAAATCAAACAGCATGCCATAGGTCATTAAAATTATAATATGTCCCACAGGTTCCTAATTTACTATAATATATTTTGAAGGGTGTGTGTGTTCATGGAACTCCTCCTAAACGATAAAAGCTAGAATAACCAAATTTGGTATGATTCTTCCTTACATCCTAACTTAGTGAACGGACAAGGTTTGGTCAACCGGGATTAATCAGTGCTGCCTATATAGGGGATTAACATTTTTCCATAAGATAACACTTATGAATCCATTTCTTGACTTGCAAGGTATTCTTCCTTCAAGCATTAAAATACGTAAATATGGACAGATTTTTTTCGTTTTTGCTTTATTTGACGAATATAACTCTATACTATCTTATTCCTGCGAAGTTTACATGTTACACGGTCGAAGTTTTCAGAAATACGATATTTGTTTCAAAATTTTGTGGATTTTTCGTACCCCTCCCGGACGTTGTCAAGGCGGCCTCATTGTTACCTCCGATTCAATTCGCTTCAATGAAGCTTACAAATAGACGAAAGTTTAGCATTATTCGATTCGCACTTTTGTTTACGCAACGAAACGATCGATGTTTATGGATAGCAACGTAAATAGATACTGAATATTATTCAGGAAGCGTTTATTGATGAAAGTAATTGAACCTTCTTTCCTCTATTGAATACTGGAATCTTACATTTTTTGTAAGTAAAATTATTAATTCTATATTATGTTTATTAAAGTAAATAAGCTCACGTATCTGGTGTATATTTACCAGTCAGTGTTCAATCATGGAAAACTGTACGTTGCTTTTTCAAGAAATAAAAGTAAATATTTCAGCGAGGCATAATTACACAAGAAATGAAGCTGGATTTGGCGAAAGTAATACGATAGGAAATAAAATTATCGTTATATTTGAATGCAATACGTTCGGAAACGGATTGTTACAAGCAACGATGATTAATTGTTAAGAAAAGCTAATTGTAATTTAAAAAGTATCTACTATATATTTTAAAGAGTTTGTATGTTGTGCTGTAGTAGCTTCACTAAATCCGTTGAAATTCAACGGGAAATTCTGCTAGTTTTATATATTTGTGACACTCTGCTATTGCATTCCACCTAATCTCAACCTCCTTAATCTCACCCATTGGCCAATAAACATAAAATGATAATGGAATGTTTTGGGAAAACCAGGATTTTTGTTAATATTAATATTGTAAAAATAATGCAATTAAAGGAAAAGTAAAAAAAAATCAAATCAGTAAAATTATTAACTATTATACACTCTTCCATCTTCACAATCCTCTGAATACCTTTTGTGACCTGCTTTCAGCCATAACCTCCAGTTTGGGAACCACTGATGTAGCGTAAACTGAAGGTAGTCAATCTGCAGCACTCTGGCAAACTGCTGCACACAGGAATTTTTCATGGTCTACCTAAATTGTGGAAAATATTATGCATTAATCATATTTCTAACCCATTATTATGCTTTCTTACATTGTTAATATAC
The DNA here is from genome assembly GCA_036926305.1 of Uropetala carovei. Lineage (NCBI taxonomy): Eukaryota > Metazoa > Arthropoda > Insecta > Odonata > Petaluridae > Uropetala > Uropetala carovei. The sequence goes on along the minus strand of JAXCHB010000103.1, from coordinate 2,499,700 downwards.
TAATGTATTTTAATAATAACAATATACCATTTTATACTTAAGCAGTAAATTAAATAGTACTTTCAACCTTACTAGTTTGGAAAATTTACTTAACAGAAAAAAGATGTATACCTCTGGCTTAGAGAAATACATATTTGGATTACATTCAAAATTTTCGTTAACCCTATGAGGTCCTCTGTCGGAATTGTTCCAACATATTTTTTCCCCAGTTTCTATCCCATGTCAGAACTACTCCGAAATGCCTTAAATATTTTTTCGTCTTTGAAAAGATATGACTGCTGGGGATGCTGTGCATCTCATCCCTATAGCTTCTGCTTTAGGATAATGCCATCTGCAGAGCAATCTTTCAACTTTTTGTAAAGTAGGAAAATTCGTTTTACCAATGTGCTTGTGTTTTGATAAAATGGTTTCTTCTAGTAAGCATAACTTGCACACAGAGGAAATAAGTGACTGCTACAAAAAATTGTATCTTGGTACATGTATAATGAGTTATATTGGCTGATTTATGTATTACCTGTTTTCTATTTTCTTCTGACAAAATTGAACGGATTTGGGGGAGAGGCAATCAGGACCTCTAAGGGTTAAAGCAGGTTCTGCGATAATAATATTTTATAAGAACTTATCATCTTATTTGAAAAAATGGCTTAATTTTTCAACTCTGAACATTAATGTCAACGGCATTTGAACCATGTAATTTTTGTTTGCAGTAATTCCTAATGAAATAATTGTACTACAAAATTTCTTTTTTGGATATTTATAAAAATTAATACAGGCGACTCCTGAGATTCGACAAGGATGCGTTTCTGAAAGCGAGGTTGAATCTCGAATTGTTGAATGTCAAACGCCGTTTTTCCATAGACTTGCATGTTATAATCGGGGTATATGGTCATGCATCTCAGCTCGCTCGAGTCGGACCAGGCCATCTGCAGCATAACCCTGCATACATCTATCTATACATACAACTATATATCACAGCAAAATTAATATAAAAGTTATTAAAAAGCACAAAATAACTTGCAGCCTCGCCAGTTAATTTAAGGTTATGCAAACCTGCCCTTCTCTTAAATCTGTCAAACCACCCATCAAATTACATGAATTTACCACATGTTCTAGAATTTTCTCCTTCTGTTTCACATAAGTGCTAATAGATGAACGACACTCTTTCATTTGATTCACCTGCATTATCACTATTACATTTCCTTTTAGATTTCATGCCAAATGATAAATTTATAAATAAATCAATAAAATAAATAAATTTAAATAAAATATTAACATAAAAAAGAGTAAAATCAGCACAAATTCAAACAATTAGAGCAGAAATAACTATGTCTACACTGAAACTAAACCTCTCGTAGTTGGTCGGACAAAAATTACTTCTCATAAACTAGTTCCAAATTCGATCGGCTGTGTCGAAATCTCAAATTTGTCGTATCTCGAACTGTCGAATCTCGGGAGTCGCCTGTACTGGCAAACAAAATTTTAAGATTACAAGGGGGCAAGTCCCCTGCTCACTGCTGCTCGCCAACCACCCCCCTTTGCTCTGTTTCTTTGTACCTACTGTGTACCTATTGGATTTAGATTAGTTTAACGGGAATATGTTTTGAATATGAGTTTAATGAATATATTTTATAAGGGATGTATTTGGTTTTTAATAACAAATTAAGAAAATTATTTGAATAACTCGATAAAAAATAAAATTAAAGAGGGCTGAAACACCCAGAGATAAGGGATATGCAACAATGATTCACTTATAACAATAACATAAGATTTATATTTGAATATGAGTTTAATGAATATATTTTATAAGAGATGTGTTTGGTTTTTAATAACAAATTAAGAAAATTACTTGAATAACTCGATAAAAAATAAACTTCGAGGGCTGAAATTCCTGGAAATTAAAAATGGCTGACGTATAAAGCATTAAAGAGAGAGAGAGACAACCAGAAATAGGGTTTTAGAAATATAGATATAAAATATAAATAACATGAATGCTGCATTCGATATATTTGCATTAATTTCATATCTTCGGTCATTTCGAGCAAGTTTTAATCTTATTTTCGGTCTTTAAGCCTTTATTTAAGTGCATATGCACGGGAATTATCGAGGACAACAATACCAGTAACCATCTCATCATTGAAATGTTAAAAAATTTACCAGAACTCGAGTATAAATTCAAAATATGAGCAAATTCGAATAAGATTGAGTATTCGACAGTAAGAATAAGAATCCTCATTCATTTTGGCATGTTTTAGCGCAAATTTTGAGTCAAAAACTTAATTTTAAGATATTATAGAGTAAAAGAATGAAAGCCTTCAAAACAAAAAGATTATTTTTACGAGTTATCTTATGGGAAACGACATTCATCCTCTGGAGTCGAACCCGTGACCTTTTTCAAAATTTTTTTTAGACATAATGTAAAGATTCATCAACACTGAAATCCTGAGAAATTTCAGGCTTCTCAGTTTATTTCTAATGGAGTTATTCACAAAATTAGAGCGTTATGCATCATGACGACCATTACGATTTTATAATATAGAGAGAAAATATAAATCTTATGTTACTGTTATAAGTGAATCATTGTTGTATATCCCTTATCTCCGGTAGTTTCAGTCCTCTTAAGTTTATTTTTTATCAAGTTATTCAACTAATTTTCTTAATTTGTTATTAAAAACCAAACATATCCTTTATAAAATATATTTATGAAACACATATTCAAAACATATTCCTGTTATACTAAGCTAAATCCAATAGGTACATGGTAGGAACGAAGAAACAGCAAGCAAAGGGGGGAGGGGTGTTGGCGAGCAGGGTGCTTGCCCCCTAGTACAAACTATTATAACTAATTTAATCTCTCATTTGTCTTAAAAGTATCTGGAACTGAGATACAACAAAGCAGTCAGAACATTCCTCTCAGGCTTAGCAGTAATCTCCACAGTAAGTTGAAAGAATAACTAAAATGGGAAGTAAATGTTGAATATATTTGCTTAAATGCAAAAATAAATGTTTACAATTTTCAGCTATTATTCACTCCTGTAGTCATATATATGCCATCACTGGCTCTAAGCCAAGGTAAGAATAGTTGGAAGCATCAATTTTTCTAAATAATAATGATAATTATTAATAATATGGTCTTTTTTGTTCCAGTGACTGGCATCAATCTCTACATAGTAGCAACTGTTTCCACTGCTGTTTGCATATTTTACACAAGCCTTGTATGTATTTCAATGGGGTATTTGTGAGTTCAATGGTTTTTCAGTTAAATATGTATTGCCTGATAAAAAATTAATTTTAATCATGTACAAAAGTAGATAAATAGCAGAGCTTAAAAATAATGACGCAAATAACCTTGTTTTATGGGTGAGATAATAAAATTTTCAAATCATAAAATATCATTGTGGTGGTAATTTAATTGAAGTTTTAAAAAATTTCTAAGATATTATTACTGCCCATATACACAAAGGGAGGACTCAAAGCAGTTGTATGGACAGACACATTTCAGACTTTCAGTATGCTAATTGGAAGCATACTAGTGACCGTTCTGGGCACAATAAAGGCTGGTGGCATTGCCAATGTCCTTGATGTAAGCAATGAAAGTGGAAGAATAGAGATTTTCAAGTGAGTATTCAGCTGTAATCTTATTTCTAAAACCATTTTTACATTGCAGCTGACCATTACATTTAAAATATACCGAACTGAAGAAAAATTACTTTTCTATAGAAGTTCGTTTATTTTTATTTTTTCAAGGCTAAAAAAAAGCTATTTTTTAAAGCATTAATAAAAAAAATTTCAGACACTCACAATAGAAGTTTTAGTTTATGATTATATTTCAAAATTATTCAAAGTGTAACTCAAATAATTTGTGATATAATTATTTCAGACAAATCAACTTTCTTTGATATTTTTCTTTCATGTTTAAGTTTGGATATAAATCCATTGGTCCGCCACACATTTTGGAGCATTGTGGTGGGCAACTTCTTTGGCTGGTTATCAGGTTCTGCTATTTCCCAAGCAGTACATCAACGTTGTTTATCTTTGCCAACCATCACTAAGGCAAGGCTGTAAGTATGTGACTGTTGTACATGGCCACCCTGTTGAATTTACCCACACCATCATACCAAAATATTTTCACCAGCTTATGGATAAATAGATGACATACCTTCTATTATTTAAATATTAGCTTTAACACTATTGTAACTGCTTGGCTAAAAATATGGTTCATGATTCAAATATGTCTATGATAGTTTTCTGCTTTTTCTTATGTCTTTAACAGATTCACAGGCTTGTAGTATCAACACAGAAGCTCACACAAAATGGCTCAACAGGCATCCCCTTACACTTTCATATTTAGCTATAGTTTATATAAGCCAGATTGCAAATAGTTCTATATTAACTACAAATAACAAACACTAAAAGTGGCATGGTCAGGACCAGATTAAGGTGGTACAAGCCCCTGAAGCAACTTCTAGTTCAAATTAACATGTTAGTTATTATTTCACTGCACTATGGTTAACACCACTAGGCAGGGGCTCTATCACTGGTAGAGGTCCTGAAGCAACTGCCCCTTTAATCCGGCCTTGGACATAATATAGCTTTGTACAAAAAGTATATTTAACATGTGGTTATGAGCTTTTTAATAATAAAAGGTTAATTTTTACATCCACAGGGCTCTTTATTCTCTAGCAACAGGAAGTGCAATATTTGTCCTTTTTAGTGCATATACTGGACTAGTTGCTTACTCGTATTACAGAGATTGTGATCCATTGTTATCAAAGGTAAGACTTTTATTTTGAGTGACGTTTTTCACAGTGTTGTGGTTGCAAATTACACAGATGTTGATTTGTTTAATACCACTGTGAAGAATTCAATACAAATACATTTCTAGGTAGGTTATTTTAATTTCATTTATTTTTTATTTTTCCTCAATATTTTCAATTTAAAGGTTATTAAAAAGCCAGATCAAATTATTCCATACTTTGTAATGGAGTTTGCTGATAAAATACCAGGACTTCCAGGACTTTTCATGGGAGCTATATTCAGTGCAGCTCTAAGGTAAATTTCTCTTAGAATTACTTCATGATTTAATTATTTTTCCTTTTATATTTTAAAGCAGTTTTTGATTTACATATGTACAGCAACAAGACAAACTGTAGCTTTAAATATAGTAGAACTTGATTATTCCTGGGCAGATTAACTGGGCAACTGAGGCTAACCTGAACTTTCCCAGTCATATGAAAAATGAAGACATTGACTTCACTGATACCTTAAACATCTGCTGACATATCAGATTAATCAAAGAAATGCTATTTCACCAAGAGATCGGAGCTCGGAGTCAGCAGGGGAGATGGGGCACTGCCCTAACTGCAATCTCCATCCTAGCGTGGGTCTGTGGCGGTATTTCATTCATACATTTCCCATGACCTTTAGAGGTTATCATAAATCGATTCTCAGATGGACTAGGATTGACTAGTAGTCACTTTGGGGGAGGGGGGCACCGTAGAATTATTTTGCATCCAGGTACCAAAAACTCTTGGCGCAGCCCTGCTGCATATATTAATATATCCAGTGACATTATATGCAGTAGAAGTCGATGAATGTGAGGAATTTTGTGCAATACACTTTGCACTGACTTTTACTTTCTCCATATACATACTAGTATAGAGAAAGTATTGTTTTCATGAAAAAAAAATCGACTTCGAGATTTCAACGGAAATACGTTTTGAGGTCCCTAGAACACATTTAGATTATTTTCGGAAGGATGTCTAAGTGTATGTGATTGTGGGCACTCTAACTCGAAAAGTACTTGCCATATCATTACCAAATTTCATATATAACACTTTGTATGATCACGAAGAACTGATTAGTTTTTGGACAATACCGGTTAACCAGAACTCGAGGTTTATTCGAAACCTGATTTGGTTTTGGCGTAATATCTCCATCATTATTGCATATACAATTCTATGCAAATGTTATAGAGAATGTAATTTCCTACAACTTTCATTTGAAACAATTTTCCATAGCAGTTCCTGTTTAGGAATTATTTCTAAATAATAGGTTTTTTTGGTTTCCGTCAAATATCTCCTTAAAAACGTCATTATTGGTCATCTTCGTAAGGATCAAAGTTGTAGAGAATAATATTTCTTCCAAGTTTTGTTTGAAACAAATTTTTGTAGAACCTTCCATTTCCATAAATCGTAAATTTTCAGTATACAGCGCCACCAACTAGTGGTGAATTCTGTAAACATATTCAACATAGAATTTAATAATTTTTGCCTTATAATGCTATTCATAATAATTTAAATATCTATACCCCAAATATGGTGAAGTCATGTGTTGGCCACATCAAATTTTTTATTTATGGCATTCATTTGAAGTTTAAAAAATAATAATGCAACTGATTTTCCAGCTTAGGGTTACCAGATCTCTTGAGACCGAAAAGGAGATTATTTTTCAGTTTTTCATTGACAAAAAAGTGTACATGTAACTCCATCCACAAGAAAATATATAATATTTATATAATAAAATAGGTTTTTCATAACCTCTTAAATTTCTTTAAAGAACTTTATGAAAATTGTATAATGTTCTTATACGAGTACACTTATTCACATAAAATGAAATAAAATTAGAGTGGAGAAAACGAAAAGAGAGACAACACAACAGGTAAAAAAGAATTTTTTTGAAAAAAAAAGAATAAAATACATCTGAACTAAAAAAGACAACATTCTTTTTTAAAGCTCTCTTTCCCTGTATTTCAACAAGAGAGTGGCAAGTTTCATTAGGGCTCCATGATTAGATGGGCTCCATAGAGGCCCTGGACACTGTATGTCAGGGGGTAATCTGCGAAAAATTAAATGCAAGGACTCTCCAAGCACCTTAATCCAGCCTTGATTCAGAATTAAACTTTCCTTACTGGATTCTCCTCTAAATTAAATACTTTGGTTTGATAGGACAATATAGTGTTGAATATATTTTAAATACAGGCGACTCCCAAGATTCGACAGGGATGCGGTCCTGAAAATGTGGTCGAATCTCGAACAGTCGAATCAGCACAAATTCAAACAATTAGAGCAGGTATAACGATGTCTAGACTGAAACTAAACCTCTCATGGTCGAGCGGGCCGAAAATTACTTCACGTAAACTAGTTTCTAATTCGACCGATCGATCGGCTGGGTCGATTCGACCAAATTCTTGAGTTGGTCGAATCTCGGGAGTCGTCTGTACTGAATTATAAATTAACAAAATAATTTACCAGAATTTCACTAGTCATATAACAACCACTATAATCCTAACATAATTTGTGTAACCTGAGATATTCATTGTGTTATACTACTGTTGATATAAATAAATCTAGTACTAATAACTTGGTCAATCTTCTCTATAGTACACTGTCAACAATTTTGAATGCAACAAGTGGAATAATACTGGAAGATTTTATTCAATCTAGAAAAAAGGTTAGACTTTCTGATTCAAAGGCTAATAATATTTTAAAACTCATTGTCCTAATAATGGGAGTCCTTTGCATATCTTTAGTTGCCTTTGTTGACCAACTAGGAACAGTGATTCAGGTAAGAAATAAAGATTTATAGAAGTACTGCAATTACAAGTTCACAATCAATTTTATGATTAATTGACAAATTCTAATTTTTTTATTACTTTGAATATTTAAAAAATATTTTAAAGTAGATGGATAAGTAAATACTTTTTTTAAGATCTTTAATTTTTCTTGATATTAATTGTATTTATGAATGGTTGTTAAGACTACCAGGAGTATTACAGGAGTAGCATCGGGCTCTAAATTTGGAATATTTGTTTGCGGTATGTTTTTTCCATGGGTTACCTCCAAGGTAAGTGATGATTTTGAAAATTTTCATTTAAAGGAATTATTTATGAAATAAAGTCAAATTTCTGAAAAAATAACTATGACATATTTTGGAATTAATTTTTAAAATCTTTATATGCATGTATATTAAAAACAAAAATTTGGGTAACTATTTAGATGATATATGTATTACCTAATTCTTATTTTCATGAAGATAATCTAGAAACATGTTTCAATGAATGCAGGGTGCCATAATAGGTGGAATAGCTGGTGTTTCAACGCTTGGATTTTTATCATTTGGAACACAAGCAGAAATTGCAGCAAAGAGAATAAGATTTATTACAAAACCATTTTCTATAGAAGGATGCAAAAATGTTAACATAACTTTAAGTGAAGACAATTTGTACTCAAGTGGAACTGCATTTAATAACCACCTACCGCAGTATGTTTTATATTTCAAATGCATTATTCCTACGAATATTAATAATCGATTATATGATAAAAACAATTTATTTTACATCTATGTATACATAGTAATATGAGGGTGGCTCAAATGAAAACAGCAAAAATGAATAATTCAATAATGGTTATTAAATAATAATTAATAAATAAATCCAGGAAATGGTTTGGTGAAGGAAGAACTGTATCGAACAAGAAAGAGGCTATGTTCAAAATTAATAAAGTTCTTTAACCGAGGTTTCAAAAAATAATTTTTTATTTGACTTTCGCTGTTTTCATTTGAACCATCCTCATAATATTAGCAATAAAACAGCAGGTTTCTCATTTATCAAAAATAATCAAGGACATTAAGATGAGTATGTGTAAGAATGTTTTACATATAAAGTGATAAGTGAAAAATAACAAAAAGAAAACTTTATACTTTCAGGCATGATGACGTGTTTTGGATGTTTAGAATTTCTTACATGTATTATACAGTCATTGGACTTTTTGTCACAGTCACTGTGGGAATAATTGCGTCATACCTTACCGGCTTTCAAGACACATCAAAGATCAATCCAGATCTTATATCACCAATCTGTCATAGATTCCTGCCAAAGCCAGTTAAAACTGAAGAGAGTAATTGTGAGACAAATTTAGTTAACATCAGATCCCCTAGTGATAACATGGTAAGCAATCTCTGCTATACTGAACAAGAAGAGATAATCTATTGCTATTCCAAATGGAAAGGCAAGTCATATATAAAAAATCTGATGTGTCTAGAACATGGCTTTTTCAATACAGAGTAATGAATATGATTGAAAAAGTAGAAGTTTTTATCGACAACACATTCTCTTAAATAATTATTGGCAATTACATTCATTAATAATTACAAAACACTTTCAATAATTTTCACAATTAAAAATACTTTTAATCACATTTTACATTGTACATATAATAAGTAAACAGAATTGATATTTGTTGCTATGAAAAATGTTTACAAAATAAGACAAAATGGTATTCGGATAATTTTGATTGCAATTACAATTACCCTTAGCAGTGCTAGTATCCCTACCAACAATTCGAAAATCTCATCATGGCAATGGAAACAAAGCTATCACCTAGTGACATTCAACGTACTGAACATAAATTCAGACTGATAATCCAAATATCTATGAAATAATCCAATCTATGGTAAAATATTTCAAACAATATTTACTTTAATGAAGCTGTATCGGAGATATTTGGCAGAAACAGAAAAATGATACGACTAAACCTGCACTTTTAGTTGACCAATTGTAGCGAATATCTCATCAGATCTTTATTATTTTACATAAGTCTTTCTTGTAAAGGTACTGAATTATTGTAAATGGACCCATTTGTGTCCGTATGTTTTGAATAATAATAATATAGTTTTGCACTGATTTGACAAGCAGTTTTTGAGTTCAAGCATTTACAAAATTCATATCACATACAGACACACACAAACTCTCACACATAATCAACAAAATAGTCAAAACATACTCAGGGGGCCTAAAAACGATTTCCGTTGAAATGTTGAATTTGACTTTTTCATGAAAGCAATACTTTCTCTATTATGCATATGGAGAAAGTAAAAGCAGTAATATATATATATATATATGTATGTATGTATGTGTGTGTGAATTTTTTTAAGAGATAACTATGTTATAAATCTAATATAACTATTTTCATCTATTCATTAGGTCGATGAGTCTGCTGTTAACACAGAAACTGAGGAGCATGAATCTAAACCCCTTCAACAAAAGACTTCAGTTACTGCTAAAAATAACTAAAAGGCATTACTTAGAATAGTAACCGAAACAAGTTACAAAGTTCTATAAGATATAATGTTATTTTTGCAAACAAAAATAATATAAATTTTTTGTTTCGATTCACGCATAACTGATAACTTGCTAACCAATCCATCAAATAAATTATGGCAATTCATTTAAATCTTTGACCCACATAATTTTGAGTATGAAGACCACATATTTAAACTATATATACTACCAGCATAAGAAGCAATTAATGTTAATATATTTTCCCAGATTAATAAACAAAATAATAGTTGATCAATAACAATTATTCTCACTAGTTATGTGACTGCTCATGATTTTAAATAAAACCTTTGCAGCAAATTGTTCCCAAATGATCTCATGAAATACAATAATCATATTCACATTTTAAAAATTGATTTCTGCAATTCAAATTTACTTTGACTTTTTAAATCCATCTCTAAACAAGTGTTGTTCAGTATGATCCACAGAAATACTGAACAAATTTACATGGGTAAATATTTTTCTTAATTCTATAGCATACACAGTCAATAGCACTTACATTTTATATCCTCGAGGAACAAATTCTCAGCCTATCTATACCACAGAGCTTGTTGCAATTAAAAAAACTAAAAAGTTCCTCCAATATTTCTCCTTAATGTGGTTATCAATACAGTACAAAAATAAAACATCTCAATATCTTAATTAGCAACTAGAAATATTTTATAGTATAGGTTGAGTTTTCAAGACCAAATTTTTAACGAAAAAGTACCTAGTGTCCACTTATTCACAAGTAATACCATGACCATTGGTCCGGCAGTTTTTAAACTCTTGCTGAGTGCATATCGACGTATACAAAAGAAAAAGCTATAATAGAGAATTAAAACGGTTTAATTAGTATAAAGAAAACATTTGTACTCACGTATCTCTTAAAATTCATAAAAAATCTGCATCAGATCCAAATAGCTCGTCCCAATTTTTTTCTGAATATTATCATAGTACAGATCATCGAGATGTTCTTCATCAGTAGCAACCTCTTCATCAAACATATCATTCCACAAAATATTGTAGTGTCTCGTCTAGTTGATGGATATGCATTTCTTAAACGATTCAACAACCGTTTCCGGTTTGATTTCATTCCAAGCCTGTACAACCCATTCATACAATATCGGAGCTTGTATGGAACCTTGGGTGAATACTTTTTCTCTTTCTATCATCTCATTTCACTTCTCAAAATATCTTTAAATGGTTTATTAATGGATACATCCTGTACAAGGCTAGTTAGACCACTAGGAATCACAGCGATATCTATGTTTTGCAGCCTAACATCTTTAAAAACATCACTCATAAGGTGTGCTTTAAACATATCTCAGATGACGACTTTCTTCCTTCCACAACCCTCCTGCGCGATAATTCTTCAGCCATAATTTAAACCATCTTCATCTATCCATCCTTAGTTGTAAAAATGGATTACTTATCCTTTTCGGAATTTGTTTTGGAATAGTTTACTCTTGAATATTACCATTGGTTTCAGTTCAGTTCCATCAGCCATATATGCCGACTTTGTGAAACGATGTGATCTTGTTAAGTTCTGCCGCTAAGCGATGATATTTTTGTCTTCTGTCTATTCATCAACCTGTACACCAACAGAGCTTGCTTTGAAATCTGTAATAGTAAAATTCTTTGCTTTTTACATACAAGGTAAAGGTTCGAATGGATCCAAGGGAAAGTTTCATTTTGGCGATTTTCAATAACATTTCTCCACTTCGTTCTCTAGCTCCGGCCACTTGCTTAACTGTGTAGCAATCTTACTCCAAACCCTAACATTCTTTTCAACTACATTGAACTCTATCCGTGCAACACAATTGGTTCCCTGCAAAAACGATCAGTTTGAACTTCGCATTGTCACTGCATCTTATGGAACCCATACTTTTAAAACTATGAGTTCACAATTGTATTTCTTACCTATTATATGAAAGTAGAAAATAAGGAATCATGTAAATTAATTTTAAGGTTGAAAGGGCGTAACATTTTGCTTTAAACAAACAGAAATCGGAACTGAAGTTGTTTACATAAGAACATGACGTCACACGTTGAATGAACCTACTGTTGAAAGGGTCTCAGGCGCCAAATTAAAGCCCTACAAACGTAAGGAACTTAAGTGGTAGTAAGCTATACATTCATAAATTAAACGCAAATATTATTTCAAAGATATATGGAAATTATTTCAATCAATATAAAATAATTATTTTTTATATTTGACTGTTTTAACTAACGTCCTACATGTGAAGTAAACACTAAATAAACTCTTAATCAAGAATTTGACATTTCAGTTGCCCATAAAATTATTATCCTCCACTATTCAACAATCCTCAACTAATATGGAATTTGAAGAAAATTAAGAATAAAAGACCTACACTTATGCAACTTTGACTAAATTCCACGTCTTTTTTTCCACAGAGCAACTTAGGTCTTACGTGCTTTTAACACTGCTAATCTGATGATGGGGAAAAGCAATGAACCCTCGGTAGAATTGTGAAAAAAATGAAATTAAAGTAATTTGAGTATAGAAAAATTTTCCTCTTTACTTACCATACAAAGGCTTTCGTAATTAAATGTAATATCCTAATTGTCACCTGAAATAAATTTCTTTGTAATGAGGATCTATTAAAACAAAACACTCAATGACAAAATATAGCATATTGTATCAGCACAAAATACATTTTATTGCAACGAATAACCATACCTAACAATGATGATATTGAAGAATCACACACAAACCAATTAAAAATTATTAATCAAATGGCATTTATACAGTGTTAAAACTTATAAGTACCTAACATTTCAAGATTACAAAGCCTTGAGTAAATTTTCACATAAAGAACAAATTATTGCAGCCACATGTATTCCACATCTTAACTATTATTAAAAGAAACTTACAGGCTTGAACTATTTTATTTGGAGATAAAGTGTAATCACTACCAACGTTCTTATAAATGAATGCACATACAGTATATTTTGAAAAACTTAGTTACAACATTTTTAAGAAAGCATACACAGCTTTAGGTAATATTACAATAAAGATGTTTCAGAAAACTAATTACCTAAGTATGGTATATATGCAAAGATAAAGGAAAAACAAAGAGACATATTGGGAGAGATGAGAAGTAAAACAAAAGTTAACATCTGACTAAAAACATTGGTTTATGAGTCACATACTCATTAAACTTTCATGTACTTTCTCAATTTTTCGAGGATGAAATATTACAGTTAACAGGCATCATTGACCCCTCACCAAAACCCATGTACCATATATATGATTAATAAAGTAAAATATTGAACATTTTATAATGGCAAGGAAACTTCAAGAGTTATAAAACAATAATAAAACCCTCAAACCTGTCACTGCTTTCATTAATATTTCCAACCCAATAAACTTTTTGATAAGAAGTTCATGCCTAGTCACATAAAGTATCAAATATTAACTGTTTGCTTTTAATTACCCAATGAAACCAATGGATGACAGGAATAGAAGAAAAATATGTTCTCTAAAAATATGTATTGAAAAAAGAGCTTGAAACAGAAGATCAAGTATGGCCATCAGTGTTTTTGCAATTTATCACCTTAAAACTACTATCACAGGCACATAAGCCAACAAAAAGTCAGAGTTTGTTCCAATTGTGTTAACACTTCAGTATGAATTGGTTATATAAATAAGAGGCACATTTTAGGGATGTATACAGTCAATCCCACATGATTACACATTCAGTCTTGCTCATATTAAAAATTGTGTATCCTATTGTACAGGGGTCAGCAACTTCTATATGGCAGGCTGCACTGGAAGTTGCCATTGTTTCAGAGTTTACAGTTAATGAGAAATTGTTAGGTACTATATAAATGATAATGAAGTCTTAAAATTTTTAGTGTCAACTTTTCAATGTTCAAGTAGTATGATCATTATCTTAATTAACAAACATTAAATCATCTTTTTAAATTTTACAGTTCACTTTTTTTGCAAGCCATATAAAACTCTGAGGTAGCATGCAACCAGTGAGATGTAGGTTGCCAACCCTTGCTTTAGCACATCACCCAATTAAAAAAATGAAAGTGCTATGAAAATATTTGATCAATATATCCACAGTAAATACACATTATTAAAGATTTCATCCACATCCGGTTCATAAAAGTCACACGCCAACACCATAATCGTAATATACCACAAATGGGCATAGCATCAAAATGTCAAACAATAATGAATTAAGAACCTTTAATCCCTTTAACTACTAATGAATTAAATTAGAAATTTACTATAGCTTTCACATATTTAGGTTACAAGGTTACACAATCAAATGTAACAATTTTCAATTTAATTCACCCTCCACTTTCTTTCTCTATATTGGTTCAATTATAAGGTAAATTAATCCAACAATTTAAAAAAGGAATTTATATTCAAACAACTTCCACAAATAAGCTTTTTTATACTTTTACCAGCCCTCATACAATAATAAGAATGTTTTCATTTGCATAAGGCAGTAAAGACATCTCTGTTGTACAGATGAAAACAGATAAAAAGGATCAATTTAATTAAACTTCTAATTCAAACAGTATGATTTTCATGACCATTGTTAGGGCTATACCTAACCAACATGTGACATAGTTGAAGCAACAACCAAACAGCATGTGTTAGGTATCAGAAAAAGAGGTTCAATTGCCTTTCCCACTGATAACCTTAACAATAATAAGAGAATTCAGCAATACAGAACAGCATTTTCTCATTAAAGGCAAAATATGAAAACATGAACTTCAAATCCTATGCACCTCAATTTTCTTAATCATTAATAACCCGCTTCAAAATGAAACAAATAGGGATTCTTAGAGGCATATTCACAACTCTTCTTCAAAGCCAAGTTGTTATAACAACTTTTTAAATACATAATAGAAAAATAAAGATAGCCTTAAATAATCCTATAATTTTTTCGCGACACATTAAGTTTTGGTAGGCGTTAAATTTCTTTCAAACTGCCACTGCAAGACAAAAACTCCAGATAAATTTGTACCATGTAGAATGATGCACAAACAAATATATATTTAACAAAAATGCACCAAAAGGTAAACAAAATAGAGATTGTCATTAAATTAAAAATTGTTCTTCATGTCTAATGACAGTGTTTGCACAATTTTCATATTCAAACTTGAACTATGTGAACTCAAAGTACAAGTAAACTGGTATTTCTGTAAAAAGACAAAATCGACTGAGTGATTGTTGAGTAGCACCAGAATAGGGTTAAAAACAGATAAAAATTTACTTAAAACAATTCTATTTACCTTCAAATGAAATTTATAACTGGTCATAATAATTCAGAGAATGTCACAGTCTATTATGTATTCACACAGAAAATGCAGAAAAGCACAGCTTTCAAATTATTATTGATTCTTAAAACTACAGATCAAATTATATACTCCTCAAATTTTGAATTACAAGCTCAAACAAATTTCTTATCAAAAGAATGTACAGAGCAATTGCTTTTAATCCAATCAGATTAATATTAAAAACCAGTAGTAAATAAATTATCTCTTTTGTGCTTGCTCACTCTACTTCGGACGTATAAATATAAAAATCTCACAATAAAACAAAATTTGTGCCAACAAGTTTTGGTTCATAAAAAGTTTAACAATGATCTACAATGCTTACAAACAACAAGATAAACAGGGTAAATTAACAAGTAAGTATATTAAAACAGTTTTTCTGATCTTTGCATGAGCTATTTAAAAGTAAATTTTACTATTTCCTTCCTAACACTTCAACAAGGTATATACATACTGAAACAGTAATGGATAAGTATTTTTGGTGACTAAAGAAATGCCATGACTCATTTACAAAACAATAATAAGATTTTCAACAACAGAACTAATACACAGTAATTTCAAACTTCTAAGAAAGAACCGAATGAAGAACAATCTGGTGCAAATGGACACCAATTATGTTAAAATAATACATTACTTGAAAAACTGAAAAGTCGTTAGGTAGACAGCACTAATCAGATATGCATCATCACAGTAGCAATGTTTATGACACTGCTCATACAAAACTATATGCAAGTTGCTTCACTGCTGAAAATAAGGGTATTATTGTCAAAATGTTTATTAAAATTTATCAAATATTGTACAGTTATCAGGGTAAAATAATTTCCAAACAAAAATTCAATATGTATATTTGGTGTAAAAGTTGAAATAAATTTGAGACTGTGGATGGAATGTAATACAAAAGAAGGTATTGTAGGAAATGAGAAGAGGATATTAAACTCGTGTGAAGGCAGAAATTAGTTCCAATTTGTACAGCAGGTTCAATCAATCATTTTTCGAACCATATAGTTGAGAATACCACCATGTTTAAAGTAAGTGATGTCTACTTCAGTGTCAAACCTGACCACTGCCTCAAAACTTTGGCCATCATCCACCTGGAACATTAAAAACATTAACAGCATTAAATCATGTTTCACATTTCATTGAAATAACCAATTTAAATTTCAAGTTTTTCATTAATAAGGGAAAAATCAAAAGTATGATAACGAAAACTGACACAATAGAAAATATCTAACAAAAACTGCAGTAGAGAAGACCCTTGATTGTCTTGGGTTTAGCTGTTAATTTTAATATTTATATTTTAGTAATGTTCTGCATTGTTTCCATTATATTTTTTAATACTTATGTCTTATGTAATATTACCTATATACAAAATATGATACCTCTTATTTTAGTTTACATTTTTGTAAAAGGCAATTTTTTGCTGTGTAATTATCAAAATAAAATAAAATAAAGAAATGCACATTAATTTGTCCACTATTTGCACCAATATAAGAGCTATATGTGGTTCTCGTAAAACATGTTAAATTAATCCTGAAGAGGTCGTGCCCTGTCATTCTGGAAAATCATCTCAAATATCCAAATTACCAATTTTCATTTAATTTTTCTTAAAATTTTAAAATTTCATTCATACTATATATTTTTACTTTCTCATATACATAGAATACTGAGAAAGTATTGTAATCGCAAAAAAATTCGACCTCAAGATTCTGATGGAAATATACATCTTTGGTTCGAAAAAGTGGTTTTTGCCATGCCGTCCGTCTGTGTGTATAACGAAAATAAATCAAATCTCATACTTAGGCGTTTTATCATACATAATAGAAACTATGAAGAAATGGTTGAAACTGCACAATAATTAAGGGCAGTTTATTCTAAGCAACTTTAACAACAATCTGATTTTCTCAAAAACGACTCAAACATATATATATATATATATATATATATATATATATATATATATATATATATATATATATATATATATATATATATATATATATATATATATATATATATATATATATATATATATATATATATATATATATATATATATATATATATATATATATATATATATATATATATATATATATATATATATATATATATATATATATATATATATATATATATATATATATATATATATATATATATATATATATATATATATATATATAAATCCTCAAAAAAGGAATATAAGGCTAGTTTATTCTTGGGAAACTTAATAACAATTGGATTTTCTAACAAGTAAGATTTAAAAAATTCAAAAATAAAATCTTTTTTGCTTTATAAAATAGGCAGCCTTAAAAGAATAAAACAAGAAAAATTTCAGATTATTTGTTCGTTATAACAGATTTTGGTGCCATATTCTTTTCATTACTGTTCCTTTACATATCATTTACATAATAATTTTGCTTTGATCAGAGGTTTTCGAGGTTGAGCTTCATTAAAAAAATGTGTTTTGCTATTAACTTCACATTGAAAATCCATTTACTCCAGCTTATGGAATGAAATTATTACATAAATGACGTAAAGTTATAGTAATGACAAATACATGACACCAAACTCTTTTATAACTAACAAATAATCTGAAAATTTTCTTGTTTTATCCTTTTAAGGCCACATATTTTATAAAGCAAAAAGATTTTACTTTGGAATTTTTTTTTAATTCTTACTTGTTTTCATCTTTTAAGTGCGAAAATGAATAACATACAATGAAAAATAACGAACATAAATAATTTACATCAATCGCTTTCTTACAATGATTGATGTCAAAGTTTGTGATTTGTGGAACTTTGTGACTTCATACAACTCTAGCGTTAGTAGGCTCGTCAGTTTAAATCACAAAGTTAATAAGAAGAGAAACCCGGTACCAGCATTAGCCTACTCTTTTCGAAAACCATCAACGAGGACCAACGGCTTTATGTCGCTTCTGAAGCATGAAGCGTTGATTCGCATGCTCTCCTCTAAACATGGAAATAAGGGGCTCGAAGATATACATACTCAAAAAATGCAACTTTGGCAGGTTTTCAACAGCTCAGCGTAACAGGCCAACATGCTCGCCACTATGCCACGGCACCCCATTTCGCAAGTTTTGAAATTTTGAAGATACTTTTCTTCCCAGAAGTCATCTATCTCAGTGTGAGGAATAAAAATACATTCCCAAATGAACCATCTACTGATTACGAGTTGTTAATTGTTTTATGAAAAAGTTCAAAATTTTTAAACCAATAGTGCACATTATTGAGGTATAAAATGACATAATAGAAATAAGCTAAAATTTTTGTACAATTAAGCGTTATAACTTCTCTTGCCATATACTGGTCAAAATGACAACACACGTTGAAGTCAGTATTCCCTGCTATCATTTCTAACGTTGGGGTACAGAACGCTGTGTATATGTAGTAGTTCAATTTCTTGCTACTAAAACACCCTCAGACTCGCCAGCAGAGCCACCGCAACCAAACAGACTTTTGGAAAGTTTGAACATTCACAGTTTAACATCTAGATGAGATACGAAATTTGTTTATGGGCTAAAAACAATCTGCAGGTCATAAGCCTTCAAACAATGTAACATTCTTTACGATCCGATCATTAGTTCAAGAGATATGAGGGAACAAAAAATGGTCTACCCCAAAATATATAAATAAATAAATATCAGACAAACGCATATAAAAGATTTTATAAAAAATGGCTAACATGATTTTCATCAAATTTCTTATACATAGTTATTTAAGTTGATGTTTATAATGATTCTATACAGTTCATATTTTTCAAAAGATAACTAAATGAGCATCAGTATATGAGAAAGTTTGTACAATATATATTGTACCAATTTTTTAATAATATAGCTCCATTTAATCTGAGGGTGAATGAAAAAAAGTCTTTACAAGGAAAAAAATACTGCATTTTATGTTAAATGAAAATAAGCTTTACATACTAAATGAATGGCTACTATAACATTAAGATGCAATGAAAAGTCCTCTTCTCCATTGGAATCACCCATTCCAGTTATTCCTTATTCCTCTTCTATTATACTTGCCACAAGGAACCTGATTCTTTCCTCTTTTCTCACATCAAATAAACTCATGATGAGGAGTAATAAAGTGTGAAAAAAACTCCTTTATAAAAAATAATTATTTGACACAGAAATAATGAATACTGTGATAAAAACAGCCTTGGCAACGCCCAGAAAGGGTACGAAAAATCCGCAAAAGTTCAAAAAAGAATGCGTATTTCTGAAAACTTCGACCGTGTAATGTATAAACATGGCAAGAATAAGATAGTATAGAGCTTTAGCCATCAAATAAAGCAAAAAGGAAGAAAATCGGTCCATATTTACATATTTTAACAAACGAAGGAAGAAAACCTTGCACTCTGAAAAATAAAAAATCCTGTGTAAACTTATGGGAAAATATAATTGTACTGTGGATTCAAACTCAGGACAGTTTAGCAAATGAAAATATTTTTCTAGGGACCTCATAGCCAGTAGAAACAAAACGCCGTTTACCGCATATCTTTACGACGAATGGTTCTCGAGAAATACGCCGATATAAAGTGTAAACAAATGTCTAAAGACGTCAACAAAAAATTAATATATAGTTAGATGACTTACTTCGATGGTGATCCGCTGATGAGGTTTTACGTCATTAGAAAGTGGAATAAAGTACTCTTCCTGGCCTGTTAGTCCAAGTGAGTTTGCAGACTGACCATCAAGGAACTGAAGGGGGACGATTCCCATGCCAACCAAGTTGGATCGGTGGATACGTTCAAAGGACTCAGCAATCACAGCCTTCACACCCTGAAGCATCAATCAAGGACCATTAAAATAATCTCAAACCACTACTAGAGTAAAATTCCATATTCAAGGAATACCAATGTAACAGAAATGTAATTTTTGAGGAATGAAAATCACCAATCAAGATGTGCCTAAAAAACATGATGAAGTTCTACATGGTATGAGAACTAACTCAATTTTAACAATCATACTGTAATTATTTGCAACAGAAACTAACATCCCCATATCAAGAAATAAAGATAAGCATCTGTCTTTGGCAAAAAGAACTCTTCTCTGAAGATTCATAATGTTAAGGTCTTCAAATCAATTTTAGGTACTTTATTAATAACATGGCCACACTACATAGTTCAACATTTCCCCACTAGATGGCACTACTTATGCACGCAGTCTGCCTACTTAGAACTTCCTATTTTGGCCATAACGTGGCACTGTGCACATTACTGTATGTCTGCGATGTTTCTACGTTATCATTCCCAGCTGAATGGGATTTCCCCGAGTGCATGCGACACTGCAGTTTTTGCTAATCTTTCATTATTTTCAAAGGAAAATTGGTGACTAAGATGCAAAATATCTCGCCTGACTGTTGAGCCATAAATGGAACCAATTTAGCTTGCAAACCCGGACTGAGGGATAAGTTCCATTTTAGGCAACCGTTATAACATTTTCACAGTACGTAATTGTTATAAAAAATCTTGCAAGCCAATTTAGCTTGCAAAGCAGGACTGAGGGATAGGTTCCATTTAAGGCACCCGTCATCACTTTAACGCCTGACGTAAAGGTTTCAAAGTAATGGTTGGGTTTTAGTGATCTCTGGACTCAGGGAAATCCCATTATGCCGGGAATGATACCGTAGAAACATCGCAGACATATCCAGTAATGCACACAGTGCCATGTTATGGCTAAAATAAGAAGTTCTAAGTAGGCAGTCCGGCACACATAAGTAGTGCTATCTACTAGGGAATAGAACTACGTCGTGTGGCTGTGTTATTAATAAATTACCCAATTTTACTCTATAGAATCATACCAATTCCCTTATATGTAAATTTTAAATAAAATCCTTATGGACAAGTTACCAATTTCTATATTTCCAGAAAATGCTTTATTAGGAAATGAACTTGTTTCTGAAGCACAACATGAAAATGGGATTTCACTGTATGTCTATAATATTTATATCACCAACAATTACCTAAATCACAAGACATATGAATCAAAAGAATTTACATAAACTTAATGAATAAATTTAGCATTTTTAACTATACAGTACAACCTCTTTAATTTGCATCCCCATAATCCAGGAACAAATCATGGAATTTTTTCTAATACTGCTACTCTGATGTATACCAAATAAACCCCTTCCAGAGTAGGAAGGGAAAAACTCTAACCTAATCAATTAAATTTAGTGTCTCCAAAAGTTTAATATTCTCTCTTTTTCTCTCTGCTTCACCTATTTCCCATTCAAATAGATACTATAAGCAAACAAAATTTATTAATCACAAATAAATAAAATAATAAATAAAATCAATATGATAGGCAAACTGAAATGCCTTAAATAATAATTAGCTATCACAAAATAAAATTATCCATAGTTAACATCTGTATCATGTTTCGTCATGATGATAACAAAATTCCTCGTTGAATTTAACCCTCACCTCACACTACACATTTTGCTTTTAGGCCCATGTACATTATTAAATTTCAAATTAAAATTGTGAAATAAAAGAAAAAAATGAAAAATGATTGTATAGGTTTTTTTACCTACTGATGGCCAACTCCTGTGGTTCGAAAAATTCCATAGTATGGCATAGCCTATATCCCAAGGGCACCATACTAAAGAGGTTGCAATGTATGAAATATCCATTCAAACATTACTTTGATAACTATTATCAAAGTAAAAGTCAAAATGGAGAAAATGCCATCCCTAAGCACTGATTTTATGTTGATATCCTCAAGACCTTATTAACATATCTATTGTAAATTTGCTACTCATAGAATGATCCTTTCCACTATCTCAAATATTGAACTGGATTTTTATAATTAAAAGGAAAATATACAAATACAAAATACAAAAATATGCAAACCAGAAGGTATGGTCCCTTGGCAGCCCAATCTCTCGACGACCCTGATCCATAGTCTTTGCCTGCAATTACTATCATAGGAGTACCTTCACTTCTGTAACGCTCAGCTGCATCAAAGACATCCAACTGAAATTATTATAAAATGATTCATTGATCACTCAATTTATAGAAAAACATTGAGATAAAGCAAAACAGTCATTCACATAAAATCTAATAGGAAAACTACTGCAAAAATCATTTGTACACTTCAGATTGAAAATGACAAGCAATTCTAAAATTTTTTCAGGCATATGAGCTTAACAATTACCTCCTCTCCACTAGGTACATGAATTGTACGAGGTCCTGGCTTACCCACAAGCTTGTTCACTAAACGGATATTTGCAAAGGTACCTCTGGCCATTACCTCATCATTACCTCTTCGAGAACCATAGGAGTTAAAATCCTTAGGTGTGAGTCTGAAAATGTTTGGAAAAGATAATTAAGTTCAAATGATAATAAGAAAGTACCATATAAACTTTCATCAAATTAGGGAAGAAATATTGTAAAACAACACTGAAAATAACTCCATAGTAAATTACCCATGTTTTGCTAGATATCTAGCAGCAGGACTGTTACGAGCAATACTTCCAGCTGGAGAGATGTGATCTGTAGTTACAGAGTCACCAAGTATCAGCAAAGCCCTAGCATTAGTAACTGGGATAATTGGTGGAAGAGTCTGTTAGGAGAAAGAGAATTTTATTTTATTAGTAACTTTAGGAACCACTCTGGTAAATGAATACTCCTTATTATAGTTTTGGTGTTAAAAGCCAAAGGGCAGAATATTTCAACCATTCTGCATTAATGAACCACCCTGTAGCACAGAGTATAAACAAGAATGATCATTAATCAGCCATTTATAAAGTTAAAATCAATTTTTGGTTTCCAGTAACCAATTACCGTATATACTCATGTATAATGCACACCCCTTACTTTTTGCCAAAAACTCCCGACTTTTTCTTATACTCCATGGATAACATGCACCCTTGATTTTTGTGGGGTATAAGAACAAAATTTTAGAATTATATCATCATGTTAAGTATTAACTAGAGTACTGTAAATAAATACGTAAAAACATTAAATTATCGCCAGTTAACAATTTTAAAATGGTTGGACTTGTCCATAAGTATTACGTTCAATAAGCTCCACATTATGTCTTAGAGCGACATCATCAATAATGAAAGTGAATAATTTCAGATGGCAGCAACTTCATACAGTAAGTTGGCCAAACTGATGCCACATAGAAAACCGCAGCACCACTGCTGCCAATCCTTTTAAAGCAGACAAAAAAGGTTCTATAAAATAGAAAGTTTTGATTTATAGTGGATTTTGGTTTTCTCTTCCCTATCTCATTCTAAAACTGTTTAATAGAAGAAATAACGTGAAAATTTAACAAACAAATCTGGAAACAGGAAATGCGACTGTTAAGATTAAGTTCATACACGTAATTCTATAAGTTATAAATTACTTACATTGTTAATTGTACAGGCATCCCTCGCTATTCGTCCCCCCCGATTTTCGTCTTTTCGCTTTTTCATCCATAACCAATTATAACCAAACCCCCATTCATTCAACCATTCCCTCGCTTATTCGTCCATCAAAATAGCTGGGACCTATGAAGAGGGACTCTCAGATGATTACTCATCAACAATGAGACGCTAAGGGTTTATCGTTCTCAGGAGTATAAACCTTACGATCAAGAAATGAAAATATCACGTAGGATGTATGTCTTCCCTTTGTGACTTCGGCTAACAGCAAATTAAAGCACACCACTGAGATGATTTCATCATCATGCTGAGTTTAGGAGGAGTTTTGGGTGATCTATTTTAGTATTCGTTCAACCAGCGACTCCAATGGTCTCAGCTACTCGGTCTCGCTCCATGTTGTTATTTGTTCTTCCGTAGCTTGCATTTCGGTGCAATTTTATATAGTTGAGTGCAAATTTGAGCTCTGTGTTTATGATTAAATCAATCAATTACATGGCGGCCGCATTTGTAGTTGCGTTTACATCGTGCCTTTGTGGGCCACATAAAATGCTCCTGTGGGCCCTAGGTTGCTAAAGATTGTGTTTATAGTACCAATAACTCCATAAAATAAGGTAATATCAATATTTTGGTCTGCTTTTTGGGTTTTCAGGAATGAATTATACATTTACTAACAGAATTTCCCATTGAATTTCAATGGATTTAGTTAAGCTACTACAGCACAACATACAAACTTTAAAATATATAGTAGATACTTTTTAAATTACAATTATCTTTTCTTAACAATTAATCATATTTGCTTGTAACAATCCGTTTCCGAATGTATTGCATTCAAATATAACGATAATTGTATTTCTTATCATATATATCACTTTCGCCAAATCCAGCTTCATTTCTTGTGTAATTATGCCTATAAAATGTTTACATTCATGTCTTGTAAGCAAGAAACCTGTGAAAAAGCAACGTACAGTTGTCCATGATTGAACACTGACTCCGGTAAATGTACACCAGTTACGTGAGCTTATTTACTTTAATAAACATTATAATGTAGAATATAATAATTTTACTTACAAAAAATGTAAGATTCCAGTATTCAATAGACGAAAGAAGGTTCAATTACTTTCATCAATAAACGCTTCCTGAATAATAATCAGTATCTATTTACGTTGCTATCCATAAACATCGATCATTTCGTTGCTTAAACAAAAGTGCAAATCGAATAACGCTAAACTTTCGTCTATTTGTAAGCTTCATTGAAGCTAACTGAATCGGAGGTAACAATGACGGCTGCCTTGGCAACGCCCCAAAAGAGTACGAAAAATCCACAAAATTTCGAAACAAATAACGTATTTCTGAAAACTTCGACCGTGTAACATGTAAACTTCGCAGGAATAAGATAGTATAGAGTTTTATTCGTCGAATAAAGCAAAAACGAAAAAAATCGGTCCATATTTACGTATTTTAATGTTTGAAGGAAGAATACCTTGCAAGTCAAGAAATGGATTCATACGTGTTATCTTATGGAAAAATGTTAATCCCCTATATTGGCAGCACTGATTAATCCCGGCTGACCAAACCTTGACCATTCACTAAGTTAGGATGTAAAGAAGAATCGTACCAAATTTGGTTATTCTAGCTTTCATCGTTTAGGAGGAGTTCCATGAACAAACACACAAATACACAAACACACACTTCAAAATATATTATAGTAGATAACATTACAGCTAAGGGAAAATAGCCCTCGATATTCATATTTTCGCTTATTGTCCAGTTTCCTAGGAACCAATTAAGGATGAATATTGAGGGATGCCTATACATATTAGAATCGTTAACTAAATAAAATTATTTAAATTTGCTTATTCTATATCTTTTGTTTTTGATGCATGTTTTGCAGGAAGTCTACCTGGCAATATTGCAAAGACTACAGCAATCAGCTGATGAGCTAGTGAAATGCAGAATATTTGGAGGATGGAATTATAACTGCATAGAAGTAATTAGGCGTTCTATACATATAATTAATACAGTAAAACCCCGTTATAACACAGGTTTCGGGAGACAGAATGTACACCCGCGACATCGGCAACTCCCCATATTTCGGGAAATAATTTTTAAAAACATGAAAGTATATGATTTATAACAAATTTAATTGCAAAATACTATAAAAACTGATATTGTATTTTGATTTAAATGGATACCTTACTTTAATCTGTGTTTTTAAATTAGTCTGATATTTTCTTTTGGCGTGACAGATGATGGCATTTACGAAGAAAATAAATCGCTAAAAAATTTGAACCAAGTTGTTTATGAAGAAAATAAATTGCGGTAAAATTTGAACCAAGTTGATTACAAAGAAAATAAATCATTAAAATTTGAACAAAGTTGTTTACGAAGAAAATAAATTGTGTAAAAATTTGAACCAAGAAAATAAATCAGTAAAATTTGAACGAAGTTGTTTACGAAGAAAATAAATCACGGTAAAATTTGAAACAAGGTTGTTTACGAAGAAAATAAATGGAATCATTTTGGGAGACATCTACATCCGCAGTATAATTAGGCACATTATAGCGAAGTTTTACTGTATATGTATAACCTGGATTATAAATAATTATTGCGGTTTTCCCCTTAATTCATCCCAAAAGCAAGAATCTGGTTCGAGGTAGGTTCACTTTAATTTCCGATTTTGAGTGCCCAAAAGTGTTACCCATATATAACATGCACCCCCACTTTATGACCTGAAAATTTGGTCTTCAAACTGCATGTTATATACAAGTACCGTATTTACTCGTGTACCCAATCACATTTTTTCCCGAAATGCTGGGGAAAAAAGGGGATGCGCGTATTACACGAGGATTTCTGAACAGGTTATATAAATTGTGAGTTTCGATAGTAAATTCTCTGCAATATGCTTGCGTCTACGTTTATATTCGTAAAAGACGTCGAATTCTACGAAGTATACGCGTATTTATGCCACCATGCAAACGTGTAAGTTAGGCCCGCGCTGCAGGCAAAAACTCGCAAAACTAGGCAGAAAGAATATACCAACTAACTGATAACTATAGTTCAATGACTACTGAGGGTTTGCCGGCTTGAGAATAGGTAGGTTCAAGTTTGGTCCTTTTCCCTCATCCACTGCTGTGTATGAAAGATTTCGTCATTCGAAAGGAAGACGGAAATCCCCATCTCAAGTGTTTGGACTCGTTTCTTCCTAACCTTCCAATATTTACTCACGGGAAGATAAGCAAAAAAACTCCCCATTTGCATAGGAAAGTTCCCGTTCATAGATGAACAAATAGTTCGTGAAGCTCCGCATCTGTTCGTAATATTACGTCAAAAACAGTGAAGTGGGGACAAAGTTGCATAATATTACAACAAAAACAGTTAAGGGGTTAACAAAAGAGGACTATTGGTGAGAAGATTTCTGCTAGTATTGTCATAAAGAGATCATCCAATAAATTGTGCCACGTAGAAGGGAGAAGATCCTTAACTTGAGTGGATCGTTTCAGGGAGAGGGAATCGGTGACTTAAAAAAAAACTTATTCTGGCTCAAATTAATTTTTTCCCTCCGAACCGGCCCAAAAATAGGAGTGCGCGGGATACACAAGTGTGCGAGTTACATGAGTAAATATGGTACAGGCAGTCCTTGACATCCGTACATAATGCGTTCCTGAAAACGTGTACGGAAGTGAAATGTACGGGTGTCAAACATAGATTTACATGTTATAGGGGGGGGGGGTTCCGTTCCCAGAGAGCCAAAAAATATTATAAAATCCCTAATTATGGTATAAATGTTTAGTTTTTTGAGCAGGGGCCTTTTAGACACAATCGTCAATTTTACAATATAGAGAGATAGGGCAAAATGCAATAAAATATTTAAATAATTGCACAAATAAACACTGCTGTATAGACAAAGATGTCGACGTGGCAGAAACTGGTGGCCTGGTGGCTGGCAACCAGCAGCACTCGAAATATTTGTTCGTCATTTCGCTGACGCACGAAAGTCCAAATTCGGCTACGAAAGGTGGTTTAGGGGTGTCAATGTATAATGTACGAAAGTGCGAGTTTTTTTCATTAAAGCATTTTGCTATTTTCGTAGTTTTTTGTAATATTGCCTAATCATGGCACCAAAGAGAGTGATGATTGAAATAAAAGAAAAGTCGGTAAAAAGGGTGAAAAAAGTGATGAGTTTGGAGAAAAAAATTGAAGTTTTAGATAGTCTTGCGCATAATGAATCTGCTTCATCAGTTGGTAAATTACTTGGTGTGACCAAGTCCACAATAAAATCAATAAGGAAAGTAAAGAAGCGATTAGAGTTAGTGTTGCAAGTGGTACTTCAACGAGTACAAAAGTGTCTTTTGTACCTAGGAATCCGTATGTAGAGAAGACAGAGAAGGCTTTAAACCTGTGAATCGAGACCCAAACTCTCAAGAAAATCTCGCTGAGTTCATTTGTCATTTGCGAGAAAGCCAAGCAACTGCACAATCATTATGTCTCAAATTGTTTCGCGGTCTGCTAACCGGATATCACCAACATCATCGAAGTGTGTGTACATCGGTTCCTTGCTCTTTGAAAAAATGTGGCATTTATTCAGAATGCCACAGTACGTATTCTATTATTATATTTGTTCTCCTTCACAATTGAACACACACTTGACCGGCTTAAGTCCAATGAGTGTCCATTTGAAGGTAAAGATTCGCCGCTTTCATCACGCCTAATTATTTCCATCTTTGTCTCAATCGTGTTCAGTTTATAAGTCCTACGTTTCTTTTCACTTATATTAGCACTTTTAGTTTTCCGTTTCTCACTCATGTTTATAAAATAATAGATGTAAAATTCACAAACAAAGAAACACTACTGTACGTACATACAAAGATGGTAACGTTTACGAGACTGAATAATAACAATAATTTATTGATTATTAACCGACTTTACAGTGGTATTAATCTTGTCAAATTTCAGTACAATATTAAAAAACATTACACACAAATCTTACATTACATATAATACGTATATTATTACATAGCATACTTTAATTTATTAAAAGTGTTGGCTTGACTGACAGCGATAGTTCGAAATGTTTGTTCGCCAGCTGATGTATGAAAGTCCGAATTCGGAGTACGAAAGGCGGTTTGGGGCAAGAATTTATAATGTACGAAAGAGCGATTTGTACAGATGTCGAGGACTGCCTGTATTTTAAAATCTGCCATTTACCATTATCACTTATAGGTTAAATTTCTAACACCTACAGCACATCTGCAGAACTAAAGTTGAGAACTTTGAGATGCAATCACTTCCATTAGTTTTAAATATTTGTTTCAAATCCCAACTTACTAAAGATTAAAAAAAAAGTTAAAATAAAAATACAGAAGTCATTTTACCCAAAACGCAGTGCATGCTCAGTTCAGTGAATAAACCAATTCATAATAACAATTACAAATAGGATGAATATGAAATTTGAAAACATCTTACCATGGTCATATTTTTGAAGAATGGTGGCCTGCGCACATAAGTTGAAGCTGAGTCCCAAGGATAAAGAGCATCTGAAGGAGCATTGAGGGAAGCCCATGACGAAGAACCTCCCTGATTTCCTTTGAGCTTTGAATATGCTTCCTCAAACATAGCAGGGATCACAAACTTCCGTTCTACCTCCTGGATCTCACTCCTCTTTGGCCATATTTCCCTCAAATACACCTCCTTCCCATCCTTACTTATACCTGAAGCAAACAAAAATCAGAGATATTTTACAATAATTTTAGAAAATGAGCATTTGAGTACCTCATTTCATAAACATCTCATGCCATTGGGATTTTAGAGGCAATTTAATCTTTTTAGTACATTTTAAAAAAAATGCTCTTATACTTTCACTTTAGTGTCTGTCTGTCCATCTGTGCACTTGCTTGAAATTTTGACAAAGCCGTGCATGTTAGAAAGTTTAAACTTAGTGTTAGATTTCTGTACTGTGTCATTTGTTTTCTATACATTTGAGTTTTGAAAAATATACAGGGTCAGATAACGGCCCACTTAAGAGTTTTTGTACTTTTAATATCTCCAAAGGCATAAAAGATGGAAAGCTGAAATTTTGAGCATATATTTTCACACTGATGCCACCTACAAATGAGTCTACTGAATGATTACGTGGTGATATTAACACACACAAAAATAAGATTATCTAAATATAACAGGTGATCAAATTCCAATTCCTCTTCAGTTCGTCAATCAGTTTAATAGGAGAAATCTTCAAAACGAATTAAAACACAAAATATTACCATATTTAATAAGAGAAGAAAAAATGCATTAATTTTATCTATGTTTATGGAAAACACTTTAATTGTTACTTGTTACAACCATAAAGAGATATTTACCTATAGGCTCACGATCAAAATCAACATCTACTCTTCCTGCAATTGCATATGCAATGACCAGAAGGGGTGAGGCAAGATAATTGGCCCGAGTATTAGGATGTATACGCCCTTCAAAGTTACGATTTCCACTCAAAACACCACAAACCACAAGCTCATTCTGCAAACAACGAAATTAGACAAACAATTATTATTCACTTATTTTTATCACGAAAACAAAATCATTGGTAAAACAGCAACAGCTAAGCAATGACACTTTTTAACATTTTCCTTAAATGAGACACTTTCCTATTCTACTTTATTCTCAGATTTATAAAATTGAAATTATAGGCATAAAATTTAGAAACTATTTTAATGGTACCTTAAAAGTTGAGAATAACATACTAAATTGTACTAAAATTTAAATATCACAACCTCAATTTTCATAAGATTGAAATGTTTTTAAAAGACTTTCATATAAAATTCTTGCTTACCTTCTCAATAGCATTCACCATAGGTTCAGGAAGAGGTCCAGAGTTTCCAATACATGTCATGCACCCATAACCAACAACACCAAAGCCAAGAGTCTCAAGGAAGGGAATGACACCTGATTCCCGTAGATAGTAAGTGACCACTCCAGAACCAGGAGAAAGGCTGGTCTTTACATAAGGAGCAACACTCAAGCCTGCCTCTACAGCTTTCTTAGCCAAAAGACCTACAAGTTAAACATGAAGTTGATGTTACTAAGAATATACTAAGCACCATTTAAAAAAGCAATATTTTAAAAACAAAATTATACTTCAAATTACAGGTCTCATTAAGAGTCATTAAGCTTACCAATTAAATGTATTTCTTATATGCCAAAATAGAAAACAATGGTTAATAAAAAGATAAAATGGCATAGCATTACAATATACTAAACTCATTTTGTAACAATAATCCTTTTTTAATTATTTAACATAATTTTTATGATAAACATAACTCAAATGAAAAGCTCAGTAAATAATAATGTAATCTGCATACCTTGCATTCACTAAGTGAACTTCTTGGCACGCTCACTTCTTTATTGTTTTTATTCATTATCAAAATATTCAAATTTCTCATTGGTCAATTCTAGAGAGAATAACTCACCTGCTCCAAGCATCACTGATGGATTCGAGGTGTTGGTGCAGGAAGTGATAGCTGCAATTACCACTGAGCCATGACGTAATGTAAACTGTTGGCCCTCGTGCTCAAATACTCCAGTGGCAGACAATTTCTCCTCAGGAATGCCAAAACCCTTGAAACCAACCTGAAGGAGAAGAATAAAGAACATTTTAAAGCAAAAATTAGATTAAATTATTCAGATTCTGTTCTGACATTAATGCATGGAAGCATAAAACAATGATGAATTAATCAAGATATGTAGAAAATGGAAAATAATCAGTGTTATATCAGCAATCACTATACTGTCTCGCCTTTTAAAGAAAGAACTTATGAAAGTTCATGCAAATTACCTAATTAGTGAAATACCTGAATTGTTATGGTGACAATAAAACGAATTTTGCATTGATACAACAAGTCATTTTTTCTCTCTTTGAAGTTCCCAACTTTATAGACAACAACAAACAAACCTTGTTTGAAAGGCATTGGAGAAAGTCATCCTTCATGGAAGAGACAGACACACGGTCATGAGGCCTCTTTGGTCCTGATACAGATGACACCACAGTCGACAAGTCCAATGTAAACACCTACAGAGCCAAAGTTTATTTTTTAGCAACTGAATTTAATCCTTTTTATCACAGAGACAGAAAATATTGTTTGAATGAAATATTAGCAATAAATAAGAAAATACATTGTAAAACATAAGCAGAGACAAGTTTTAACAGAGGTAAATAAACTAATAATAAAACAATATATAAAAAGTAATGTCATTGAATACAAATTCAAAGCCTTATTTACCATCTCATTACTATCTTCAGACACCAATTTCTTAATTTTTGCGAAACTTTGCACAATTTTTAAATCATCTTGATGCATAGACATACATTCAGCCAACCTTACACACCTGTGAATACTCTGCATCTTGAGAAGAATCAGAATAATCTCGGAAAAGATGAACAGCCTTCAAATAAGACTCCGTAACCGATACATGGTGTTCATCTCGATCTGTAATTTTTAAAATATCATCATGAAAAATGGATATAATATACTATTCAGATGGAACGCAAAAACATAATAAGAGACACTAACTTGTGAGTCTTAGATACTGTAGGCTGCCAGCATCTACTGGAAAAAAGCCAACTGTAGCTCCATATTCAGGACACATGTTACTCACTGTAGCACGATCCGCAATGGACAGTTCAGACACCCCGTCACCATAGAATTCCACAAAGCAACCAACCACTCCAATTTGGCGGAGATGCTGAAAACAGATTGACAAGTGACATAAAAAGATAGACCTTAATCAACACAATAATATTGTGATTAAAGAGAATATATTATAAATAAATAAATAAAGTGGTGGGACATATTAATAACAGCAGATGCTAGTAAATAAAGATAAGGCAAAATGAAAATAAATGAACAATGACAGTAAAAGCACTTTTTGTCAGCAACATTTGGTTATAAAGAATCAAATAGAAGGTAAAAATTATAAAGTGATAGGGAATAATACTTTTAAAATGGTTGTATTTAAATCTAATCTCCTTGAGCTCAAATTCAGTTGGTATTTGGTCATGAAAATTAATACCCAAACTCGCATTTTATAAATACAAAAAAATTACAGATATATCAAAATTATATACAGCCTCCTTGGCTGATTTTGCCACAGTCATCTTAAATTAAACTTTCAATGCATCACAGCTTCCTGAAATTTACCTTAGTGATCGTTAACACAAGATCTGTTGAAGTGGCATACTGACTAAGCTTTCCTGTGATCTTGTATCCTATCACTTTTGGCAGGAGCATAGAGATAGCTTGACCAAGCATGACTGCCTCTGCTTCAATTCCTGAAATATAAAATATGCATCCAATTAACCAAATGAAATTATAATCATTCATAGTACTGCTAACACCATCTACACGAGGAAATCAAAATACAAGGTATCCAAAACAAGTGCTTAATGTTTTCAAATTAGGTAAATTAATTTTTTCCTTGACCAAAATTGATGGAATAAAAAGGATTCTGCTTACTAATCCCCCATAGAGCTAATAATTGGCAGCCACCCAATACTCACATGCTTCTTCCAAATCAAAATAATATTTTATTCATTCAACTAATCTTAAAATAAGGATCTTATAATTTTAATCACTATTAAACCAAAGATTTTATATGTAGATAAATTTTGAGAGCTTTATACGATGAGAAAAACCCACCTCCAACTCCCCATCCAAGAACTCCCAAGCCATTAATCATAGTTGTGTGAGAATCAGTACCAACTACAGAATCAGGATAAAGGAATGAAGGCTTTTCTTCCCCTTCATCTTTTATGAAAACCACTCGGGCAAGGTGCTCCAAGTTCACTTGGTGGACTATTCCAGAGCCAGGGGGAACTATCAGCATATTCCTAAGAGCATTGGCACCCCACTGCAAAATAATCATTGTCAATTATCACAGATAGAACCATACATTTTGCTATGGTTTAATTCATACTTTCTATAAATAATAAGTCAGTTAATAATCAATAAATTATTACTATTATATATCCAAAGGCATGTATTCTTTTAACTTAACTGAAACAGATTATATGTAAACAGAAAATGAATGAAAATTATAGTTCTTAGTAGATGGGATATTCAAAATGTTAATTTAGTATCCATTATCTAACCTTAAGAAACATGAACCTCTCCTTGTTTCGGCTAAACTCCAAATCCTGGTTCTTTTGGGCTGCATCTGGACTATATTATTTAAAGATCAATAAAACACTGGTTTAAATTCAGAGAACAAATAAAAAGCAATGTTTATCTAAGTAATTACACTGATACTATAAAAAACAGGACTGCCTATGTTTAAAACATTGATTCAAATGGATTACAAAAGAAATATACATAAATCACTCTAAGATTCAATGCTTATAAATAAAAAGAATTTATTTTAATTAAAAAAGGATTCACATATTAGTGATTACCGACTAAGATCATCATACTTCAAATATGAAATTATGCAAAGTTAGCCTCAAAGCCATAGTCACTGAATAAATAATTGTCAAATATTGGGAAAAGAAATTAGTTATTGGATTCAATAGGATAGCTTGACTTAACAGGTCAAAATAGTTCATCCCAAAAGTTTGAATTACTTACGTACGCACAAAGTCCACCTGTACAGAATGATCAATGACAAGATCTGAGGGGCAGATGGGATTAATGCGCTGGGGATTTCCACCTAGTTCACTCACAGCATCACGCATAGCAGCAAAGTCCACAACTGCAGGTACTCCAGTGAAGTCCTAGAACACAGAATTTAAAAAAAATGCATTTATGGCAGTAAGCGCAAGATGTGCAATTCATAAAGGACACATCCACTTTTAAAAGTAGATGTGATCTCCCCAGCAGGTGCAAAGTTTTAAAGATAACTATTTTGATATTTTGCTACACAGTTACATTTAAGTCCGATACAATTACTACAGCAATTCAAAAAATTCCTGTTCTGTTAGGTGCATCTTTGCACACAAAATTCAACATCTAAAAATCAGTACTAACTTGGTAATTCCAAGTTTACAGCTACTAAGGCTTAAATAATTCGAGTTATTCATCAATCAAACTTTTCTGAAGTTTTTCCTTGTTAGAACTGGGAAAACTATTAATCCTCAACACAAACATAAGTATCTTCTACATCTTTGTGATGCTTAGGCTTTGCATCTCTTTAACTTTTATTATTATATATGAAAATATTATGAAAAATTTTCAGGAAATTAATCATTTAACAGTTATCTGCAAAGAACAAAGAAAATATCTGATAATGATGAAAGAACACTAATAATAATTTACTTTCTCCCTAATTGATTTAGGGGAATGCATCAAGTGAACAAATGTGCAGAAATGTTAAAACTTATTTTTAGAAAAGACTCCATTTTGATAATGTTTTAGTTCTCATGAGACACAGTGGCAGATAATTTCTTATTTTCAAAGATTTTTTTATTTCTATGTTGAAGGTTCAGTAACAAATTTACATCATCATTTAACAGAAGCTAAAGTTATCTCCTTTTATTGAAAATGAATAAAAATTGGTATTCCATTAAATTCTACATATTTCTGCAAAGGTGTTTTGTTGTTTTTAGCATTTTTCTAT
This sequence comes from Uropetala carovei, assembly GCA_036926305.1. Taxonomy (NCBI): domain Eukaryota; kingdom Metazoa; phylum Arthropoda; class Insecta; order Odonata; family Petaluridae; genus Uropetala; species Uropetala carovei. The sequence goes on along the minus strand of JAXCHB010000103.1, from coordinate 2,464,279 downwards.
AAAAAAAAGAGCTTATGTATTCAGTTCATCTGTCTGTTTGTCTGTTGATAGATGGTCATAGGCTGTGGTTACAATTGTTTCCGCCAGGGTGCACAGTTGTCACACCCCTCTCGAAGTCACTGAGTATGTGTGTTACGCGGCACTCTGAGATGTACGCTGCTTGAGAGATATGCCCTACCTATTAATAAATAGTGTTCCTTTTGTAATGGTGTTCATTCCATTAACTCACCTGGTGTTAAACTGAACATGATGTCAAGTTTAAGTTCCATGAGTCTGATAAAGTAACTACGTATGGTGTTTTAAAATTATGGGAACTAAGGCGAAGAAGCCACTTGCTGAATTGAAAGCAACTGTTTCTGCACAATCCAGTTGTACAAGCACCCGCATTCCAACAATGGCATCGGAACTACGACCTCTGCAGTTTGAAGGCAATATTGCGCAACATTTTAAGTTGGGGATTCAACGTTATCATATATATTTGAAAGCACACGGGCTTGACAAAGAGTCGGGTGAGAGATAGGTGAACATTCTGCTTAATTATATTGGTGATAAAGGTATCAGCATTTTCAACTCTTTTAATCTTTCTACTGCTGACAGTACTAATGTTGATGTGGTGGTGAAAAAATTTGAAGATCACTTCGCACCTAAGAAAAGTTTAATTGTGCTTCGCCATAAATTTTTCTCTTGTAAACAAATGCCAGAGGAACCTCTTCAGGACTATTTTACAGACATAGTTAATCTAAGCCTTCAATGTGATTTAGGAAACCTTTGTGAAGGGTTAACTGCTAGCAAAATAATTTCAGGGTTGGACTCAAGTATGCAGATCTTAAAGCTAAACTGATTTCAGAAGATGACCAAACACTAACGTTATCATATGTTACAAAATGCTGAAACTTCTAGGAGAGAGGTAATGCAAATGGATAAAGATACTATTCAGCAGGAGGTGCTGGTGGCGGCAAATAAGGTAAATAAATCCCAAGTCAAGCAAACTGTCAATTGCAAATTTTGTACTGCTACTCGTAGTGTAAATAAGTGTCCTGCGTATGGGAAAAAGTGTTTAATTTGTAATAAATTCAATCATTTTGCAAAAGCTTGCTCGAATAGTTTGAGAATGGGTACACAAAGTTCTAAATCTAAGCAAAGGAAAAATTATGTTTATCAGGCTAAAGTTAAATCTCCAAGTGAATTAGACGATTCTGAAACTAGTGATAATTTTTATGTCGGGAGCATATCTATAGCTAATGTTAAAGGCCAAATGAATGTTTAAAAAAATATAAGGTTAATGGTCATGATGTTTCCTTTAAAGTAGATACTGGGGCACAGTGCAATATTCTTGCATACAAAGATTTTAAGAAAATAGGTCTTAATGAAAAGAAAATTAAATATTGTAAAAGAATTTGTACAGCTTGATCATTCTAGTGTACCTGTTGTTGGTGATTGTGAAATTAAATTATATACATTGAGTGTGCTCCAATCATTAGATTTCAGTCCAGCTTGGATTTAAATCTAATAGCTGTAAATGTAAATTCATGTATGGTAAATGGTGATCCTCGGGAAATATATATTGCTAAAATTAAATTAAAATACAGGGACCTTTTTGATAGTAAGTTAGGAAATCTTTCCGGAACTGTGTCAATTGAATTAGTTGATGGTGCAACCCCTACAGTTCAAGCTGCTCATCAAATTCCGCTTAGTTTGCATAAGGAAGTTAAAAATGAAATTCAAAGAATGGTAAAGGTGGAAGTAATTGAGCCAGTAACCCAGCCAACGTAACTGCAAGGCGCAAGAATAATAAAATTAGGTTGTGTCTTGACCCCAGAGAGCTCAACAAATTTATAATCAGACCTAAATTTCAACTACCCACTTTAGATGAAATCAAGTACAAAATGGGAAAGGCAAAGTTCTTTACAATTTTAGATGCCTCTAACGGCTTTTGGATGCTCACCCTTGATAACAAAAGTAGTGACTTATGCACTTTTATCACTCCCTTTGGGAGGTATAGATTCTTGCGAATGCCCTTCACTTTAGCCAGTGAGCCTGAAGAATTTCACTGAATAATTTTGCAAATCTTTGAAAACCTAGAGGGTACATGCACGTATTTAGATGATATTTGTGTATTTGCATCTTCTATGGGAGAACTCAATTTACGGTTGGTTTAAGTGCTAGATGTAGCTAGAGAGAACGGTATTAAGTTTAACCTGGAAAAGTGTCAGTTCTTTACTACAGAAGCTGCATTTCTAGGACACCTCTTTACGAGACAAGGGGTTAAATCGGACCCAAATCGAGTTAGGGCAATTACAGCGATGGAACCTCCTGCAGATAAAAAGGGAGTGGAGAGATTTTTGGGTATGGTCAATTATGTTTCCACTTTTATTCCAAATTACTCTACTATTACTACTCCTCTTAGGGAATTATTAAAAAAAGATGTTGAATTTAAATGGGAACAACCTCAGGACAGGGCATTCCATGAATTAAAGATGAGTATAGTTGGCAGTCCAGTCTGCAATATTTCGATACTAATGGTGAAATAGTGCTATCAGTGGATAGTTCGTCTACTGGTCTTGGAGCGGTTGTGTTACAGTTGGGAAAGCCAATCGCCTTTGCTTCACGAGCTCTTACTAAGGCGGAACTTAACTATTGTCAACTTGAAAAGGAAATGCTAGACATAGTGTTCGGTTGCCTACGGTTTAGGCATTACGTGTATGGTAGGACAGTAACTGTTGAAAGTGATCGTTGCCCTCTTGAAACTTTATTTAAGAAGTCGTTGAATAAGGTACCAGCTAGACTGCAACGTATGATGCTGGCAGTGCAAGGATTTGATTTGCAAGCGGTGTATAAACCGGGAAAACAATTATTTATTGCCAACACACTATCTAGATCATTTGTACCTAATCATGTTAATTTGGAACTGGATCACCTGGATAAGGAAGTCATTTGCCAGTGTAATTTGGTTATTGATACCCTTCCCATCTCTGATGCATATTTAAATAAATTTAAATTGGAAACTAAAAATGATCAGGCTCTCACTGAGGTTAAGAAATATATTATTAATGGATGGCCAAGTAATAAATTGAAAGTCAATCAAATAGCTATGCCTTATAGGTTTTTTAAAGAAGAACTGTCAGTTATAGATGAATTATTATTTAAAAATTCATGCTTAGTTGTACCTAAGAACCTATGTAGAGATATGTTGGAACGGTTGCATGAAGGCCACGTAGGACTCGTTACGGCCACGAACAGAGCAAAAAACACTCTGTTCTGGCCAGGCATAAAGAATGGTTTAAGTAACTTAATTAGTAGCTGCTCATCTTGTTTAAAGTTCCAACCCTCTAATATTACAGAACCTCTATTGTGGCATGATGTGCCTAAGCTTCCCTGGTTCAAGGTAAGCGCGGATTTGTTTGAATGGAATGGCAAACATTATCTGGTCGTCATGGATTATTATTCAAAGTATCATGAAGTAGCTAAACTAGATAATTTACTAAGTGAGACTGTAATTAATCATTGCAAAGCAATTTTTGCAAGACATGGGATACCATCGATAGTCATTACTGACACGGGTATGCAGTTCACTTCTGACAAATTTAAGCACATGAGTCCTAAGTGGTCTCAATCAAATGGGCAAGTTGAAAGTGGTGTTAAAATTGTAAAAAACATGTTTAAAAAATGTTATGAAACCAGACAGGATCCTTGTTCAGCTTTACTTGAATATAGAAATACTGCCAAGCCTTACATGCCGTCACCAGCACAATTATTGTTTTCACGTAACCTTAAAACTCGACTACCCACCAACGTCAACCAATTGAAACCTCAAGTTACTGGGCTCTCCATGGATGCCGACAAGAGAAGGGCAACTGCCAAGAAATATTATGACAAACGGACCAAGGAACTTCCTGAGTTGGCCCCGGGAGAACAGATCATGTTCAAGAAAATGCCGTGCAGCCACTGGTCACCTGGCAATGTAGTCAAATGCCAATACCCAGCCTCATTCACACACCATAGAAGACCCTGCAGGGAACTCATGGAGTAGGAATCGTGCCCACATCGCATCCCGTCGGTCTCAATCTACTACAGACGCTGTTGGGGATCAGGACTTAATTAAAGAGCCTGCAGATGATGACAGACCTGATGACGAGGAAGCAGAGGACGAACATACTGGGTTGGAGGATCCATTGGAAGATACGTTTGACAGACAGCAAGAGGTGATTAGGGGAATGCATTCTAAATGTACTAGGTCTGGGAGGATGATAAGAAATCCTGAACGTTATCAATATGATACCTAATTCTCTGTACTCAATTGATTTTTGTTTTATTTTTAATTGAAATTATGTAATTGTCCTCTGTATTTCTCTGTAATAATGTCAGTGATTATTCATCTTCTGTGAACAATTAATTGATTTATTGTTACTTTTAAATGGAATTATGCAATTGTTATTTCATTATGGTCTTATAATTAACGGAGATTCTTTAAGTGAATTATTTTTATTTTGTGGGAATTATGTACCTGTTTTCTCTAATACTTTCTGTAAATGATCTATTTTTATTAGGTTAATTGAGATTCTACAATCATTTCATTTAATTAAAACCTGGTATCTTGTGCTTTACTGCTGTTTGTAATGTATCTTCAAATTCTTAATTTAAAAAAAAAGTGAAAGAGGAAGATGTTGATAGATGGTCAAAGGCCGTGGTTGGAATTGTTTCCGCCAGGGTGCACAGTTGTTGTGCCCCTCTCGAAGTCAATGAGTGTGCGTGTGACGCGACACTCTGGGATGTACGCTGCTTGAGAGATGTGCCCTACCTATTAATAAATAGTGTTCCTTTTGTAATGGTTTTTATTCCATTAACTCACCTGGTGTCTGGCAGTGTAACTAAAAAATTACGTAAGCTACAAACACTAAATTTTCAGGATATATAGTTCTACATTCAAACTAGATATGGGATCCGTCCGTCTGTTTGCCTTTTAATCAGCTATTAGAAAACCCCTTACAAACTATCTATATGGGTCCATTATGGTTTTCATATTATTGGCTGTATTCACAGCAATGAACGTAAATAAACAAGTATGCTATTAAACAAAAGTGAAATTACACAGTTCTAAAATTTCATTCTATGAAATATTTTGACGTTGTTATTATCTATACAGGTCTGTTATGGCTTTCGTATTGTTGGCCATATTCACCGCAACGAATGTAAATAAACAAGTATGCTATGAAGTGAAAGTAGTAAGTGAAATTACACAGTTCTAAAATTTTATTCTATGAAATATTTTGTCATTGTTATTTAATGCCATTGTTTTTGAAGAAATGTTTATGTGATATAAGATTTTAATGGTAAAATGCATTGCTGTGAGATTAGCAAATTAATTTTTCGAAACAAAAGTGAAATTACATAGTAGGTCTAAAAATGTATGTATTTACATAATTAATGTAATGAATATTATTAAAGATGCAAAATTTTCAAGATAGGTTGGTCTGCAGGGGAATGTCTTAGGTAATTTGCTCTGCAATCCTTTCCTCACTTGTTAGATGCTTGCATTTACATTGGAAATGAAGAGTAACCTATCATGTATTATGAATTATAATTGAGAAATCCTACTCGCACAAATATCTGTTATTGTCTTAAATTAAAACAATTAAAAATACAACTTATATTTAGCTATCAAAAATAAAATTTTTAATCGTAAATCCTCAAAATTGTTATAAAATTTGTCATTAGTTAATTTTTTCGTTTTAGAGAAAAATACAAGCTTATTTTTAAAAATTTTCCTCATTCCTTTTATTTTAACCATACTCTTGGCAGGTAGACACGAAATACGCATAACCGTTCTTTTCGACAGCTGAATGGGGTGGCTGGAACAAGGTCATTCGTTGACCTCCTTTCCGTTATCGCCTGGGTTAAATATGAAATTTTCTTTGCGAAATGACGATGCATGACTAATTATAATTGTTCTTTTTCGAAATACTACTTCCATCACATTAAAAGTGGAAAAAAGTGAGTGACGTTTGATTCTTGAACCCTACGGCCTTATTTACGAGATAAGCTACCACGTTTACGATTTGCAAAGCGGCATACCCGCTGAATGGAGATGGGGTGACTGAGCATTGCTAACCCGTAATGACGCCGTATATTACGAAAGTTGAATGTATATATAGGTTGGAATAAAATAGTTCAATATTCACCAGTTCTGAGAATTGAAATAGAAAATTCCTGACGGCGGCAACATGTTTCGCCAATAATCTCCCATTGGCGATAATAATGTAATGCTGGATGATTGTTTGTTCGTCAATTTGCAGCAATAAAAACAATCTATATTTCCCGGGTGGCTCTTTGTAAAGGAGTAGCAATAAGAGGTTGAACATCTTTAGCACGAATAATAAATGGTTCGCAAGGACGCCATCAATATTATTAGTATAAGGAAATGTCATCGCATAACACACGCAAAGGTATTACAGGAACCGAAACTCATAATCGCGCTCCATGGATTACGTAGGTGCCTTCTTTTACTGTAAGGGCGATAGCTTACGTAAGCTGTCACTACTCGTATATATTTCCTCTCTACCCCTTCTTCGAAAAAACTGCTATTTTTTGCAAAGGGGCAGTTTCTCGTTTAATAAGACTGCGAACGCAGCAAATAAAAACGTGCAAACCCAATAAATGTATTAAAAAACCGATTTCGAAGATTTTCATCATTTAACAATAGAGTTATTCGGAGGGAAATAGTGTTGGATTGGTTTCGCGACTGAAATTGGGAAGAAAAATTGAACAAGTTTCAGTCATACTATAGGTGCGATATTCAATGATGACTAAACACTTTACACGAGCAGGATAATATTATTGAACGCTTCGTGACAAGCTTCACCTTGACGGAAAAAAAGTGTTCGATACGCTATTTGTTCAAATATAGATGGTCGAAAAAATAACATTTCTTGTTATGGAAAAATCCGTCACACAGGGTGATTAATAGAAGATAAACGTAGTACATTACTACAGTCATTTAAAGTCTGCCCGCCATTAAAAAATGGGTCAGATTTGTTTCTAGAGAGGAAGGACGAATAAAATATTATCTAGCCTCACAGGAACTAAGAAATCCCACAGAGACCCACCTCTGGTTGCGTACGAATATTTTCTCCCTCGTGATAAGAATTTTGTTATGATCCTCTAATTGGTTTCAAGACAGTCCCCTTCCAAGTCCACTTCCGACCATTCTTTCAACGAACCGAATATGCCAGAGGTCTTGTATTAAAATCGCATGGGTTCCTAATAGATCATTTCAAAAATTTATTATTATTTCATAATAAAGAGGGCAAGCGTTTTGTTGTAACTTAAAAACACACCACTCAAAACGAAACATTTTAATTAAAAGCAAACTCATACAATTCCTAATTATCAAGCATTTTATATTGTTTTCTACGTCATTGTTACTCATCCACGCTCTCTTCCACTTTCTTACGGTAGAATCGAAATTTCAAACTATAGGGCCGCGTATTTGAGACTCCTGGGGCAGAACTTTATGCACTCTGAAAAACCATCAGTTTTGGGAAAGGACAATTTACGCACAGTTGAACTCGACGCCTTACAGGATACAAAGACCACAACCTGCAAATCACGTTCATTACGACGACAATATAACAATGCAATGCAATTATCCCAATCTAATGGAAGGGGTTTGAGAATTTAGAGGTAGGACTCACATTTGAATTAAAATAAAAACGGGCGTTGTACGTAAAATCAATTGGTAAAATCCAGACCGTGCAAGGGAAAAACGTGATAGATGGGAGTCCCGGGTAATAAATACGGGCAAAGACGAGGGTTGGATTATGATATTATCTCATTTTTAAAAAGACTGGTAGATCTCGTATATTATTTCTTTGGCATATTTTAGCAAATAAAGATAATATCGGTGATGCAGCATTACTGACTTCTTGTCACAATTCTTAGTTCCAAAAATAAAACGATAAAAAAAGAGGTCAGAAAAGCAGGACTAAAGCTATTGTCATTACACCAACAGTTTAATATGAACAGCTAAAAGTTAAAGAAAAGATAATGTCTGTTTAAATTTAAGGTAAAAAATTTAACACTTAAGCTAAAAAAATTATTATCAGGGCTGAACAGGTTCACCAGTCAAACAAAATTAATACACATGAAATATAATCATATTATCTGACTGCTGGTAATAATTATAATAAATAAAATACGACAAAATCTGAATTCTCTCCTTTAGGAAATGACTAATAATTGTTAAGAGATTGGGTAGAAAATGTATGAAGAGAAATAATTGTTTTCTGCTCACCAATCTGAATTTTTCACTTGACACAAGCTTGCATATTCCTTCATTCCTGATCATCATTTATACAGATTTCATATTGAGCATTAATGAAAACTACTATATGTTTCAGTAACATTAACAATTTTAAAATTTAATATTTTCTCTTGATGTTCTTTTTAAGTCAGCGTAATCATTTAAAACCATGAATCTAATGCCTAAGCCTAAAATGTAAGTATTACATACAAAAAATAATAGGATGAACATTCTTCAAGAACTGTAATTATACAGAAGATACTACTCAAGTTTGGATGATAATTAAAATATCTCTGATAAAGAGGTGAAAAATGGAGATACATATAGAAATAAATACATTTGAATGCCCAATCATATTTCTAATTTCTATTCACACTAATGAGAGCCTATGCCATCTGTTGCCTACATCCTACATTAAAAAACATTGTTAGGTGAATCTAAGGGTACAAACACATAGAAAGCAGGTTGCCGGCTTTCCGGTAATTGGCGCCGATCAGCTGCTGAAATGATACATGTAAGTTAATGGCGAAGCACACAGCAAAAGTGTGTCTGAACTTGTCAGCACCTATCGTCGGTGCCGACCTGCTTGCTGGAATAATTTGTAGTTTAAGCTTGCTAGATGTCGGTATCAGTCGCACATTTTCCATCATGGATGTTGATGCATTCATTTAAAAAATTTACATAAGACCATAAGACAGTGTGGGATAAAAGAGACAAAGCACACTCAAATAGGAATACTGCAGAGAACTGTTGGCAAGAAATAAGCAGTGAAAAAGTTCTGTCTACTAGAATTTATAGGGGGTACACCAGTTCTACTTCCATGTACTTGAAGAAAAGTGTTTTCCAGAAGGATCAATTCCTCATCGGAACTTGAAGACATGTTTGTATTTGATACGTTGACTTTGATTGACAAATAAAAAAACGTATATTTTCTGGCTTGAATATACTCTTCTAGTATGTTCTCAGTGCCGAAAAAAGGCACTGGTAAACCTGATTTCTACGTGTTTGTACCGGAAAGCTGGTCGCCGCCGGTAAAGGCAGGAGCCGATCAACCTGCTTTCTATGTGTTCGTACCCTAACTCAAGTTTGAAAAAGTCCAAACTGACTATTACAAATTTTAATCAGATACTTTATCACAGGTAAGATCTGCCTTATTACTCTAAAATCATAATTCCTATATTTAATTAATCACTATTGGCCTCACCAGTCACAAAATATAATTTTCAACAGTTAGTGATGTATGAAGATGTTAAAACTGTGATTACATTTATATTGTATGAATAACACCCACCTGCAGTAGGACTCTAGCTGGTTTGAATGCTATTTCTGTATCATCCTTTAACTCAGGGTTCCATGCCAAAACCTTGTTGACATCATCCTGAGTAACTTGAAAGTTGTCACAGTTGCGTACAGCAGATTCTAGGAGAACTCTAATGGAGTACGGCAACTTCCCTATTAGTAAGAAAATGTTTCAGGATGTTCAAATCCATCGCTGTTACTTAACTGAATTCTAATTTGACAGTTTATTGAAATGCATAAGACATTTTAGTTAGATGTTAAGACTTTGGCAATGCAATAAATTTTTTTAACTACAAAACTGAGTGATAAAGGTTATTATTAGCAATAGTATTTTATATAAATAAGTTAATCCATTTGAAGTCCCTACTAATTTCAGAATTGGAAAGCTGGCTACAAGAGATATTCAATTAGATGAGGCAATTCATTTATCAAGAAACTCAACAGGTGAGACAAAGCTGACAAAATTACATATATTCCAACAAAACAAAAGGTACACAAGCTAGATAATTTATAAAAACAACTTATCATTTCAAAAAACTGTCAACTGAAATATGAGTTCTCAAATAAAAACATGTATGCACAATTAAATAATGCCTTAAGTTCTTTTTGTTGCTTTAAGGAGATAATAATTAGGAAAATATGAAGAAAACTTGCTTTAGGTCATGAGAGAAAATTAAGATAAATGCTGCTGAAAATGCAGTCAAGGAAATGGAAGTTGTATTAGCTATTCATTGTATGCAAAATGCAGATAAATTAGCAAATACAAGTTATTAATAAGGAACTAAAATATGCAACTTCAAGGCATACCTTCAATATTATCAAATATGCCTTGCCTACTGAAAATGATAAGAAGAATTAAAGATGTTTGTATTTTTTCAAGATAGTTGTAAATACGTAGATGCAACTGAAGGTAGTATTCAATATTATATTCTGGAGAGTGGTCAATGATTATATTTTAAGGTGGTGGGTGGTCCATGATTGTAAAATTGTAGAGAAACCCTTGTCTAACAAATTTCATCAAGTGCAAAAATATTTTGGCGCTAATATGATAATAAATCTGACAAACTTTACGTCATAGAAGCATAAGACATATACCTATTTCATTAGTATTAATTCCAACAAAAACGATGGCAGTAGGAGTTATTTTTTGAAGGGATTTAATTCAAGGTAAGGTTTATTAAACATTTCATAACATAAGTGACCTTAAATATATGGCTCACTTTTTCTAAAGAAAGAGAGAGAGAGGCATACACTCTATGAGAACTATTTTACAACATTCTGAACTGATGATAAAAAATTCCAAGTCTTACGAAAAAATTGTGAACGTGATCAATGCTACTAAGTTATTGCCTTTTTCTGAATTAATAGAGAGTAATACGCCAAACGGCTGATGAAAATATGTAGTATCTTTCAAACGGCTGATGAAAATATGTAGTATCTTTCAAACTACACTTCAGTTATCTAGATTAAAAGATGACTAAAAACTTGAACGCGATTTTTTTAATGATATATTTATGAAAATCAAAGAACAAAAAAGACACAAGTATCTTTGAAACAATGTATTCATTACAATACAACAATCATTAAGATTTTTCTCATTATTATGAATTAGCCTTGTAGAAGCGCACTGTTTACAGGATAGACCGGTCGAAAATGTGATAAAGCGGTTTATCCGAACAAGGATTTATTACTAAACGAGTAAAAATTTGTCGCATTCAATAGCTTGAAAGAAAATCTCTGCTTTATTTGTGCTTTTATAAATCAAAAACCGTTTACAACTTCTGTAATATATGCTTCTAGAACATTTATGGGAAACCAAATCTAAATAAATATCAATATTTCTACGTCACGTTCATATAAAACACCCACGCAGTTACATAATTCTTGAACATTATTGTTGAAAAGGGGCGATAACTGAAAGGTGTATATAAATATGCTAGATCAATTTAGACTTTTAACAATTAGTATCACTAGTAGTTCACTTAAAAAAAGCTTAGTTGAGATAAATAAACTTACCATAATCTTTGCTTAAAGATGACAAATCGTAGAATGCGTACGTCTTTCCATCAACTTCAATCGACTGTAGGAGATGATTATACGGATTTGGCCCTATAATTAAAATTTAAACTCTTATTCAAAATTTCGTTCACAAAAAGAAACTAAACATATTGAATAGACTACAATTATTACTGTATATTATACATGTCCTCTTTTATGTTTCATTCACTTTATTAGGCGATAAGATATCTTAATGGCATATAAAAATTTTAAACGCATTAAATAATATAAATATTGCGATTTCCGTATTTACTGTGAACGGATATTCATCGTTGCAATAGAAAATTATGGAAATAAACAAATATAGCAAGATTTCGAAATCTGTTAATAAAAGACGCATTCATACCAGCCATTTGAACCGCAGTTCTTCACACGTACGTGAAAGTAACGTCCGTAAGACTCAACACCCTATTCCCCTTCCGATGACAGAGTGGTGCGCTGACGTGAAAGCAACTTTTCTCTAAGGTCGTGACGTCAGATAAAGTACAGCAGCAACATCTATCACGAAGTGTAGAGTTCTAACCAGTTCTAACCTTGTAAGAAACGTTTCACTGGCTATGATTATAAACCTTGAATACCTTAAATGTTATCGGGTAGCACAAAGCCCTGTTTTATACAATAAAATCATTTTTTCAGCAGTTGATTACGTTTGTCTTAAAAAAATAAGAAAGCGCTTCTTATGTAAGACATGCCCGCCGTTTTCAAAGTTGATGTGGCTGTATATTTCATGCAAGAACTTACGTTACGAAGGAAACGTTAAATTCCTTGGTGATAAGTTAGTTTAAAGATGATCGATCAAAAAAGTAATGTCCCACGGATATTTAACGTCATTAGAATTGAAATCGCGTTGCTAATCATAGTATTTGGCCCATACAATGAAATGAAACAATAAATATGTGCACTTCTTTAAAAAGTATACCACATTCACTAGCGTAACCACTTGAAAATAACGGGTTAACATCAATTTAAAGTTAACTACGACCAATATTTTAACTGCTGCTTCTTAAAATCTTGAATTAACTTCATTTTGCCCCGCGGGTTTTATATATGCATTTTTTATTAATTCGAGTACAACCACATATTCGAGCGTAGCTTCTCTGGTTATAATATTAATAAACATTTATAGAGTAAAAAGTCAACCTAATAATAACCAAAACTTCTTATAATATTTGATAAATTACATCATTCTTGAGATTTAATTTTGATATGATTTTAACATTTAAAAATGTATTTTCATCACAGAGTGCTAAAATTTACCTTCCAATTCAGTTTTTCCAAAAGGTTTATTTGATATTTTAATAATAAAGATCAGTGGTTCTCAACCGGGGTTACATGACACCCTAGGGCCTAGGGTGACGCGTATATTTGATATTCTGGGTTGTAATCATAAATGAAACTAGGGGAATAAACACTCGTGCTTATTTAAATGCCAGAATTTTATCATTATGTGGTCGAGAAAGCCCAATTTAGCTTTAAAGCTGGCTTGAAGATAATGGATATGGGGTGACCATTGGCGTAGCCAGGGGGGGGTCCGTGGGGTCCGGACCCCCCCTTAGGTATTTAAACCCCACTCTACAAATATAATAATACGAAAGAAAGAAATTTTTAAACTCATACATGTAAGATATGTGTTATTAAATTATAAAAAAGGGAGTCTATAACAAAACCAAAATTAATTTACTCGCCTTGTATCAATGTGAAAATGAAATAATATATATTACATATTCCTGTGTACTGAATTTATATCAAAGTAAAATGTCAGTATGTTCAGAACTTTAAATATCAAAAGATTATCCAATATAAACTTGGGGGAGGGGGTCAAGGGATGATGCATAAATGAATGAACTGAACATAGGGTGATGCAGACAAAATAAGGTTGAGAACCACTGATAAAGATCATTGGAGTAAGCTCAGAATAAAATGGTCACCTGTTGTAACAATTGTTGCCACAGTATTGCATTTAAACCAGCCTCTGATTTTACAATACAATCTCTGGACTGGGTTGGATTTACAGAGTGCACGGTTTTACCAACTCAACCTTTGCCAATTTAGATAGGATATTGTTGTTGATGAGCAACATTCGAATGAATAAATATAATCTATTAGTAGTGAATGAAAGGAAAACAGATCCTCATTACAAACGAGTTGCTGAAATTTTATAAAACGTATATCCATGCATGAAAAAGTAAGTGGCACTTGCAAAATAAACAAAATAATGAAGTTTAAAGATGTTACTTACTAATTATGGGAAGAAATATGAAATAGAATAAGTTTCTGATATGGGATAAATTAATTTTTTCTATAATAAATGGTTTTAAATAAAATTTTATAGTACAGATTTCTTTCGTCAACTGATTCTCGAAACATCCCATCAGGGCCGGCACAAGGTACAGGCGAGCAGGGTGGCTGCCCGGGGTGCTGAAGTCTTGGGGGCACTATCCGGACCATTTGTATATGCATTACTTGCAAGTGAATAAATATTAGATACCAATTCATGGAGCGGAACAGGCTATACATAACCTTGATGTTAGCTCTCTTATTTTTATTATCAATAACTTTTACATAGCGATGAATAAATTAATGTTCTTGGAAAATATTTCAACAAGCATTTACAGAGTGCTATCTTGCCAAAATTCCTCAGACTGTTCCTGCATCCCATGGTTGGTAAGACCAAACACTAATGGGGAAGAAATAGTTTAGGTGCTTTTGTCAAGCCTTTGCTTAAACTTCAAGCTTCTTTTGATGAAAGAATCCATCTCAACCACCAGACTCTGAGTCTTGACCACTGGAATCACCTTGCAAGGATGGCAACATTTCACAATGAGCATTCTATTTTGATCAAATCTTAGTTTTGGTCTACATTAAACAGTGAAAAATTCTTTTTAATAGCCCTTAAAATTAGGAATTTTTACAATTTTGGATTTTATCCATCGGTTGTAACAAAAAATCTATAGGGCTGCAAAATTTCAAGTCTCTAGCTCATATAGTAATGCCTTATAATTGTTAACCTAGTATGGAGCAAAAATGGGGCAAAACAGCCCCCAAAAGTTGAGTTTTATATCGTATTTTTTCCATCGGTTGTAACCAAACATGCAGTCTTGCCAAATTTCAAGTCTCTAGCTCATCTGGAAATGCCTTATAATTTTAAACCTTGTATGTGGCAATAATAGGGCAAAATATTCCGCTAAAAATCAAACTATATTATGGGATTTTCTCCATAGATTGTAACAAAAAACCTATAGTCTTGTCAAATTTCAAGTCTCTAGCTCATTTGAAAGTGCCTCATAATTCTATCCTTGTATGGGGCAAAATAACCTTGAAAAATTGGAATTCATATAATATCAGATTTTATCCATCAGTTGTAAATGAAAACCGACTGTTGGGACCCAGAAAAATTCACTTTTTTCCGATGAAAACTATAAATTTAGACTAATTCTATTCGGATTTGAATTCTGTCTCCAAAAATACGAAACTACTATTTCTATCCTTTGTGACAGTTCAAGTCCTGAGTTCAAATGTTGACAGGAAATAATTTTAAAAAGCAAATATAAAAACCTCTACACCGATTTACAAGTTTTCTTATGGGGCAAAAAAATAGCAAAAAGGGACCAAAATAGCTCCTCAAAATTGGAATTTCAAGTTTTGGATATTTTCCTTCGGTTGTGATCAAAAACCTATAATCCTACCAAATTTAAAGTTTCTAGCAAATCTGGAAGTGCCTCATAATTTTGTATCCCCCTCCTATATCCTATGTCAGAAGCATCTACTATATATTGTAGATAGATACCTCAATCTCTAGATAACTTTCCATTTAAAAACTTCTAATATGGTCTGCCAAGGGAGTTGCAACCATCAACGTAGCCTGATATGCAGAAAAGGTTGCCCACCCCCGATTTAGGAGATATTACTTTTATTAATATATTTAAATCTCATCAGAATGTGGCATGTAAATGCTATGTTCAAAGGTTGAATACTGGAATGTTAAATTGTGGTTTTACTTTAAATACAAGGTTTTTAAAGTAGTTACATATGGTAAAAAGAAACAGCTATATGATTACGGGTAACCTTTTCATTACATTTCGTAATAAAAATTGAATGGTTTGAGTGCTGACTTTCCACAGAGCAGGCCCAGTTTTGAAGCCTTGCAGTGGTTGGTTTTTCAATGCAGGTTTGTCCCATCTCCCACTTGTGTATTGTAACGAGAACACGTAAGTCAGCATTGGAAAGAATATTAATTAGTGTAACCCCTTGGCGCTTCTTGCAAAGAGCAGGCTAATGCCAGAACTGGGCCTCCCTCCTCCATTTACTGTGAATATTTGTGTGCTGTGAAATCCACAAGAAAGTGACTGTATGTCAGGCTGGTGACTTCTCTTTGTGAAACAGACTATCCAAGAGTTGTCTTGAATGTCAACAAACCTCCAAATAGGACAAAGATCATAAAGTCAGAAAGAAATAAAAATAGAAAAACATATTGGTCAACATGACAATCTAGAAATTTTATTTCAAATTTTGTTTTAACGGAGTACAGGAAATGAATATGCTTGTTCAAACTTTACCTATAATCAAAAAACATTTAAGTGTGAGAATGTGAAATTTTAGTATAAAGTGATTGTGAGATGAGCTGAAAATGCAATAACAAAGTATAATAAAGCTTCACAACATTTGGCAAAATGCTCTCACTTGGGCTACAGCTTGTCTACAATGTCACACATGAAGAAAAATATTTGAATGAAAGGAGATCATTGACATATACTGTAGCTGAGTATGTACAAAAGAGTTTCAACAGCTGAAGCACTCTTTACAGTAATGATTCACCACTTTTTGTCTGCCAAGTTCATAGCAGTGTCAAAAACATTTCTAAAAACTTTATTAAATACAAGTTATAGAGACACCATTATAATTCTCATTTTCAATGAGCTCCAGGTGAACCACAAATAAAAGTTTTTTTTAAAAATCACATGGAAATAGGTTACAGAATCTTGGTTCATCAACAGGCATTATCTATCTTATTAGAGCTTTAGTGCAAAAGTGGTCTTTCTCAAACCACCTAGTACACAGAAGAGCTTCACTTCTTTTGGAGGACATCTACTAACAAGCAAAGGCATTTGCCTTGACATTGAATAAACAGTTTTTTAGTGTAAGCTTATGTGTAATAAATATCCTTAAAAACTAGATGAAAGTTACACACAACTCTATATCATATTTTGGTGAAAATTTACCTTCAAAGGTTTAGATAAAAATACCCAACAAAATTAATACCGTTAAGTACAAAATAAACGATTGGTCTGATTGAAATTGATCAAAAATAAATCACCCAGTGGATATTTACTAACTACTCAACAAATTAATACTGAAAAATAATCAATAGTCAGAATGATAATCTTAGACACCTCATCTTAAAATGGTTCTATGTAAAGGGTGCACTCACATGTGCATAAATATTTTAAGTGAATGTAAACTTTCATTACAAACATTGTGCCAGCCAAGTTTTAAAGACAATTGCAATTTTTTACTTTACAGCACCAGCAACTCTCTTCCTCTCTTAATCTCAACAGAAACAACCAACAGTCCTACATACATCTACTAATGGTATCATCTTAAGAACCTTTTAAGGCCAACACATGGCCCGATCCAACATCTTCACATTATCACAGATCCTTGCTGTGCATTTTCAGCATTGTTCTCCATTGATTTATCTAATTATGGCAATGAGATCTTGTAAAATTTTTCATAAATAATTATTAAAAATAATATTTTGATGCATATAGTGGTAGTGAGGAGGCATTCCTTCCCAAGGTGTTATTTTTCTCATATCTCAGGCAATGGAAATAAGAAAACAAAGCCAATGCAAAAATCAGCCATAGAAGCCTCGTGAGAGAGATTAAGAAGGAATACCGTCAATCTATATGGGTGGCACCCAACAACCGAAAATCTCTCACATAAAACTTTTCCATCAGTGCCAATGGGAATGGACAAGTGAGGAAAGTAGAAGAGGGTATAAGGCCATCCGTCCAATCAATCCATGCGACTTTTGCCCCTGGATTTCCTTAACTGTCATACAAAGTCCATGTCAGGTTTTAGCCTCTTCTGCCTCTGGTCAAAGTGACGCTCAAAGAACTTCTTGAGTTCAGAAAAGATGAATACAGTAGAAGTCAAGGACACGAGGAACAATATGTCTGAAAGAGCAAACATGAAATGGGATTAAATAACCCCATGAGGGGTCATAATTTGTTGCACATTACATGTACATAGTATGTTACATTGACAATGCTTCATCATCTTTAAACATCCAGGCTTAAATGCTTATAGTAATAACCTTTATTCAGCTTTTCATAAATGAAAATACAAAATTATTTATCAGATAAACTTTGAGATTTTCTTCCATTATATTTCACTAAAATGTGTAAAAATTTCATCTTGCCTCTTATAATTCAGATCATACTTGGCCATAGAGAAAACATATTTGTATATTCATATTTCTAAACACCAAGATGAATGTCAATTTTATTCTTTACTATAAACTGCTACTTCTTTTATCTTGAGTACAGTACATCAAGGTGCTCAGTTATATGTTTGCAGTCAAAATGTCCAACAAATTTTCATCTAGACGTATAGGACACATCAGTACTTTTAATATGAAAAAAATCATTCCAATAAAACTACTGTGGTCTCTAAATTTCATGAGTAATTCATTATTAAAAGACCATTATCGACAATTCATTTTTTCATGTCTTGAGATATTGGAAAATAATGAAAATAAACTACTGTATATTCCGGCATATAAGCCGACCCCTGCTTTTTTTTGAATGAAAATACGATTAGGAATATGTTTGCCATATAAGTCGACACAATTTTTCATTTAAAAATACTTCTCATGAAATCGTTTCCAGACAAAATCAAAGTCATGTACAATCCAAGTTTTAACAAAACAGAAATAAACATTATAATAAAAAATATATAAATACTGTTTGGAGTCTGTGTTATTGTTATTGAGCATTTCATGTGACAGATGTTTTAATTTCAACCAAAAAGAAACTTATTCTTGGAAAGCTTGAACCACTAAATCAAGTTTTCTATAATTTGATTGATGTCAGCTGCTAATGATACTATCGAAATGAAATATACCTATTGATCACGATCGATCTCTATGCTGGTGAAATTCAATAAAATATTGCAAATGTGTACCCCGTGCAGCTTTTTCCCCAAAATGTCGGTAAAAAAAGATACAGCACGTCATACATGAAGATTTCTGACCAAGTTTTAAAAATTGCAAGTTTCGATAGTAAATTTACTGCAACATGCTTGCATCTACATTTATACTAGCAAAAGACGAAGAATTCTACAAAGTTTACGTGTATCAACACGACCAAGAAACGTTTAGACTTTAAAAGTGCAGTTTATACTGCCGTTGGTACATCTTCAACATTGAGATGACGTATATTTTTATAATATTAAAGCAGTACCTTTTAATTGAGTTTTAAGTTTATTATTGTTACTCAAAATAAGCAGTTCTGTCATTAAAAATTTACTATCAGTTTCTACCTACACTTTTTGCTGGAATAAGTTGGCACCTGGTGTTTGTATTCGCTGAATTCACTGTGAGCCACTGACGCTCCTTTAACCTGGGAGAGAACCATAGTTCCCTACATGAGGATGCAGGTTACGTGAGTAAATAGTGTTAAAATTGATTATTATAAATCTTCTAAAATAAATGTCAGAAAATGTAAACACTGGAACAGCTGATTCAAAATAGCAATCACCTCCACCGAAAGATCAGTGGTCTTCGCAAATATTGATGTTATTCATCTGTAATTTAAGGTTCACATATTATGTTTGGCATATAAGTCGACTCTAAGTTTTAGGAAAAATTTTTTAGGCTTCAAAGGTCGACTTATATGCCAGAATATATGGTATTTAATTTTGATAAAATCATAATATGCAAGTTTTTACTCTTCTTTGGTGATAAATATGTCAATTTATTACCTTTTTAAAAGTTTAAGTTGTCCTATTTAGCAAGCAAATTATACATTACATAGAATTAAAAGCAGTCTACAATACTACAGCAGAATAATATGGGTCATAAAATTCTGACCTATTAACAATTAAAAACACTCAATGCATGACGTCTAATCCCATAAGGAAAAAATAACTTGCAATGATAATAGTCAGAAGCTAAATAGGTATTCCAAATCAATGGTAATAAGTAACCAAACAGAAGAAGAGGTTAATTCATGGCAATGGGCATGATTTTGTTCACTTAAAGATGGCAAAAAAAGGCAACGTAATACATATTTTTAATATCACACGTTGAGATGATCTTTTCACTATAACAATGAGAAAATTCACAGAAAGATAAGACTTAAACTTTCAAGTTAGTCACGCATGCAGTGGCTAATAGAGATTCCACTGCATTCAAAAACATTTCTAACTTCTTTCTTATAACCCAAATTCTCATAAAAATAGTAGTTTTTATGAAGACATAATTATAAAATGGAGTCAACAAACATATGTTCTACTAACATTTTTTTGTTCAGAATTATGAGAGTCGATTTACAAATTATGTTTACTTCTATGCCATGAAATGTGGTGAAAATAATTGAGTATATCTTTTTAATATGGATAAGTATATTTGAACAAGGAAATGCTTTAAACAATGTTCTAATCAAAACACCCCAACATACTTTTGAATTTTTTCACAATTGCTTTACACAAATTCCAACCTTTCTGGTATTAGATACCACAACCATATAAAAATTTTACAAAAACTTACCAGTAGCAGTAAGAGCTTCTGTTTGGAATACTTTTTGTAGAGGAGGGAAATATATCACAAGAAGTTGCCCAACAACAGACAGAGTCACTGCTACAAGGAACATCTTATTACTAAATAGCCCAATGGTAAAGATGGATTTGGTCTGGAAGTGAAACATTTAAAATTATTACATATTTTGACCCACACAACATTGTGTAAATATTAGAGATGCACTGAATACTCATTTTGGCCGAATGGCTGAATATTAAAATCAGTATTTGGCCGAGGCCAAAGCCAAATATCTCCATTAGCATAAATTAGTGATGCACCGAATATCGGCTTCGGCCTTGGTAATCGGCAAAAAATGATTAAAATAATTTTTATCTTTTAAATTCTATGAGATGGAACTCATTTGGATCTCGGATATTAAATTTTCGTTCATTTCCATAACAGTGTAAGAACACAACTTAAAACGGCGATAAAACTACAAAGAAAACGCTGAAATACAAAGTATTTGCCACAACGGCGGTTCTGGTCGCTTGCTTCGAAAACAAAATGTGTTGACTGCTTCGAAGACGCTTGCTCACCGCTCGCACAAGTACGCACATTGACGCCAGAACTTGGGACACCGCCATAACATTACATTGTATTGTTTTTCCGCTTAGTCGCTCACACCGCCTGCGTCGCTTGTATGTGGGACGGAGCCTTAGCCTCGCCTATTAAATTTAAAAATGGTACTACTAATAAGTTCTGGGTTTACAAAAAATCTGCACACATCCCCAATGTCGACTGTGAAAGTTGGTTAAAACCGCAAGAATATTCCTCCCAGGGAATTTCCGAAATTGTTTTTAAAACACTACCAACCTGAAATACCAACTAATGAACACTAATGTTTTCTATAGAAATCTATTTAAATTCTTTGTTAATATGAAGATATATACAAAGAATCGCAGCCTTATTAAGTTTATTATATACTCTGTTACATAAAAATGTCTGCACTTATGAAATTCAAAAATGAAACGAAAACTCAGTCGACATTGTGTCATTTTGGTTTTGGCACGATGGTGCTACTGTTTATACGTCATGCAAAAATGTGAACCAGATGTCAGAGGTTGTCTGCTACTTACACAGTACAGTAAAACATAAAAAATTCCAACTAATTAGGAGGAGTATTCTAAATAAACGAATTGTCCACATATTGGAACATACTAATATATTATACGTCGTAGGCCATAAAAACGAGTAGCACATAATTGTCAGGCTGAATCCAAGATATGTGAATTGTATTGGCAACAATTCAATGTATTATGCTTTTATTTAGTGTTTTCAGCTTTCTTCTATTATGTCATTATCATTTTTCATTTTATCAACAAAAGAATATGTAGTATTCGGCTATTCGGTCATCCAAAGACCGAGGCCGAAGCCAAATAGCAGATTTTGGCCGAATACAGAGGCCGAAGCCGAGCTTCGGTGCATCACTAGTAAATATATACTAAAAGAAAAAAATATAAAATATACTAAGAGCTATAAAAATGCTAGCCACTTACCTGAGATCTACAGCTAAGTGCATTGAACATATCAAAGAACACAAAACAAGTGAAGGTCATTGTTGTATCTCTAGGAGTTATGGTATTGTCCTCCATCTGAAACAAAAAAGATTGCCACTGAATGAGATAGAATATAACTTTTCATAGTAAATGAATATAAATAGATTGGCAAAGGTTACAAAAGAAAATCAAGAGAAATTAAATTATTAATAATAATGTAAATCAATTAATGGTGCAAATGATATCCCCATAAAAAACTATTCTATTAAAGATGTCCTTTACTATATTCTTGCATTATCGAAACATCTCCCTCCCTCCCTTTCTCCCTATCCCCTCTCCCACTCCTTCGCTCTCCCAATTACCCCCTCTCCCTTCCACCTCTTCCTTTTCTCCTCTATCCTTTCCCCCTCTCACTCTCCCCCTTCTTTCTCTCTCCCCTTTCCCCTCTCTCCCTCCCACCACTCTTTTCCCCTCTCACCTTTCCTCCCTCCCACCCCCCTCCTTTTCTCCTTAGCCTCTCTTTATTTAAACAGCTTAGAAACATTAATTTTATGCTCATAAGCTATACACAGTTTTACAACAATAGGACTTCCAGCATGATAATGTCCATCGTCAAGGTATTTAGCATTAAAATGGCAAGTTTAATGCAAATTATGTGCATTGAAATTAAAATGCGGGCAATCACAAATCGTAAATGAAAAATACAATAAGAATAAGAATCTTTTATCATTTTTCTTTAAAATGATCCAGGTCCGGGACTCTTATGTCAATATTTCAAATTAATATGAGCAAATAAATGAAAGCCTGCAGGCCGAAAAGTCAAGTTTTACATGTTCTCTTATGGGAAATATAAATGATTCCTAAGATACGAACCCAGGACTTCATGAAAATGAGAATAATTTTCCAGGGACCTCTTAGTTAATGGAAACAAAATGCCATTTACAGCATATTTCTACAACGAACAGTCCTGGAGATACAAAATTAGATAAAAGATTAGGCACATGTACCTAAGCGTTTTATATATACAGTAAACCCCTAGTTATCTGACACGCATGCAACTGGAATTCTCAAGCAACTGACATCTCATGCTTCTTGATTTTTTATTACATCTATTTCGAAATGTTACCGCTAAAATTTGCATTTTCAGCAGTTGCAACACACAATTGTGTATGTTTCTTGAACTCTTGTTTGTGTTAAATAAAATATTTTGCACCCTTTTTAAATGCCTCCTAAAACTCCAATATGCGCTAAAGGTAATAAAAGGAAACGGGTTATGTTAACCTTAACCCAGAAACTTGATATAATAAAATGTTTACAGAAAAGTGAGAACTGCAATGTTTTAATGAAAGAGTTCAATGTCAGTTCTTCAACTATTCATGACATTAAGTTAATGAAATTCATAACGTCTTCTAAGACAACTAGAAGAGTTAAATATTGGTGCACTCATCATAAGCCGAAACTTGAGCAATTGGATATTGGTATTTATGAATGATTTTCTATAAAGCGTTCTGAGGGAGCCCCTATTTCTGAAACAATGTTGATTGAAAAGGCCAAAGACTTTTATGAACAAATGGAGATTAGCGAACCATGTGCATTTTCAGATGGATGGCTAACACGTTTTAAGATCAGATATCTGTATGTTTCGGGTGATAAAAAATCGGCCAACCAAGAAGCTGCCGATAAATTTTGCAACTTTTTTGAAACATTAGTTAAGGAATATATAACTATCCAACACGTGTAATTGCATTATTTTAATATTTACTAACTGCACTGTATGTAATGGTGTCATGATTGCATGTCACTATTCTCTTCCCTTTTGTTTAATATCAATTTTCCTTAAGAATTTCTGCTAATTGTGTTGGGTGTGGATAATTTCTCTCCTTTTCTCGGACAAGGAAACAATTTTTTTTGTTGTAAAATCCTAAAGGTTGGACAAAGCTAACCCTTACTTCACGACAGGCATATGAGAAATTCCATAGGATGTAATGCAGTTATTAAATATTAAAATACTGCAATTAAATGTGTTGAATACTTGCATCTTTGAGTTTCATTACATCCTCGAATGTCAAGGAATTATTTAAGAATAATTGAGTAGAGTACCTAGTCTACAGGTTAGTAATTCCGAGGTGTATGTACCATTCTGCATTTGTTCCTTATTTTGGTATCCAAATGCTTTATTGAAACCTATCCAATAAAACTCTCAAGCAACCGGAATATTCACTTAACCTGAAAACCTAATTCCCCTGGCATTCCGGATAACTAGGAGTTTACTGTACCTATATATAGATAATCTGGAAAGGAAAACTCTAACTAAACATACATCATGCATATCAACAAGTACACACGTTTAAGGAATTAGGAGAAATAAACTGTCAGATTCCACCTAGGTAGCACTTTCCAATAAAATTCATTTGTGGAATTGAACAAAGCTTATTTCATATAATTCTTTAAACAGGAGGGAGTGCCACAAAGTCCCACGTGAAACCATCAACTTCTTCAGAAGTACAAACATCTAAAACTGGGTGCACATATTTCCAAGTAAACCGAAATGATACACACAGCATGATAACAAATTCGCATATAAAACTTTATTATGTGACATAGTTCTTGATGCTTCAAATCAAGACAAAGTCTACATCTAAGTCTACATGAGTCATTTTTTACTTGGGAAAATTATCTTCATATTGTCATCAAAGCTGGGCTGTGAAATTTCAATTCTATCCAGTCAAATGTCAATTTATTAGTTAGTAAAAAATCTGATGTGGCCAACACATGACTTTCTCCATATCTGGGATATAGATATTTAAATTATTATGAATAGCATTATAAGGCAAAATTATTATTTCGTATAGTAAAAGAATACAGTTGTCCTTATTGCTGTAAATTAGGTATATTTTGAATATGATTATACAATTCACCGCTACATGGTGGCGGCGCTGTATACTGGCAATTAAGAAAAAGCAAAATATCTCCGAAATGGATGGTTCTACGAAAATTTATTTCAAACAAAACTTGGAAGAAATATTATTCTCTACAACTTTGGACCTCACGAATATTACCAATAATGACGTTTTTAAGATATTTGATGGAAACTGAAAACACGATTATTTATAAGTAATTCCTAAACAATAACTGCTATGGAAAATTGTTTGAAATAAAAGATTTAGGAAATTATATTTTCTACATTTTTTGTAATGGTCAATGTATTCAATAATGACGTATTATCGGAGAAATATCGCAAAAACCGAATTGGGTTTCGAATAAACCTCGACTTCCGGTTAACCGGTATTGTCCAAAAACTAATCAGTTCTTTGTGCTCATGCTAAAGTGTTACATATGAAATTTGGTAATGATATAGCAAGTACTTTTTGAGTTAGAGTGCCCAAAATCACATACATCCAAACACGCACACAGACATCATTCTGAAAATAGTCTAAACGTGTTCTAGGGACCTCAAAACGTATTTCCGTTGAAATCTTGAAGTCGATTTTTTTCATGATCACAATACTTTCCGATTACTACGTATGGAGAAAGTAAAAAGGAAAAAATACATAGGTAACCTACTGGAGGAAATTCAGTACCAATTCATCTGACTAAAAAAAAGTTTTACACATATAATCCTAAATAGGGATAATATCTGGATTGTACAGAGAATTCGTTTCCAGAAAGTAGGTACATTTGAGAGAATAAGAAATTTCTCATTTGATATTTATGGAGAATGATCTCCATGATGTAAATATGCAATGCCTTTCTTATGCTATCTGCGCTATTGAAACCGAAACCATGTTGCCCCTTAATTGGAGAATTGGAATTTTTTTCACAGGATGATTTCGTGATCCGGACTAAACGATTTGAGAAATGTAGATGTTGGCAATAATTGTGGGAAAGGCAATTCTATCTTTTTTGTTGGCTATAGTGTGGTAAAAAATGTTCCACACATTCTCCATAAATTTGGTTTGGTGTGCTGCAAAGTTTGAGAGCACCCGAGATGAATTTTAAAAGGTAACGTAGTACTGATCTAAGGTACTCATACCCATTAGCCTGATTTAAATGCAAAATTATTCGTAGTGAATGGCACAGAACATAACTTACATTAGAGCCCAATGATACTGATCAGTCACTAAGAAAAGCAAATCAAAGGTATTGTAAAGCAAACATTTAATGGCACATTTCTCCTTTTACCTCTGATACATTAATTAAAAGTGTGGAAAGAATTACAGAGAAAATTACATAAGACGTTTTTTAAGAATACTAAAATAAAAACATTCCCCCGCAGACCAACCCATCTTGAAAATTTTGCAACTTTAATAATATTCAATACATTAATTATGTAAATACATCTTTAGACCTATTATGTAATTCCACTTTTGTTTCAAAAAATTAATTAACTACTCTCACAGCAATGCATTTTACCATTCAAATGTTAAGCAGCATATCACGTAAACATTTCTTCAAAAACAACTGACATTAAATAACAACGTTAAAATATTTCATAGAATAAAATTTTAGAACTGTGAAATTTCACTTACTACTTTCGCTTAATAGAATACTTGTTTATTTACATGCATTGCTGTGAATATGGCCAACAATACGAAAGCCATAATGGACCTGTATACATAGTTTGTAAGGGGTTTTCTAATATCCTGTTAAAAGGCAAACAGACAGAACCCAATTTTTTTCCATATCTAGTTCGAATGTAGAACTATATATCCTGAAAATTTGGTGTTTGTAGCTTATGTAATTTTTGAGTTATTTTGTACACGGTCAGACAGATGAACCGAATACATAAGCTCTCTTTTTTAAAAAAAAAGCGCAAAAAATATACCAGAGTGATAATTTTCAGCAAATCAATGAACACAATGCATACCAAAGCAAAAATAAACTAAATCAGCTATTTTACCTTTAATGGATAAAGAAATTCAAAGACAGACATTTTAGTTTAAAAACAATAGGTGGACTCACCTCTCTTTTGAATACCCAGAGTGTTCCACCTATAATGATAAGGGCAGACAAGATGACATTGATAA
This sequence comes from Uropetala carovei, assembly GCA_036926305.1. Classification (NCBI taxonomy): domain Eukaryota; kingdom Metazoa; phylum Arthropoda; class Insecta; order Odonata; family Petaluridae; genus Uropetala; species Uropetala carovei. The sequence continues at coordinate 2,437,300 of JAXCHB010000103.1, read as the reverse complement.
TCAGTGAGCGAGTGATCATGGGTTCTTTCACATTACGAGGCTTCTGCTTCACAACATCCTTATCCACTGGCTCAACTCCCAAACTAGACAGAAAACAACACTAATAAGCAACACTAATAAGCTTTGATACTGCCAAACTGTTAGTAAATAAACAAACAATTTCATTAGATTATGAATTCCTATTTAATAGTGTTATCTGACAAACTACTTTTCTATGAATAACATCTTCAAAGGTAAGGGAAGGAAATAGGAAACAACTTTACAAAGTCATCAAAGGTATGAAATGTTCACACACACACACACACTGATTAAGACATGCTCAAGGAATTTACAAAAACAATGTAATAGTATAAAATGCAATGGATAAGGAAAGATCAGTTTCACTGTAGATACACATCCATATATTAGCAAAAGAAACTAAAAGAGGAGAGGTTAAAAACTGGCATAACATATTCTTAATAATAAACTCGTACAAATAAAAAGGTAATAAAACAAATTAAAAAATTTTTTTTTGGGAATACACTTTTATGAGAATTAAAATGCACTCAAAAGCAAAAAATATAATTTTTTTCTAGATAAATATTGTTATTGAAAAATTTGTATGCTTCATAAAAGTGGATGCCTTATTGTGGGAAATGATACTGGTATAGTAGAAGAAATTAGTTGGCTTTTTTTATCAACCAACTAATTTCTTCTATTATACCAGTATCATTTCCCACAATAAGCCATCCACTTTTATGAAGCATACAAATTTTTCAATAACAATATTTACCTAGAAAAAAAATTATTTTTTGCTTTTGAGTGCATTTTAATTCACATAAAAGTGTATTCCCTAAAATTTTTTTTAACTAGTTTTATTTTATACTTTTTAGTCTTTTTATTAAAATTATCTAATATTATTATTAAATATTCTTTAATAAAAAATAGCCAAAATTCGATTTGTTTTGAAATTTTTCAATTTAGAAAGAAGTGAGCTGGCAACCCTAAATGTTGGTGACAAACAAGATCCAAGTGAAAATCAATAAAAGTGTAGCCAAAATTCGATTTGTTTTGAAAATTTTCAATTTAGAAAGAAGTGAGTTGGCAACCCTAAATGTTGGTGACAAACAAGATCCCCTAAATGTTGGTGACAAAAAAGATCCAAGTGAAAATCAATAAAAGTGTATAAAAAATAGCCTGAATTGTGATATGACAATCCCATCTTAAACAAAATTTATCATATCAGTCCATAAAAGGAAAAGGAATACATTAAAAACTGTAATATTTATATTTTTGGACATTACTACATACAACACAAGACTACTTTCTACAACTAACAAATACACAAGGTGAACAACAGAATTTTCTTCCAATATGAATGTATTGAAGCTAAATCATACACAGACAACAAAGTAAAATTGTAAATTACATTCAGCAAGTTACAGTAAAACCTCTTTATAATGAAATTAGCACTTTGTTGTAAGGAGGTTCTTTGTACGGAGGTTTTTCCAAATTCATCATATATGTATATTAACGTATTATTTTATATTTTTTATAACGTATTATTTTATAACAGAGTCGACCAAGCACTGAAGTGAGACCAAATGCAAATATCAATGGGGGCCCAACGATATTAATATTTACAGTAATAACGAACGATTTATGGAGTCCCAGTTTAATATTTACTTTTAAGGAGTGTTTCTTTATTGGAAATCAGTTTTCAAGTAATTTTTAGTAAAAGTTTTTGAATAATTGAGAACTTCTGGGGTCCCATTATTCGGAGGACCAAATGCCTCACATCCGCCCTTCGGCCAGCTCTGGGTTATAATTTATTTCAACACTAACATTTTAGTTGACGAATGTTTCCAAAAATTTCACTTTATGATAAAAACAATATACAGTAGAACTCAGTTATAATGGCATTCAAGGGACTGGAAACTCATTGTCGTTATAATCGAGTGTTGTTCTAACCAAGGTGACTTGCACACGGGTGGCCGTGAGGCACAGCACCCCTGGTTCTGTGGTATAATTGAGAAAAAATGAACGGTGGTTGCCTAATTTGCAGGAGCTGATTTACACATACGGCAGACCTCATCTTTCTCGGGATGTTACATCTCTGAAAAACTCCACGATACTCCAACAATAATAAATGATGTGTAAAATGCAAAGCTTAAGCATTTGAACTATGTCAAACGTGAGCAAATACTCCAATGATCCTGAATAGGAAGGGCTGAGAGTTGAGTTTTTCCCCTTGGGACTTCTCTGTTGTCAAAAAGAAAGAAAGCTCCTGAACGGTGATATAAGCTTATATTTTGCAAATTTTCACATGTGAAGAGGTGCAAAAGTGTGGGAAGATTTTTATTTCGTAATTGGGAGGTTTCGTAATTATCGGAGGTTCATAATATAGAGGTTTTCTATTGTTTTATTAGTGAATTTTTCGGGACCGCCGATAATTTTCGTTATATGGAGTTCTTCATTCTAAGGGAGTTTGTAAAGTCGAGGTTTTACTGTACAAGTTTGACAAATGCTATGATCTTTAAACTTGGTCATTAACAAGTAGGAGCTGGCTATATATTAATTTCTTCTTATACAAAAAACATGTACCAGCATGCTACAATATCAATACAATGATTATGTACACATTACTTCTAAATTTCTAAATGGCATAAAAACTGCTTTTTGAGTATGGAAACCATACAAATACTGTTAAACATCACAATTTTTTCTCCCAAATATTTGACATTCACTTTGAGAGGCTAACATCAGGGTTAAAAATAAATGGTTGGGTTGGTTGGAAAAAGGATTTCAAAATAATGGCTGGATTATTTGGAATAAGAGTTTCAAAAACATGGTTGGGTTAGTAGAAGTGTTATAAAAACATGGTTGGGTTGGTTGGAAGAAGGGTTTCAAATAATTTATTTTTCTAACTATCCCATGCAAATTCGGACAAGACAGACAAAAGGAAATCAACAAATTTTTCTCGTGATACCATTTCAAATACTAGCAATAAACAACAAAGGAAGATCAGAAATTGCATTGGGAATGTTGGCTGATAATTCGCAAGCTGTTCCAACAAATGAAATCAGAAATTCGTGAATTTATGAACTGTTGATGTTTAATTTCCATGAAAAAAGCAAAATAATCCGTTAATTGTGAATAATAAATGATGGTTGAAGTAGTGATGTTATTCTTGATGGACCTTAATTTGGTTCCCAGGATGAGCATTACAAAAATTAATATATTATAAGATAGACCGTGATAATTCCGATAAAAAATATTGCATTAGATAACGAAGAACAATATATACAATATCTTCTTGGGAAGAAGATCCTTGAAAGATAGTAAATATGTCCTCAATGTAATTGTAATGTGATTTTGCAGCACCATTCATTATATTGGCATATTCACTTTAGCGACACAACTTTGGTCCCATGGGTGCCATTAGAATGGGCTTTTACAGTATATCATCGCCTAATATACTACCTTTGTGCAGGTGGTCCATCCATTATGATATTGATCCACAGAATCTGCATAGCATTCAGAGGGTTTGGGATGCCAATAAGGGTGGCAAGGGCTATCAACGATAGTGCTGCAATACTGGTACTAAGTTGGAATCTCACAAAGTTACGTATATTATAAAAGATCCCTTTTCCTTCTTCAATAGCAGAACTGCAAGTAAATAAAACACTTGAAACAAGGATAATATTCAAACAGAAGCAATCTTGACCATTGAAATAGGAGATAAATTACTTTTTGGTAAAGGCTTTCAATGAAGTATAAATCATTTAAACAATATCTATTAAAAAAGTTTGTAACTTAATTTTCTTACACTTACATAATTGTGTGAAAGTCATCATCCACCAAGATCATATCTGCTGCTTCTTTGCACACGTCTGTTCCATTCCTGCCCATCGCTATTCCAATATCTGCTTTCTTGAGGGCCACTCCATCATTGACACCATCTCCCGTCATGCCCACAATAATACCATTTTGCTGGAGTGCCTGGAGGCCCAAAAAAAATAGGAATTTAATCACTTATAATTCAGGCAATAATTGTGATTATGGCAAGCAATCTTTCGTGGCTCAAAGCAATGATTCACTTCTCCATTAATGATCTATTTTTGAATAATTTGAACCAGTAATCAACAATCATCACTTTTACACCAGAGCAAGTCACCAGATGAAGTGCATGGGCTTGAAAATGATAAGTTTGCAGGACTCATTTTAACCTGATCTAAGAGATATACAGACCTGATAAGGACATATATCAAAACATGCAGGACCAATTTGAAAAATGAATCTGGCTTAAACATGTCAATAATTATTACATGAAAATATAATAATATAAATTACTTATTACATCACAGGATGCTGTAAACAAATATATTCATTCTACAAATTTTCTAGTGACCCATTTTACAATAGATAAGGGACTTAAAATATTTTTAAAGGCATTTTCCTGACAAATGAGTTACCTGGAATTTGAATTCATGATAATGAAAGGGAAAAACTTGATTTCAATAAAAACAAACGTAAGCATTACCTTTACAATGCACAATTTGTGCCGAGGAGTGACTCGGTAGAAAACACTAACTCTGGTGATTATTTGTTCCAACTGCTGCTCGCTCATGGCTTCAATCTCTTCACCAGATAAAACTTGCATATGTACAGTATCCAGGCCAATCATGCCAGCTACAAAAAGAACAAATGCAGACTATTAAAACTCTGAATGATTACCTCATTATAAGTATAGTAACGCAACATGTTCAGCTTTCATCTTTTAATGAAATGTTTGCAAAATATGTCATGGAGTCCCAACATGAACCATTTTTATTAAAAAAATGGCAAATAACAGTTCGCAATATAGTGAGAGAAGAGAGGGATCCATTGTCCATGGTTAATTTACAAACAAGTTCTTCAAAAATATTTACGATCTGCCTCTAATGAAAACTTTGTCCGAGTTGCTTGGGAAATATTCTCAATTCAGCTAGCCTCGGCTCGCCTCGTGTCGCTCTATACCAGATGCCATCTAAAGATACAACAGCTCGAAATGATGAATACGCAGGCAAGCTTCATTAGCAGATAATAACATACCCTTACGTGATGTTTACGAAGCTGAAACCTTCTAGAAGACAATAGTATCCTTTATCTCTCAGATAACCCAGTCGGCAGGGCCTGGTCCAACACAGGCGAGCATATTTGAGCACGCTTTTTAACGTTCCATATTCCAGAGAATTCTCGATCGCTTTGAACGCATGGTTCTTTAATCTACCTCCTACTATTACTATTTCTTTGTCTCCATTATCGGTGAAGCCTTTTAGCCTTGGTTCGCTTTGGACCCCCTTTCGGTCCCAGGTCCCCCTGCCATGCGGGGGTGTCCGCTACGCCACTGAGCACAGTGCATCGATATGGAGTCGCTTTCACCCCATTCCCACATGCAGTGCTGGGTAGATATAACGGCTCACAAATTTCATGTTTTCATCGGTCATCTATTGTTGATGCCTCGTAAAAAAAAACCTCATTCCAGAATGTTGGTCCAAGGATAGTTTGATTTATACACCAATTTTTGGAAAATATATATATTTTCTCTATTTATGTGTTACTATTAAGCATTTGGGAAAACAATTTTTTTTAAATACGAACTTAAATTTTTTGCGCACAGCAGTAGGCAGACTTTCGTATATATTGCACAGTTTAAGGGTTAATTAATAATGTTCTAACTTTCAAAATATTATCTGTTGAAAAATAAACTCAAGTAAGCGAACATATTGTTTTGCATGTGTACATATTTATGGAAAAAGGTACTGAAGGCCATTTTAGAACAATACGAGATGAGACTATGACACCAGTGAAATGTATGTGCAGAAAAGCTGTAATTACAAATGGCCTGGCTCCCATCTAGGTATGCTATGAAGATTCTTAGTTCTATTAAGAGCGTGATAGCATAAAGGTGTTCATTTGAATTGGTTAAAAAATAAAAATAAAAAAGTTAGTTGGTTCAAAATCTACATATGCCTATGTGCTTTAATTTTCTTTTAAAACTTAGTGCAGTATAATGGTATGTGTACATACAGTTTAGGAGACCAACTTCAAGATTATTTTAACTGTAGTTTAGATCGTAGGAGTACTCATTAGAATAAGAATATTTCTGAATTTTATAAATTCTTGCGATATCAAGGTTGTACTGTAGTACAATATAAAGCCCAAAAATGTGAATTATGTGAAAACCATACATTTGAAAATCTGAACAGGACAGTACATCTGTATGCGAAATTCAAGAACTTATTTCAGAAAAGCCCAAGTATGATACATGAAACAACTAAAATCACATGACATTTTCAAAAAGTGTAATGAAAGTAGCACAAAATATATCTTTCCTTACCAAAAATCTAATTGCTAACAGCCAAACCTATGATGATAGGAAATAAATGAACATCACACAGCCCTTGTCTATATATTTTGTTTTCCTTCCTCTATATGGACTGTATTTGATAATTCATGCTTAGGCTATATATATGTCCAGAAACTGGAAAAAAAATCCAAAATTCAGCAACCTACAAGTCCCAAGACTGTCATTTTTTGTATTTTGCGCCATATCAAGAAAATCTAAGAGCACTTTTTACCACATTTTTATGCCTCAGTCCCCAATAAGAAAAACCTTCGTGCAAGGCATTATAAAATTGTACTTTTAAATTGGGAATGATCCAGATATGAGTTGAGGACTTGAATAGAGTTACAATCAAATGAATAAGGTTTAATTTGTCTGTTGCAAATATTCAGCCTCCTTCCAAATTGGCCAGAAAATTGGTTTTGAGCCTAACTAATGAAAATTTTTAAAATGCAATATTTTATTCATTATGACTACCTGGGAAAATGTTGCCTCATTTGAGCTGGCATTATCAAAGCTCTTTTAGCAATACAGATGAGCAAGTGGACCATCGCCCAGGATTACACACCATAAACAACTAGTGGCTTAGCAAATTAACACAATAGCAACAGAATTCTCACCAATAGCAGTGGCTGTCTCCTGGGCATCACCAGTAACCATTTTAATGTTTACACCAGATTGCTGGAGAATTTGTATTGATTCACGGACATTTGGTCGAGGAGGATCACAAATTCCAACAAGGCCCACATAAACCAGATCTTGCAATGAGGCCCCTTTTGCCATTCCCACGACTTGGAAAAAAGTAACCAAAAAGCTCATTAAAAATTTAATCGTCATAAAGCAAAGGTGCTGTTTTTGCTATTATGTTTTATGATTTGCGAGGATGGTGAGCAATATTTTGTAAAACACATTTAACATTTTATTTACTGTGTTTGTATATCTTATTGTTGCAAGTTATATTATTTTATTTTAAATTATTTCTGCTAAATAATCCACTTTACTAGGTTAATTAATTACTATTTTTAGATTACTTTAAATAAATAAATATCAAATTTAAATTTTTGCTCATATGAATTAATAATAGCAGAAGTACTTTTTCAATTTTCTGTTAAAAACAATAAATCTAATGATAAAGACAATTAACAAAAGGTGCTAACTAAATAAAAATAAAACTTAATTAACTGATTTGTTCCTTGGAATGACAGACACAACAAGACCATAAGTATAACAAAATAACAGCTTCCTTTATAAAAAATATAAATTAATAGTCAATTCAAAACTGGACCATAAATATTAACTTCACTCACCTCTTAATCCTCGACATCCTATCTCATATGCTTCGGCCAAATAATCTTTCTCCTTTTTTGCTGTCAATGGTTGATAAGTTCCCGTACGATCAGCATACTTGGTACAATGTTGCAATACTCGTTCTAATGCTCCCTTAACAAAATATATTTCCTCCTTGCTCTGCAAAACAAAAAACATCATTAAATGTGTTATTAATACTTCATATAGCACTTTACAAACTTCTTTAGGCACAAGTATCATTTGTTTGCATGCATTTCTGGCTAATCAGTTTCTTCGACTATTATAGCCATAAATCCTTCCACACCGGATATACACAGAAGAGGGCAGGGAAACCCTGTGCTTTCTCTTTACAAGGAGCATCAATGGGACCAATTGCTTACTGTGCTTTCTGAAGGATGGAGCACTGTCTTACTTGGTCTCCTAAAACCACACCAAATAAGGGACAGGGCAATCCCAGGTTGAAAAATCCAACCTCTGCCAGATTTGAACATGGGACTGCTGTGCGAAAGGCCAATCTTCTAGCCACTCATAAACCACAACCCCCACTTCAGTATTATTTGAAATTTGAATCAAACGACTAGAACTTGTCAAAATCATGTTATGTAAAAATGGAATATTGATAATTTTTGGCAAACAAAATTTGAATTTGACTACTTTACACTAATACTAAATTCCTCCTGCAACAAATAAATATTGATACAATTATCTTTGAAAGATATTAAAAAATACCATCATTAGCATCAACTTTAGTGGTCTACTATCCTTACAACGGAAATTACAGTGGAATCCCGATTTAAGGTTCTCTCATTTAAGGTGGTTTTTTTGTGGCCCCGATCAAAGTTTCATATAAATAATGTATTGTATCACCCGATTTAGTGTTTCTCGATTTTGTGAATTGCCCGCAATTAAGGGACAAAATTCTGGTCCCTTGTGGGGCATCACCTCACTTTCAGGTGTGTTTACACGGTGACTTGAGAATATTTCATTTGGTGGAGATGTAATATATTAATTCAATCTAACCATCAATGGCACAACACATTTGGCATTGTTACTACATTAAATAAACTCAAAAGAATTAATATTTAGTCATGCTGTTTTGTCAATCCACCTTAAATGTCCTAATCTGTTACGTACTTTACGAAAGTTGCAATGACGTCATCACGTGAATGGATTCTTTTATGTTTCAGTTCGCAGGCGCTCGCTCACTAATGTGACGTGTTAGCTAGTTGGGCCACTCGCGTTTACCACAGCCATATTTACCTTGTTAACCTGAAAGGAAGACAATCCCCCCAAAAAAGGGAAGTCTTATTCACAACAATGCTATTGTTACATCGAGGCAGCGATGTTATTAAAACTTTGGATGTATGTTCTTACTTGTCAGTCACTAGCATTTCCCTACACCGCACAAGACACGCAATCAAATCTGTGAGCCCACTTTGCATAAAGGGCCAAAATGCAACAAATGAGACTAAAAGGATGGAACTGTTAGCGTTGCCATTTTGTGCACGGTCAGCCAATAACAGGTGCTGAAACGTCTGCCAACGCTCACCACACTGCTTCACTGAGGGATAATTATTCGAAACTTGTAAATATCTTATACAGGTAGAACTCGTCTTTCATGGCTTTATCTTTTGCGTGTTTCGATCTTTCGCGGTTCCACATTTGTAACCAGTTTTGTCTTTCGCGGTCTTATGTTTTGCTCTTTCGCGGAAAAAATCACGGAAAATGCTGCACGAAATTTTCTATATATGGAATGAATCGCGTTTTACTCACCTTTTCTCTCATAGTCAGGTCTGAAAAATGTTGTTACGTTATTCTGATATGTAAAAATATTGACGTAATTTTAAAAAATAGAATCTATTTTTAAAAGTATATATATAAGACATGTGTACGTGTCTTATATATACTTTTAAATATTTTTAGGATGCAATCCTCCTACACTTTTGTCCCCCTTCGCATGTGACAAGTTGCAGAATATAAGCTGGCATCACCGTTCAGGAGCCTTCTGTCTTTATTGGGTCAGGGAAGTCCCGAGGGGAAAGAATGAACTCTTGACCCTTCCGATTGAGGATCATTGGGTTATTTGCTCAGGTTTGACATAGTTCAAAAAGCTTAAGCTTTGCGTTGTGCATATCATTTATTATTGGTGGAGTTTCGCAGTTTTTTTCAGGAATGTAACCCCAAGAAAGACGTGGTCTGCCATATTTGGGGAATTAGCTCCTGCAAGTTAGGCAACCTATGTTCATTTTTTTTCTCGATTATACCACGGAACTTAAATAAGACTATTTTCTGATACTTTTTTCGTCTTCTTTTAACTTGTTTAAGTCTTTTTTCTCAATTATACTACGGAACTTAAATAAGACTTTATTTTCTGATACTTTTTTTGTCTTCTTTTAACTTGTTTAAGTCTCACTCTCATTGAATTTAATTTTTCCATCTCTTTCTATACTGTTCTGCGGTCACCAATACAGAGGACAAATGATCCGTTTCTGCCGGTACGGGAACCAAACCCTGTATTTCCCATTGCCTTAAATACTTCTCTTTTGCCATTTCATCTTTTGTTGTGTTTTCAGGAATGTAACCCTGTGAAAGACGAGGTCTGCCTGTATAATCTTATATAATCCATTAAAAATTTATTTGAGATTACCTCTCCATATTTAGGAATGCATTTCACAGCCATCATTTTTTGTTCTGAGCTGAAAGGAAATTCTTGCAATCTTACATACTGATCAGATACGCCATACATCCCATGCTGAAAATGAAGGTAAGAAAAGAAAAATTAAATTTTGAACATAGCACTCACACAATAAATTTTCTCATAAGATTAGAAATACAAAATTTTTACATATCATTTCATAAATTTTATGGAAAACTTAGGAAATGATATGAATTATCTAAAACTGCCAATTCAGGAAACTTTTTATTGCATAATTATACACATTCTGATGCTTCAAGTTTTTGTGAAGTGAAGACAATGACACATTTTAATCTATGAAGTGTAAATGTTACAAACTGTGGCACTTTGTATTCATGAGACTCAAGAGGAAAAATGCCACATATTAACATGTTAAATTACTTTCCAATGTTTCTAACCAAAAGAAACTCGTAGATGTGATAATATAAAATTTCAAATATGACATCCTATGTGGTAAGGATGCTTTTTTCATTGTTTTTAAAATCAAATTATGTAGTAACTCAGGCTATGGTAAAAAAGAATTCATATAACACATTTTGCTTAGAAATGGAATTGAAATTACATTTTAAACTAAATTTTTACGACAAAGAATTTTCAATTATGGATCAATCAAAATTCTTAAACAGTTCTCGTGAAAATGTACTTTCATTAAATGGGGATCAAAATCATAAAGGGTAAATGCTTAGAACCACTTACTTTCATTGCTACGGCTAGCAGAGCACCTTCCGTTGGCTGACCAAGCAGTGTTTCACCTGTGATATGGGCATTGTTGCAAACAACACCTACTTCCAACAGCCTGTATATCGATTCCCTTGCACGTTCATGACTCTCACACTTATGAATGTGAATTTCCCCATGGTTATTGTAACCGGCACCGGTGACCTAAAAATTTGCTATATTTATAAAGATCTCCAAAATAATAATGATTTACGAGAATGATCTGCATTGATTTTCACTAAAGCATCCCTATAAAAATTTCTACACAAGTTTTACAGTGAAACACTGTAGCAAATAATTTGTTTATATTTTAATTATTTTGATAGAATTTAAACAACTATGTTCCATTGGGAAACTCAAATCTCATTGCAAATAGATTGTGCAATTTTCTATTGACAAAGTCTACCAAATGTAGCTTTAAATCTATATGCTACATCTACATGCATGATAATTAGTAAATCTTAGAAAATGGGTACTTTACCTCAGCTTTATAGGAATCAGAAGTTCCAATAATAGTCACTGTCATCTCATTTTTTGTGATAGTTCCTGTCTTGTCTGAACAAATAACATTGACACAACCTGGAAAAAATTAAACTATGTAATGTGAACTTGCCAAACAAAAACAACACTGGCTTACTTCTGCTGATTCACTAGTTTGCTAGTTTCAATGCAATGCAAAAAATGTTGGCTTACGTAAATTGATTAACTGAGATGCTGGTTTCAATATAATTACCAATTTAAAAATAAAAATTATTAATGTAACACAAACAAATGAAAGTTAAAAATTATAATTCCAGTTTAAAGTGAAAAGATTTAGTTTCGTCAGTAATAAAATACACCAAACATTCCACCTTGAATGTTTCTATAGCATCCTACACAATGAAAAATTCCATTGGAATATACAAAAGAGAACCCAGCAGCTCCTACATATCACTTTGATGGATCTGAATGAAGAGCATTAAAGATTATTGGGTACTGGTATCTTTAAAAGGAAACTCCTTAGCCGTACGGCTAAGGAGTTTCCTTTTAAACGTCCATCTCGCCGTAGTTTTTTAACCCCTTCTTAATTACTGGTATCTTAACTCAGCCACATAGTCCTACGTCTCCCCACTAGATGGCAGTACTTATGCACGCCAGTCTGACTTCTAAGAACTTTGTATTTTGGCCATTACGTGACACTGTGTGCATTACTGGAAATGTCTGTAATGTTTCTATGTATATACGTTCTCATTTCCGGCAGATTGGGAGTTCCCTGAGTGCATGTGACACTGCATTTTTCGCTAATCTTTTGTTATTTGCGAAGGAGAATTGGTTACCAAGGTGCAAAACATCTCGCCTGACTGTTACACTGCAAATGGAGCAAATTTAGCTTCCAAACTGGGACTGAGGGATAGGCTCCATTCCAGGCACCCTTTACAAATTCTTCGCAAAATGTAATTGCTATAAAAAAGCTTGCAAGCCAATTTAGCTTGCAAACCGGGACTGAGGGATAGGTTCCAAATAAGGCACCCATTATAACTTTAACACCAGGCATTATTGTGACGGCACTTTTGTCACACGTAAGGATTTCAAGGTGTGCTCCTTTTAATTTATATATTATGAATGTGCAGCAGAATGTATTACAGCCTTAAGTCTTCACACATACATTTAACTAACTAATCATTGAAATGGGACTAGTAAAAAAACATGCACTTCTGTTTTAATCAAATTACCGTATTTTCCCATCGATAACGCGCACCTTATAGATACCACGCACCTTGAAAATTTTCATGATCGTGAAAATGTATAGATAACGCGCACCTAATAGATACCGCGCACCCTATGCAATTTGTCATACTCACTGTGATATGTAGGTGGCGCACAATGAAACAGACAAATGAATAACGGAATACGAATAAAAAGACCAAAGATTGTTGTTTCCGGTTTCTGAACACGTGAAATATTCAAACTATCTTGAGACATCCTAAGATTCGTTCCCGTAAAAGTTACGTTTTTCGCTAATTTTTCCACTTTAGAAGTTACTATTTTTCGAGTTTATCACGGAGGCCGCCATCTTGAATGAGCGCCGATTCTCTTTGTAAAATTAAAATTTTTGTATGCTGTGTTTTCTTTAAGTTTTTAAATAAAATGTTAATGGTAAAGTAATTTAACATATAGTTAACAATTCCATGTAGCTGTTTTATTGACAATTTGATTGAACATGGTTTCAGGGTGGTTTGAAAATAGCTTCCAGTTGTGTTATTTGCGGTAATTGTACCTATTTTCTTGTTTTCATTGTATAATGCGCACCTTTGTTTTTCTTCATCAACTGAACTTTTTTGTATAGATAACGCGCGCGGTATCTATGGGAAAATACGGTAGCTTCAATTTGCTTATTTCCATGGCACTTCAAATAAAAACAAATGTCTCATACATGTTTGCAATCAGTAAGGGTGGCTTTGAGGAAATACCAAAGCTAATAAACATCAGTTTCAAAGTTTATACTACTTTATTCTACTCTGCAGAATTATATAAACATAAATAAATAGAAAATAAATTCTAAGATGTGAATGTAATCCATCAACTTCTATGTAAATGGGCAAGAAATTGTTTATGCATAAGATAAAAAACAAAAATGACCTGTATCAATGATAAACTGATAATCAAGTAAAAAACCAATGATATTCAGCTCATTTTTTTTACTGATTCTCAAACATCAGCTTATCTAAACAGCAAAAAATCCAATTAATTTTTAAAGGGGCAAACTGAGGAGACCAAACCACCTAATATCTAAGAATCCAGCAATATGTACACTTTTATTGTGAAGGATATATCAAGAGAAACAGGTTACATTAAAATAAACTCTATATTCCATACCTAGTGTTTCAACAGTTGGTAGTTTCTTGACTATTGCCTTTCTTTTTGCCATTCTCATCACTCCCAATGCTAACGTCACAGTCACAACAATAGGAAGGCCTTCGGGTATAGCAGCCACAGCAAGACTGTATAAGGTGCAAAAAAGATGAGTTTAGTAAATCAGTTAATGGAAAATGATGAAAACTGAGTTACATTAAACATAAATGCAGGTCACAATCCCATTTCGGAACATTTAAGCAAAATAGAAGCAGAGACATTCACAAATTGATCTATTAAATGTATAATATGAGGGTAAATCAAAAAGTAAAGGCAATTTATTTTTTATTAAATCAAGAAAAGGAAAATATGCAAAATTTTAATATTATTTTTCAACATAGTCCCCTTGCTACACCAAACACTTGTCACATTGGTCCACAAGCTTCTTCATGCCATCTGAAAATAACGTTTTTGGTTGTTCATGAAGCTTCTTTGATTTCGTCATCATCTGAAAATCGACGTCCCCATAACCCTTTTTTCAGAGGGCCAAAGAGGTGATAGAAGGGGCGAGGTCCAGACTGTAGGGTGGGTGAGGTAGAAGTTCAAATTGAAGTTTTTGAATCATTTCAACAGTTGCAGTGGCTGAATGAGGTCAAGCATTGTCATGATGCAGCAGAACACCTTGTGAAAGCAAACCGCTGTGTTTACTGTGAATAGCAGGTTTTAGTTTCTCTTCCAGCATTGCACAATATCTTGCACTATTGACAGTCTGTCCACTTTTCTGAATATGTTCAAGAATGGGCCTGTTCAAATCCTGAAACAACATCAACATGACTTTGCAGTAAGAAGGCACACTTTTGAATGTTTTTGTGTTGGGGATGAGGTGTTTCCACTCCATGCTTTGCTGCTTGATTTCGTCTCCCGTAACAATTCATTGTAGGAATGCCTCTCCTTCATCATGATACTGCTTCAAAAATTGTGTGCAAATCTCCAAGCTCTTCCATTTGTGCTCATCTGTGAGACATTTGGGGACCTACCTTGTACAATCTTTATGATATTGGAGGTTGTCGCGCATGATCGAATACGCAGACTCGTAGCTGATGTCTAACGTTCTGGCAATAGCAGAAACAGTACTCTATCTGTTATTTTGAATGAGAGCATTAACTTGATCAACATTGTTTGCCGTTGTTGAAGTTGACAGGTGGCCTGAACGATCTTCATCAACCACACTTGTTGTCACTTCTAAACCTTTCTACCCATTCGTACACCTTTCTCTGACTAATACACTTTACTCCATACTATGCTAACATTCTTCTGTGAATCTCAGAGGGTTTGACCCCTTCTGATCACAGCACGTTGTTCACTAAAGGTGCAATTGGAAAGCACACTAAGCGCAGGCAACTGGCGAAACATGTGTACACTTGTCTAACAATGTTGTAAGTATGATGACCTTGGGAGCGTATTCTGACATGCAGTATTAGTTTTACATGCAAATTGCCTTTACTTTTTGATTTATCCTCATACATATATATTCACACAGTGTATAAATCATGATTCCATAAATTAAACATCATTTGCGCCATAATATGCGAGGCATATTTGTTACTAACCAGAACTAACATTCATAAAGTATTACCCACAGTGTGTTTTTTACAGGCCATATATTCAGTTATACCTTATTCAAATATCAAATTCTTGATTTATGCATTCCTATAAAAACACTATTTCCATATGAATGGTAAATGGGTAATTGTACAGATAAAGATTACAGGGAAAAGCCAACAACTCTATTATTTCATTCTAAATAGGATAAATTAAAGAAGATTTTAAGAAAAACAAGCTGGTTGGAGCAAGGTTATAATGTTTCAGTCACCTAAGAACTAATCCAATGTTAAATTCAGAATTATAATACTCATTGCTCTACATCAATGGTTCCCAGACTTTCAGACTTGTGGACCGGTTAAATTCCAATGAAGTTTCAGGTACCAACATCCCAAGTGGTTACTAGTATGATTATCAGCTAATTTAATAAACAAAACAAAATCGCCGACAAACTATTCGAGGATGGTAATAATGAAGTCACAGGCTAAGATTCAGACAGCTAAAAGTAAATAAATAATTATTCCTATTTTTGTTTTGAAAAATGATATTTAAAGGAATGTTATCGAAATGCATTGAAATGTACGATTTACTGGTAAAAATGTCTGAAAATATAAATTATTTCCTTACCGAAAAAGTTTTGTGTTTGTTACCATGTATAATATACACCCTAACTCTGTCATTTTTTGTGAAAAAAATGCGTATTATAATCGGAAAATTACGGTAAATGAAATGAATAAATTATCGGATTTATAATTAAGCTAAGATACAAAAATTCTGTTGAATGTTATTACACTTCCATCATTAATAGTATGCATACAATTTTACATTAAGAGAATATGCAAATGAAATACAATAGAGCAGGGGTCCCCAAACTTTTTATTGAAAGGGCCACATTAGGCTTTATGCACGACAGCGCGGGCCGGAGGGGGAGTGGGGGGGGGGGCGGTGGTCGCCGGGAAGTTTCACCGTTACAAATTGTTTTGAGGGGGGGGGAGTGGTTATGGAGAAGTTTCACAGTTACAGATTACTTCGAGGGGGGTGGTTATCGAGAAGTTTCACAGCTACGAATGAATTATTTCGAGAGGGATGTAGGTTAGGTTGGATAAGGCTGGCGGGCCGGATTAAATCAGTCCGCGGGCCGTAGTTTGGAGACCCCTGCAATAGAGCATCAAATAGCCAATCTGATTAGGTACAGACAATGTTTGGATTGTCAGTTTGTTCAAATGATTGATAATAGAAATGAATAATAAATTAACTAGAATTATCTATTTATATTACAAATTTGATTATGTACAAACGCTGTCAATGTTCGTGTACACATCAGAATGTTGTTAAGACATTGGACGTTTCAGTTCACTGGCATTTAATCAACCCTTTATTCTAAAAAATAAAATACTTTACATCAAGAACCACTACATGATTTCTGCAAATACCATATTTACTCTGTAACCCATGCCCTTGTGTACCACGTTCACCCTATTTTTGGCAAAAAAAAATAAGCTGACATCTATGGTGGTGAAAAACTAGAAAAGATTAAAAAAGTGCAGGGATTCTCCGGTGCAGTCTCTCCCGGGTTAAAGGAGCATCAGTGGCTCACGATGAATTTGGTGAACACAGATACCAACTTATTCTGGCAAAGGTATAGGTGGAAACTGATAGTAAATTTTTAATGAGAGAACTGCTTATTTTAAGTAACAATAATTAACTTAAAACTCAATTAAAAGGTGCAGCTTTAACAATATATAAATATTACGTCATCTCAATCTTGAAGATGCACCAATGGCAGCATAAACCATGCATTTAAATCCTAAACGTTTGCTTGGTTGTATAGATATGCATATACTTCATAGAATACTTCGTCTTCTGTGAGTATAAACGTATATGCTGCAGTAAATTTACTATCGAAACTCGCAATTTTTAAAACTTGGTCAAAATTCTTTATGTATAACGTGCAGTCCCTTTTTTTTACAGACATTTTGGGAAAAAAGGTGTGTGGGGTACAAGAGTAAACACAGTAATAATTCTAGCTTAATCACTAAGTAGTTTTACCTACCATGCAAAAAATCTGACTTAGAATGTAGGTCATACAAACATGCAGCAAGCTAAATATATTCAAACAAAATCTTCTTTGCTTTAATACATTCATTATTCCTACCTTACACCTATTGTCATCATGTCCAATACTGGTCGACCTTGAAAACATCCCAGGACCATAATTAGACCAATTATGCAGAAAGAATAGAAGGATAGCTGCTTGCCAAGGATATCCATGCTCTTTTGCAGTGGAGTTTTTGGCGACTGAAAAGTTACAGCAAGTTATGCCAATTTTACATTTACTATCGTTGATAATCGCAACATCGCAACAGATTAAGAGTAAAATATGATGTATAAATAATGCTGATGCAAGAGTAAATATTTTTCTTCTAAAGAAAGCCAAATTAAGCAAGATCCATACGCATAAGTTTCATGGCAAGATTATCTAAAACCATGTATTTGTAAAAATTTCTTCATCTTCAAAGTACCTCCAAAATAATAAATCACTATACAGTGAAAGTCCATTCAACCAGCACCCATATGGACCTATGTCAGGCTGGTCAAGTGAAAGGTTACGTAACTATTGAGAGACAATGCAAATAAGTCCAAATTAATACACTAACTGCATAGCATAAATAGTGTTTATTTTATGGTTTCTCCTTACTAGAGCAATTGCTCATCAAAAATAATGGGTATGCATGAATAAAGCATTAAATAAAAATAAAATTTAAATAAAATATTTAATGAATCTACCCTTTATACTAAAAAGTAAAAAAAATATAAAATTCACATATGTAATTGAATTTTCCAGAAAGTAAAAATAGTTTTGAGCAAATCAAAGTTGTGCAGCAAAGAAATACAGGCAGTCCCAGTTTTTCATCGGCCGCTTTTCGTCATTTCACTCATACGTCAGGTGCAATATGACACCACTGATTCATTCTTCCGTCCTTGTGATCCGCTTATTCGTCACATTAATTTTTTTCGTCATTCCAATTTTTTTTGTTACGATTCAAATGAAAGTGCCTAAATGAAAATACTGTTTCATTCTTCTATCCCTGGGATCTGTTTACTATGTATACCCAAATTACTCAATTGTTTGTGATTTTGTCATTCCGATTTATCTATCGGACAAATTTGTGGTGACACCATCTTGCGTCTAGCGGCCAAATTATGAACTTTTTAGTGAAAATTTCGTGTTTTGCCTATCTCTGGAAGTTTATCCTGTCAGTTTTTAAAATCCTAACTTAAACTGCAATAGTATTTTAAATGGGTATCTCCGGGAATCTTTGACTCTAGTGTTCTTGGTCAGGTACTAAAATGCTCATTTAAAAAAATGGGGCATGCATCGAGCAGTGTGATAGCGGTGATGCAACGTACGTAGATCAAACTGAATAGTCCTACAAGTGGAGGGAAAAGATGTGATGACGATCTCATAAAAAATGTGTAATTTGCTTTTTATGTTTCATTATGATGCATTGCATCGATATGCATATTTTCAAATTATTAAAAGTTTTAAGTGGAAAATTACAATTATAATTTCATGGTATATTTTTAAATGGAAATATTTCACATCGTTACCTCAGGAACATTGAACTTTATCCCTCAATTTAATGTTGTGTCTATGGGAAAGAGTGATCCGCTTTTTGTCAATCCGCTTTTCGTCGCAGTTTTCAGGTACGTAACCTGACGTACAAGCGGGGACTGCCAGTACTGTATTTACTCAGTTGTAAGCTGACCTTTTTTTACCCTTTTCATCAGTTCAAAATTGCCTCTCAGCTTACAAACAAGTTCATTTAAAAATCACCCTGAAACTCAAGCTAAAAATCAGGATGGGAAAAAATCTACACGAAAAATATAACATAGCATCCATTTTAACTTTAAAAATCTTATGTGGCCAACACATGATTTTCTCCATATAGATCAAGGAATATGATTGCTCTTGACATCAGCGTCTTCAGGAATAATTATCAGCAATTACACTCGTGAATAATTTTAAAACATTTTCAATAGTCTTGAGTTTAAAGAAACAATAAGTAAAGAAAATTGTTAGCTGTTTCTATGGGTAACAAAATATCGACGCGCAATTAAAATTACCCTTGGCAGCCAGGACCGGCCCTAGCAATTGCGGGGCCCAATTAGAAAACTTTTGGAGGGGCTCCTACATCTAAAAGGCATAGCTGATATTTGTCTATCAGGGAGTTCGATACCAGACGCTAAAAAACTGTCTATTAATTAGTTTGCCAGTTTGCAGTTTCCATGTCCGCAAGCTGTTCCCCTCCCCAAAAAATACAGAGCAAGGTGCGGGGCCCGATTGGGTCCAATAGGTACAATTGGCCTAAGACCGGCCCTGTTGGCAGCCTAAGCAACGCTATCAACAATTAGAAAATTTTAACACAACTGAAACAATTGTATCACTTACCGATAATGTGTTATTATAAAAAATAACCACCCAATTGACACACAAGTCCCACATAGTAAACTTGATGCGACCAAAAGTCTTTACATACAAAGACATGCACATACTTTGATGAATAACGACTATGACATCATAAACAGAGTTCTTTTCAAATTGATCCCTCCCCTTCCCTCACCATCCCTAGGTAACCCACGTCTCTACCCTCTCCTCTTCCCCAGGTATGAATACAACTACAAAACTTCCTCATTTGAGAGCATGCCATTGGACTCTTCTTTCAACCAGTTCCTTAGCTCTCTAGTCCCACCCCTGAAGATGGCTACATTGTAGCCGAAATACGTATCGGTCGAAAATTCTTACTGGCTCTAGAGCTTTTTTCTGTTTTTCTCATATGAATATTATTGAAAATAATGTTAGTTGATTAACATTTACTTACTATTAACTTTATATTTGCTATTATTACTTTCTCCATATGACTGTAAAGAAAGTATTGTTTTCATGAAAAATTCAAATTTCAATGAAAATACACATTTTACTGATATCATTACCCAGAATGACATGTCAGTTTTTACTAACGTAGTCATCTCTTGCTGGCCTTATTAAGATTTAAAGATGGCATTTAATACTACAAAATTATATTTACTAACAAATGCTTTATTGTAATAATTCTATCAAAAACTTGAATATGCTGACACCTAATATTGGAAACTTCATGGAATCACAAATTCTAGGCATGGGGGTTTGCCGGACAAGCAGACGCAAGTTGAATGGGCTTTTAGTGTATTAAGTATTCAATGTAATGCTGGAGAAAATTGCTTAAATGTTACATTTGGCAATACATTTCCAGTTGTTGCAGCATTTTGCTCCAAAATTATAATTTTGTTACTACCCTGCAAATTAAGTAAAAATAACAATGAATATCCTACTACTTTCTTGAGTTTCATAAATACTTTCACCCAAAACACATCAAGGACTAAACATACCAAGAAAATTCAACCCATAATGTTTTAATAAGGAAACAGTATGTGTAAAAATAATTTTTTGTAAGGTAAATGAATTTTTATAATTCATAAAAAAAATCCTTAGGACTAATTGCTGCAACTTTAGTCAACCCTACAGTCAAATGCTCATGTATGCCAATGATGGGCACATTTTATCAATTACTTCAACATTTATCCATTTAAAAATAAACCAATCATTTTAAATATAATCTAAAACTGATTTTCAATTAAGAAGAAATTTTACCTTAATTCTATATAGGATGGTATTATATTAATTATTAATGGTGAACCAATGCAATTGGTGCATTTAATAAATACATTAGTCCTAATTTATGTCCCCAGCAATAAATTTGTATCTACAATTGAGTTTATTACTAATAATACTAATATACTGGAAAAATACAATGTACTTCTTTTATACAACACAGTGCATAAAATTTAATCTTACTACATTCACCAGTGATTTTCTTTAACTGATTTGTGTACTAAAACACTACCAAAAATATCCCAAATAACAGACATGCATGTGTTTCCAGTAGTAGCCATATCATGTCCCAATACTCACCTCTTCTGCCTGCATCATTTTGAAAACCTCTCCAAACTCTGACTTCTCCCCTGTGTTTACTACTATCCCCTATAAAATAGAATAAATAACATTACTGTTTTGAGCTTATAAACACTTTTAAGAAATTTATAAATCAATAGGGCAATAGTTTAAATTTAATAAATTTATATTAGGTAACTTCAAGTTAAAATTTTTAGATCAAAAAGTGGTAATTTATTTTTTATTTTTTTAATGCCCAGAAAATACTGACTCAAATGAAAAAAATTTAAAACACAATCAGTTCAAATCACAGCAACTAATAATGATCATATTATGTCAACTATACGTCCAATATAAAATAAATAAATTTTTTAAATCAACAAACATCTTCTCACATTACATAATTTCTTCATAACATTTTATATATTGGGCTCTAGAATTTGATTGTTGATTGTTACATTCTTCAATAAATGACTCATAATTGGAAGAAAAAAACAAATATACATTAATACATTTTGCTGAATAAGATACAATACACCTAAGATAAAAAACAATAAAAACACTTAACCTTTATCGTCTGTGCGGTTCCTAAAGGGACCACTCAATGTTTTCACGAGTGGCCTTGCAGTCCCTAAAGGAACCACTAAGACACACTTTGTTTCCGAGCAGCTTAGTTTCCCTTCCAATGCAATAACAAGGAAGATATTTACGTGGGGCACTCTCAAGGGCTTGCCTTTGATAGTTACAGCGATGGAACTCACTTTCAATATGGTATACGTCTGTCAACACATTCGAAATTAGCCTCACATTGCCCCTTCTTCCCTGCCATCTCTTACTGTGTCATCTTCAAAGTAAACAGTCTTGAGGATCTCAGGCGTCTTGAAACTTCGTCTGTGGTCAGCATATTTCTTTTTTTCATCAACAAAAATGGTAATGAAACCCCAGAGAGTGGGTTCTGAGTTCAGTTTGGAAGTGAAAGCGATTTCGAAAGCATCCTATACTATATCAAAACCGATCTTTTTAGTTTTGCATTGTGTCGTTGAAGATTGTTTTACCATTATATAAAATGGCTAAGAAGCTCTCAGAAAGAGAAACAGAAGTCTTTTTGGAAAGTGATTCAGAGGCGGAAATAAATTCGTTGGAATCAGGTGAGAGCGATGCCGAAGAGGGAGGATCCTCTGCTCGTGCTCCCGTCAGTGGATGAACCAGCTGTCACCGCCACCGCCGCCAAACCGACAACAGGGCTTTGCCTTACTCAGGGGAGCGTAGTGGCTTCAGGAATGAAGAGGCCCTTCATATAGAGAGAGATGCTTCACCTGGAGCGACATTTCTGCTGTTCTTTGCTGAAATTATTCATTTTCTTGTGGAGGAGACTAACAGGTATTACAACCAGTACTTGACTTCATTAGACGATGACAAAAGACCTACTCCCCAACCTAACATGACTAGAGATGAAATGTTTTCTTTTTTGGCACTCATCATACAAATGGGACATGACTTACGTGACACATTGAAAGATTACTGGTCTACGCTTGAGCAATTTGATACACCATTTTTCCGGAACATAATGAGATGTGACAGATTCTTCCACATACTCAGATTTCTTCATTTCAGTGATAATGATGATCGGTCTGACAAAAATGACAATAACTAAGACAGACTTTGGAAACTGAGATATCTATTTGAGAAACTTAATGATTCCTATGCAAAATTTTACAAATCCACTGAAAATTTCGCAGTCGATGAAGTAATTGTTTTATTTAAGGGGAAAGTTATTTTCAAGCAGCATATTCCGAAAAACATAAATGCTTTGGAATAAAAATTTGTTCTAGGGACCTCAGAATGTATTTCTGTTGAAATCTCGAAGTCGATTTTTTTCATGAAAACAATACTTTCTCTATACTACGTATATGGAGAAAGTAAAAAGGTAAATACAAACTTCCCTTACAACCTAGAACAAGTCAGACTAGGACAAAGCTCATAATCAAAAGGGAATCTGACTAGCATACTAAGACAAAACTCAAGGGAATATGTCAGGGAAAAACCCGGGAAGGATATTATACGCAGAGACCAGGTTTGCCAACTCAAATTTATCAATGATCCTGAGATTTCCTAATCTGACAATTGCGACTATAATTAACATTTGTTGTTCATTTGATAAGCTCCATATTTCCAAGAATCCTACATTTCTAATAGTGATATCAGCTATACTATCAGATAATCTGAATTTTATTTGAGATGGCTTTAAAATGGGACAAATGGATTTTTGACCAAAACAACAGGACGGCTGGGAAATGGCTAAGAATGGGACTGTCCCAGAAAAAAATCGGGCGTCTGGTCATCCTACTATCAAATAAGTAAAAAGGAATCACCTGTTTGGGTTGCTACATGTATTTCATGTACGAGAAATGGGGAAAAAAACATGATGCAATAGCGTGCATGAACCTTCCACTTGTACATTAAGGCTAGAGGTTTCGAATTAAATGAACTGTTTGTGAGTCATTGCACCAGATCATAACTTCGAATTTCATTGTAGACGTATTTCGAATAATTCATACCAATAAGTATGCAAAATCCTATGGTACTGATCTTAGCTTCAAATTACACCATACTTTGAATTATCCAGGCTCAAATAAAATACTGCATAGAAAAAACTTAATTTTTTATATTCAGGTAAATAAGTTAATAAATAGGCTATCCCACTCTAAAAGATATTTCAAATATTAAAACACTGCAAACTAGAGCAGTGGTTCTCAACTGGGATGACATGACACACCAAGGTGCCACGAGGGTTACTGAGGGGTGAAACGAATATTTGATAAATTCACAGTGTATCATATTCTGGCTTATAAACATAAATAAAACCAGGAGAATAAACACACGTGCTTATTTAACTGACAGAATTTTATCTTTATGTGGTAGGAAAATCCCAATTTATCTTTAAAGGTGACTTGAAGGTACCGTAAATGGGGTGATGCATAACTGAATGAACTGAACATTGGGTGATGCAGGCAAAATAAGGTTGAGAACCGATGAACTAGTGGGTACCTCACTTGAGAAATGAAGCTATTAAAATAACCATCTGACATCTCAAATACCTTCCCATTCCCACAGCGAACAAGTGTTCCCATGAATCCTATGTTGTCTTTTGATGTATGGCCATTACTCTTAAGAACTGGAGCAGTAATTTTGGAGGCTGGTTCAGTTTCGCCAGTAAAGCTGCTTTCATCAATTGCAAGATCTATAGCCTGGAAATGAAAAAAATGATCTATGTTAACAGTATGACAACACAATAATAAGCAATAAAAATTATACAGTGAGAACCATAACACGAATTGAACCTCAAAATTGATAGATTAACAAGATCTCTTTGCTGAAGTACTTTCTGCATGTTTTTCAGCCATATTTAAGGGTTGTGTGCAATTTAATGAATTAAAACATTGACTGTAATTACGTCAGAATGCACTCAACACTAAAAAAATGGGCAGGCCTTTGAACTGCCTTGACGGAAAAAGCAATGCCAACGGGGAGAAAAAACTCTCTGATTCAATACATGTCCTGATCTGTTTGGTGTTACAAATTAGACAACTTTGTAGGCATCATCAGAGAAGAGATACATTGTATTTCTTCTATGATGGTGTCTCATATAGAGAGGGAGGTGCACACATTTGGGAGTGTCTGCTGACTCAAATATCATTTCCCTCTCTCCTTCACATTTGCCTGCTCCTATACTCGAATCACATTGTTTTTAGATACAAAAAGATACATCCAGTAACAATGTTAAGGATGAAAACATACTTCAGTTGTGAATATCAAGACATCACGCAAAACTATTTTTTACTGAGGTAAATTTGATAAATATTTACATGAAATTGTCATATAAAACAGCACAAAATGACGTTAAATCAAAATAACAGAAAGTAAGCAGAAAATAGTGGTAGAAATAAAATAACCTTCATGTTAAATGAGCCGATATTGTGAGAGGATAAAGAGAGACTAAAATGGTATATATGACGTAGCCACCAGCTCTCTTTCATCCAATAAGTGGCAAAAACGTTCTAAAACAATTTTCAACAAAAAAATACACCAGTCAGGCTGTAAAATAGGATAATTTATTTCTTATAATTCTGTCGCGACATTTTTCATGTAATTTTTTATTATAGAGAATCCGTTTAGTATCATTTGAGGATAAATTTTGCTACATTAAGGAAATTGCATAGGTACTTACTGTCACTGCAGCTAGTTACCGCATTGGCAAAGCAGCACAATGTAGTGCCACAGTGACGGTAGGAATTTTCAGCAACGACACAATTTTAAATTTGGAATTTAATGGCATGAAAATACAATTCTTTTCACCAAACCTGGTTTCTGGCTCAGGCTTTGTATCTAGATTTTAAGTAATTTTAAAGTGCAGATAATAAATATGCCAAACTCATTCCTGTATTACGCAAATGAAGGAAATTAAATAAGATAAAATAATTTTTTATTTGTGTTATCGGAGTGGTTGGAAATAATGATCCCCCTAGAACAATGCAGGTCTCCTCTAATGATCAGCGAAGTGTGGTCAAAATCAACTCGTCAGTTCTGTTGAAACTCGCAAATTACCTATGTTGTGGCAACATCCAGACAGGCACTTGATTTTTTAATGCGATGGATACAGCTTGCTTAGTTTACATAAGAACAATTAACATACACAAAGCATTTATTAGCAGGTTTAAACATTCAGCCAGTTCTTTACAGACCATCATGACCAAATTTACCAGTCATTCTTGCATTCGAGGATGATGATTTTGAGTGACCTATATCAATGCCATCTTAATCATTCTGTTTATGAGTTTTGCTATCAGATCTGAACTTTGCAATTAATGAAGAATTCTACTT
The DNA here is from genome assembly GCA_036926305.1 of Uropetala carovei. NCBI lineage: Eukaryota > Metazoa > Arthropoda > Insecta > Odonata > Petaluridae > Uropetala > Uropetala carovei. The sequence goes on along the minus strand of JAXCHB010000103.1, from coordinate 2,410,906 downwards.
GTTATTTCAAAATGCAGAAAATTAGCAGTGAATGACAAAAACTAAGGCTGTAACAAGTATTTAAAAAAGGCTTAACTCCAAAAATGCCATGACTATACAAATGCAAAACCGTGAAAATTTAATTTTAACTAGGTAGTTTAGTTTTAACTTTTTCAAAACTTACTTTCATTTAAAAATATTATATATTTGTGAAACTTCCAAGGAAGTGTAACAATAACATTTATAAACATAGGAATAATTAAACAATGTTATCCTTATCAATAATAATTTACTTCAATATCCAATATATTTATGCCAAATCATATTTTAAAACAATTTGTTGTGAAATAGAGCAAAATAGATAATAGTTTCTTCACAATGATCTATAAAAATGCATATCTTACCTCAAATAGCCTTAGATCTGCAGGCACCCTATCACCAACATTGAGGTGGACAATATCTCCAGGAACCAAATTACGAGCTAGGAATGTCTCTAAGTTTCCATCTCGAAGGCTGCAAAGATTTTCCATGCTTTTACATTTAATGTCATTAATTATAATACCATGCCTACCACTACTTCATATAATCATTCTCTTGTAATAACCATTAACATAGTTAAGCTTTTAGCATGCCTAGCAAAATCCTTACTTATTCCAACTCATGCTTTTCAATCCATCTCTTTCAATTTTTCGAGCTTACTATTTAAGAAATCTAATTTTAAATTAGCAACAAAATCAACTAAATTGCCCTATTTCAGTCATTGTAAAGGCTAATAGACATATTACAAATAATTAAATAATTATTTTTTAAATTTTAGCTGGAATCTAATTCTCTATTAACAGTTATTACATGCACAATGTATATAAATCACTTTTATGGCATATATGTAACTAGCATATTTGAGCTTTGCAACAAAGTTTTCAGAACTCACCAATGGCAAGTTGGCGGTACTAGTTTTGTCAGCTCCTCCAGTGATTTTTCAGAGCGATATTCTTGAACAAATGCAACAGTAACAACGATTATGATGGCCTAAGATAAAAAAACCAGTAGGTAAAATTAGAAAATTTTTACATAAACATATACATTTTCCAAACAGCCATAAAAGCCAAAGTAAAGAGGCATTTCACTATTTTCAAATGATCAAGAATTTTTATTATAAACTATTGATCCACGTAAATTCACAATCGAACTATTTTGAGGCTGAACTGAAAAAATGAAAATGCCATTCCCACTGACAAAATTAATACATTTTCTTAGCAGTAAAATTGCAATATATTAAATAATACTTCAAAACACAGTGCATACAAGCTATCTGGATTTGGATAACCTTTGCATTACTTAATAATTGAAAAACTAAAGAAAAAAATTGCAAAAACAAGGACATATGGTAACCCTAATCTTGGTAAATATTCTGTAGAAATTTTTGTCTTTTCATAGATTGTTCTGTATTAGTAGAGCATTACTTTAGTGGAACACCTTGACCTACTTAGGTGCTAGCAGAAATAGCTTCTGAGTAAGAGTCAGTCATAGATTAGAGACACACCTGCCCAAGTAATTTCAACTTTGTTTGATCTACGAAACTTTACTGTTGAGTTGGTTTCATAATTCTTAAGAAACAATGATATTACGATATATTTTATCATGAGACTTGAAAAACATAAAAAGCACTAAAAATATTTTCTACAATAAAACAATGAAATACAGTAATGGCACATTAAATTCAACTAGCAGCTAAACTATGATCTTCCAACTTCTAAAAAGACACAGAACTTTTGCAGGAAATCTGGGCAAAAGAGTTTTACATTTAACATTAATTTTCAGCATTTCAAATAACACTATAAACAACATCAAATAGTTTTGCATACCAAAGTTCTAGAATGGATTACAAATCACAATAAAAAGGCAATGAATACGTAACTGAACACCAAAGTCCACAGTCACCTGATCTATTCGTTAGAATGCCAGTAATGTCATTAATGAGATAGGGTAATAACATGAACTGTCATATTACAACTAATTTATGTTTCACCTAATATACTCACCACTGTTATGCTGACAGCATCATCAAATTGTTTCATACAGATGCTTACAAATGCTGAGGCCAACAGCAACATTATTAAAGGATTTCTGAACTGTAAAGATTCAGTACAATAAACAGCATGTTAAAAGATTCCCTTATAAATTTCTGCTGAAATACTTCTAAATAAACTTTCAGTAACATTTTAAGCACAAAATATTCCTAAAATAACCAATCTCAAAGTGAGACTCAATAAGAAAACATACTGATGAGAAAGAACTCATTATGACCAAAGTACAATGAAATCTGGTCAACTTTTTCTAGGACAGAGTACAAGGTTAGTGATAATTATGTTCAAAACCTGCTATAACACAGATACTAGTGTAAATAATGACGTTAATGGTTGTCAGAGTATAATGTAAAAAAATAAAGGAAGGTATGACTGAACTTCATTTTTGGATTAAGACTTGGCCAGGGCTTAATGGAATGCACCATAAGAGCATTCTGTGGTATTTCTAAAGGAAAGCAATTATCAGAACTTGTCTTAATTCTCAAGTCATGCTGTAGATTGACATTGAACCACCCATGCCAATGCACTAAAAATTGATCATTTCAAAACAAACCATTGTTCTGTGCTCAATATTTGTAAAATATTCTATGATAAAGCAAACAAGAATTTTCCATTCTGCTGAATTCAATCCATAATTTTATCCAAAGAGATTTTCATCATTTTGTACACAAATTGAATTTGCATCTTGTTTCACTGATGCATGGCATGAAAGCTAAATGGCTTGGTTATATTTTTGGTGTAAGAGACTGGGACAAAATTTTTGAAATTGTCTTTAAGTGCCAAGTTTTGTTGAGTTTTTAAATTCGGCCTCAAGCCATATTAAAAATTCTGTATTTACATTGTTATATTTAAAGTTGAGGGAACTATAAATACGGTGTCCAGACGTCCCTCTTTAGGCGGGACAGTCCCGCTTTTTGACAATCTGTCCCACTGCCCACCTGCTTTCTAGTAGTCACGAAAGTACAATAGGACCTAGCTGAACTTCACCATCAATAATCGTCGTTTTGCTCAACCGGTACCATGAGCAGACATTCTGTCGCCTCTAAGGCAACATACTATCAAGCATGACTTTAACTTTGTAGCTCACCATGCTGCCTCACTGATCGAGATGGCATGTTATGGCTGTTCCCATGGCATATTTGGAAGAATGTGTTGCAATGTAAACCAGAATGTCTCGTATGGTCTTATTAAAGTATTAGTTGTTTTTTAATAAACTATTTTGTATAATATATACATGTATATATATACAGGGTGATTCACGAAGATATGGAATAATTTCAGGGGCTGATTTCTGAGGTCATTATGAACAAAAAAGTTCATATGAATATGTGTCCGATTCCGAATAATTAAAGAGTTATGGCTGTTTGAAAATTAGAAAAAGGCAAGGCATTATCCGGAACTCGGGAGACAATTGCCGACCAGTACGCTATGCGTTCTCCGCTACATTGTTTATTTGCTTGTTTATTTACTTATTTACAATCTGTATTGTCAAATACGAATTTGAGGAGTTATGGCTGCTCGTAGATTTTAAGAATCGCACCACTGTGAATATCACTCATAACTCATGCGCCTGCGCAACCATGACCATGACCGAACATAGCCTGTCGAAACATGCGCACGCAAAAATCGACATTAGCATTGTTAGTTGTTACTGTGTTAGTGTTACTTTCAAGATGCCTTTTACATTTACAAGTGCTGAATATGCCGATATGGTGTATGTTTTTGGATTTTGTGATGGAAATGCTGTTGCTGCTGTCGCTGAATACCAGCGACGTTTTCCAAACCGCAGAGTTCCAAATCGAAAAGTTATCAGCAGAGTGTTCCAAACTTTGCGAGATACCGGCTCACTTCCCAGCGTTAACACTCCATATGAGTATGTGGTTCGACAAGACGTGGATGAGCAAGAGAACATCCTTCAGGCGGTACAGCGTAGCCCTCGTACTTGTATGCTAAGGATATCCACACGTCTCGGTGTTTCGCAATCAAGAGTATGGAGAACATTGAATGAAGAAAGAATGTACCCGTACCACTTGCAACTTGTCCAACACCTCGAAGCTGGAAATCCTGCCCGACGACTGGAATTTTGTAATTGGCTTAATGAGAATCGGCGTCTGCATCGGTACATCTTATTCACTGATGAAGCTCAATTCACCCGCAACAGTGTTAACAACACACACACTTCCCAGCGTTAACACTCCATATGAGTATGTGGTTCGACAAGACGTGGATGAGCAAGAGAACATCCTTCAGGCGGTACAGCGTAGCCCTCGTACTTGTATGCTAAGGATATCCACACGTCTCGGTGTTTCGCAATCAAGAGTATGGAGAACATTGAATGAAGAAAGAATGTACCCGTACCACTTGCAACTTGTCCAACACCTCGAAGCTGGAAATCCTGCCCGACGACTGGAATTTTGTAATTGGCTTAATGAGAATCGGCGTCTGCATCGGTACATCTTATTCACTGATGAAGCTCAATTCACCCGCAACAGTGTTAACAACACACACAATTGCCATGTTTGGTCAGAAATTAATCCCCGTGCCACTGTGGACAGTAACTTTCAACACCGATTCAGTGTTAATGTGTGGTGTGGAATGTTGTGTGATCAGGTAATTGGTCCATTCATTTTTGAGGGTCGTCTTACTGGACAGATTTATTTACAATTTCTGCAAAACGAATTGCCGCAACTGTTAGAAGATGTGCCCCTGGCTACAAGACTTCGAATGTACTTCCAACACGACGGAGCACCACTTCATTGTTTCCGTGCAGTGGTTATTTACCTCAATGAGCAGTTCCCTAGGTGATGGATCGGACGCAATGGTCCACAAAATTGGCCAACTAGGTCCCCAGACCTAAACCCTTTGGATTTCTGTATGTGGGGGTGGATGAAAGATCTTGTGTACCATACTAAAGTGCAAACACGGGATGCATTAATTCATCGCGTATTGAATGCTGTGGCTCGCATAAAAGACAGTCATGATGAACTTCGGCGTGCAACGAGCGCGATTCACACACGAGCGGCGAAATGCATTGAAGACGAAGGTGGTGTTTTTGAAAACCTTCTTTAATAATATGCACGTTCGTATTTGACAATACAGACTGTAAATAAGTAAATAAACAAGCAAATAAACACTAGCAGAAAACGCATCGTGTATTGGTCGGCAATTGTCTCTCGAGTTCTGGATATTGCCTTGCCTTTTTCTAATTTTCAAACAGCTATAACTCTTTAATTATTCAGAATCGGACACATGTTCATATGAACTTTTTTGTTCATAATGACCTCAGAAATCAGCCCCTGAAGTTATTCCATATCTTCGTGAATCACCCTATATATGTGTATAATATTATACATGCTTTATATGTTTTAGCCCTTTTTTTGCCTTTGTACCCATTTTTTGAAGTATATATTCAGATTTTGTGTGCCATTATCCCTTCTCTCGTCGTTACCCTTAGATAACTCAATTTGTTTTGGAGGGAGGGAGGATGTCCTGCTTCGAAATTTTAAAAATCTGGTCACCTTAACTATAAACCACATGATTCATAAAATTGGGACTCCTTATACGTTTTATTCAAAAGGGTTCGGCTGAATTACAGAGTCCATATAGTTCTCACAGATGTCCTATTTTTGGTAAGATATTACTTCTGCCTACTACTGAAAATGTCCCACTTTTGGTGCAAAACAAATTCTCATTAACTAAACTGCTAACTAAATTGTTGAACACAATAATGTTTAAATAAAGGCATACAATCACTATTTTTCTATTTTAATCAGTATAAATGAAGTATGTTTGAAAAATATCCTATTCATGGTTGAAAGTGTCTGGTAACCTATATATTTAAAATAATCCGTTTTTGTTTCTGAATAGAATATGAAAGCTTATTTCTGTAAAAACACAAAATATAACTAAAAATAAGAGCAAGTACGGTATCAAATTATACCAAGTAGAATCTAATATTTCAATATAACATCAGCAATTTAAATTAACGTGAAAAATATAATGTTTAATTTATATTAGCAAAGATTTTCAATATCTGAATCGAAAAATAAATTAGTAATAAAGAAGTTTCCAATGTACTTATAATGGTAACCATTATGCACAACTATGTATTTACGTACACGAAATTTCATTTGAACACTTACCTGCTCTATGTATTTCTTCCACGTAGGGTCCTCTTCCTTAACGGTAAGTTCATTAAATCCTGCTAGTTGACGACGGAATTCTGCTTCTCTCCATCTGAGTCCATTTCGTAAATCAGCTCGGAGGCGGTCACTTACTTCTTCAACACTCAAGGTGCTGGCATCGCCGGTTTTTAGCCACATTTCTTCGACATTTATATTGGTTGTCTCCTATGTAAATATAAAAATGTGTGATGGTTACCCAAGTAAACGTAAGCACTTCAAAGAAAATGATTCGTACGTACCGAATTGTTTCATTAAGAGTAGCTATATTCTTAAAGTAAAGTGTAAAACTATTACAAACGTTAAAACATGATTTATTTCGAGTATATTAAAGAGTATATAAAGCAATTAAGGTATGCATCATGTGACAAGACATATTGATCGATCGAATACATTGTGCATCAATAAAGAAATTACAGCAGTACACACAAAACTAAAACTTCCATAACTCTCGTCATGAAAACAATTATGTAATTTTCAATAGTACCCATTTATGGCGTAGACGAGTGGTTGTCAATCAATATCAAAACTAAGCTCACCTCTTTTTTTTCGTGGCTTAGGAAATTTTCCCCGTCATACTCCTTTCCATGGTGAATAGGTGGAATTTTTGCATACTTAGTATTGTTAGGATGTTTCATGGTAAGTGGACTTAAGTTGCCGCAGTAACGTGCCGACCCTAATTACATTACTATGAAACACTGAGAGCGGCCTCGACTAGAACGTTCTCAAAGATCTTCATCGACTGAACTCCTGAACATGCGCACTCGAAAACGTGGATGAAATAAACGAAAGCCGCGCTACTCGTTTGCTCTTTGTTCATTATAGTCTGTTTAATAGATGAACTAATTATTTCCCTTACAATCGATAAATATGATAGTACACATTGTGGAGATACTACGTGTTTCGTCAATTCTAACTTAATTCATAATGAAAGTAGGATATATACCGTCACTCAGAGATAATATGAAATGCGAAACCCGTTTTCGTTAATGCGCTTCTCGCCTATAATTTTATTCATCATCGATCCTTTTCTAAGCTTTTATACTTACGTAAAACAAAATCTAAAATTTACTTACGACTCCAAGAATCTTTCATCCGTTATTCATGTGTTTTCTTGTGCTAATGCGCGAAGTGGTTGAGTAACGTCTATTACGGCAAAGTGGTAGAGGCATTTACACCACAATCAACCGCTTTGCTCCGGTAATTCTAATTTCGATCAGAAAGGTTTTTAATAAAATTATTGTAAAAATAAAAAATACAGCTTTCGTTGTCTCTACTGACAGCTTAAAGTGATCAAAATTCTTTTTTAAATAATTTGATAATGCAAACAACCATTCGTTGTAAAACAGGTCATTAGTTTTGAAAATACAGACTCATTCTGGATTAAATATTGGTATCAAGTAACAAAGTGAAGGCATGAGTTTTCTTTTACAACAGTCAGCTGAATGATTTCTCATTTCAGCTATAACAAGACAGGAATAAGCGATGCATCATTAAGACATTTTTGCGCAAATGTAGTCGATTTTAGTGCATATTAGTTTTCATTTCACCCTTTAGAAAAGCACATGAAACATAAAATATATGCTTTGTACTGTTTTCGGCTCACATTTTTCTCATGGTAGGAAACATCACTCTTACGTCACACTACTCGATAATCGTTGAAAATTGGTTACCATAAAACAAAGTCGTCTGGACTTGTTCATTCAAGGCTGTTTATGATAAGTAAATATCCAGCCAATCGTAGGCTAGAAAATACCTGCTTCATACTATATACTTCGGTATAGAGCGTAATTGGTATCTTTCGTAGAACTGTCTTGTAACATTAAATTTGCAGAGGTATGAGCTATTTTCGTTGACATGCATTGATTTTTTAGATTGATTTTCGATAAAGCTGAAAAATCTCCACCTCGACTTTCCACACACACACATATATACAATATCATTTTATGAAAACATTATAAATACTTAAAAGTAAAATTGTCCAATACAATTAGATTATTATTATTATAATCCTATGCAAACACGAACTACTTTTCTCGGCTTAGAGATCGATATCGGCCGGACTGTCGCTAATAAAAACAACTCAGACCGTCACAGCAAACAGTATATGTGGGTCAGTTCTGAAGACGATAAAAATTTTCGATTCCGCAGTCAGCGTCACATACTAGAACGAAACATGGCCTTCGTTAATATACAAGGCTCACTCAAATATCGTGTTCGTGGGGCCACTTAAACGACAGAAGATGGACCGCAGGATAAAACGGTACCTATAAAAAACCAAATTTTTGTACATAGGAACTGTAAAACGCCAGAGAAATAATTAATGATCTAGAAACTTTTTCTGATGTTTGGTAGAATAACAGAAATAATACGTGTGAAACTCGTTTGAATCTAAATGGCATTCACATCCGTAAACGTTACAAGGCAAAAGATATTGTTCATTCTTTTTCGATGATAATTTCATTAGGCATTTTTCTTATGAGCCTGTTGGTCGTACATTAACATAAATTTGCTTGTTTTTAGATATGCTGTCAAAGTTATGCTTTAAGCTTGTAGTTCAGAGCTTAACTATGAAAAGTGGGACAATCTCTCGAAGTCAGGTTGTGTAGCGGGAGGAAGTGCAAGTTTGGTAGGAAAAAATGACCCCCTACCCCCGTTCGTTTTTATCACGAATTCATGGTAGGGTCTTGCTGGCAAAATTACGATAGCATTTCTCTCTTTCAGCACTCGTAAGACTTTCAGTTTCCAAGTTAACGGAAACTTTTTTAATACTTTTCTATTAAGTATATGGTTTCCCATAATTTCAAACTGGAGCGGCGAGTGCGTTCCTCTTTGCACTGAATGTTTTTCAATTACACTTTAACCTCGTTTTTGAGGCCAATTTTTACTCATTAGAGCGTGTAATGGAAATGGTTGCGTCTAGACCGCGAATCTCTCAAATCAACGACAGATACTCGTTAAAGTTTTCAACGAACTTTTTCTTTCAAGATGTTATGACTTCATTTGTCAGTTACATTGTAATTCTCCCACTGCGCCGTTTCTGAGCACATATATGATGATAAAATTACACCGTACACGAAATATCTTTTAAATGGTCATGCTTTTGAAATTTAAAATTTTGTATAAAAAGTTCTCTAGAAAGAATAGGTTTCATTCCACAAAAAACAGCCTGCGACCTACATCTTTCCCGGCGGTATCTTCGTGCAAAATACTATTTTTTATCAAAAGGAAATTTAAAAGTTGACCTTTTTAAGAATGGAATTTAATCCTCTAAAAAATGGTATATTCTCTATAATAAAAACGTTATTCTGTAAGGTACGCAAGATGGCCGACAGCGAAATGTAGTTCTCATTCTGCCCGATAGGTCGGCGCCAAATGTACGTCAACAATTCACCTTTCTTTCGCCGAAAACGACGGGAATCGTATATAATAAAAAGCAATTCTCTGTCTATAACGCTAACTTAAACGCTAATAACTCGAGAAGTAATGAAGATAGAAACTCGAAATTTGGCAGGGATGCTTGAGTAACACTTTTTCAGGTGATGACAAATTTAAACCGCGAAAAAATTCCTTGGTTCGACTCCAATGGAGGCATTTCCATTTCCCATTACTCAACATGTAAAACGCGATTTTTCGACGTGCAGCCTCTTATTCATTTGGAAATTAAAATTAGAAGGAATTAATCAACGGCCTTCGGAGTTGAACCATTTTGAAGAAAAATTTATAGTTTCTTATTCTGTTCATCTTTTTTCACCCATTTTCGTAAGATTTTCTTCCTTCATTCATCTAAATAGGAAAATGCAGAGCAGTTTTCTTCATTTTTGCTTTATTCGACGGTTATAACTGTGTACTATCTTATTCTTGCGATGCTTACATGTTACACGGTCGAAGTTTTAGATTCACTAAATCCGTTGAAATTCAACGGGCACTCCTACTAGTATATAATAAATACTTATGTTTGTTTATGTAACTTTCTACGATAAACAATTAGTTTATTTTTTGTCAATAAGGATCTCCAATACAATGATCCATTTAATCGTCAAGAGAAGTTTACAATGTTGAAATAAATTGATGTTTTTGTTCAGTTAGTACTCAAAGAAATTATTGATTAATTAGTTAGTTTTCAATTTAAATCTTTTAAAGAGTATTATTTACATAACGACGGAGAACATTATTGAGGATTTGAGTAAGCTTTCTTTCTTCGTAAGTACAGAGTACAATTTTAAAACAATCATAACGTTAAGTGCACGAAATTTAATTATTTTCCCTACGCTATATATGTATACATATAATTATTTCTGTCTTTGCACACCGACAATTATATGTAACATTGACGAGAACAAGGTGGGAGAAGAATATCAGAATTTTATAGCCGAAAATAAAAACCAAAGGCATTTACTAAACAACAGAATATTCACTAGAAATGTAATATATGACAAAATATTTCATGTAATAGTGTGATATTATTTTAAATGCAAATATTAAAAATCAATCTATCTATAATTCTTCTGTTGATATTTCAATGGGAATTATGCCAGTTATTATATAAGCTCTTAGAATCTGATTTCAAAAGTTGCTTCAATGTATGGCTTCTTAGTGAAATCCTGCTATCAAAGTTATCCTATGAAATAATAGCAACCAAATATTTACATCTTGAGACATTATCAGCTGAATTGGAAGTTTTTTTTATAAAAGTAGTGTTTTTCAAGGATGCATTAACGAAAAGTAAAAATCTCATTTATAAATTAAATTATTCAATCCAGATTTCTGGTGTTTTACCATATTGCAATTTCTAAGCTATGCATGTTAAAATAACATACATTAGATCAGTGGCGAACAACCTGGGGCCCTCTAGAGCAGTGTATCCCCAACCTATGGTCCGCAGAGGTTTCCAAAATGTAGTTTTTTTTAGACCGCACCTCATATTTATTTGAATTTTTTTGGGAAAACTTAGTCAAGTTTTGCACTATCACAGGTTTTCCATACTTTATTAATGTCGTTAACTTAAATATTTTTCCACTTTCATATTTCCTGATTCCACCTCTGCCATCCATAACTTACACTTAATGATCTTAGTGTGAATTCTGTTGATGTTAAAACGGAAGAGTTGTTTGATTGAGTTTCATCTCACATATTAAACCTCCAAGAGAAATTTGAAAACTATTTCCCTAACGAATCCAACCCTCGCAAAGGTTACTTATGGATTCGGATCCATTTTCTGATCATGATGATAACCAGTTGTCACTTGACGGGGAAGTCACCAATTGATATAGCATCAAATGCCCAATGCAGAATTTAAAAAAATAACACTAAACAACGTGAAAATTTTTGGATAAAGATTAGAAATGAATACCCTGTACTGAGTGAGAAGGCCCTGAAGATTCTCCATCCATTTAGCTCTACGTACCTATGTGAATCAGGATTTTCAATTGTGGTCGCTACAAAAGCAAAGAAAAATCTTTTATTAAACCTGCAATCAACGTTAAGGTTATCTCTGACTTCTGTAGCTCCAAGTAGTAATGAACTTATGCAGGATATCCAACACCAAGGTTCTCATTAATACATTCATTTTTGTTCATATAAAAATAAATGTTTTTGTATTTTACAATTCTTCTGTGTTAAATACATAGTATAGAAATAAAAGGCATTTTGTAATATGTTTATTATGATGTTGTTTGTAAAACTATTTTATATTTCATGACTTTCTCCTACAAACGTTGAAAATAATTCTTGGAATAAAACAAAAAATAATCAAGCAACCCTCAAACAGACAGAAACTTGTGCAATATATTTGAAAATGTTCAACTAACTATGTAACCAATTAATCCCTTTTCTTAAAAGTAGTTACAGTAAGTACATTAGTGTAAGTAATGAGGTGGTCTGCGGGGCCTGGAGGGTTGCTGAAGTGGTTCGCAGAGTTAAAAAAGTTGGGAAACACTGCTCTAGAACATTTTATGCTGCCTGCGAAGATGTGATTAAAAAGAGATTTAACAGAAATTCATATCACATACTATCAAATTATGACAATAAAATACTTGATATTGAAAAGTTAGCCCTAAAAACATAATTTAGCATTTATTTTCACTGATGTGATACCTCAGAATTTATAGTTAATGTATGATTTAAAGTCGAATCTGGCCCACAGAAGCATTGACAATTTGCAGTGCAACTTGCCAAGGAATTTGCAGCTACCAATGCTGCCCCCAAAGTAAAAAAGGTTGCCCATCACTGCGTTAGATGATATTTCAGTATTTTACCTAAGACATTTTAGCGATATAGGAATGGATCCAATGATTTAACCAAGCATTTGCTTCTTATGGAAAAAAATTACTGCAGTATATATTCATTCAGTCGTTCAACTCTATTGAAATACTATATGGGTAAATTTAATTACAACAATCCAGTTTTTAGCATTGAAATTTTAGTTACCACATGAGCTACAAGTTTATTACAGTTCATACTGACATTTCTCACAAATTGTACCATAAAGTTTGATACGAAATTCTTAAGAATCTATTCAAATGTTATCAAGCTATCATGGTTTACATGAAAGTAGTTTTAGCCCCATTCTTTTTATTTTAATCCAAAGACAACTCTTCATTTGGATGGCTTATTAAATGCTACAATAATTTCATTTTTCTGGCATTAATCACCTGCTGAGTAACTTTAAAGCTCTAATAACTTAACTGCAATAATATTTCAACTTTCTTTGTAAGATGTTTTGACCCAATTCTAACCACTGAAAAACAATGTTAAATTGTCATCAAGATTAGGAATGACGAATTAAACAAAATACAAATATAAGGTCAGAATTCCAATATCTGTTATTTCAACGTAAAAATACTTTGAACCATAAATTAACTTTATAGAACAAAACGAGTCCCATTCAAAATAACTGGAATAATGTACATTAAGCAATATTCAAGACTTGAACTTGGCAAAATTACTACGGCATTATATGCATTTAATTTCCATTTTGCTGCCACATGTATTTAGCAATATATACTTCTTGATTGCACTATAAAATTTATTCCTAAGCTAATGCAAATAGAGAAAAACTTACGAAAAATGGAATTTGAAGCACAGAGAAACAAAATAAAATTCCATTAGTATATTTTTTAAGTGTTTAGCACCACTTACATCATTATAAAACCCCAAAACACAATGAGTAGGCTGCACACAAAGTCAAAAACAGGAAATAAATATTATCGAGAATGAATTTGGTCAGATGTTGACACACAAAACTTGATTATCCTGCTTATACAAAGTAGGATATCCATAAAATTGCGATAAATAGGATTCAATTGTAATTCCCACTCATAAGTTTTCAAATAAAAGAAAATACGAATCATAACCAAAGTGCTTGTCATAAATCACATTTATTGCACATGCACACATAATATGGTAATATATCAGAATCTAGCATTAAACTAGGTAATGATCAAGCCTAAAATATTTTTTTTAGATAATCCTGCCAAACAAAGAGCTTACAAATAATTAAAACATTAAGAACTCTACCAATAAAATTTTCATGGATGTAGTAGTATAACAGATAGAAATTATTGTATTAATTTAGAATAACAATATACAATCATATATTCATATTCTTTGCAACTTCCTAAGTAAAAACTTGTATTTTTACAAAGAATGGCTAGTATAATGGCTACTTTATAGAGAAAATATTATAACTATGTATAACAATATATTACTTAGTATTCGAAACACTAGGCAATATAAGAGTCAGTCAGCTTCTTTGGTAAATGCAAGACCAATTCTTGATAACTTTTTGCCAAAATGAAACAATAATGTAAAAGGAGCACCTCTAAGCATAAGTTAAAACTTATGTAACTGAAAATATAACAATCACAATAATTAGTAGTTTAACTACCAAAATTCACTAAAAAAATATGGCACACATTTTCAAACAAGGAAACTTTTAAAATTCACCTGAAAGAATCAAAATAAAAGGAACTTAGTTTGCTAATATTATTTAATTGGAAGCAAATAAATTGGCATTGGTGGGATAGACGAACACAGTCACCAGGCTTATAGAAAGGTGATCTTAAAGTATACAATATGGTGACCAAAACAAGTCATTGAGCTTAATTAAAAATCACTGCAGCAGATTACATGATTACATAAAACAGTATTAATGATGACATAACAAAACACTGATGAATTTTATAGGAGAGACTAATTCAGATGAGAAAATATCATGAGGGTTGAACAAATATTTTAATATAAAGTTTTACTAATGGACAAATAACTGCTTATGGGTGGCGACAAAATATTTTCTGTTTGTTAACGTTGGGCAGCATATTTACTGACCCTTAAAATGCACGTGAATCAAATTCGCATTCTACATAAAAAGAAATACAGGAAATATTCAAGGTCTTATGGCAAGCATTAATAAAATTATGATACTCCAATTCTGACTAGTGTAGAAGTGACACCTGAATGTAATCATATTTTGGCAAACTGCTGTTTACCAGGCAAGATATCCTAGTAACTACCAAAAAATAACATGAGATGAATCTAATGACATATGTTAATAGACTATGAAGAAGTGTTGGTGAAAAGCAGATTGCTTTTTTTAGTGTTTTAATCTTAACTTTTTACTGACACTGTGTAAGCAATCCATATGGTAAAGGGTGCATATTAAAAATTTCATTAACACCCATAACCCATAATTTTCTCTTAAATACATCAGAGTATGCTATATGGTGGAGGGGATGGTCAGCATTTAAGATTCAATCACATCGTTCAATATACTGAGAATAAGGCCACCACCAAAGAAGTGAAATTTGCAGCCAGACTGCCACCTAAGCCAGTGTCCCACGGTCAAACTTGTTGACAAAAAATTTGTTCAAATGCTTTTAAGTATCTATCGTGTGACATCGATAATTTGAAGAAAATTGAAATTTGAGCAAATACGCTTTAAAAAATTTCAACAAAATAACTTGGCTCAAAAGGAATAGAAACGCTTCTATAATTCTGGTCAAACAGCCAAACAAGGAGAAGCTGAATTCAAGATGACTATTTCTGTAATCCATCTCATTTGCTAGCACGTGTCGAAAAATGGCGAAAACATGGTCGAGAGAAGCTCAATCACTTTTGATTGATGGTTTTTCAGAACACTAATTTGTACAATACAAAATCAAAACTCTACCACAACAGGAATTCCAGGAGGGATTCATTAGCAGAAATCTAATCCTGAAGGAAGTGGAAGTTCTGCATCCTGGAACAAGTTATCGCAGCCGCTATGCTTACGGAACCTGGCAACAGAATGCATAACTAGCATGAATTTTTGTCAAAATTTTGTTAAAACGATGTGTCCTATGAAATGCAATTGTACTTTTTGACAAAACATATGTTTTATCAAATTTTATTTACTCAAAAAATTGACCGTGGGACACCAGCTTTACTGTTCATAAAAACTGTTTTCTTGCTTTTGTTTCTTAATCAAATAAATCATTTGTTGGACAAAAGGCACTAAGTTTCAGGAAATAAAGATTTACTTCATCCAAGCACCAACAAAGGCAAAAAAGATTTTGTTTGTAGACATAAGAATCTGAATACTTATGATGGTCCCTACTGATAACATCTGAGAAAGAATTATCGAGCTTACTTTATGACCAAATACAAATTAACATACTATTTGTCCATTAATCGTAATGGTTAAAATTCTAAATTTACCTTTTCACGATCTAGAAGACATTAATTACAACTTCAAAATTAATACAGTTTTAGAGCTCTATAATCGCAATGATGAAGACTAAAAATCATTCAGCAATAATTTCCATTTGATGCTAATTATTTGCTAAAGGAGGCTATAAATTACGACAAGATACCTGAACATAATTCAGATTCAAACGTGCATTAACACATGCCTAAGTGGAAACATACGAAATTGCCACAGATCCAAAGACCCAATGAATAATTTAAACAGTCATGATTGTAAATTAAAGGAGACACCAAAAAAAGCATAGACCCTTAGAGAGAGGGAGAGAGACTACAGACGTTTCCACAGTGGAAATTTTTGTATGAGGTATTCATAAAGTTCCATTCCTTAAGACGTTAACCTTCATGGCAAGCGTGCAGCATTTCAGGTTGTGTAAATATAGGCAATATTTATAAAATTCGGTAAATTATTTTAAAAACAAACACATAATAAATACTCATATATGTAACATCTTATACGAAAAATTCGTGTAACCACCATGAAATGTGACAATGAAATTATATTATCTGAAGTTTATATATTAAGTCTCATATTAAAATTAGAAGAAGATGAAGCACTTCATAGGACAACACTAAAACAAACTTAAATATGGTTACATGCATAAATGCTGCAATTCATTGAATGCACCAAAACTAATTTAATGTTAATTGACTACCTATTTTTTTTTGTAAATCAAAACCTACTATTAATCAATGAGCACAACCTAACAAAAATGTAGTACTATTTCATTGGTTATAATTAAATTTTGGTAACATTATGAAAGCCCCACTTTTAGGATGCATTTCTATATAAATATGAGGAATTTTAAAAATTACAGTTAATTAATGTGATGATACGTACAAACCTTTGGAGTACTTTGTCATAGTGTAAAAATAACATTTTTTCAACAGGTGCTTCTCCCATTAAAACAGTTCACCTGACATGTTACTAAAACACCAAACAGCTTGAGGCAAATAGGTGGCAAGCTTTTTTTTTCAGATATACAGTTAAACACACTGATTCACAATTCTTTTTTTCTAAGGATGATCAATGACAATTGGAAGTAAACATTAAAAAATTAAACAAGTTGATCTGTTGATGGCAGACATTAAAAAAACTGAGGGGGATAGGGAGAGAGAGAAAACAAGGACTGAAAAGACAAGCCAAAGAAAAAATACCAAATACAAAGTTTGGAAATAATGACTGAGAATCTGAGATAAGAGGAGGCCGAAAAGGCCAAACATATGCGAGGAAGGACAAAGGGCAGTGAAGTGTCAACAGGAGATAAGGCGATGAGCAGAAGGCAACACAGATTGAATATAAGTTGGACTGCCTGTCATGAGGCCAATTCCTCCAAAAGATCCTCGACTGAACGCTTTTCCTTTCGAAACTTTTGCATGTACCGTTGTGGAACAGTCCATTCGAGGAGGATCTGAACATTGCGACGAAGGACATCTGCCTCGCTCTCCTCATTTGACCCACCCTTACTATCTGAACTCTTTTCGCCACCCTTACTATCAGAACCCTTTTCTCTAACCTCCAAACCTTCGTTATCAACCTCATCCCCATTGTCCTCTCCCTGCGATTCTTTGGTAACACTTTTGACGCTACCCGCAGCTTTACGTCCGGAACCTTCGATTGAGTCACGGAGCACCTCATCAATGAGACGACGGCCAAAACCAAGTGCCTCTAGACGTGAGGGTGTAGATATTCGCTTTAACAGTACTGCTACATGAAGCCTCATCTGCTCCACCGTCATTTTTGGCAATATTCGAAACTGTAAAGAAGAAAATTGACTTAGAAAAGAAGATAATCACATGAGATTAGTTGCTTTTTACAGTATGATGAAAATTCTTTCGGAGAATAAAATTGGTAGTAGCATGAATACCCAATTCACCATTAAGATGTAAACAACCAAAAGATTATTCAAAATTCAGTAAGTAGGTTATGCTACAATATAAGGTGCATTATTTAGCATGAATCAAATACCAACCCCACACCTCTACTTTATTTCCTCTTTTACCCTCACCATAAGGAACATGCACACCATATCTAACCTACCTGTGTTGGCATTCCATTGCAGAACTGTGGAAAGTTGTTTATTCCTAATGCTGCACAAAGTTAGTGTTAATATGAGAGCACCAATAATTATAGGTTAATATAAAAGATGGAAAGAGAGAAAAATCAATCACCGAGTAATAGATAGATATATACTAGTATTAAGTAATCAGGGTGATCAGTAATGCCACAGCCACCACCTGAAAGAAGGATTGGCTTTAAAGCCGAACTGCTTGCCCGTAATATGACGGGATCCTCTGCTATCACTAACCACATTAGAAATTCTCCACTGCTTATGTTCGGCTCACCCTGGATTCAACAACAACCAAGTCCAATGAGGAAGCTTGAACACGTGGACATTCAGCCAAACCTGAAGATAACAGATACATGTCAATACATCATATATCTCTTTATAAATGATGCTCAGCTGTGATGAGATGAATTGAAGTAGACTGGGAAAAAATAATCCATTAAACGATATGACTTTTTCATGAGTGATAACAATTTGTGAACTTAACATGTCCAAATTATTATGTCATACATTTACACCAACAAAATCACAAAATCAGTTTCCCAAAGTGGCAAATCAATGCATCTATCCATTATTAACTGTAATGAATTCATAACCATTGTAACCAACTATAACAATAACTAGAGTAATTGTCTGTTAAAAAAGACGGGACATGAATTTAAATGTTCATGAGTTAGATCATAATTTAATCTTTAGTACGTGGATTAGGATTGAGACAACAATAAAAGACCAAGTTTTGACAACAACATGGCTGCCAAAGCAGCAAATAGTTAAAAGGCAATTTTTTCCAAAATATGTGATTTTAATGATGTTTGAGGAATTTTGAAGTGATGGCAAAATTCGAAGAATAAGAAACTTTATTAATTCTTATTTAAAACAATTTCACTCCATAGGTCAATGGTCAATTTATTCTAATTTGCAAAAGAATGATAGCCTGCATTTTGAAAATTTAGTTTTTTCATGCTATCTCAGAAGAAACAGAAATTATATCTTGGAGTCGTACCCAGGGGTGTGCTGCCAAATATATAACAATCAGATCACTATTATAGCTGCCCCAGGCAGTTATGCATTCCATTCGGCATCAAATTCATGACTTTTTTTGCTGCCCTGAAATCGTGTTATCTGATCTTTGCGAGAATTAGAAGGGATTTCAACAAAAAACAAGATTATATTGTAAATAAAAATTAAATTTTAATGTTTAAATATCATTAATGGCTAATATATCTAGCGTGGTAGCTTCGAATAAGCATATTCCATGTAAAATTGTTTGGGGTCTTTCAGCTAACAAATTGCTGCATAACATGATCTAGAAAATACCCTTAAACATTTGGCATCCCATTATTATTAGACCATGATGCGTTGCTAACCTGATAATGTGAAATGCTTAGCTCAACTGGCTCGGCGAACATCAAAATGTTTTAACAAATGGCTTGTGCGAGCCGGATTGAGCCGGCTGCAGCACACCCCTAGTCGTACCAAGTTTTTTTTTCAGAGCCGTTTTCATCATTGACTTTTAATGTGTGACTGAAGCATTAATTCCTGACAAATCTTAATCTTCTACTTAGTTGGGATGTTTGTTTAAAACATTTAAAAAGTGTTACACAGAGTGACATAAGAAGAGTTCTATATTGAGGTGACCAAACGAAAGTGTCAGGCCCAACAAAAGAAGGAATTAAGTAATACTGTATCATGAATCTTGTTGTAGCAGGAGATACTTCTTTTTTTAAAGAGTAATGAATAGGAATGGGTTCTGCCAAATGATTAAGCAAATAAGTCCAAGCAGGGGTCTCAAACTCAAATTACATAAGGGCCAAGTGGATAATTCAGAAATAGATGGCATGCCACATTTGGTGATTTAAACATACAAGGCGGGCCATGTCACAATAAGGTGCATACTTTTTTAAATAACATTAAAAGCACACAAATGAAATGTTACAAATTTTAATTATCATTCAATTTATAATTGTTAAACATTTTTATACTGGATTCCTTTGTTACTTCATGATTTTCTAGTTCACACTTCCTCTTCCACCTACTTAAGAGTAGAACAAAAAAATAAGAGAGCCACACTTTTATGACTGGTAGGCCTAATGTGTAAAAATGTTTTCCAAAATTCCCATAGATGCCAGATTGCTCTGCCATAAACCTTCTGCTCACTCGGGAAAGCAGAGGCTTACCTCATAGATTCCTAAGCTGCAGAAACCAGATCAAATGAGAAAATAGTGTAAAGCTGGGGGATGTAACCTTTTTATATAATGGGCTACATTTATGTAGGTGAATAAAGTTGTAAATAACTCAGGTTATCGTTGGTCCGTCCGCATGTTTGTTCTCGGCTTCTACCGAACGGATTTTCATGAAATTTGATATTAAGGACTTTCAATCAAATATAATAAGAAAATCGCAAAAATGAATCATGTACGCCAATCAGGGTTACCACTTTACTGGGGACAAAAATTAAATTTTCGTCATATCTCGTAAAGTATTGCTCATATAAAAATATTTTTCAAATAAAACTTGTAGAACTAATAAATTAGAGTATTTCTTTTCCTATACATTTTTATCGTAGGAGTAGCCGTTATCAAGAAAATCAAACAAGAAAGTCTTATATCGAGTTGAACTTAGAAAATTTCTTGCATGGTTACTTCATTGTTGCTAACATAAACAATCTCCCAAACAAACGTTTAATTTCCTTACTTGTGCATCCAATATTAGGAAGAAAATGGATTATTTATGATGAAGAAAAGAACTTTAAAACGCTATTTCCCTTACCTACAGGTATATAATTGCTTTCTAATACTCTATTGCACGAAACGCGCCCATTTGTGATACATTGTACGCTTTCCAAACTTGTTTAAGTTTTGTTCACTACATGCAATAAACCTTAATTGCTTCCATTTCCTCTGAGAGGGTGCTTCACTGTAGAGGCTATTGATGCAGAATGACATATTACATTAAAAACAAGCAATACATGAAGCTCTGCATCGATGTGTAATATTACATAAAAAATAGTGGAGATGAAGTTGCATAATATTACAACAAAAACAGTTAAGGGGTTAACAAAATAGGACTATCGAGGAGAATTATGCTAGTATCGGCATAAAGAGATCACCCAATAAACTGCGTCACATATGATGGAGAAGATGCTTAACTTGTGCAGAACTTGTTTCAGGGAGTGGGAAGTGGTGACTTAAAAAAAAAACATTCCAGGTCAAATTAATTTTTTTTACTCTGAACCAGCCCAAAAATAGGGGTGTGTGGGGTACATGAGTGCACGGTTACAAGGGTAAATACGGTTTCACAAAGAATAAGTTTTAAATTATCCATGAATTATTGTAGAACATTTTCAACATCTAAAAATACTTTTTTTAAGTAAGGCATTTATTTACCCAATCAATAATAAAACACATTAAAATTTATCTTAAATTACTTTTATTTATTATGCACTAAAAGGTAAAAAAATAAATTAAGAACGAAAGTTTTTGTTAAACATCAAATGAAAATTTTTTTTCAATTTATTACAAAGTTTCTCATTTTTTTTAAATCAAAGCACTTTACACTTAAGATTTTAAAAAATGTATTGTAAAATTATTAACTTTACATTGCTTACATTGAAACTAACAATCTTAGTTAAAATTGCATGTTTTGGGTCTATCTTTTTAAAAATAATAACGTTTTTGACTGCCTTTTCTACCTGGTCTGCATTTTCGTTTCGTAAATATATTTTAGTAGACAGAGAGATAGTTTCTTCTGAAACAGGATGAAACAGAATTCTTTGTAAATAAGAGAAAGTGAGCAACACCGTCAGTGCTCATAACATGTTCTCCTATCTTTATCTGATTAGGCTAGGAATTTACAATGATAACTAAAGATCATGGCAAATCAGTGTGTGCTTATTAAAATTAATAGTACTCATATTAAATTACAATAAATGCGAACTACATTATTATTCCATAGATCATATGGAAATATATTTTATTTAAATGTGCACATTGTTTTTTTGAGAAAAATCTTGAAAAGAATTGGAGTAGATGCTGGTACCTGCCACAGCAGTAAACTGGCTGATTATGTTATACATAATTTGTAAAATCTGGCTGTATATATTTGAGTAAACCATTCATGTTGTCAAGCTGTAATAGGTCTAAAAGTGATTTAATGAAACATACTTATTGAAAATAAAGGCAAATAATAATGTTTTACAAGAGTTGTCAGATTACAACCAACAAAAAAGAAATTAGGGTAACCATAGGACGTTTGGGCAGCCAGGAACTCAGGCAAAGTCAAAAGCAATCTCTCACCTTCTCCTTTCTACCTCTCCCCAATGATCTCCATCTAATTTCAGCTGAAACAGCATCTTCCATTCCTGCACTTTACAAGGAAACTGTCATCTGCCAACTCTTATAAAACAAGGAATATGTATAGAGACCAAATAAACTTACTTGAGTAAACACGATAAGCTTACCTTGTTCTCCATAACACCATCCACTAGACTGTTGATATCTAGGCTTGAAGATTTATCCTCCCCATCTTCTCCAGAGTCTCCCTTATAGACAGGCACTTGGTCAGACGTACCAGATCCTTCAGTTTTCACACACTTGTCCTTTTCCTGATGGAGCTCGAGCTCGTTTTTGGTCTTGAAAAAGCGCCCACAACCAGCAGGGCACAGGTATGGCTTGTCTGACTTGTGGATGCATCTCATGTGTTTTTTCAAATGAGGCAATTGTGCAAATGATGCACCACAGATGAGACACTTGAAGGGCTTCTCACCTGTGTGTCTCCTTACATGAAGCTTCAAGGCTGTGGAATGTGCAAATGCACGCCTGCAACGAGTTATATTTGATCTTTGTATCGAACAACGATGCAAACATTTGAGTGATTAATTCAAAATATCAACATATAATAATAGACAAGAACTGTATCTGTTTAGAAAGGAGCAAAACAACTAATAAAAAAAGTACATGAATTACAGTTATGTACAACTTCAAATAATTTTTTATCATATTTAAAATTGTCAATTTACACAAGAAAGAACCTGCAACCTCATCTAATGGATTCTAAAAGATAAAGATAACTCCTGTACTTAAAAAAACTTTGAGTAAACCATATACCAATTTCAACAACAAAGAAGCAGCTATTAGCTGATCTTTAACTTTCAGAGTTGATAACTACAGAAACATCAATAAGATAGACTACTCTGAAATGCCACATCAATAAGAAATGCTACTTTGAAATGTTCATAAGTACTCAATCACTTGATAGTTATATGAAATACATCATATAAAAGTTAGCTTAAAGAAACTTAGAATGGAGGCATGACTTATTGATCAGTTTAATTGACTTATGGCTACATCAAAAGTGAAGACCAATGATTTATACACCTTTATTTAATATCACACATCCACCACTACCTTAAAATTTCTAAATTAATCAAAAACCAAATAGGTATATATGACATTATTAAATATTTAATAATTAAAACATGGGTTCTACCAGAAGTATAGCTAGAATTGCATAGGCCAAGGATAGCAAATGATTTTTTTGTTGTGTGACAAGAAATTAATGTCAATCATCAGAATTTTTTTTGTGTGCCACTAGTTTACCCCTTCTTTAAGAGACTTCATATTTTATATAGAAAATACAAGCATACACGTGCCAAGTAAAATCGCCAGCATCCCATTTCTGGCATATGTGCCACGTATTTGCTATCCCTGGCATAGGCCCTTGGCCTAATTTTTTTTTCAGGCTTTCACATTCAACCTCCAGTGAGCTCCCTAATGTGTGTGCCCCCATGCTTTGCCCTGGCAAAAGCTACACCACTCAATGTCACTCTTACGAGAATGATAAACCATCTAAGTTAAGTTTGTAATGGGTGTAATGGTTAGCTCAGCTTATCCAGAGCTTAAAGAGAGTAACACATTGCCTTCCACAGATTCACAGTCAACTTTTTGAGACATAGCTTTGCAGTTCACGACCTAAGTGCCTCAACTACTTGTGGGTTTGCACTCAATTAAGTAGTGCCCGCATAACGGTAGATCCTGTAGGCAGGGCCAGACCAAGATACATGTGAGCTGGGTGACTACCCAGCCCGATGGGCAGTTGTACCCACCAACCCTAACTCCCAACAGAACAATATCCAATTCTACCCCAACCACCATTTTTTTCCCCCAACTTCCATGGAACCCTAAGAAGTATCTTAAAAGCCACCCACCTAATCCTCATCTCTTCTCCCCACCACGTTCCCTTTCTCATGCCTCCAATTGTTTCCTTCTGCCAACCTCCCAACCTAACAAACATTTTTTGGAAAAATGATTTCCCAATACCCACTCTTCTGCACCCTGCCAGATTTCACCCTAGCTGCAGACCTGAGGCCTCACCTTCCCCATAAACCCACACTCAAATTTCTTCTCAAGCCCCACAACTAACATCATCTACCCCATAACTTCTACCAAATGCATCAACACACTTCAAAGTTCAATAATTGCTTTACAGTGAGGGCCATCCATGACCTCCTCAATGAGGCTTGTGCCTCCCAACTCTATCAGTGAGAACTCGCCCACGTCTACCCCCTAAACTCTTTTGCTCCTCAAAGCCTTAAATTCCACTAGCATTTCATTCCTTTTCCACTTTCCCCTCAGCATCTCTGAATCCTCCATTCCCCAACATTTCCATATTACCCTTCCATCCATATACCTTCAACCCAGTGTCACTGCTATCAGTTGTCTCTCTCTTGTGCTGACATATGGATATCCCAAAAGCTCCAATTTAAGTGTACATGTGTCTCTCCGATATCCCAGTGGCTCTCCTATTGGTAAGTGCTCACTGGGCTCCCTTCACTCGACACCTAGTTGCCATTTATATACCTATTTACCTTTTCTCTTCCATAAGCATTTATATATACCAAAATATCTAGCAAGCTGAGAAGCTAACCCTATTTTTCCTTTAACTCTTTCACCTCACCATTCTCAAGAGGTTTTCCGGAACATAATTCCTGGGAACGATGAGGTTTTACTGTACCAAAAAAGGGCAGTAATTCTTTCAAATTAATATAGTAAAAGGGTTAATGTATGAATTCAGTCACGGAAAGGTATAGGTCACAGGAGATCATGAAAGGTTTTCAGGCCATGTCATCAATACGGCATGCCTCCATTTTATTTTTTAATTTTATGCGTGGATATATTTATAATTAACATTTTTCTTTGCGCAATAAAAATAATTATTGTATTATTTTGAAAATAATAATTCGTATTTTTCGGTAGGTGGACGGGATTAAGGTAGTTTAAATAAGGTCAACGGCCAAAAGAGTGGGCCACACTGTAATATGAAAATTTATGTCAGGTGCCACTAAATAGTAATTTACTTGCAAACTCTGCACTCGTATGGCTTCTCCCCTGTGTGGATTCTTCTGTGAACCGTGAGCTGCGATCGCTGTACGAAAGCAGCTCCGCAATCTGGGCAAACGTGTGGTCGCTCCTCTGAGTGGGTGCGTGCATGCTGCGTGATGTGTCCTTTGTATCGTTTGCCACACACACCACAGACAAAAGGCTTCTCCCCTCGATGGAAGCAGAGCAGATGCTTGCGCAGACCATCACGACGTGTAAAGAGTTTTCCGCACAATGTGCACTCGTGGTCCTTCTCTCCCAAATGGCGCTTCATGTGCACCTGAAGCAAATATAGCGAATGCAAAATCTTATCTAAAAAAAACCGCCAGTGAATGAAAAGTCGATAAATCCAAATGTAAAATGAGATGCTGAAATTGTTAATTACTTCTCGATAAAAAGTCTGTGTCCAGCACATGACTTTCTCCATACAGAGCAATGAATATGATTGCTCTCAACATCAGCGTCCTCAGGAATAATTATCAGCAATTATACTTGTGGATAATTTTAAAACATTTTCAATACTCTTTATTAAAAAAAAAAAATATGTAAAGAAAACTGTTAGTTCTTTCTATGGAAGAAAATGTCGATGTGCAATTAAAATTACCCTTGGCAGTTTATGCAACGCTATCAACAATTAGAAGATTTTATGATAACAAAGAAAACAATGCAATGTATTTAAAATAAATTAATAAGAAAAATCAAAATATCTTTTTTTATCACTATATAGCCTATGTTACCCACGGGGTAAAATTATATACCTATCTGAAGTATTGTGACGATATCTTCCAAGGTATGGAAATCACAATTTGTGGAAAATATACGTCTAATTATTTAAGTTACTTAGGTAGTTTTAATAGCAGTTTGCTTTGGATAACTCTACACCATACAAATACATCACTAAAAACATTTATTAGTAATATTTCAATTAAAATCAACAAATATTTGGTTAACATGTAAACAAAGCAAAATTTCACACAGAAATTGAAAAACGATTTTATGTTAAAACCATATAAATGCATTGGACTCTTAACTTCAGTGCCAATGGGAGTTGTCATGGTAGCTTATACATAATTGGTATTATCATAAAACTGATAAAATGACGTATTTTTCTGATTCTAAATGCATTTTTACACTAATTTGATCAGGATTCGGGTTCTGCCTTCAATAAAAATAAACTTTGTTCTTTACTTCAAAGAACCACCCAAGTCTCAAGTTCATACCACATTTCTAAGTAATTTTGAAATTAAAATGAAAAATAAGCTTACAATTAGTTAAGTTATTCAAACAAAGAACATAAAAAAAGAAAATATTTTAAAAATTAGAAAGGTTAATCAAATCGGTATAAAAACCTGACTACACCACTTAACTATTTATTCCAATTAAAATGACACCTTCCTCTTGTTTCTACATGCTGTAGTTGCTGAGTTATAAAAAACATACATACATACATACAAACACTTTACATTATAGACATCTATAGATAAGTCGTAGTTAAGCTGTCCATGTACGGAGAACAATATAATTTCACTTACTTTCATTTCATAAAACTGATAAATTTTACAGCAATGTTTCCATGGTCTCATATAATTAAAATGGTAAGCAGCGTACCACGCATTCATTTTAAACAACAATTAAAATTGAATAACAATGCCAGGAAAATGTTTATCTCATTACTAAAATAAATATATCTAAGTCAACAATTGACTTCTAACATGTTATTGACTTCTGATTCTGTGTTCAAAGCTGTAATAGTTAATGAAGTCTATAGCAGAAGGAATTGGATTGAAACTTAAAGAATATTCCTGAAGAATTAAAATAAGGTTTCGTTTCTGCTGTATTTAAGGTACGTTTATTACACTTAGGTTTTATATTAATAAAAAGATAATGTAGCTGCCTATATTTGGCAGCTTCGTCACATAACCTACAGCAATGTGGCCAGGGGTGGAGCCCCTAGTTTATGTTAACTGAGTTTTAAAGGACATATTTGGAAAAAAATCTTGTGGGCAACACCTGACTTTCTCCATACTAAGCAATGAATATGACTGATCTCGACATCAACATCCTCAGGAATAATGTCAGCAATTACACTCGTGAATAATTTTAAAACATTTTCAAGTCTTTATTTAAAAAAAAATAAGTAAAGAAAATTGTTAGCAGTTTCTATGGATAACAAAATAATGACGCAGAATTAAAATTACTCTTGGCAGTGTAAGCAACACAATCAACAATTAGAAAATTTTAACACAGCAACCAAAACAATTGTATCACTTAGTGGCATATTCAACATAAATTTAGAAGAAAAATCAAAATATCTCCTAAACTATCGGTTTTATGAAAAAAATGTTTCAAATAAAACTTGTAGAAAATTAATTTTCTACAACTTTAATAATAACAAATATTTAGGTAAATTGAGTTTTAAAGGAGATATTTGGAAAAAAAGAAAAATGAAAGGAATAAACCTCCACTTCCGGTTGACCTATATTGCCCAAAAACTAATCAGCTCTTGTCCCTATTATATTACATTTGAAAGTTGGTACTGAAATCGCAAATACTTTTCGAGTTAGAGCACCCACAAAATTCCTATCACATACAGACATACATCATTGCAAAAACAGTCAAAATGTGTTCTAGGGACCTCAAAATGTGTATTTCCGTTGAAATCTCAAAATCAACTTATTTCATGAAAACAATACTTTCCCTATACTATGTATGGAAAAAGTAAGAAGGAAAAATGACAAGAATAAACCTCAACTTCAGGTTGAGCAGTTTCAGCCAAAACCATTTCAGATCTTCATTTGCTAATAAAAATCTTAAGTATAAAGTTTTGTGCTGATCTGATTATTAGTTTTTGAGTTAGAGCATCCACAAAATTCTTGTCATACACACAGGGCTGGTGGAAGGGTGACATTCCATACAGCAGCATAGAAAACTTGGATGCAAAGAGCAACCGCCACGGGTGACAAAGCCCAAGGGACACCAAACACACTTTAATTAAAATGGCATTGGAAAAGGGACTGGTGAGCTGTGTTGCATAGTGCTGCAGTGAACATACAAAGTACTGTATTGGCACAAATATAAGGCTACCCCTGTCATTGAGAACTCAACTCTAGGAATTTACAAAAAACAAAATATTACAAAAAAATTGTTTTTACGTCACTGAGAGGCTTATATTCTGACTGCTTTCTGCTTAGTGTCATCTCAACAATACCATACCAATGTCACAATGTCAAGTATTTACGGTGGGACGTCAACTATGTTGCTACAAGGTTTAACTCTTTAGCACTGAATTGGTAAGATAAAATGTATTAGTTTTCAAAACATTTGCAGCATTTCCTGAGTTGGGTCAGAACAGGCCCACACATTTGTGTAATTTTAGCACGTGAGCTGCAAAAGTTTCACCATCACTGACAATATAGACTGTTACAATAGTTGTTTTGCTTAGTCAGTGATTATAAGGGGAGTATGGATTAAGTTTTAGGGAAAAATCCTCGCCTTATATATGGTAAATCATTGGCGTGACAGCACATCGAAAAATCATCGGATAACAGGGTTTGGTGCCTTATAAGTGAGTCAATGGTATTAATTATGAAGTGTCAGAGAGCAAACCGTCGGATAACAAGGACTGCTTGTATTATGGTATGTTCAATGGAATAATGCAAAAACTTCATTTCGACTCCTGGGAGATAATTTTCATTTACAATAAGTTGACATGTAAAATAGGCTTTACGACGTGCAGGCTTTCATTCTTTTTTAGATTAAAATTAGAAAGATTTGGCCTACAATCTTCGGATATAAACCATTTTTAAGAAAACATAAAGTTTCTTACTCTGTTATCTTTTTCCGCCTACAGTTCGAAATTTCTCAATGTAAACGTTTAATTCACAGAGTTTGAGGAAATCTTGCCATTTTAACAGGATGTTGCCTTGCCTACCAATTCCATTGTTAGACCTCTATATCATACTGTTAATTTAATCCTTATGGTATAAATGTGCTTTGAATGCTTTTAATATGAGAGAGAGGGAGAAGGGAGAGAGGGAAGTAGAGGGGGAGGAGGAGGGAGGAGAGGGGGGAGGGGGAGGAGATGGGGGAGGGGGGGGGGGAGAGGGGAGGAGGAGAGGGGGAGGGGGGAGGAGGAGGGGGGGAGGAGGAGACAGGGAGGGGGAGGAGGAGAGGGGGAGGACGAGAGAGGGGGAGGGGGTAGCGGGAGGACGAGAGAGGGGGAGGGGGGAGCGGGAGGACGAGAGAGGGGGAGGGGGAGCGGGAGGACGAGAGAGGGGGAGGGGGGAGGGGGAGGAGGAAAGAGGGTGTGGGAGGGAGGGAGGAGGAGAGTGAGGGAAAGAGAGGCAACTATTTTAAGTTTAACTAAAGATAGCCCGTCAACAATAGAATATTCACTAAAAATGCTGTAAATGACAAAATATTTCATATGTAAAAGTGTGATATTAATTATTTTAAATGAAAATAATAACAATCTATATATCTATAATTCTTCCATTGATATTTCAACAGGCATTACACTAGTATCAAAATAAAGACAACAAGAAGCAGTGCCCATACATGATACAGGCAAATCAGGCTAAGTTAATCTAACATTTGTGGAATAAAAAGGATGAGGCAATTACACCTAACAATAATCATATACTTTTCATATGGTTAGTAATTAAATACCTTAAGGTTGGTTGCACAGGCAAATGACGCTGGGCATCTGTCACAAGTATAAGGACGTTCACCAGTGTGGGAGCGCAAATGCTGCTGCAGCTGACCACCTCGAGCGAAAGACTTCCCGCACCGTGCACAATGGTATGGCTTTTCACCAGTGTGGATGCGCACATGCAAGCGCAAACGCTCCTTCACCGCGAATGTCTTTCCACAATGATGACAGCGGAAGGGACGAGCCCCTGAATGAACGCTCATGTGGTTACGAAGTGCTCCAGCCTAAAGAAGAACAGAAACTTAGCTGCACTTTACAAACTACCAACTGCTTTGTGACAATAAAATTATCAATTTTTGGAAAAGATAGCAACTTAAAAAATATCTAACAACGTGAAATGAATTTCTGCATCAATATATCAATAATTACATCCTAGCTAATTAATAAAAATAGCGATTAACTTACATAGCCATTTAAAAGACAAAGAGTCAAAATTGATATTATTATTGCATGGAAAAGACCTTTCTTGCTCTGCATAAAAGTAATGGAATTGAGCTTATTGAAGTTTAAAGCAAACATAACTTTAATTGCAACTGAGTAAGACAATACAGGCGTTGTAGTCAAAAGCAATGGCACAAATATTATTCATGCAAATAAAAGTGAAGTCATTTCAGTATTAAAACAGGGGTTCTCAATCTTTCCAGTCCGTGTCAACCCATTTTTACTTTTGCGTCATCCCGTTCATCTTTCCATTCCCTTCAAACTTTAAAGATAAATTGGGTTTTCACAACCACATGAAGATAAAACATCATGTATTTTAACAAGCAGATGTGTTCTGGTTTTGTTTATTTTTATAAGGAAGAATATGAACTGCGAATTTATCAAATATCTGTCACAACTTACTAACCCTTTCGCCACCCTAGGATGTTACATCACCCCAGTTGAGTACCACTGGCTTAACAGAATAAAGAAAGAGATTCAACTAATCCCACACTATTATGTGCCGCTAATGAAAACAATATTAAATGTAAGAATGAATATGACTGAGCTTGAGGAAGTTAGCAAAGAAATACATGACATGCATTTGAGGTCTGATAGGGTCGAAATTTTTGTCCCGAGCCCAGCTGTCCCGACAGTGGTGCAGCCCTGACCAAACCCGAGCATTGTCAGCTTTGCTGATACCCTAGCCCGACCCAAGGCCCGATTTTTTCCTATTCTTACCCGCTAGGCCCGAACTCGACCCTAAAGGCCCTGATGTTCAGGATAAGGATGCTATTTATGACGGCTAAGATGAGAAATACCAGTTTTAACAGCATTGTAGCCAAAATTACATTTACATGATTTGCACTGAACAGAACCGACTTCATTTGACATCATCATACAATCACAAACTAATACAAATTCACACCAAACTTTACTTGACCCTCCAGCTTTCTTTGTCACGTAATTGCCACTTTTTAGTTTTGATTTAATGTCGTTTTCACTCATTTTAAAACAAAATAATAATGGAGTCTTCACAAAGTGTCCAAAGTATAAAATGCTTAGAAGTAACTAACAAGAGAAACAGAATTTATTGATTTCTTGGTTTGCATAAATATGTATAGTTATTATGAAATTTAATATTTTTTATTGAATAAATCGTATTTTATTGTTAAGTAACAAACACTGTTATCTAATAAATGAGTTAAATTAATTTTTTAAAGTGGCTAATCGGCCCGAAAAAAGCCTGAATTCTTACAGAAGTCATTGATCACAAGTGATTTTTCAGAAACTCGAGCCCTAGCCTGAGACAGCCTCACATTACCTGGCCTTAGGGCTGCAGCTCAGCCCTTGCAGACCTCTAATATGCATTAGTGTAATACATTACAAAAATATAAGGGTGATGAAATGCTGAAGAAGGGATTTATAAACAAAGCTATACGAAAGCATTCAATGGAAAATGTATTATTTATGCTGAAATAGAAAAATTAGACATGATAGATATTAAATAAAAACAATTATTCACATGATTCTTTCATTACAAAATAAACAAGTGGTTAAGGATAAAAATTATTACATCAACAATGTTTAGTTGAAGACAATCGTGTAGTAATTTTATACACCAATACAAATAATTCAAACCATACCAAATCTTGCTCGCCATGTGTAAGCTACAAATTCATGTTTAGAAATAAATTTCTCATGACACTAACAAAGCATAATCAGAAATGTCAACTTGGAGAAGAAGAAAAATTCTGAAATGACCAGGAATTGAAACCGCCGCGTGGGAGAGCCATGTTCAATTACCGGTCAAGTTCAGAATTGTTCTCCTCCAAATTCACATTTGTGATTAGTCTTATCCTTTCGTGCATAAAAGCTACATTTTCTAACATTTCATCTTGTTATTTTAAAGCACAATTAATCAAGACCTTTGCTGTGTGGATTAATATGGAATATGTGATGCTTAAGTTGCTGAAATTAGATTTTTTAAATTTACATTTCTAGTGACAATACAATGTATGTCAAATAATCTCCATATGATTGACTACTGCAGATATCTAAAATTTATCAGCGAACATAAAATAACCCTACTATAGAAAACATCTTTGGAATAAAATGACAGCAAAAATCTTTCAGGATAAATTGATATAATTTTCTTAAATTAACGAGTAATAATTCTGTGATGAATAAATAACAACGCTTCTCACGGCTGTGAGACAGAAACTAATATCTATGTGGCAGCTCTGTTTTTAGAAATTAAAAAATTATGAAATAATATATCAAGTTTTAATATCATACCATAATAATCTGGACAAGTCAATAGACAATATGCAAAATGCACCATGAGTTACTAATAAACTTTAAAAAATCTAAAATTATGTTCATTTCAAATAGGATGAAAAAATATACAATGATCGACCTAAAAATTCATGATCATCAATGCTTACATAACAATGACCTAAATACTTGCAAATGTAAAACAATTGAACAAGTATCTGAAATAAAATATTTAGGAATAATAATTGATGATAACTTTAAATTTAATAAGCAGATAAGCAAATTAAATAGTAAATTAAGGAAAGTAAATTATCAATTATATCATGTCAAAAATGTTTACCGACTGAAGTTAAGAAAATTATTTACTATTCTATTTATGAGACAATCATAAGATATGGTATTACAATTTGGGGTAATGCTAAAACCAGTTATTTAAATGTATTTAAAGGAAATCAAGAGAGAGCCATTAAATTATTGGATGTAACTAAGGCTAACTTTGATGTGAAAGAAATATACAAAAAACTACAAATTTTGCCTATCAATGAATTGTTTAAATACATAATTCTATTGGACAACTATTCCTCATCTAAATATAAAATAATTAAAACAGATAAAACATGAAATGGAAAGGAGAAACAGGATTACATACCATGTACCTAGATACTTTAACCTAAATGGTAAAAATAAATTTGAAGTTATGGTACTTTTACTTTTTAATCAGCTACCACATGAATTAAAAACTTTAAATAAAATTTCAGAAATAAAAAAGAAATAAAAGTTATTGTTACTGGATTTATATTAGCTACTGGACACAATATGTTGAACTTGTTTCTCCTTTTCGAGTTTTTTAGTTTTGAGATATATGTGATACTTCAATATCGCATTAAGATAAATATATAATTACATGGCACCTGCTGACAAGTCATTGTTTTGGACTTAGCGGGACCAGAACGCTTGTTTATTTTATATTACTTTTTGATATTTGTCATATTTTTATTCAGCCTCAAAAGAGCAACATTAGATTATTAAATTCTGCATTCCATGAAAACCATAACATTATTTCTAATCATGTATTTGCTGTTACTAACCTGTGTAATTTGTTGTGCAGCATTCAACATTTTTCATGTTTTTATGTATACAATGAATGCATGCAAAACAACTAGAAATGAAAAATGTCTATGTATATTATTAGTTTGCAGATATTAGCAGAATATATATACGTTTCAGTGATGGATGTTTTTTGGATTATTATTATTTATCATGAAAAGTATAACAATGAACAATATCCAGGTGGCTATTGGTAAATATTTTTATTTAATATTTCTTTGAAAATGTGGTTTGCCAAATTAGGATTAAAGAGAAGAGAAAATGAATTGTTGATGACACATTAATTCTAGCTAAATTTAGTTAACTGAATAAATAACTTATGTGTGAGCTGAAAATGTTAAGTTCTGAGTGTGTCTGAAAATTATTATGTTTTCCAACTTGAGAAAATAATGTATTTGCCACCAGATTAATCATTCCTATCAAATGTATCAAAGTAATTGTATAATCATGTTATCACTGGGAATGGAAGATTTCATTTCCATTCTAATGAGTTCAAATTATCTTGGAGTATTTTTCTATGTAAGTATGACAGCCAAAAAAAGTTAGTAATAAATTTGTCAACTGTATCTTGTATCATAAATAAACTCTCTCTCTTAAAAAAAAAGTATTACCTAGCTCCATTTTAAGTGTTTTGTAAATTAATAGTTAAAACTTTGATAATTAGCTGCAAATACGACCATTGACAGTTAAGGTTTCTTCTGCATTGACCACCAAATAACATATCATTTTCACCAAGGTTTTTTCCAATTCCATACTATTCTCGCGTTAAATTCTCCCAACTGTCATCAGTAGTCTTTTAAAAAAGCACTTTCCAAAAATATATTTAAATGATTGTCATCTATAATTTCTACAAAAGGAATTACTTTTTACAATTTCCACTATATAAAATGAAAATCAGCACTCACCTGGGAAAATGAGTTGCCACACACATCACAGGTATAGGGGCGTTCTCCAGTATGTGTACGAACGTGCTTCCGTAAGTCATTCCTCATTTCAAAAGACTTTCCACAATGCTTGCATCTGTGTTTTCTTTCTCGCGAGTGAGTCATTGCGGAATATAATGTTCGCCAAAATATTTGAGAAATACCTTCACGTATTGGTCTTTCATTAACTTTACATTATAAAACCAATTTAATAAACCATTTAAACTCGTAGGAAGCTGTTTACGTTAATTTAGGTAACATTGCATCTAAACATAATTGTTCTTCGCCCATAAAATGACTAGATGTTTAACTATGGTAATCAGTAAATCACGGAAGACAATTACCTCGGACAGAAAACTTGACGTCAGTACATTAACAAGATTTAACGACGTAACCTTCCAATTGTCATTTAAAAACAATAATTTGGCACTATATAGCACTTTATTTGTACGAGATGTCAAAATGAAACAGCAAAACACAAGTAAACTTGAACTGCGAAGGATAGTCCTTTAAAACGGACAGACTAGAATTGGAGTTTAATCTTCATTTAAAATTCATGCCATTTCTTGGTATCAAGTGATTCAGTCTGAAAAAGGAATAAAAAGGAATGTTAATAACGTAACATTAATCGAGAAGTAAACGCCCTTCAAAGGATCTAATATACGGTCATAGTGAAAGAAACAAATAATACTAATCATGACGACAATTTATAATTGGAGGGTTATATTTGATGCATACACTGATGAAGCAGATATATGTTAAGACATTAAGGTAAACGGCTGCAATTTTCATAAACTAACCTTATTTCTGACAACAATTACCACTTTGGTCACCATAGCCAAGAAGATTTGGTGACCATCTTGATTTTGAGATCGCTCTGTAGCACTTTTGGGAGGATATTCTCACATTCAATGAACACCAATGACGTTTTCTGTTGATACAGACCGAAACTGTATCATTGGTTGATAGACTGCACGAAAAATATTGGCAATCATATCAAGCGTATGGGCAAGTAGCTTTTGGTGGAGCATTAAGTAAAAAGTTTTTAACAAAATTCGTCCAGTAATCAAAAGCGGAAGGTAATTACAGTTAAATGTGAATTGGAAGCCAAAGGTTAGCTTAGCGATGATTTCAACGATAGTATAGTTCTACATTTTAGCGCCCTATGTTTCATTAAAATATAGTGACTGAGGTAGTTTTTCCATCTGAAAGACTATTTTATGCAAAATTATTCATTAATTCTAAATTTCGATAGTTCAAGCTTAGCGATGATTTCAACGATAGTATAGTTCTACATTTTTAGCGCTCTATGTTTCATTAAAATATAGTGACTGAGTTAGTTTTTCCATCTGAAAGACTATTTTATGCAAAATTATTCATTAATTCTAAATTTCGATAGTTCAAGCTTTCAATTGAACTTTCGAATGCAGTTAAAAAATTGTTTATCCGCGAAGTAATGCCCAGGTTATTGCAAGGCTATAGATCCATTTCTAGACGCATTTTGCTCTTAGCCGCAGAATGTATCACTGTGTATCACTTGGGATAGTAAAAACTGAAAATAGATTTTTAATTTGATATTATCGTTGATTGTAGATGGTAGGAGGCCCTGGAGCAATTTCAACTTAACATGTTAGCTATTAGCGTTACGAGGAACACCGAGCGGGGGGGGGGGGGGGAGGGGAGGCTGGAGCAACTGCTCCATTTGCACCACCCTTAACCCGGACTTGCATATACTGTACTGAAAACATTGACGTGTTTCCTCTTTGTTAGAGGTAGTAGCAGCTTGCAGATTCCAAACTTCAACATTTCTAATGCAGGAATTACATTTCACGAGTTTTATCTTTTCATATTTTGTCGAATTATATTTTTAATTACGCATTTTGGTTTCTTATGATACACGACGGTCTTTGGTGAGTTTAAAATATAACCACAAGGAATTCTTAAGATCCTTTGAGAACTCCCTTCTTCTAGAAATGATATAATTCCTGACGTTGTGTTTGCAGCTTCTAGAACATTTAAAAGACATTCTCTTTTTCGACATACGTGAATTGCTCAGGGGTGTTTTTAACGTCGGTGCATTGCACCGACGGGCCCCAAAGTTATTCGCGGATGGCGAGACTTCATGTTGATCTTTGTTCATAACCATCAGAATCGATGTCAATAATCGTTTCTTCCTCTATTTACACAGCTGATATTTTATACTAAATAAAATCAATTACCTAAATTAGTATTTTGAAAATGAAAATTCGAATTTTTACAGCAGATCGTTACAAACGGGCAAAACTGGCAAAATTGCATCGAGTACTTCTAAGTAAGTCTTAAAAGCGCTCCTGGAATTGCTGTACTTTTTGAAATAAACTCGTCGAGCGAGAGAAAATAACCAAGGATTTTATCAAAGACTTATTTATTAACTGATGACGACAGTATAATGCTCTCTTGTATTAGCATAATATATGCCCATATTGGTCTAATGTTATGGTAGTTGAATATAATTCTCACAGATAGCCTTTTATGGATAGACATTTTACTACAGTAATTTTGTTTGAGAAGGAGGTTGGAAATGAATTAACCTACGATCAATTAATTCCTCGGTTTCCCGTAGGATTTCGACGCACGTCAAACCAAGTCACCGCGCAGTATGTTATGAAGTAAATGTGATCAATTATAAAAATAGAATGTGCTTTTGAAATTTGGTTTGTGCTTATAAACAGCCTTCGATTATAACGTCAAATACCTAGATGCGCTTACTTTGATCCTAATCTCTGTTAAAAAATTCTCCAGGCAATATATTAATTTAAAAAAACTGGAATACAGATGTTCTTTTTACACTCTCACCAGATCTGGAAACGCTTGTTCATTATCAGCCACTAATTTTAGAGTCTACCTCTCACGTCACTGAAAACCTAACGAAAACGTAAATCTCGAAATTAGTAGGTAAGCACAGCTGATCCAGAGAATAAAATCGCTTCGCGTTTTACCTTTGAAACGAGACGTCTAAAAAAATCGAGTATCTGTGCAAATGTCCCCTAGCTATGTTAATTGCAGAGGCGTAACTATGACAAGGTACGGCAGGAGGCCTCAAGAAGGCAAAAAATTATTGTAATATGAAATAAATCGAAAATGTTATATTTTTTAATTTCTAAAATGTAAAATAAAAATTTAAACTATGTATATGTATAAATATTTAATTCTGTTATGGGGCCTTATTTTAATTATTTGCCTTGGGGCCCCAAAACTGAGGTTACGCCTCTGGTTAACTGGCGAATTTTTACGGAACTAAAGAATCGATTTCGACCAAACCTTCGCCGTTTATTCGGGGTGACCTGTATTGTGCTCTGTGTAGGGTGGTCTTTAATTCAAACCACCCCGATAAAATAAATAAAAAATTATTTTCTCTAATTTAATTTCGTCTATTTGAAAAACACGGGAACAAGCGTAGCATATTCTTTTATTTGCACCTAAAAATACATAGAATCAAGATCCTGGTTCGGAAAAAAGAATGAAGTTTTGCATTTAGTCCTTGTATGTCGCATTTTCACTTTATCGCAATTCATTATTTATGACTAAATAATGGTTTATCGCAAACGTCTCACTTTATCGCAGGTAAAATTTTTCTATACGCTCACCGGAGACTCGGTAGACTACACCAAACAGCCAGGAAGCGGATAAACACGTTTTTATTATGTAGCGCGTCCCAAATGACCCATATAGAAATACATTCTAATTGAAATTATTCAACTTTTAAAGGTTTAAGTATTGTGTTATTTCAACTACAATTTTTTTAATCTGTATTTTATAATATTAGAGTAATTTAAGTTGAAAGTTTGATTGCAAGTTTGAAACGCTATCAAAGTGTCTCATGAAAAGAATATAATTAACGTACATATATATTAATTGAGTAAGTTCTATGTCAGTCACAATCCGAAGCGAAGCTCCCCCTCCACTTTCATTCGGCCACGCTTGAGGGGAAGGATATGCGCCGGGCGCGAGGGGGGCATCATAGTTGCCAATTTAGCGACTTCGTCGCTAGATTTAGCGACTTTTTACTTCCTTTAGCGACTTCTTTTAGTGTTTAGCGACATGTCACTAACTTTGCGATTTTATAGTAATCTAGCGACAAATTTAAATATTGCTTTATGTAAGCAGAAATACATGCAATATACAACATAAACCAAGCAAATTAATTTTATGATAGTTTTATTGAAACCTATAGGTACAAGATTTTATAAATCTTAAAATATTTGTAGTTACTTCCCCAGTTATGATATTTTTAAGACATTTCATACTAATTTTGAAAGATCTCATTATAATTTATGTAGAAGAATGCATCATAAAACGCAGTTAAATTACAGAAAAAATGGCCAATTAAAAATGAAAAGAAGGTATTCTTCTCGATGTAGCAATAAGATATCGATTTTTATTAAAATCTTAAATACTAAGTAGATGTGTATTTTGATGATTATTAAACGTCCGACTCATAAATGAAGCTAACTTGGTTTTTTTTCGAATTTTAGAATTGAGGGTTAGCAAGGTCACTGTCACTAATTGTGACTTGCAATGTGTTTCAAAGTATGGAGAGTGTGGTCATAAGTGGATGAGTGCTTCTTATACGTGTATAACACATCAAGGTGATACATTGAGCCATTAGCTACCCTATAAATGTTAATATCTATTCCATTTTTATACATAAAAGGCTTGCAAAAATTCTCCTTTATTTAATACTAATAATTAAATATGATCTTCATTGATATTTATTCATAAATGGATAAGTTTACTAATTAGATTCATATGAATTATTAGAGGTATTTATGCATTATTTTATTTTTAATGACTTTTTAGTGACATTTTCTTGGAGTTTAGCGACTTTTTAGAGTGGACTTACCAACATTTTCAAATTTATTTAGGCAACTATGGCAGGTACACAGGTAGCTGGAATAGGGCTTAGAGCCTCAGTGCGGAAGCACAGGGTGGTGGGCAGCAGAGGACCTGAAGATCACCCAAAAAATTTGCTTCCTTTTTATTTCTTGGTTTATCATATAAAATCCATATTACATAGACTATGACATTGATGACTTTTGCTGAAATGTTAGAGATTACTTGCAATATATCACTTTTACTACTTTCATCCTTTATGCAACCTTAATTTGGATCTTGATTCGTAATGGAGTGTCGTAAAAAAAGCTGCAGAACTTATTATAAGCAGGCAGAGCAACGCTTAGGGGTCCCCAAATAGTACACGAAAAAATATTATTTCAATAAAAATTATAATTAACCTAATGAAATTCAGGTGCCAGGCAATAAGAACACAACAAAATCGATTTTAAAGCAATTAATAAAAAGCAACAATTGAAAGTAATGAAATACACTATGACCGAGTAGTACATACATATGCTAATCACAGCTCTACTGGAGCAAAAGTATGAGTGGGGAAGGGAGAGGGCAAAAGAATAATTTTGCTTAGGGCAAGGATGACAAAGATGTCAAGAAAGTAATGTGAACCACCAGAATTTTTTTCGCGTTCCACATAAACTTCATATTTGTACAGAAAATACAAGCTTACGTGTGCCAAGTAAAATCACATGCGTGGCACGAATTTGCCATCCCTGGCTTAGGGGCACCAGATTTTGTTCTGCCACTGTGTAAAAATAATGCATTTTTTTATTTTTAGATGTTGTTTATTGATTCTGTAAGAAAAAGTATTTACTAATACGTTTTTGGTCCAATCACAATTTACATTTTGTAAGATAATTTACGAAAGACAGAAAAAATGAGGCTTTTAAATTTTCAAGCTCCAAATTAGCCACACTTATTAATGAAACTGCTTTCCTTATTTGATATTTTACAAACTATTAGATGGGATTGGATCAAGATCTTGTAAATACTACATATGAATCCAGTATTGATTACATCTGCATTAAACAGCATAATCAAAGCAAAATCTTTCCACCCTTGAAATCGAGCATTAGCATATAATCATAAGCTCCAATTTGATCACAAATGAATGATAATTATAGATTATAAAATTATTCTCACCATTATTCCTATAAACAAATATTATATTTTGAATGATGTTTGAAATGCCACCTCTGTGTTCCACAGGACAGAATAAGTTAAGGCATACCTTTAAATAAAATATGCTTTTATTGTAAGAAAAATAAATCCTCATTTTCAAATATTACAGATAACATCTACTCCATTAATCAAAACTGCTTTTCATTATTTCTACTGGTGCCATTTAAGTATTCCATATTTATCACATTTTTGTTTGTAGCAAGATGAATTATATGCTCTCACGGTATATTTCATAGAAACATTAAGCACGAATAAAATAATGAAGAAAAAGAATATTCTTTTTCTGAACAGATTTGTATATTTTATTTTTTAATGATATATACAGGGTTCAGAAATGTAACTATGCCTATTTACATCAAAACATCAACTGGAATAAGATAATCTTCAGTAACTAAATTTTCTTTAGTTTTTTAGTTCAAAAAATAGTTGCAGGAATATCTATTTTAAACGATAAAATTTAGAATGATACACTTCACTTTCCCATCTTTCTTACAATTAACTTGGACAAATGCCAAAAAGCAAAATTAGTATAATCAGAAATGCAAGAATTAAGCCTGAAATACAATGAAAAAAATTCATTTA
The DNA here is from genome assembly GCA_036926305.1 of Uropetala carovei. NCBI lineage: Eukaryota > Metazoa > Arthropoda > Insecta > Odonata > Petaluridae > Uropetala > Uropetala carovei. The sequence goes on along the minus strand of JAXCHB010000103.1, from coordinate 2,369,381 downwards.
AACGTTTGAGAGAAATTTTTATTAAGTGCCCATATATTAAATAATTTAAAAATTATTTTCACATTAACTTGTTTTAGAACTATAATAGATACATTTAATTTTCATCTCAAACTTATCAGTCCCAAAAATACAAAAAGGCAACATAAGAACGAAGACATTATTATTTGTTGTGTTGTTGAATAATTGATTTAGAAAGATGGCATTTGTTAAAAGCACATATCTTATCATAAAATATGCACACTCATTGTCATTTATATAGAATATTTTATTGCTCAAAATTAAATACTTCACTGAAATATTGTAGTAGAAACAGCCATATTCAGTATAAGCTTTAAAGCTTGCTGTCTGAACAGTAGGCAATTTTATCTAGTGATCAAAACATAAAAGGAAAAATAAACCCAGGAACAAAAGTACGATCATTCACTCAATAAACATGAATTTAAATAACATCTTTTAAGGAATGAGATTATTCCAAGAAGAACATGAAAAAAATATTCTCCTGAGTAGAAAATAAAACAAAGATCTTGACTATGAGTAGTAATATTTTCACCAATAAAATATTTATCTAGATGGGAATTGAAAATAAAATTAATTATAGAAGATCCTGCAAATGAGGGACAACCACAATCAGTCCTATATCAATTGACAAATTTCAAGGCACCTGTAAATAAAACGTTTTCATCCAGAAAACAATTATTGGGAAAAATTCCTCTTTTTCAAATAACAGCAACTGTTACTTAGAGGAAACAAAAAACATCACTTTCAGGCTAATGAATAAAATACCAAACAATCACACTGGAATACAGAGAAAATTCTCAATTTAACTGAAACAACGTGAAAAATAAACTTGTCAAAATAAAAAATTTTAAACTCAAATTATATTACCTGAAATGCATGAATATATTATAAATGCTTCTGTTCTTTCATACATAAATTGCTAACAAAACTTTTTTTATCATTGTTAGTTTTTTGAAAGTTTTACTAATAATTTTCTTAAATATGTGAAGAAACTTTTTTCTTATTCCTTACTATACAGAGCTGTTATATTACTCAGTCAGCGAGATAGTTAATGCTTTGCGACATGCATTTCAGAAATTAAGTTAAGTATAATATCAATAAAATTATTGCCCTGGGGCAAGGATTGTCGGTAATTTTTTAACCAGAATTACACCAACAAAATCAGCACTTCTGCAATTCTATTCTAAATATTCACAGCTTCACTGGGTGAGGTTAAAAAAAAAAAAAAACAATCCAAAGACTAGCTGGAGGTGCAGCCAAATTTCACCATTTACAAAAAGAAATTTCAACTACAGCACTCCTTTGAATGTGATAGGAAGGTAAGCAGTCACACATCAACTGTTTTCACGCTGGACTTCCTGGGTATCACTGACTGTGGCATTTTTTTTAAGACTGCCAGCTGCCACTTTCCCTGCCACAATCCCGATGCTCTCCCCACCACCTCCCTCTTCTTCTTCCTCCTCTTCTAGCTTCTCTCCATTTGCTCCACCTGTTGCTCCGGTGCACACTCGACACTTGCAGCAAACAATGCACGGAGCGGCAAGGAGGAGTAATGGGGATGCAACAAGGAGGAGTATGCCAAAACCAGCAAATATACCAATCACTTGTGCTCGATGCCATATGACAGATGCTCTCGAGTGTCCAAGTTTGTTCTTGCATGGACCTTTATCATAGTGACGTAGAAGGAAGTCATCCTATAATAACAAAGTAAAAGTATGGTCATTAATGCAGCAAATACTGAAAACATTAAACGCATAATTATAAATAACATTGGAAGCTTAAGGCATTTGATCTTGATCTGGACTACTTATAAAAAGAAATTGTAAACTCAACATGTACCATAGTAGTTTCTTTAAAAATTGGCTGTCTATTTCTGTCCATTTCGCTCCTTGGGCCTATTAATATTGCCATTTCCTGTTTGCCATTACTAAAACTCTTCCTTTCCCTACTTAGAGTACTGCCATCGTCAATGCTTCCAAACATCACTAATGTCAGGTATGTATGATAACTCAAACACAGTTTGTCCATGGTTTTATTTATCATGGAATCTTTTCACTATGAATGACAATTTAGTAAAGTTAAAATACTGTTACATGGCTGGTTGAATGTGTAAATCTGTGTGCGCTGTACATAATGAATTAAAGGAAATACATTTTTCAGCAAAAGAAAATAGGAACACCAACTTGGTCCAAGTTGGTTAAAATGCTGGAATTTGACTGAATGGCACAGTCACGGTGACTTTGTCAGAACTAATTAGAACAAGTATCCCTATTAAAAGGATCACTCAAAACCTCAACTTGTATGTTGAGGGTCAGTCAACTCATTAAGATGTGAGCACCACATCATTTTTCCTACTCTTGAGTCTATATAATGACATCATATACAATGTCTGACAACCTAAAATTTAATTCACTAGAGAATGATTAATCTCATCTTAGCAATGAAAACAAATAGTCATAACCTTGTAATGGCCCGTGCAGATGCTTAAGATAAGTACTTAGTTTTAAATTTTTTTCCTCATTCTTGAACCCAAAAATTTGTAAATGACATCAAGAGCAGAGAATAATTCTTACCGACTGCTCCAATGAGGGAGTATTGCAAGGCATTTCACATTCAATGTTTCAAAATTTGGATGAATATATCAAGAAAAGAGCTGTACTACTGACTGATTATTAAAAATCTGCAGATGTTAACAATGATTATTTTTGTCAGACAAGGTTTGAGGTAAATATGTTCTCCATGTAATCATGCCTGTCCTGGCAACAACTCTTTTCCAATAGTTGAACATGCAAGGTGCTGTTCTACTGCCAAGACAAGCGTGATGCTGGCCTAATATTCCAAGTACCATAAATAAACTTATAGTTCTAAACCTAAGCCATATTCCACATTTATATGTCTATTCTTACCTCAACTTAACCAAACTGCATTATTTCAAATCAACAGTCCTACCATTCCATGCATTAAACAATTTTAAAATCCAGGAAAAATATTAACCTTCAATTATTTATCTAGTCAAAGTTATTTCTTATTTAAATGAGAACTTAAGAGAATAACAAACTTACATCCAATGACGTCAAGCAGTACCAGCAGAAAACATGCTTGCAACGTTTGCACATCATTTGGGCACATCCTTCATCCTTTTCAATGGGCACACAGCACATAGGACAACACTTTATCAGCTCGGAATCAGGAGGTACACCGGGTGGTAATAATAGTTGAGTTCCTTGATTGGGCCCAGCCCATCGTCCTCCCCACAGCTGTGCTGCCACATCACATGAAACTTCAGCATGAGAGGGCTTACGACAGGCTGAACAAAAGTCATAAGAACAAGTAGGACAAATAACTCTCTCCGGAGGGCATGTGCAGAAGTTAGGTTTGTTTGGTGGGCAAAATGGCAGTGTGAGAGATAAGTCATCAACAGGCAAGGAAAGGGTGCAAACTGTCTCGCAACCAGGAACGGGACACCAGACTCTCCTGACATCAAGATCCACCTCTGAAAGATAATGAGGCAAATATTTTATTTGAATATCGATACTAGATCAATGTTTGGAAAAATAGCAATGAATACAAATACATAGTTGTAAAATGCTTTTCTTGTTTACTTTATCATTTTATGGATATAGACAAATTTTCTTCCAATCCAAGAGCTTAGGAGCCAAGACCAATGTCAAAACACTTGTGGATATAAGTCTGTAGTTATGTTATGATACAAGAGATACATTTTTTTAACCAATGCATTAACAGAGCAATATGAATACATACAAGACTAAAATAAAACAATGAAATTTCAAGGTGCCATAGTAACCTAATACAGTGTTCCCCCGAATATACATTACCGCAATATACGTTTTCCCACGATTTACACTTTTTTTAAAGGTCCCGTTTTCGTCCCATTCATTTATACATATAGTACTACAGTTTCCTGCAATTCACGCATCGTAAACATAACCGTTCCCGCATTTTGCGCACATTTCACTCAACCTTATTTTTGTTTTATTGGCATTTCACTGCAAACAACCTAAAGTTTATGTTAACTGCATTGAAGAGACGATAGTGAACACGTTGGTCGAAAGTGCCAATGTGATAAAATAATGCTATTTACGTTTTGTCTTGATTTAATGCCTGATGAGCTGCCATTTTACGGCTTCTTGATGAAACTACGTGACGGTCGCTGTCGCACTGTTTACATGATGACAGTTTCCTGACAATAGTTACCACGATAAAGGCTGTTGTGTTTTACAGCCATGGTATAAACGAGACTTACATACATTAAAATTTTTTATTATTCTCTTCAATAAATTATCATGTCAACTCTTAAAACTTATTTTCTTCCTGATTTCGGAGAAACATTCGTAAATCAACGCTGCCGATATTCAACTCTTATGAGAAAAATGGAATTTCGCAGGCCGGAATTTTTCGGAATATAAACTTGCGGACCGGCGGCATTCAGTGGACCATATATTTAGAAACACTGTTTTGTTCATTTTTGTTAATAATTATTGTTGAAGGTACCCTTACTTATTGTAGGATGTCGCAGAGAAACAGGAAAGCCTTATCCATGCAGGATAAAGTTTCAATTTTGAAAAAATTTGACGACCACGTTGGTACGTGGATATCACTGTCCAAACAACTCGGTTTGCTGATTTTGACACTTTACACGATTGTTAAAACCCAAAAAATTGTCGAAGATGGCGCCATTCAATGCGGGTCACACGCCCAAAAAAAAAACACGAAGATCTCTTTATTGAAACATCACCCTCCTCCCTCTTTCCCCATCCCTCTCTTTGTCTCTCCCCTTTCTCCCTTCTACCTCTTTCCCCCTCCCTACTTTTCCCATTACCCTCTCTTCATTTAAAAGGCTTATAAAACATGTTCATTTTATGCTCGTAGCTATACACGGTTTTACAACAATAGGACTTCGAGCATGATAATGTCCGTCATCAAGGTATTTAGTGTTATAATGGCAAATTTAATGCAAATTATGTGCATTAAACTTAAAATGTGGGCGATTTCGAATCGTAAAAGACAAAATACGATAAGAATAAGAATCCTTGATCATTTTCTTTAAAACAATCCAGGTCCGACGCTTGTATGCCAATATCTCGAATTTATATGAGCAAATGAATGAAAGCCTGCATGCCAAAAAGTCATGTTTTATGTTATCTTATGGAAAATATAAATGATTCCTAAGATAAGATTTATGAAAATGAAAATAGTTTTCCAGCTAGTAGAAACAAAAAACAGTTTACCGCATATCTCCATAGCAAATGGTTCTCGAGATACAAATGGGGGCAGACAGACACTTGTAAAATTAGATAAAGGATTTTAAAAATTTTGCTCAACTAACCCCTGTATAGTCGAAAACGTTGATGTTTTTTGGTGAGATCTGGCCCGACAAGAGTTTCTATTTCTGTCATAGACATGACTCCCTGTGTTGGGCACTGGGCATCCGGGCAGGATATATCATAAGCTCCTGCTTGTATCTCAAACTCTACATAGGAATTCATGCACTGAAATGAGATATGCAAAATATTAGGATTCTCAAGACAACACAAAAACATGGAATTTAATAGTTTATGTTAAAAAGGCATGACATGTTTGTTTAAAGAAATCATTAAGTTCTATATGACCAAAAGTTAATAACTAGAAACTAAATTCAAAGGTTTTTGCTTATACAATCTAACAACCTGAAATAAAATTATTAAAATTGCCAATTCAATGATTGAACATGGGTTAAGTACATATTTCTAAAAATTATCCAAGCGCAAGTGATGACAATAGAATTTCTCATCTTATTATTACCTGATAATAGAAGCATAAAACTATTACTAGCATTAATCAAAAGATTTTAAGTTTGTTGTGAACATTTTCTCACCTAGGATGTTTGGAAATGAAAGAAACACTATTATAGAGACACACTAGGAACTTGAATATTCTTAGATACAAGTATGTATGCTAGCGATGTACCCAGCCATATTTTTGGTACCCGGACCCGGCACTGGGTGCTGGGACCTAGTGCTGGGTACTGGGTCCCTCATGAGCAAAAAAGGATAACAATAAAAACAAATGAAATGGAGCTAAATATTTTACTTTTACTTCTTAGCCTGAAAGAAGCATTCAGAGAAACAATATTTTAATTATAATAAACTTTTTAAAAACCGATTACTCTAACAAAAGTTAAACTGAACCATGAAATAACATTTTACATAATATGCATAATTATACTTAACGACTGGTTAACAGTACCAGATTGTAAAATCTTATAAACCGTATAAAATCTTCTTAAGTAAAGAATGAAATAAAAGTGGTCAAAATTTTAATAATTAAATTTCAACAATGGGAGATTAAGATGAAGAAACAATAGTTTTTCTGCATTTCGTGGTAGGAGTTTATTCCCCTGCTCTTCGTACATGATTCCCGCCTCGCTAAACATCCTTTCACTGGGTGTGCTGCTTGGAGGTGATGACAAGTAACGTCTGGCCAATTTTGACAGTTCAGGAAAGATAGCTGCATTTTTTACCCACCAAGTTAAAGGATTTTCTTTATGAGGGATGTTAGGTCTTTTAAGAAAATTTTCAAATTGCCTCTCTTCTTTAGAATAAGACGTATTATCCTCAGCACGAAACTCTTCTTGTTTGCTTTCATTTTCAAACAAAATTTCATTTAAGCAAGCCCACATATCTGGAACCAAATTGGTTCAACCTACCCGGCCGGGTAATTTTTCTTTGCTTCCCCGGGTACCCGGTATTTTTTAGTACCCAGTACATCACTAATGTATGCACAAACAACTTATGCCTAACCTATTCATCACTTTCACCAGGAAATTCATTTATAATTTTTAAAATATACTCATAAAATGTCATATATATTCCCATAAATTGAAAGATAAATTTTTCTCCCACTTGGAAGACCTTATTGCTAGAATATATGTATCACCCAACAGAGGTAATGGTAAACACCATCTACATTCAGTATCTGATATAGGTGATAGTAACCAATTTGATACATTTAACAGTTAAATAAGAGAACTGAACTGATATAGTTTATGAATCAAGTACTGCTATAATAAAGAATGCATTTTTTAAATAATTTTCTGTTATGATAGAGAAATGAAACAGTTACTTTCCAAAAACCTTTCCTTAACATTCAATTCAATCTAGTTCCGTTACTCTACAGCAAAATCATCATCCTACATTTAAAATTTGAGTCATTGCAATAGAGTTACTTGAAAATTTGTTAAGCTTATAAGAGAAATTACCTACTCTGTTCAACAAAACGTTATTCTCAGACCAATTGAAAATATTTACCATATAAAATCAAATATAAACACGATAAGTTTAAAAACTTAAATTTTTTACATTTTGTTACCCCAAAATGATGAAATTATGAACAGTTCCATGGATCTTATTCAAACACACCCTACAGTATTAAATTTTAAGGAGCTTTCCAAAAAATTACTCATCAGGAAGAATTAAATACAGTGAAACCTCAATATAGCGAGAAGTCATTCAATTCATAAAAATACTCATTCTATAGTGCTCATAATTGAATTCTGTAAATGTAATATTAAGACAATGATTGTTTTTACTTGCTAGAATGAAGTTCTCGTTATATACTATACTTGTTCTATTGAGGGTACACGGCATATGTTGATATAAAACATTCTTCCCTCAACTGAAATTTTAAACTTTCAATAAAAATCACAGCACGAAAAGGTTAATTTGCAATTCCGATTTCAAAAGGTAAATTGCACAATTGATTCAACCACTAACTCTGTCGCTGATAACTAAGCTAACTATAACAGTCAAAAAAAGATCTGGACAATCACCACTGATGATGATGGGTTTATAGCCAAAATATATGCATAGTTTTGCCAACCCTTTTAAGAAATTGAGCCATCTAAATTAACAATTACATTTCAGCCACATGTCCAGTTCAATAAATCTTTTTGGAATCAATTTTGCATACTAAATGGGATATTCATAAAAGGTAACAGCTATTTTCATTTCTTTTAAGTGAGAAAATTTTTAAGACAGGAAAGAATATATCAAAAAGGTAACTTTATGAGGAATAATTGAAAGAGGACAATTTTCATAATTTCAAAAATTTCACCATGAACGTTTTATAAAATATATATGTAACCTACATTATAAAATAAAAATAATAAAAAACTTACATCTTGGCAGAAAAGGCAGCCACACTGTTGTATCTTAAACACCTTCGATCCTTTCACGTTCTCTGTTAAACACAGTTTGCACAATGACAGAGATGAAGGCACTTCCAACAAGATTTCACTCTCACTCTGATCCAAGATCATGGTCAAACCAGCATTACTTCCACACTCATTTTTATCCTCGGGGCTCTCCTTAGCCTCTGAAATAGGTACATCGTCCGGAGCATCCAAAAACGTTTCTTCTTCTTGATGTACAGTCTGCAAATGAGGCAGTGGAGATGATACACCGAGAGAGAGCCTTGAAGCTGAGAGACTCATTAACGAAGAACACCTAGAGCAGGACATACGAAGTCGATTGACGGGTTTCATAGGTCCTTCACCACTTTGCTCTGATACATCAGTCCCATTTCCGGATGAATGAAGGAGTAAAAGTGGGGACGTTGACGAAGGCGAGGGAAAAGACGAGGTTGCTGCTGTGGTACAGGAAGCAGAAAACTCCCTACGCAAGGGGAGGAGAAGATTTCGAGTTGATGCCGATATCTCCCGTGTTATTAAGTTTCGGGATGAAACAAACGGCCTCCTACACTCCCTCTCTCTACGATTCAGAGGTCGATGAACTTGGGCACCTTTTGAGTTTTGACCAGAGCATGTTAATCCAGCCACAGTTGAACACTGAGCTTCAGGTGCCTTCTGAGATTGGTCATCCATGGCGAGGCTCGAAAGACCCATAGCTGTCTCACATTTCCTGATGGCCAAGTCTGGGTAACCCACCTTACAGTGACCCAAACTAGTACAACTCACATCCCTTTTCAAAGAGGTTTGGACCTCTATTGGAACACAAGGTAATCCGTTGGAGGTTGGTGTTTGTGATGCATCAGGGAAAGCTGTCTGCAAGGGCTGTTGTGTCCTGTTACGGCACACCAGAGATCTCAGGCTAGGCATTTGTGGTACAGGAAGCGGTGTGAATGATGATCGGGGACAGGTGACTTCCAGTTGTCCCAGAGAACCGTATGATGCCGTTAATACTGATGAACACTTTTTGTTGCAGGAGACCTTTTGAAGATGTCGATGATGAACAGATGGAATGGCACCTTGCTTCGAATGGGGTGAAGTTCCTATCAATTGTTTCTCAGACGGCTTAAAAAATTTTTCCTCTAATTTGTTTTCAGAAGAAAATGACACAACCTTCTGCCTCCACATGACTTCCTTGCTGCACACTCTCCAGTAACCTCCTGTTACTAAATCTTTCCATTAGAGCGCCTTGAGGCGCCGCCTGTTAAACAATAGGGTATTTATTATTAAAGAAATATGAAAACTACAATTCCTAAATAACCATTACATATCAACAATAAAGATTTTTTAAGGGTTAATTTAAATATTATAGCTAACTACAAAGATATGGAAATGAAAATTTAAGTGACCTTGTTTAAAAAGGAAATATATCCAATATGGTCCTAAGTACTTCATATTTTACAATCATTCATTACAGGTGCTCTCAAAGTATTATGACTTTAAGTGGACTTTTTGAGTCACTTCTGATCTGCAATAAGTATTTTTGGAATCATTTCAGCAAAAACCTTAACACAAGTAATAATTTCAACTATTTCTATTTGGCACCTATATTAAACTATTTAAATACCTAAAATGCCTTATAATTGAGTGTATTCAAAGCATCAATATTAAGTAGATGATAACATATATTACTTCGTAACAATACAAGGAATGATTCGACTTGTATTTAGATTACAAATGTATCTTGATAACAACAGACGAAACACTGATAGATATTAATCTATTATCAACTTGCAACCCAAATGAAAATTATAGTTGTATTCATGGTTACAATAATAAGCACATGCACTAAAATTATTACCCATCCATAAATAGTAAATATAGAAGTAAAGCTATAGAAAATTTTTGCCAATTTAATAGACCCGTATTTACGCAATTAAGGAACACTAACAATGTAATGCTTAAGTAGTTCCTAGATTATTGTAACTTCTTACATACGGCGAGAAATGAAATTATACATTTATAAATTCAAAAGATACATCAATCGGTATCGTACAGCTCTGGGGATAAAAATTTCGAGAGGTGTACTTATATTCACTACAAATTTTTCTAACTGTAAACAAGCAGACAATAAACTAAATCAATAACGCCAAAACTTTATAGAAATAATTCGGAAAAAAACTATTTCTGTACATAGCTTTACATACTGAATATAACATACAATTTGGGTGAGAAAATATTGCGTAAACACGCCAAAATAACCGTATGACATTAATTTCCTTAGAAAATCAGATAACTTTAATGACCAGGTGGTAACTTACCATTCCGTTTCTACAAAGATGGATCCAATTCCAGAGAAACTTGAATCAGAAATAAGCGAGAAGCAATAGTTACCGCTGCCAGAGGACACTCTTGAGATCTAAAAGAAACAAATTCCATTTCAGACGTCATAACAACTCGACGCAGGCGTAGACAAGATATCCGTTATATCAAGCTGAGAAGCAATGCGCGCAAGAGGTACAATTCGTTACAAAATAATTCAAAATACATTTTACGAACTATGCTACCATAAAAAATTGAAGAAATTTAAGTATCGAAAAATTTTGCCTCATAAGCAACGAAAAGAATTATAAGGGTACATTGATATGAATTTTACTTATCTAATCCTAAGTATATTTGCCTGTCGCAAAAATTCACTATTCGCCAATGTATTTAGAAGAGTAATAAGAAAACGATGGTTTACTAAGTTGCTATTCCTAGTGGGCTACAAATGACAACGTAAATTTACATATTCAACACTGCCACAAAGTTGCATGAAAACTATTTAAAATCTTTTTAAGAAAAATCAAAACAACGCAGACACGTGTTTACATAAAGACCCATTTCGAATCCATTCTCGCGGCCTATTGTAATAATTAGAGGAACTGTACGACACGATGACTTGTTTTTAAGAATACCACGAGTGTAACTTGCCAATTTCAGCAGACAACAAAGGCACCGAGACTAGTTTCCTCAGAAATTCAACCGACACAAAGAATATCACTAGCGTAACTTGCCAATTTCAGTAGACAACAAAGGCGCCGAGACTATTTTCCTCAGAAATTCAACCCACACAATCCTATAAGCTAGTATGAAGGGAATGAGTAGTAGGCAAGACAAAATTCGAATATTCAACAAACGAAATGTCATAGTTACCACGAAAACAAACTATTGCATTTGTTGAAAGTTTACTGGCGACGGTACTAACAAATGCAGGCTACAAGTAAAACCATACAGTATCTTATGAAGATGGAAATTTTTTAAATTATGTTTATTAGAAAACTATAGTAATATTATAAATAATTTCACTCCGATATAAATTCATTCGAATACTCATGTATCGGTCAACAATCGCGCGAAAAGAACTTCAATGCGGAAAAATCTAAAAAATATCAGTCACACTCACCCTAAGTTTTTAACGAATACAACGTACAGTAGTTGGAGATGCTAAAGTACCACTACAACTCGGCGAAGAATAGTCTGGCCAAGACCTCTCACTATAACCGACGAAAATCTCTTCCCGTGAACGCAACTCGCCACCGCCTCGTAATCTGCTGTCAGCACAGCAGGAACGGCGATGACTGCGCAAGATGAGGGAACGAGGTACAGCGCTAGCAAGCACCCTTCTCTCGGCCGTATTTCTCCCTCGCCTATTTTTCACCTCTCCTACGAAGACCGCCCGACGACGTCCTTAGACCGAACGACCTCCACAAGCGGTGCCACGTTGCCAGGTTCCGTCACACACTGCCGCTCAGAGAAAAGTTGATACGAGAGTGGATTGGAGGAGGAGAGCATAGAAGTGGGAGGAAAGGAGGGAGAGGGGGATAGGAGGGAGAGGGAGATAGGAGGAAGAGGAGGCGGAGGATGAGATTTGAAGCGCCTGTCGATGACAAATCGAAGGGTGAGTGGTCCGCGGCTGTCTCGCATGACACTTCGATAGAAAATCGCATCTAGTACAATTCCGAAATTTTATAAAATCAGGCCATGGGAGATGGGGAACGCTACAAACTGACTGTAGGCAGTCTTTCACTTACTACGCTCCGACTTACGACGTTTTTCTCCGGACTTGAGGCGCCGCTCTTTCCGTAAATTGGCCGGGCCAAACTAACAAGTAAGTTCTGCGTGTGGCATCATACCATAACAAAAACTACGCCACAGTGAAGATTCACGCTACAATTTATACGGCAAGTAACGACACGGCCCTACAATGTATTTTGTTTACTTTGTCGGCACCTGCGGCTAACAGCTCGGTATTTTCCCGCAAAATGTGTACAAATTAGACAAAAAAGAACACATTATTACAAGATTAAGCGTTTAATTTATTTTCACGGTTGTTACTTCAGGAGTAATTATACTTCGCCAAAATTTTAATAAAACTGTGCTTTCTGGGCAGGCGCGCACCCAGGATTTTCTGTGGGGGGAGGGGGGGTTCAATTCTAACAAAAAATATTCCACCAAACATTTGGACAATTTGGGATTCCCTCAACTACAGGCAGGAGCAGAGGCTCCTCCTGAATACCTCAGAGTTTAAGGTTCTTAGAAAATTTAGCGTTTTTTGAGGGGGGCTAAGTCCGTTGCGCAGCCGTCCTGCTCGCCCTTAGGGTTGCCAGGTCCTCGATTTGCTTGACCCGAACATGTGAAAAAAAAACATTTAAAAAATCAGTTTATTATAACTTTTTATCTATATATATGTATTCTATAGATATAACTAGCTGAAACGCCCGGCTTCGCTCGGGAAAGTGGCAAACGATTTTAATTGTTCGGGGCAAACGTTCCCCATTCCTTAATTACGCAAGCGATGCTTACATTAACATTTATTGTTTGTATTGTATTGTACGCATTAACGTCTTACTTAATATTCACATGGATAGATGCACCGAAGCCTTTAAAGCGGCAATAAAATTATGTGGATTATGTCAATACTATTAGCCAAAACGTATACAATAAACAACATCTTGGTTACCGAACAAATGTAAGTAGATATATCGATTTATGTTGCGATAAATCTTTCAATGTTAATGGTAAAAGATAACAATGTTCTAATATTCCTTAAAAATCATTTGACTCACTTTAAAAATATTCATAGATTATATTTAGGCATATCTTGGCGTTAGCTATTCTTCCTCTACGGCGTGGATTTTCCTTGCATTAATTTTTACGTGTATATCTCCCTTTGAAGAGGACAACATTAAGAAATTTAGCTTTGTTGCTGCCTGGAAAATGGACATCTAAACCGATAAATTTTGCGCTTAAAGGAAAATTTCGAGCGATTTAGCATGTAATACCACGAAACATGAACAGAATTAAAATATTCAGTCTTTCGTGCGTAAAATAAGCCATTTCCCATGTTCGTCAGTTAATATTTAGTTATATTTATATCCGCATCGGTGAAGGACTTCATGGCATTTTGGGGTTTCTGCACACCATTTCCCATGAATTCTTATGGAAATAGTATTTTGTTGACCCCATGTGGTATAGAGACCCCACGGTCTGCAAACCTAGACCAAGATCTTCCTTTGGTTCATAGGATGGCCTATGAAACTTTTGAATTCGATAGCTTCAACTGTGTAAAAACGTATAAAGAACATACATACACACACACACACACTAAAATATGTATAAGATTATTATAATACAAAACATAAAACAACGAAATTATAAGAAAAAAATCACAGGCTCACAGGTAATTCTTACACTTATACCATATTTACTTAAACAATTAACATAACTTTAATGTAATCACAGCAAAAATTAACAAAATAGTAACCACTGCTTACTATAATAAATACATATTTTTAGCATACTGCTTACTAAGCAATATGATTAAAATTTGTATTTATTATTGGAAATTACAGCCTTCAGCAGTTTTTCATTTTCTTTAGTTCTGATATATTTTTAAAAAAAACTCCCGACATGTCATGCTGTAATTAGTTTTAACACATAACTCGGCTTTCACTAAATTAACGCTCATTTTATTTCTGTTCTCTGTCCATGTTTGTTTCACCAAAGAAAAAATCCTTTCAACATTGGAAATGCTGATAGATATACATAGATAATACTGACTGAATCAATTTGTATATGTTGCACAGATTAACTTTATTCAAGACATGAACCCACTTTTGATAAACAGTCAAGTTTTCAGGTATCGCCTGTGTTACCGAATTTAACAGATTCAGTTCGTCATATATTTCATCCATATTGATTTTTGATTCAAATCCGCAACTGGCTACAAATTCGCACTATTTATCATATCTGATTTTTGAGTTCACATTAAAACAATGAAATTTTTTCCATGGGTTGTTTCCAAAATCATACCAGTCATTTAAGTAACGCAAAGAACGGACATACACTTCTTTTAGGTCTGCCGTTATCCGTTGCAGATTAACCAGAGGGAAGGATTTTATCGCATTAGTTACTTTGAATCCAAAAATATTGTCTTGATATCTTTTCATTCTCGTATCGCGTTTTTTTGTAAAAAAAAATAATAATAAAAATGAATTAACCCGAACATCTTGTCAACCCGAACCGAACACCGAACATGAGGTTCCTAAACCGAACTGTTCGGGTCAAAACCGAACACCTGGCTACGCTACCCGTACCCCAAGGGGCGCCAAACGCAAAAAAAGACATTTCAAGTCGATATTTTAGAAATTGTCATTTGAGCGTTACAGAGGATCGTTTTTCCCTAGGACGATAAGAGAACATAATAAGAAGAGGTAGAGGGTAAGATAGGGAACCTTGGTGCATTGCACCCCCTGACGTCCACCAATAAGGTGGCTTGCAAGGTATTATGTAGATGCAGATGAATAAAACTTCGCAAATTTTGTAATGAATTACTTATCGTCGAGTATGCCAAACTTAATTAAAACTTGCAAAATCTCCGGAACATTCACTAACGTGGCAATTACGTCCATTGACAACGCGAGTGGAGAACGTTCTTTTTCGGCGCTCAGGATAGCCAAGAATTACTTACGAAATACTTTATTATAGCCAAAATTACCAACGCTAGCAATGCTGTTCTCTGAAAGTGAAGAAGCCAAAAAAATTAGACAATATAATATGTACATATTTTACGGCAAAAAATCTAGGAGAACTTCTCAAACTACAACTGTAATTTTATCGTATTGTTGGAAGAATTCCCTTAATTTAATGTCTCCGTTTAAAACTGTTATTTACATATTATTATACCGTTGAACTTTAAAAATTCTATTATTTACTATTGTGTTTTTCTTAACAGTACATAAAATTATTGTATTTCTCAACAGTTCATTAAGGGGTCCAACATTACTGCTGTGGCCTAGGGCCTGTAAAATGGTTAAAACGACCCTACTTATAATTGCAGTCGCGATTCTATGTTTTTGGGTTCCCATTAGGCTCGCCTCCACTCCCGCATATGCGGGGGCTGGCGGTACATAGTTATACAACTGCCTGTGGTTGAAAAAAATCTTGATGTATGTACTAGATCAGGGATCACCAACCTGTATTTCAAGGGCCGCATGCGGCCCCTAGGGTTATTTTATGCCGCCTTCTGCCATTTTAACAAAAGTAGCTTACTGATTACTTGAATAAGTACCTTTAACCATAGTGAAAATATGGCATCGTATATCTGTAACATTTTATTTCCAAATTAATCATACCTTTATTTAAAACTAGGAAGTTGGCTTTGTCAGTTCTTTTGTATACATTCTATTTATTGAACTATTATACTCACTTAAGAAATATCAATGGGGGGCCACGATATTAATATTTATAGTAATAACGAACGAGTTATGGGCTCCTAGTTTAATATCGTAACTTTTACGGAGTATTTATTTATTGGAAATCAGTTTACAAGTGATTTTTAGTAAAAGGTTTTGCAAAATTTACACTTAATACTTGAATAACTCAGAACTACTGGGACCCCAATTATTCGAGGGCCCGGATGCCTCGCATCCGCCGCACCACCCCTTTGGCCACTTCGGACACAAGCTGTGTGGTAAAGAGTCGATATTCACGCAAGGGATATACTTTATTCCTGACCTTTTTTACCTATTTTCTATAAAGAATAGGAGTATAGCTAATGGTGCTTCTAACAGCAGTTCGTTTCAACTCGGTGCACGTAACGAAAACAATTAATATGATTCTCTTTACATATTGATTGTTCACCTCATTTGGAATGCTTACAAATCGAACACGCGTTAGAAAAAATTAGCAGTAACTACATCAACAATTTTAACTATAAGGCCTGGCATCGGGTAAAATTTATGGACGCTTATTTTTTTGTGCGGGGAGCGGCGTTGTAGTCCAGGTTTTTCCGAGCAGTTGCCAGGTATTTGAATCTTGGCACTGGTAGATTTTCTACCCCCCCATTCCCGCGAGCGAAATACATCTGAGATCTTCGGAATGGACGTTAAACCGATTGACCCAGTGGTGCATTTCGTAAGAGTGCGCGTATTTACACCCCACGTGTTTATGTGCGATCGAAAGACGGTGCGAGTGAATTTTTAGGACCACAATGGTAAACTTTATCACGATTACCAGTTACGATTCTACAGGACTACATCACCTCCTTTCGAAATAGACGACGGATCACGATGGATCACCATGTTGCAAAATTTCAAAGCGGTAATTGCCAAAAAAGATTTTAAAATCAAAACGTGAAAATTCTGATGCCAAATCTGGTCGAAAGTAAGAGGAAGAAATTTCAACTCTTTACGCAGATTTATACGAAGAAAGTTTTGGTATCTGAGAAAAGTTAAAACTGGGTAGGTGTCCCGAAGCTGAAAAGTTCCTCATGAATGCAGTGAAATTAATTCTGGAGAGTTTCATTAATGTAAATGTTTCTCAAACTTTTTATCTTGAAATCATCGTAAATTGCTTAAACAGAGAAAAGCTATTTGGAAATACAAAGAATGAAATGTCAGTACGATAAGATTAAGAAACATGATTACCTACGCGCAAACACGTATATCTGAGAAGAAAATACTTTATTTATTCTTCTAACCATGGCTTACCTCTTCAAAATCTGATTGTGAGTTGGACGATTTTGATCGCCCGTCTATAGGAACCGGTACATAATATCTTTCTTCGCCCTGGAGTTACCTCTTGGAAAATGTAAAGAACTCCTTTCCGTTTTGGGATCCTGAGAAGATTCTCGGTGGTCCTCGGGTTCAACTGTCATCATTCGACCGCGTTGCTTGGAAATGTTATCGAGCGACAAGTTTTCCTTGGTCTTTTTGTGGCAGATTTTATTTCAGAACTAAGTTTCAATTAAATGTTTCGCTTTAAATCTTTTTAAGTCTTTCTGTGGAATATTTCGCTTTGATTGAAGTGATTTAAAAATATAATTTAATAATAACGATTGATTGGAATTGTTTCCAAATGAATAATTCTAATTAACTCTTGACGAGTTCTTTGGGACCTCCGTAATTTATTGAAAAGCAAATTTTTAACCTTTAATTTAGTGTCGAATATTGATCGTAATTGTCTCAAAAGTTTTTGTTCTTTACGCATACAAAAATATTATGAAAACGAGAATCGGTTAAACGAAGCGATCTTTTGCAGAATTTTTAAACAATGAAGTTACAACACTAGTCAACATATTGGGAAATGTTTACTTTGAGGATTGAGAAGAATTTGATTTTCTTTATGAATATGTACATAAAAAGGAATGGTTCTATGTAAACAGAAAACTATAAAAAATAGCTCTCACGCTTCCTTTTATGATTTAAAATGCAAACAGAATTTAGATAGTTTTTCATGAACATCATATCTGTATGTTTGGAAAACATTAGCGTGAAGTGCTTGCGATCGTTGCATTGCCAAGTCTATTACGAGTTGAGGTGAGAATCACTGGCGGGAAACTCCAGCAGGCTTATAGGCAATTCAAGAATAAATACAGTAAGGAAAGTCGCATTTAAATATAGCTTACGATTAATGAGTTAGAATTTTTAATAATAACAATGTTAAAAGTGTTAACTGTAGAAAAGGATCGTTTTAAAAGATCTTATTTTCTGAAAACATACTCCAAGTTTGGAGACGGATCTGCTATTGTTACATTCATTAAATGTAAGGAATAAAAGTTATTCTTTGTTGGAATGAATTCTTTATTTCGCAGGAAGTTTAATCCACGAGTGAAACTATTACATCCTACTGAAATCGAATATATATTGCGTAATGCTTATTTTAGCTAATGTTTTCATGTTTTATTGCAACTCTTGAAAACAGTGAATGATTTGTTTGAGACGAAATTTAACATAAATATGTAAATAGGTATTTATCGTAAAATTCAAGTCAAAGGACACGAAGTCGATCAGTTCAGATGTAAAATCCTTCTGTTCAAATATTTCGGCAACATTCGCTTATGCTTTTGACACCAATTGCTCATCGCTAAATTCAAGCAGGTGAATAACTATTCTTAAGTCTTTTCGAGCACTCCACACAGATACTACGAAGCCTGACTCATCCTTTCCACGGAAGAGTCGTTTATTTTTAACTTACTTAATCATTGAAATAGCTCTAAACTTATGCGTGGTTCAAAAAATTTCAAAACCTTTTTATGGCTATCGGAACTACCTAAATTATAAACAGTTCAAAAATAGCTATCGTTTTTGCGTAAGTATTCAATATGCTATCCCTACCGTTCCTTCATAAATAAAATTCGTGAACGAATGAATGCGTCGGCCGGGTTAGACTGTGAAATTTGCAACATAATCTCCTTATAGTTCATGTTAGCTTTCACGTATACATTCCTTGATCGTCACTTCCATTCATTGCGCAGAGTTAACTTCTTTATCTGGCGTTGAAATTGATAGTTATTAAATCAATATTCTTTAAAGGATAAGTCTCGGTGCATGCTTGTACCTTAGGAAGAAATTTAACTCATTAACGCATTGAGCATTTATATGCAATCTTAAAATCAAACAATCTTTCAAATATGATTGTTATTAATTCTCAAAGGATCGAGTCGGTGAAGAAATTCATTTCTCTTCAGATTACGCGAATTGTTCGATCTTCAAGTTTGTCCATCAACGAAGAACGAAAGTAAGATAAGTTTCGCGTCGGAGTAAAAGTTTTAAATTCTTTCGGATAGCATACCGGAACCAATTAACCACCATATTCCAAGACTAATCAACTGGACATTTGGTGATAAAAAGTTCCGACTTTCCACGGATTGATAACTTTTCCTTCGGCTTATTCTTGGCGAACTTAATCACTTCACGTCTTCGCGATGTTCATCGATCGCATCTTAAGCCGGCCGAGACAACGGAATCTTTAGATACACGTGAAAAAAAGTTGTAGGTAGCGAAGGGAGTCGACGAGAGGGAATGGAAAGTTTCGTTTGCGAAGGAAAGAGAAAGGTGCCGCTAAATAAGAAACCTTCGATTTCCGCGTGTATCCTCTCTTCGATCACGTGCTGTTGGGTAAACGCTCTTCATTAGCGAATTTTATTTTCGGGACGAGTTATTTTTTAACGAGCATAAAAAAAATTGCTTGCCAAATTTATCTGCTAGGCGCAATAGGTAGATTGCAAAGTTGGATCAAAGAGCGAAACAGAGTCACGCTAACGGCAGGGTTGCGCGGGCATTTTTACAAAACATTCGTTGATGCTAGTGTTTTGGCGGGCCGCATCAGAAGTTGCGAGTGCTTCGAGAACTTGCTCTAGAGCACTTTCTCAACCGGTGGGACTTGAAAGCCGTCTAGGTGGGACCAGAGCCGGCTGAAGACATTTGGTTAGAGATTCTGGCACCTTCTCCTTTATATAGTTAACAGCCTCAGGCGTAACTTGATGGAATTTCTTCATATTGTCGAAATAAAAAAGATTTACTTGGTAATTCCACAAAAGGTAATTTTTAAAAATAAATAAATTTTTGTGGGATTACCAAGTAAACCTTTTTTATTTCGACCTTCTCCTTTGTGTCTACCAATAATTAATATACTACTTATATGCTTGTAAACGTAGAAATACATTTATTAGAAAAGGAGAGGTTTTTCTTTATATCCTGGTGGGACCACGGTTTCTCGAAAAGGTGGTAGGCGGGACGCTAGAGGCAAAAGGTTGAGAACCGCTGCTCTAGAGTAGTGGTTCCTAAACGTTTTGTAGGCGCGACATCCTCTCAAAGATTAACAGAATTTCTAGGCAACTCAGCTTCGAAAATAGGTTCTTATATTTTTACATACGACTATTATAACCTTTGGGCAGCCATTTGTTGGTACTACACCGTATTCAATCTGTAAGATGAAAACTTATAGCCTTAATTGTCTATCAACACATTCAAATCGTTGATTTATTAAACAAACAAAGTTTTTCGCGGCACCTAAAAATCAGCTGCGGCGCCCCAGTTTAGGAACCTCTACTTTAGAGAATGTGTTATTATAAATACAGAAACCAAGCCCAGACGTTTTTTTATCGGTAAAAATTCACCAGACAAGTTTTATGATCATAATTTTATTTAAAAAACTTAAAAAATAATTGTATTAAGTACACATACCACCAAACAAATTTTTATGATCATTATTCTATTTAAGAAACTTGAAAGTACTTGTATTAATTATTAAAGATCGCTTCATAATTGGAACTTCGAGGATCACACAAAATTCTTTCCCGAGCCATTAGTTTACGGCACTAAGTTTTTCAGTCAATAGGGTGACGTGTACCTTTTTAGCACCCACGACACCGACGATTTTTAGGGTTTTACGTAGATTCATATTTGCAGAGATAATTTTCAATATGCTTATCAACGCATTTGATGTTGTCCGTTTGTTTGTTCGCGTTCGTTGAACTTTCTGAAGGCTCCAGGAAAAATCCATCTCATTTAAAAAGTTTGGAAAACTGTCTGGCCTTAGGTACTTGTTAAAAATATTTTCAAATATTTAACAATTATGTCATTTGATGAGTTCCTTTCTTAATAACACCAAAATGAAAGGAAATATTTGATAAAACATTGGTGCATTTTGATAAATAGTTCTCGAGGATGAGTAGGCCTTCGCAACATGATACTTCCCATGAGTCTCCGTCTTTCCAGGATTAAAAGATAAACTACATTTATTTATAATTATATATCTCAACATTTGGTTTTGTAACGTTAAATTATTAGAAAATATTACCGTCGGTATAGTATAACTTGAGCTCTTAGAGCCAAGGAAAAAATATTAGAGGACCTTTCAAAATGTGCTCCAGCCAATCATAGGAGAGCAACATAGCCACATCCTACTAAACCGGTCTCTGACTCACCCTTTGGCCTCTTCTCGTGCACGACTTTGCAACATAGCTCTTTATTCAACTAATTGTCTGAGATCATATTGGACAGCATCGACTATATACACTATTTACACAATATTTTTTTTACTAGTTTACTGAAAAAGTGATTCGCTCCCTGGCTTCAGCGAAAAAAAATGCTATCGGTTTTAATGGACAAATATGATCACCGCATGAAAGCATCAAAGTTCCTCCATATTCACTGTTGCAAAAACTATCTTTCTCCATTACATGTATTCCCTCGCCACCACATTCAACTTCCCGCGGTATCTCGTAAACAATATTTCATAACACGTTTTGCTTTATATAGTCCTCTTGGCTTCTCCGTCCCTAATGGAGAATCCAGCGATAGATTTTTTTCCCCACTACTTCCGTGTTATCCGAGATATGTCACATGACTTATTGGCTATTTCATCGAATCAATTTTTGTTAAACTAAAAATACAAACGGAAAGAAACAGCCTCTGGGTTAAGTGTAATAATAAAATGTAAAGCTTCATTGGTCACTAAAAGTCTAGTGATACCTCCCTTGTAGTAATTATCTCGGGATATTACAAATATATTTAAACGGTAGTTACACTATTCACCACTATGATGGCTATTAGGATTACCATATAGTACACAATTTCCAATATATGGTTAACTTTAACACCTTATCCTCACAAAATATTTATCTGCGGTCTGGATTTGTTAATTTGTTGGTAAGCAAGATGTTAAAATGTTGAGCTCTAAAATATTGATTCACTTAAATAAAAATTTCAGATTGCGGGCTATAAAAAATTGTTCATTGCCATTTTTTAAAGAAAAATTTGAAATAGAAGCTGGACAACAAAAGGTTTACACCCCGATTGATACGACATCAAGTTTCAGAGCGCATACTTCATAAAAACTAGGCAAAGAAAATCCATCTCTGACCGTCGGTCGGTATTTATGTGAAAACTTACAAATTTTAGTCGCATATACACTATTCGACGAACTAAGAGTAAACATACGGGATGGGTAAATCATTTGAGGACACTATTTCTGGTAATGATTACTTAAGCCTTTCACTAGAAATTTTACATTTTTTAATTTATTAGATATCATTTCAAATACACATCTTTAATGGCAATCATGAGTACTCGACACTCATGAAATATCACTGGGACAAGTCCCAATGAAATATTTGTTTACAATCGCTCCATTGGAACCTTTAAGCACCTATTGCGACCCATATATTCAGTTGGCAGCGAAACATTTAAACTGCTGATTAAAAAATAAAGCAATGCAGTGCCAATGGTTTTATTTATAAAGATGCCATTCAATTCGTTTGTTTTTTCCTGCCAGGTCGTTTCGGATTAATCGCCACCTCTCGGTTATTTTTTTATTACTATAATTGAACTTGGAACGAAGCCTCATGCCAGAGAAAGCAAAATGTACACTGTCCTCAAAGGGTTAGAAATGAACATTTCACCCACCTTCGTCCCTCCGCCAAGAGAAATCCAACACTAAATTTAGCCAAAGAATCGATAAAAGCTCGCGCACTGAGAGGGGTCAACTGGAACCAAGCTACCTTATTCCCAAGAGCTCTGAGAGAGAGAAAGAGAGAGGAGGTGGGGAGAGGGAGGGAGAGGGAGAGAGATCCTGCTACCCTTAAGGAAAAAAGAGGTCTGAAGGGAGGTATTCGATAGGAAGAGGGTCCTATAATGTCAAGCGTCTGCACGGAGGTACGCAGGAGGACATCCCGATATTGGTTGGCGGCTAGGAAAAAAAAATGACTCCCAAGGAGAGCGGACGGAAATAGGGATTTTGATTGGCAGACGGCCAAGGGGAAGAAAAAAAGAGGAACAAAAGGGCTTATGGCTCCCGGGTGTCGTTCATAGTTGGGTGTAGTTCAAGGGCAGGTCCATCTTGCATGGGAAGGATTATATGGGAGAGAAATTCGCGCGGCGACCCAATCCATATAGCACGAAAACCATCATTGTCGAGGAAATATACCCATCCCACGAAACCTCAAGGACTGTTTGTGTTTGGAACGGAAAACAGGCGTTTTATTTAAATCCCTAGTCGTAAAAATGAAGAAAAGAGAGAGGCCCCGAATACTTATTCGGACAGTTAGAAGCTATCATCGCTAGTTGGAAAACAGTGCGTGAAATATGCGAACGATTAGCTCTACAGTTCTAAGAAGATTGTCTTCGGTTTGGTGTGGTATTAGTTTAGAGCAGGGGTCGGGAACCTACGGTCTGCGAGCCATATGCGGTCCCAGGGAGGGTTTTATGCGGCCCGTGAAGCCATAATGAAATTGCGATCGGTAAAATTTCACAAGGGCAGTTTCATATTTTTCAGTGAGAGGATGGTCTCAAAACCTTTTCTGGTGAAGTTTTAACGCTGGTAAATTAAGCATACTTTATTTTAGCTCAAATGAGATCGCAAAAACACTGGTTTATTCACTCTTCCGGCTTGGCATTCCGGCTAAGGAGAAGTTACAGGGTATTTCATTATATATATGCGCAACTGTGTAGCTATTTCACAGAGTATGACAGAGAAATTTAATTTTAATTCTATTTTTTTGTGGCTCAGTTCAGTTTTTATATTTTTATTAGGCCATAAAAAATAATTACTGCATCGTGTGATTCTAATCATGCGAAAAAGCAGAATTTGCGGGTACGCTGATAAATTACTTTAAAGGGAAAATTTTTTATTCACATAAATCATAATGAAAAAATGTTACAAGGATGCATTGAGTGCAATGGTAACAAGTAAGGAAAGTACTGCTAAAACAGATATTACAAGGCGATATTTTTACAAGCACCGCCACTTTTGGCCCCGCCCATTCCCAGAAGCTGATCCCGGATCCACCAAATTCTTGCCATATGTAGATCTCACACGTAGTAACATATGCTGACAATTTGATTACTCTTGATTGAACCGTTTAAGAGATATTGCCTGCACAGACGGATGGACAGACAATGTGAATAAGCTGATTTTTTTTTGAAAAAAAATCCCTAAAATTGCACAGTAACATTACGCAATTACAGACGGGTATCCTTCACTACAGTTACTAGATAATTACAGTCTTAAAGCGCGAGGTAATAGATACCGACCTTAGCAATATCATTGCACCATCATAGCTCCGAGATACTACTTTCTCCATCATTACTTTGCGAAACTGAAAGCGAAGTTACCTTGAAGCTGTCATAATGTTTGAACTTCGTCGATTACTGGGAGTTTGTTCATCAGTTAGTATGATAAAAACGAAACGGCATTTACGACTTCCGTAATTAATTTCATTGAGCGAGGGAGAGAAAAAAATGGGGGAAAGAGATGCTCCCAAATTCAGTAAACAAAAATCGGTACAATATACATTGTACAAACTTTCTCATATACTTATGCGTCGTTTAGTCTTCTGAAAAATATGAACTATGTAGAATCATTATAAACATCAACTTGAATAACTAAACGAAATATGATGAAAATTGTATGAGACGTTTTTTCGAAAATCCAATTGTTATTAAAGTTGCCCGAGAATAAACTAGCCTTTTATTCATTTTTTGAGAAATATGAACTATGTAGTAGTATTGCAGACGTAAACTGAAGTAACTGTACGAAATTTGATCAAAATCGTTGCAGCCGCTTTTGAGAAAATCAAATTGTTGGTAAAACCGCTTAGAATGAACTGCCCTTAATTATTGTGCAACGTCAAACATTTCTTCATAGCCTATATTCTGTATGATAAAATGCCTAAGTACGAGAACAGACAGACGGCATTGCGAAAACCACTTTTTCGGACTCAGGTACACCTAAAACGTATATTTCCAACAAAATCTCGACATCGAATTTTTTCGCGATTACAATACTTTCCCAATACAGGTACTTCGTATATTAGAAAGTAAAAATAAAAGGAAAGAAAGCCGCTCGAGAACGTGATATTTGTATCGTGCGGCGTACACGTTTTTTGAGAAATGGAAATTCAAAGAAAGAGCTCTGCTGAGGATCACGTCTTTCAGATGGATTCATGGGTTGGAAGGGAGAGGAAACTGTGTCAATAGATAATTTAATTCCAAGAATATACAGCATCACGCGATTCCTTCCTATTACGTATTAACTTGAAAAGACGAAGATTACCTGTAACATCGAACGTTGTGATGAAAACAAAAATGAATACTATAATGCCGCGCATTTAAAAACGCTGGAATCGAATCAAATTATTTGCCATCACCTCGAAAGATGTTTTACAAAGGCGATGGAAACGGAGGAAGAAAATAATGCAACAGGCGGATATTGATTCTAAAGTATTATGGATATCTTAAAATTTAATTGTGCCTCGTTTGCCTTTGAGTTCGCGAAAAATAGCTCGGAAAAAATAGCGCTGCGGGAATACTCTTTTTTCGTGTATAAACGTGGAGAGAATGAGAATTAACTATGCATCGGAGGAAAAAAATTAAAATGTTTTGTTTTTATTACAAAAGCTATGTTCGCAAGCATTCGAGCCATCGAAGAATGAATTCATACTGTTAGCGTTGTTTAGTTATTTAGCCGTCCAACGGAAAGAAGAGCACTGCCGATATAAAATGATGAAAAGTTGTATTTTGTGCTTGAAAAACTTCATTAAGTATATACAAAATTTCTATATGGCTGTTATTATCCCAACAATGCACTATGAGGGGTTCAGAATAAAGATAGGGTACTCTAACAGAGAACATACAATAAAAACATTTGCCAGTATTTAAAAAAACTTTTTAATAATAAGAATTTGTATTTCGCACAAAAAGTTATGGCGTTATAAACAGCCTCAGGGTTCATAATTTCATATCACGACCTCAATCCAATGCGAATATCGTAACAATTCATCAATTAGCTCATACTTATAAAGTTATTATACCGTCATCAACAAGACTATTAAGAAGTCATCCTAAAAGTTAATCTAAATGGGATCCCTCTATCGGCTTGACAAAAACACATCGGAGGGCGTAAAAAATAAAATAAAAATTATAACACCTACGATCGTGTTTTTTCCATTTTTAATTTTCTGAATACATGCTTGATAACCCGTGGCGTCTCCTTCCTCTAACGACTCGAGAATTTTCTATAGGGTATGAGATACTTATCTCTCCGTCGTAAATTTGACGCTTCGTGACCTTACGTTGGATTTCCTTATCACTTTACTCCGAGGTTAGGCTTTTCTAGAACGAGCCTAGAACAATCAAGGCGCACCCAACTCCGGCTATAGAACAAGGAAAAAAGTTCTCAAATTTACGTAAAGAGCACGGCGGTAGGATTAAAAATTTAACTCCGGCTTCAGCCGGAGGCTTTTGTATCACTTGTGCATAAGACGGCAATTTAAGAGGGCTCGATTACCTCACTTGGCACGAGGCGAACTTTCATTGGTTGGGTGGAAAATCGGCTCGGATGAATGAAAGTTGTTGAAAAATTGAAAATCTTCGAATCGAGCTCGTGACTTCAATGCTGGCAGCATAAATTTTAAGTGTCGCTGCCAAAAAATTCCCGAATGCTTAATCAAAAAATAAATGACAAATTTTCGACTTGTAAACGCTTTTCTCACTTAAATCCATATATCGCTCACGGACAGATTGATCAAAACCAAATTTTATACAGTACCTACTAGCTGAAAGTACCCGGCGATGCCCGAGTTATGCCAGGCGTCTTTGGCGAATAAAATTATGTATTATGTGGTAATACAATCATTTCTCCCTTTGCGCACCTCAAAACGTGTATTTCCGTTGAAATCTCGATTTCGAATTTTTTCATGAAAACAATACTTTCTCTATACTACGTATATTGGAGAACGTAAAAACTAATTCTGAGATATCTCTGATACCTATGAATTGGGCCGGGAGGGTCCATGGAGGTCCGGAGAGAACGTCAGCATGCCTGAGAGTAATAGGATTTCGAGTTTAAGAATGTAATCGGTTGGCAAGACAACTTCACGTTAAAAACGCTAAATTTTGTCAAAATATGATATTAAAATGTTAAATTCAAAAGATTTAGATTCGAAATCGATAAAAGACGATAAGAATAAGAAACTGCATTTATTTTTCTTTAATACAGTCCGAAAATCGTTGGTCAAATATGTGAATTTTAATAAGCAAAATAAAATAAGTTTGCAGGTCGAAATATCGATTTTTCCATGTTATCTTATGAGGAATGGAAATCATTCTCGGGAATCGAACCCGGGTCGATTTTGGAATTTTTTTTCGTAAATTGCTTCTACTTTCCTACCAAATGTCAATCTTCTAGCTACTCGGAAAGTTTGTTAAAAATAGCATTACAGAGTTCCGATTTCCCACTGACGACGACGACGACGAAGTCAATTTTATATATTAGATCATAGACACATAGGGCTTCCCCGATAAAAAAACTAAGCTATTACAATGGGCGTTTTACTGTTATTTTAAATAACCTGCTGCACAGAGAAATAGAGCATAATAAATAGAAATAATATAAAGAAATATCGAACTGTTACATAGAAAAGAAAATTATTCACACAGATCACCGTAGAAACAGACAACCTATTACAACAATAAATACGATAGCTGAAAATTAAAAGCTTATTTTTTATGGGCAACCTAGTAAAATTTACGGTTAAAATGCAATTCATTAGGCATGGAATACTCCTTATCATATATATAATAGAATTTGGCTCTCCTATAACCTGTTTGCCATTTGCTTTCTAGTACAAAGAAACTGCCTCTATCAAACAGTATCCGAAGACTAAAAAAAGATTATTTCTTATGATTTACGAAAGAGCGACGGTTTCGTTAATAAATGAATGCTCTATCGTGAATTTCCGAGAACTCCGAGGAAAACTGAGCCTAGTGAACGGGTTTGTTAATTCCCCGCATTACACCGGCCTCGAGGGCAAAAAAAAAACCGCATTGGCGGATGATAATGAAAGTTTCTCGACGAGGAGAATCTCTGGTTTTAAGGTAAATTGAAGGGCAGAAAAAAATTCATGAAAACTTAGAGGAAAATTTTTTCCTGCTGATTGCCGGTGGAAAGATGCGTTAAAATTTTGAGACTCAATGCTAGTTCTGAGAAATGGTCCATTTAAAAATAGGCGAAAGATTTGAGCTTGAAAAATTAAATTTCGGTAGGATTTTTTTAATCGCTGCGAAAGGCATTAAATGTAGTGTACATCAGGCTCCCCATTTTACCCAGAAAAGTGGTTTAGAGTCCGAAAAAAATCGTTCCAGCATACGTTGCACAAACTTTCTCATACCCGTATGCTTCCGGTTCAACAAAATAATAGTCAGACCTCGCTTTGCGCGATTCCGTTTTAAGCGGATTCGATATAGCTGAAGACATTGCTGGTATTCCTCCTTAGAAATATCATTTAGGGTCGCCGGCACATTTTTTTGAATCTCGTCAATGTCTGCAAATCTACGGCTCTTCAAAGCAGTCTTCAGTTTTTGGAAAAGCCAAAATGCACATGGAGACAAATCCGGAGAATAAGGTGGATGGTCCAGCTTCGTGATTGATTTTTTGGCCAGAAATTGCCTGACAGTGTGAGTGCGTCATGAGCAGAGGCGTTATCGTGGTGCAAGATCCGTGTCCGGCCAACGTTCGGGCCTTTCCCGAAAAACGGAGTCGCGTAGTCTTTATAATATTTCCACATAATAATCCTGGTTCACCATTTGACCTTGTGGGATGAACTCAAAGTGAACAACATCCTTTGAATCAAAGAAACAAATCAGCATTTACTTCATTTGGGCTCTTTACATGCGTGCCTTTTTCGGTTTCAGAGATGATGATGTTTTCCATTGCATGCTTTGTCTTTTTGTCTCGGAATCATATTGAAACCACCATGTTTCACCTTCAGTAATAACTTTATCTAAGAAGTTGTTTCCACTGGCCAACTAACAAGAAAAATCAGAACAAACACTTTCTTTATAAGCATAGTTTTTTTTTGAGAAAGTAAAAATGCAAATTTTCTAGATTTTTAAGAAAGAGAAATTTAATTAATGTAAGTAGTTCGTGAAATTTCGCTGTATTTGAGTTGAAAAGGCCACGGACCAACAACTTTAAACGAAGAAAGTTTTTGACTTTTACGACTTTGTTCTTGAGTTCTTTGTTCTTAGTGAGGCGCTATTTAATTGCTTCAAAGAAGAACGAAGACAACAGTGCGACTATAATTCTTTCACCATGCTAAAAAAGCCGACCATTAGGGATGTATGTGGTGATTAATAAAACTCCGCTATTATTGGAGCACTGGGAAAAATATCACATGCGCATTTCCCCTAAAAAACAGAGATCTACCGTTGACTGATCCTTTGAAAATAACTCTCGGAGAACCACCGCTGAGGGTGGCTACTTGGTATACGAAAGTCGCATCTGATTTTTACAATAGTTTTGATGATATTTTATTTATCCTCATTATCTAAGAGAGAGTTGAGTATTTAATTTTTGGAATTACAAATGTAAATGAAAACAATTAGGGTGTTATCCATAAACATAGATACAATTAGCACGTTTACATTAATAAATTCAGTAATATTTTGTTTTGTTTCGCAATGAAGATTTCTTCCATTAACCTATTTGAAGAACTAAGGAGAACTTGGAATTTGATAACGCTATACGCGTATATTTAGCTTATTTTTTGTATGGCTATACCATCATGTATTCGGTCACTTGAGCCTCGTTTGTAAGTGGTATCAATGTGAAAATGTATTCCATCTATTATACCTTCGAAGATATTTTTAAAAAAATTAATGACCTGTATATTTTTCAAGACAAATCTAAAAGAAAAATCGGTACAACATACACTGTACAAACTTTCTCATATACTAATGGGTCGTTTAGTTATCTTTAGAAAATGAAAATCGTATCAGCCGGTTTTTGGAAAATCCAATTTTTGTTAAAGTTGCCCAAGAATAAACTAGCCTTATATTCATTCATTGAGAAAAATGAAATGTGTAGTATTATTGCAGACGAATACTTGAGTGATTGTTCGAAATTTTATCAAAATCGTTCTAACCGTTTTTGAGAAAATCAAATTATTGCTAAAGTTGCCTAGAATAAACGGGCCTTATATTCATTTTTTGAGAAATATTAACTATACAGTATTATTGAAGACGTAAACTCAAGTAACTACGAAATTTGATGAAAATCGTTAGAGCCGTTTTTGAGAAAATCGGATTGTTGTTAAAAATGCGTAGAATAAACTACTCTTAATTATTGATCAATGTCAACCATTTCTATGTATACTCTGCTCAGTATGATAAAATGCCTAAGTACGAGATTTCATTCATTTTCGTTCTACCGTCTAGGCTCCAGAGCCAGTAACAGACAGACGGAATTGCGAAAACTACTTTTTCGGACTCAGCGACACCTAAAACGTATATTTCCGTAAAAATATCGAGGTCGAATTTTTTCGCGATAACATTTTCTCAATATACTTCGTATTATGAGAAAGTAAAAATGGCAGCAACATATAAATCTACAATGAAAGTTTCAGCTCTATGTCATTTACGGTTTCGTTACAATTTCAATTTAATCAAGTGCACAGGCCGACAAGCGACAAAAACGATTTTAAAACACAATTCAAATA
Organism: Uropetala carovei; assembly: GCA_036926305.1. Lineage (NCBI taxonomy): Eukaryota > Metazoa > Arthropoda > Insecta > Odonata > Petaluridae > Uropetala > Uropetala carovei. The sequence continues at coordinate 2,338,356 of JAXCHB010000103.1, read as the reverse complement.
ACTAATAATAGTAAATCATGGGACTTTGTGGTAAAATCACGCTCATACAAAAAATCACGATAGGATCAAAAGGTCATGATGTTGACAGTCGGTTATAATAAAAATGTACAGATAAAAACGTTTTTGTCATTAAATGCCATCAATCTATTAGGCAAATTAATCCATCACATTCTCAGCCTTCTGAAGTTCAAAAATACAATGCACAACGAAGTTTTCTACGTGATTGTCTGCCCCGCAATCACCCGAATTCTTCCTCTCTTTTGATCTGCGACACACCTGTCGCACCCGCATGACCTTCGCCGAACGCCAAGGTTAAAATAATATCGACGGCAGAATTCATATTATTCAATGCGCATGTCTTCCATTCAAGCAGAATGACAAGAACCTTCACTCAACTGAGAAAGAAACTCGAGTAATATGACCTTACGGGCCAAATGTAACTCACAATTCTCAATCGACTGAAAATTTCAGGTGCTTTCATCGCTTCTGATGCAGTGAATTATACAGGACAGAGCGAATCCAGGGGGACAGCCTGAGGCCCGTTTCTTCTCATCATCTCAAGGAAAGTTTAGAGCTTAATTTAATGGTTAAATTTTAAGAAGCCGATTTTCCCTGGGCTTTACATCCTCCGTTACTCACTGAAATGTTTACCATAACTAAGAATAAAAATCCGCCATCTTTAATGGTGTCCGCAGTTCATTACTTATAAACATATACGGCTTTTTCATTCGACAGAAAACCAAATCCAACTCAGCTGTGGCAATAATTTCCTATGCGGGGATGTTTCACGTCTCACCCACATTTTTTCTCTTTTAAAGGGAATGTTTTTAGGCGCGGTTCGCTTCCAGCGTGAGCGCCTATTATCGTCAGTCTGTCTGTCTGTCCGTCCGATCGTCCGCATGCTCGATCTCGGCTTCTACAGAACGGATTTTCATGAAATTTTATATTAAGGGCTTATAATCAAATATAATAAGAAAATCACATAAATAAATCACGTAAACCAATCAGGGGTACCACTTTACTGGTGATAAAAAATTAACTTTCCGTCATATCTCGTGAAGTATTGCTCATATCAAAATATTTTTCAAGTAAAACTTGTAGAACTAGTAAATTAGAGTATTTCTCTTCCTATACATTTTTTATCGTAGGAGTAGCCGTCATCAAGAAAATCAAACAAGAATGTCTTAATTCGAGTTGAACTTCGAAATTTTCTTGCCTGGTTACTTCTTTATTGTTGCTAACATAAACAATCTCACAAACAAACGTTTAATTTCCTTACCTGTGCATGCAGTATTATTAAATAAGAAGAAAATGGATTATTTATGATGAAGAAAAGAACTTTAAAACGCTATTTCCCTCACGTACAGGTACATCATTTCTTTCAAAAACTCCATAGCACGAAACGTGCCCATTTGTGATAGGCTGTACACTTTCCTAACTTGTTTCATCTATTCCACGCGCTATATGCGTCTTTTTCCCTTTCATAATACCCTAACGATTTACGGTTAGTAAATCAAACGCTAAAAATTTCGCGCCACACACAAGATGGCACTCCCTCCTGTTGCGGAAAAATAGCTAGGGAAGCCCTCATCTGCATAAACATCCGAGGAATGTGCTCGTCCTGGTTCGTTTTTCTTTCAGGCTTCAAACTGCCGGTCTCTTTTCCGTTCTTCAGCTTTTGGTCGTTCAAAGTGTCTTTCGAGGAAGTTCCTGGATCACCATTTCCAAGGATATGTGGAAATTTCTTCGAAAAGCAATTCTTCGAAATCGATTCTCCGAAAACATTTCCCAAAGATGTCGATAAAACACGCATTTATAAACTTTCTCATATCCGTACGCTTCTACTCCAGGCAATAAAAATCACTGATTACGTCAATACTTATGCGCGCAGCATTACTCGCAGCAACAATACTGCTGCTGTTAAAAGGAAGCTCTTCTCGGTAGCTGGGCGAAAAACTAACATATTAAAATGTCAGCGGGCGCTTCATAGTTATATTTTCAGAAATAAAACTTATGTATTACTACTTATGACGTTGTGTACTATATCCGGACCAATGATGATCCGCACGGTTGTCATAGAATAAATCGATATTTTGTGAAAATTTACTTTATAGAACAAACTACGTTCTATCATTGCGCGATAGCTTTAATTTCAACAAGTTTTCTATTCCGGATGATGTCGAAGATAAATACGAGATTTCATCGAATTAAGAACAACCTGACTACCGAAAGATAACAGAGGGACGGAATTGCAAAAATCACTGTTGAGAAGCCAGGGGAAACTAAAACGCTAATCTCGAATTCGAATTTTTTCACGGTCGCATTACTTTCTCCATATACTTTCTACATGAGAAAGTGAAAACAATTCATCGAAAAATTTTATATTCCAGAAAATGAAAAGAAAATAAACTTTCAACAGAGTTGATTGATGCACAGCGACGCGGCAGAATGATTTCTTTTTCTCGGCCAGACCAACTTCCTCAAGCGCACGCCAAGTCAGAAGATCAGAAGATTCAAATCCGTACAATTCATTTTTTAGGTTGGGTTACCTTCCAGATTTTTAAGCTTCCACTATCCGAAACAGACGGCGCATATTCCAGACAACATCCGCGAACAATTATTTTTTTTTTAATGCGGGCCCTTTAGCGATCCCGGAAGGAGCATATAGCGAGGCGCCTCGTAGTCACGGTGTTTAAGGCACCGTCACAACCATTTGCGTCGAGTCTTCTCCTCCCCGGTAAGGGGGGAACTGTTGGGAAGTAGGAAGACCTTGGTGACTCGCCAACAATACAAGCGTCCCGAACGCGTCCGACTGTCGCCCCCCTCATACCGCGGCAGGCCGAAGGCTCACCGACCTCACCTGTTGTAAACTTCTTAGGCGAGGCGGGACAAGAGGATTTTTACGATCCCTAAAAAAAAAAAAAAAAAAAAACGGCCTGGCGTTAAGATTATCCTTCCTCCTGTGTACGCTCGGGCGAGCGTGATCTCCGGATAATTCGCGCCCCTCTTCAAAGGGTTAACTATTCATTCTAAAATTATCCTCGGCATGGCTGCAACTCGAGGTCGGTGATGTTTCTCCTCTCTTCTCTCCCCTCCTTTCCCTCCTTCTCATCTTCCTCCTCCCACACCACCTCTCTCTGTCTCTCCTTGGAAAAGTTCTAAGCGCGAACGATGGGAATAGGCGCGTCTCCTGGCGGAAGGAGGGAGAATTATCGTCGATTAGAGTTCGAAAAGGATTTATGTTTTGTTCCTTTTCTTTTTAGAGGAGTGGGAAAGGAAATCGGTTTCCCATTAGGAGAATCGAGAGGATGCAGACGAGAGTACGATAAAGGACAGAAATAGTTTTGGGGCTAATGAGTCTGATAGGATTCGACCATTCATCAAAACTTAGATCCCGCATAGTATGACGCAATAAGGTAAAAAAAATTAAAGTACTAAATCTTTCAAACTAAAAGTAATTATTGAAAAAGGATTTAAAACTTTCCCGGCGAATATTATTAGTGAATTGTTCTCGGGTTTCATACCGGGTGATGTCTTGAATAGAATTCGACGTTTCGGCGTATGTCACCTGGATGTGACATACGCCGAAACGTCGAATTCTATTCAAGACATCACCCGGTGTGAAACCCGAGAACAATTCACTAATAAAAGTAATTATTGTTATATACTATTTGTCTGTGCATACATTTAAAATCACACGACTTTCATTGGTCATTGGCCACGATAAAATTTATAAAAAAGTGCAACGCTCAAGTAGTTTATGACTACGCTATTTTCTCCCAAGATTCCTTATACTACATAGCTGTGTTTCACTACATCAACACCGTTTAAAATTCTATCCAAGCCACGTTTATATCTACAGCTAGTTATAGGCTAACATAGTCACGCAACAGTAGAAGAACTTGTTCCATTATAAATGATAGACTGGTAGAAAAACCATGACGTCTTACGCGTGCGCAATGAAAGAATGGAATAAATTATCTTAATAAAAGTTAGAACGCGATAAATCTACTCGAGATACATAAAAAAAATAACAATATCAACTCTGAGGTCCTCCATTAAGATAAAAGTTTCACTACTAATTTATCATTTCTTATATATGTATTCGATTTCCTTTCAAATGCACACCATTTTTAGAAATAAAATGCGCCTATAGAAGGCAAAAGGCGGAAAATTATACAATTACATCAATCATAATCTAAGAGCTAGTAACTAAACACTCGCTGCACACGTTTAAATTTGGTTATATCTTCCAATTAGGACCTTTAAACATTTAGTGTGGTTCATATATACCATCAGTGGCGAAAAGGTTAATAAAGCCGATATTTCCAAAATCGTTTTGATGCGAGCCAGAAAATTAACGCGCAAAAAAAGTGAAATTTCACATGCATATCCCCCTCAAGGAGGTTTTTGACCCGAGTATCCCTTCACCGCGACATCATCGCGAAGGCGCCTTACGTCTGGGCGCAAAGAGATTCTCCCAGATTTTCACGAATTTTCGTTCCCTTCGGGTCTCCTAAGGAAATTACCATATCAGTCCCCGTTTCATGCAAATGCTTTGGGAAAAAAACCCAAAGCGATCTACGCGGCATAGCACATGTTTCTCTCGCGGTTGCAGCCAAGAGATATTCTCAAGGCTGTCTTGTACACGCAGATACATACGTGACGCGTTTAACTACTTATTCGGGTTCCTGCATTCCAGATGAACTCTTAGAAACGCGAGGGTCACATTGTTGTGTGTATATATATATATATTTTAAAATTATGTATAAATAATCAAAACGATCTACGCTGCATAGCACATGTTTCTCTCGCGGCTGCAGCCAAGAGATATTCTCAAGGCTGTCTTATACACGCAGATACATACGTGACGAGTTTAACTACTTATTCGGGTTCTTGCATTCCAGATGAACTCTTAGAAACGCGAGGGTCACATTGTTTTGTATATATATATATATATATTAAAATTATGTATAAATAATCAAAACATATTTTATTTTTCATCCTTCAATTTATTCTGTAAAATTATTAATTCACAGCGATACATACTAGAAAATATTCGTGCATTCATCTGGGTGAAAAATATCTAGATAACGCGGGTGAGTCTTGCAACGCGATAGGTAAGTTTTAAGAATATGGCGTCTAAAGTCAGTTTCATAGAGGTCAAAGGTCATGCAAATCGGATTGAGAATCCTATCACCACGATTTACTCTTTATTGTGGTTAAAATGGGACTTTGTCTTTGTCTCTCCGGCCTGTAGTAGTTAATTATAAACATCTCAGCGAAAGGGTAGAAACATCAATTTCTAAAGAACAAGTAAAGGTAGAGCCCTATATATAGCAGGGGTGGCCAAACCGCGGCTCGCGAGCCACATGCGGCTCTTTTAACTTAGTTTGAGGCTCTTTTAAAATACCCATTGAACGTTTTCCGCCGCAGAGTAGAGCGAATTATGACGTTTTGGGGTTGCCTAAGGCAGTGTTTCTCAACCGATGGGACTTGAAAGCCGTCTAGATGGGACCAGAGCCGGCTGAAGACATTTGGTTAGAGTTTCTGGCACCTTCTCCTTTATATACTTAACATTTTCAGGCGTAACTTGGTGAGATTTCTTCATATTGTCGAAATAAAAAGGATTTACTTGGTAATTCTACAAAAATTAATTTTTAAAAATAAATAAACAAATACATTTTTGTGGAATTACCAAGTAAATCTTTCTTATTTCGACCTTATTTGTGTCTACCAATTATTAACGTACTAATTATATGCTTATAAAAGTAGAAATACGTTTATTAGAAAAAGTGAGGTTTTTCTTTATATCATGGTGGGATCAGGATTTATTGAAAAGGTGGTAAGTGGGACACAAGAGGCAAAAGATTGAGAACCACTGGCGTACGGGACATGCAATATATCTGAATTGCTTCGGATACAGATTATGTACTGTTCGTAAATTTATGAGCACAGAATATGTGTCATGCGGCTTTCGAACTTTTGAAGGCTCCGAGGGTAAGTTTGGCCAACCCTGCTATATAGAATGCAGAAACCTCATAACCATAAAAAATAATAACAAGTTAGGAAAGTGTACAACGTATCATAAATGGGCGCGTTTCGTGTAATGGAGTATTAGAAAGAAATGATATACCTGTACGTAAGGGAAATAGCGTTTTAAAGTTCTTTTCTTCATCATAAATAATCCATTTTCTTCCTATATAAAAATATTGCATGCACACGTAAGGAAATTAAGCGTTTGTTTGTGAGATTGTTAATGTTAACAACAAAGAAGAAGTAACCAGGCAAGAAAATTTCAACTCGAATTAAGACATTCTTGTTTGATTTTCTTGATGGCGGCTACTCCTACGATAAAAATGTATAGGAAAATAAATACTCTTCTTTATTAGTTCTACAAGTTTTATTTGAAAAATATTTTGATATGAACAATACTTTACGAGATTACGAAAAGTTCATTTTTTGTCACCAGTAAAATGGTACTTCTGATTGGCTTATGTGATTCATTTTTGCGATTTTCTTATTACTTTTGATCGTAAGCCCTTAATATCAAATTTCATGAAAATCCGTTCGGTATAAGCCGAGAACGAACATGCGGACGGACGGACAGACCGACGATAATAGGCGCTCACGCTGGAAGCGAAACGCGCCTAAAAAGGGAAATACTCCACGCCAGGGCCCAAACACGCAATCTCACGCACTCCTTGTATGATGAAATTCCACGAAGTCTCGGCCTCGTCTATTAATTTCCTTTTTAGGCGCGTTTCGCTTCCAGCGTGCCTATTAGCGTCGGTCCGTCCGTCTGTCTGTCCGTCCGTCCGCATGTTTGTTCTTGGCTTCTACCGAACGGATTTTCACGAAATTTGATGTTAAGGACTTGCAATCAAAGATAATAAGAAAATCACGTAAATGAATCACGTACGCCAATCAGGGATACCACTTTACTGGTGACAAAAACTAACTTTCCGTAATATCTCGTAAAGTATTGCTCATATAAAAATATTTGGAGCTTTTCCTTTATATCCCCCCCTCTAACTGTTTACTGATTATGTTATAGTTGTTAAAGGGGGTTTATTTATTCCTCCCTGTTAGCATGACACAACAACAATGGCTTCACTGAGTTAATTTAAAGCTTGCTAACCCATGACTGATCGGCCCGCCGCTACATTTACAAACCCGATCACCGGACAATGGGGAGGGATAGTTTGGTTCCAACGAGGCGAAGGGCGCGGCAGCGCCCGGAGACGACAACTAAATTAAAAAAAAGCGAGCCGAAGGCTCGCCGATATCCTCTCCATTTGCGGCGTAATAGTCATTCCTCTGTAGACTACAGATATCTTGGTAGAAATCAATCCAACCTAACTCGATCTACAAATAAAACGTAGATCACTCAAATGTTAATCGTGACCCTAGCGACGTGATAATTTGCGGGGTCATAATGGGAAAGTACCCATCTTAGCGTTCTCTTTTTATTGTTGCTAATATGTTTATTACTAATCTCGTTATCCAATATCCTTGGTTATTAGGCAAATTAAAAACATAATCAGTAAAAAATTAGAAGGAGGATATAAAGGAAATGAACCAAATACTTTACAAATAAAACTTGTAGAGCTAGTAAAGAAGAGTATTTATTTTCCTATACATTTTTTTCGTAGGAGTAGCCGTTATCAAGAAAATCAAACATGAATGTCTTAATTCCAGTTGAAAATTTCTTGTATGGTTACTTCTTCATTGTTGCTAACATACAATCTCACAAACAAACGTTTAATTTCCTTAAGTGTGCATGCAATATTTTTATATAGGAAGAAAAGGGATTATTTATGATGAAGAAAAGAACTATAAAACGCTATTTCCCTTACGTACAGGTATATCATTTCTTTCTAATACTCCATTACGCGAAACGGGCCCATTTGTGATAGGCTGTACACTTTCCTATCTTGTTTTTAAATTGCCTTGATAGGTACATATTTCGGAATGAAAAATTCAATTTTCAGTAGGCCTATTAAAAAGAGCATAAAAAGCCTCCTATGAACTCGGACGTCAACATAACATAGTCCAGATAGATACATACTCTCCCATCCAAAATTTGAGGCCATTAGGTTAAGTCGTTCGGTCGTAAAAACGATACATACCCAGATGGAACCACTTTTTTATAATAATATATAAAAATGTAGATTTAGGTTACAAGTGTCAAGCTCGAAAGAAAGAAGGCGAAAATTCGACGAAATGCACGAATAGAACGTTCAGTGATAATTAAATCGAACCGCTATAACTCGAATCACAAGGGAAGACGGATAAACTTCGACTTATCTAATATTCGAGGTACAGAAATTCATTTCAGCATTTATGAATGCGAACGGGAAAAATACGATATAATACATATTTTCCAAATTACCGAAAATTAATGTTACAGAGATTCGAGTTATGGAGTTTGAACTGTATATGCAAAATCATACATTTCGCGCTTAAAATAATGTCACAATCATTTGAGATAACTCGGAGATAAAAGATGCTGACAGAATTCAGTTAGAGGAAAACGCAAAAACGTTTTAGTCTCCGTTTTTTACTTTCTCCGTATACTACGTGGTCTAGAGAAAGTATTATTTTCATGAAAAAATCGATTTCGAGATTTCAACGGAAATACACGTTTTGAGGTCCCCTGAACACGTTTTGACCGTTTTCTCGATGACGTCTGCGTGTGTGTCCGTATGTGCGTGATAAATTTTGCGTGCGCTATAACTGAAAAACTATTCATCAAATCAGCATGAAATTTTATATTTGTGATTTTATAAATATACTTAAGATTTGACAAGATTTAGATAACAATCGATCAACCGGAAGTAGCGGTTTACTCTTGTAAAATTATATATATATAAGTTGTAGATATTATTTTTTTCTACAACTTTTGTTTGAACTAAATTTTCATATGAGGAATATTTCAAAAGATATTCAATTTTCTTCGAAATTGACGGTTAGTGGGCAGCTCGCGCGCGTGATAGTGACAACGATTGAAACGCTAACGCTGAAGCGTAAGTTGAACTGTTCCTATCGCCGTATTTATTTGATTTTAGTTGACAACTTACGTATGGAGAAAGTCATGTGTTGGACATATCAATTTATTCACGCATAAAAGACTGCTGGCTTCGTGGAAAACGCGAAGAAATTCTAATGGATAGAATCTCGGAACAAAGGCGTAAGAAAAAAGACGGCAGGCAGAAATAGAAGTTAACGAGATGAAGAAACGGGGGAAACTACTCGTTAATTCACCGGCAGGATTTCCGCTCATTGGTTATATTAATGCTTTATGATCTTCTATTTATAGATCGCCTCACAAGCTCAATACACGTGCCGAGGGTAAAAATAGAGCGAGTTCGATTTCGCTCGGTTGCCAGTTGAAGCGTATTTTGAATGTAGATGGATCTTTTTTAACCTAATTTAATCGTTTTCCTCGAAAATATTTTATCATTGGTAAATAAACGGGCAGTTAAAATTGGAAACTATCTTTACGGATTTAGAGATTAATTTTAGTTCAAATTAAAACTTTTTTGCCAACTGGAGACTTAGCTATAAGCATTTTTATAACGTGTCACTTAAAAAAAACTCGTCGAGTTTTTGACGTACTGTTTAAAATAATACTTCTCCGAACTATAAGATACATTTCACTTTAAACCTTTATAATGAATATCAGGAAGTGACAGAATAGATATCTCTAATATTCATAAAAGTGTTATGATAACCATATATGCATTTCAGCTAAAAAGCAGCGGTTATTGATTAGAATCTACTGTGGAAGAGTGCCCACCGCTGACGGCTAATTTGTAGCTGAAATGTGCGTATGGTTTTCAAAACCTTTTTATGAATGATACTTATTCTGCCAAATTTGATATTGGTCGTAAGGCGAGCTCGATAATTCTCTGCAGAATTAATTTGGGATATAATAGCTGAAATGTGCGTATGGTTTCATAACCTTTTTATGAATATTGTAGATACCTATTCTATCAAATTTGATATTGGCCATAAGGCGAGCTCGATAATTCTCTGTTGTATTAAATTGGGATATATAACGTGTTTACTCGCCATGCTGAATTTCTTTCATAATGTACCTCTATTATTAAATAAAGGTAAAATTTTAATGGAAACGATGAAATATAGCATTCGGCGAGATCATTACGGGCACTACGATATAAATCGCTTTACCAAGAATATGGTAGTTCATTGAGAATAGCATTCATTATTTTTTAATCATCCGGTTAAGACGAAAAAAATCCCCACACATTTCATATTCTTATAACCGGTTAGAGAATGAGTTATGGGAACAAATCACGCTGTAATCAACTGGATTTCATCATTTTTCTTTTCAACGTGAACTAGATTTTGAAGTTACCCGTCGGGAAGTTCTGAATATCGTCAAAGAAACGGGTTTCTCTCCCTGTTTTGCATCCAACCAATCCCGGCCCTTATCCGATCTTTCTCCTTCCCTCCGGAGCGTAATTAAGTCTCTGGAACGATCGGATCCGCTCGATAAAACATTGAGTTTCGAGACATTCCATCGTCATCGTCCGAAATAAAGTCTCACAAACACTCGTCGCCTGACCTTGCTAACGCTGCGGTGACGTCACGCGCGGGGAAGCAACGTACGAAACCGAACGTTTTTAAGCCGCTTGAGGCCTACTCGAGATTTTATGCCGAAGAATTGGAGGTCGTCTATTTTTAACCGAGTTTCACTAAAGAATGGAGGAGCATATAGGTTTATGCATGTGAGACATCTGCGAATGAAATATGGGACTTGTGTGATTTGTAGCGCATTTAAGCCCGACCCCGACAAAAAGCCTAAATCGTCATGCTTTGAGGACACTTGTCTACGACATTCTCCTTCACTGCTTACGTTTGCACGCATAATTATATGCACTTTCTATCTTATAGCAGTGAAATATTGCTTTAACTTTTTAGCCTCAGTTCCCGCGAAATTAATCACGACGAGACGCCGATAAGAGAGAAAAAACTCTCACAAAACAATTCTCAAAACCTACAGCGTAAATCTCGTCAAGGCAGATGTTTCGCAGTGTTTAATTTCTCCGAAGCATAAAGCAGTGAGATTTACTCTGCTGGAAAAATACGAAACTAAAGGGCGAAAGTGTTACATCAAATCCTCATTTCAGTCACCTAAATTTCGGTCTTCCAAAAATTAGGATTCTACGAATTTATATTTCTCGTATTATATGCCACGGCTTATGCTTGAAATGCCTTTAATGTTGACAACAGACGCGTTCAGTGGTTAATAAAGACGAAGAGGTGTACACATCGATGCTTCGGTATTTTATAAATTCCGCATCCGTTAAAAAAACAAACGATTCTCTCTGCGCATCCGCGCCATAAAGAGAAACTAGGAGAACTGGGTTGGGCAGTTTTCTTTTTGGTATCAGTAGCGATTTACGCGTTCTCTTTCGAAAATTCTCACGAGATGTCCTTCGATTCGACGTTAGTCCTAAACGTCCTAAAACAGTGGTGCCCAAACGACGGCCCGCGAAGGATTTTTGTGCGGCCCGCGAAGCCATGACGAAAAACTAATCCGAATATTTTATCAGACATATTTGTACATTTTTATGAAAATTTTGATAATAAAACTTTCAATATTTAAAATTCAACGATAAAAACATTATTTTGACACGATTGTTGCTTGTATAGCACATCCGAATATATAGTTAACTTCCGATTTAAATTCTGATTCCGGCCCGCAGAAGAATTTCCAACTTCCAATGCGGCCCGCCGAAGGATTCGCAACCACCGATGTGGCCCGCCATGTAGAAAAGGTTGGGCACCACTGTCCTAAAACGTGTACAAATAATCGTACATGTGTGCATACGTATAAACACACACTCCCGTGAACGTTAGCGCTTCAAAATCATACCGAAATACATCTGTAAAATGGGTAGTATCTACGTATGTATGTATGCATCAAAACAACGCATCGCCGGCCGTAGGAATGGGAGATATCTCAAAGACACAGCAGATCGGTTGAATGAGAGGGGGCGAAAGGCGCGCGCGCGAGCGAGCGAAACGAAAAGCGTGGTATCAGAGAAGGCGCGATGCGTGCCATTGGCGAAGGAGGGGGGGGAGCAAAGAACTGGTTCGCGGCTCTTGTTGGCGCGTACGTGGTGCTCGATGTTTCCGTAATGGACATCGTGACAAGGGGTGAGAGAGAGAGAGAGAGAAGGAGTGGGAGATCCAGAAAGATCGAGAAAGAAAAGGAGGAGAGGCAGAAGGAAAGGAGGCGGCGGGATACGGACGAGAAGAGAGGGCGAATAAAGAGAGAGTAGGAGGAAACCAGTCGGATAGAGGGAGGAAAGGGTATAGAGAAGAGGGGAATGATTACAGAGAGAGAAGAATGGTAGAAGAGAATAGAAGCAACGCTTATAGTAGAGGTCTCAAACTCACATCTTACGGTAGCCAAATAGATAGTTTCGATATATATATATATATGTATATATATATATATATATATATATATATAGGCGGGCCGTATGAAACATTAATCATAGTTATTTGTGTCTATGCATGGGTAAGTATGCACGGATGATTTTTGTATGTATTTATGGCTAATTCCCAGTCGATGAAATTATCGAGATTTTTTTAAAGGAAAGCAAATCACTTAAGATAGGTTACAACTTAGATACACCTCTAATAAGTGTAGTCAGTGTTAAAAGAAAACTTAAACTGCCGCACAATTCGTCACCATAAAACAATTTAATACTGTCAAGAATCACTTTGCCATTCTATTAACACCTCCTCCATGCTATCTCTTCCATCTCTTCAAGAGAAAATTGAAAGGAGGGCCGCAGCTTTAGGATTTGTGGTCCTCGACCTATGCGTTTGAGACACCTGGCATAAAGACTGTACTTGCTAAACCAATTTCGGAACGGCTGCGGGAGTTAAGTGAACCGGCATTGAAACAAATAGAATTATTTAAACTCTTCCGCGAGATCGAGAATTTTTTATCTCGGTTAAATTTCACAAGGTTGATACACATTTGATAATGATCCAAGAAGCAACGAGAGTTAACTAAATGCGCCTTCTATCTCTAAATCGCGCAACACACTTGCCGTCTTCTTTTCATTCCCATTATTTCATTTTGGCGACACTTTGGAAAAGCCTTCTTCGCGAAACTTCACGTGAACGGCTTTCAGGTTCAGGACCTAGCAGTTCTGGCCCTTAATCCACTTAATTAGATTTCCTCAGCGCGCGGAATTGGACTCGCAAATTTCCATGTGGCAAGAAGACTCTCTCTCAAACCTGGCAGCCGGCGTGATGAAACGTCATGGATTTTGCATCACGGTTTAGGCGCATATGTTACGCTCCTAAACACTTACCAAGTCCACCGAAACTCATCGAGTTACGTCATTTCGTCCATACAAAAATGCCATCGGCGAACGCCTCGAACATCCAAAAAAATATCGGAAAGGTCAGCTGTATGCCCAACACGCGGTTAACACGTGATCTCAGGTTGGCTATGAGTAGCAGGACAACATCCAGAGAAACTGCCGGCTGAGAGAGAGAGGTAGAGGGGTGAGGGAGGAGACATTTCGTTCCATTCCATAGTCACGTATCTTTTTCTCTATCGGGACAACGTTTTTCAAGTTCAGCCCATGAGAACGGCTGAGTGGAGGCACCGGCTAGGCAGCTAGACAAGTGGCTGGACGAAATAGGAAAGGAACTGCGATGGCAAACGAAAAAAAATGTTTCGTTACGTTTATCGTGATGGCAAAAAAAAAAGATCGTTTTTCGTTACACTCAAATCTAAATTTCTTTTTTCGTTACGTTTAACGTTATAACGAAAAATTTTAGTACACGTTAATGAAATCGAGTTAATTGCCTTTTTTTTTTTAAATATATACATAAGCGTTTTTAGTGTTCTGTATGTTTGCAACCTTCATAAGGATTTATACAAATAGAAATTGAATTAAATTGCGGATCAGTAGTTTAAAAAATATATTTCTGATTGCAGAAACTTATATCCTCTGCAACATTAATGACAACAGAAAACAGTCCTTAGGAAGTGACATTTGACAAAAACTGAGGAATGACATGAGTAAACCCCCCACATCCGATTTGCCATACAACCGGCCTAGTTTAAGCATCAGGCGTCAAAATAAATTAAAACATTTATAATTTTAGGGTTGAATCGTCGATTGTGCACATTGAACGACCTAGATGCCAAATTTCAGCTTCCAATCTCATCTGAATCACTCCTAGTTTTCGAGGCGGAATGACGTCACAGTTTAGATAATTCATGGTCTCCTTAACAATGCGTTTCACGAAAAATAATTTAAACAAAAGTAGTAGAACATACAATTTTTAATGATTTGACAACGACAAACATTTACGTTATTTCAACCTAACAGCAAAATTTGAAAAACTGATATATTAAAAAAATTATCTCCTGCTTCCATTAAACAGTTTTCAGCTAAAAACTAATCATCTCTTTGCGTTTTAATAATAATTCCAAATATAAAATGTTATTGATTTTATAATATTTCCAATATAAATACTGACAATGATGGCGTTAAATTTGGTATATTAAAAAAAAATTATAAAAGTTATAATAGCAGGATTCTACAGGACATTTTGATCCTAGAAACACGACATGAAAATACATTGGTTGTAGCCATGACCTATTTTATGAAAATATTTAAAAAACATTTACACTAAACTGATGTGGGTGCTAAGGAAACAATTTAAAATTTATATTTTCTACTTTTTCATATGGGTAGATATTTAATGGAATAAGATACTAATTTAAGGTATCACTTTTAATAAAAATTGTTCATGTCGTTTGCAATCTCATTTCAAGGACCAATATTATGAAATAAGTTTTTAGTAATTAAAAATAATAGTAGCAATGAAGTAATTAATTATTCGGTGGACTGATTTAGTCTTATGTTAGTTGTCGCCCACGCCTAGGATCGTTCCTGTGGGCAACTCCGTGAAAATGTCGAAATAACGGTTTTTGTTTTTCCGTTTTTCGTTACAGCAAATTTCTACATTTCGTTAACGTTTTTCGTTACGTTAATCAAAAAAAATTATTCCGTTATTTCGTTACGTTACGCGTAACGTTTTCCATCACTGGAAAGGTGTGAGGGCGTTGTAAAAAAATTCTTAGGCAGGACACATTTTTACGGAGCAATTTGCGGTCAGAATTTCTTTCCTTCTTTCAAGTATTTTGTTTATTTCATAAATTTACATGTAACGTTAACTCGTGGAGTAGCTACGGTTGCAGAGACATCTGTGAATGATGTACGAAGAATTCGTGCAAAAATAGCCATTAACCGTCACAAAGAAACGCGTGGTTTTATTTATTTTAATTTTAGCGGTCAATATAAAACACATCGTAGATTTAAATCAAATCAAAACAAATATAATTTAGTTTTATTTAAGTGAGCCCCCATTCGACTTGGACTCCATTTAAACCTGTGGATTTTTTTTAACTTCATGAAATTGTAGTTTTAAAAAACAAGCAGGTTTCGAGATTATCGTTCTGAACAACGTGTAATAATTTTCATTTTCGGTATAAAACATGAGAAAAACGCGAATAATGCGCGCTAAAAGACTGGTTTGATCATATATCCACCGAATTAGGTCAGGCGTCTAACAAGATACTCGTTCCTGTAAGAATTTTCTTCGTGGAACACAACATAAGGGGGTAATCAATTCCGAGGAGGCGATTAGGGCATAATTTAGTATGGCCACCAAATAATTCAGACAGGTTTTCCTTGAATAATAACGCGCCTCTTGTTGTATAAGCAGAAAACGGGTAATGACGCCTCCTATCCTTGAGCAAAAACAACCGGTGACGTAAAATGGAACACAAATAAGAGCCAGATCAAAGCTTCTAATCGCAATAATAATAATAATAAACTGTTTCGGTATTACGAGGGTAGAAACTTTAAAAGTAAATGTTCTTAAAGAAATGAACGAATTTTAAAAAAGAAATCCTGCAAATCCATCGAGCTTCAAATTTAAGTCAAAAAATCTGCATCGGTCTTTGGTGGGAAACTTTCTAAAATTTCGAAGATTCGAATGACCCGAAGATTACAACAGACTACGGATTTTACTAAAAAGAAAGGCAATCACTTGAGCCGAGTAAAAAATTCAATTCCAATCGAATATTTTTACCTTTTCAAAGGATACAAAAAAACCCGTGTACAGCCGTTTCTGAGACTCATAGTAGCAGTAAGCTCGCATATTGAAAAGTTTTAACATTTTCGTAAAATTTTCTCCAAAAATTCTTTTTAATGAGTGTAAGGTAGGTATTCTGTATAGTCTAAATTAAAATTTCTCTGATAATTTCGCTTCCCTCGCCACATTTCTTCTTCCTGTTTCCTGCAGATGTCACATTTTAATATTAATATAATTTATAATATAAATAAATAAAACCTCAATTAAAATTTCTCTGATAATTTAATTTTCCTCGCCACATTTATTCGTCCTTTTTCTTACAATCGTCACATTAAAAATTTATAAGCCACCAGAGATTTAAAAAAATGGTCACATAACTCGGAAATTGTGCAGCCTCGGACGGAAGCCGTCTATTTTTAGGAGAAAAAAATAAATATGTAGGAGAGCAGGAAAAAGAGAATGGATATCAACGTTGTAATCTCTCCGTTATGGAGCTGGAAAAGGCGGAAACATAGGTAGGGAAAAAAACATTAAGTCTCGAGGTTTACCTGAAACTAGCCGATCAAGCGTATGCATATATGTGCCAAGGTTGGATTTTTTTCACGTTAGAAATCCGGGTTACGCAATGATTTTGAAGTGACCACTAAAGGTAGGCTATGAAGGGTGCGGGCAAAAAAAATATAAAAGGAAAGAAGAGGAAAGGGATGCGCAGGGTGTAGGGGAGAAACTTCTGGAGGCGTGGGGGGAGGGTTATGGAAGGAGGAATGGGGTGGGAGATGCAGGTTGGGAAGCCGTTACGAAATCAACCAAGAGAAGGAAAGGTGTGCACCTGAATGGGGTATTGAGGAGCGAGCAGGAGCGAGCTTGCGGGGAATGCGGGAGAAGAGAGGTGGTCCGTGAAAAGCACGCAGAGTGTTACCTTTGAAAACACTAGAAAAACTTAATTCGATGCGATGGAACATTTGGGTCATGAGTTTATGTGTCTCAAGTACATGCATGCATTTATTCGTTAATGTTTAACTTAACTGAAAATTTCACGGCGCACACAATAAAATCTCTAGAGAGCATTACTCGAAGCAGTTGTTTCTTAAATTAACACTTCCTACGTGATCGCGTGCTTAGGAGTCTCAATTAACTTTTACCGTACAGCCTCGCGTATATATGCATATTATATTAACTGGCAGAGTTCCATGAGCACATTTATTTGTACGCAGAGGCATGGCATCCCTGATGTCGAGTTTTGGGTGCTGATGTCAAGACTAGGCTTATAATAAGAGCGGATTCGAAGTTATGGATAATTTTTTACATGTTCTGAGTTGAACCCTTCTGCTAGCGTCTATGGATGAGATTTAAACCCTTGATGGTAATATTTAATACAGAATTTCGCGCAAGACTCCGTATGATTTTAATTAACGTAAAAGGTCTTAGCAAGAGGAAATGTAATTAAGTATTATAGGTCATTAGTGTAATTAATTATGATAATTATAATAAATAAATTGATAGAGTAAGGCACTGATAGATAGGGAGCAAATGAGGGTAACAATTTTTTGAATGAAAAAAGTTATTGTCAATAAAATAATTTTATTTATTAAAAACGTATAATCGATGACTGGCAGATCACCGCTGACGACTGACTACTTCCTAACTGGAATGTCCGCATGGTTTACTCTACCGATATCTAGGCGAAGCAGTTTCCTATGTTATTAATTAGTTACCTAAGTAAGCTCGATAAATCTACTATTCACCTATTAGTTTAATTTTATCTAACGGTCAAAATCCTATTTCCTTGAACTAAACTAAAACAGGCAATCTACGAGAGATTATGCTTTTATTTCCGCGTGAAAAAAGCATTTCATATAAACGCCGGGCGTACCAGATATAATATTTTTCTTCATTTGATGAAATATAATTATACTAGCAGAAATGTCGGTCGGGTTAGACTGGTAGGCAGTGCGCCTGCCTTCTAACCCAAAGGTCGCGGGTTCGAATCCCGCTTCGGGCATGGATGTTGTGATGTATGTTGATTTTCTCTAACAGAATTTGACGGTGCAAAATGACCTTAGCTGTTGACGCACCTAAAAACCTAATTACTACTACTACTAGCAGAAATACCCCGCGTTGCCCGGGGAAATTGTGTTAAAATCCGATCAGAATTCTAGATGATACATGGTATTTAAGAATTCAAACGACGCCGTTTTGAATAAAACGGCTCGAGAGAAACAAAACCGCTTACTAATTATTCCTGAGAGCCCACCACAATCGCCCCAAATGTGATTCAAATCAATAGCAGAACTTGAGAAAATACGCGTAATTAGATGTTTAAATTTGGGATCAAACAGGCAGACCTTCCTCTTGCGGTCGTGCCTAATTTGGTCGAAATCGGTTGAGAAATGTGGGCGTGCATAAAGGAACAGTCAATTGTCCGCCATTTTAAATCAAGCAGAAGGACGGACACTAAAGCCCCCTACAATAGTGCCAAATTTGGTTGGAATCGGTTGAATGTGGGCGTGCATAAAGGAACAGACAGAAAGCAGGCCGCCATTTTGAAACAAACGGACATACGGACACTAAAACCACGCAATGACCTTCCCCTTGGTGCCCCCTACAATCGTGTCAAATTTTCTCAGAATCGGTTTAGATATGTGGGCCTGCATAAAGGAACAGGCAGACGAGAGACAGACTTACTAAAATGTAGTAGAGGACATTTTTCTCCTTTCCCTGAAGTACTGTTTAAGTCTGAACTGTTTCGTAATACTCGGATTCATAAAGAGAAGTTCAAAGAAATATTAATGATCGGAAGTTTTTTTTTCATTTATCACCTTCATAAAATAGGGCCTATTATGCATATTTCAGTCTCTGGGAAAGAACACCTTGAGCTACTTTCAGAAGATTACCTCAAAGTAAAGCGAGACACTTTTCGCTAAGCGTTATTGGCGATACGCACTCTCAAGACCTGGATTCACCCTTGATTTTTTTATAGATAAGAGGTACGTGCTCTTCCGCCAGAATGAAGAAAGGGAAGGTGAGGAAAAGGAGCAGAGAAGAGAATTTTTAGAAGGATGAGTCCGATAGATAAGTACCTCTCGGATATTACCTTGGCTTATTTTCTCACCAAGTGTTAAATGAGGTCGTTGTTACTTAATGAGATCTTTCTCGCCAGAGGGTTTTAATATGTGCTCCAATGAGGGTTATTAGATCGTAGGAATGAATTTTTCATGAATTGTTTAGAAATAGGACGATCCCATTCCGTGGTGTTTCAGCGGAGACGCTTTTAACTGACTCATCCACTTGAAGGAAAATCAAATCGTCAGAATTTGTGGAATCTTCGTTACGCCATTCTTTTATTTGCAGATTTTCTATATTCATAATGAGTATTTTTATTTATTAAAAGTAGCGTCGCTTTGATAGCACTTTTTTCTACAAAAAGTAGCTAGTAATTGAGATATGTACGACTTATAGCAATTTTAATTTAATGTATTACTATCAAAGTCTCCAAAAGCGTATGACAAGCACTGTAATTGCACCATACATCATTTCTGTTAGGTTTTCTTATCCCATTTGGGGAAAGGAACCATCAGTATTTGTTGGATTTGACGATTATTTCAACGTATATTATTTTACGCAGTTATCAATGGCGGATTCAAGGGGTTTAGCGATCGCCCCCTACTTGTATGACCTCACTGCAGGACCGGGACGAGGGTGAGGCGAGCGGGGCTCTTGCCCCGGGCGCTTCATTCTAGGGGGCACCAAAATTGTGATTATGTATTTTATATAGACATATGTATATATATTTACAACCATAAAATTTATTGAAATGACATGATCAAGTGAGATTAGTGGCGATGGGCAGACAGTAATTATAATTTAAAGGAAAAATATAAATAATGAGTCCCATGGTTAAATAACTATAATGAATGGAGAACCATCCTAATAACCATAAAATTATTTAAAAAGGGAAAGTAAGAGAAGTTACTCCACGTCAGGCACCAAACACGCAATCTCACACGCTCCGGGTTTATGGGGAATTACTCCAACGCCAGGGACCCTTTTTTGTTCACGCACATACTTACAAATACACATAAGTCAAAAACCACAAACGAGTTCTTCCTTTATAAAAAATCGGTACAACACACGTTGTACAAACTTTCTCATATACTAATGCGTCGTTTAGTTATCTGTAGAAAATGAAAATCGTATGAGCCTGTTTTTAGAAAATCCAATTTTTGTTAAGGTTGCCCAAGAATAAACCAACCTTATATTCATTCATTGAGAAAAATAAAATATGTAGTATTATTGTAGATGTAAACTCAAGTAACTGTACGAAATTTGATCAAAATCGTTATAGCCGTTTTTGAGAAAATCGAATTATTGTTAAAGTTGCCTAGAATAAACTAGCCTTATATTCATTTTTTGAGAAACACGAACTATACAGTATTATTGAAGACGTAAACTCAAGTAACTGTACGAAATTTGATCAAAATCGTTAGAGCCGTTTTCGAGAAAATCGGATTGTTGTTAAAAATGCGTAGAATAAACAACTCTTAATTATTGATCAATGTCAACCAATTCTACGTATACTCTGCTCAGTATGATAAAATGCCGAAGTATGAGATTTCATTCATTTTCGCTCTACCGTCTAGGCTCCAGCGCCAGTAACAGACAGACGGCATTGCAAAAACCACTTTTTCGGATTCAGCGACACCTAAAATGTATATTTCCGTAAAAATCTCGAGGTAGAATTTTTTCGCGATAACAATACTTTCTCGATACTTCGTATGAGGAAGTAAAAAATGCCTAAATTAGGAGGGTTTTCCATTCATTATATTAGTTACACTCATCATTTTTTACGTCATAAAATACAGGATTTGGGCTAGGAGCGCGATTCACGTTCTTTGCCCGGGCGCCAAAATACCAAGTCCCGGCTCTGCCTCACTGCCCTCCGATGGATGCATTAAATTTATTTATTCCACGCCACGGATTAGGCCTGCATGGTAAGGGAAAGAAATATTCTGATAGGGGTATAGATTGTCAAAATATAGGGTTGTCGGCAGAGGCGGATTCAGTTTAACGGTGGAAAGCGTAACTTTGTGGAGTCGTTCCATAGTATAAACAAGGAAAGACAGTTTGTAACTTCCACAATTTTGTGGAAATTTCGGAACTTACAACGTGTTTTTTCTTGTTTATACAAAGAATTGTTAGTTGCAAACATCAAAAGTCATATATAAATGTCAAAATTCTTTCCGGTTCCTGTGGATCTTGACTTTTGCGCTACCTCGTATATTATAAACATTTCTTAGTTTTAGGAGAGCTGAACATCTATGTCCATACGACTAACCGAAGGCGTTATGTATTCATGTCTCGCGATCTCGTTACTAAGTTCCAAGGTCTCTGACACTTCGTTTTACTGAATTAACGCGCTCTTGCTGTTGTGACCCATTACAAAGAACGAGCAATTTTCCAAAAACGAAAATAAATTATTCAAAGCATGTGCATCTACGTACACATGCTAATTCGCTATAACAGTCCTAATTACTTGTTCGCTTCGTTCGAGTCTTCAAATGTCAACGAACTTGTGCCCCCAAAAATCTTTGTCACTGTAAGCTGTGCTTTTATATTAAATCGTTCCCAAGGAATCAACAACTTGAGAAGCGAGTCGTCACAGCTGGATTCACAGGTATGGCTAAATTAAGTAACTTGAGATCTCAAATAATGTAACTACTCCTAAACTTTGGAATCGTTTAATAGTTTTTCTGCGGTGATCAATTTATCAAATACTACTTGGCAGAAGAAAAAACGGTTGATTTTAATTCAGGCAGGATAAAAATAAATACATTAACTGTCTTTTAAACCAGAAAGTCAGAATGATTTGGTCGCATAAAATGATGGATGCCTGAAACACGCCAATGAAAAACCTCATCGATCATAACAGATATGGGCAATGAAACTTCGGCCGAGGTGGAAGAAATGGATAGGGGAGGCTTTACGTGGTCGAGTCTTAATAACCGGAGAAAACCAGGAAGAATGAAGAATATTCTGGTGCTGATTACAGTAAGAGGAAAAAGAAAATAAACGTCGTTAAAACTTAAAAAATGCGTTTTGTCGATCCAGTGGTTCATTAAAAATAATAAACCCTTCGAAACAATGTATAAACGGCGAATTGTTTTTTATAATTTAATTTTTAGATAACTGCAGCGGATCAGCCGTAGTAATTATTGATGGCTCAGGTCATTGTCCAAACGTATATTTAGAAAAGTAAAAATAAAGACGAAGGGGAGGAGCTAAAATGTATTTATGTATTTTCAAATATTAAGGAAAAATCGACAATAAAAATAATGAAATACCGAAATAATTCTATGAGGTTAAACTGAATCCACAAGAAGAATGTGCCTAAAGAAGGAAATGAGACGCAAAATTGAGGCACTGCAACCCATTTCTATTTTGAAATGGAAATTGTGTTCGTGCGGAATGTTCATTTGGTGGCACTATATCAAGAGAAAATCGGTTGTTACAGAACGAGGGCGAAGACAGATGAGTGAAAATGGGAAATAAAATTGTTATCTCGAAAAGGAAGGAAGAACCAGCATTGATCCAGGAATATAAAATTAGACAGGGCATTTGGTTGGTCTTTGAAGCTGAATATCTGAGGAAGTAAATGTTCGAGGTGACAATCAAGAGTGAAGAATGGATCTCAACGCTAATATAATGTATTTTACGTCATGGAATAATTTATCGAGTTTTCTAACGATGGAAGTAATTCAGTTGAAAAAATATAATCGATAATTAATGCATGAATTAGCATAATCGGACAAAATTAAGCATCACATCATAAGAAACGATTTAACACGTAAACAAAAACTGCTATAACTAACATACACTAGTAAATATATAAATATATGCATACCCGTAGACCAGTGTTTCCCAACCTTTTTATAGTCGCGTCACCCTTAACTGACTTTTCAGAATTTGGCGGCATCCCTCCCTATCCACCGTCAGTAATAATCGTGCTGAAGTTGAACCCCTAACTCCAACTCCATATTTCCTTTCATTTCGAAGTTTCTTTGCGACGAAATGAAGGTCGACTTAAATCTGGTTTTGCATTTTTGAAAGCCGACGATGCAAAATGAGGCTAAAAATGAGAAAACAATATTTTTTTGCGGCACCCTCCAGAACACTTCACTTTGGGAAACACTGCCGTAGACATTCAAAACAATCACGCAGAAGCACATATATTGATCATTATAACTTTATGTAAGCTGTGAAAATTTTCTAAAAGAATGAGAATACCGAACGGTGATAATATTGTCTTCGCGCTGCGATAAGAAAGTATACATTGTCCTGCATGAATATGACTCATTCTTCACGGCGTATTTCCCGTAATTATTTTCTGGCGTATATACGTTTCGATGAAATATTTTTCCATCACTAACTGCTTTCATACAATATCACTTCCCGAGAAATATTAACTACTCTACGCTGTTGTTCCTTATCGATACCACCGGTAACACCATAACTCTCAAAATAAACAAAGTCGCTTCGTTAAATATTGAACGGAGACGAAATTTACGCAGCAGTTTAGCAACTCACTTCTGAGTAAAACCTTGAGCTCTAAAGAGATATGTACATACATACCTCCGATTGTAAGGCGCCTCCAATATTCCTACGTCCGAACGGGGAAAATGGGACGAAATCTACGTAAAATTGCACGCTTCAATGGGAACGAAAATGAAAAAAAGATGGCATACAGCTATGCTAGAGGAAAGTATCCCTCAAACGTCTCTGTATATATAATTCTTACGTACGCGCGAGAGTGTATCAAGGTCAAACGGGAGTAAAGACGAAGAACCGAAGAATGAGATCATAACGGGAGAGGGTATTGACGAAACTACCGAGAAAAAAGTGTGGTGAAGCTCACGAAAAAAGCACGTGATCACGAAGTGCTTGCGAACGGATGCGAACAGGACGAGGAAAATAAAAGAAGCAAAAAGGGAGGAAACCTTGTAAGATAAACGGAAAAACCTGCCTCTGTCCGGGAAACGTGATAACGTCAAGATGGATCGAACGAGCTAATGGGAAAGGTATTCATTCGGTCGTAAAATACAGAAAGGTAGATGAAAAGCGCAAGCCTGCAGTGAATCAAATTCTACGCAATTGCACATGCGGTTTGGCCGAGAAACAAATTAGTTGGACGTAAAATGTAGCGTCATCATTATTATTAATGTCCGCAGAAAGTTGCGTGATTATAGGTTAAAACGAGTTGCCTGCATTGCCCCGTCATTTGCAACCTTTTCCATTTACTGAAAAGTTTCATTCCTCTTCAGGTCGTATAATAGCTGAACCATTTTCTTACCCTTTCGTCATTCATTTTTCCTTCAATTGCGTATTTAACCATGCAGTCCTTTCTAAGGGAAGGCGCGATCCAATTAGTCTCCCTATTTCTTATCAACTTCGTTATAATTACCCTATTTTCTTCTCCATAATTCCTTAATTTTTAGCGCGTTTCTTATGGGCGCAGATAGTTTCACTTCGGCGTCTGTCTGTCTGCTCTTGCACTTACTTAACCCTTTCAGGCCTGGTGTACACAATTGTAGGGATAATATTATTTCCATTATTCTGTGGAAAAATGTAATAAACAATATTTCTAACTTATTGTCACGATTATGTATATTTTCTATATGTACCTAAGGGATTGTTATAGCAATTGCAAGTTTAAATATTCGTCAAAACAAAGAAGATAGTAGATAGTGCAAGATATAATTCAGGTCTGATCGAGTTAAATTGAAATTGTGACGAAACCGTAAACGATAGAGAGCAGAAACTTGAAGAGTAGATTTCTACACTGCTACCATTTTTAAATTTATATATGAGTTTAAAAAATTATGTAGGGTCGGATAGGAAGCCATTCTTTTTGCCTCCAGAAGCATTAAAATGGAAAGCTGAAATTCTGAGCGTACCTTTCCACATTGATGCCACTCACAAACAAGGCTCTAGGGACCGAATATCTGATGGTATAACCGCAAAAAATTAATTAATTAAGATAAGGTAAATTTACGCATATAGCAGGTGATGACATTCGAAATTTTCCTCAGTGCGTCAATTAGGTAAATGGGAGAAATCTTTTAAACAAAACATTGCCGAATTTAATAATAGAAGAAAAATCGTGCTAATTGCATCCATTTTCATGAAAAAATTCTACTTGTTACGCCATTCTTCCATTTTCTAGACACTTCCCCATGTGCATATTACTATGCTTTCGAAGAAGTTCATATAGTATTTCTGATGCGTCCATGTTTTAGCTCCATTGGAGGGTATACATCATGTCGGTGCGACTTAATTTATTTGACTTATTAACATACTAGCGATAGTTTACCCGGCGTTGGCCGGGATTCATAACAGTGTAAAAACAAGTTAGGAAAGTGTACAACGTATCACAAATGGGCGCGTTTCGTTTAATGGAGTATTAGAAAGAAATTATATACCTGTACGTAAGGGATATAGCGTTTTAAAGTTCTTTTCTTCATCATAAATAATCCATTTTCTTCCTAATATTGGATGCACAAGTAAGGAAATTAAACGTTTGTCTGTGAGATTGTTAATGTTAGCAACAGTGAAGAAGTAACCACGCAAGAAAATTTCAACTCGAATTAAGACATTCTTGTTTGATTTTCTTGATGACGGCTACTCCTACGATAAAAATGTATAGGAAAATAAATACTCTAATTTATTAGTTCTACAAGTTTTATTTGAAAAATATTTTGATATGAACAATACTTTACGAGATATGACGGAAAGTTGATTTTTTATCACCAGTAAAGTGGTACCCCTGATTGGCTTACGTGATTCATTTTTGCGATTTTCTTATTATATTTGGTACTTTCCTGTTAACGCCCCACCTAATTTTGGCTTACGTGTAGTATTGTAATCCCCTGAAATTATCAAAAACTCGATAGCAACCTAACATAGGTATGAGTACACCAATAAATAAATAAAGTGTTTGGGGAGCCCCACATAAACTGTCCCATAAAAACATTATCACGTTGCTAGGGTCACGATTAACAATTGAGGGAACTACGTTTTATTTGTAGATCGAGTTAATATCAGACCTGATTGGCCGGTCTCGACATTTACAAACCCATCACCGGACAACGGGGAGGCATACTTTGGTTCAGGGCGAGGCGAAGGGCGCGGTAGCGCCCGGAGACGACTACCCATTAAAACAAAGCGAGCCGAAGGCTCGTCAATATATCCTTTCAATGTTATATCCTCTTGACTGTTGCGCCGCAAATGGAAGGATATATTGACGAGCCTTCGGCTCGCTTTGTTTTAATGGATAGTCGTCTCCGGGCACTACCGCGCCCTTCGCCTCGCCCGGAACCAAAGAAACCATCCCCGTTGTCCGGTGATTGGGTTTGTAAATGTCGAGACAGGCCAATCAGGACTGATATTTAAGTATCAATGCTTGGAAGTTCATCTCCACGTTACTATGTTTCTTATTTATTTAACATTTCCTTAGCGATAATGTTTTTATGGGGCAGTTTATTTGTGGGGCTATAACAGGACAGTACCAAATAAAAATAAACTATGGTAACATACCATTGTTTATTCATTCGGCCGTTAAAAATTCACAAACAAAGATTAGGTGGGGCGTTAACAGGAAAGTAATTTATAATTTTATTGTGTCCTTAATATAAAATTTCATGAAAATGTTGAAATCCATATTTAAAAATTAAAATTATTATTCATGTTTTACTAATAAGCTGTACATAATGAACAGTTTATTATGATTCAATTATGAGACTCTTAAATCGTTATTCTCATCAAATAATTCCTTACCATGAGTTATTCTAAACTATCCCAATACAAAAAACATGCGGTTGTCAAAATAAACAAAATTTGTTTGGTTAAGAAGGAAAGAGACAACAATGCCGGTGGCCATGTTTGTCGTAATAAAAATGGCAACATTTAACATAAATTTGCGTTTTAATGATTAATACGAGAAATTTCGAATTTCTAGATTATTATAGATTTTTCTTTACTATAGTACAAATACGAAGTTCGCAGATCAATTATTTCTGATTTAATTTGGCAAAAAAATAAAACCCTGCACGTCAATTTTTTGATTTTTACGTGTTATCTTGTGGGAAATACAAAATTATCTCCTGGGATCGGACCCGGGTCTTTTTACGAGATTTTTTTTTTGCCTAAAACCTTCTCAGGGATGACATAATAGCATGTGCAAAGTTTGAAAGTTTTTTGGACTTTGTATTCTTGAGTTATTAAGGTACAAACATTCTCCTTTATATATTAGATAAAAAGAAGAGCTAAGTATTTCATATGTGAGTTTTGCATTTCCTGCTACATTGTTTCGAAGATATTTATGCTATTCTACTTGTTCTCGATTTTTCTAAATTTGTTTTCATCCCACAAAACACTTATGAGCAGTCACAAATAAAGTTAGAATATGCGGAGGATAATATATGAATATACGGAAACTGGAGATATCTAAAAGAGTTACTATTACACCACGCAGGTAAAACCGAACATTTCCAACCTACTGGGCCAAAATAAAATTTTTACTTTTATGTATAAAGTGAAGAAAATGCGTCAGCTTTGGTCGAAGTTAGTGTATTTTAAGGTTACTTTCGCCAAACTTTCGACATCTGCTCCACTCTTTTATAGCGATGTGGAAATAGAAAGCAAAACCGCAATCCGATAAACATTCTATCCTCTACATATGCTGAAAATAAAAAGTAATCGGGCGTAAAAAAATCAGATTGTGAGCGTGAAAAAGTAAAAATTTCTCCTTGATGCAATCTACAAATGAATGCGTTCTCCATTTCAAACGGCGTTTCTTAGGGAGTGGAAAAAATAACCAGTGCCGAAGGGCAATAGGCAAAAAATATAAATTATTATCAGGTCGCGAATGAGGACATGAAATATTTATGAGATAACTAAGCATTAGAACGATTACATCAAATGGGAATTACGTATTTGTTAGCATTTACCTTAGGCTAAGAGTCACGGCGCCAAAAAATGGCATAACATCACATGATGAGGTCGTGAAGTAAATGGTGAAACCGAGATACTTTAATCAATTTTCTACGCCAACATCATCATTTCCCGTCTTTTGGAGTCATTGCGCAGAATTAGAAACTAGGATACCGTGACCAGGATCTGGTTTCTATCGCTACGTGAAGAAAACGGGAAGCGGTGTTTTTGTTTTGTTTACTATCCGTCGACCGGAGCGCCACCGCCATTTCGGGAACGTCATCCTCACGGTCTCGCGGTCATCGCCGCGATAAAAGTGATCGCACATGGCGGATTTAGAAATGTCTGCGGTTGACAGAGAGCTATTTGAGTCCTTCGGTTTGAGCAGGGTGGACGTGGAGGCGGCGAGAGCGATCGTCCCTACGTCCTGAACGCTCGCACGAGTATGCACAATACGAAGGCAAACAGCCTCGTGCATCTGGTCATAATGAATCAAGCGTAGCGACTGCCACGGTACGGAAGGGGATGGACGTGAATCGGTGGGAGGGAAAGATAGGAAAAAATGAGGGAGAAACGGAAGAAAGGAAATTTCAAGATGAGATAGAGAAAAGAGAGAAAGCAGTTGATCGATAGAAATAATCTCTCGATGGACATATTTCCAGTTTTTTTTAAAGATGGTGATTTAGTATGGCTGCCTGATTTTAGAGACGCTAAAATTACACGTTACGTAACAGAATGAATTATGTAATAATCAATTTATCCTACTACCTGGCTGGCAAGAGTGGGAATTGCAAATGTTGACTGTGCCGCATAGAAAATCCACTGAGCAATGTTTTCTTTAGGTTACTGGGTAAGATCCTTTAAAATGG
Source organism: Uropetala carovei (assembly GCA_036926305.1). Classification (NCBI taxonomy): domain Eukaryota; kingdom Metazoa; phylum Arthropoda; class Insecta; order Odonata; family Petaluridae; genus Uropetala; species Uropetala carovei. Next base: position 2,309,329 of record JAXCHB010000103.1, on the reverse strand, counting down.
AATGAGTCCTGTAGTTGAACGATTAAAAAAGTTACTTCATAGGATAGGATACGATAATAATATGCTTAGCTCAGTATTTTGTTTTTTATAAACATTTTATCATTTTTTTTGGCATAATTGGACTTTATTTCGAAGTTCCTAACGCTTTATTTAACATTTAAATAAAAAAAATTGAATGTCTGAGCAAAGCTTTAAGCTGCTGATGGAGTAGGAAAACTTGGTTGGATAAGCTCCTGGAGAAAAAAAACGTGAATAGCAGATTTACGATCGTTTTAGTGTTCATTACTCGAAGAAATTGGAGTTGGATGTAAATGGAATAAAAAAATACAAAAATTGAAGTGTTTATCAAAATTTAGATGAATTTAAAAATTTCATTCATTTCAATGTAGCTCAACTTTGATTTGGCCAGAAGTGGGAAATGGAGCCTAAAACAAGCAATATTCGCATGTCTGAGAAGTAATATCGCAAACTAGTATGTCCATAACAAGCAATGCATACATTATCGCCATAAATCTAATTTGAAAATTCATAAATATTTTTAAAGTGGCTTCTCATTTGTCCCGATAAAAGCTTATAATTAAGTTTTCTGGAACTAAGCGATGTGAAATATTCTAATAAAACTTCTCAAATTGTTTGAGAGCTATCAGTATGAAATAAATACAAGTTATAAGCCTCGCATCTGGTGTACAATACCAATTTGCAAATATATGATAACAGTTACGAACTTTGCCATCTTATGAATTTGCGTGAAATGTTTTTCATAATTTCAAATAGAGCTACAGAATTGATAATTTATTTCAATATTTCACACTTTAACGCAATGTTGTTAACAGAAAAAAAACTGAAAAATACATTCAACCCCAAAGCTCACATAAATTAGAATTCTGTAAAAAGATAGTAATTTTTTATGTATAGTTGAATATTTTCTCTCTTCTTAAAATACTAAATAACCATGAAATGTATTAAAAAACAAAGGAATAATAATAATTTTTTATTATAAATTATTTTACGCATAAATATTATCTTCATTAATTCGACGATTATATTTTCGTTGACACAATTTTGCTTCTGTATATGGGCTTAATCGACTAGACATTACGACACAGTGCCTAAAAGGCTCATTTTGACTTTATCAATCGTAAGTCCCTCATGTTCGATTCAGAAATAAAATGTAGTATTTTCTTTGACTGCAAACAAATGTTTGATTAATGATTACGATTCTCCCACAAGAACCATGATAGGCTGCTATGTATTTATGATTCTTATTATTTATATTTGAAGAGGTTCGGAGATATATCGTCCTTGAAATCTGAAGAGGCACATGGTATGTCAACAAACATTTTTGACCAACGTGGTTGCCAAACCACGTAATCTAATCGTTCTTGAAGTTCATTCGTTATATCGTTATCTCTCGTTAACGATTACAAAATGACTGAAGCCTTTTTTAGCGTGGATATTAACAGAAACATTGGAAATATACTACCGAATCTTCAACTCCGAATACATACCTTGCACTTCTCTAAGAATATATAAAGGGGCTAAAAATATTTTGAAATAAGTTCCTACGTATAAATCTGGTATATTATTAACTTTTTCCAATCTTATCTCGTGGCCTCCAAATTACGACGGTATAAATGGAAAAATAAATTCATTAAATGCCATTCGGTGAAAAATGCATATTATTGTAAGAATATACATTTTTGCGTTTGTTAAGAACTAAACCGAATGAAATAGACAGTAAAAATGTTCCTCATACTTTAAGTCGCACACACTTTCGTTTATAAGTTCTAACAGATTAATCTACGCAGCTTAATAAGATCAATCAGGAAAGTACTAATACCTGTATATGGCATATATAAATAAAAAAATATGTGTATTTATTCTCACAGATAAAGTCCGCTATGGCTATATTAATAAATTATAATTGAGAACTTCGATAATGAGAATGACTCAGAACTTCACCGGAAATCAAACTTGGGTATTTCCTGGTAGGTACTTTAACCAAATAATTTATCAAGCCAGTCTAATTATCTGTCCTCGAATTTTTCTCCTAATCAAAGTTTACAGTTTACAGTTTAGCTCAAGCACGATAACTACTGTATTTCCCGGACATTTCGATCATGAAATTATAATACGTATATTTTCGCCGCGACGTACTATTCCTTATCACGGACTTTTTCTGCTTATAGGCGTAGCCCATTTATATTACATAATATTTTGTATAAAATTAGCCAATGGAAAAGAACCACACCCGCGATTTTAACTGTAAAACAATCCGCGGACGCACTGCGGATCGGATAGTCCACGGACCTAAAACGCACGCACGCGCGAAAGGGAAACGTAAACGAAAACCGCCGATCGATTGCGCAAAGTGATTCCGCAATTACTCGCGACTCGAACGCCCGAACCTCGCGCATCCCCTCTGCAACTTGACTGACGAGGAGAGCGTTAACGAGTTGGCAAATGGAACCGTCGCCGGGACGATGATGGGCAACGGTAACAATAGCGACAGAGAAAAATAGGTCGAAGAAAAGATCGCTGTTTTTTTTTCCGTAGATTTTTTCCTCTCGCCTATATGGCGTCGAGAGGGTAAAAATGGACGAATAGATTAGCGGGGACATATAAGAGTGACGGAATAAAACAAAAACAGGCTAGAGAAATCTCGTTTGGTAGGGTACGAAAAAATCTCGGGTGTCCCTAGATGAATACGATAAAAAGAAAGTTGGATATTTTTTAATATAATTTGAGGTAACAGAAAAATTCAAAAGAAAATAAGCTCTGGAGGGTCAACAGTGACATGTACATATACATATATTGTGTAGTGAAGCTGCGTGGTTGTGTCACACCTGTATGGGAGTGATAGATACGCAATATGTGGGAACCTGAAACCTCGAGATGTGGAATAGAATGAATTTATTTTTTAAATAAAACTTTTCCCACAAGGAATACATTCCGTCGCCTTTTATAATCATAACATTGCCCTTTATAAATTACTTAGAATTGAGATACAAAATGGATACTTAAACAATTGTAAGCAAGAAAGAACTAAGAAGGTATATTTTTCTCGAAGAGGGAAACCGAATCCGTTCCGAATTACTTTCAAAATTCGTTAGATGTAAAAAAAAAAAATAACGGGATTTTTTTCAATATTTTAACAACGAGAAATTCTGATACCAATGAAACGAGTCTAATGATTTTAAATGATATGACGCTTTAAATAGGAAATATAAGGGGGGCCGAGGGAGAGATCTAGATAGGGAGACCGATATTAAAAAATCATATTTATACGGTGAAAAGAAAGGAGCAAGGCGGAAAGATATTTTTATCGCGATTTTATCACATGATTCGATTATTTTAATACAAACGAACAAAATAAGTTTATTTTAATTTTATTTCTTGAATAATCACTACTAACTGTAAAAATAATTTTTTAAAGTCTAATTTCCTATCTCCTTTCACCGTCACATCTAAACTGCAAGCAACGCTGCAATGAGCAGATTAGTTTTTTTATTACAGAACATTAAGAGTCATATCAATGTTCATCTCTATGGCCGTGTAGGAAAATTACATTGATAACAGCTACTGATGAAATGGATGTAAGTTTATGTATGTAAGTTTGAATAATGTTGTAACCTCAAATAATAATCACTCAATTTTGTTTTTGGTATAACCATTTTGGGACGCCCTGTATATATGTTACAGTCGAGACTCGAAACAGGCCAGTATTCACAATGGTCGGCCTTTATCAATACTGGCCAAATCGACCGGAAAATGTCCCAGGAATCTATTAGAGGTAAACTATTTCTGGGATTGGCTGGCCACTATCAGTAAGACAAAGCACTGTTGGACATTGTTGATTTCTCAACAAATATTACGCAAAAACAAGTATATTATAATGTTAAATATTTTCACTGCAGAGATTCCAGGGCTTCACAATAGTAGGTTAGGTGCTCTACCGATGCAACGCAACTTGGTAATCCTAGGTTAGGTCGGTCATTTTCGGGTGGGAATCCATTCAAAACCCTTCCTTTAAGTTCGCGACGAGAAACCACGTTCTGATAATAAACCCGTCTCAAAACCCATGGATCCAAACCAGGAATTCCAAGTCACTTAACACCGGCAATTCGAATCGATTTGTGCTTCGAACTTTGATTTGTCCAATATTAATATTTCCAAACCAAAGCACGAAATTCTTCATTTTTTCGCCAAATAACATTGCTGCTCTGGTTTTCACCTAAGAAAACGTCATATTTTCGTTTTCAAAACACATTTATGGACCGATTCGAGGCGAATTTGAAAATAGGCGGTGGGAAATTGAATGTTCTTTTAGGAGTTACTCAGTTCAAGTCCCGAATTCGTACAATGATTTTTAAGTAATTGGGGAATACAAATGAAAAATACTCTGCACCTATTCATATGTTATTGAGATAGAGGGATAAGACGCTCCTGTAATTGAATTCGATCTAATATTGTACCCAATTCTTGACTGTACACCGGGAGCGCATAATAAATATTCGAAATCGATCAGTAAAAGTTCAGATAAATTAATGAAAATATAGTTTTTGAATAGGAAAAAGTAACTTGCAGGTAAAACAGGAAAAAACAGAAAATTGCTTTTTTGAAAAATTAGTCTTCATTGATTCCTATGAGTATATTTCAATCTAAACTGAAAATTTTTATTATTTAATAAATAATAAAGACACTTTTTCGTTCACTTATTTAACAGATCTCCAGTCGCTATAAAAAATAATCAGTTACGCGCATGAGATACCGGGAAATAACTGCTCGATGGTGTCAAGTAATAAATTTGTCAACGTGTGCAATTAGTTGCAGCGTAACCGGAGCAACTATCACCTGACGTGCGGCGAAAGAAAATGCCGTTCGTCATCACGGCAATAGCGCAATAAAGTCAAGAGCGGCTGAAATAAGACAGAACGAGAAAAAAACCCACTCGTTAAAAAATCGATACGATTGTTTTGTTTCAATAAATATCAAAGAACTAAAGTGAAACGACCCAGTTTCGATCTATTTCCGTTCTTCCTCGACATTGCCGGTTATTCCCTCATCTCGCTCACAAAGATAAAAATCCCTCGGAACGTCATTCGCGGTTCTCCGCAAACCGCAAATAATTCCGCCCGTCATTTTCGCCGTGACAGCTCATTCTGCCTCCCTCGTCAGATCCTCGTTTGTCCGGATCGGGAGGGCGATAAACTCCTGGAAAACAGATGACGAACGCGAATGGGCTCGTGTCAAGAGCGTGATCCCCTCCGAAAGCTTCCCTTGTTCGCTTGCCAAATGGTCGCGAAGTCTATTTCGAGTCGATATCTTTCTCCTCTGAAGGGGCGAGGAAGTTGCAGCTGGGTACGCTCTCTCGGCAGTCACCGAAAACAGAAGAGGAAATCAGTTTTATAAGGATCGGCCTCGTCAGCAGGTCGGTAGCGTGTAACAAACGCGCGTCTCCTCTCGGAGGGAAAGCGGAAGTGAACGTGTTCTCTCTCTATAAGAAAGTAACACATGCATGCCAAGCGATGGTGAGCCGCCGATATAAGAACGAGCTATGTCAATTATTATTCCGACATCATTACCATTTCTTCATTTTTTTTACGAACGACCGGTATTGATTAACCAGGGTTACGGCAAAAACTCCGATTATCCGTGTCAATCGGGACCGTGGTAAGCACGGATTATATGAAAACGCGGATCATCCGAATGATGAAATTTAATATTTGGTAAGTGATGGAAAAATTTATTTACCACCTACGGTAATTACTCGAATGAGACTGTCTATGCATAAAAAGTTATTAAATGTGGATAGAAGTCCTCCAAAACCGTAAATTACAACATTTAAAGATTCATAAGGATGACAGACAGACAGGCAAACGACTTTATTTAGGGCGAAATTGAGACTATATAGTCCCTTCTTACATTTAACCCTACGTTAATAATTACAAAGGAGAATAAAAAATAATAGCGATTTTACACACACACACACATTCGCAGAAAAAAACCTGAAACTAAACAAACAAAAAAAAGTAGATATCAATTACATTTTCGGAAAACTTCTTTTAAAAAAAATTATTTGTGGTAAAAACCTAGGAAAGACCTGACAGGCCAACCTAGTAAAAAACCACGCGGGAAAACCCCCACGAAGGGAAGGGGGGTGAAACAAACCCTAGATACAATAGCGGAATTACAATAATACATGCAAGGAAGGAGAGAGAGGGAGAGAAAATAAAGGATAGTACAGAAAATACAAACTTAAAAGTGTTACGGGACAGTTATTCCTCGTCTAGGCTCTGGTTGACAAATACAGCGACCTACTACAGTGCAACACACAAGCACGAACTCAATCACGAACATAGTCTATCTCTAAACGTTAATAGTCGTTTATCCTCTTTACTTTTCCTTCTCCCGATGTTGTAATTTACGGCTTAGGAGGGATTGTTTTCACATTTTAATTTTGGCCGTAGTCTTCAAAATTAATTGTTAATCAGAAAAAGTTATCGCATAAAAAAATATCGAGATTTGTGTGAATACGATAAGACTGCGAACATAAAATAATCGAGCTCATTTAATTTGGTATTAGAGAGCTATTTTTGAGCTTACTATAGATAAAGAGTAATAAAAATTTAAAATGGCCCGGAAATTTGAGCGTAATAAAGGGAGATCCGATTAGAGTTATCAGGAAAATTTTAAATTCACCTCAGACCGATTAGTCGCTCGGTTAATCCGCGTAAAAATTATAGAGAATTTAATGAATTTTACATTCAGGGGAAACTTCAATGAACAGCCTCTTGAACTCACATCCAGAAGTCGCCGAAGAAAATTATGAATTAGCGAAAAATGCTAACTATAACTCTTAAAAGAAGAGATTCTTTTAGAATGAGAACGTAACGATAAATAGAAGTACAGGCATTAATCTTCCAGAAAAAAATAATTCAAAAATAATTTTTTTAACCATATTTTCTGGTCATTGAATTGATTTAAAGAAGTCAAATTATATTGACTCGAGTGTTTCGCTGTCGAACGGTAACTTGTTTTGGAACACGAACGTTACATGAACTTTCGCTGCCCTATGGGGACCAGAGTTCCTTTTAAAGAGCCGTCTATTTTAAACCGACACGACATCGTTGCTGCACGATACTTCGGGCAATAGGATGGCATGCGAAATACCGCGTGCTTCTAAAGGAGAAGCGTGCTATATCATTAAGCCGTCAGTTCATACAAGCAGGTTAAAAAAATGTTTTTATTCCTTGTAAGATTAAGAAAGAGAGAGAGGCACAGCATACCGGCGACATGAATGAAGTGCCGAATAAAAACTAAAGGTGACAAATTATGTCTATAATTTAGTAAAGCTACATAAAGGTTGGGTAAACCAACGCGCATTTCGGCTAGATTTTTTAAAAAATTATCTTTTATCAGTGAATTACCACTGATGACGTCTGCTTCACAGTCGAAATGCCCATAAGTTTTCCTACAGTCTTAATGGCTATAGGAGAGGTATACCTTGAAAGTTTCATTTCAACCAAATGGTAGCTTGATAATTATTTTTGATCAACGGTAAAATTTCTCTTTATAAAACATACATCATTTCATTTTAATTCTAATCTGAAATTCGTAGTATAGGATGGGTGATCAGGATACCTATATTCCCGTAAAAAACAACGAAAGATAAAAACTTTCAGCGGGTGGATGAGCAGGCGGCTCTTTTAAATATGACAAATTAACGTATTTTTGCATTTATTGTTCATAAAAAAAATTGCTTTCATCCGGAGAAACTCACCGGAACTGATCTCCGTTACCAGCGAAAAGCGATAAGCGAAAAAAATCAGATAATTCACGCGCTTCCGCAGCAAAAAAAAAATCGTTCTATAGTAACTCTCAGATTACGCTTATCTCGTGGATTTCCTACTCCGTTGCTCGATAAAACAGTTTCACGCACTTCGAGCGCTCTGGCAAGACGACCTTCGTCAACTTCCTCACTCCATCGGACTCGAATAACCTTCCGATTGGCACTAAAAGTTGCCGCATCGAGGAAGTGTCTCATTTCCTTTCCTTGATTGCACAACCGCATTGGTTTCCTTATCCCAGAGTTCCTGCCCGACTCGCGCGAGCGCTGTTGGGTCTCTCTCTCTCTCTTCGTCTCCTTCCTTTCACTTTCTAATTCCGTTTGCGAAAGAATAATGCCCGCTAAAATAATAGGTCCTCTAGAGAAGCTTTCTCTCTTGCTGTTTCTTTGTTTTCCTCCCACGTCACATACGAACTTCCGAGGCTGCCAATTCAATTAATAAAGGAAACCCTCGACATTCGCGGGGGGATACGATCCTGAAAGCGCGGTGCTATTGGAACCTCGAATATTGACACCGAGAGCTTAAGGTTCCTAACGCACAAATTCTTCTTATTCGTGAAAGAATATAATATGCATGGGAGTTATCTAAGAACTTCGAAAAGTATATCACGTTGAGAAACGTGTAGGTACGTCCATCCTCTTGAGGGATGACATGCTGAAGGAGATAACGCTTATTCATCTGCTATTCGGTGATCGTCGTGTGTTCCGTAAAGTGGTTACGTACAATGTAAATATTATTCTATCGCTAATGTAATAAAAACACAAAGTGCACTTTATTGTCGATAAATCAGAGTAAGAACGCAAAAGGCGATTTTTCCGGCAAGTGACCCAACGCTTAAATATAAGTATACATATTTTTTCATGAGAAAGTCAACGACCACCTCGTTTTTCGTTTAGCGATTATGCAAAATGGAAAGCTGGTTGTCTAGATGTTGTAATAAAGCAAAGAAATTTACTTTCTTTCATCTTAAACTAGAGAAACATAACGACTCTAGCTATCTGTTTAAATTTAGAAATGTTTATACAGACAACTGCTCACGAATAGCTGATGCCGCGAATTTATCTCTGGTATACCCAATTCCAGAGGTCTGCATGGTAGACCACATTCGTAGTTGTGAATGCTTCGGAGGGTCGCATCGGAGGTCACGAGGGCTTCGGCAGGCCGGATGACCGTTCACATCTGAACTTACCTAGAGATTCTTTGGTCACGCAGTAGTGCAAATCAAGTCTAAATAATGTACTAGCGTCAAAACTTCATGAGAAAAGTTTTTCTTTAATTTTACTGAAAACATGTAATTGTCTAAGTTTAATTTTATCGATGACTTTTTCATTACAGATTCGCGGGCCGTATAAAGCGTTCTCAGGGGCCGCATGCGGCCCGTGCGCTGTAGTTTGCAGATCTCTGGCCTAATCCATGCATTAAGTCCACAAAATTGCATGCAGGTATCATGAAGGGATTCTTCTCTCAAGTCTGGGGCAGATTTACTGGAGGGAGTTTCGGGCGGCCATCTTGACAATATAGGGGCCTCAAAAGCAGATGTGCTTTATTTTAATTACTATTTTCCAGTAGAGACATAATCTATTATGTATAACGCATCAGTCAGCGTCAATTTTTGAAAGGTCATAACAGTTTTTTGGAGGAAAACAAAATAAGTATTCACTGTAGTTCCTAGTAACTACAACGTAATGATTCTATAATATGACTAACAAAAAGGGTTCCCAAATGTTAAAATCCGTAAAGAGTACTGAATTATTTTGTTGCACCAAAATGACTGTCATTCTACGTCATAACTACACGAAACGCAAATTAATAAATCGCGAATAAATTTAAAATCACAACCCTATAAGCTTTAGGAGACCAAGGTTAAAGCTGACAAAAAATCCGAGAAAGCAGTTTTTCTCGTCAACTTCTAATAAATAACGAAGCACGAGATGAATAAGTGGAGGAAATTGCGGTTTCGATAGAATTCCCCGCCGTTTTTTATCAACTCCCATCGAGAATAACAAAACAAGCGCAGATGTCAAACTGGTCGCGAAAAACATTTTCGTAGTAAATATAGAAATGGAAAATGCTACGCAGTTTGAAAAACTTGACGACTTCTGTCGTGACTGATAATCGAGATAACGCATGCACGCGTAAAAAGGAACAAATGATTATTTCGGCAACTGGCCTCATCGGTAGATTTCGCTCTTTTGTTTTTTATCCCAACCATTCAATGGTTATAGAATTATTCTTGGTCATCAAATTGATTATAGTCGTAAACTTCGCTCAACTATCTATTTTTGTAAATTATGCCACCAAAAGTGATTTGTACCTGGTCTATACTTAATATCTTCATCTAAAACGCAAAAAAAACGGCGTATCTTACGTGGTTCACAGAAGTGCTACTCAACCTGTGACTTAGGAAATTGCTTTAGGCGGTCCACATTAACAATTTTAAAAATAAGGGTTAAAATTAAAAGCGTTTGTGATGAATGTACCAGTGTTAAAAAAACGGTTGAAAGATGGAAACCGGCAACGGACCACGACTAGACTAATTAAATGATAAACTATATGTCTCTGAAAGACATAAAAAGGAGAAAAATCAAACGTTACTAAGAAGCCGTCATTAGCGGTGATTCACCGAGAAGAATCTACTATTGCGATATGTGCGCACATATGCCCGGCAGTCCACTATCGAGCATAATAAAATACATAAAAATACACCAATTTATAATGAATGCATAGCCGGCTACAACGAAAATTTTGCTACATCTCCGCCATCTTACTTTTTACCACGCAAAACGACCTATATTTTCTCACATTATAAGCTCTCGTTACTACGTTTAATTTTCTCCGTCGCTGTTTGTTTTTGTTTTCTTATCCCCTTTCCGTTCAATAACATTATTTTTGGCAACGAAAAGGAGGATCCGTTTCAGCCAATAGCAAAACGGGCTCCAAAATTTCGCCCCAAAGAATTCCGATTATCTGTTTACCCAACCGATTCTTGTTTTTTTTTAATATCTACTAGCCTGCGCATATATTCTTTTCCTCTCAAAGCACATCCTTCTCCGAGACCTCATCTCGGCCACTCGCTTCCTCCAAGCCTGCCCACACCCCACCTTCTCACCCATTTTCGCCGCACTTTCTCCGTCCTCGTTGAATGCAGCTGAATTTAGGTACGCTCTCGTTCTCGACTCCTGCCGCAGAAAATTCGAGATTCGTCATGTATAATGCCGGAGACGTAGGAAAACTAATCGCTTTGCGTAATACGACGTTACGCGTTTGCGAATGATTCATGCAAATTTCGCGTCGCGTTCGAGGCGGCGCCGATTTATGCGAAAGTGATCGGAAACGTATCGACGTCGCGGGGGCAACGAACCTGCCTCCGAGAGAGGCGTTAGCCAAGCGAGCCTGTTTCTTGTCGCTGCTCGGCCACAAAGAAAACATGAGGAAATGGAAGCATCCAAAGTATGCTTTCGCGGTATATATAAAATATAAACCTTGAGTCCGCGATAAGCGTGCGTATAATTAAGAGGCGATTTTCAAATGTGCGTCGTAGATTATAAGTGGAGTTCATAAATGCTACTTCGTAGATTATTTTTTCGTTTAAACTAGGATGTCATTAGCCAAAGCCACGCAGAATACTTTCCCAAAGTAGTGTTTCTTCATGAATTGAAAGTCTGAAAAACCAGTATTGGTATCTCATTGAAAAGCAATTGGAAAAGTAAGTTCAGTTTTCATAAAAAAAATAAGATTTTAATTTTCTCTGCCTACATTGTATCCGGAATTATTATTTGAGGAGGTATTAAAAATGTAGGAAAAAACATATTGAAATTCGAATAATACTCTTATTTGTTGAAATCACCCTTACTTTTTTACTAGCTGTAGCAGCGGCGTTACAGATGTCAAGAGCTCCGTGCAAATTAGCTACGGCTTATAATATGTCAACATCTTAAATGACAACATTTATCAATCAAAAGCATGAATTAGTACTGAATTTGTGCCGGACTCCATCAATAAGGACTACCATGTGTTCGAAAGCATCAACTTCATTTCATAATATATGCACGGAAAAGGTAGACACTTGGTGGAACTCCTCGATAGGAATAATAGTATCTATATTATAATCGACTTAGGATTCTTGTTTTCTTGTTTACACTTTTTCAGTCACTCTCTAGACGCGATTTAAGATAATTTCCGAGTAGGTACGAGTTTGAAATTTGGCAGGAATGCATAAATCATGCATTAACTGGCATGACTAAAAAAATCCCGAAAAGGGGCCGGGTTCGATTCCAGGAGATAATTTCTGTTTCCCGTAAGATAACACGCAAAATGCGATCTTTCGACGTGCAGGCTTTCACTCTTTTGCAAATTAAAATAAAAAATTGACCTACAATCACCGCACGTGGACTGTTTTAAAGAAGAATGTACAAGGTTTCTTATTCTTATCGTCGATTTTCGCCCTACGTTCTAAATTACTCATATTTAACGAATATGTGACAACTTTTGACCAAATATCGCACTTTTACCGATAAGGTTCCTGGAGAACGAATATCATTGTTGAGACTCGAGATTCCTCTTATTGCCTCAATATTCATACGTCATACGACAGAAATACGAAGCATTTACGTAGATGTATCGAGCGAAAGGGAGGGGGGGAGTCAGAGGGAGTGAGAGGGAGGAGGAGGGACAGAGTAGGGAGGGGGAACGGCAATATAATTTTCTTTCCCGTCATATTGACCGGCATTTGCCCTAAGTACTTAAGTATTGTAGATATGAAATTTAAAAAAATATTCAATAAAATTTCAAGCTTCTGTTTATTATTTAAAATGCTGGCAAAATTTCAAATTTGAAATGCAGGCTTCTCTAATGTTAAATAAAATAAAACACATAGTAGTGCTTATTACTCTTTTCACAGAAAAACAAAATATATTACTGTTCTCGACGAATTATTGTCATCATTCCATAATCTCAAGATTCCAATGCTTCAACATTGATTTCTTCGGAAGATTCCGAAAGCTTAAATTTTACGTGTTTATATAACCTCAGAAAAACTACTGAATATAGTTCCGGTGGATAAGTGTAAAAATATTTCACCTGCTGTTGAATAATAGCAACATCTGTCAGATTCATTAAATTTTTCTTTTTTTCCGGATCTATCAAACTATGACGCTTTGAACAATTCATTATTATTATACATTTCTTAAAATCGCAATGAGTTTCATGTTATAATGTGCCTATCCAACGTCCATAAAAACGCTAGCAAAACTAATCATTTATAGTTACGCTAAAAGAGCTACAGATATAATAAAGGCAAAATTATCTTGTAAGGACCCTTCAATTAGGGGGATTTTTTATGTTTCGCGGACCGTACTTTTAAAAACCCAGCTCATCTCTCCCTCTCTCTCAGTTGCGCTTGCAGAATTTACTACCTGTCCCAAAATAAAGACATCCATTCTATTCCCAGCGCCCATTTCACTTCCACATCCTTTATCTCGTTCTTTCGTTCCTATCTTTTTCTCTCAACCTATGTATTCCCTTAAGAAAAAGAGCAATCAATCTATATATCCCGCTCTCTCCTACTCCTCCCCCGATCTCCGCCTCTCTCTCTCCACCCTCGCCCTCATCGGAAGGACTTACAAATAGAAAACTTAAAGGGAAACAATGCCCCCGAACTTTCTCTTCAACTTCTTTCCTCCTTCTCGCTGCTGACAATGAGTGGTAAGTCACGCCTTCGAGCATCCCATTAAACTTGTTCCACGAAGGCGCAGTTGTATCAATTTACTTTTGTCACGTACGTGCCGCGACACAAAAAACCTGTGTTTGGCGGACGGTGTTGCGACTCGTAGTCTTATTATCATTATTGTGTGTCGAAAGCTGGACTTGCGGTTTCCTCCAAAATAAGAATATAGGTATACAAAACATCGATTCTGTAATGGGGTTTCCTTTGTGGGCGATCCAGATACATATTGATCAACCGCACAAACAAAGGGTTCCCTTGAAAGGCTTAACGTCCGGTTTCCAGACGCGATCGTTCACAGTTTCTTTCCGTTTATTTATAAAGGAAACGATGCCCAACCATTTCCGAGATGTGAGTGTCCACAGGATTAATCCTTCCTGAACTTTCTCAACGGATGTTTTATCGACACACGTCCGTTAGAAAGATATGAAAAGAAAACGAAGGGAAAAGTTAACTTCCTATCAAAAGTTGATCCGTTTCGCTAATCAATCCGAGCCATCGAAATTCAATTGTAAGCGCGAGATATAAGCCTCTCAAATTTGGAAAAAACGATGAGAACTGTTAAGGTAATCAAGATGAAGTTCCGAAAAAGAACCCGAAACACGCTTGCTGCAGTTAAAAGGATAATGAGGAAAATGTGAAACAGGGTTTTCATTCAAGAAGTAGTAGTTATCAACTTGATAACTATATATCAAGCTTGTTTCATGCTTGAAATCTATTTGACGAATTGAGGTGCAATTCGGCTACAAAGCCACCGTCATCAGTGGTGACTCACCGTTTAGAATTCAGTACCGGTGAATTTCCAATGATAATGGATGCTTTGTAGCCGAACATGGGTTAATTGATTCACAATCAAATACTGTATTTAAAAAGAAAACGAATCTCGGTATTCACTAAAAAAAATAGTGACGTCACCCGTTTTCGAAAATTTTACATAATAATGAAATATTATATAGATATCGATATGAACACTACATATGTGTGTACACACACACGCACGCACACACACAGGACCGTGACAATGGGTGAGGCGGCGAGGCAACCGAAGGGGGGCGCCAAAATTTGACAAAAATTAAAACCTATCAAAATAAATTCATAAGGCCAGCGAGGTCAGCGAGCGCCATATTATATCTCGCCTCAGGCGGCAAAATGTCTGGGCACGACCCTGTATGTATATATATATATATATATATATATATAAATTTGCCTTCTTTAACTTTATCAGCAGATTAAAAACTGACGGAAACAAGCATTTGTTACTGATTATAAATTATTTTATTGTCACCTTTTAAGTTCCTAAAAACAATATTTATAAAAGGGGTTCGTGGGAAAATTAAAGCCTATCTTTTCACTTGCTCAGAATACTATTTTTAAATAAAAATTATCGAGATTTCTGAAAAATGCGTGATTATCGATAACTTTCTAAACCATCGCTTTCCAAACATTGCATATCCGCGCCCCCCTCTATACCATGTTCAATCAAAATTCATAAGCAATACCTACAGGACCTACGATTGCCATTAATATAACCACATGGACGTTAACGATTCGTCGTAGCTACTTGAGGGCCAAATTTAACGGTTGCACATCACAGGTATCACAGTTAGGATAGTTAAACAGTCTGCAAATATATGCCAAATCTTTTGTGGCTCCCTCCAACCTACCTCGGGGTGCGCGCCCCACAGTTTGAAAATCAATGCCTTAAACGGTTAAACGTTTCGATATTCTTTTGAAGTTTGAATACATATTTAAAAATCGGTACAACATACATTGTACAAACTTTCTCATATATAGGTACTAATGCGTCGTTCAGTTATCATTAGAAAATGAACATCGTATGAGCCTGTTTTTAGAAAATCCAATTTTTGTTAAAGTTGCCCAAGAATAAACTAGCCTTATATTCATTCATTGAGAAAAATGAAATACGTAGTATTATTGTAGATGTATACTCAAGTAACTGTACGAAATTTGATCAAAATCGTCAGAGCCGTTTTGAGAAAATCGAATTTGTGTTAAAGTTGCCTGGAATAAACTAGCCTTATATTCATTTTTTGAGAAATATGAACTATACAGTTATTGAAGACGTTAACTCAAGTAACTGTACGAAATTTGATCAAAATCGTTAGAGCCGTTTTTGAGAAAATCGGATTGTTTTTAAAAATGCGTAAAATAAACCACTCTTAATTATTGAGCAATGTCAACCATTTCTATGTATACTCTGCTCAGTATGATAAAATGCCTAAGTACGAGATTTCATTCATTTTCGCTCTACCGTCTAGGCTCCAGAGCCAGTAACAGACAGACGGCATTGCAAAAACCACTTTTTCGGATTCAGCGACACCTAAAACGTACATTTCCGTAAAAATCTCGAGGTCGAATTTTTTCGCGAAAACAATACTTTCTCGATACTTCGTATGAGAAAGTAAAAAATATAGTCCGATAAAAATTTTGAGAAAGGAGATTCTTTTAAGGTCAGCTTTACCTTTTGTCGAATAATTTATGGCTAGTTTCATTACATGAAAAGTCTACTATTTCGCTCTATCCCGTTCATATTGTTTCGATGTGAGAATGCAAGTCAAAGGGAATCAGTATAAGACATTTCAAAGTTTAATTTTATCATACAAGTTTATAATTTAGTTTTTATATTAGAAATTTGTGTGAATGCACGTCAAATTCCAGTGACATTTTAATTTGTTCAGAAAATTTATCTTACGTAGTACCTACAACGGTTGACACTTATTTAACAAGACTAACTCGCAAGTCGTCAGAGGATCCTATCTTATTGCATCAAACTAAATCGAGTTCATTACTTCTTTTTTGACGAATGGAAATAATATTAATGCTGGTTGCTTCACTTTGTAACGTGTTGAACTAATCTCTCTATAAAATTAGCGATCTCTAGTAAAATCATGCTTCTTCTTCATGTTGAGCAAGCTCTTTCAAAGTTCAGAACAAAACTCTCTAGGGCGACGTTATTTACGTCTCTACCTCTGCCCCCTTTCCTCTTGACAAGTTTATCTCTTAGTTAAACGCTGACTGGATAGAAGTTATGGCATCAGTACGTGGTATTTACCACGTCGAGAAGATATGACCTTTCTATCTTTCCAACTAGTTTTTTATAATGCCTCCTCGCATTAACTGAAACCTCGATGTAAACATATCCATTCCGTAGACGCATTTTAATTCCGAAATGCCATTCACAATTAAATATTCGCTTGATAATTAAAATATTTAGGTATAGTTCTTTCAATATAAAATGCAATTTCCTTCAGGGCGCTTCGTTTAAAATGAGAGAAGTCTGGCGCGTATAGCTAATATAATTTGATTTCGAATTTTTATACATTCATTTTATTTGATAAGCAAAGTATGTGCTCATAGATACAACGTTACGCTAGTGAATCAAACGACTTCGTGGAATGCTTAAACAGCGAGAAATTTTAAATTCACATTCGAGTCGAGCAATCGGGGACTTTGAAAATAGCGTTGGCAGATAAATTATTACCGCGATTACGTATTATATACAACATCGAAAAGGTCTAAGTATCGCCGAAGAAAATAAATAATAAGCGATAAAATAAGAGATGTCGCAGCTCATGAGGAATCATTTTTTTTTACGTCTATGAATGACGCGTGCGACGGTTGAGGACGTCCGAGGATGACGCCCGATTAATCGCATAGAGCACGCACGCGCCAAAGAAGATGGGTGTTACGCAAATGCGCGGAGGGTCGTTTCCTATCGTTGGGAATAGTTTCTGGGAATACAAACGCCGAGAGGGAGAACAATGGCGAGAGGAGGGAGGGGGACAAAGGAGGGAGAGATAATAGACACAATGGGATATGAAAAGACCTCCTTCGGTGTGGTTAAGCATCACCGCGCGTGTGAACGCTTCAAAGAGGCGAAAGAAAAGGTCGGTACTTGCAGGAGGAAAGATGGTGCGCAGTACGAGTAAACGCGGGTGGGCGAGATGGGAGTGGAAGGTTAATATGCAAAGAAGGCGGAGAAAAAGCGGAAAAAAGGCGGAAGAGGTAGGGAAAAGGTGGAGAGGGAGAGAGAGTTATAGGACGGAGAGAGAGGGGGGGGGAGAGGGGGAAGAGAGAGGGAGAGAGAGAGAGGGAGAGAGAGAGAGAGGGAGAGAGAGAGGGAGAGAGAGGGAGAGAGAGAGGGAGAGAGAGAGGGAGAGAGAGAGGGAGAGAGAGAGGGGGGGGAGAGGGAGAGAGAGGGAGAGGGGGGGAGAGAGAGAGGGAGAGAGAGACAGGGAGAGAGAGAGAGGGGGGGAGAGAGAGAGAGAGGGAGAGAGAGAGGGAGAGAGAGAGAGGGAGAGAGAGGGGAATAGAAAGAGAAGAATACAGAGAGAGGAATGGAGAGGGAGAGGAATATACAGGGACAGGAATAGAGAGAGAAAGGAATAGAGAGAGAGAAAGGAATAGAGAGAGAGAAAGGAATAGAGAGAGAGAAAGGAATAGAGAGAGAGAAAGGAATAGAGAGAGAGAAAGGAATAGAGAGAGCAGTATAGAGAGAAATAGAGGGGGGTGATAAAATGGAGGGAGATAAATGGGAGAGAGAGGGAGGGAGGGAAGTAGAGAGGGAGGAGGGAAGATTGGGAGGGCAGAAGATAGGGAGGAATAGAGGAATGGAGGAAAGAGAGAGGGGAGTGGTATGAGTGAGGGTAAAGAGAAGAGGAAGCGGTTATAGGAGAGGAAGTGCGATAGAGGGACGTGAGGTGACGTGTACAGGAGAGGAAGATCGGCGGATGATCGTGATGGATATTGGATGTGGTGAGAGTCTGAGGAGGTGACGTTAAATGCTTTTTAGGGAGGATGACATCGGTAGGATCATTTTAGACAGGATATGAGGCTGCGAGGGGGAGGGGATTGCTCGAAGAAAGACGGGAGTCGGAGAAGTAAGCATATGCAAAGCAGCGGACTGAAAAAAAAAACATTAAATCGAACCTTTGCTCTTCCTATCTTTAAGTGGATCAAAGTAGCTGATTATGGAAAATTCGAGTGCAATAATAATTCATCATTTAGTAATGTTAAGGAGGAGAAATACTCATTTCTATTGGTCGAAAATTCGAGTAATTGCCGTGGAAGTTGTGTTACTGTACTGACCGAGCAAATATACAACTATAATATCAAAGAGAATTACTCCGAGGTCCAGCAATGATAGGGATTGTTTGTTATTGTTCCATGAAATGTTTCCTACCTGACAAACTAGACCCATCCTTTAGCGATAAAAAGTTTGGGAAAACCAGATGCGCATTTCGGCAGCGAAGCAACTGTCATCAGTAATGATTCACCGGTGGTAGAGACTAAAAACGAAACGAGCATCTGGTATTCATATCCTTGGAAGGACATAGTCAATTTGATCACAGCCATACGTTAAGCTCGATAATTCTATCTTGAAACTTGACTGAGTAATATATCTCGAATTCGAAATTAATATTCACAACGTAACTATAAAATATAGATATGCATTCTATAAGCATATATTTATTAACAAATTATTAATTTCGTTTTTGTTAGTCGTTAGAAAAAATACACACGCAAATATTGAGGCTTCACCGGTTCCTTTGGGGACGCATTACGTACCTAGTAGATATGTCGTTTGGTCCGAAATGCTATATTCGCCGGATAAGATATTTTTGTGGCGATTTATTTAAAAACATTGCTCTTAATCAGTTCAAATTTGCTATTTAGTTAATTCTAGACCGTATTATTTCGTTTAGATTGATATGGAAATTTTAAAATCTAACTAGGGTATAAATGTCTTGGGTAGTCCTAATGTATACATTAGGACTACCCAAGACATTTATATAGGTCCATATTTATATAGGCCCATATTGTATGTTTTGCGGTCTACCGGTAGGCTTTAGAGCAGTGGTGACAAATTTGTGGCACCAGAAGCAATCATCTGTGTCTGACATGCCATTTTCACTGATCACTAATTACGTTTCCACTATATTACTCTGTTGAAATAATACTAGATATAAATAATACCTTATATATAACGATTAATGTACTTAGATTATTTATTCATTCTCAGATCCTGGTAATGTTAAGGAATAGTTAATATAACGAACAAGGTCGAAATCTCTGCCTCACAGTAAAATATATAGGATTATGGCCTGACTTCTCCCAGAGGAGGGCTCCAACAAAAGCAACATTTCAAAGAGACGATTACTCACGCGATTAAATAAAGTATGTGCCATCTAAATAAACCTAGGTCATTTAACATGTATCTGCCGTAACGATGATAGGCATATCTTGAACTTGAAAGGGAAGGGACCGCCCGAAACATACAAGGGGAGGAGATATCGATTAGCGTTTTACCCTCTTCTGTCATTTACAACGTGGGAGATCTCCCATGTTTCTAAATTATAGCGTTATTAAACAGGTCACCACACTGTTGCAAAAAAAGATATTACACAATGGATTACTAACGCAGAAAGGGGGAAACCCAGTGTGGGGATTAACTTACATTTTCGGAAAACGACATGAGGGCACACTGATTAACCTCTCTTATGAAATTATTAATGCATCAAATATGGAAAAACTGAAAATGAAACCGAACCAGAAATGACCGAAGGAAAAGATTTAGGGTTGGGGATGGAAGGTGATAGATTTAGATTAGGGATAGGTATACTCGTCCACAGAGGCTCCTCCAGTAGGGTAAAGGAAAAGCCCAGTTTTGGCTCAACTTTGATGGATTAAAAAAAATAACGCTCTATCTTTCAAATATGGACGCAAATTTGGAGACTTTTATTAGTTCTCTAGAGAAATAAGGTGCTCGTCACATGGCTGAAATCAATTTTTTTAAATAAGCACTTAAGTATCAAAAATTGACAAAAGCAAGTACCTATCTTAGTTATCTCCAAAATCTGTGAAAAGGTTATTTTTGATACTTAAATGCTTATTTCTGAATTTGACTTTTATTAGCTTTGGCGAGAAAATTGAATAAGAATTGGAGTTTAATTAAGAAGTTGTAAATCAGTATATGCGTAAACGAACAAATAAGGTAAAATACAAACGTCCCTTGCTCATCGTCGTTAATTGGTTCCAGGAAAAAGCAACGATTAGAGAAACTTTCCCCATATGCCCATTGATATGCAAGGCCAGATATATATGTTAATATATCACCACTATAGAGGGTTCATAAAGCGTGAAACAAAAGATGGCTCTGCACTCAGAAAATGACTCTAATAAAAGTATTATCCATATTAATATTATCTCACAATATTTTCTTATACGGCTATGAAAATATTTATGCAATCAAACGATGAAAGTTGTAGTATTTCTTTTGACCAGTTGTGATGTTGGGAAATTATTTTATAATGCACGACTTCGGCGTAAAGACTCAGTTTTGTAACCTTCATCGTATCATTTTATTCGAACGGGATGATATTTAAAAACGGGAAAATGGTATTCCTAATAGCTGATTGCTCGTTAGTGAAAGTTACCTAGAATCAAATTATATCGGCTGAATTTTTCACGTTTGAAAACGCCATTAGTACGAGCTATAAAATTATTTGTTTTATACTTACTCATTGAAGTTACGAAACAAAAGGGGAAGGTTAATGCGTGGTTTTAGTGTCCGTCTGTCCGTTCGTTTCAAAATGGCGGCCCATTTTATGTCTGCTCCTTTATGCACGCACACAACCAACCAATTCCAACCAAACGATAGTAGGGGGCACTAAGGGGAAGCTCAATTCGAGGTTTTAGTGTCTGTCTGTCCGCTTTATTTAAAATGGCGGCCAATTGTCTACCTTTTCCTTTATGCACGCCCACATTTCTCAACCGATTTCGACCAAATTAGGTATGATTTAAGGGGTACTAAGGGGCAGGTAGGTGAACACGGGATGTTAGTGTCCGTCTGTCCACTTGATTCAAAATGGCGGCCGATTGAAACATTAAACTACGCGTATTTTCCCGAGCCTTACTATTGATTTGAAGCAAATTTGGTAGGTACGATTGTGGAGGGCTCTCAGGGACAATTCATATGTGGTTTTCGTTTCTCTGCGCTAGTTTTATTCAAAACCGCGCTCGATTGAATTCTTAAATACCATGTATCATCGAGAATTCCAATCGGATTTGAACCAAATTTCCCCGGGCAACGCCGGGTATATCTGCTAGTATATAATAATATATAAAAACATACTACAGCCTAAAAACAACAAATATTATAACGCAATATATATTACGATAAAAATATTGATTTTAAGCGACGCGTAAGCGTTTCTCCCCCTGGACTCGGTCACCGATTTTGCGGAGATGGGTTATAATACAATAATAACGATTGAGCGAAAAAATGATTGACGCAGGGATGACTGTATACTTACTGCTTCGATTTTTATTGTAGATAATATGTATTATGAATGATATATTTTTTTTATACTGTCTTCAGGCAAACTAACAAAAATAACTGCCGCCATTTGGGCCCTACCTGCGGATACACCCGTGGAGGAGGAAAAAGAGATTAGGTTTAAGTGGAGGTTGAAAGGGAAGAATCAAATCGAGAAGAGAAATGGCAGATGACAAGGTAAGGGGAGAGATGTACAAATAACATCATCAATCGCCTATGTTAAAGAAGAAATCGAAAATGCAGATTTCCACTTTACACATGATCTGGAACGAGCGACACAAGCATCCATGTCAGTGGCGGGATCCGAACACCCCGCCCTCGGTAACCCACTTCAAATATTTACCCATTACAGCAACAGTGGGTAGGTAGTAGGTAGGCCGTGGTCGCGTAGCAACGGATGAGGTAAATGGACGGTGAACGACGGATAGTGCATTCGTGAAAGGATAGCAGCACGTAGGAAATTGATGTGGGAGGTCGTACGAGAGTTACAGGGTGCTTACCACCGTGGGGATGGTGATGGGAGTTGCGGTCAGAGAGATAGAGAGGGGGAGAGAGAGAGATAGGTTAACGCAGTCCGAGCGTTATTTCGTAAACGACGTGGGTAGCCATAACGCACGTCATTCATCCTGAGGCTCTCGACGGAATGGGAAGGAGGAAATCAGTCGCTAGGTGACGATGGCGGAAACGCGCAAACCACCTTTATAGGGAGATGGGATCGATGGGACGAGAAGTAAATCGACCTCGGTCCCGATTTGGAAGTTTGGCACGTGAGTTCTTTCAAGGGTGATGACTCCGTAAAAACGTTTCGGTCGCCTCCCTCTCCTGGCTCTGTCACGTACATATATATAAGCTCCGCCTTGTCATGACCGGAATCGATGATCGGAATTGGAAAGTGGAGGGAAAAGAATGCATTAGAAAGCGGAATGCTGCATGCCATCAGGATCGCGAATCGCCTGGCGGCTGGTGCTAAAACTCGCGATTGGCGGAAGATGGTCGAGGCGACGAGACGCTTTTGTTAGAGTGAAAGATACCGTAGAAGGTGGTTTATCCGAAAATTCACCGAAAGAAAATACATTGAGTGTATTGGTTATGGTTTCGGAAAGCGCCACCTCCTTTAGTAGGGGCGCTGAGCTCCTGTACTTTGCAAATTGCGTGGAGCGGATGATTCTGAGGATTTATCGGTCCCTATACATTTCATACGTTTATTTAGGTCGTAACATAGTTTGTTTTTGCAATGCATAGGTAAACACGTACGTTACTGCTTCATTTCCGGGAAAGGGTTGAGACATCCCACGTATTCACAGTATTCACGCCGTGAGGTTATTCGTATAAATGTTTGTTATACGAAACATTTTATTTTTGAACTCGTTTATTATACCCGTAATTTGGCACAAACATTTTTTCAGTTTATATGCTTTGTAACGTTTGAAACATCTAACATTCGAAAATATCGATCATATGAAACGGTTCAGGTTCCGACCAGCACTGATAAACGACCTTTTATCGTATGAATAGAGTGGCAAAGGAATTTGGGAGAGATGCGCATAAAATCAACATCAATATTACGGTAAATGATTTACGATGCGAGGACGGGTAACGGTATCTGAATATCGTATGATACGCAATTCGTTATTCTTTACACGAATCCAAAACATAAAAGTAGAGTTTATTCTTTTGTCGGTTAAGTTATGAATCACAATCAGTTAAAGTGAAGAAAAGTTGCTATGGCTGCTCTGATCGGTATTTTTCGTGTTCTTTAGAATACTGCCGAGTTGCCGCAGCACAGGAAGCTTGCGGAAAATTTTTCGAAAAACTGAATTGGGAGAATGAAAAACATGGAAGAACAGGGTTACTCCTATATAACAGTTTTATTTCTGTGAGAGTTATTTTGATAATCTGTTCGAGTCAAGCCATAAGGTGAGGTCGAAAATTCATTTTAGAGATGAACACGCGTTATTATTATCCTGTTGCATACCATCTATTATCTGGGGCGTAGGTAGTATTTGAAATTGGAT
This sequence comes from Uropetala carovei, assembly GCA_036926305.1. Classification (NCBI taxonomy): domain Eukaryota; kingdom Metazoa; phylum Arthropoda; class Insecta; order Odonata; family Petaluridae; genus Uropetala; species Uropetala carovei. The sequence continues at coordinate 2,285,383 of JAXCHB010000103.1, read as the reverse complement.
AATATTCGTGACGCAACTGATAATGAGTTTAGTGGTTGTATACTGAGGTTTCCTTCTCCTTGCATAACGGATAACTATCTCGATTTCAGAAATACCTACGGAAAAACCCATGATAACAATTCGCAGTTAACTCAAAAAATTCGTACTACGAGGAAAATGCTTGTGGTTCTAGCGGTTAAGGAGTGGAACGCAAGTTTATAGACTACTGAGTCACCACTGCAATCCTGCCGGCATCAACTCGCGCTTTAGCGTCAATAAACAGTACTATCACGTCCCAATCAATCAAATGTTTCCGATGCCCATTGTGGAATGGAATTACTTGCGGCGCCGCACATCAAACTAATGCAGCATGCGTCTCTCTCTCTCTCTCTAGCTTCCGTAGATTCTTATCCATAACAATTCTCTTTCCTATCCCCCTTTACGTTGTCCCCTTTGTTTCGAAATTACATCCCAGGGTCGGATTGCTATCGGCGGCGCATTTACGTAAGTTACCTCGTGTATTTATGTGTACAAAGACCGCGTCAGGCGCCGATCCGCCGGAATTTCGCCTTTCAACTGTTCGTGATTAGTACGCGTCGAATGATTCCCCGTCTGCGGCAGATTTCAGCCCATCCCGTATCCGACTGCGCCTTCATTGATTTTTCCGTGGGAACGTCTCGTGAATTGCGCCTCTCTCCGAGGGACGCCAAACGCATATCCGCGCTGTCCTCGCCACAAGTGCATTCCGTGACAAGTGGTTCGCTTCACTTTCTATCCTTGGGGAGGACGAAAAAAGATCAATGAGAAAGGGGACGCGTTTGATCTAATTTTAGCGCGATGGTGTTCAATTTATCGTCGAAAATTTGAACTAAAAATATTTTGTGTTTTGCTCATCCACCTACGATATCGTTATAAAAGTATGGATATCAGAAACAGAATGCTGTGGATCAAGTTATATAGACAAAGCAGTAAAATAACTACATCAGTTATAAAACTATGGATGTATAATTCGGTGTTTTCCGAGGTTGCACTGATAACGTAAGTTGTAGCAAATATTTATATTACCCTGTCCGTTGAATAAATTAATTCATCTTGTTTATTTAATAAGCCAATTAAATACGAGCTTCAATGAAAATGACTAGCGAAATGTCAAATTTTAAGTGGAAGGGCAGCGTTAAGATTTTTTTTGGCGCGAATAATGTTTTAGAAGTCTTTTATTAATATAAAATTGAGATAATCTGACACCTTTTCAATCAGGTGTCTGGAAGTAGTGGCCCACTTCCCAACTCTTGATACCGACTCAGCTAAGAGACATAAGGGAGTTTAAATGAAATATCGGTATACGTAGCGAAAATGTGAGCCGGCGATTACACATGACACAGGTCTAAGTTGATGTTCTTCTTTTTCATAACTTTGTTTCGGTTATTGTAGTACCTAAGATAAGTACTTAAGTATTTTTAATTTTGATCTTTAAACGTTTACTTTTTAATTTGTTTTCTGACATAAGAAGAGCTCTATAATTCTTTATTGAATTATTAAGGCCCTCTAACATAAGGAGATTAACCTATTTCACCGTCTTCAAACGAAAGTCAAAAACGTAAGAGACAAAATTCCTCAAAAAATCCAAACAACACGGTATTTACCCAAATTTCATGAAGATTAATCTTTTGGTCGTTGTTTATGCCAATTTTCATCAAGGAGTTAAATGAAAAGCTTCAGCGTTATTTCCTCATGACTTATTTCCAGCCAAATAAATTATGACCCGAGGCAACGGCTAATTAAAACCGACGCTTTTGTTTCGATACTCACTGAAAATGTGTTCATACGCTTTTATACTCTCTCGGTTGCTGTTTCTACGCAGTGACATAAAGCGAAACTGGCATGATGAGCCGGTAAGTTGCAGCTCAAACGGAATGTAAACAGCTAATGCGGACCTATATACATATATATATATAGTACCGCTTTCGAACACTGCGATTCATACGCTTCCTGAATTCAAAATCAAATCTCGACATTATGGCGAAATTTCTAGGAATATAACTGGACGAAATGAATGCCATTTTGAGGATTCGAATACAATTAATTTAATCCAATAAGTCATTTACAAGTTTATTTATTTTTATTAGAGAAGTGCGACGGGTTAACGGGTCAACCCGAAAAACATCTTTAGCATTCAGAAAGAAACAGGGATAGAATGTCTGAACATTTTTCCCGAAAATTATTTGTTATAAAAAATCTAAGAAATAATTCATTAATCGGCTAATAGGCGAAAACTTTCCATAGCTAGATTTTGGTGGTAAAATGAAAAAATATGTTCCAGATTAAACAATAAAATGTATGAAATTTACTCAACTAAAAATTTAAAACTACGTAAATAAATTGCCACGACTTTAGTTGATACAGCACGCATTTAAAACATTTTTGAAAACGACAGAATTCGGAATGGTATTCTTAAATTTCCCTTTTACGTAGAATCATTGTTGAAATGTCGCTGAAGACGGCTACTTAGTAGCCTATGGCTTTAAGAGCTATCTGGATCTTTCATTGGATGTAAGCCCTGAGGTAACCTCGATGTTTCATTTTTAAGTTATTTAATTTTTTGACTTTTCATTGAAAAAAATATACTTTTCGACGCCTTTCATCTTTACTTTTTGTTTTTATATCATAACAACAGAGAAATAAAACACGTATCTCGGAGCCCATGCGTACATTTTCAGACTCCAAGCTGAATCGGCTCTCCAGTTCTTTCTAAAGCGCCGTTGTAGTAGCCTTCAAATGATGATAACAAGCGTTGTTGCCTATAGTACTCTCGAATGCGACATCAGTTTAACAAGCGTCCATTAAAAAATGCATTCTCACCTGTGAACATTTCTCCTTTATAACGATAACATATTTCACGTCACAGCTTCCATTATCATGCGTTCATTAACTTGTCGAAGAGAATCAGAAATTTCTTAGCTTAAAACTTCTACAAAACAAAACGAAAAGGCAGTAGAAGTCACAAAAAGTACTAAACCGTCAAAGATGGAAAGAAATGTGCAATGATAATAACAATTTTGATGATTCTGTTGGACGTGAGGCATGGATGTAACGTAACAACACTCAAAAAGCACGATTCGGGTTTCATTGTATGTAAATTATTTCTGTAAATCTCCTACTGCATTATACGTATTTATAAGGCGTATGGGTGGTGATTTGTACGTCCACGAGTCATAAATATATTGCTGTTTTGATCTCCAGCCTAAGGAAATACATTGTTGGCTTCGTAAATCTTTCCGCCTCGTTTACATACCATAAAAACCGATGATCACGCACAACGCAGGAGTACTAAATAGCTTGATTTATACCGTGCAAATAGGGTGAGAATATTCTTAAAGTCTTAAGACATGTTTATTATATTGTTACGCATTCATCAGGCAGTGGAAAAAAGAAAAAGAACTGGGCCTTCCGAATGAAGTCACACTCCGTGAGTTCCTGAACTGCCCTTTTCCACTTTGTGGACGACCCCGTGCCTCATCACGTTTAATAAATGCTCTTTCCGTTTCCAGACACTTTGTTTTTTCTTTCTTCCATCCTTGCGAATGCAAACGGCTTATCCGTTTACGTTTGTAGTATTTTATCCTTCGAGATTCTACGTTATAAAGCCTTCGTGGATCAATATGTGCAGAAAAACGTTTTTAGCGAAACAAAAAATGGTAAAAGGGAACTGAGCATAGTAGAGATGAGTTTTTTTTTTTGGATATCAGCCGGCTCAAATAATACATGTTGGGTTTATTAACGCAAGCGATAATGAGGTAGGACTTAAATTCAGAAGATGGGCAAAGTATCCATTAATATGACTTTTTTTAATCTAAACACATTTTTAAGAATATTCGGAAAATATCTGAATAGTTCGGCAACTGAAATTCGGTCATAAGTCTGAATTCATGTTTCGAATCATTTTATAATTCACCTATGCAGTATTCTACCCATCTACTTCCAGTCGCATACTGTGTTTACCGCCTTGAAATTACTACATTTAAGGAGGTAGGGAAGCGTATGAAAATTCATCACTGCGGAGAAATGCTCCCAAAAAGGCATGGCTACAGTCATTTCACTTCGTGATTGTCTACCATCCCAGCAACTACTGAAGAAATCGAATTATTTTTTATTAAAGTTACCTATTTATCAATGAAGAAAAGACATTTATTTGAGTAGAAAACGGACAAATTACTGTTCCAACGTGACGGATGTCTCTTCCTTGTCTTTCTTCCCCAATTCTGTCCGTACGAAGACGTGTGTCATCCAAAGATGGATGATGGCTGTTACGGTTCATCGACGAGCATGTTTACATTCCACGCTATGCCCTCGTCCGTTTCATCTGTCTCATGCCCTTCGCCTTCGCTCCAGTTTCATTCAAAATAATGAATCCTAACGCGAAGCTCGGCTGTCGTCTATGATCGTCATCAATTATTCCTAAATGAATCTGCTTTGTCTACGGTCTCATTTGAGACAATTTTTTTTCGACAGACCTAATTGCTAAGGTAAAAGCAATTATTCCGTCTTTTTCAAGGGACTCGTAAATATCATGAATTATGTATATTTCCGGATATTCAACGGACTCTACAATGTTTGTGCATTATATAGTAAAGGCACACATGCGCTAAAGCTTAGCATACGTTATATATTTTATCATAGTTCAACTATGTACTAATACTTTCTAAAACAAAATTAAGCTTATGGGAGATTTTCTTAACGCATGGAATTACTAAATAACTAATGAGATTATTAAGGAGCTCATTCATTTAAAGTACTGCAGAAGTAATAAAAAAGAAGAATGCAAAATATATACCTCCTATCGTTTTACATTTGGACGGTATACTTTTTTGTGTATTCATGTGTAATTTTCTTCCAGAGAAGCGTGACTTTCAACCAATTTTGTTTTCTTATCTTTGATTTGAGTCTAATGACTATTTCATAGAATAAGGAAACGAAAATGAAGCAGTAACGTGCGTGTTATTATCAATAAAGCAGTATATTTAAAAAATTAAATTTGATATTATCATAGAATTTATTCAAATGACATAAAACGATTTATTGCTGATGTATCCGCAAAAGTGCTAAAATTTTGCCCATTTGTATGTGTAAAAAAACTAAATTTCTCAAAATGAGTAATAAAATGAACTATCTAGTAATTTTTAAATAAAAATCCTTCTTTATTAAAGACAATTTTTGAAAGAGGGATCTTTTTTTAACAGATGCGAACTGGTAGCGGTCTTTTCATTTGTTATCATTTTAAATTAATACTCGAACGTGAGAAGAAGTCAAGAAAGGTAACTTTAATAGGAAATATTAACAGTTGACATTTATCCCGAGATATATAGAAGATGGAGTGCAGTTTCGCGTTCAACACATTCGCCTTTTATAAAGAAATTCAAAATTCATGGAGAATAATCTGAAAATATTTCTCCTACGCTTGAGATAAACAAGGCGATAAAAGTGAAAATTCAGCTCCTCGAGTATCGATAAATTTGCTTCGCCTTAGCTCTTGTTACGTTACGTTAATACGGTCTCTTGGGCTCTTGCAGCTTTGCCGTAAAAGAGTTACCCTAGAAGGAGGCACTTTACTATAATCCAACTTCACGATTTATTCTCGGAAGAAAATGTTAGCGACTAAACTTTCACTCCATGATGAATGAATGTTACGCCGCATTTGAGAACAAGGCAGATATTCATTAAATAAACCAGATTACAAATTAGAAGGAAAACGTATAGGGATTGTGACAGGTAATCCACTCGCGTTCATCTTAAACCTGTTTGTTCCGTTCAGCAACAAAAGCATAACTTTGATGGCACAAATCGGGCGCTCTCAGAATATATTTAAATAATTAAAATATTTTATAATTTTTATCATCTTTTTGTGAAAGTAATTCAAAAAATATTCTGGGGGAGTGGAGTGGGTAATAAAATGCTCATAATTGCAAAATAATAATGCAACCAAATCAAGTGTGATAACATATTTTCAAATTCATGAAATTATAACAGCCCTTGAAATAAAAATTATTCTTTTTGCGCAGCCAATAGCACTAACAAAAGCTAAGCCTTTCTATTCCTGAAAGCTTTTGGCATGAAAAATTTCGTCGTGTTATTTTCAAGATTTTCCCAAAAGTGAACGAAATTAGCGGAAAATCACGAAAAATCTACCAGGATTTAAATGTGAAAACAAATGGTTTACCTAAAAGTATTCATCCCTATGAGAGTTTACGGAAAATGTAGTCGACATTCCAATATCCGTAACTTGAATTATCGAAAAGTCGAACCCGAAGACTTAACGCAATAAAATTAATGTTTTAAATTAACTAACTGAACATTCTGTAATATCATCATCATCAGCCTTTTTCAATCCACTGACGGATGAAGAAGGCCTCGCCCAGACTTTTCCAGTTTTCCCTGTCAACTGCCTCCCTCCTCCAATTTTGCCCCAAGAACTTAACAAGCTCTTTGTCCCACCGGTCTTTCGGTCTCTTGAGACCATTAGATGACACTGGGCGTCCTACGCTGATCATTTCTTCTAGCAATATGACCTGCCAACTGCCACTTTAGCGCCTTCACTCTTCTAATCACGTCACAGACTCTCGTCTTCTTTAATACCCAGTCGTTCCTTTTGCGATCTCATCGGGTGATCCCTAACATGCATCTCCCCATGATCCTCTGTGTTGTTTGCAGGCGCTGTATCATTGTGGCGTTCATGGTCCATGTTTCACATCCATAGGTCAGAACAGGCAGAACACATTGCTCATACAATCTCATTTTTAGGAAGACTGGAATATTTGATTTAAAGACGTTTGCGTTCTTGCCAAAAGCACTACATGCCATCTTCACTCTCCAGTTGATTTCTCCAAGAAGCGAACCATCAGTAGTGATGAGTTGACCCAAGTAAACATAGCTGGTTACTTCTCCGAGTTCTGCTCCGTTGATATGTATCTTCTCAGAATTTGTGAAGGAGTTGTACGTAACCTTTGTTTTATTAAGATTAATCTTAAGTCCAGCTCTGTAATATATAGCCGTAAAACTCGTGTGAACCAGATCTTAATTGTAACTGCTCGGTAAGTGCCTGCACAAAGGGTATTCCTTAAACAGAGAATTTCCCTCGATTTTATAAACAGAACTCCATAACATTATTTTATCACAAACTATTTCTGTAAGAAAAAAAGGCGATTTAACATTTTTTTCGCTGCTCCTTCGTCGAGTATTTTCTTTTTACAACCTTAGTTCAAATTGAAATTCGAACCATTTTTACTCGCATCGATCGCGTCACGGATGAGCCGAAGGAAGTTCGCTAGCACCTCGCCGACCTCCAGTTTGACCTTATGGATCGCTCCTGAACTTGAACGTATCGAATTGGTCGATATATGTTTTTCTGTTTCCGGTTTTCCGCGGCGCCTTCGCATTCAATAATGACTCGTTTGACCTACGCGGGTCGAAACACAGCTATAAGGAACTCCGTAATCTCCATCCTTGCGTGTCGAGGGCACCGCGGTCGGCGGTTGCTGCCGTGTATAATAATACCCGCCGCGCAAAAAAGAAATCCAAAATACGTTCTTCTCGCGGGGATGCTCTCCTTTTTACGACGATTCTGAGCAATCTAGCGCTGGATTTTTTTTTCTAGAATAAAAAGAATTTAACGTCGATTTCTTAGCGCGTCGTTTTGCTTCTCTCCTTCATCTCTCGGTCTACGATTCTCTCCGGTCGATTAGAGACGTTTTTTTTTATTTGTGGCAGCAGCAGGTTGTACATACTTAGAAGCAGAGGTCATTACCGATAAGAACGTGTATGGAATAATTTTTCCTTCCCATTGGAGAGAATATCTAAACAACCTTTTCTAAAATCTCCATATTAAAAAACTACAAGGCGAGAGAGGGGTAAAGTGTTAAACATTTAATTGGAATTAAACTGTAAAGTTCTACAGAGCTAAATTATCGTTCTCACTAAGGAAACGGCATAAAAACAATGTGTAACAAGGCGTATACATGATAATTCCTGCTTTATTTTGAACTAAATATATCACTCCCACATTATCATTGTTAACTAGCGTTGTTTCCCGTCAAATACGTGTATGACGGGTATTTATCAGCTTGCTCATCAAATATATAAAATAACGCTCCTAGAATCGAACCCATGGCTTCAATGTAGGAGGTTAGCATCTACAAATTTAAATTGGGTAAGGCCAAGTAAATCCTGAAAGTATTAGTCGAATGGTATGTAACACAATGCCCCTGTATCTTATGCCGCTGGTGGTGCTCTGAGCGTTACGGAAAGACTTGAAGACAAACTTGGGATTTTATAATATAGGATTATCTTTTAGTCGCGATCACGACACCGCCTTTGTGGACTTGTAGTATAACACTGTCATTGCGGAAAAGCAAGAAATCAGAAGAAAAATTCTATTATGATCGGGTATTCATCCTGCAGGGCACATATTCTACCTTCTACCACTGAACTATCGTGGCAGTCTAAAGGTAGGCGCACACTAGATCGGATCGGACGGATCGGCCTCGTCGGATTTTTAAAAGGCATTGCGCACATATCACACGCATCGGACGGATCGGATTTTTTGTTTGCATCGGATTCGAGCCAGTAGCCTACAAACTCTCGTACAGTGCGTTTCGGTTATGATTGATAGTGACACTGAAGTGTCTGCTTGCTGGATGAAGAAAGGGAAAGGAGGATGAAAAAAAAGAAAGAGACTATGGGTTCACAATATATGCAAGAAGAGACCTGATTTTGGAGAGTTCAGCACACTATTTCCTGATCTACTTGAAGATGAAGGAATTTTTGAAAAATATTTCCGCATGACTCCTGAAAAATTCACAGTTCTTCTAGATTTAATAGCACCGGATTTGAAGAGAAAAAACACACCACACACTACTCGGATTTATTCGGCTGACGTCATTCAGACAGCTCGTACGCATCGGAAAAGTTGCCCTCCCGAGAATCCTAATCGCATTTGCCGATAGGCAAGAATATTTTACCGCGGCGCGTTCGATCCGTCCGATCCGATCTAGTGTGCGCCTACCTTTCTCCTTTTTCAGATTAGGGTATTGCTTGGGTTTGGACTGGGCAAACCATGCCTGTATCTACGTTTCCCAACATGTATACCTCATAATGTACACCATCCATCATCATTGCCATTGTTTAATACACGTTTGATGCCATTGGGTGACAAATGAAAGCAACGCCTAACCTTTTAAAAAAACACAATTGGCGTAAATTTATTCGCTGGCTAAGATTTTTAATTCCTTAATGGACGATTAAAGAACAATAACTTACGATGATCGCAAATGATCCAATTTTCGGTGAACGGAAAAGGATTACGTATAAAATGAAAGCAATGTTAAATGCGACAATGAAATAAACAATTCGAAACGTCGCAAATTATATTTTTGCCTATGAACACATAACATGCACGGAAGAGTTACACAGAGTTACGCTTGACGAACTAAATTAAATGTGCTCTAACATCTTAATTCCACTCTTGGCGATTAGGAGAGCAGGATGGCGGAAAATTGAATCCAACTTAAAGGCACTGCATGTTTGAGTTTGACCTTTCCGCATGAAGCACTGTGTGTGTATATATTTATGTATATATATATATATATGTATATATGAGGAATAAATTACTCCAGTCAGCGTATGTATTCTCCGCGGGGTCCGTCATTTGCGTCATCTCTAAGGATGTCAGTAGTTTACTCAAGGTAAACTTCGCGAATAGGGAAATCGAGTTAAAACTCATCGTGACCTAGTGCTCCTATAATTGTTATTCGCTTAACCGTTTCTCTGATATAGGAAAAGGTATTTCGCTTAAGAATCGAATAATCCGACAGACTTGTGTGACATTTTCTAACTAATGAACTACTATATAGTCTGAGATCCGAACTGCGCTTGGGATGTCACGTTAACATATGTATCTTTAGGTATCGTTGGAAATGAAAGTCGGAAGAGGTATAAAGAGTCGCCTTCGTACACTGTGGTTATCAATCAAAACGTATTTTACTGGTGGAGAATTTAACTTTGAAATGACGGAAATTTCATGCTCTCTTCATACAGAAATATGCGATTTCAGTAGCGCCAAGTCTGAATTCTTTATAAATATTAATTAGTTAAAAAATGAAAAAAAAATTTATTTAACTAAACCAATAAATAATTTCAGCTTTATAAGATATATTTTAATATTTTATGGTCTTTATAATGTTACGTCGCCAACAGTTATAAGTTTTATCGGTTTCTGAAAATATAGTATCAAAAGCAATCCTCAGTGTAGAATGGAAAATAAAGAAATACATCTTGTAGGAACTTGGCTGATTTTTTTAATCCAACGCTATATATATACAATGTAAAAGGAAGGAACTGTAATGTAGTTTTATTCAAAGCACAAATCTTTTAAATTTGACCGTCAAAGGTAAGCAAACGAGTACGAGAAAAAGTTCCCGTATATATTTAAGGCGCCGATTCAATTTTGATTTTCACATATTTTAACGAGTTTACATTATTAGGCAGATATTTGTTCAAAACCAATCACCAAGTTTGTCAATGCGAAAATTATCCAATAATTTTTTTAAAACTACGAATGCGATTCCTTTCATGCGGAAATACACGGGAAAGAACTTAAAATGAAAGGAAATGTCGCATGGCTTTCGTCATTCTTCGTTACTTTGTTAAACTAGTAACGCGACCTTCTTTCAAGGCGTTCAAGCAACACTTTGAATCGACTCGATATAGTGATCTTAAAGGAGGCGGAGATGGGAAGCGCTTCGGCGGTTACATTTTTTTTACAGCGAACAAAACAAGAATAACGTAACAGAAATTTTCTCCGAGGTAGCTCAAGAACGATCAAACGTTCGCTTCTTACTATACTTGACCTATCATTTGAAGAAATTATTCTTAGAGAAGCGTGTCGAGAACAACTATCCGCTAGGATCGAAGTAGAACCATGACTTCAACGCCTTCTCTACCAACCTATAGCTCACGCATGCAAGTGGAAATAATAACAGATATTTTGATACGACCTAAATACATCTCGTGAAATTCTTCAAATTCTTAGACTATTTGTAATAATTTCGGAATTCAAGTAAATAATAACGCATTTATCTTTTAGAGCACAGATTCGTCGATTTCTTTTCTAGTTGAAAATTTATCTTCCTCCAATAGCCACAAGAATGTGAGCTCGAATATTCTTTATTAGATTTCTTTTCCTAAATAATTTGATTTTTTTCTTCGACTCTTCTTGCGACTGCATAGATAACGTCAACAGTCATTCATACATAAACGATCATTAATAAACACGAAAAAAGGAATCGATTAAAATAACGAAGCGAGAAAATAGTTACATTTTTTTAATTGCTAATTTTTGGTATATTTCTGGATAAGATTGTTTTCATTAACACTTAATGGACTGGAACCAGCAAAACATTAAACCTGGCTATAAATGGGGAAATATCAAACGAAGGTCATTTAAGTATCTCGCAGCATATCCGTGATTAATAAGCAAAATAATAAGCATAATAAAAAAAATAAAACTTTGATAAATATCAGTTTTTGCTCTTTGGATGCGCGCGAAAAATGCACAATTGTTAAAAGATATGATTAATCTAAGGTAGTGGTTCTCAATCGGGGTGATATGACACCCCAGGGTGACGCGAATATTTGATATATTCACAATGTGTCATATTCTGGCTTATAAAAATAAATAAAACCAGAAGAATAAACACGCGTGCTTATTTAAATGTCAGAATTTTATCTTTATGTGGTAGGGAAAGCCCAATTTTTCTTTAAAGGTGACTTGAAGGTAATGGAACTGTGAAGGAGGTGACTCATAGACCTCTGCACGGGCCGGATTTTCTAGGCTCGGCCCATACAAATTCGGATCCGTCTCGGCCCGTACGATGTCGAAGAAATTGTAGGCCCGGCCCGTGAGACATTACGGAGGACCAGCGTAACTCGCGTGAATTTTATAGCCCGGGCCGGGCCCGTAATTAATTCCAAAAGACTCTACTGACGCATAACTGATGCAGCAAAAAAGGTTGAGAACTATTGGTCTACGGAGTAGGTACCAATGTTTTTCTTTCTCATTACAACAACAACATTTGAGGGTCGATTATTCAACCCGACTGACGACGACCCAATTCAAATTATAGATTCGTTCGGATGACCGAAAAAACTGTCGAATGTTATTTGAATTAGATATACATACTTGAATTCACATACACGCACTGTGGCGTAATATGATAAATAATAACAAACAAGCCGATCATATTTGATTCTCAATAAAAACTGATTGGCGTATTTTTTGCGGCTAAATTGCGAAGTATTTTCATCCGACGCTTTAATTTATATAAAAAATCATGGAGAAATTCGTTAAAAGAATTATTAAGCTGGCTTGGAGGCACCTAAATTATCAATTTAATAGAGAGATCAGAGAAGGCCAGAACGTAAAACATGCAAGGAGAACATAGGCATGTGTTCAATTGAGGCATCTAAAACTGAAAAACAAGACGGTTAAAAAAGGAGTCATTGAAATGGGCCGGGATGGATTAAAGAAACAAATTACAAGGGTTCAAGGGCAGAGGATGATGAAAACAATGAAGAAGAAGCTCCCTCATGAGATAGAGGAGGAAAATGCTACCAACGAGGATGAAAACGATAAACGAATATTGTGCGGAACGTGCAAGAGAGTGAGAAAAGAAAATGCTTTTATTTACAGCGAACTGAAGGGATAAAAATGTGGGTAATGAAGTTATTATAATCATAAAGTAGATAATCTTTTCCCATAATTTGAGCTCGATAATTCTATGCCTGAAAAACATCGGCACGCCATACAGAAACGGCGATTTTCGTTCATTATCGCGAAATTCCACTAACATTAAGTAAGTAGGCATCAACTCGACGGAGGATTAAAAAGATTAGAATACAACCCTTGTCTTATATTTATCAACACAGTGTATTTAAAGACTGAAGTAGTGAAAACAACTGAAGCAGACAACAAGATAGCGCTGCGTGGAAGGGCATCCACAAGAATGCGATAATCCTGCGATTAGCTCCTTCAAATAAACTAATCCAGGAAAAAATGCGCACCTAGGTTTTCAAATGCCACGTGCCAAGACGAAATATGGGCACGAAGTTATCGAAAGGGAAAATAAAAGAAGCGATCGATCCGATCGAGATATGCCACTGTCGAGTCGTAATTCGATCACGGTATGTACCGCAATGCAAAGACATCGAATCACGGACCTGAAAATCACCTCAACCTTTTCCACGCAAAAAAAAGGGAAAACTCGTTTAAACTGCAGTAATCTGTCTCACCAGATTCAATAGAAACTTCTCTGTCCGCCGAGGCGACATGAAGGGTTTTAAAATCAATAGCGGATTTGTGGAAACCCCTTTCTGCAAAGGCGCTGTTAAAAGTGCACCCGAGATTCCGCTTTCTCCCCCTCTCCTATCCCACCTACCCCTATCCCCTTGAAAAAAAAAACATCCCTCTCCGATCTACCCCTATTCTGCTATAGTGACATCATCACCCTTACGTAATCCCAGAGTCCGGACCTCCTTCCCCTCTCCCACTTTTTCCCCTAACCCCTCCCGAAAATTTCCGTTCTCTCTGCACCCTAACAGGGACCTCGAGCCCCCGGGAATCAGCTGGATCCCAACCGCGAATACAAAGTGGGCGGTGGACAAAATACGATAATAAGCTTCCATAAAAAAAAACTCTTAAAAAGGTCTCTCGGCCTGATTAACTGGAACACCTTGCCCATATTTAAAAAAAATACAAAAATCTAGATAGAAACGACATAAACGAGTAGAAAATGGGGTCCGGAAATTGACCCGACGTACATACCGACACCCCTACCTCTCACCCACCCACCCCCGCCGACTATTTCTGAGACTCGGTCGCTAGTGAAAACAGTCGATTCTGCTCTACGGACAGCCCCTTGTTTTGCAAACAACACGCATGCGCCGCGCGAGCCAGGAGTAAAAAAAGATTAAGTGCGCACGCGAAGTTCTATAAACCCTACTCCCGTTTCGTGCCCTTACTCTCCCGACGTGGCGAGAGATGGTGAAAGATTCGTAAGCAGCTCGACAGCTGGCGAAACGACGCTAACTTAAAGCCTATTAACGAGGCTAAGCGGAAAACAAAATAATCTCCTCTAGAAGGAGAGACTATAATCTCCGCTAATTTAATCCTCCCGATAGGAGATCCTTCTGGATGTACGATATCCTCGCATTCCCTCTAATGCATTACGCCAGATTTAAAAAAGCTGTTAGCTACCATTCCGTAAAAAGTACTTTCATTTCCGATTCGTCGGACGTCTTTTGCGCGAGGTGACGTCACCCAATTGTTTGCGAGGTGGGGAAAATTAATCGCTCTAACTTATTTACAACAAAGCCGACAGACACTTGAAAGGAAGCGAAAGAAAAAGCTTCCAAGGATATAATCTAAACGGCATTTCAAGCATGTAACGAATTGACTAAAGAAGAATCTTTACTACAAAGCGACGGATTGAGCGGATATTGCTTTTATTTACGTTTTAAAAGAGGATCTACGCCTTTTCCGCCCATCCCTTAAACTTACCGTCACGCTCAAGATACGGAGACCTTTTTTTTTAATTGTTCGAATCACACGCCAGAAAAAAAAGCACGTCCGAGCAACACGAATAACTCGTATATTAAAAAAAAACTTGCGCCGGGAGAGTTGAAGGAATGGACGTTACAGCTTTGAAAACGTTATCGCTAGCCCGTGTTCGCGAATCGAATGTAACTCTCTCTCTCTCACACCGCGTCAGACGAAGAGGAGAAAGGAGACAACCTCCTCCTCATCCTCTGGGTCAGCGGGACGTTCGATTTAAGGGGACGTTTTCTTCATTCTTCGCGTGCTTCGTCCGGGATCGAGGAGAGGGGAATAGAGAGAGAGACAGAGACGACCTCCCACAACACGCGATACGGGTCAACACACGCGCACGACGCCCAACTCTTATTAACCGACAAACACGCACGTTAACACACTCACCTCCTCCTCCTCTTCCGCCGGGACGACGGCAAGGGCGGCGTGGGCGTGGGGCGATACCTCCTCGTAGAAATGCTCCGCAACCCTCACCACCCACCTCCTGCCCTCCATCCTCGCTCTCCCACCTGAGATTAACCAAAAAAAAAACCCTTTAGCACACGCGCATGCGCATTTGAAAATTGAAGGGTGAGAAATAGACGGGAAAGAGGGGGCGAGAGGAGGAGGGGGGAAGGATGAAATGGGATTGATGAGGATCGAGGAAGCACGCGAGTCGCGTTGCAGCGTGCTGCGCACACGGGGAGGAAAAGGGAGAGAGAGATGTACGGCGCCTCGCCCGGAGAAGACTAAAGGGAAAGAGGGAGGCGCCGCGCCCGACCGCCGCCGCCCACCCTGCCCCCCCTCCCCCTCACATCGTACCCTACAACGCCACCTACGCCGTTAAAGGGGACGGAGGGAAGGGGTGGTCTCTCTTTTTACTTTCTCATACGAAGTATCGAGAAAGTATTGTTATCGCGAAAAAATTCGACCTCGAGATTTTTACGGAAATATACGTTTTAGGTGTCGCTGAATCCGAAAAAGTGGTTTTCGCAATGCCGTCTGTCTGTTACTGGCTCTGGAGCCTAGACGGTAGAGCGAAAATGAATGAAATCTCGTACTTAGGCATTTTATCATACTGAGCAGAGTATACATAGAAATGGTTGACATTGCTCAATAATTAATAGTAGTTTATTCTACGCATTTTAAAAAACAATCCGATTTTCTCAAAAACAGCTCTAACGATTTTGGTCAAATTTCGTAGTTACTTGAGTTTACGTCTTCAATAATACTGTGTAGTTCATATTTCTCAAAGAATGAATATAAGGCTAGTTTATTCTAGGCAACTTTAACACAAATTCGATTTTCTCAAAACGGCTCTGACGATTTTGATCAAATTTCGTACAGTTACTTGAGTATACATCTACGATAATACTACCTATTTCATTTTTCTCAATGAATGAATATAAGGCTAGTTTATTCTTGGGCAACTTTAACAAAAATTGGATTTTCTAAAAACCGGCTGATACGATTTTCACTTTGTAAATATACTTAACTAAACGACTCATTAGTATATGAGAAACTATGTACAATGTCTGTTGTATCGATTTTTTCTCGGGACCTCGTAGCCTTCTTCGGCCTCACACACCCTAACACCCCTAACCCTTTTACTTCCAAAACATCTTTTCCATCAAACTTCTAAGCCTTCTCTGCCTGACATCCCTACTCATCATCGCCATTCTCCGCAATCCTTAAAGGCTCTTCGTTCCCTTTCACCCTATTTCTCAATCACGGATACTTTCTTTTTCCTCCTGTATTAACGAACTTGTTTGATCCATCTCTACCTTATTATTTAAACTATTATTTCATCCCAAATGCGGAGTAGACAAAAATTAATTTACCCATTCGAAGTAATTAATAAATAAACAAATGCATGAATAACAGTAATAAAGGAATGAATATTTAACGCAAATTGACATGCCAATAAAAATAGTTGGCTGGGGTTACAAGATGCTAAAAACTACATGTTTGCGCGTCTGTTACCGATTTAGTTATTAAATAAAATATAAATTATATAGAAATTAAATGTAAATAAACAATATCCATGAAATAATTAAGGCTTAATAAAGTCTAGTGACGTCAATAAAAGATCTTTCACATGGGTTGTAATATGGAGAATACTGTCGGTGATTTAGTTAAGGAATTAAAAAAAAATAATTTTGGAGCAGTATTATCATTTTGGACTGCCCTGGATTAAGAAAGCAAAAATTATTCAAAGAAAGAATAGATATAAAAAGGAAAGGTTGATAATACAGGAGGATTGGCGACTAAGAGCGAGCATGAAGATGCAATAAATCCACCGACATTGCCAATATAAAACTACTCGACTGTAGCTACAAGACGTTGAAACTTGCCATGATTTATTTTTTTAATTTAAAATAAATTTTAGGACTACGTTTGACTGCGCTCATGCTTCAATCGAAGCCACTCTCAGCATTCATCCCCACGCTCCTCTTGCATACACAATCACTGTAACTTTCAGTCTCAGCCTTCCTTCTATCCTTTTTAAATTCCACTGCATTTCTTATCGCATGCCATCGCTTGAATTCTAAATGCCATCAACTCCTATTCCGCTCACTTATGATCTTACGTCATCGCGAATTCTCTCCCTTCAATCTCTTACTCCTCTCTAATCTCAACTATTCTCTCTCGCTCTCTAAAATTCGCTCTAAAAAAAAATCCTCGGCACTGATTTTCCAACCATCCTTAATCACTTTTGGCTTCAAATATTCGTCTCCACGTTCTTAAATAACCTCGACTTTTGTTTAATAAACGCTGGGATTTCTCATTGAGGTATGCGAAGAGAATCGGTGAGACGCTCTCAATCATCGAAAAAACTGCGCAAAAAAACGTACGTAGAAAGGAAATCATGCGCGATGAATTGGCTTCGTACCGCGTACAAGAAGAAATTTGGTGTAATTTTAACCTACTTTGAAACATTTTTTTATGCGGACTAAAAGTTTAAAATGTAAAATTTACAACCGTTACTTTAAATTAATACGACATAGATTATCATTATAAAAATTAAAACTGTCGGGTAAATTAAGTTAACCGTGGTGGCATACGCAGAGGATGCAGCAGTTTTAATGATGGTGACACCCATTACAAAAAAATCTGATGCGGCCATTACATGACTTTCTCCATATTTGAGGTATAGATATTTAAATTATTATGAATAGCACTATAAGACAAAATTATTATTTCGTATAGTAGAAGAATACTCGTCTTTAATGTAGAAAATTATATTTTGAATATTTTTACAGAATTCACCGCTACATGGTGGTGGCGCTGAATACTGGAAATTACCAATATGTTAAATATCTCCGAAATGGATGGTTCTACGAAAATTTCTTTCAAACAAAACTTGGAAGAAATATTATTCTCTACAATTTTGGTCCTCACGAAGATTACCAATAACGACGTTTTTAAGGAGATATTATTTGACGGAAACCGAAAAACCCGAT
Source organism: Uropetala carovei (assembly GCA_036926305.1). Lineage (NCBI taxonomy): Eukaryota > Metazoa > Arthropoda > Insecta > Odonata > Petaluridae > Uropetala > Uropetala carovei. Next base: position 2,267,308 of record JAXCHB010000103.1, on the reverse strand, counting down.
TATTTATAAATAATTCCTAAAAAATAACTGCTATGGAAAATTGTTTCAAATAAAAGTTGTAGGAAATTACATTCTCTATAACCTTTGCATAGAATTGTATATACAATAATGATGTTTTAACGGAGATATTTCGCCAAAACGAATCGGGTTTCGGATAAACCTCGACTTCCGTTTAACCGGTATTGTCCAAAAACTAATCAGTTCCTTTTGATCATGCTAAAGTGTTATATATGAAATTTGGTAACGATTTGGCAAGTACTTTTCGAGTTAGAGCGCCCACAATAACATACACACAGACATTCCGAAAATAGTCTAAACGTGTTCTAGGGACCTGAAAACGTATTTCCGTTGAAATCTCGAAGTCGATTGTTTTCATGAAAACAATACTTTCTCTATACTACGTATATGGAGAAACTAAAAACTCTGCCTAGCCACTTCTGACCTTTCCTAAAATTAAGCCTCGTTCCAAACCATCGTTGCTATCACAGCAATCCACATTTACTCTCAAACAAACCTTTCCGCCGACCCTAGAACTATTCTTCTCCTTTCCCGTGCCCTCCATTCCCTAGCAACCGCCTTAACCTGGAATATCATCAATCAATCAACAGGGGGTAAACCTTCACGCCTCTGATACCCAATAGTGATTCATTCCCCCTCGGCGTCTCGCTAGCTCAAATCTCACGTTCACCCAGAAGACCGCTATTTGGGGATCGTAAAAGAGATATGCGCTTATTTCCTCGACATTTCGGCTTAGGATTTCCAATATACGAACTTCCATACGTCATCAAGTTGCTACGTTCACCGTTAAAACTCGGGTCCTCCATTCTCTCGCTCGTCTCATCCCGCCTAATATTCGATTTCGTTTCGACCATAACCGACGTTTTCATCCACCCCGTTGATGAGAATACGTTGATTCCGTCCTCTATAACGCATGATTTTGAACAAAATAAACTCTAAAAGTTAACCATTTAATTAATACGATTTGAAAATATTATATGAAATTAAAGAAAATATTATTTTGTTTCGGCCACGCCCTGCCCTCTTATAACACAGTATCTTGCAACACGGGTTCGCTGCAACACTGTTTGTTTCTTCATGCCAAAAATGAATTATGGTTCGCATTAAAGCGGCTTTTTCGGACTTGGGAAGTGGGATTCTTGATTGCTGAGTGAGGAAGAGACGTTTCGGGGGACAGAATGCTTTGTTAATAAGCTCAAATAACCGACAACTACACTCCATTTTTACTCCATATATACATATATATATATATAAAGAGAGTTTTGGAAATTTTGTGACTGGAGGAGGACGCCTGAAGGGATATGGAACGGAACACATTTTCACTATGTAAATCTAGTTTTGAATAACACAGATTAACGCCACATGACACATTTTCTGAACGCAACCTCCGTTTTATAAGAGGCCAGGTTATATCACGAATACAATTCCACCAAGTAATTCATCAATGAATGAACATCGTTCACTATTTAAAAGAGCGGAAGATTGATCCTCTTCGCTTCCCTGAAAACACAACGCGGAGCTAATAGGAAACAATCCTTGGCGCTGCCTCGCCTCTCTCTTTCTCTCAAACAACAGCTAACGGCACAAAACATCTCTTCCTCGCACGCGATATAATTACTGTTATCGAGCTGTTCTCATCGCTTTCCGTGTGACTTGGAAGATGACCTTGGTATTGTTTATACTGTCAGCATACTGATGGACTCATCAGTCGATAATCACCCACATAAATAGGCTAGAGATATGCGATTAAAACATGATCATTTCGTAACACAGACGGGGGACAGAGAAGTAATTAGGCTATATTTTTTTAGTAAGTAAGACTTGAAGTTTATACTTAAAGGTGATAAATTTTTTAAAATGTTGTTAAAATAAGTGAATATAATTCGTTTACAAAGATTTTCCCATAAATATCTTTTCCTACAAATAATAATAATAAATAATAGATGTCTTAGAAATGTTTTATTCTCGGTTCAACACATATATGCAAGTATCTAAGAAACGGCTGAATACGTTGTAAAAGGCAACGCTTCCCTAATAATTACATATGCAACATAATACGACTGAACATCAAGTAGATTTATTAGATATAAATTGATTTTGCACGGTTTCTCGCAATATCTAATCTCTTTCTAGCATTACTTGTTCACAATGGTCAAAAATAACAATTAAAAAAAAGACGATCTCTTAATCCTGCGAATTTAACCTGCCATCGCAACTCTAGGGGAAAGTTAAATTAAAACATCATCAATGGTTAGAAAAATAACGTTTTAACATAAATTGCTTATAACCCAATCAGAATTTATAAAAAAGACTTATTTTGTTAAAGCTGAAGACTAATTCCCTTGCCACTAACCGAAATGGTATAGTGGTATTCCATGCCATATCATCATGAAATTGAGGGTAAGCAGGTCTATCCAAACACAGTTCGGGATACTGGCCATCTGCGAAAAGCGAGCTTTGGACGCAATGAGGTCAGCAAAATTTTCCATGGCGTTCATCCTGGCCCGTTCTTTTTTTCCTGGAAGTCGCAATTCTCGAAATGATGTAATTTTCCAAATGAAAAATAATAAATACAATGAATTCATCACTCTGAAAGTTCAATTTTCTCCATAAAATTAATTAAATCTTTGCTAGACATCTGCTAGAACTGCCGGTGCATTGCTACTAATTTATAATTTACTAGGGGCTCCGCCCATGCACGTTTCCCGGCATCGGATCCTTACCCCGCTAATTGGATTCTCCTCCTGAGTAAACGATGAAAGATTGAGCTCGGACCGACTGTTCCTCAGTTTACCCTAGAGTTCACATTCATAATTACGCAGATTTAACTCCGTCACCTTAGCAACGAACTTTTACATATGCTTAAAAAATATATGTATCGTTCATTCGTCGATAGATGAGAAGAAAGACTATTTACTTAGAAGGTGAGCTCACGGAAAAATTGAGCGAAATACAGACGCCGAAATTCTCTCTTTTAAAGAAAAGAAAAGTTGGCATTTTTTTCGGATTCCGAGTATAATGTTCGAACCAGTTCGGAACGTTTTCCAAAATCTCTTTGTCATTAATGTAAACTTAGCATGCCCGGGAATGACGTGAAAAGCGATCTAACACGCCCCATAGAAGCAGCGCATCAATTGTTTAAATCTAACATAAATGCATGAGATCCCCGCTAACCGGACTAACACGGCTCACACATATTGGATTTAAACAATTGATGTCGTGTTTCTGTGTTACGCGTCATATCACGTGCCATTATCATTTAAGTGTAGCGACTGACGTAGTTTACTTTTAGCCGCCCATGCGTCGAAGTCCCGAGCTCATATTAACGACTATAACAATCTTAAATTGAAAAATAAACATATCCTATATGTTATAAATTGAGGAAAAGGATGATCCGAAGATCCTTATGCGACAGGCATAAGTTGTGACGATGGGGAATGTGGAAACGGGAAAAAATCCGCTATGACGGGTCATAGCATATTTTTTCGCCTGTTTCTACATTTCCCAATATCCTACACGTTTTTGATATTTTTCAAATTAAGAAAAGTATCAAGTTTGGAATGAACTCAATGGCGTTGCTTTGGACTACGACCCGCCGATAACAAGGTAAGGTAGTATAGGGCGCCTAACATGGTAATATGTGTGTGTGTATATAACGATTAATGCTTAATTCAGTTCGGAAACTGTAATCAGTGCGGGGTGGGAGAGTAATTTCGAAAACATTTACATGGGATTCGAAAAGTAAAACTACGAATTCGAAAGAAAAGATCTAGTATGCAACTGGACTTGCGCATTTTCATGCTTATACCGATTGAAGGGGAACTAAGCGACGAGCTAAGATTTTAAGTTAAAATAACTAACTCCTGTAATGACTTGTATATCTAAAGGAGCTATCGTGAGTTGTGATTAATTTATTCCTTTATTTTCAATATATTCAATTGGTATTGACTTTTAATAGTTACAATGTTACTTTTGAATGCTATTCTTGATAATATTTTGCGCACAGCAGAGGCGACATATACTCTTGGAGTTATCAGTAGAGATTTAAGTTATGAATATCCTATTAGTAGAAAAGGGCGTGCATATTTTTGAATCGTTTCCTGGTTTATGAATAACCCGGTATATTATTGGTACATACGAAGTAAATGTTCAAATTTAGAAGACAATTCACGCCGTCAGAAAGAAGCGAGAAGAGAATTATAACACTCGCGACTTTCTCCAAGTCATATTTTCCATCGAATCGAACTTTCATAATTTTCCCCGTTGTGTGACTTCCAGAGCGACCCCTCCCCCTTGTACGCTCATTGTGCATATATATCTTCCTTTTCGGATGTATATTTTTTCCAACGCACGAAGCACTTTCTCTTTTCCCACGAAGTTAGTTTTACGCTTCCGATTTCTAGTTTTCACCGCTAGGTATTCCAATTTATTCGACTCTACAAGACATAGCTTCGAATAAAGAAGACAAAGGAACATAAGTTGCATTTACCTTTTAAATTTGCTGGCCACCTGTGGGCCCTCCAACTTCTGGAAATCCCATGGGGAGAATATTTTGTATTGTTTTAAAAATCAGTATAGTATTTGCTCCTCATTCTATAAACTTATACATACTAGTGGAATTACCCATCAAATTGACAGGAAGGAAATATGCGCGTTAATAAATTTGTAATGTTTAATTCTAAATATAATCTTAAATATATAAAATACATAATAAATATTTGCATCAAAATAATTCATTTTCGCGTTGTGATTATTTGTTTCTTTTAATAGCACTAATGTTATAGTAAAGATGTATTTGTTTTCATTAAAAATTACGAAAATTAATAAATCAGTTCATGAAAATTTCCTAAAAATATTTTAAGATCAGAGCGAAAAAAGAACCGGTTCGAACCGGCTCACTGATGATTCCATGAGCGAAACCGGAACCGAAATTCTGTTTTTTTGCGTGAACCGGAACAAAAATCGGAGCGAAAAAAAATTACGTTTCGGTGCCCTGGTTCTCAGCCGGTTATAAATGTAACATCGTAGTGACAATGACAATCCACCCAGAAGTGGAAGCTAGTGCAGCATCGATCAGGCGTTTAATAATTCCCACCGTGCCGAGGCCGACTTGCCAAAACAATACGCCAACGTGGGAAGAACGAGCGTGAAGCCGATTCTTCCACACTTCGCGAAGGGGGCGACGTGAATACCCGCGGAGAGAGAGCAGGAAGTGACGCACTTCGCACACCGTACCAAACATCATCGCGGCCAAACGAAATTCCTTACGGGATCTCATATGAGTATAAACGGAATGTTCGAATATCGTCGTAAGATTAATAGAGTGCGAAACGGTTCGTGTCTGATAAAAAATACATGCTAGAATAAGATGGGGAAAAATACCTCTACGCTATAAGTATTACAAAAAATTAAGGCGATTCGGAGAATTAAAAAAATAATTCTTCGTTGAAAAAATCAGCACTTACTCGATCTCCAAAAGCCATAGAAAGGTAGGTACTGAAAAACCAACATTTCTATAACCTTTTTACGACTATCGGAAATATTTGAGTAAGTACTTATTTTTCAATTTTATTTTAGCCATAACACGAGCTTCATAACTCTCTATTGAATAATCCTTTGCAAACATTTGGTATGTCACTAATATAATAACAAAAAAATAAGAAAGAAAATATTTTCAACCAATAATACGATGCCTCTTAAGCGTTTCAAATGTTATAGCGAAGAACCGTACCACCGTTGCAGAATGGAAAATACGAATATCTTTAACTGTCCTCTTCAGTACAGATTCATGAATTTCCTCCTTAAGATGAAATCCTCAAGAGAGCTAACCTAAGAGACACCGCATATTTTTTTTTGATGCCTTCCCCGCAAAGCCAAAGGCTTGGCTTGCCTGCAGGTAGGGGAAAAACCCCAAGACGAATCACAACATCCATGCCCGAAGCGGGATTCGAACCCGCGACCTTTGGATTGGAAGGCAGGCACACTACCTACCAGTCTAACCCGTCCGGTTTTGTTTATTAAAAAAAAGATTTTCTCTTCATGTAGCGTGGTGAACTTGATCATAAACACTGACAACTCTACGGGCATTAAAGGCTAACGGCGAATAATCGGAACACGTTATCGTTTAAAACAAAAATTTCGGATATTCAGCTTCAGCCTTTTTATGCATGCAAGCATTCGCAAAAAATCTCACAATCTATTTTGTTATTTTTTTGCATTTACTTCAGCATTAATAAAGGAAACCAATGGATTCATTTATGTAAACGTATTTATATCTTATAATTCAGATTTTTCGCTAAACCTCTGTCGATTGTTGAATCTAACATTGGTGGATCACTGCTGATGATGGCCGCTTTGTAGACGAAATGAACATAAGATTTTACCGACCTTTTTTTATGGATAATGGAGTTAATCAGCTGAATTCCAGCGAGGTCGTAATTCTCTTTCGAAACTCGAAAGGAATCCAAGTAAAATTTCCCATCGATCTACTGAATGTCACTTCATTTGCGCTGCGTTTTTAACGGCTTCATCCTCAGCACTTCATTTTCTTATCACCTCGTACGGCCTTAATGATGTTTTGGAAGGTTTCACTCTCAGATAAAAATTAGGACAGACGCAACCGCCCTTGAATTGACAAAACACACCATACACAGTGCCGCCCTCGAGTTGCCCCCGCTAAGGTTCGTACAGATTAGAGTTTTTTTACGCGGGCCTTGAGATTAACATACTTAACGTCGATGAAATATTCGGAAGAGAAATCGCGTCCTCGAACAATCGACTATGCTTCATCTATCACGATGCTCAAGGGACGAATCCGTAACATAACGACACATAACATCGGTGGTATATTCATTGCACAGACTTTCTCATAAAATAGTATCACTGGCAACAATACTGATGTTGTTAGTGAGGAGGATTTGGCTATAGCTAAAACTCGATATGCTACAAGGTCACTGTTGCTTATTATAGTGGCTATTATTTTAAGGGCATAGCTCATACATTGTTTATAACGTTACGTTCCATAACTGGATCGATTTTAACTCAAGTCCATGCCGCAATTTTTGCGTAAACGGGCACTTTGTGACCATCGACAAGTATAAACTGCCATCCATGGTTTAGTAATATGGTTAATTTCAGCAAGGCTTCTATTCCGGGTAATTTACTATACAAATACGAGATTTAATTAGACTATCTCGAACCGTTTAGCCCCTTCAGCCGCGGACAGACTACGGGCGGAAGACAGAGATATAGAAGGAATTACGAAAAACAAAACTTTCGTATTCGAATTCGAATTTTTTTTCACGTACACAGTATTTTTCTATATAAGTACCTCGTACGCGAAAAGTAAATATAACGTAATATTTTTCGGAATCGTCTTAACAACAAACAATCCTCTTTCCATTTCTCAACCGTTGAGGGAATTAAGAAGCCGATTCCCTTCCCTCGTCACTCGTTGAAGTAGCAATCCTGACGGAAGTCGATAAAACACGGAGGCAGACTATGGGACGCCTATAGGAACAAGGGACGAAAGATAACACAATCAAAGCGGTTAAACCGCTTAACCTATTAATGTTTACCGATACTCTTTTCGTCCGAGAGATACACAAAAGGAATGCGATAACGCCCTCGTAGTTTTTGGAGAACGCCGCTCGGCGTGGTACAATCACGGCTCGATGGAAAGCGAGGCGCGTTTGACAGATTGCATCTGGGAGCAAAGAAGTGCCGACGACGAGAGATAATTTCCCCCGTTCTGGCTTCTGCACCGATAAACAACGCGCTTATCTGAGGATAACGAGTGGAACAGTAAAAAAAAAAAAATAAAAGGAAAAAGATTAAACAAGTATGGGTGTGTTCATTTTTATTGCGACCTCGGTCGCGACACGTAATTGATACGCCGGTGACGTTTATTTTACCGTGGAAACTTTTTTTTAATTGCCTTGTATGACTACAAAAAAGGAGAGCACGAGGCGTTTTAAAGTTCACCGAAAACATTTTATGACGGTCGTTATCTCTCGCATTCGTTGAATAATTAGTCGATTAAAAATGCAAAGTTGTTTGAATTGGCCGGCGAGATAACGTTCGATTTTGAACGAATGTCCGGACAAACGAACATATTTTATCTGAGTGTATCGGGGTATTTTTATAATTCACTGACAGATTTTAATGGAGTGACGAAGATAGTCTATGGAAAAATCTTAGTAAATGCCTTTGAAAGAAGTTACACGGAATAAAATTTATCCTGCGTCGTGATAAAAAGAAATTCGCAACAGCTGAAGTAAGTTTAATATTTGAGTATCGAAGAAATATTTATGTAAACGAAAATAGTTTTTTGGCATCTATTCCAACGGTCGCTCGGTTCTTTCTACAAGCACGACTTTCGACACGTCTAAGTTACGACACTGTCCATAAATGTCAAATAGCTAAGAAACCGGTGGTGTCGCTTCAGATTTTGAGAATTAAAGCAAAGGTCACGGGCGTAACTTTCAGAAATATTCGTAATGAGTAATCATTTTAAGTGTATGTTGATGTATTACAATTACGATGGTTCAATTTTTACCATGCGAATTTCAATATGCCTTCTGGGAAAATTACGTGTTAAAATATATTATAGAGAACATGTGGGATGATGAACATTTTTCTGGATAACTTGGAAACTGAAACGGGTCCTAGCGGTCTTTTTTGCGCGAGATCCGTCATTACGTCGGAAAACAATTTTTCATCGCAGCATTACAGTTAAATCGGTCAATTATTTTCGAGACCAAGAAAGTGGATAAATAGAAATGAACATTGAATTGCAGCAAGAATGAGAATATATAATTCGACCAAATAGTGATTACTATTCAGGACTCTGACGGTGATTATATGCATCAAAATACCAAAAGGAACGACTTTTATATAGTCGTCGCGAAGCTACAGATATAGAGAGTACCTACATTATCAATTTTCGCCGGACTTACATTTCGCCGAAATGCTTCACGATTAAAGTTTGAAAGAAAAAAGATTATAAAAATTTCTGAGGAGTTCAATGGAGAAATATCGACCTCGTCTTAAGGCTGAAAATACATTCCAGATTAAGAACTTAAGGATAAAAAATTGAAAAATTAAGTATTTATGTTAGACATCTCTAATAGCGATAATATTATTATTATGGCTATTGGAGATACCTAAGGAAAGTACTTAATTGTTCAATTTTTATAATTAAGCGCTTATTCTGGAATACATTTCCGATGAGGTTCGCGCGACCCAGGTTCCAATGGCATGCGATATCGCTCGCTTTATTTTTAGGCGCCCTAATCATGTTTTCTTCTTCAAGAACGCTGCCCAACGATGAGGCAATTAAAAAAATATAACTTTACTCTAAAGAATATAAAAAGAGAATCACGCTTTACAAGCTATATTAACGGGAAATAAAACCGCGGGATAAAAGTAATATACCTGTCTTTGCACATGACTTTGCGCGGCACATGCATTCCTGGGAAAAACGGTGTAAAGCGAAAAACGTCCAAAGTGAGGTAGATTTTATTGATTTGAAGAAACCCAAAAACGGCACTATGGCCTTTACATTGGGTGTTCAACAGCAATATACATATAACAATATAACAACATTAAAAACCATATAAAAATATCCAACGATACGATTCAGAACACATGATAACATAGAACAAAAGAAAGAATCACAGCTACAGAGACATACTAATCAAGAAGACGGGATAACATTAAAGGAAAGACAGGGATCTCCTGAAAATTGGTAGGTCTCAGAAAATGTCAGTAGCGGGAATTCTATTGGAGAGGCTAATAAAAGGGTTGGACATGCGGTAAAACAAGGACCGTTTGGAAACAGAGACGCGAAAAGATGGCAGGTAGAAAAGAAAGATGAGTTGTACGAAAAGGAATTAGGAGGGGTTGCGTTTTTATGGACGTCTTTGCTCAACATACGACAATTTAATTACATAATGTTCAGCCAGAGCCGGCTTGACCGAGGTGCGAACGGTGCGACTGCACCGGGCCCCGCACCTAAAGAGGACCCGCCCCCTCTAAGAAATATTAGTCGTACATACTTATAAAGTACACGCATTCTTGAAAAATATCGATGTGTCATAATGTGAGAGATTTCTTTAGTTATAATAATTTAATATAAAAAATATTTTACACTTTGCACCAGGCCCCGCGATTTTCCTAGCCGTCTCCGTGTTCAGCACAGCTTCCTTTGTCCTATAATATAACCTCTTCAGCCGAAACGAAAGCTTTAATGATTTTTTTAATGATAAGAGACAGTTTCAAAAATTCGAGGTGTTTCTCGAAAAGAAAACCGTGTGAATGGAAACCGTGCAGTTCTAGGGATAGGCGTAATTCGAATAACAAAGCAGCACCGAGGAGAAAAGTTACGGCGTCACCTTCTAGCGTTCTACGAGAACGCAGCATTTCTTCTTCTCAAAATGCCGTCGTCATTTCCCGTATTATCCAAGTCAAACCAGCATCGTTGGCCAAGAAGCTTTTTTATCCGCGAAGCCGCATAAACGATGGGAGGAATACAAGAGTGCTTTGCGAGTACTCCTCGACGTTCCTGTGAGTGTGGAGTCATTTTATGTTACAAGATGTGATTTGGCGCAGCGGGAGATCTTCCTGATCTGAGGTTTCGCCGTGTGAATGGAGTCGAATCAAATGTTCTCAAACAAATGATGGAAACTCCTCTTAATCGACCTCCTACATTCGAATTTGAACTCGATCATTATTCCGCCGACGAAAAGGTGTAAAAACAAAAAAACTCACGAAATTATATCATCCTTTATACCGACTCACAAAATAAATACAGACCTCGTCCCTCGCTTAACGTCGTTTCCCCTTGACGTCCACATTTTATTGAGTAACGTTTCTGCTTAACGTCTAAATGGATCACCTTAACGTCCGTCCTTTTGCGTCTTCATGACGTTTGTCCTCTCGAACACCGTGACGCCAAATCACATAATTAAAACATTTAAAAGTTAGTCTAGGTAATTATTAAAAGGTGTGTTAAAAGTTATGGTAAGACAAGGCGAAAATGTTTTTATCAAGAGTTACTTTTACAATGTGTTTGTACTGAAATGATTTTAAAATGCTTAACGTCCAACTTTTCTCTTACGTAACTATGTAGAACGTGAAGCGGGGACACCCTATATATATATTGAAAAAAACAGTTTGAAAGAATAAATGCCTACTCAGATATCCAGTGACCATAAAAGGTTACGAGAAAAACATATGCGATATAGATTCTAAAAGAATAACTGACGTGTTTTCTATGGTTTTTTATGAGTCGTCAGAGAAAGTACGTCGCCCTTTTTTTTAGAATCGACTAACGCCGAATGTAGGCTGCCTGGTAGCCTAGATATGCATATAGTTTTCCTAAGACATTTTTTATGGCTACGGGAGATACCGATATGTAATTATTTTTTTTCAATTTGAGGCATCCAGTTGCCATTAAAAGGTCATAAGAAAACAGTGCGCATTTCAACTATCAGTTATATTCACAAACAGCAGATACAAAAAGAACGAGTATTTTCTGTAGTGTTTTACGTCTCGTCAAATAAAGTACATATGTCACGCAAGTTTTTTTGGATTCAATATCGGCGAATAAGACTGATGGAGGCTGCTTGGTAGTGTAACTGCGCATATAATCTTTTTATGGTTACTGGAGATACCTGAGATAAGTACTTACTTTTTCATGTTGACATTTTTAAGTGCTTAGTTTTGAAGATTCGTTTAATGCCATTTAGACGAGCTCGAAAATAATCTATTGAATCCTTTGTGACCGTTAGGGAAGGAGCTCACACCATAACTTAGAATTAATTTTTTTCAGATATTGTAGTCCACTTAAGAGATAGGTACTTTGTGGGACTCTAGAATAATAATAATCCGTCTTTATTAGGTCGATATTTAGACATTAATGTCCATTCTTATATATAAACCTGACGAACACAAACATCCATGTCCTAGGCGGGATTCGAACCCGCGACCTTAGTAACCGTCATCAGATACTGTAACCATCCGTCCATCAAGGCCGAATAGGAAAGGGCATTGGTAAATAAAATATACAATATTATTTCAAATTTGTTCTTATTACCACGAGAAATGTTATGCCATCAGTTTCGACTATTTATAGCAAATTTCTTGCAACAGTGAAATCATTAGCCTTTTTATTATTCCGCAGTTTTCTCAACTCTTGTTTTCGCGACGCGAATGTCGACCTTCTGCAAAACATTTACCCGATAAGACCGATAGAGTCTCCCGCAACAAGAAAAAAGTCGAGAAATGTTTGCTCAACGTCGGCGAATAAATAAGATAGTAAATAAGTGCTTCAACAAACGCCATCAGGATAAATACCTCGAAATATAAAAGTTACGAAAAACCACCCGGGTACTTTTTATTTTCTAGTCTGCGTAAATTTGATGTCGAAAAATCGCATTACAAAAGTTACTAAGTGAACCTGAAACGGGCAAGTGGGAGAGACGAGATAGCCTCGGATCGTGTTGTTGGATTGGTTTTTACAAGAATAAAATGCATGATGATCATATTCATTTTGACTCAATGACAATTAGAAGAATAGCCGAAAGTATTTCGATGTTGATTAGCAAAATGTTACGCGATTTTCATTCTTAAACTACACCTTTCCATAAATAGTACGAAACTACAAAAATGTTTTTCGATCAGTTTCCGTTATTAAAAATTTTACTCAATTTATGCAGGTCGGTTTGTCGTGTAATCGTGAAAAAGACGTCGTTTAAAAAAATGTTTACGACACGGAGACCTTTATTTATTATTTGTCGAGAAGAAACGTGTAAACTGAAGGAAGGAGGTTATAAAACAGCTGGAAGCCTTGGAGACTGGGAAAATGAATGAAATCCGGTTTTCTAGGAGAGAATGCGTCGAAGAACGAACGAGAAGAAAAGGATTATTATTATTGTTATAAATTACACAATAAAAGAGGGAATTGAGGTTGGGTAAGGATACTGAAGAGGAGAAAGGGACCAGTATAGGTTTTATGAAGAAAGGACGAATGTTAGATAACAGAGGGATGCGTTGGTGCATGTAATAGGAATAAGCGTAAACAATTGGCAGGGATTAATATCGTCCTTGAATTCGCCAAAAGATAAACTTATGTATAAAGGTGCAATTAATTTGGTGAAGGTGGATCTTCCCGCCTCTAAAATTAATGGAATGACGTCTAACATCAGTATTACTGTGAAAAGAAATAGCAGATTTAAAAAAAATAAACCTCGTAGCTGAAGATAAATGATACAAATTGCACTTTACTAAGAAGTTCCAACAATAATTAATAAAAAATTTGAATTCAGTAATCAGTCACAAAGCTAAAACCAGTCTTTCAACTTTCACTTCGTGATCGCGCTCACGATTTATGCACACGCCGAGCCGGAATCGCAATTTTATTCGCCCTTCGCAAATATTAATTGGCGACATTTGAGGTGATTTTAATTAGACACGTGCGCGTTTCGATTAGCGACGATGCGTCGAATGAAGTTCGCTCGAAACTAATTAAACACACAAAAGTAGAGGTTCTATATAGTGCGCTTAAAACCATGGTAATCATCCTTGAAGGGGAAATCGCGTATAAGTTAATACACGGAAGCAGACCTGCGATATCGAATCGAGGGACGTGATAAGAATAAGTGGATGGAAGATGGGCGGGAGTCGGAATGTTAGATATTTAAATGAAACATCGGACGGAATAGGAATTTTGGATACAAATATGATCTCAGAGAATTTTAATGTCTTAACGTTATATACCCTCGTATACCACAGGCCGCGCCACCGGTGGGGTCCTGGTCTTACTGGTCCACACCCAAAAACAACCTGTCTACGAGGGCGGATCTAGGGGTTAATTAGCCCTCCCAAGAATTCAGAACACAGAGATAAATTTATTTAAAAAACAAAAAAAAAACAGATTGAAGAAATGTTACTTTTGTGGCTGTATTTATTTTGTTGTACAAAATATCATGTCTTCCTTTTAACATATTAAAATCTGTATACTTTTGAAGAAATTCTCAGTTTATTTTTCACAACTTTGATTACTCCTCCCAAGGATGAAGCCTAGAATCGCCCTTGTCTGTCCACCCAGGGCTTTCGTGAAATTAAAAAAAACGTTTTCAATTGACTCGATTCTATTTAGTCTTTATTCGCACAAGTAACGCCGGCCATATAATTATTTTATAATTATGATGATCTCTATTAGTTATCTTAATGTAGAATAGAAGGTGAGGGCAGAGGTACTATTAATACTTCCCCTCCTTGCCAGCTCCAACAGCCACCAAACTAAAATTTCTGGAGACCTTAGTTCCTCATGCTGTTCAGGTTTTAATTCTTTTGTCGGAAGATTCCTGAAGAATTTCAAACAGGCTGCCACGTTATTTTATCTGCCCAATCAAATATTTATCGCTTACGGATCCGAATAATTTACGTTGGAGAAAAATTCTTCATCGGAAGATTCCCCAATATGCCACAGGACGGCTAGTTCCACTCCGATTTGATATTTGCGCTCGAGCGAAGCACTAAAAAAATCGAATCGATGATTCATTCATCCTTGAAGAGCGATTCTTTTGGATCTGGCGGTTGCCCTTGGTTGCCATGCTTCAGCGACTGCTTGCTAATCCTCCCCCATTAAGAATGAGGAAGTTATTCGAGACACGCTGACCCACAAATGACACGAAATGTACTCAAGAGGCTCTCACGGGAATGAGAAGTTCAACGGTGTTACAAAAGAATATAGCTATAGTTCGTAGAATAAGGTCCTATGAACTTCACTGTTTCGGTTAAATTTTGGATTTTTATTTATTAGAGACGAGATTGGAGTTTTTATGCTCTAAGACAGTGGTTTTCAAACTCTTTTAGTCTTGAGGCCCCCTTGATGTGAATAAAAAATCTCGAGACATAAAATTGACTTAAAATGTGAGTCAGCGATTTCAAAGAATAATTACTAATGAACCTTATTGATATTTATAAAGTACTTTTTCTATTAAATTATGTTTATAATTAAATGTGGCTTTTTGTTATCAATGCAAAAAATACTCTCGACAGAATGACGTGGGTGTTCCCCCACTACTTGAGCATGGTGATTGAAAAACAGCGCCATATTAAAAACAATAAAACATATTAATGTATCATATAATTAATTCAACATATGTTTACTAGCTTATTCTTTATTTAGGATTTAAATTCAGTATTTTTGTCGGGGAAAAACTTCACAGCCTCCTGGGTTGCCGCGGTTCCCACTTTGAGAAACGCTGCTCTAATGTAAGAGGTCGGATTAAGTTCACATACTAGTATTTTCAAAAGTTATAAAGAACGTAGCATATGATTGCATGCTAAATCAAAGCAATTTGCAAACGCACCTTACGATAGAACAAGGACAATGGTAACCCGGAACACATTTCGCCAGCGAGTTCCTCTGGCGATTTAACAAACGTTATTTTGATCAGCTGCAAATGATGGAGAACGCTTTTTGTAAATTACATAAATACGATCACATTACGGATTGAATTATCAATTTTCGAATGATTTTTGCACGTGGCATACGTGGTCATTAGTTCAGTATCGTAGCGCTCGAGATGGGATTTATTATACCCCTCGAAACGGTCTAGCGTTTAATTACGATATACTATTTAATTAAGAGATATTATTAGTATAATACTAGCGCATCCGAGCTTTTATAAGAGTTGAATTAGCAGACCATGAAGTATAAAAGAATTCAGTATAATATTTTGCGATCCTCAGTTCATTGAGATATAACTTTATCAGTTGCTTATACTGAGCGTTTAGGTCAACAGGGCAAAAGAAAAAGCACAAAAAAATCGCAAGAAGCCCGATATTTCTTGTCAATATGCTTAGATACGAAAGAGGTTAACTGAAATTTTATTTGGAAAGTACGTCGCAAAGGCCATTGGCAACTTGCAGGATAATAATGCAAGTATACGGTTATAGCAGCGATAACCAACACGGTATTGTTTTCAAACATTGCCTCGCAATAGAATGAAAGCAAATACAACGCAAAGAATCTTCCGGCATTAATATTTATAAACTCGTAGTAAAAGTCAATGGTCGATAAAATGAAACCATTTATCTAATAAGAGAATTTCGTCCATCGTCGTTGTTGATAAATACATATAGCGTTTGCTTTTACGTTGAGTGCTCACATTTGCCTTATGACCTTTGTGACCAAGTACTGGATCGAACAACACTGCCTTAGAGAAAGGGTTGAATTCGACAATGCCATCCGAAAGTTTGATGTAGATTGTGGTTTAAATTGCTCGTCATAGACATCAACTACTTCTTATCCGGCAGAAATAAATAGACGAGCTATTTATTTGGCAAGCGAAAATATCTAATCGTACTCTTCCCTTTAGTTTCTTTAAGTTCGTCATCCCTCCCCTATGCCTCGCTCGCCACTTGTTTACGAAAGATTCGGATGATTTGACCTCTCCGAATGTTCCATCCCAATATTTTCCACGAGGACATTAATATAAAACGATAAGCGGATCGGTAATGGAATAACACATTAAGTTTATAGTACAGTGTGCGTGTGTGGTAGGGGGTCGGTTTATTTTTTTTGCACTCTTTCGCATTAGGTACGAAAAAAAAAGAGAGGGAATGTTGAGTAATACTCGAAACATCGGAGATTATTACGTATTTTTCGGAAGAGAGGGCCATTTCATAAGTTATGAGCTAAGTGATTGGTATGTCAGGAAGAGAAGGCTGAAAAAGTAGTCCCTGAGACGGGCAGCGGGATCGATATTAGGGGCGGCTATCGGACGAAAGGAGGAAGGGTAAGGACGGGGGAGATAAAAAGTGGAAGCTGGACGAAGGATGAAGGGAAGCGAGCCTGGAAGTGAGATTCCTGTAGGACTAGAACATAGGGAAGGGGGAGGAGAAGGAAGGCGGTCATCCCTGGGTTAATTCGGTATAGATGGAGGCCTATTTTTTTTACACGATATAAGTACAGGCCAGACGGGAAAGTGACGCGGTCAAACATAAGCCTCTGACACTTTTCGTCGGAGTGAATTCATATGAAAATCACTTAGATTTTCCTAGTGTCTTTAGACCGATATTTTTTGCTTTTGACCAATTAATTTATCTTTTTAAATGCATACGGTTAAGCAAAAATAAATATTAAATTTTGTGATTATTACGATAGGGTAAACGAAGTAACATAAAGATATGTAAATTTTCCTTATTCTCTAAATGAAAAAGCTCAGTGCCTGATTACCCAATAGGCACATGCCTAGGGGCCCAAAGGTTAGAAATTTGCTGCCTTTGGAAGGTGAATTTCTGAGGCATATGTTTGTGTTTTTTGAAATAGCAAAAATAAATTAGCATTAGTTTGTCAATAAAACATCTTCCAGTATATCATAGTCATCTTTATACAATCACAAACTACATGGAGAGCCCACAAAGTGCCTGTGCCTAGGGGCTACAGAGGGTCTTAATCCGCCATTGAAAAAGCTCAAATTAGCAAATTTTTATATAACTGCAGCAAGTTTATCACAATGCCCCAACAAATAAGATCTCGTTTAAATCCAAGATCACATTCAAAGAGAATGGCGTTATCCAGAGGAGCAGGACCTTTAGAACAGAGACAAACTCGATTTGAATTACGAAGAATAAGACAGGCGACTTATCGAGCCAGTGGAAGTGTAGAAGAGAGACACACCTGACTTGAACAGAAGAGAATAAGACAAGCGACTGATCGAGCAAGCAAAAGTGAAGAACAAACAAGTAGAAGAAATGAAGAACAATGAATAAGACAGTGGCTTTAATAATCAAGTGGTTGTCGTTAAAAAATGAAGCATTTTGATATATGTAATTTGGAAATCGAGTTTGAAAATTAACCACAAATAAGGATTGAAAGTATGTATAAGATTTGTATACATTGTAAAGCAAAGAATGGAATGGAGAAATGCCTGGCATGTGCTGCTTTAGTGGCAAAGTTATGCTACCACAACTGCAAGATCCACCAAAACCTCTTAAAACATTAATGTCATCTGATTCAAAGGATTTCCTAAAACGATTCAGAAAGTATAATTCTTGCTTTCAAATGACATCTTTTGGAACATCACATGAAATTTGTGATCAAGGGTTAATGTCATTCTTCAAAATTCAAGATCAATATACCATAGATCAGGTTCACTTTTACTGCCACTAAATGAAGAGCTTCAGCATAGAATAAACAATCCTGTAACTAATCATACTATTTTGTTATTACTTCAACAAATGTTTCACCAAATTAATAACTATATAACAAGTTTTAAAACTGCTCTTGATCAAATGCCCCAAGATGAAATGAAAATAGTCATTCGTGCTGATAAGACACCTCCTGAAATACATGAAAGATGATTTAATGAACCAGTATTAAATGAAGTAGCAATAGTGATTGTGGGCAATGAGTTTGAAAGTCGTCGATTCATGAGAGATATCCAACTGTTGTTCACTTGCATATACAGTTAGAAAATTGACAGAGAGTTTACTTCACAGAACAGTGAAAGTGTCAACTTCATTTGATGCTTTAAAAACTGTCAATGCTCCATTCTCCATTCTTGAATTGGCAGTCTGGCTTGGTAGCTTAGTTGGTAAAGCACCTACCCAGCAAGTTTGAGTAAAAAAGTTCAGAATTTTTCACTTTCTCTATCTTCACATTTGTGATCGGTCTTATGCACTCATGCATATTAAGTTAAATTTCTATCATTTCACTCATGTTAACCAAGTATCTTATAATATAAAAACGTTGTTCTGTAAGGAATGCAAGATGTTTGACAGCGAAATTTAATTAGACCATTTGAAAATAAGTTTTGTCAGTTAGCTAATACTGAACGCATTCTACCACAAATATATTTTTGACAGTTGTTAATATTGGAGTGGCACATTTATTTGTTAATGTAAATATCATACCTATCTATGAAGAAAATAACAAATATTAAAAAAATAATCATGCTATCAGAAATACGTGACAATAAACGACAAGTTGTTGTTATAATTATTAGATTGGAAACAAAATTGCAAATGACGTACAGATCATATTTATACTTCTTAATATTACATTTGGTTGATATCGGTTAAATGGTTCTCGAAATAATTCTATGTAGTATTATAAAATTCATGTAGCTCTTCATGTAAAGTGGTTGTTGATCTGATTACACGATAACACATTTCAGTTTCACACATTAAATTAATTTTATAGTAATGTAATTTCACTTATCTTTCTTTCGGCGAAAACGACGGGAATTATATAATAAACACGTTTATGTACGGTTTCTACAATAAACAATTAGTTTATTTTTTTTGACAATAAGGATCTCCAATAGTATTGTTCATTGAACTACAGCAAATTAACTTATTAATCAAGTATATATTTGGATAAAACAGATCCAAGTATACAGAAAAAGTATCTACTCTCTCTCATTAATGAATACTGTAGAAAGTACATTTATACAATGTATAATAATGTGAAAGTTATTATATTGAAACATTTGAAAATAGTTCCTTAGGAATAATTTAGGAATACTGATGTTGACCCATAACAGTTCTAAGTCTTATTAGTTTCTGGAGCATTCAGGTATGTGGAATTTACATTAATTTTTTACGTTTTAGTGCACATAAAAGTTGGTGTAATTAATTTTTCTTTTATTTTAACGTAATACTTAATTCACGAATGCCCGTCATATTTGATGGGAAATTACACTAGTTAGAAATACTTAATTATAATGAAGACATATTCAATCAAACCTTAATCATTATAGAGGACAAGGTCTTAGAAATGGCTGGAAAGAATCTTCAAGAAATGGGTGTTGATTCTTAATTCACACCAATCCAAAATTCCACTCTGTAACATAAGCAAGGGAACAGGGTCAGCAAAAGGTTTGGAAGAATGTAAATTAATTGTTTGGGACAAATGCACATGCTTCATAAAAACAGATTAGATGCACCCAATAAAACTCTTCAAGACATTCGAGGTAATCAAGAAGTTATGGATGGAGTAACTGTTGCTTTAGCTGGTGACTTTCGACAAACACTGCCAGTTATTCCTAGAGGCAAAATGGCAGATGACCTTAAGGCATGTTTCAAATCTTCAGAACTTTGAAGCGAAGTTAAAACAGTAAAATTAACAACTAACATGCAAGTTCATTTGATATGATAATAATCTCTTATAATAATACACGTGTTGGTTTGTTGGTTGGTGATCATATAAAAATGTGAATAACTTGATAAAGAAAAGATGTAGAAACTAAATTTGGCAGCAATGCTCGATTCACATATTTTATGGTGATGGCAAAAAAAATCTTGAAGAAAGTCCTGGGTTTGACTCCAAGGAAGACATTTCCATTTTCCATAAGGTATCACATAAAAATGGACTTTGGCATGCAGGTTTTCATTCTTTTTTAAATTAAAATTAGAAAGAATTAACCAAAGATCTTAGGATATTAACCAGTTTGAAGAAAAAGTTATGTTTCTTATTCTGTTCATCTTTTTCCACCTACAGTTCGAAATTGCACATGTTAAACGTTTAATTCACATATTTTGAGAAATCTTGCCATTTTAGCAGTATGTTGCCTTGCCTACAACTGAAACTTCGCATTGGGAATGAGTGCAGCATATTTTTCATTTGCATTTTAAAATTATCTACTTTCAGTCACTGTACAAAATTGGTACTAGGACGAAAGAACGCTTAACTGTCGTTTTTCAAATGCACGTCGAATATGTCCATAAATTACAGTAATTTTCCAATTATAATACGCAACCTATATAATACGCACCCAGGTTTTCTCGAGTGAAATGTGAAAATTCTCTTATCATTATGTATAATATGCACCTATTTTTTTTAAAAGATCAATGTAATTTTACTGGACTATGTGTAGTACATATCGGAACAGTTCTCACCTTGCTGCCAAATGAGATACCTGTGAGAGAGTTTACAAGAATATCACATTACGTTCTGACTCCCCATTAAAGAACACAACACTGTATAAAAACCTCACTCTCAATGTTGCCTTTTGTGTTAATCTGGTTGGTTGGAATATGAGTTCGCGCTTTGCTGCCAAACTAGATATGTGTGAGGGAGTTTACAAAAATATCACGTTATGTTCTGACTCCCATTAAAGATCGATATAATGTATAAAAACCTGTCTCAATGTTGCCTTTTGTATTAACCTGATCAGTTGGAATAACAGTTCGTCGTTTGCCGCCCAGTGATATCGTTTACTTGAACATGAAGTCCAGTTCATACAAGCCAATTGAGGTGTGTAAAATGTTCTCGGCGATGTAATTTTCGTAGGCGATGAGAGAGAACAAAAGGTCGCCGAGGAACTGTTTGAGGACAGTGAGGGGAGTGGTAATGAATTCCTAAGGATTGATCAACTGGGATTAGTCAGTGCTGCCAATATAGGGGATTAATATTTTTCCATAATCATTATGCACGACCAAACTATAAGAGCTAGAATGACAAAATTTGGTACGGTTTTTACAATTAGATCTTACCTTAGTGAATGGTCAAGGTTTGGTCAACCGGGATTAGACAGTGCTGCCAATATAGGAGATTAGCATTTTTCCATAAGATAACACAAAAATCGATTGCTCGACAAGCAAGATTTGCAAATTTAAATTAATTAAATAAAGATACGAACTTGAGATAAAAACATGGATTAATCTGAAAGAATCAACTTTATATTTTTAAAAGACAGAATTCAAATCTAATTGTAAGCAGATTTAATGTAAAATTTAGATTTTAATCATGAAAAAAGATATTATTATAGGTTTGTAACAATGGAAAATGCTAAATACCATATCAACCCGAGCAATGCTGGACAATTTTGCTAGTTTACAATAAAGGGAACAATCCTTCAGATAAGAAGAGAGTTTATGAATGTCATTATTAATCCAGCTCTTTTTAGGAATACTTAGAAATACTTTCTTATCAGTAAGGGGGAAAGAGACATCAAAGTAGGATAAAATTTTTTCATAAAAATGACTAAAACTATCATTAAGGTCATTTACATTATAAACATCACACAAATTCTCAACTTCTAGGAAATTTGAAAAATGTACAATATTTAGTTCAGAGTAGGTGCGACAGAGGCGAGAAACAACAGATGGAGATGTCTTAGTGGAAAATTTAGAAGTTACGGGGAAATGATCAGATAAATCAGAATTTATCATGTGAGCATTCAGTAAGGTAGAGTTATAGTTAGAAATTATGTTATCCAATAGAGTCACAGAATGATTAGTGATACGAGTGTGGTCATTATTAAAAATTGGTAAATTAAAAGAACCTAAGGGATGGAGAAAATAATTTCTGTCATGGCTATCTGTTAACAAATCAATGTTAAAATCACCTGTAATAATTATAATTTAGTTATTAGGACAACTAAATACTAGATCTAAAAGAATACCCAGTTTCTGCAAGAAAATCTGAAAACTACTGAGAGGAGACCGATACAATGAAAGTATAAAAAAGAATACCTATCTATAACCAAATTGATAAATGCACATTCAAATTCACGTTCTTCAACCAGCTGCTTGTAGGGTAAATTTATGGCATCAACAACAAGGTGCTCTTTTGCCAGTATCAAGATACCGCCATTTTTTAATTTAGCTCTACAAAATGCATCCACAATGTTATAACCAAAGACTTTGAAACAGCTTAGCTCCTCATCTGTGAGCCAATGCTCACACATACAGAGAATGCCAGTTCTCTCATAGTCAATTAATATTCAGCTCAAGAAGTTTGTTTCTGACGCACTGAACATTGACATGTAACACAGAAAAGGCATCTTGCAGCAAGTAAGTTATTATTGCATAATGTAGGATCGTCCAGATTATTTTGTTGCCCGTTCATTATCCCTTGGGCTTTGTTAGTCCATTTTTTGACCGAGTAATAATTTTATTTGCACAGCACTCGCTTGCAACAGCACCAACACTTGAGAGAGAACTTTCTTTTACAGCGTCCATAACAGGTGCTGATGCATCAACTGGAGCGGACATTACAGCAGGAGAAACACTATTTTCTGTTTTGTCAGGTTAAAAATTGCAAAACTTAAATTGCCTAATGCAAACACCAGCAGGCCAAATATCACTTTTATGAAGAACTTCTAGAAGACTATAGTAGTCTTTGCCTGATAGAAGATGGGAAGGAAAAATAAATGCAGCAAAAGCAGTGAGATTTCAGCTACCAAGTATTAAAAAATCTCTTATTGGCTTTAATTAAATTGAAAGAGATTCAAATATACTGAAAAAATAGGCAAACCTTTCAACTTTCTTGTCTCAACTAAAATTTTATTAATTTAGTTGAAGCATGCATAAATAATAACTTGAAGAAGCTAAAGGAAATTTTAACTGGAGAAAATGGAGTTAGTGATATTGATGGAATATATTCAGCATTTGAAATTAAATCACTCCAGCATGTCATGAAAAATCTTATGCTAAGCACTTGTGATATTTTAGATATGATTGTAGAATTTGGGCTGGAAGAAATTTATTATAATAGAATCATGCCTTGAGAATATATTTCACATTACCCATATATGTTGCAACAGCAGAACGATCATTTTCAAAATTAAAATTAATTAAATCCTGCTTAAGGTCAACTATGCTGCAAGAAAGATTGAATGGTCTAGCTATTATATCCATTGAAAAAGAAATTTGCGATGCATTAAATAAACAGGAGTTTTGTAATAAATTTATGAGAAAAGTTCCAATAAAAATGTTAGTGTAATCGTAATAGTAAAAATTACTTCATTTTGTACCTCCTAGCAACATCATCATAATGATGTATGACATCGCTCGTTTCGTTGCTTAAACAAAAGTGCGAATCGAATAACGCTAAACTTTCATCTATTTGTAAGCTTCATTGAAGTTAATTGAATTGGAGGTAACAATGATGGTTGCCTTCCTGACATTATGAGCACTTCACAAACTATACATTTTCTGAAAGCGAGGTTTTATCTAGTAAATGTTTGTTATTTATTATATTATTCTAATTAATGATATTATTAAGATGATTATATTCGATGTATTAAATTAAATGGCATATTCATAGGTCCAGTGGCACCTCCCTTAAATTAAGGTTGTATGACACTCGTTCCCACGATGCCCATCTTACCTGGGGAAAGTTGTGTCCTGCACAGCCTTCAATTGATTTCTTCTATGCAATTTTACTTGTCAAAAACACTGGTAGTCGATTTGAAGTTGAAGTCAAAAGTGGAGGTATAAATTTAGAGCTGCTCCTCTTCAGCTAAAAATGTTTGGCATTAGTCCATTATATGCACTAATGAAATCTTTAATAAACTACCATTAAAGATAAAGGAAGTTATCAACCTAACCTTATTTAATAGGACCGAAAGAAATATTTTGAAGAACTTTTTTGCCCTGTTGAATAATTCTTTTACATTAAAAAAATTTTATGAAAGAACACCTTAAGAAGTTTTTTACTCTCACGAAAATGCCTTGTATAAGTAGTTGCATTGAAAATGTAACTTATGTTGGACAATATTAGATTAAATTATTTGTTCCGTTTTTAATTAATTAAAATTACTATATATTGGTTATTATTTGGTATTTTTGAGTATTGAATATCATGACGTCCTGGGACTAATAAACATTATTATTATATCAACAAGTTTGGTAGTTTTTAATTAAGATAAAAAATTAAATTTAAATTGAGCCATCACAAAATTAAGTACCGTAATACTTACAATTAGCATAGCGTTCTGGCACGGATAAGTTAATATAATAATAACTTCTTTATTACGGGCTTTTGCCCTCTTTCACGAATAAAATACAATGAAATACAAATTAGAATCTCCAAGTCTTTAAATAATCGTTAATATATTTTGTTGGCCGGTTTAAATATAACCTTTACCTAATTAGGACCACAGAAGAATGAGATTTATAGAATATTTGCAGTAAAAATTATACTCTTTGGTTTATCTTAAAAACGATGAAGATTCCGAAGATTCCCGCCTCCATCCGAATTGATCCGAATACAACGACTTTGGCGCCAATACCCATTTCGGAACTGCAAAGGTATGAGTCAATATAAATACATTCACTTATATTTTAGAAAGATATACACTTAAAAATAAATTTAAAATTATATAATTTAAATGAATAACACCAATAATATATTACTAATGCTATTTATAACTCTAATGACACATTAGAGTGATTATATGTGATTATATGTTAAGACGGTTAAGACCGTTAAGACGTAAACTTCCGTTGCACCTACTTGGTTGGCGCCAATGGTATGATACTTTAGAAATATTGTGGGGAATAAGTTGATAAAATGTCGACAATGGACAGCGAAATTAGAAAAAAGGAGCTGAAAAAGGAAATATTAAAAACATTATCAAATATTAATTCCGTTTTAACAAATGTGTGAGTTCGACGTACGATATGTCTCTCAATACTTTTCCTTAATTATTATGTGAAATTTATTTTTGCGATATTCCAGGGAGGAACAAATGGATATACTGCAGTTGGAATCGAAATCCACTGGTAGACTGGCCTCTTTAGAGGAATTGGTTAAGTATTGTTCTTATTACTTTTAGTTTGTCAAATTTGAAGTAAGGTGAACAGATGTACACTTTTCAGTAGTACAGTGCCTATTTCAGTACTCCTTTCGAAAGATTTATATTTCTTTGCAAACTCGCACTATATTGTCTCGCGCAATGTACTCCTCAGTGCGAGCATTATCTTCTCAAAGTGTTTGATCACTTAGTGAAATGAAATATTTGTAAGGCAGAATTTAATGTAACTGTTGGAGGTAGAGCAGCTATAACCAAACATTTTGGTTCAATCAAAGAAAGATTCAATATTGCTGCGTCATCATCGAAAGAAATTATTTACTAAGTAAAACTTCTTGGTCAGTTGAAAAAATTACCTGTCCTATATTTGTATTCACTAGTCTTGAGACTAATAAGCGTTATTATCATGATATCGGCTTAATAGATTTTAATTAAATTGAAATTGAGCCATCCCACAATTAAATTTCGGCACAGTTTTGTGAATAATATGAATTACATTATAAAATGTTCATGAATATACACACAATGAGTATGTTACGGTTACTGCAGTTTTTAGCATAAAGTTTTGGTACGTACAAGTTACTATCTCCTAGTGTTTAAATTATCGTTAATATATTTTGTTAACCTATTTAAAGATCATGAAATGAAATATTTGTAAGGCAGTATTTAGTGTAACTGTTGGAGGTAGAGCAGCTATAACCAAACACTGATTCAATCAAACATGAACACTGTCTCAACATAACTGTGTCACCTCACAAATTATTTATTAAGTAAAACTTTTGGATCAGTTGAAAAAAATTAGTTGTACCTGAAGGAACCTTTGCTTTTCATAGTTTGTCATAGTCACAGTTTTTTGCAGTATGGGTTTTGCTAGGATAATGTGTTCCGTAAATCCCTATAGAGATTTTTTTGTTAAAAATAAATAAATTGTGTTGACTCACTGAAATTAAAAATCTTCTTAAAAAATAATGAAATTTGTGGGGTTTATAGTTAATAAACAGGATATCGCCAATGTCATCAAAGCGTGTGTAGATCGGTTTCTTGCTCTTTAATAAAATTTGGCGTTTATTCAGAATGCCACGGTACGTATTGTATTATTATATTTTGAAGGGCAAAAATGCAAGTTACGTGCTGGAATAGGGACGCTAAGAACCAAACCCAATTTTTCCATATACCCAATTACCATTCGTGAATTTGCCATTCACGAGGGTTTTCAGGAATGGTGAGGGACTACTGTACATTTATTTCCTATCATAAATGCATTTTATACAACGTTAGTAACAGAGACATAGCTAGGAATATTGGCGCCTATGGCCAAGTTATCAAAATGCGCCTTTTTATAACAAGTATTTCTATAGTAGCATTTATGTATTATTTCTAAAAACGATCAACCTTTGAATGTATAATGTATGATTAAAATATGAAATATTTTGTATGCTTGGTTGATGTAACGTCAGTAATAAATATAAACTTCAGCTATAAAAATTAATTTATGTAAATTTTCATCTTAAGGATTCTGGAAAATACTAACAATAAGTCACATTGTCATTTATCCGATACATTAAAATTTTGAATTTAAAAACTCATTGCTACAAATACTGTTGTTAAAATATGAAATAAAAAATTCTATATAATGTTACTAGATGCATTAAATTTTATAACTCCCATTCAGGGCCGGAGTGCCAAAAATTGCCGCCTGAGGCGAACGTACTTTATGCCACCCTTTTGCACAGTAACAGTATTTATATTTTTTAGACCCAATGACTTTTCTTAATTCCAAAAAATCTTGATATATTTCGAAAGAGGAACCTTTGGCCTTTACTTTTTCAGCTCCATTCTACAATTTAGTGCATATAATGTACATTAATTTTTGCATTTTTATTTTAATGCGAGTAGCGAAATGTGGAACTCGTCTGCATAAAAACTCCATATAATTCTGAGACAAATCTTATCTCGGCACAAAAGGAAGGAGTCATCGTCCACACGTATCTGATGTCAGTTTACAATGAAACCCCTCAATGAAATTTACGATGTTTGTCTCTTGACCGAGAGTGTGTCCGAGATGCGAGGGAAAAATTCTCGCGTTCAAGTTGCATAGAAAACCCTCTCCCGTTGCCATATCTCCGATTCTAATGAACAAAATGCAACAATATTTTGTGTATGACTTTGTAATGTTTATGAATAATGATTTCGTAACTATAATTTATTTATTATTAATGAGCTGTCTTTAAAAAAATCAGAAATGCAAAATTTTCTTGAAAATTTCCAGTCGAAACGTCAAAAAGTTGACCTGTGGTAAACGTTTCCCCTATTTGTTTTAAAGAGGTACACCCAGCGGATGAAATGTTTAGAAATGTTCACATGTTTCTTTGAATAAGATTGCATATCAATAGATTCAGTAGTGTTCACGATACTGTAAGCTACATGAATACCATGGCCAATGGTGGACCTTAGGTAGTTTTTCGATTTCAAAATTAATTACTATTATTTAATTTATATTATGATTAAAATTCCACATTTCTACGATGATTATTAGTATTTTAGATTTCCTCTGTTTCCTACAAAATACGATTTCATATATACCAATTTTCTGATAAAAATGCTGCCATTATATTGATGAGCGTTTATGTACCTAGATGTAAAGTTGATCTAGGAAGAAGATGTCAATGTTACTGGCTGAAACAGTGGTAAGGATGCACTTATGACCCCTCTGCAGAAATTGAGTGTAACCGTAAAACTACACTCGGACAGGCCGCCCTACATTAGACGATACCTGAGAGAGAGTTATCTTCTAACACGACCGAGTCCGGTGATCCCGTAATTCTGACTGGGAACTAAGATGCAGCAAGCGAAGAAAGGCATGCTAGATGCTAAGAATTTAGTTAAGCGGAACATGAAACAGAAGCCAACGAAAGATACAGAGAAGGGAAAGGAAACTCTAATCTAAACATCCCGAGTCGAAGGGCTAGCTCTAAATGTCACGGAGAGATAATTAAAAAATTTTAATTATTTTTTTTAATGCTCTGAGTGCAAAATCATGTATGCTTAGTTGATGTTGAAGTGGTGAACGACAATGTATGGGCACCCTTTTCTTTTTTGCAAATCCGCAATGGCGGTTGATTTTTGTCTCAATATGCATCTGAAAATGCCGCCCCAAGTTAAATGCCGCCTTAGGCGGTTGCCTCACCCCTGGCGCCAGCCCTGCTCCCATTTTTACCTTTAAAAATATGTACAGTAGACAAAAATAATCCATAAATAGCGAAAATAAAGCAAGAATCAGCGTTCTGTAATAATTTCACACCTAAGGTTGTATGTGCTTCAAGTGCGGCACTTGTTTCACTTTGAAGTATAGATGATGATCAGCTTGCTGTTTTTGTTTCATATTTACACGGCATTCTTTGTTACTATTTTAATTATTTTTACTAATAAGTTCAATTTTTTCACTGGATGTTATAGTTGTAATAAAAACGCAAAAAATAATAATAAATTTTCGATTTTCTCATGGGAGGTTGAGCACTCGATGGTTTTTACCACTCTTAGCACTTTCACAAACACTAACTATAGCCATTACCCTATATATGTTATGAATAAGAAAATACAATTGCTAAATTAAACATACATATGCAGCTGGTAAAACGGTATACATTTCCGTAACTGTGGATACTTGAAACTGTGGTCGGCAATGGACTACTGTATTTACTATATTACACTTATGTACTCTTTTCATTGTTTGAAAATCTGGTCACCTTATCTGAACTAATGTTTTATTTATTATTACAGGCCAGGAAGTCATTTGAGCCAACGATTAAAGCATTGAGTAGCAGAAAGGATCATATCAACATTACATAATCATCTAGCCATAAAAAATATTGAAGTATTGGAAGTCTGTTATACTGAGTAAATTACTTATTTTTATATTTGTATTTATAGTCAATTTGAAATACATTGATTCATTTTCACCCACATTAAATTGTTAATCAGCCCAAGTGCTTCACATTTTGCAACTTGTTTGTCACCAATTTACTTTTGCCATATTTTAAATTATTCTATTATAAAAATTAAGCTATATATTCTAGTGCTTTGTGTCAAATTTGAAGAAATTCGAAAATAACTAGAATAAGTACTGTTTTATCCATGCTTCATAACATAAAATTTATGTTTTTCCTGTTTGCTGTAAATACACGCTTGGAATACTACAAGTGAAATGAAAAATCTGGTTTATGGAGATTATTAAAATTATTCATATGTAATATCAGTTAATTACTTTTATTCTCCAATAACCTGGAAAAATGCTTAACGATTCTAGTGAGAAAGTAAAGAATTTGTTAAAGTCAGGGGTGTACAAATTGAAATGTGATGATTGTAATGCTAATTACATCGGCCAGATGGGGAGAAACTTTGGCACATGTGTGGAAGAACATAGGTACGGTGACCAAGCATCCAGAATTTTTTGGGACAATCCCCATTTCAAGGATTCTGTCCCATTGTCCCCATAAACCATCGAAATGTCCCAAAATTCCAATATTTCGACAAATAGTAACAGAATAAAACAAGTCATTAAGCATTACAATAAAAATATATGTTCAGAAAACCACAAAAGATTGAGAGCTACAAAAGATGTAGAATCACAGGCTCAAGAAACATTGCACATGAAAACGCATACATAATATCCTGCATTATGTATCTATAGCTACTTGTGTAGTATTTATGCATAGGTATGTGTGTATGGCATGGGTGGCATGACATGAAGCAACAATTCAAAGTGAAGTTTCTAGTCATAAAGCCCATGCTGCATGCACTAATATAAAAACCTGTGCAGTTGTGGCAACAAAGCAAAGTTGATCGAATGCAATGTGAGGTGATTACGACGGAAAACTTTTCAATATTATTGTAACGTTGCCTGTAGTTCAGAGTTGTTTGAAGTGTGTTCGCAATTATTTAATTATAAAATTTTATTCTAGGGTCAAAATGAGTGCAAAGGCAAGAAAAGAAATTGTACTTCTAACAAGGCTTTGCAAAAGGTATATCCTTTTTCAGAGAAACGTAACATTTTGCACCCAGTGCATTAGTGAGATAAACGTTGCTTGTGGTGGGAAATCTGACATCAAATTACATTCAATCAAAGAAGCATCAGTTAGCTGTCAGCTCTGTAGCTTCCACTGCTTCAATGAAGAAATTTTTTTATACAAGATTGTTCTGTCAAAATGGAGATTGTGGCAAATGAAGTGGCAATTGAATATCACACCATAAAACCCAATCACAGTTTGAGATTGCACCTCTAATCTAATTTCCACATTGTTTGAACCTAAATTTTCATCAGCACGAACAAAACATGTCCTTGCTCCAGAAACTCAACAGGAATTGGCTCATACTTAGTGTTTTACCATTATGATAGATTCATATAACCACAAAGATCACAATGCTATTCCTGTTCTAGTAAGTTATTTTTATGAAAATACTGGAGTTAATGTGAAATTTCTTGAACTTGACGTCCTGCAAGGTATGACAAGTGACCAATTGAATGATTATCTTTTCTCTGTTCTGAGCCGCAGCAGAGTTGTTGATAATATTGTTGGAATGTTTGCTGATAATACAAAACATACAGGTTCTAGGAATCCTTCCTGTAAATTATTGGATAGCTGTAACCGAACATTGGTGGGATCGGTTGCATGGCACACATTTGTAACAGTTGTATAAATAATGCATCAGACGTTCTTCCAGTTGATGTGGAAGTTGTTCTTGTAAAAATATTCAGTTTTTTTCATATGTATTCAGTACAAGTGGAGGTACTGAAATCATTTTGTAATTTTGTCGAAGTGCAGCACAGACAAATTTTGTCGTATTTAAACACAAGATTTCTGAGACTGATAAAGTTCATTTTCTGGCTAAACTATTAACCATCTATGCCCAAAAGGGGGGGTGATTTGTAAATCTCATCTTGACTACTATCCATTTACCAAGTTTCATCAAAATCTGAGATTCCAATAAGTGACCCTCCCCTTGTTAGTCACAGTGCAATCGTCACCTTATTCATTTGTGTGATTCATTAAAAAATGGTGACGATACTTTTTCATTTTTTGTACCACTTGGCGACAAATGATTGATCGAAACAGCATTATCGATGGCGATTGTACCGAGGTCCTACTGTAGTTGGAGTGAAATTTCATGAGGTTTGCCAATCATTTATTTTCCCTGATTTAAAAGTTATTTAAAAAATTCATGCATAAAATTTATACCCAGAGATGCATGTGCTTGCTCTTCATTGAAACTTGGTTAATAAAACCATTTATTATTTTGAAATTACTACAGAGACTTTTCATTATCCTTCTTGTTACAATGATTCAATTTCATAGAGTGAAGCCTTCACTTGCTACTCAATAAAAAGTGAGAGCAAATTTCTTGTAGTGGAGCAGTGGCATTTAGATAGACAATGCTTCAATAACGTAACATTTTCAGCACATATCCTTCCGTTAAGTGATATGGGGTGGGAATTTGGTTTATCACCTCAGGTGGCAAGCCCTTGCATACACAACCCCAGATATAGTTATTCAATTCTTGCCTTGCTACTTAAACAAACAATTTTTTTAGTTTATCATTTCCTTGAATGATGCACTGGGCAAAGCTGGAGAGGACCATTTAAAATATTAAGAGTACAGAAAGTGAAGAAAACAGGTTTATGGTAAAACTTCACCTCAATTTATTGATATGTTATGTGTAACACTTATTGACATGATAAAGTTAAAATTATTCATGTGAGTTAAAGAATAGATTAATTGTGATTTGTTATACAATACAGTTGACTTGATGTAAGATAGTCTTAGAAAATAGTTGCATCATATGACTCCAAAGAAAATTTCAGCTTAAGTCAATGAGTATACAGTGAATGAATAAAAAGAATCAACAAATTTTATTTAATAAAAGTATAAATTAACAATTTCAAATACAAAATACACAAGTTATATTTGAATATTTTGACAAGACAATTTAAAAACGACTAATATTTTTAGGACTAGTATAAGTGCCAGTCAAAAATGACTGGGATGATCGATTATTCTGGAATAAAATTTAGACAATCTTCTTTGACCTGAAATCATACCTCCTGCGGAGAGGGTTGCCTTTGATCTGAGCGAAGCTTTGAAACCCTCGCCAGTATCTATTGTGCTTCAAAAGCTGACCTTAGTCCCCTCTTGCAGCTATATTTCTGTTTCAGAGCATGATAGAAGGAGTGACAAAGGGACAGAATAGAACTTTTATATGTTACAAATACATTAAAACGTTTTTTATTATATCGTAATGCTATCCTGAAAATTTCATCAAATTTGGTTCTGTCATTTGCGAGATATTAAGGTTCAAAAAGCATTACAATGTTTGCTAAGGTTTTATTTATATGACTAGTGTAATGTCCATTGAAATATCAATGGAAGAATTATAGATAGATAGATTATTATTATTTTTAAAAATAATGAATATCACACTTTTACATATGAAATATTTTGTCATATACAGCATTTCTAGTGAATATTCTGTTGTTGATGGACTATCTTTAGTTAAACTTAAAATAGTTGCCTCTCTTGCCCTCACTCTCACACCCTCTCCTCCTTCCCCCTCTCTCCCCCCTCCCTCTCGCTCCCCCCCTCTACCTCATTTTCCTCCCCCCCCTCTCGTATTGAAAGCATTCAAAGCACGTTTATACCCATAAGAATTGAATTAACAATATGATATAGAGGTCTAACAATGGAATTGGTAGTAGGCAAGGCAACATCCCGTTAAAATGGCAAGATTTCCTCAAACTGTGTGAATTAACACTAGAAGGATGGACGGGTCATTTTCGAGGTGTCCATGATAATTATTGCAGAAACTTTAAATTTTCTGACTTTTCCTAAGTTTGGTGTGCTAATAAGTGTACCAAGTGCCAAAGCTCTTGTGCCCATTGGACGAGATCTTTGGGTCCAACTACCATAGAGGACTGACGGGTCAAAATGACCCACGGCATGAAAATATGTGTGAGATACACATTTTTGAGCGTAAGAGATGCATCTTTTTCTTCTGAAGGTGAATGGAGTACTTTCACTTTCACACAATGCCCTGCCAATGCAATCAGCGTTCTTTTGTGAGTTTCGTGATGCTGCGCGTGTAACTGATACATGTTCAGACAACACAAATTCTCGGCGCCGAGTCATCTCAAATTTCAAGCGGAGAAGGGCCCGCCAGCAAGCACAGACTTGTCCTTCATAGAGAACTGAATTGCCTGTTACACACCTGGACCAAACCTGACTGTAGATGAACGGCTCCTTCCTTCTAAATGCAGGTGTCCATTTCTTCAATATATCGCTAGCAAGCCCGACAAATTCGGCATCAAGTTTTGGCTTGCCGTGGACATCGACTCTAAATACTTGTGCAATGACTTTCCATATGCTGGAAAGGATGAGTTACGGCCCGCCGATGAGTCTGTGGGTGAGAGCATGGTTCTCCATCTGATGTCTCCATTCACAGGAAAAGGCTGAAATGTGACCACTGATAACTTTTTTACATCTTCAAAGCTTGCGGAGAAGCTCAAGGCTAAGTCGACGAGTTTGGTGGACACCGTGAACAACAGCAGGAGGGATGTGCCCCCTTCGGCAAAGAAGGTCTCCGAACCACTTCACAGCACCCTGTTGTTTTGGAAAGATGGTTCTGACACGACACTCACTGTGTACCAGTGCAAGTCGAGAAAGAACGTACTCCTCCTCAGTACCATACATCCTAATGTGGAAATTGCTGAAAATGAAAAGAAGACTTCTGAGACGGTGAGTTTCTACAACTTCACCAAATATGGAATGGATGTGGTCGATCAGATGATGCGTCTGTACTCTGTGAAATCATGTACATGGAGGTGGCCACTATAGGTCTTCTTCAATATTCTTGACTTGGCAGCAATCAATGTGTGGGTGCTCTTCAAGATCACAACAGGCAAGAAAATTAGCCACAGAAATTTCATTTTGCAGCTGTGTGAAGAATTGCGTGGACCATATATGTCTACCAGAATGCGTGGCCCTTTGGACAATCCATTGCCAAACGAAGACGAGCAGCCAACCTTCAGTGAATCTCGCGTCAGGTGTACAGTTGGCAAATGCAAGGGGAACAAAACACTAGATGTGTGCATAGGATGCAAAAAACCTGTATGTGGGAGATGTTCGGAAGTAACGAAAGTGTGGTGCATAAAATGCTTACCTAATACTGGTTAGACACCTGCTGTTTGAACTATACTTTAATTTCTATTTCATATTTACTTTGATTTTTGTAACTTTTCAACATATACTCATGCCTGTAGTTGTACAAGGAAGCTCAAATATTATCGAAAGACAAAATAAATGTTGATTGCAAATGAAAAGATGAATTTGATATGAGAAAAGACCTGATAATAACTAGCCTCATGCATATAAAGTAACGTGGGTCAAATTGACCCATCAGCCCTCCTCGGTATGTAGATAAGTTCAGTCCTCCTAGTGTTAAACGTTTACATTGAGAAATTTCAAACTGTAGGCAGAAAAAGATGAACAGAATAAGAAACTGTATAATGTTTTCTTTAAAATGGTTTATATCTGAAGATTGTAGGTCAATTCTTTCTAATTTTAATCTAAAAAAGAATGAAAGCCTGCACGTTGAATTGTCCCTTTTTACATGTTACCTTATGGGAAATGGAAATTATCCCCTGGAGTTGAACTCGGGTCTTTGATCTTGAGTTTGATACATTAAAACGTTTTGTTATATCATAATGCTATCCTGAAAATTTCATCAAATTCGGTTCAGTTGTTTGTGAGATATTAAGCTTCAAAAAGCATTACATGACAAAGGGACAAAGTTTTTTATGATATAAAAATTGATTACATGGAAGGGCTCTCACAAAATAACCCAAGTATGAAAAAGGCTGCAAAATTCTGCATACCCACACTAAATTTATTTGTTTTTCAAATAATATCATGTAGCTTATGACTTGTATATGTGGCTAGAATATCAAGCCTGTTTAGTTTTGGTACTTTTCCCTTTTCTGTTGAATTTACATTTTTCCTCATTGTCATCAGATGTTTGCTTTGCATCATTGGACTGGAGGTTTAGGGGTGGTGGCTAGGGTTCCTTCATCAAGGGTTGCAACTGACTCTGGTATCGTAAGTAAGTATGGAGTCATTACTTTGCTTCTGACTGGATTCTTCAATTGGCCACTCCTGTGCTGTACTCCCTTCATTTAGAAAAATATCTTTGTTGGGATTGGGTAGAGGTTTTGTGCTTACTGCAATTTGTGGCTTTAAAGGTACGATTCCAGTTTCCTTGCTTTCCACCGCTCCCGCATTTCTCAAATTTAATAATTGCAAATCATTCCTAAAGGAACTTTGCTTAAACTTTGGCAATGATGAGGGCACCAATTTAGATGAAAGAGAAGTCCCAGATGATCTAGAAGCATTTTTTCTATCTTTTGAGGCCTAGGAGGCATTAATTTCTTTGAGTACACAAGTGCCATTTCTCTTGCACTTCTAGTCTGCACCATAGAATGCATATTCTCTGCATTTGCAGATCCCAATTTATCAGGTTGAACCTCTTGGCCCACCTGCTTATAGAGCAGAACTTTGCCCAGACCAGAAGTTTTAATTATTCCAGGTTTTACGGAAGATTATGCTTTAAGAGGAGAAGAGGTACCTACCATTTTCTCTCTTGTCATCCATTTGACCCAAATCTTTTGTCTAACAGGAGGAATCTCAATTGGACTGAGGTTGCTACAAAAGATTGAACTGGCAAAATGAGTTTTTCGGTCAAGGTGGTATGTGTAAATCTTTGTCCACTTCCATTGACTCCTTCACATATTTACAAGGTCCCTTGCATTCCACCATTTTGTTGCTATTTACCATCTACTGAATCACAGATAAGTCAGGCTTTATAACACTAACTTTAGTTTCTATTATCATTTTCATTTGCTTGTTCTCTAGCTATTATATCCATCGAAAAAGAAATTTGCAATGCATTAAATAAACAGGAGTTTTGTAATAAATTTATGAGAAAAGTTCCGATAAAAATGTTAGTGTAATCGTAATAGTAAAAATTACTTCATTTTGTACCTCCTAGCAACACAATCATAGTGATGTATGACATCGATCGTTTCGTTGCTTAAACAAAAGTGCGAATCGAATAACGCTAAACTTTCGTCTATTTGTAAGCTTCATTGAAGCTAATTGAATTGGAGGTAACAATGACGGCTGCCTTGGCAACGTCCGGGAGGGGTACGAAAAATCCACAAAATTTCGAAACAAATAGCTTATTTCTGAAAACTTCGACCGTGTAACATGTAAACTTCGCAGGAATAAGATAGTATAGAGCTTTATTCGTCGAATAAAGCAAAAACGAAAATAATCGGTCCATATTTACGTATTTTAATGCTTGAAGGAAGAATACCTTGCAAGTCAAGAAATGGATTCATACGTGTTATCTTATGGAAAAATGTTAATCCCCTATATAGGCAGCACTGATTAATCCCGGTGTACCAAACCTTGACCATTCACTAAGTTATGATGTAAGGAAGAATCGTACCAAATTTGGTTATTCTAGCTTCAATCATTTAGGAGGAATTCCATGAACAAATCAACAAACCAACAAACAAACCCTTCAAAATATATTATAGATTATTAAGTAGATGGTAACAGCACTCATTGGACCTAACCAGTTTGTAGATATTTTCCATGATTATTTTACCTTCTGACTATTGGATCAATTTTTGGTTACTTTTTCCGAGAAAAGGTTTATTATATTCTGGAAACTACAGTGAAATCGTTTCTTTCTTCTTACCAAATTATTTTAGTGATAATTTATGATTTTATTGTGATGTTTGTTATCAGTTCAATGAGATTAGTTATGTGAAAGAAATGTCTTGCTCATATGCAATCACTATATGAATGGATGAGTCTTGTAAAAGTATCTGGAGACACGTAGGAAATTACATCGAGATATATCCTGGAAATCATTTTAATTACGAGCTACGAGTTGGCCGGTTCTAATTTAAAGTTTGGCGGCAATGGACAGTGATCACGTGACATCGGCGATCCAATCACAGCTTACCTTTATGTTCTGTTGGGTGCCATTTCAAAGAGGTTTCATGGATAGATGTATTCTTACACCGGAGCAAATGAATCTACCGAATAGGTGTCGTAGATTTTGCATTTTGCTATCTGACGTATTTATTAAATGTTGCAAAATAGTTTTCTCTTCGTTTGTTACGAATAACGTCTTAAAAGGTTTAAGATCAGTAACGACATATATTTTAAAGAATGTCTCAGGTAAGCGTCATTAATCTCAATTTTCGTTTGAATCATATCAAGCAATAGTATAATTCATGTAACCAGTGCTTTTTTGTGATGGTACGTGTCGGTACAGCATACTGGCAGTTTTTGTAAGAACTATGTTGATACCAGTCTAATTTCGGTACATTGTCATTTTTTTAATTCTTTAAAAGTTAAAGTAATTAACTGGTTCTATAAATGTTAAACATTTTAATTTTAATTA
Organism: Uropetala carovei; assembly: GCA_036926305.1. NCBI lineage: Eukaryota > Metazoa > Arthropoda > Insecta > Odonata > Petaluridae > Uropetala > Uropetala carovei. The sequence continues at coordinate 2,229,206 of JAXCHB010000103.1, read as the reverse complement.
TCAGCTTTGTTATTAAAAGTTCATCAAAAATTCAATAGAGAGTAGGAGGAAGAGGGTGCAGGAAGAGGTGGATGGGGTGGGAGTACAGGACCTCTTTTTCTACAAAAACAGCGCTGCATATAACGTAGTGTATGTAATGTGAAAGTTGAGCTGGTTTTTTATCCAGAATGATCACCTGTGAAAATAATGGAACGATGTTTTATAAACAAAGTACTATATAAATGCTAAATGTAAATGAAATCGAGGTAATTAAAAATGCAATATCTATAACTTAACATGAATCAATGGAACTGCATTGTCATATGGAAATTTGTATTTCAACATTTTATCGTGAATTTTGTCAGGTACCTGCTGAAAGTGGGGCAATTTATGGCAACATTAAAATGGAAGAATAAGCACTTTTGCCTCGTATAGTCCTTGAATGAATTTTAATGTTAGGCATTGCTAATAGAGGAAGCAGCCTCCTTCAGCAGAAGTTGTATTTTTGATCATTTCAAAGCAGTTTTAGAAACTTCACCTATATGAAATTGCAATGACCAATTAATGAGTGGTTAATTAGCCATGGAGAAAATTTATAAAGAATGAACCGCTGCCTTTAAAACTTAATATTGTAAGTACAGTATGGTGCGGGTTATCAGGTTTGCGGATTATCCGTGCTGCTTCTCCTTATGCCTCGAAATTTTATTAATACTCTAATTGCAAAGAAATTCATCACTGTGAGTCAACAACATTTTTGTAATTCCATTATATTAATGTCTAAAGATTTTATTATGCGCAAAAATGATGTTTGTAAATACATATATTGCTTTTTTTAATGTTAGCGAGTTTCATGACAATATCACGGGAATCAGCATGCGACTTTAGTCAATCAGTTGTTTCTTCGCGGCGGTGCAGACAGTTTCACCGGCAAGCTACAAACATAAGACAGTAAGGGTGATCAGATTATAGATTCTCCTATTGTTTTTTCACCCTGTGTGCAGCTCATTGTGCTGTGGTTTTTGTAGTGATAAACCTTTATCCCACCCCTTGTTAAAATGGCAGAAAAATGCAAGAAAATTGTTCTTCCTATTGCAAAAAGACTCAAATTAATTGTGAGACTTGAAAAAGGAGAATATGTGAATAAATTGACAGGCGAATATAGTATTGGCATACAAACCATTCGTGATATAAGGAAAAACAAAACTAAGCCAATGGAATTTGCTGCAGTTTCTGACAAAATGTAAGAGTATGAAAAAATCAACCTATGAGAAATTAGAAGCAGCCTTGCTTCTGTGGTTTAGTCAGAAGTGATCTGATGGAAGTCCTGTCTCTGGTCCCATGTATGCACAGCAAGTGAGGTATTTCCATGAATCACTAGGGCTAGAAGGGAACTTTAGTACTTCATCTGGGTGGTTTACTCGATTCAAACAGTGATACAGTATATGCGAAACTTTGTTAGATTATATGAGACAAAATGATTTCGACTACTGTGATGTTATAGCAGCCAGGAAAATACGAACAATCATAAAAGAAAATTTAAAGAAGTTCTCAAAACAAACTAAAATTACAAACTTTTTGAAGGGACCATTATAAAAGCCTTGTTTTCAAACCTTTTTGTTATCATTTTAATGAGAATTTAAGCACATATTTTGAAATAAATCATTTTTGCATTATCCATGTTTTTCGCTTATTTGTGCTTCCTCCTAAGTATGTAAATATATTGCTTTTTTAATGTTAGCGAGTTTCATGACAATATCACGGGAAGCAGCATGCGACTTTGGCCAATCAGTTGTTTCTTTGTGGCCAGCGGCGCAGTCGTTTGTTTTCTAACCTTATTGTTCACGAGAGTTGAAGCACGTATTTTTAAATAAATCATTATCTGTGCTTTTCGATTATTCGTGCTTCCTCTTACATCCATTAGGCCAGATAATCGAGAGTTTACTGTACATTTAAAATCGTATGACTAAATTTATCATGATTAATTTGTAATCTTTGTCTTGCAATGTATTTTGTAAGTCCATTAAGGATATCTATGGAAAGAAAAATGCAAAAAAGAAATTTTCTGCCTCTTGACTGACTTGCACAGCTGATGTAATGTTATCCTGTTGTCTTGCTAAAATCCCTGAAAATATCATTAACACCGAAGGTATTTATATTTTCGATAACTACCCAGACTGAATATTTAACTGTTACATCTATATGGAAAGTTTCTCTTTGATATGTCCACCTTAACTAATTAGCTGGCATTAGCACTTTTCATAACATAACTTTATAACTTGAAAAGGAAAATTTTCATAAATGATTTCTTCATTTTGGGTGTGATAGAGGTGAATAATTTTTCTTTTATTCATTATGCTAGTGGAACAGTATGAAGGTATTTTTTCTAGGACAAGGAGATTACATGTTAGATTATTGAAGACCACTAACTTTGGCACAATTTTGTCAACAGTGTGTGTAACACTTAATTAGGCAACCTAATTTGCACAGACTCCTTTTGCAGCCTCCTCTCTGAAGTACTGATGCTGCATAGACTTCTCAGGCTCTGGTCCCTACCTAATGACATTATTGACATGAGTGACCATACCAAAGCTGATGCTCTCAAGACCTTTTTAAAAGCTCAAGTCCTTATATCATGCCAAGGCTTATGTTCAAAGAAGGTAATATAGAAGTACACGCACAAAAATAACTTTTTTATATTTAGATAAATTGTATCAGCTTCAAATTAATCAAAAGATAGTTCTTTTTTATTCATATTTTCATTATTTTTTACTGTTGTTCACTCTTCATTTCAATCTTACTCATAGACCTTATATACCAAAGAAAGTTTATGAGAGCTTAGTAAAGAATTTTCAATGTTTTTTCAGGAAATGAGTAAGGCCATAAGCTTTATTGCTTCTTCATTCAGTAATAGATTCGAAGGATCAGTTTATGGCCTTTATAACATAAGTATTTGGAGAACCCTCATATAAATGTAAAATATTTGTACAAAAATTTTAAAGGCTAAAATCAGGGAAAATAAACTTGTAAAGTTATGTACTGTATCACATAATAGTTCTTTAGGGATCAAAACTTCCTCTTCATAGGTATTAGGTATGTGAAGAGTTTTATTTAGTTTTTTAATTCCTATGAATATTTTATATAAGGGTTCATTGTGACATTAATTAGAAATACAAGGGGGGTGATCATAATCAGAGAAAGCTATCTGTAGGTTGAGGTATTTTGTCATCCAGGGCAAAAACTTATTTCAGGTAATTTAAGAAGTTGAAACGCATATATGTTTCTTTGTCCATCACTCCTTAAACATTGAATCTATGACTATGAAAAATGAAGGAATGCTACTGGTACTCTGTCTTTTCCACATTACATATTGTTAGTGTACACTTATCTTCTGGCAAGAAAGATATAGAATGTATTGGTTGGGTTAGTTACCCAGTTAGGCTCTTAAGGCTTTTGGTACCATAATCTGTTCAGGCTTACCAACATCTAAACATCCACACTAATGATTTCTCTATCATTTAACTAAATCATTCACAGTTATTCTTTCATCTTCTAAAACCTTTACAACCTGGAGTAATCTGTACCAACAAAATTCTTTTGCTATATCTTCTCATGCCCATCAGTAATAGTAATGAATTTAATGACACATGTCTCTTCCTGAATCATCTATTTCTCAACATGTTTGCCTCAATTGATACTTTCAGATTATTCTTTATTTAAAAAAATTGTTCTATCAATTTCTTATGACTTTCAGTCATTATGATAAATGAGTGAAAACAACCGAAAGGTCATTCAAAAACACTGGGGTTATCTCTCCAGTTTCAGTTGGTCAAGAGTCCCATGTTCAACTCACAATGCCGATGGGAGTTATCACAGCCACTTATCAATGAAATTCTTTAAAAGGCTTGCATGTAAACCAACATCCAGGGCTGGGCATTGCTGAAAATTTTTTTTTATGCTCATGTATTCCCTGAGGTCTGCATTATTACATTATTTATTTATCATTCAGTTCACCATAGATGCTCCTTTCTATACATTTCCTATAAGGGCTTTAAATTTTCTCTTATTTTCAGTTCTACATGATTCTTTTTTACATCCAATTAATGAAATCTTTTTAACGTGGTATTCATTGATATATTTAAATATAATTCTTATCAGAGGACATGGCAAATGCTCTCATTGGCTCATTAGTTCAAACTTTTACCTATTGTTTACTTCATCTGACCAATTTTTACCTTTCTTTATTGTAAGTCGATAAGTTTGTGACACATCTCTGTTTGGAATAATATCTACTGGCAACATCACCCCTAATCGATCACATGGCTACTGGGACCTAATAGGTGGGAGTCACATTATTGTTTACAACCTCTTCCCTTACATCTCCTCCATTCATATTTCACATTTAAGAGATTGCAATACTATAGGACAGTAATTTGTCTGTGTTAGTTCCTGTTTGTCTGTCATCGATGAAAGATTGTGTTAAGTGATGTACGTCTGTTTGGTGAATCTACTAACAAGTCATCATAATAATTAAATATAGCAAATTTTGTCTTTGCTGAACAAGTTATATCAATATTTCTTGTAAATTTTATTTTTATAATAAGGAAAGCAGGCTTTACTTCCTGAAAATTAGGGGGATATCCATTTTATGCAAACTTTCAAAATTTTGAAAACACACGATATGTACCAATTTGCCATAAAATATCTTAACTTTTTTGTTTATTATCTTATTATTTTAACTTATGTTTAAATAACATTCTGTGCATTTAATTTAATATTCACTATATTACAATGTGTAATATCATGAAGAGATGGGCTAGGCTTAACTTTAGGATTATGTACCTCTCATAATCCAGCAAATTCCCAGCCATGTCCCAAGGTTGTTGGATTAGGAAGGTTCAACTGTATGTTAAATTTTAAAGTTTTATTCAAATAATGCCATGATAGCGATTTTTGAATCAATCCTTACCAATGTAAATACCTAACAAGTGTAGATGTGAGGTTATTTTCAAATCTTGGCTATATTGGTCCATTTACAGGCAAAATATATTTTCCTTTTTCATTTTAAATTGGGCTCAATCAGGAGCCTATCATTGAAGTTCCAATGAGGGATGGACTATGATGATGTTTCTTCTAATGTATATGCAATTAAGAATTTTTTGATTTTGTTGACATTGAGTTCACTGAAATATTAGGAAAATTTACTACGTACTGGTTGTCATTGTTACCATGCATTGAAAGGCTTATAAGGTCCTGGGGTGCTCCAAAATTGTACTTTTTAAGCTGAGGAAATAAATGCTCCAAACTTATAAGAAATGTTCTCTAGATCAGGGTTTCTCAAAACTTTTATGGCCACATACCCCCTAGAACTCATTCAATCAATGGAAGTACCCCCTTATAAATAATACAAGTATTACAAAAAATAGACATTTTAAAATGAACAAGTTTACATATAATAAATAACACTTATTAAGATGAATATGGCTGTTTTCCGAAACATAAAGAATCATTCATTTGCTCGATTGAAGAAAGCTTCAACCGTAAGTCAGGTTTGACATGCAATTTTTTGTTTTAATTAAACTCAGAGCCTAAAATCCAGTTTTGCACATGCACCTTGAGAAAGAAATGAATGTTTTTATTACTCTTTTAGCCACTTCCCCATACTCATTTGATAATTTTGCCCAGAAAGCAATCAAAGATGCCTTTGAGAATTTAATTTTCAAATCATCCTAAGTAGAAATATCCATAAGACTTTTTTGTTCTTTTCCTGTTACATGTCGAATCGAAAAATCCACATAAAATGAATTGCGTCTGTTTCTGGAAAATATTCTTGTAATTTTTTCGTCAGTTCTTCCAAATGTTCCTTTCTATATGAAAAATCCAAACAGACGAATAGAAACATATACGTATTTCAGATTCGCCAGTTTGGTTTCACCTGGTTTTATGACTGAAACCATAGCATATGTATTGTCCCTTGGTCAACGGAAGCAAACAAAATACTTAAGCCGACGGTCCTCAGTGATAAGGCTGCAGTTTACTGTTATGTATGCATTCATTGTTTTTAGAGACAAAATGTACTGTATTGTTTATGTGGGTTCTAGGTGAATTCGTCGAAAATGAATTCGTCGAAAGCAAATTCGTCGAAAGCGAATTCGTTGAAAACGCATTTGTCGAAAGGGAATTCGTCGAAAACAAATTCGTCGAACGATGAATTTATCGAAGGACAGGTTTTTCAAAAATGACGAGTTCGTTGAATATAAGTGCATGAAAAGGTACTTACATAATAACGGGGAGCCCAACTTAGTACGTAAATACCAATTGGTTTCTAATAAGATATCTGTAGTCTACAAGGGAATTATATCTTGCTTGACTGTTGCGCCGAAAATGGAGAGGATATTGGTGAGCCTTCGGCTCGTTTTGTTTTAATGGGTAGTATCTCCGGGCACTACCGTGCCCTTTGCCTCGCCGGAACCAAACTATCCCTCCCCGTTGTCGGGTTTGTAAATGCCATGACCGGCCGATTAGTCGAGACGCTTTTGATACCATTTTAGAAGAAATTGCTAAATATTGGCCACCAGAAAATATAAGTATAGATTTTTTGTTTTTGTCCTATGGGAATAGATCATATGTCATTAAATTATCATTTGAAACATATAATAAAATGAATATTTTGAATGAAATTAAATTCCATGGCACATTTCAATAAATTCATTTCATAATTTTTGAAGAACTAGCCTTTCGATAAATTGATCGCTCGACGAATTTGTTTTCGATGACGCTTTCGATGAATTCGCTTTCAACGAATTCGTTTTCGACGAATTCATCTGCTACTGTTTATGTGCACACACAGTAGAGAAATTTGTTGTAAAACATATTCTATAACAACATCAAAGTGACAATAGCTGATTTGGAGTGTCCAGTGTCATAATACCAGTCATTACATAAATTCTCTAAAGTATCCCCTAGTGCCTTTAAAAGTATCCCCAGGGGTATGCGTACCCCACATTGGGAAACACTGCTCTAAATCAATGAAGTGATTGAAACAGATGCCAGTGAAATGGAAATTTATATGCACTTTTGCAGTATTCCTCTAGAAATGTTTCAAAACATTGTCAAAAAATTACAGGGAAATAACACTATGTGTGTAGAATTAAGGAATGTAATGTGCAAATTTAAATTGAAAATAACAGTTCACCTAGGATGAGGAGCAGTTCTTTTGGTTTTTAAGCTCGGCATGGAATGGAAAATCTACTTCCCCATAATACAGAAAAGTTGGAAAAAGAATTATTGTCTTTTTACTCTGCTTGTCTGAGCTATTTAATGAAAGAATTGAGTGTAAGAAAAATTGGTAACAACTTTAACTTCTTGTTTCTTTTCTAATGATATATTGCCGAAGTATTGATCTTTTTGCAATATTGCTGATACTCTAAATTTAGATAATATGGACAAATTATTTGAAGAACTTGTACCAATTAGGGAGAATTTTCACCTAATTACTGCTGGTGACTATTGGAAAAAATGTGATAATGTGGGTGTTACGTGTGTAAAAGAAATGAAATAATTTCAGAAGAGTAAGTAATTTATTATATATAAAAGTAATTACATGTCGGGGGCTTTGTGGAGACTAACTGGCATAGCTAGTTAGTTCCAGGTTGGGCCAATCGATATATCATATCTAACATCCCCCCTTTTTACTTTAAGTACAATTTCAATTTATACAACAGTAATTGTTATTGTTCATTATTAAATTAATACAATACATTGATACAATATTATGTTAACAACAAAGCATATCAATCAAGATTAACAAATACTAGAATTTAAGCAATTTATAATTAAGTACAATCATAATTATCCAAATAGTGAGGAGTTTTAATCTGCCTCCCATAATGTATGCGATATTGTACAATTTCGTTAGAATTATCATTATTTACATTTTCATTAGATAAAGGCTTGCTTACATTTTTATTTGGTGAGTTGGATTCTACATCACACACCTCATTTTTGTACAAATAAACGTCAAAGCCATTACCAGTTGTTATGCCAATTGGAGGATATTTACAATAAATTACATGTCTTCTATTTCTTGAAACGATATTTCCATTATGCAATTTAACAATGTAAGAACAAGGTCTTTTAGCGTAGTTTGTCAAATTCCATCAACCCATGAGCTATCCATTTTAACCTTAACAAAATCTCCAATATTCAAAATGCTTAATTGCTTTGAATATTGATCATAATAATTTTTACTCCTAACTTGTTGTTTTCTTAAATTAAGTTGTCCATTATAAGGTTACATTCTAAAATAGGTAAAATTCCTCTAATTTTCCTTCCAAAGATTAGTTCTACAGATGATGGTAAACAATCTCCTATTGGACTATTTCTATGCTCCATCAGACATATAATGATCTTTGCCGCTTAATTCAGCCTTTTTAAATAAACGTTTTATGGTTTGGATATGGCGCTCACTCAAACCATTTGACTGAGCATACGTGGGACTGGAAGTCCTATGCTCAAAATCCCATGAGTTGGCAAGTTCTTTAAATTTTTTGGAATTGTAGCAATGACCACAATCAGATAACAGGAGTATGGGAACACCATGTCTCGACAAAATACTTTTTAAACAATTAATTACAGACCTGCTAGTCATATTATTCAATAACATTACTTCAGGAAACTTGGAATATATATCAACAACTAGAAGATAATCCTTGCCTTTAAAATGAAAAATATCAGTAGCAACAATCTTCCATGGTCTTACAGGAAGTTCTGTTTCGTATAATGGTTCCTTAACATTAGCCCTCCTTTGCCTTAAACATATATCACAATTGAGTACCATATCTTGAATTTGGCTAGCCATACCAGGTCAATACAGTATTTCCCTAGCTCTAGCCTTGGATTTTTCTGCACCCATATGATTAACATGAAGTTTTGTAGCATTTCTTTACGAAGCTTAGCGGGAACAATTATTTGAGAATTCTTACAAATGAGATTATTATAAATATTTAATTCATCATGACATGACCAAAAAGATCTTATACAGCTGGGAACATTGTTTTTATGACTAGGCCAATCGATAACAATAAATTGTTTCAAAATTTGAAGATCACAAACATTTTCAGTTTCTTTTCTTAATTCAGTAAATTTATTATCAGTTACATTAATGTTATCTCTAATCATTGACATTTGTACTTCTATCTCAGTCTCCTGTAATTCAAATTCATTAGATGAATCATAGACACGTGACAAAGTATCAGCTACACTTAATGTTTTACCTTTCTTATATCTAACATCAATATCAAAATTTTGTAGACGAATACCCATACGTTGTAAACGTAAAGGACACATCTAATGGTTTTCTACAAATTGTTTCTAGTGGCTTATGATCAGTTTCCACAATCACTTTTTTACTGGACAGGAATTGATAAAATCTCTCACCCGAAGAGAATTGCCAACATCTCATTTTAAATCTGGGCATATGGTTTTTGCATATCCATTAAAGCTTTAGATGCAAGTAAGATTGGCATATTATCTTGCATAATACAAGCACCTAAGCCAGTAGATGAACTATCTACAGATACAGTTACATCTTTGTTTATATAAAAATATTTTAACATTTGAGCATTTACAACAGCTTTAATTTTAACAAATGCACTATTGTGTACTTTAGTCCATAGCCAACAATTTTCTTTCTTTAACAGTTCCCTAAGAGGAGCACTCACCTTAGATTGGGAATAAACTTAGACAGATATGTAACAAAACCTAACAATCTTTGTAAATCATTTATACATAATGGAATAGGCATATTTTTAATAGTATTCAATTTTTCAGGGTCCGGTAACAAACCATCTGCAGAGAAAACATGACCCATAAATTTAATTTCTCTACTTGCAAATTTACACTTTTATTAAACCGAACACCTTTTTCAGTCGCATGCTTAAATATCATCTCTAGTCTCTCATTGTGACTTTCTACTGTAGATCCCCACACAATTATTTCATCTATGTATATCTCTACTCCAGGAATGCCATCAAAAATTTGACATTGTTTTACAAAAAATTTCACTACTTGTTGATGCACCAAAATGTAACCTTAAATATCTGAAATTACCAAGAGGAGTAGCAAAAGTTGTCATGTAAGAACTATTTCTATCTAGCTTAATTGTGTGAAAACCTTTAAACCTGTCTAAAGTACTGAAAACGCAAGCGTCAGGCACTTTAGAGACAATATCTTCAAATGTTGGAAGTTGCACAGGTTCTTTTAAAATAGATTCATTTAAATGCTTAGGATCTAAACAAATTCTGATCTCATCACTATTTACATGTTTTTTTTAACTACAACAATTTGATTTACAAACTCAGTAGGTTCATTAACTTCTGTTATAATACCTGTATCACATAAAAACTTAAGCTCTTTCTTGAGGGAATCTAACAATTTGTAAGGAACTTTCCTACATTGCTCAATTTTACTAACAGCACCTGGTTTTAATTTGAATGAATATTCAAAATCATTTATAACACCCTACCCCTTTGAATAAAAAGGCATATTTATTTAGAAGTGAACTCAAATTAGTGGATTTCTGCTCAGAGATGTTAATGACTTTACATTAACAAGACCCAGTTTGATTGCACTCCCTAAACCCAGAATAGGTACAGCATGTGTACAATCCACAACAAAAAATTCTCAGAAACATAATCATTATTTACATCAGCACAACTCAAAGCACATGTTCCTAAAACATTAATGGGTAAACCATCATAATTTTTAAGCTTAACAGCAGTTGGTTTTAAATACCTATCTGATTCATTGATTTTATTAAATAACTCTCGTAATAAGATTTACTTGAGCAACTGTACATTATGTACATTGAGACAATAGCATCAATCTTTTTTGACACCACCCAAAAAGTTAGAACTATTTACATAGCCAACAAAAATTGCATCAACATCATTTCCTGATATATTATTCACTGCGTGTACTCTACAAAACTGCTTAAAATGGCCTGCCATATTGCATTTAAAACACTTAGCACTTGCAGCTGAACAATCATGACCATGCTGCCTTCCACAGCGGTCATATTTATTGCTGTTTTCTTGCCTCTTTTGACCACAGCTGTCAAAGGAATTTCTTTGTGATCCCTGGTATCATAGCTGTGCTTGACCTTGTGCATGCTGCTGGCAGCCACCTCCTTGGCTTGGTCTGACCAACCCACCTGTGCGCTCCTGTGGCCACTGGTTCCAACCTGTTGGTTGCATATTCTGCCACTTATTGCTGCAACAACTGAATTTTTCGAATTCTCTTTCTGTATCAGTACTTTAATATTCTGTTGAGCAATTTCAAAAGATTTACAAATCTCAACAGCCCACTTGACTGTCAGGTTAGGTTCCCTAAAAAGCTGATTCCTTAACTGATCATTCGACACTCCACCAACAATCCTATCCTTGATTAAACCATCTTCTAATGCAGCGGTATTCAACCTGTGGTGGGCAAACCCCTGGGGGTGTACGAGCTCTTTCTGAGGGGTTCGCAGACACGATTTAAAATTACTGATTTTCAGTGAAGATCTATATAATGTTACTAACAATCTAAATATTTCGCTTTTTTAGTGCTTTTCATATTTCTAAAAATCACTATTATCGTTGTAATGCTGTTCTCTGTATTTAAATTTATCAGGGGGTGCGCAAAATTTCCAAATATGTACTTAGGGGTTCGCCAACCAAAAAGGTGGAATAACTGTTCTAATGCATTGAAACCAACTTGATGCTAGGTTTTTCAATTCAGTAAAATAATCCAGAAAAAGCTGGTTACGAAGGAAAAATTTATGCCCTTCATTCGTTTCATTTCTGCGGCAGACAGTAAACTTTTATGTTTTTGATAATCAGCTCCGACTTCTCCAAGTCAGTCCTACTGAAGGGTTTTCAGCTTTTCATGACCTTCCTTATCTAGTAAATGGAGGTTGATACTTGCAACCACTTTTTCATCATCCTGGTTTGCACCACAAATAACCATGTAAATGTTACATTAATCTTCCCATATCTGAAAGTTTTTTAACATGTCTCCTTCACAAGATAATGTTGCAGGAGGTTGCAATAATTCCATATTAAATATCAACACATTAATCAATGCGAGACTACTACTTTACGCAAAATTTCAAGTACAAATATATGTATAAACTGACGAAAGCTATCGACTGCTCTTATCGGCTCATAGGTTGAAACTTTTGCCTTCCGTTTACCTATTTTGACCTTTCTCCATTATGAGCCGAAAGGCTTCTAAAATTAGAAAACAGCTTTACGTGCTCAAGCTTATCAAATCTACATTTACGTTGATATAATATCAACGATTGATAATTCTTATTAACAATCCGTTCTCCTTTAATTTATTTTTATTCATAATGTGTTAACCTTTTCATTCAAAGATGGTGAATAATGGATATATGAAAACATGCTCTTTAGATTATCTAGATGCACGTTTTAAGCGGTTTAACTATTTCGGACACCACCAAATTTCGCTTTTATCTTGAAGTACCTTATCCAGTTGTTGATTCACAATCGGAACTACATTTAATGATCTAGTGGATATTACTGCTTTTTTATTCTGTGCTGAATCTAGTAACCGTTGTGTACGGACTTTTACGTGCTTTCAACGTCTTCACGAAAAGCTGCATTTTCCGCCGATTTGCATAAATTTGGTTCAAGCGCATGCTTGACCCAATTCACAGAATCTAGGCGGGGTTAAATGTTAAAAATTATAATTAGGTGGTTAATCAATAAAACAGGCGAAAGAACTATTTCGTCAGCGGAAATTTATGTCTTTGATATTACATTTAAATGTCGCTTATTTGACCAATTTCGATTTCTAGTCTTACTTGGTTTTAACATAAAACGTTAAACTTAAAAGTTCGAATTATTATTTGGCGTCCCTTTAAATATGCTACGGTCTAGGCAGGTGCCTTGCTCGTATAGCCCTTACCCCGGCACATGTAGATGTCTAAATTGTTTCATATTCCCGCTCATCGAATGAAAACATTCTAACTAAAGGAGATGTACTTCGTCGCGTAATTTTGGGAAGTGGCCCTATATTTTGTTACGAAGTGTTACAGGGAGGGTTAATAAAGTTAGTAATCACTTACAGGCAGCGTCTGCTTAATCTAGAGGTTACGTCCTCGAAAGCGCGTACCTTAAATGGACCGCGATTTACCATGTAAATACGGATATGTTCTCGTTCAAGTTCACAAATTTTTTCATCCATATTTTAGATGGAATATTGTACCACAGCATCAATAAAGTAACAAACATTAAATTTAAGAATCTATATAAATAAAATTGTAACATCTGTCTGTACATTTGTTTTTTTTTGGGGTCGGGGTTTTACTTTTTTTGTGCGTTTTGCATCACAAGAAGACGTTTGAACCGGTTTGCAGAATTGTTGTCTGCCTGTCTGTTTGCTCGTTTGTTACCGCATCACGCAAAAACGGCTGGTCGAATTTTTATGAAACTTGCAGCGTATCTTTAGACTGGTCCAGCTTAAAATATAGGCTATGTGGTGTATCTCAGAAAAAAATTTAAGTGAGGGTTTGGGGGGCATCGATTTGGTTTTTCGACGATAACTCTCGGGTAAATTAACTTAGGAAGTTCAAATTTGATATTTGTCACTTTCAATACAAGTATAAGATCAAGTTTGTAGATGAGAAAAATCAGACCAAGGGGAGGGGGGTTGTGGGGGGAGCACCCGTAAGAGAAATCATAAATAAACGCGTTACAAAATATGAACTACAACAATTGATAAATTTCCAAAATCATAATTGAAGTTTTTTCTTTTCTGTACGCAACTTAACTACAAATAGATAAGTTTGTGGGTTACCATGTTTTTGCCTCACACCCCTCAATTATCGTAATTGCCGAGCTATCCTGAAAATTATGCAATATTGCTTTAAGGCATCATTTACATTTGCATTTAGCATTTCCGGATTTAATACCTATCTCCTATGTATTTATAAAAGTTTGTTTGTTTATTTGTGCATTTATACATTTCCACACCGTTAAAGTTAAGAGTAATCAAACTTTTAACGGATACTTTCTTCACAAATAGAAATCCCGTAGGCTACTTTTTAATCCCAAATGTTTTATGTAGGTAATTGTACAAAAAGCAAAATAACTTTGTATGCTAATGCTAATGGCAACCCATTTTCTGTCGGCTCCTTTATACACGCCCACAATCAACTGATTCCAACGAAATTTGGTAGGGTAGTAGGGGGCACGAAGGGGAAGGTCGACGCGGGGTTTTAGTGTTTGTATATCCGCTTCATTCAAAATGGCGGTCGATTTAAACATTAAACTATGCGTATTTTCCCAAGTCCTACTATTAATTTGAATCAAATTTGGTACGATTGTGGAGGGCTCCCAGAAATAATTCATACGTGGTTTTTGTTTCTTTCTGACCGTTTTATTCAAAGCGGCGGCCGAGTGATTTCTTAAATACCATGTATCAACTAGAATTCCGATCGGATTTGAACCAAATTTCTCCTGGCAACGCCGGGTATTTCTGCTAGTTTAAGTAATAAATTAAAGAAAATAAATACGATAAATATGAATAAATATTAATTTTAACCTTTATGGACCGTATTTATATGTGCGGAAAGTATTATGAATTAGCGACGTACTTAAGTTGAATTCAGACGAATCTCTTAATCCATTCATTTTAGAAAAAATCGGTACAATATATATTGTACAAACTTTCTCATATACTAATATCTTTTGAAAAATATTAACTATGTAGAATCATTATAAACATCAACTTAAATAACTACGAAATTTGATGAAAATCACATGAGCCGTCTTTTAGTCATTCCAATTGTTGTTAAAGTTGCCCAAGAATAAACTAGCCTTATATTCATTTTTTGGGAAATATGAACTACCTATGCAGTATTATCGCAGACGTAAACTAAAGTAACTACGAAATTTGATCAAAATCGCTAAATGCCTAAGTACGAGATTCATTGATTTTCGTTCTACCGTTTAGGTTTAGGCTCTAGAGCTGCGAACAGACAGACGAGACGGCATGGCGAAAACCACTTTTTCGTCAAAATCTGGATGTCGAATTTTTTCGCGATTACAATACTTTCTCAGTATACTCCGTATGTGAGAAAGTAAAAATGTTTAAAACAAAACTTGTAGGAAATAACATTGTCGGCAACTTTGATAATACCAAATATTTACATAAATTTACCAGTTTCAGTCGAAACCTTTTCAGACTTTGTATTGCTAACAATCTATCTTAAATATAAAGTATTGTGTTTATCTAATCGTTAGTTTTTAAGTGAGAGCGCTCACAAAATTCCCATTACACGCAAACATCATCGAGAAAGTAGTGAAAACGTAGTCAGGGGACCTCAAAACCTGTATTTCCCTTGAAATCTCGAATTCAATTTTTTTACGAGTACAATACATTCTCCTGTCCTACACGTGGAGAAAGTAATAAGGAGATGTTTACTTTCTTTTGCTCTATTACTTTTAAAAATAAATCACTTTCTCCGGCGAATGTTTTTCGGGTTTTAATGAAATCAATTTTTCGTCTCCAGTCAAGTGACGGTTCCGATCGAGTGATTTCCCTCCATTTTCATCATCTATTTTAGCGTTAATCCAAATATGTACAAAACTTATTTGAAATTCGTTCAGCGGCAAAGTGCCCACAGACGGGCAGAAATCTCAAATCTGATTTTGTTAAAAGAAACGGCCTTAAACAAAGAGAACGTCACAGTTACCGGCGATTGCTTATAAATTTCCCGACCCGATGAATATTAATTCATCGAGGCAGAGGTATAAATTTACCCGGCGAAGGACCAATTAACCTAAAAAAAAAACCCGCGTTCAACGTTTATCGCGGAAATACTGTCAACAACTTCAGAATTCTTTGTTTGCCGCTCTCGTTTAGTACACGCGGCGTTACTTACCTTCGCGACTTGATGCGGGTTGTAACTCGTTCAAACAAGGCGTACCGCTAATGGGTTGATATCCGAATCCACCCCATGCGGTCACTTTAACTCCTTTTATTGCTTTGACGTAAATTGGCTGTTGAACCGTACCGATACTAAAGATACCACACGACGAAGCCTTTTATAATTGTATACGCTGGGGGAAAAAGTATCGTGATAACGGGTCGGCTTTTAAATCACGGTGTGTCGGAGACATCTCGACGTTGGACGAGCCCCGAGTCAATCGATTCTATTTTGTCGTATCCTTCAGTCAACATCAGACCTTAAAAGGATCTTTCGGGAACACGGAAGAACGGGTTCCAATGAGGTATTATGAGTCCTTCCGTTGATTTAGCTTCATCAGTTGCTTTTGATGGAGCTTCTTTAAAAAAAACAACCTAAATAAAGCGCTTTGTCGATATAATTATCAACGAATGAACGGCTGCATATATTTTTCTTCCTCCCAACAGAGCCATGAGATATGAATCGCATACACAAGTTTGGTAACTTAAGGTTGAATAAAATTGATCATTAAAAAGAACAACTAGTATAAAATCTGAGTGAATATTTTAAATTTACAAATTCATTTACGATCTATTTGACGAATTATTTGTAACGTTTTCTGAATGGAATGTCCACAAAAAGATTTGCATAATTGGTGAGAGATGTAAGAGGTAAAGTGGCCATTTTTTTCTAGCCAAAATCAGTACAAATGGCAGTTTTTCTTATAAAAAGTAGCAAATTTGGAAGAAGTTTCTGAATAAATTAGGTAAATAAGTACAAAATCCTTTTGCTAAACGTTCCTGTACTCACTTTGCAATCTATAAACATCGTATTTATAGTTGTAGAAGCGTCCGTCCGTCCGCCATTGTATCTCAAAAACCGTTTGTCGTAGAGATATGCGATAAACGGCGTTTAGTTTCTACTAGCTATGAGATGTCTGAAAAACTTTACATTTTCATAAAGACCCGGGTTCGATCCCAGGGGATGATATGTTTCCCATTAAATAACACGTAAAGATAGATTTTTTCGACGCGCACGCCTTCATTCTTTCGCTGGCCTTGGTAGAGGGGTGGTCAGCGTGTCTAGAGACCAATGCTAGGGTCGCAGGTTAGAATCCTGCCGACGACATGGTCGTGTGTTTCGTTCATGTTATTGCTGTTACGATATTCAGTGCAATTGACCTTGTTCTGTTTCTGAATTTTTTCCATTTAATAAATAAAATATAAAAAAAATTGACTTACGATCTTCGGCTTTTAACTTTTTTTTTTGAAGGAAAATGAATAAGGTTTCTTATTCTAATAATCGATTTTTGCCTCCGATTCGTTTCTGGAGGTTGCGACCATGCCATTGTCGACCCACGAGATCGCATTATTTTTCCCAATCCGCATTTGCGTAATATATACGCGCACATTGAATGGCTTAATGCAAGGAAATGATAATAAATTGTCAATACGAACACAGCCATGCCCTCAGCGGGATTCGAGCCCGCGAACCTTACAATGGGAGCCAAAGACACTAAAATCTATACCGGGGAAATGCATTATTAGAGTTAAATGTGAATTATTGAGATCAATGACAATTATTACAGGCATAATTACTTACTCCACACAACTTACTTTTTAAAATAAATTAATCGCAAAATATTCGCGCAATCATTGCGCAGGCACAGTTAATATTAGTAATTTTACGAATACTCGACGATAAAATTTGCTATCACAGAACATTTTTATCTACTTGAATATGTGCGAAAGTGGTAGCCACAGAACTCGAAGATATCAAAATAACGATAAGTGAGCCAAGTTACCGATTTCAGGCAATGACGTAGGGAAACAATATTAATAAACTAGTGCAAAAATCAGCACAGAAAGGTATTAGGTACAGTGCTGAATAAATCAACATGGTTAAGTAAGGTACTATGATGAAATTAGATGTTGTTTGTTTCGTGGTGTATTAATATACGTATGCTATTTTCTGTTGTTTATACTTGCATCTAAATTCCGTGATTAACCTTTACACTTTTCGACGGCGAAGAATCAGATTTCTGCAACTTCTACGTTTTAGTTTCGCTTTTACAATTTTTATTCATTTAAATTTATTGTTAATCAAAAACTGTATTCACGCCAATATATTCCATTGCTTTTTTTTTACCAAGTTTACCATCTGCTTGAGTTAATAGCCCCTTTTTCCTCAAAAAAAAAACCTCGGACGCATTCGTAGGTGGCAGTTCGCGAAAATTTCTGGCAAGTATTTATCCAATATGGCTCCCTTACGGCCATCAATGGTTTCAGCGGGAAATGTAGATAGCCGTAGACCACGTCTTCCTCTGATCCGCCCGTCGATTTCTCAGTGGAAGAGGAGATAAAAAAAACCTTTTTTCTTCATCCACCAGGAGATACTTCTCCCCTGGTGGATGTCCGCTAGAGGAAGCACTCTAAAAGTTGTTAAGGCAACTCTAAGGGCACTTCGCCTTGAATCTTTCTTTCATTCTCCCCCCACTCCCTTCGCGATACACTTTGGGGAGAAAGTGGGGCGGGAGGGGGAGGGAGATAGAGGGGGAGAAAGTGGAAATGAAAGGCGGCCAGTAGCAATTGGAAAAGGGAAAGGCAATGAGGGATGAAGGGGAGGAAGGAAGGGGAAAGGGAGATCGAGATGGACCGATGGATGCGGGACAAAGGGAAGGAAATGGAAAGGGAGAATGGAAGGAAAGAGAGAGAGAGAGAAAGAGGGATGGGGAGAGACGGGAGAAGAAAGTTCAGAAGCGTGGGCTTGCGGCGACAGAGAACGCGACGGAGGCGTTATAAATGATAGGTCATATTTATGTCGCAAGAAACGTTTGGTTTGGCGAATTTAATTTTTTCACCTCTGGTATTTTAACGAGTTTGGAAAGCAAAATATTTTGTTGTCATTACCGGTCGATATTACCAATCGATCTTCAGTACCTTAATTATTATTCGGAAAAAAAATGAAAATTCAGTAGATACGGGGATAATTACTCTAGTGGCAAAATATCTTTCTTTACGTATTAACGGGGAGCCCAACTTAAAAATATAAATACGGAACAAATTTCATTTAAATTATGTTTTAATTTTTAAGAACAACATTAAAAGGAACCAATTAACACTTAAATGATTTTTATGGATAGCAATTGAAAAAACAATCACTGATCGGCCCGTCGCGATATTTACAAATCCGATCACCGGACAACGGGGAGGAATAGTTTGGTTCCAGCGACGACAACTAAAATGAAAACAAAGCGAGTCGAAGGCTCGCCAATATCCTCTCCATTTGCGGCGCAACAGTCAAGCGAGATATAATTCCTCTGTAGATTACAGAGATCTTGGTAGAAACCAATCGGTACTTACGTATTAAGTTGGGCTCCCCGTTAATACGTAAGTACCTATCTTTCTTTGGCATTGTCTCAGTTTTACACTTAATGACTTAATTATAAGGATAAGCTACGGTGAAAAAGTTTTAATTTTATTTATCGGAGGTATTATTTTTAGATTATGACGCATGCTTTATTTAGATTAAAATATTCTCGACGGAAATTGCTATTTAAAAGTAAATATTGTTCATATTGGTAAATAGGTGTCATTTTGAATATTTAAACGTTTCGTAAATCTTTTTTATGCGTGTACAGTCGTATTATTTTTTCGAGAAAAATGTCTTTTACCGTGACTGTAATAAATTGCCGAAAAACTTGACAACCCTCCCATTGCTATCACTGTAGAAACGCTTCACATGTAAAACGAGATCCGCCATGAAACTTCTGTTTACTTTGGAATAACGCTCTCTTGTTTCTTTCGATGGTACGGCGAAGAACGTTCCGGCAAGGAGGAGGAGGAGGAGCATTTTCCCTTGACTATTTCACATTTGTTTACATCAGTGCCCTCATTGAAAAAGGTCACCTCCTAATCTCCGGAGGAAGTAGGGCATCTCTTTTGGCCTTTGCTCCTTGTATTTATTTCTCCTCCATCCCCTTACCGCTACCCTCTATCCCTCTGACACTCTCTCCAATCTCTCCGTTTTCTCCCCCCCTCTCTCTCTCCCGGGTTCTCTCAAAAATCCATCCCGTCTCTCCTACCGATGTCTTCGGTATTACTCGTCTTTCATTTTCGTTAACTTGCTCCCTGGATCGGTCCTCTTCTGGCCTATCCCCGTGTCTATACACGTTTTACTTTCTCATATATGTATATGGAGTACTGTGATCGTGAAATAAATTTGACTTCGAGACAGAAATATATACGTTTTAAGTAATTATGTGCCCGGAAAGGTTATTTAAAATCAAATTCTGCCAGTCTGTAATCTTTGTATAACTAAGAGATAGGCGGTATAACGGAATCTGAACAAATCTCGCATTTATACGGGAGGGGGGGAACTTTCTAGGAGCCGAATCAGTAGTTTGGAAGCCGCAAGAACATATTTTGATTTCTACAAATATTTATTCGAAATTAAGATACATATTTGTACATGTCAGGGCTAATTTATATATGAACTAGAGGATCTGTGGGTTACCATTCTGCTAGCAAGATCTTTCAAATCAGGCTGATTAGATGCCAGTATATACCCTACGAATGAGCACCATTAAATTGTTGATTGTGCAAGATACATGATGTTTATTTTTTACAAAATTCGTATTCATATAGTGCAACGATTTCCGTCAGTTTGCAGTGCAGAAAACTGAAATTAGGTTTCCAGTAATTTTCTTGATTTTTGGGGGTAAGTTAATTACGGCAATTACTTTCAGAACGCGATTATATATTGTAATTTATACATCATCTTTAGCCCCTGGTTTATTATAATCCCAATAGTTCCTTTTCTCCTGACGATGTTTCTGTAACCTGTGATTTTAAAAATTAGGCATCCGTCGCTGATCACGTCAACCATGAGTGGATTTACAGGAAAATTCTGGAAAATCATCAAGCAGCCCTTGCAAACTGTTGCTATCTGGATTTTAATTGAAAACAGCGGTGTGTGAACCACGAGCCGCATTTTGGTCATAAAAGAGCCGAATTCGACTCGTGAGCCACAGTTTAGTGACCCCTGAAACAATGAAGCGTACTTTATTCAAGTTAATTTAAAAAAGCGAGGGAAGAATTGCGGATCACTTTACATAAGAAGCCTTTTTTCACCGACTTCTGTCTCTCCATCGGAGTAAAGAATCTCACTCATTGTCAGATGCGATGTATTGTTGGTTGCCTACATCTGTAGAATAATTTACTTTTAGACGATTTTTTCGGATTACTCCCCAGCAGCTAATTATAGATCCACCAAATTTATACCATAATTTTATCTAATGAAGAACTATCTATTCTAGTATTTCTGGTATTATGTACAAGGATGGACGGACGTATGCACCGAATTCGTATAAAATTTTCTTTATAAAAAAGCGCTAAAACTGTTGATATGCTCAAAAATGGTACAAAGTATAATTAAAATTAATCCAGCAATAGATGAATAGTATGCACTACGCAAGCTATAGCATGCCTAAACATATAACTATAAAGCGTCCAGTGACATGGTAATACAAGGGGTGTTCAAATTTGACCTGGACTTTATTTATTATTAAATCGTAAAAGTAACCCAAAAACAATAATAATACAGTCACTCACGCTGGAAGCGAAACGCGCCTAAAAATGTGCAAAATGATTGTAAAAAGGAACGGATAAGAGAAAGTGCGTAAAACGTATCTTTCACCGATTTTTTCCATAAACTTTTCTTCCTTCTGTGTACTTCTTCCATCTTTCGCCTACATAGCCTTACTCTCTCCTTCCCTCCTTTCCGTTTTTTCTCTCCCTATTCCCTTCATGCCTCTGTCTTTCTATCCTTACCTCTTCGTGTGCGTATATCACGCACACTTTACTCCTTTCGTATAGCAACCGGGCGCATTGCAATTCTCAACTGGTTCGGTCGTATATTCAGTCAAACCGATCGAAGGGGTCAACCCTCATCCATTGGTCAAAGGCGACCTCTTTCACCTCGCTTTGCGTGCGAACATTTTTCACCTCTCCTTCCCTACGGACTTGAACTCTTTCTCTATCTTTCTCTCTTTCTTTCTCCAACCTTTGTTGTTTAGGAGGCAGGCGTAGATTTTAGATACAATCAAATGGCTTGATGCTTTTCTTCTTCAAGCTGGAGGGAAAATTATTTAACGCATGAAATAACTGTTTAGCCTTTAACTAGTTAGATGCGGTCTGTGGGACTCCACTAAAGGTGTAGTGTCAAATCTTTTCGCTTCCTTATTTTCCGCCATTTTAAATTTTAAAAATAAATACAGTGAATGTTGAGTGTTTTCCTTTTAACAAATTCTTAGCACCCATGGCATTAGAAAACAGGGAAAATTCAGTTGTATATATAGCCGGTAGATAACGGTAGCGGTTTGAGAGACCGCACTTCAATCACCACGTATTCACAATTTCACCCAGTAGTTAAAGGTTTAATATAATAATTCAGCTTCTATGAAGAGTAGAAGAGGAATAAATTTTTAGAATAATTATCCAATAACGCCATGTAATTACTAGACTAGGAATTACTTTGATCTTTGAAACCATTTGCTAATGGGGCATTACCCAGTCTGTTGGCTATAACAGACAGTACAATGCAAAAATACGTGGAGAGTGAAATATATATAATGGTAGTAATGTGACGTTTAGGTTGGGTAAAAAATGTAGATATGGTAAAAACAGTATATTATTGCATCTCCTTCAGAGTAGCGGACGAAAAAAAGATCAAGCGAACATATTTGTCCATATTGGATAGAATAAATCGCTAGTTTTCTTTTTTGGACTAATTTATCATCCTATTTGAGGCTGAGACATTCGTATATGATTTATTATAATATAAAAAAATCATTTCCATTTCAACGGAATGAGGAACAAGAAAAAATATTTTAAAGAGTACCTTAAAAGAAAAAAATTTAATTTTATGTAATGAGAATCGTCTAACCAGCTTAAAAAATAATAGAAATTGAAAAAAAAATTGCTATAATCGGAATCGAACACGATACCGTAACGTTACGAAGCCACCGCTTATCCCACTATACCATCACCTTCGCTAAACATATTCACCATATAGTTGTTAATGTAAAAACCATAAAAAGAAATTTGAAACAAACAAAACATGTCGAAATCGTTAAATTTAAAAAAAATTAAAGCTTACTACTTAAGTTCCCACTTCATTCCACAATATTTTCTCAGCAAACCTCCGAGACCTTAAGGCGAATTGATTTAAACAAGTCGAAATCCAGATATCTCTTTATTTTACGAAGTGGAATCTTGCATGGTAAATCTTCTTTTTCTGATTCCCGAAATTTATTCTATGTAATGGATTCGTGTGACTTTTACTTTCCATGCGGTATCATTCACAAAGGGGGCCAGAGTAACCATAAAAAAGGATAAGCGCAGCTATAGGTTTTTAGGAATTTGGAAAAAAATAACACGGCTGACTTGTGGCCATCCGAGCGTGACCCGGACGCGGACTCTGAATCTAGAGGGCTTCTTCGAGGGAAAAGGAGAAGAAAACCTGCAGGCAGAGAGAGAGGAACGAAGGAGAGGGAGGAATAGAGAGAGAACTAATCCACGAGGGAAATATCTCTCAGGAATTAAGTCTAGACAATTAAATCTCGGAAGTAATAAAGCGCAGAAAATACCAGCGAGTTCCTTTTTATTTATTTTGGTAATCGTAATACCGTAAGTTAAGGCAGGAAGGGGAACATTTTATTTTAATACTACTTAGGATTCATCGTGATTTAGAATGAGCATGTGTGTGTGTGTAACACACACCAGTGTAATTTCCCGTCAAAAATTACATGTTTATGCCTTAAATATTAAATTAAAATAAAATGTAAATACAAGACTAAGGAAACCAACGGTTATATGCGCTAAAAGTAAACAAGAAATATAAGATTCACACAATTCTAGTTCCAGAAAGTAAAAATAGTTTTAGACATGAAAAATTTACGTGGAAAGGAAACATTAATGAAACTATTCAGACTTTATGGAACATACTGTTATGAGAATTTTATATATTTTGCTTTATAACTCATACACTTTTATATACACTTTATTCTGTTTTCTAAATTCCATAAATTACTATTGGTGAAACTTTCTATTAAGAAATTGCGGTATTTTCAATGTTTATTATCTGGAAGTTACCTTGTAAGTTTACGAGGAGCGAGACAAATAGTTGAGCTTATGATCCGAATTTTGCATATTATTTTAATATCTGTATTGTGTGTTCTGGTTCGCTTTTGAATAATCATCATGAGTTGCATACAACGTAATCTTTACCTACTGAAGCATGGATTACATCAGTAATTCTCAAGCCGAGGCGTGAGTCTTATGATAGGGAAGCCCGAAAATATTTAAATTTCACCATAAAAATTATTTAATCCAGATTTATAAAAATGTCAGTGAATAGCGGACGTACTGTCACACAGCCAACATTCTTTATGAAATTGAATTATGTACATATTCATTTGAAGCTGGGTTTTCTGCGGTTGCTCCTATTAAGACGAAACATAGGTCGAAGATAAATGTGAAGCGGGAGATGAGAGTGTCTAAATTAATACAACGTTACTATAAAATCTGTGCATTGCCGAAAATATATGTTAAAATATATATGTTAAGTACGTTAGCTGTATAATTACCAGTTGTTCATAATAGAAATTATTTCTTTAATTACAATTAGTATTTGATTTTATTTCAGAAATAAAGGGAGGCGTAGAAAATTTTTACATATTCCGAGGAGGCGTTGTTCTACAAAGCTTGAGAACCACTGGATCACATACTTACTGTAAGGGATGTGACAGTTATTACCTTTTTGGCTGTTGTGTTGTGAAGAAGCGAGGTGTACGGAAATGTTCGAGCTTCAGAAAAGACACAGACATAGCCGATGGAGATGAAGGGGTTCTCTCAGCTTTACATAAAGGTATGTAAAATATAATTTTCGAAATAAATAAAGAAACCCATGAA
Source organism: Uropetala carovei (assembly GCA_036926305.1). Taxonomy (NCBI): domain Eukaryota; kingdom Metazoa; phylum Arthropoda; class Insecta; order Odonata; family Petaluridae; genus Uropetala; species Uropetala carovei. The sequence continues at coordinate 2,204,282 of JAXCHB010000103.1, read as the reverse complement.
TTTCTATGGCGAATCTCATTATGAGTTTAAAGATTATTTACGAAACAACAACCTAATTCTTAAAATGAAAACTTATGTTGAGGAATTTAAAAACGAAATAAGTTGGAAGGATAGTAAGATTGAGGAAATTAACAACAGGACGAACATTTTGAAAAAGAGGAAGCTGAGGATTGAAGGTGAAATAATTGTTATGGATACAAGGGACAGCGAGAAAACTATAGATAAGGTTGTTGAGATAAGTAACGATATGGCGATAGAAGATTTCAATCAAGCTTGCATTGAGAAACTTAAAGTAAGCTTGGACAATGAAATACCCGGGATTATATGTTGAAATTAAATTCGGTAAACCCAAAAATATGGTGTAGTTGTAAATGAAAACAAAACGCACGCGTTAAAAGAACTATATATTTAAATTCAAATGGGGTTTTACACACAGAAATATGTATGCCTGTAAAGAGCTGTGCGTTGACGAATGAAAACTATGCGACGTATTACAAAAGTACTTTCTTTAAAAGATTAGAACTTAAAATTGACGTATTCCCTTTGACGTGGTTATTGAAATGCATTCCAAATAAAAACACCACCATAGTCAGCTAAACTTCTTAATGATTGGCACAAGGATCGTGTTCCTAGCACGGTGGTTCTTGGGATATACATATTGAAATTTCGAATTAAAACCCGCGGTTGCCGTTAAATTATACAAAATGCGTAATTTTCATCCATTTAAGAATGAGACATGTTTGTCATAGGAGGATTGTAGGAAAATATCGGCCTGAAAATTTCTCACAATGGTCCATGGAGTGTGGAGAACACGAGAGTAAAGCCTAAATACACGTCAACAAAAGAGATAATTACGCACGCTTTTATTGATTTTAGTGGGCATTGAAATTTGAAATGTGATGTGACCTTATTTTATGTATTTTGGATTACTGTTCCTTTTATGAGCTTTTAACTCTCTGGAATCTTAAATAAATTTAAAAAAATTATAATTCCATTATAGAGTGAATTAGAATTTTACATTGTTAGATTAGTAATTAAATTACATTAAAGTTTTATATTCACAAATGTATCTCGCGTATGGTTTGAAATTGACTTAAATTAGATTAGGAAATAAAGAGTTAAAGCGGAATCTTCATTAACCACTCATTTTTGCGTAACTTAAATTTTATTTCTAATAAAATATGCTGCAAATTTCTACCAGGACTATTAAAGGGCCGCATTGCTTTGGATTTTAAAATCTCATCGGGGCCGCAGAATTCAATATGCCTGGTATACAGAATAAGTTTACAAAATATTTCCGCTTCCGTAAGATAAATTCGGATTTCCAATTTACCAGGTTGCAGCCAATTAAAGCCGTAGGAGCTGAGAGATGGGCTGTCCCGAGGACTTAATCGGATGACGGGGAGAGAGGTTTGCGGAAAGAAGGAAGGATCCGGAAGGAATAGGCGAGGAAGGAGCAAAGAAGAAAGAAGAGAGGGACGATATCACGAAAAACAACAATCGCGAAGGGGTAAGTAATCCGATTTATTTGTCGTTAAAATAAGAAAATTACGTCCATAACTTCATCTCTCCAGAACACTACGTCGCGACCGCTTGTTGATACTGCGCATTGTTGGAGCAATGAATCGATTGATTGTGGAGCATGTAGACTAATGGAGTTAAGAAATATAAGTTTTAGTTTTGTCGTAGTTGCGAAGAAAAAATTTCACGGTTTCGATTTCATGTCTGAAATCATAAAAATAAAATTCGACCTAAGGTATGTCGAGTTTTTGTGTACTTTTTTTGTTTGCAAAATTCGCATCGAACGGAAATTACGAAGGATGATATCCCTTACCCGTCCGACAATGTGATCTTAAAACCCTTTTCTTTCGAGTTTGAAGAGATCGATCTAGACCAGAAAACTGATCTCAAAATGCATGTGATTTTGTTTCCCAACTCTTTCCGTAAGCTAGAAGGATGTGGGTCATTGGAAATGTTTTTCAACAAGGAGATAATATTGTTAGCGCTTGAAATTACTGTGGTGTTTTGAAAATATATAAAATAAATCTGAAACAATAATTGCCCGTTACCGTGAAATAAAACGTAGATACAATCGGGATTTTTAAATTATGTCAATAAGGAACATATTCAAGTGAACAAAGGCGGATCCAGGCTTCAGTCTTGATGGGGAGGCAATCAAAGATTAAAAAATGAACTATAATTTGAAAATATCTTCAAAGATATGAATACGTAAAAAGTAAATGGATATAATTTTGTGCAAGATAAATGCAGTAAAAGGGTAACATTTCTTCGATATGTTATTTATTATTATTTTATTATATTTTGGTGTTATAAAACCTTGGAGGAAGATGGTAACTTAACGACATAACTTAAAATTATACGAGAGAATATTTAACGAGAAAAATAAATCCCACTGCATATAGGTAATACAATAGAACACTATTTATTTTCAACTACAAATGCACTTCTTAAGGGTACTCATTCTCATAAAACTCATGTAATCTTTTTATTGTTATGATATTTATATATATATATAGTTTGATATAAGTAACAAACTAATGTAGCTGTTTAATCTTGGAATTTAAAATGCACATAAAGTGTAATTATCGAGCTCACACTATGGTTGTAATTGATAATCAAGATCATTATTTTTTTAATCAACGTTAGGTGAATTACAAATAGACCGCTCCCCGGTTATAACGCGGGATATCGGGAAAGGAGCTGCGACCCGCGTTATAAGACAACCGCGGTATAACCGAGGACACGACTTTTCATTTTTTAAAATTTCTATACTTGCTACAAACGACAACATTCAAATAAAAAAACAATATACAGCGAGTAGAAGAAATTTATTTAATCGATTCCTTAAAACTTCAGTATATTTTGTTGTTTTTAATTTGGTACATACTAAAAAAACGACAGGATTTTCTTTCTAAGAAATAGGGAGGAATATCCGCGGTATATCAGATTCCGCGGTATGACCGACGGCGTTATAACCGGGGAGCGGTGTAATTATAAATATGCCTAAATTGTATATATGGTGTTTCTCACTCAGGTGGAGAAACCGCGGTTATCAGTACAATTTTTATGATTCAGTATCAGAATTTGGTTTATGTTTATCGAAATTCTTCCAATTATATGATCCCTGCGAGTAACTTTAGACAGCAGCTTCCGTAGCATATCGTTATCTACCTGCCCGTGTTGCTTTAAGCTATTTGGGTCACTCCCTGCCGATTTTGACTCTTCACTTACCGCCCCACTCTTCACTTCCGCAGATCCCGCGTCCTTCGCCTCTCCCTCACATGATTTTTCTTTGGCTTCCTTCTCCGCCTCCGCTATCCATTTACAAAAAAAAAATCCTTCTTCGGCCGAGCTCTTCATCCCTCCTCAAATTTCCCGAACCTCTTTGCAATCTCCTCGCCTATAAATTTTCTCGAACAGAAGTCGCAACTCCCAAGGCCTATGGTGCGTCCTCGTTCTCCTTTGCTGGCCCGATTCGTCCTTGTTTTTATTTTTTTCATTCTGCTGCTCGTACGGGCGTTCCCGTTTCAGAGCGGCATTAAGTTATTGTCGTGTATCTTTTCCTTCGTCCTCCATCCGTCCGTATAAATGCGTCCGTTGGATCTCTCACGGAAGTATCGTAAATATTTCTGCTTGTCTTTCTGAAAATTACTTCACCCTTTGAGAGGCGTAGGTCGTCAAAAGTGGACAACGTCGAAAATTAACTTGTTGTGACCGTCTCGTGATTGATTTCGAAAAAAAAAATTCGTAAATATTCGGTAATCAAAATGTTTTAGATCGAAAAAGTCGGGCCCGGCGATCGCTCGATCTGTTGTTTCCTTGATCATCCCCGTTGCCGCTTACTCTTAAAACGTTCTCAGTTAAACGTTTAGAAATTCTAGCCCCATCGTCGACCAATTTAGAATTTCGATTCTGGATCCCCAAAAAGCCGTTCCCCTTTCCCTGCCATTACATGCGGTCCACCACTCGCTTCCATTGTATCGCGTTACCCCTTTGCTCTATCTGTTCCCTTCATTTGCCTTGCATGATACGATATCGTTCTCGAAAAAGCATAAATCAAGGCGGTTCATCCTTTAAGGCGGTTTTACTCGTTAATGGATACATGGCTCCCTGCTCGACCCTTGTTGTAATCCAAGCTTAGCTTTAATTGTTCTCTTTTGCTCTTTGAGACAGCGTTCTCGTTGCCAAAGAGGTCGCGAAGTATGTATGAACGTTTATATATGTATATTCATGTATAAATATACGTTTAAACACATACATACATTCATTATTTATTTATATAAATACTTGTGGCAGAGGGAAGGTAAATAAAGATATTTAGGGCAACTAGGTGTTGAAGGAAATCCAGTTAGCACTAACCAGAAGGGGAGCCGCTGGGGTGTCGGAGAGACACAATGTGTGCGTGTAGTTGTGTCTGTTGTCTTTTCTGTCGAAAGTTGCTTTTTTATACATTAACCTTTCCGCGCGGAAGGATTTAAATCTCCTGCCATGCCCTATTTCAGGAGGAATAATGGCTTTGAACAAGTCTCTACGCATAGTTAAATATAAAAAGCCACAACTTTTGAGATTGTCAATGGATTTTAATGAAATTTTGAGTGTATATTCTTAATACATTCTACTAACAAAAATTGACTTCATTTGTCACATATTTAATTTTAAACATAGCATTATTGTCATAACTTAGTAATTGAGTTTTTTGTGGTAGGCCTTGAAGCACCCTTTCACGCAGAGTCCCACTTGCAGTCAGGGCATCGATACGTAAAATTTCCTACTGCGCCATTATGTTTCATGATCATCACCTTTATGGTTACTACCGTCATTATCACTTGCACTAGAATCACCGTCTGAGTCCATAAAATCATTTTCCGAATCACTGAGTAACTCATGAAACGCATCTTCAATATTTTCAGCAGTCAAACCCTCCCTACTGCTCGACGCCATGGCCAAAAATAGGGATATACCAACTGTGTATGTACATACATTTCAGAATCGACCGTCGAAAAAATAATAAATGATCGATAACACAGGTCAATATAATTTCAATGGAAAGCTTGAAGTCTCCTCTTTCATCTCTCGAGGTTTAATGGACATATATCGTTCGATAGCCGAGAAATGGGAGCACAAAGCAGAACTTGCACCATACGTGCTGGATACGGCATCCCGCAATTCGGATCGCTCTCACTACACCGTGTATACGCGGCAGCCCACGCGGAAGGGTTAAATAAATCTAAAAAAGCACAATAACAAATGTATCGTTCTAATATAACCATCTAAACATGGAATCATTTAAAAATGTAACTTTGAACAAAAGTCATATTTGCGTATATTGTTTTTATTCGTTTTTAAAACGTTATGATACACATAGTACGTATTACATTGATTATTTTGGCAATGCCTCACCTTACACATTGAAAATCATAGATAAAGTTTAATTTTTGTATTATTGCATGTATAGGGATTATTCGTAGTTTAATCGACCATGTAGTTATTACAGTATAATAATTGGTTTAAAATTTTATGATTGTCACATTATCAGGGTTCGTTAAAGCACATTTTTCTAATTAACGTTGGTTTCGTACTTATCACAACTGTTTTAATAAAGTACTTACGAAATATTTAGCTCGAGCTTCAGGATAAAAAACCCAATGTCAAACTTATTTTTCATGAATAAGAATGCGAAAGGGGATTTCATTTCATATGCATGTATGTTATCAGAAGGACCTCTTCAGTTCCTTTAAAAATCATTTAAAGTGTTCAGTCTCTATCAAGTCACGCGTTTAATTTCAGCATTTTCATGTTTCTCCTTCAAACAAAGTTTTTTCTTACGCTATGTATCCTAACACCATATTTAAACAGCGCGTCTAATCATCTCCAAATAACTCGCTTTGGAATCCAGTCTCGTTTTCGTGCCCAGCGAGACTTGTATTGGCGCACCCCAAAAATATATATCGTCACACCCCAATTTCGCGAGCCATTTATATTTTCGAAAGCTTCAAAAGTTGGCGCAAACTCAAAAAGCCTCGAAACATCTACCCGATTGCGTCAGATATGGCGCGCCACACAGATTCATTCTTTGTCTCTCCTTCCATCCCACGCGGAGCTTTTCTCCCTCTCCCATTTTACTCTCCAATTTTTTTATTATTTTCCCGCGACCAAACTCAACCCTATCCGTTACATACTCCTTCCCTCTCTCTTCTCTCCCTTTCCCTCCATCCCTCTCCCTTTCCCTCCTTCGCCTCCTTCTCCTCCCCCCTCTTCCCCTTTTTCTCCCTCTCTCTGCCTCATTCCCCGCTCAGTATCTCACCCTCCATCCTTTATCCTTCCATTTCCTACCATCACTACCTCTCTGTATAATCTCCTTACTCTTCTTCCATCTCCCTCTCTCTCTCTAGCCCCCTTCCTTTCTCACATCCTCTCTTTCTCCCTTTCTTCCTCTCTTCCGCTCCCTCACTGGACGGTTTCCGAAAATCCTGCTTTCTACGTCTCATAAATAAGTGATAAAATCGGATTGCTATTGTATATGATGCCGCCGTATACTTTCAGTTTTTGACAGACGTGTGCATCCCAATACGTAGTTACTGTATTTTTTTACCCGCTGTAACCCTAAAATCTATCTTGTGTTCTTTTATATCTCTGTCTTTTTTTCTTCTTTCATTAAATAAGGTTAAATTTTTAATTATTAATAAACATTTTATATTAAAAACTAATTGCTTCTACAATGTTTATCCATATATGCACGTACGCGTGTGATATTCGTTTACGTACATACTTATCGTATAAATGTATCTCGTAAATATTATTCTGTCGTTTAATATCGTAAATTTTGTAATAAGTTTGTGTTATTAATGTGTGTCTCATATTTCCATCGTTGTATAGTAATTCTGTTATGGATTTATACCGTACAAATCTACGTTCTAAAAGTAAACAAATTGTAACGGTTAGGTGGATTTTTTTCGCTTCCCCTCTCTCTACCCATCCCCTAACTTAACTCCTCCATTTCTCACCATCTCTCCCTTAGCGCTCCTCATTCCACTCCCGCCGATCTACTTCCCATCCCCTCCACTCTCTCTCTCTCTCTCTACCTCCCCCTCCATCTTCACCCTAATCACCTCACTAGTCCTACTAAATCTCCACCTTTTGATTTTTATCACCCGGTATATCCTCTCCTTCGATCTTGCCTCCTCTCTCTATCTACCCCGACCGTCTCTTCAATCCGACTTTCTCCGATTCGCCGTGCAAGGGCTGTGCATCATTCGCTACCCTCTCTCCCTCTCAACCCACGACCTTCTCTCCGACGGCTTTACTTCAACCTCCCGCGACCCAAACGCTTATCCCTTAACGACTTCCATCCCCCGATGACATAATCCTCCCTCAACACTTCGATCGCTTCTGTAACACGCTTATTCGACGCTATCCCATGTACTTTCAACCCTTTCGTCACATCCGGATACTAACCATCTTCTGTTCCAGCATCCCGCGACAGGAAAAAAAGAAATGCTCCCCTTCGGTTTGCCACTCTGTTCATTCTTCCCGTCGAACACTTTTTAATCCGCAGCCTGCTCCTATTCCTTTTCGTCCGAACGCGATCGACCCTCCCTTCTTCTATCTCTCGACCATCTTCCGCTCTGACGCTCCCTCCCATTTCCGCTTTCTCCGTATATTTCCCTTCCTTTCTATCCAGCGTTTCCACTCTAAAATGTCCTTTTTTCTGGTAAGCGTAGTCGTTACTCATCTGTTTCGACCGAAGCGGACCGTAAATTCGAATACCGTCCGCTATTTTTTCGGTCCTGCTGGGACTCTCTCTCTCTTATTCTCTCTTTCTTCCTTTGTTGCTCTCTCTCTCTTTCATTCTCTCTCTCTCTCGCTCTCCCACTCTATCTCTCCCTCCTCTATCTCCCACTCCCCTCCCCCATCTCCCAACCCCATTTTCCAACCCCATCTCCCTCCTTCCCCTCCCCCTTTGTATCTCCCTCTCGCTCACTATTCCTCCTTCACTCATTCCGCTATAACATCCCTCCTCCACTCCATTTTCCACTTTTCTCATTTTTTTCTCACGCTCTCCTTATCCTCGTTCTCCATCTCCCTCCCTCTCCTAAAACATCCCGCCCTCCACCCTCCCTCCACCATTTCCTCCATCCTTCCCTCCACCCTTCCCTCCACCCTTCCCTCCACTATTCCCTAAACCCCTCCCTACACCTCCTCTCTCTCAATCAATCTCTCTCAATCCCTCTCTCCTTCCACCCTCTCTCTCAATCCCTTTCTTAAATGTAAGGGATTATGTCCTAAATAAAGTCGTTTTTAGGCGCGTTTCGCTTACAGCGTGAGCGCCTATTATCGTCCGTCGGTCCGTCCGTCTGCATGTTCGTTCTCGGCTTCTACCGAACGGATTTTCATGAAATTTGATATTAAGGACTTTCAATAAAATATAATAAGAAAATCGCAAAAATGAATCACGTACGCCAATCAGGGGTACCACTTTACTGTGGACAAAAAATTAAATTTTCGTCATATCTCGTAAAGTATTGCTCATATCAAAATATTTTTCAAATAAAAGTTGTAGAACTGGTAATGTAGAGTATTTCCTTTTCTATACATTTTTATCGTAGGAGTAGCCGTTATCGAGAAAATCAAACAAGAATGTCTTATATCGAGTTGAACTTTTTCTTGCATATTTACTTCTTCATTATTGCTAACATAAACAATCTCCCAAACGAACGTTTAATTTCCTTACGTGTGCATGTAATGTTATTAAATAGGAAGAAAATGGATTATTTATGATGAAGAAAAGAACTTTAAAAGGCAATTTCCCTTACTTACAGGTATATAATTGCTTTCTAATACTCCATTGCACGAAACGCGCCCATTTGTGATACGTTGTACACTTTCCTAACTTGTTTTTCACGCTCTCCTTATCCTCTTTTTCCATCTCCCTCCCTCTCCTAAAACATCCCGCCCTCCACCCTCCCTCCACCATTTCCTCCACCATTCTCAATCAATCTCTCTCAATCCCTCTCTCAATCCCTTTCTTAAACGTAAGAAGGGATTATGTAGTCTCAATTTCGTCCTAAATAAAGTCGTTTTTCTGTCTGTCTGACAGTCTGCCCCTCTTTCTTTCGCCACTTATTCCTTCCATCTTTTTCTCTCCCTCCCTCCACTTCTTCTTCACTTCACACCTCCCTTCACCTCTTCAACCCCTCTCTCTCCCCCTCCCTCTACTTCTGCTCCCCTCCTTTCTCTCTCTCACTTTGAATCTCTCCCTCATTCCCTCTCCCCTTCCTTGTTCTCTCCCTCCATCCCCCTCTTTCTCACTTCCTCCTTCACTCACTATCTCCTTTCCGTACCGCCGCAGACTGCGTGTGCCGTTTCTTAACGCACCCGACCAAATCCATGCCTCGAAATCCGAATCGTCGAAAGCGAGCGACGCGTATATGCGGTCCCTATTGGCGTCGCAAGAAAAACTTCGCGACAGCTTTACGAGACGGAAATCTCGAGGTACCGCGATATGAGAAACTTTCTCCTTTCGTCGGTGATGTAGGACCTCTACGCTTGGTGATTTGCAAGCAAAGAAGGGTGGCGCAAGAATGGACGGGGAAGTATATTTTAACGTCATTTTATGGCCGCTCGTAAGTTTTGGCGATTGATAACGTGATTTATACCGTTTTGAAGGAGTCTCGTACTCACGCCAAGAGGTGGAAGATGCATTATCGGAGCGTATGTGTCAAAGGCAGTTATTTGTAGCGATGGCGTCTGCATTACAATTCTTGCCTTTTTCGTCGCGGTGCTTCCCTAGAGATATGCGCCTTGCCTCGTGGATATTGTTTTATCCTTAGATTAAAAATAGACCAGTTCTAATTAGGTAGTAGTGCAAAAACATTTATTAACGCGCAAGGATTGAATAAGAAATCCGCGCTTTTCTCGACTTCCGGACGCATTGTTATCGCTGGCTCAAAATTTTTACGCGAACGACAGAAGCTACGGCCGTATTTATTTGTGCGTGATTTATGGCGCCGTATCCATCGCGCTTTTTTCCTTTTGCGAAGCTGCCATTGCGTTTCCTAAATTGCTGATAATGACGCTGATAAAAGTCATTCATTACTCGCCGCGAAAGGTTTTCCTCTCGCTGTGGCATACGTAAAAATTTTTTATTTTACGGTCGAGCATGCTGGATACAAATCGCTCAGCATCCAACGATTTTTCAAGCTCGAAGATTTATTTCGGAAGCGGAGGTAAAAATTAAACTCAAAAATACGACTTCAGCAAAGGAGTTACTAGCTTTAAAAATAGCTGGAATACATTTCGAGACGATTTTACTCGACAGTTGGTTATCTAAAATTTTTATTTATTTCAGCGGTTTATGCGAGAAAAAAATTATTTTACTTAAAATTTTATCTAAGAAACGGAGCGATCAAAAGGCAGTCTAAAATAAAAAAATAATGCCTAAATCAAAGGGAAATAAGGTAGGAAACGTTGACAGAGACATTTCTAGAATAAAAAAATTAAGGCAGGGGTCGAGAAGGGAAAAAAAGACGGAAAAGGAGGAAGAAAGAGGGATAGGGCTAGAAAGGGAAAGGAGGAAGAGGGAGAAACGGAGGGAAATAGGGGGAGAGAAATGAAAGAGAGAGGGAGAAAGAAAGAGGGAAGAAGAGTGGGGTTGGAGGAGAGCGAGAAAAGAAGAGGGAGGAAGAAAGGGAGTTGCGGAGAGAGAAAGGGAGGGATCGGGAAAAGCTGAAGGAGAGAGGGCTAAGAGAGAGGGAGATCGAGGGAAAGATGGAGGTGAAGGAAGTGGGAGAAAGGTAGAAAGAGGTAAGGAACGAGACAGGGAGGTGAGGAAAGACAAGGAGAGAGAGAGAGGGAGGGAGGGAAGGAGTGAGGGGGGAGGGAGGGGGGAGGGAGGGGGGGAGGGAGAGAGCGAGATAGATAGATAGGTGACTTTATTTTCAGGGCGAAATCTCGTATATATATATACACACCTACATACAACGTATAAGAGAGGGAGAGAGCGGGGTAAAAAGAGAGGGAGAGAGAGAGGGGAGAGAGAGAGGGGGGAGAGAGAGTGGGAGAGAGAGGGGGAGAGAGGGAGGAAGGGAGGGAGAGAGAGAGAGGGGAGGAGAGGGGGGAGTAAGAAGGGGAGGGAGAGTGAGTCTTTGAAGTCGACTGATTGTACGCCACACGAACACAGCACTAACGCCAGACACCGCAGTGGAGATTCCGTGTCAGGAGAAAGTTTCTTTCGGAATGGAAAATGGGAAGGAAAGAAAGGAGTGGTGACTAGAGGGAGGGAGAGAGAGAGAGAGAGAGAGAGAGGAGAACTGCCGCAGTAGGAGAAAGGGATTGGCGTGGGAGTCGGTGTGGAAGGCAGAGTGAGATGTTGCGGCCTCTAGGAGCGATTGGAAGAATGATTATCGGATCGTTTAAAGAATGCAGAAAGGGCTTACTTGGAAAGAAAAAAGAAGGGCGGAGAGAGTGAAAGGGAGGGAATTAGTCTTCGTTCTGGCGAGACCGCGGGACGAGACTTTTTCAGCCCGTGAGAAAGTGTAGACGAAAAAAAAAAATGGATGAGAAAATAATTCCAGCGCTTTATTTTTTTGTTGAGAAGTTGGGTCTATCTAATTAGGTTCTCACGCGGTTGTTAAAAACTTTGCGTAACAAACTAAAGCGTGTAATGGGGGGAATGTATTTGAAACGAGTAAATAGAGTATCGAATGTACCGTTACATGCTATGTAACTTTAAATGATCGAAAATAAGCGATGGAAGGTCGCCCTCCGAATTTTTGCATTGAAAATTTTCTTTGTATAGTCTGTTATTTATCCATGAAATCTTACGTAGTTGTCGGTGATACATTAGCAGCGATTCTCCTGACTTTTTTTTAGCAATGAAGTCAAAAACTCGGCAAGGCACGCGAAACTGGCCGCCCTTTGTTTGCCTTACTGCATACTGCCATACTGCAGATTTTATACATATAAACACTTCATTTTGGTGAAAAGAAGAAGATTTTGTCGTATTTATTGAGGTACAATAAGAAAGATTTTTCTAAACGTTTGCTTTTAATTGCAAATCAAGCGTTCAATCTAATGGATAATGTGTATTTTGCTAATCGAGCCCTCATTAAACTACTCTATTCCAAATCATCCAACGCTTCAATATTGCCCTAACGATTCTTCAAGTTTGTCATGCACTTTATAAACCATTGAAAACAGAAAATGAACTCTTAAGTATTTGCAATCGCAAACCGAAATTCCTTTTGACTTTCTTATGCAATTTGCGTGAAGAATTGTGGTTTTCAAATCTATTTATTAGTCATTCGTATTCTACATGAGGCAAATGATGGATTCCAAAACACTTTATAAACATGCATAACTGATGTAATGTTGAAAGAGGGTTGTTCGCTGTACCTATTCCTTATTGTTAATACGATCAGAAAAGTTGTCACTTTATAAGTTAAAAAATATGAGCAGCAGTATAAATTCATTTATTTTTCAATATCCCTTAATCAGAACTTCGCTACCTTTTATAAAAAGCTTATAAACGATGAAAACAACCTTCTTTTTGAGATGATAACACTGTGTTCGCACCTCTGGCCATTTCTAGAAGGTGAATTTCCCGCAAACGTAGCTAACTTAAATACACGAATCTAAGCCTGAATTATGTCATAAAAAGCAATTGAATTAAAACCGATGCTAAATGACGACAGAGAAAAAAAGAAAAATTGCGACAGCCGTTTAGACTTTGGCGCCTTCTCTCATCCAAAACAACCGCAAAAATTTGAACGCGGTTCGCACAAGACAATTTATACGCACGAGTGCATTCTCTCGCTCAATACTTTTGCATTCCAGTGAAACGGCGCACCGGCGGAATTCTTCTTTTCCTCCCCCTTTCCATTCTAAAGAGATCATTCCCCCCCGACTCGACGGCACCGCTCTGTTCGTCGTTCCGCCCTCCACCTATGAGATTCTGTTACAGACAGTATACCTTCCTTGAATGCCGAATAGTCTCGTTTCCTGGAGACTTTGGACGCGGTTCCACTGTTACCTATTTTCCCGGTAATCCCTATAATTGACGGGTTTTCTTAACCAATTCATTGACTATATAAGCGATGACTTTTTCACGTCCGCGGGTATTAAGGGTATGTGGTTCAATACTGTACTGATTTCGACAATGTTACGTATACCGATTAATTTTATGTATTGATTTATTTATCGATTAACGCATTAAAATTCCTCATTTCATTAATAGACATAATAGGCTCTCATAGGTCACTTTTCTCGTAGAATGATTGAATCTTATACAAAGAATATAGATCACATAAATATTTTTGTTATTGTAAAATTATTATTCCAACTTTTCGCAAAGGAATTTAATACTAATTTAGAAAATTATGTCCGATTTTCTTTCTTTTTATGAGCAAAAAATGCGTTTTATGCTGACCTGGGTCTGTAAAAAATTGGCAACTTTGCCTTTAAGCCTTTTTTCGCCAACGAAATGTTGTTTCAAAGGGAGACAATCCTTTAGAAGAAACGCACAATCAATTTCTGCTGCAGGTTGCTATGAAAGTACAGTTTGGATTGTCCGGGGCGTCAACAACAACGTTTATGCAGATTCTATTACGTTCGATTAATCATTCGATAACACACGGTACATGCGCAAGGCCAATAAAGAGAGAAGAAGCCTTTGTAAAAAAGTGCTCGGTCGGATAGATCAACGGACAGAATAAAAAAAGGAATAAGTATATGCATATTTAACGATTTTATGAAAGTAAAGGATAAACAATAGTCCAGTCAAAAAGGAAACGGGATATATTTGTGTCATTACCGTGGCAAAAACTCCAATCAATGTTTGATGGGTGGGTAAATGAAAACAAGAAATAAATGTCAGAATAGAAAATATGAATTGGTGGGATGATGACGTAAAATCGTAGAGACAAGGATACGTTATTATTTTCATTTAGAATAGAATTTATGCACATGCATTGCTAAACAGGTTCTTTTAGTTATTCTTTTTAATGCATGGGCTGTATTGACGTTTTTAACTAAGTACTATTGTTTCGAATATGACTTTTGAGATTTTTATAGTGATGTTAGATTTCCGAAATGCGACGCAGGCCATCTTTTGGGGACATTTTAAAAGCGTTTTTTTGCAGCTTCGAGAGTAATTTTATTTTTTCTCCACGCTGACATTTACAAAATCCTTTATTTTTTTTGCTCTCTCGCTCTTGCTCTGGCTGTTTCGTCCGACCCAGAATATTCGCCCAATCTATCCGTTAAAAATTAAAATACGGAGTTAACGGACAGCGGCATTTTCAGATGCAACCGCCTAACGCTAATCATAGGATTAATTCATCTATCGGCCACGTTCGTTTGATTGCGGATCTATTATTCTGATGGGGGATAGGCAAATTGACGGAAACGCGGTGGTCTTTTAAATTGGCATCGAAATCAGGCTAGATTAGGAAATAACGAAAATACTGCAAAATGGATTTAATTAATTTTCTTGCAATTCTATCTTGTGAATACAGTAAGCCCTCAACATTCGCGGGGTTACATTCCTGAAAAATCAAATATGCGAATGTTAAAAGTCCACTGGTTAGGTGTTGACAGCAACAACTTACGCATATATGTATATAACGGTCACAGTGATGTATTTTGAGTATTATATTATCTTTCTTTTCATGACTACATAACATTCCTTTAAAGAAATCAGTATGCCTTCCGTCGAGTATCAATCCGATAATAGTTCGAGATGATTGATGTAAGTGAAACTTTAAGGGATCTGCATCACGTTGCGAAACATCGCAAGGTTTCGAAAAGATTATCGTTTATAAATTACTTAAAAATAATATTTAGTTAGAAAAGATCTCAGTTGAGTCTGCTTCAGACGCAAGTCCTGAGCTTGAACAGATAAGTCACCGAGTCCTAAAGTGGAAACATTCCATCTTTCCACTACGGAAGCAAAGACGAACGGCTTCACAAGCACCACGTCAAACGAGCACCATTATCGCCGGAGTCGTCAAAAACGCCCATTCGGTCAAATCCAGGACGGAAATGTTTCCACATGTCC
This sequence comes from Uropetala carovei, assembly GCA_036926305.1. Taxonomy (NCBI): domain Eukaryota; kingdom Metazoa; phylum Arthropoda; class Insecta; order Odonata; family Petaluridae; genus Uropetala; species Uropetala carovei. Next base: position 2,189,206 of record JAXCHB010000103.1, on the reverse strand, counting down.
GGTCGATCGTTTTCAATCGACTCCGCAAGATGGCTCTGGTGTACGAATTAGTCCACGTTGTAAGGCTCCTAAAACCGCCCTTGACGCTTTTGCACGCTGTTTTGGACGTCATCTTTTTTGGGATGGCCCGCTTACCGCAATGCACATAATTTCGCGGATGAGGTTCCGGCTGGGACGTGAAAATCGTAGCTCAAATTAAAAAAGGGTGCGGAGATGTATTTCTGGTTATTCGGGATACTAGTATATCCGGCACGACCGAAGTTTGTGTCACATTTTCTTTGGAGTGCGCATTAATTGCGACATAGCTCAACGGTTTATGATCAACTCTCTCTTTTTCTGAAGGATTTGAGTGATTGGAGCGAGTGAATGCAGCCAGACAAAGGGTCCGTGAATGCTTACTGAAAATGATTAGATCCGGGATACCCAAAGCAGAGTCCCAAATAGATATGCCTTTTTTGTCTTTTTAACAGAGAATCAAAATACGCCGATCGACTGAGAGATAATTAACTTGTTAATCAAAGTACACTATTATTTTTTTGACTCAGGATGATATATATTTTTTGTCCTTTTCAGTATATCGCAAAGTGAAAATTATTCATGTTTTTCTATCGCATATTCAATTTCTACTTTTTTGGCAATTGTCATTGATTGGTATTAGAATGGACGAGGGAATGTGACTCCTATGCTCACAGTTACAGTACTTCTTCTTCTATATCTACGAGAAGAATATCAGAGACAATATTGATCTATATGAAAGCTCTGAAAATGTCGCATTTAGTAGTAGTGAAATCGATTTTCAATTTTTTAACTTCCTGAAAAGTTGCTGATAAAAATATAACAACAATATGCTTAATTTTATACTCATTGTGTAATTACTATGTGTAACATCCATTTTAAGTTTTTTGCATTTGAACTGAATAATTTTTATGTCGAAAGCCACATATACATCTTTTTTAATAAACCAAATCGGTGAATAATGCATTCTATTCTGGTGCAGGAGGATTTTTCAGACCATTTCCGGTGAAATGATTGAGAAATAATAAGCTTAAGTACATATCTAAAGATTGAATCACCACTGAACTCCAATAATGATAATTACTTTTAATAAAAATCATAAGTGATAATTAAGTTGGCAGGAAGAGTCATAAAATTCGAGTAATAGCGGATCTACCATTTAAGTACACACGTTTATTATGAAACATTTCGAAATTCTCTCTAATTCATCCTATTGGCTTCCTATTCCAGTTTATTTTTCCAATTCTTTATACCAGTGTTTTTCAACCTTTTTGCTTTGGCGACACTTTTTAAATGATCCAGCTCTCGCGACACACCATGAAATAATCGCGACACACCATGATATAAAAAGTCAATTTTTTTGGTTAAAACAAAAAAAATACTAAAAATTCATTATTTAACAATAAAACATCATAAATATAACAAAAAATATAAGAAAATGTTTGTTTGTTAACATCAAATTAGTACAAATATGACCGAGGTCATTTCAGAGTATGTACAACGAAATTTATATATGTATAAATAAAATTCATTATTTAACAAGATAAACAAAAAGAAATAAAAATCTGTCGAATAACAATTTTAAAAAAATTAATGTGAAATTTGAGCCTTTTTTTCTAAATTTTCGCGACACACCTGGACCTCGTCCACGACACACTAGTGTGTCGCGACACACCGGTTGAGAAACACTGCTTTATACTCTTCTCGTTACCCGTGCAAGCATTCTCTCCCCACTCCAGCCCACAATTCCCTCTTCCATTTTCACTCACCCTACCCCTTCCTCCAAAACCCCCTTTTTCCCCCGTTCCCCATCATTCTCCCTTCCACCACAGCTTATCACCCTTTCCTACCCCAATAACTCCCCTCCGTCCTATCACCTATCCTCCTCCTTCCCTACTTCTCCACGTGTTATCAGCGCCATCTTTTGTAACCTATATCCATTCCTCTTTATATTGAACTTTGTCTCATCTCCTCTATCTTTCTTCTTCGCTAATCATTTTATCCTACCTCTGCCTTCTGTCTTCTCCCTTAACCATCTCCTATTCCCGTTTAATCAGCGTACGTAATTCTCCGTGGATGTTGAACGATATCGATAAATCGATATGATAATACCCTTGAAACTCTACCATCCTGAGCGAAAAACATGATACACCGTATTTATTCGAATACACACGCTCCACTTTTTTCAGCAAGCCAAATGGAAGAACTGTACTAAATTGTCCATTTGACGAGATCAATCATAATATATTCAGTTCTTACAAATATATTTCTCCATAAGATATTCTCTTATTGTTAGATATTATCTGTTCTGTAGTTGTTGCCGCATTTGCCTTGCAATGGCGATTACTTTCTCAAAACTGAAAATAATTTTTGTTTTAAAATCATTTTATGAGATAAACATCATAATATTCGGAAGTATATTATGAAAAAAGTGCAAATAGTACTCGGATAAATGCGGTATATTAATTTAGAGCAAAATGAAATAATTATTAATAATCTTCTTCCTGCGTGATTTACAATTATTTGGAGTTGCCTTGATTAACACCGTCAGAGCCATTATTGAGTTATCTCTCGAATTTTAGCAAGATTCTGTCACTTCTGCGTACATAATAATTTTTAATTTATCTCCTATCTGTAAAGAACAAAACGGTTCATTATCCGCACGAGTACAGGTATGAGAATAATGTAGAAGTTGATGTGATGTCGATACGAGGATATCGGTATTAAAAGTCCATATAGGCTGACGCCATAATAATTAATTCATCATCTCTTGTATCCCGTACTCATCGCTGTCAAGGCGTTCTTTCCCTTCCTTTCTTTCCCTGCGGCTTCCAAATACACCTTTTCCTTCGCATTTCCTTTATCACGCATTCCTTTTTCTTCTTACTGATCCTGACTCTCTTTCCTTGTCGCTAAAACTGCGACGTTGCCTGAATACTGCGTTCCTCCATTTTCAACATATTCACGTAAAATACTCGTGATAATTTCTTCGAACAAAGCAAATTTATGGTCTGGCTATTAGATACGATTTAAATTTATATATAAACCTTATCAACCGTGTTTCCTGACCTTTATGAGACGAATGTGGTTCTTTTCTAATAAAGTCATATTTTTTGCATAGATAATGAATAAGCGATATTTGATATTTTATGTGGGTAATTGAATTTATTTTAATTGATGTAATTCTAATAAAACCTCTCTGGTTAAGTTTTGCCGCTAAATATTGTTTGGGCATTAGTTTCAATTTTGTAATAACGACCAATATCTGGAATAAGTTCCGATATAAACACTTATCCGACCCTCCATAGCTCCAGAATCTTCTAATGTGGCCCACGTAAATATTCGAAAAACTACTACAAAGGTTGCACACCCATGGTCTATAAATTTGACAGACCACGTGACACTGCAGAGATGTTAACCTTTACACTTCTCCACTTTTGCGGATCGCTTGTAATGTATATACTCGACGGGACAGTGACATTAATGACATTTTCCTTATGCAACACAAAGGATATAATTACCACAAAGTAAATAAAATATTTGAATCGCTATGCTATTAATTACTGACAATGAGTAATACATCTGTTGGATTTAATATTTTATATTGACATATGATGATATGTGTTCGTTTTTGTATAAAAATGTACTACGTAATTTTTGCGCATATATAAAAGTAGCAAGGAATTATTCTTGTAGTGATTTATTTTGAACGCTCCCGAAGATAAAACGGCGACTGTAAGGAGACTGCCGAAGAAAACTCACAAAAAAATAACATTTCTAAAAATATCCGCTAATCCTTGAATTTATCCTATCTGATTTCTATTCGTAAAAAAGTTTCCCGATAGCCGTATCTCCGTCTCATACTGCGCTCATTTTAAAAATAAGTCTTTCTTCGACAAGAGTTTTTTACATTGCGTAAAAAGCCGTCCAGCGGTGCAGGATACTTCTAAAAATGCACGTAAACGTGTTCGTTTCGTCGTCAAAGGTTAAGACGAACGGCCGCTTTCCTCTTGCTTCTGCGCCTCTCTTTGCATTTAGATTCACATTGGCACTGGAGTCCTACGGAGGCCTTTGGCTGACTACATTAATTTCTTCCAGCGGGTGGATGGTAGTTTACGTCTCATAAAAAATTCATTTTATGGGTCGGGGTGGGTTGTGGGGTGGGAAGGAACATGGGGGAGGGTGTGTGTTGGCTCTGTTCCCAACCGCCATCCTCTTGGAAAGGAAGAGAATGGCATTCACACAAAAAAAAACATCTCCAAAGGGGATCGGAATTTTCTCGACGGCACAGAACGGAAAAAAATAGCCAAAGGGAAAGTTATCCGCAAAATTAATTATTTAAAGGAATGCCACGGGGTCGTACGTCTGATGTCGATAGAAGTGTTGCGGATCGCTCAGTCATTCCGTTTTGTTCGAACATTCGGAAATAAATTGCAAAATATTTTTCTTCGAAGCACGCTTTCGATTAGAAAGTTAAGATCAAATTCGGGTAGGGGAATTTATTTTAAATTAAAAATATATTTTTATAGTTTTGTGTTAATGCTGAGGTGTTTAAAGTGCCTCTGTATGCTTATCCTTAACGTAGATACATAAAATGTTTTCTCATGGTTCAGATAGTTTTCGCGAGAAGAAAATGACGCTTAGAAGTTTTCGTCTAAAAAATATCACTTGCTTCTGCATTGTTGTCAGGATAAATAACTAGTAAACTCGTATTTTTTTCGGAAGTGGTTAATATCTATGTAATTTACTCACCAGAACGAATTATTAATCAGTTATCATTTAACCTGAAGGCAGTGGTACATTTTAACATTTTGGGACCATGGGAGGTAATCATATTATTGGGCCCTTAATCCAATTTCCTAGGATTCAGTACTTGCTTTGTTTTCTTCCAGACACTATAATGATGTACCAAGATTATATATAGCAACCGTTTTATTGGAAATCAATAATTTTCATATTATTTTTCGGGCTTATAGAGGTCGTTTTAACCGCTTTTCGGAAAGTCTGGCCCCGCCTTAAAGAATTCAGTTGAATACACCAAAACTAATCCAAGACAGCGTAACACAATCCAAAACAACTCAAAAACCAATTCGATTCTACTCAATTCAACATCATTCAGCTCAGTCCTACGCATTCCAACTTTATTTTTCGAGAAATTGTGATAATTTTTACTCTTTGAAGAATTGATGTAGTTACCAATTTTTGTGAAGACAAGAATGAACTCTATGAATTAGTTTGTTTATTAATTTGATTGATTTCTCTACATGCAAGTTTTAAAAAGATTCTCATTCCCTAAAAATTTAAATTTATGAAAACTATTAAGGTTTCCGGCATAACACATGGCTCCGCTTAGTGAGGTGAGGAGACAGAGGGATTTAAAAAATTAATATGGAAATTAATTTGGGAATTTTGCGAATTCGTTATATAATGGCTCTCCAACAGGAATTTTTCCCCTTCTAATTAGGGGTAATCCGAAAAAGATTTATTGCTGCTCGTGAAAGGTAATCTCAGTATGTATTATATATTATTATAATTGGCAATGGATGATTTTCAGAAGTTTCTCCTTTTTGGATTAGTTTTCCGACTGTGCGTGGGGTTTTATTATTGGAAAAACTTTATAAATGTTATTTTATTGTTGAAGAAATTTTACTGCTACGATGTATGCAAAATAATATGCTGTGCCGCTTGGCCAGCGCAAGGGTTAAATTCTTCGAAAATACAGCGTAGGGGAAAACCGTGTTGCGCAAAGTTAATATCTTATGGAAAAAATCACTTCATAAAGGGTACGGACTTCCTCACTTGCATAAGTGGAATGGGATGCACGCCCACTTGAAATTAAATTTAGTATTTGTTATGTGGAAATAAATAAATTTATTTAAACATATAAATTAATTCGCGTTAGACTAGGGTTAGCGGTACGTATATGTATTTTTTACTTTACGTAGGTTTACATTGTAAAGATCCAGCTCAAAAATCCAAGGATTATAGTAGAGCTGATGTAAAATACGCCCACATTAAGGTTGCAAGATTTTCAATAATTGTTTCCTCGATGTTAACCATTATAATTCTCATAATCAGAAAAAAATTAGAAAAACCAGATGCGCATGTTTGTTATAGCACAGCTATCCTCCTCGGAAATTCACAGAAGGTTAATCGACCGCTTCTAAACTTAGATGAACGATCCTCTTATCGCCACTGAAGTCGGCTGTTTTGTAACCTTTCACACATCATAACATAGGAGTTGTAGTTAAAACATCAAGTGCACTGAATCCGTAAGTTGATTTGGACTTTTAAATTTTTGAAGCATTTGTTTACTTTCATATTTTTGTGAGGAATTCACACGAAAATTTGAATGTGAATCATAAAGCACTTAGGCTTTAATTAACGATACTTGCACCGCGTGATTAATTATTCCGTTGTCATCGCTTGACGTGACCTATGGAAAACATACCTTTCTCGCCGTCGAAATTTCTTCACGAATGACAATAACACGAAGAATAACATCTTTTACAACTATTTCGCGCAGTAAAAACTTTATTACACCAACGTGCTTTGAACGCGCTGCGGAATCACCAGTTCCGGTTCATCCTTCGCGAAAATTATATGCAGCATAAAAACCTTCCAGGATGGATGTCGCATATAACGATAAAAATTTTTTTTTATGATCAAAGCGATTAAAACTAAAAAAAGTGAGGGGTTGATGCCGGTTCAAAATTGTGACATGAATTTTCAAAGGCTATTATGGATAAGGGACTAGCGCGGCGCTCGGATTTTAAAGGGGCGGTGGGAGGGGTGGTGGAGGTAGAAGATTGGGTCAAGGGAAGGGTTGTCGTAAGGTTGGTTTAATGGGGTTGGGTTGTGTACGTAGAGAGGGCATGCGAGAGGGCAAAAGGGCGGCGAGAGATAGGGAGAAGAGAGATTTTGGGCAAAAGGGGGTCACGAGGGAATATAGAAATGGGGCTGAGGGTGAAAGAAGGGAGGGTGAAATACGCAGGGGAAATGCAGGGGTGCACGCCGCGGGATCACGAAAGGCGAGAAAGGCTGCAAAGAAATTGAAAGGAATAAAAAAATAATTTAAGTACATTTTTGTGGTAGCGATACGAGCGCAGGTTACGTAAGTAAAAATATAGCAGTCGAAGTCTCACAAGGTTGTTGTACAAATACGCCAATTACGTCAAAAAATGGACGAGTAATATCGATTGAAAGTTATATCTCCTGGAATGTGTAAAGTTTCCACCTTTACAGATTTCGCGTGTAGCATCCCGGAGATTATTCAATGGTGATTTTCTTCCTTTGCAGACCTAAATCGAGGGAAATCCTAATTATTTGGTATAACCCCTTTCGGACATAATGTAGCGGCTTCGATTTACGCGTTTAGTTTTATTTGTCTCCCATAAACAACGCAAGGTCCTCATGTCACTTCCGTGGTTCTTTTTATCCTCCGCTCCCGTCACTTCAGTATCTTCCTATATCCCCATTTCTTTCGCCCTCTCTTCTCCTACTCCTTTCCGTATTTCTTCCTCTCCCTCCCAACCTACTTTTCCCTGCTCATCCATTATGGCTTGCACCTCTTTTCTCCTCTTTTTACATCCTGCGATCTCTCTCCTCCTTCCCCTCCCTCTTTTCATTTCTTCTTCCCTCTCCCCTCCTTCCCCTTCCGTCTCACCTTCCTTTTCCCCTTCCCTCCTCCTCCCTCCAACTCCTCCCTTTTCCTCTCTGTCCCCACTTGTCTTTTCTTCTCCTTCCTTTTTTCTTCTTCCACATCCCCCTCCCTACCTCTCCTGCTCCCTCTTCTACCCCTACTCTCTCCTACCACTTCCTCTCTATCCCTTCCTCTCCATGTACCTTTCCCAATTTCGTCGCCGCAGCAACAACCTCCAACACCATCTCTAACCCCTTCCTCCCTATCACATAAGCACTATCCCCTACGAAGCTTTTGGATCGTGACCCGGCAAATGAGAGGGATTCTCTGGGGATGGAGGATGTGGACCATGGGTTGGTCACGTCGGAGTCGTAAAAGGTTTGTGTGCCGCTAAGATGACCATGCGCTCTCCACTGCTGCTATCATACTGCTCCACCTCTTCCCTTATTTCCTCCTCCTCTCTCTCTCTTTCTCTCTCTCTCTCTCTCGCACTACCCTCATTTTGCAAGTGTAACTTTTTCTTGCTTTTTGTCTTTCCTATATCTCCTTCCACTGTTGTATTTCTACTATCTAGGGTTTTCGCAGGTTTTTTCCACCCACCTTCTCTTCGCGGGTGTTTTCCTGCGTGGTCTTTTACTGGGTTGGCCATGCCTGGCCCTACCTGCGTTTTTACCACAAATATTATATCTTTCTTAGAAACTTGCCTAATGTGTATTTTGATATTTATTCTTCTGTTCTCGTTGTATTTATTTGACGCAACTTTTTCCTTTGTTCTAGTTCCGTTTTCACATGTACACTTATTCATGTTATTATCTTGTGATCGATAACGAAGGGTTAAATGGAAGAGGGGCCCTTATGGTCTCCATTTCGCCCTGAAAATAAAGACATTTATCTATCTATCCATCTTCCATAATTCTAATGCTATTTCTTTTCGCCTTTCTTCCCATTCGTCTCATTTCATTATATCTCAGTGTTTGCAATAATATCTTCTTCTATTTTCACCTCATTGCGGTAAATATTTATGTTATCTGTGAGACCTGTGTATGGGTTTTGGCAAATTTTTTCACACATTCCTTCGTTTCGTATTTTCCTCTGGCGTGCCTATGAAGAGAAAATCCAGGTTACCTAACGGTTTTGCCCACAAAGCTCAGTCTTGCCTTTTCTTGCTTCGTGATGTTAAATAACGTAAAACTAATAATTCTAAGGTGATGTGCTAACTCTAAAAGGGAGTTGGTAGTCTAAATTTCCCCTTGATGAAGATCTTTAGCTCTCAGTCTATATCTTCTTCTTTTCTTTCTTCTTTATATTAACTCTATGTCCACTTCTCGCTTCCAGTTTTACTCATTTTTCCTCTTTACAATTATTAGCTTTATCCGCGAAGTTTTTCTTCTGCACTTTCTTTCGCTTTAACTCGTACTCTTTTTTTCTTCTATCTGCATTTCCACCATTTCTTACCATTTTACGCGTGTTCTAAGCGCTTTAATATTTTCTTCCAACGAATACGCTCGACTTCTTCCCGTCTTCCTTCCGCTTCAGTTTCCGCCTCTTCTTATGTCTCTTTCTTTCCAGCCTTTCCCGTTTGAGGGATTTTTTTTCTGTCTCTCACGCTTGAGTTGTTAAAATCTCCTGTTTATCTACAATGTTTATTCCTTGACATTTAATCTTATGCCAGCACTTGCCCACTGTAGTCGCAAAGGGAATTTTTGGAGAGCTTTGTTTAACAAAAAAAAGAAAGCCATTCTCTTGCCAAGAAGGACTGCAAGGTTGCGACATTTTCCTGAATTATTCGTCCCTCGAGTTAAGCGTCCATTATCGGTTTTCCCTATGAAAACGTTCTCGCGCTTGAATGACTCGACGGAAATCTAGGAGACCGTTTTTTTGGAATATTTCGTTGTACATATTTAGGTCTTAAAAAAAATTCGTGTCGGCAATTTTGTAACATATACATTCCTAACATTTTTGTATATTAAAATCATTGCAGACAGAAGATGTTTTTCTTGAATTGATTTTTTATTAGGAAACAAAACAAATGTGTGATTTTTTTTAAGCTAGACCCCTTAATATCAATTAATTTGAACTCAGTTATTTTAATATAGTTTATATATGAGAATCTACAATAACTTTTCATACCTCTTACATGTTGAAGAACTGAGTAAGCAGATGAGATATTGCATACTTTAGGCTGTAGGTACTACATAGTTCATTTTAGCTCTTAGAAATCATTAAGAGAACCTTTGTTAAACTTTTAGATGATACTGTAGATATGCAATACCATGTAACTATGGGTTAAGAGTAAAATTTAAAAAAAGTAACTCCGTCGAAATTTTTGTTTGTCCATTTCCAGTAATTGCAAAGGGTATTTCGATACACTTTTTTCTCATTTTTCGAAAAAAAAATACAAATACTTTGAATTCTTTCATTGCTTACGTAAAATGTTTGAAAATATACGATAGTTTCCTTTCCGAATCGAGCGGAAGAAAATATTCTGAGAATTTCAATATGAAACTCCTGTCTCTTTATCATTATGAAACGAGAGGAACTCGAGCTGTCTTTAAACCTCCTTCAAAATTTAATTTGCGAAATCGTCTAAGAGTACATTTTCCTCACGTGCAAATTTGTATGTAACAGGTTCGGTTTTTTAAAGTAACCGTTTCTCCTATTATGAAGTCCAGGCTTTGGAAGCTCAAGAGGTTGTATTCAGGACACGCGCAGGAGAGAATAGAGAAACGGAGGAGGCGCAAACCAGTGATGACCCGTGCACGTACAACTTGCGCGCTTACTTCTCCGTATCTCTTCCTTCCGAGAGAACGTTGCAGGATGACGATTGATCGTGAAAGATATAGGAAAATTCTAAATATTTAATATGCCGATACGTTTCCTCCTCTCTTTCTCGCGAACTCTTCCGTTATTTCCCTATCATTCGTTCTATCCTTTTTCCCTCCTTTCTCTCCTCCCTTTTCTTGCTTCGTGAGCCTTTTTTTCTCTTTATAGATTTTGTTATCTGTATGTCTATATGCAGATTTGAATTCCCTGCGAGGCTTATGTATGTACGTTAAGATGAAGTTTCTTATATAACTTTCCTTCCTCCTCTCCTAACTTCATCTCTCCTTACTTCCATAATTCTCTTTAAATGCATCCTTATCATATTATTTCCTCTCTCACGTTCCCTCAATCCCTCCATTTATTTCTCTTTTTCCTCTCTCATATGGTCTTTCTATCTTCATCCTCTTATCGTATTCATCCTCTCATTCTTTTCTGTTTGCTATTTCTCCTCTCAATCGTCCCTGGTCTTTTGTCGGACATTTCAGGGTATTCTAGCCGGTTAAGCGGTTGTAAAAAGAGAACAGAGGACAAGCAGTTGATCGTACCCTGGACGTACCTATTTGTTAGCGCCCTCGGGGAATACTCCGGAATCACTATTTGAAGTTTTCGGGAACAGCTTATCGGTGCATCCATAGAATATCCAATAATCTCTGGAGTGCCGTGAAATTTGAGTAATTTAATGTATAAACATCATAAGGGGACAGTTTCTGCCGAATAGATGAGTAATGAATTTGCAAAACATGAAATTTTAAAATCTAAAACGAAAAGGGAGTGGTGTTTTCTTCACTTATATTTCATCCAACCATCCACATAACAGTCATGTCAGAATGCAATATATGAACAGCCAGAGTGAGTCACTTGGCTATAAAAATTTCGATTTCAATTCTATTATTATTTAAGCGAATCAGTAGAATAGACATAAAGGTTAATTTTCGTTCCGTTTTGAAAATTAAAGTCACTCATTTTCTATTGAATTTGAAAAACATTTCCCTCCCTTACTAAACGTTGATTACAATATTTTTTATATTTTGTTATTTTTAGAGACGAAATAAACCAAACTAAAAAATATATCAATTAGTGTGAACGTATTGCATTGGACCAATGGTAGCGTTTTCTCTTCTTAAGCCGCGGGAGGTGTTATGACGCGGATCATCCTATATCCTCCAAAACTTGCGGAAGCACTATATTCGAAATTTGTTTAACAAATTGGAGTCTAATTTTCACAACACTCTCATGAATACTTTATCCTAGGCGATAGCTGTATGGAAGGTATAAAAATGTATTGTACTGTATGTCAAATGTATTGTATTGTATGTCAAAGACAATTCAAAGTTTGTATGCGCAGCATTGCACCATGGTCGCATGATCCAAAATTTTGACCGGCACTAACATATCACTGAAGAACGAGTTTTTTTTCAGGAATTTGAAGGAGTATTTTCCTTAATTTTTATTTGAATATGCGTATTATTTAAGGGATGCATATAGTTAAATTATTATAAAAATAGTTAAACGTGCGTTAAAGAAGAAAAATTATTTCCATTGAAAAAAAATGAGAGTCGAAGGAATGGACTTAAAAAATGCTGCCTAATTGCCGTAACAGAGTATGTGAATTATTGATTTCTAACTGAAAAATACCGTTGCGAAACGAAATAGAATGCATTGATAACTCCATAATTCTAGATTGGGAATCATTCGAAAACCTTATCCGGTTTCCGTAAAATTGTTGTGTTGTCCGCCTGATTTAGGGTCGCTTTAAATCCCAGAAGGGTTTCGTGCAAATCGGCTGAAAGGATACAAAAATTTTTAATTAGAGATGTGGACGGAAAAACCGAGCGCCGCGATAATCGCATGAGATTTTGTTCCACAAATGCAAACGCAATACTGATGACGACTTTGATAAAATCGTTAAGCTTTTGTTATGGGTGTATTTTATAATTTAATCCCAGACGTAAATATTTTCAATTCAAATGTTCGCGGAATACCATGCGACGCATTTATGATTTTTTCAATTTTTTAAAATTGCAGTCGTACATTGTTATGCCCGGAATGTGGATGTGAAGCATTAACAAATTGATCGCGAAGGTTAAATTAATATTTTTTTCTAAATCGCCTCACATTATGACATTAAAGGGTAAAAGAAGACCACTTTAAACTTTCAAAAAAATATTCTCTAATCGAAAGTGTATTCGTTGCAAGTTTTCATGTTATTGAGCAGACTCATGAATTGTTGTCAGTGTGTGATAGATACTTTAACAGCCCTCTTTATAACAGGAAATGACTTGCAAATATGGAGTTATCCATTTCATAAATCGTCAATAAATAGGAAAAAACTAATAATATTATTTACTATATGTTTATTTATTATAAGGCACCGTTACTAAAGGAAAAACGTAAAACGTAGATAGTAATTATTACATATCGGAAAATCATTTACCGATGTTTTGGTAACATCTCAGTAAAAATAGAAAAGTGAAAGTACCTATTTAAGCTGATTTTTTTAAAATTTCGAACAAAACAAAGAAACGGTTGATTTAAATTATACTCGATTATTTACCCGAAGGGGATACACATACTAATACATGGATCTCTTGGGTTTTAATTACTAGTAAATATTAAATTTATTTTAAAAAATAATGCTCTATTCTCTAAAAATATAGCTGCAAAAAAATTGGAAATGCAGGAAGTAGTCCAATCAAGCATATTTCGCTGAACTGAACTCTCGCATTCAAAACTTTCATTTCCATCCACCCTCAAATTGGGATAAATGTATTATATACCAAGTTCTTCGATGTTGAGTAGGGTAAAAGATTCCAGTTGCTAAAGCGAAGTAGCATTCTCACCCACAAGGAAATATATCAAGGGAAAATATTCACCAAAGCGTCCGCATCAACCAAGGCCCTCATTGCTTCCTCAGTAGCAATTATAAGCAATATATCTATAATTTATAATGTAAAGGCATTGCTTTTTACTCGTTGCAAGCATATAACTTGTATGACTCAAAGAAGACGTATCTTTTTCACAGGTACGATCCAGGAGGCGATTAATTTAGCTGGCTGAAGTGTGTTTCACTCAATTCGAAAAGCAATCTTCGGTTCCCCTTCTTTTGTCACTTTTTCACATATTGAATTATAAAGCGAACACGGTTAACATTGAAAAAACGCAATTCTATCTCTTTAATGTAGTAATTACCCCTTGGAATGCTATATCTCACCACATTTACACGTTTTCCAAAGGAATTTATAGCTATAAATTCCTGAGGCAGTAAATTTTGTAACATTGCGGTAAACGTCGTGGATTTGCCTAGTTCTATCCATATGCATATTATTAAGTGGAATGTTTCCAGTTTTGAGTCTGTGCCAAAAACATCTACTGCATTTGTTTTTATTGCTAATGTACTAAAATGAAACTCAGCAATACCTTCACAAAGTCTCACTGAACACGTGTATATTATTCAAGTATTCCAGTTTAGCATATATCTTCAAACATATAAAATCTCACGTTTCCGATATACTATTATGAGATATAGCTGCTATTTAAAATGAATAGGTTAGATTGGTTGGTCTTTCCAGTTATTTGCTTTTTTTACGGTAAATTCTCATTCTCTGCACCGTTCTCGTAGGTCGCTGCATCCCTTCGCCCTTGTTCTCGACTAATCTCCTTCCATAAACTTACTTTCGCATCACCATTCGCGTATCCGTAAGCTTCTTTTCCTCGATGAAATCATTAAAATGCAAGGACTCCCGCCACATATCAGCGATGTAAATTCCCCTTCTGAGAGCCCGTCTTTTATATAAAAAAGTACCTCTTCTCCGTATGAATAATAATGGTTGAACTTAACGCTCGGGTTATGAAACATGGATCAATTTTCCACGAGTTTCCTTTTATACGTATATATCGTTTTCGGCCGATTCCCATATGAGTTGATAAATCTCTGCTGTTATAAGTTTAACGATAAAATATTGGCGGCAATTTTGTAGTTAATGAAGATTATAAAATTGTAATGAATCTTGCAGTGATATCGACTGTCCTGTTAGGAGGGTATGACGCGTATTTGCGTCAGTGTCAATGCTCACGCTGTGGGTAATACGAATATATGTATCTCGGCACCTCCTTCCACAGTGTCTGTCGAGCTCATCGAGGATTTTTTTTCTAGTAACTATTATAGAGACATGAGAAATATGACTTAAAGATCCGATATAAACGTTAGAATTGCTCGTCTAGACCAATGTTCTTCAAACTTTTTCCATCGCGACCCAGTAGAATGTCTCGCGACCCAGTCGATGGGAAGGCAACGTGAAGAAAGATACGTTCTTAACTGAGTTTTCATTGACTCTCCATAAAAAGTAACTCATACTAAAATACTGGCATTTATATAATAAGAGCATTTAGTTTCTTGTAATTTTTGACACGTTTCAGCTGGTTCTGCATTGAGTGCTCATATTTTCCTCATGAGCCTCGCGACCCAGTAATGGGTCGCGACCCGTACTTTGAAGAACACTGGTCTAGACTACATCAAGAGATAATAAAACATAATGAAGAGGTTATATTATTGTAGTATATATAGAGTTATTGGTATATGTTGGAAATTTAGCATTGAAGTTCCTTAAAAGAATATTATTATACTCGTATATGTATAATGATTCGGATTCAGCGATTTACTTCCTGCACCTCAAAATACACGTAACCCCGTTGTCGCGTGGATGCAAAACGCAATGCAGAAACTTGTCTTTCTTTTTAGAGTCTACTCCGCAATAATATACAACAGAGGCTTTCCTTGGTTATAAAAGCTGCAATAGCCGTTGCAGTAGTGGTCGTAATAGCCCTACAGGGCTGATTGACGATTAAAACTCGCGAACAACCTCCGTTTATTCGAGGGCGCATGCTAAATTATTTAATTCCAGGGCCGCATCCCATATATTTGTTCTTCGAACGACAAGAAACGCATACCCCAAAAAATTATAATTCCTTCCCCTGCAGTCCCTTTCCACCCATTCAAAAATACCTTTCCCTCCCCATTTCCAACTCTCTTTATTCGTTTATTCTTACCTCCCCATTCTCCTTTCCTTCCATTTCCCCTTCCTATTTACCCTCCCCTTCCACTTTCCCACCACGTTCTATTTTCACTGCACTTCCTCTTTCCTCACCCCTTTCTCTTTCTCACCCCATGCCTTTTCCCCTTTATCCTCTCATCCCCATCTTCCCCTCCTCCCCAATTCCTCGTACCCTTCCCCTTCTTCCTTCCCCCTTATCCTTTCCCCCACATCCTCACAACCTCCCCTCTCTTTTCATCTTCCTCTCCTTCCTCTTCTCCTTCCACTTACTCTTCCCCTCCCCCCTCTTTCCTCTCCCATTTCTCTTTCCCATCCCCTTCCACTTCTCCGTTCTCTTAACCTCCCATTCCTCTTTCTCCTCCCATTTCCCCTCTCCCATCCACTCTCTTCCTCTTCTCCCTACTCCCAACCTCCCCTTCCCATTTCCCCTCCTACTCCTTCCTCTGTCCTTATTCTTTCCCCTCACTTTTCCCCTCTCCTCTCCACTCCGTTTCCCCTCTTATCGCGAATGCTAGCGACCTCTTCCTCGTGGCATCAGGTGAGACTCTGACGTAGAGAGGCCACGCATGAAGGTTAGCTGGTTTAGACGAAGACTGTCTGTGACGGATTCTTCCCCTTATTCTGGTCGTATCTCGAAAACAGAGACGCGAAGGGCCCCTCTCCAAAAAAAATATAGGATACGCTTTTATTAAAAAATAAACATGGCTAAAATTATATTGCGGGGAGGTTCTGTGTTTCTGGTATATGCGAGCGTGCGTCTGCGGCGTTGGACGTGTATCGCGGAGACGTGGAGCTAAAAAAAATATATATTTTTTCTCCCGGGCGAGTTAAACTTAAAACACAAATATTGATTTAGGGATGGTCCGCTTCGTTCTGTTTGAAAGAGAAAGGACTTTGATTACGGCGTACTTACCATTTTAAAACTCGGAAGAAATTTTATGCATGATGTATCCGTTCGAACTAAGTGTTTCCTATTTTTTTCCTTGGCGTCTCTAATATATTTACACGAAACTTTACTTTGAATTAATAAAATTCCAAAGCAAGGCGATGAAGAATAGCGGTGAAAATTGGGACTAAGTTTTGTGCTGGACTTTAAAACGTACTTTGAAATACCGTTTAATAGGAATACCGGTTTAACGGAAATGTGTTTTTTGAAATGAAAGTGAATCGTTATGAAGTGTCTAAAAAGGTTCGGTGATACACTTAAAGCTGGAGGAACTCCAATTAACTTCCAAAAATCACGCCTTAATTATTCGCCGCCGAAAACAAACTCTCTGTAACGATTATAAAATGAAATTTGTCGTAGCAAAACACTCTTCTGTTAATATATAAGTGTCAAAACAATCAAAAGGTCGACACGAATTCCTCTTTCTCTGTATGGAATCGTATCTATGAGTTTCCGGGTAAACTTTAAATAAAGAACTTCGTAGGATTTTTCTCTAATCTCCGCGTTGCTCGTAAGTCCGTTTACCAGGAATTAACATTTCGCAAATACGTAATTTTGTTATAATTTCGATCATTAATGTTACCATCAGATATCCCGTTTGTTTGCATTGATTTGTTCCGTAAATTTTTGAATATGATAATAACTACTTGATTATTGTTTAATTCTTTGACAGTATATCCTAATGTTTATTCGTCTAAAAATGTCAAATCACGTCATATTATGCGTCAAATAAGTGGGAATTCGCGTTTGAATTTTAAGTTCTTGTATCTACTTTGAGCTGGTCAATCTCGTTTTTTCATATAATATTTTTATGAATATCTGTTCGGCGCTGGAATTAGATGGACGTAATTATAACTACTTCCTATATCCACAGCTTTGGAATTATAACCGTTGCATTTTCGATTCTCCAGTATACTAATTTCCTTGCGCATCCCTGACTAAGAATCAGAGTCTGTGTAAAGAAACAATATTACGGTCTCGACCATTTTCTTGCCTCAGACAACATAATTGTTTAATACATATAGACTTTGATGTATTAATTTGATCAGTTTGAATAAGTAGTTAATATTCAAATGCGATAGACACTAATGATGCAATTTTCGTTGCTCCGTTATTCATCGCAACAACCACCTAATCAACTAAACCTAAAATAATCAATTAAATATACATTCACTAGAGGTTCAAAATGACAGTTTTTCGCGCAGTAAACTGATTGCAATTATTTAGGAATAGAATACTATCTATCACTCCATAATAAAAGGAACAAAAGAAGCGTGACCGGAATCGAACCCTGGTCACTTTTTCGAAATACTTGGTCAAGGATATTCTGACTGTGAACAAACTAGTATATTCGGTCTGGAAGTGCCTGTGAAATGCGTGATAGGTGGACATTTGAGAATTGTATAGACCAGACCTGTAAAACTCGATGGATCATCAGGATCTCATTGATGCGAAATTCGTTATCGCAAGGCCGCATTATCATTATACTCATTTGAGGGTGGCCGGTGTTTAGAAAAAACCGATTTAATTTGTACGAGCAAACAATTTTTATGAGCAAAAATAAGGAAATATTGTAAGAAATTATATTGAATTTACATTTACGAAATGTGACACGGCCGCAGAAAGGCAAGGTCGCATACAGCTTGCTGACCGCCAGTTTTACATGGCTGATAGAGGGTTATATACTATGATCTCTTTGGAGTTTCTATCCATTACTTTAATTACTATGAAAATTTTGAAACCATATTCTTCTAATATTTATTTGATCAAACTGGTTTAACGGTCCTTCCCGATGGTTATGGGATCCACGGTATGGCATCTGATTATTTTAGTAGCTGATCATTCGTTTATCCTCTTCTCTCAATGCGATTAGAAGGAATCAATCATTCGGCCAATGCGTCTTAAGTTAGCCAAACATGTTATTGATACTTATCACATCGAATCGAATGGTCAGGTTAATGGAAGTTTACCCAGGTATTTATTGCAGCTTCCTGACATTAAAAAAAAATCAATCGATAGCTTTTGTCGAACATACATATAGCTTATTCCTGCGGCCTTAAGACGGATTAGTACATATTCCCAATTTCATCCATGAATTAATCATTCTCGACGGTAAATAACCAATCTTTGATGGCGATGCCTCGGTTTACCCAACCTTTTAACACGAGTTTCGATATCATATATTCGAAGTTTCTTTCAATTTGTCGAAAGAGCCTTTCAAAGCAATATGAGACTTAAAAGGTATTTTATTTTAATCAACGGATATAAAATTGTGCTTTAAGTGAAAATTTATTATTAATACCCGTTAGACTGACTACGCTTAAGGAAAAAATTCTAAATATAGATGTGTAAGGAATTGAATAGTAGCATATCCTCGGGGACATAATTTATTGAGATGGGGAGCGATTGGACTTTGTTTTGAATATTGATATTGATTCAATTTAATTTTTGAAATCCAGTTGGCGAAAACTTTTCAACTATGGGTAAAATAAGGTGATATTCAAAGCAAACTGAAGTATATGCTATTAAAAAAGGGTTTCCATCACTTCTACCGTTAAACGTTACATTACCCTTAATAAAGTTCGTGATATGTACGATAGAAAGATATATCTATTGAGATTTTTTCTCTACGAAATATCTGTCACCGTAGTTTTCATCCCTAGACATAAATTTTTTTTTACTTTCAACTTGTTTATCGATATAAAATTATGACCTCTATCAGGCAACCTCCGTTAATCACGAATAAAAGAAATTTTTATGGAACCATCGCGAAAACTAATTTAATACAATTTCCGTTATCTTTTCGAAAAGAATACATTAATTCAATTAGCGTAACCATGAATTCAGTTAGCGTAACTCATTTTAAGTAACTTCCAGGGATTAAATAACGAAACGTATTTAAAGTTAAACGAAGAGTAGAGAATATCAACGAGATGTATCGATGTTATCGTTTAATTTTTTTTCCGGCCGCGAAGGTATTCGTGAAAATCCATCGTGAATGCTAAAACGGCGGAAATGCGAGAGGAGTTGGAGAGCGGACGGAGGGAATGAGAAATGGGAATATGGTGAGAGATAAAGAAAGTAGGTCCGTTAAAAGGTTGGTGACAGGGAGGTTAAAGCGAAAGGAGGTGTAAGTGAAAGAGATAAGAGAAAAAGGGTATGGAATGGATAAACTATCGAATTTAAAAGGGCAAGATCGGGAATGAGAATTCCTCTCCGTTTTTTCTGGAAGTGAAAGGCTTTTTGAAAACGTCAACAATGAACAGGCGGAAATAACCTCACTGTACGGTAACATCTCGTTATAACGTATTTATCTTCTCCGTAAATTTATATGCTTTAAAAGGATATGGTAAGTTATAATGAAAGTAGTGTGTAACCCGTCAAAAAGTGACGGGAGTAAAGATTCAATCGTTCAAGCTATTTATGGAGATCAAATTGACATAAGGAACGTCATTTGTCTTGAAAATTATTTCCCTCTCCTTCCTTCTCTCTCTCTCTCTCTCTCTATCTCGTATTAAAAGCATTCAAAGCACGTTTACACCATAAGGATAGAAATAACAATAGGATTTCGATGTCTAACAATGTAATTGGTAGGCAAGGCAACATCCCGTAAAAATGGCAAGATTTCCCCAAAATTTGTGAATTAAACGTTTAACATGAGCGATTTCAAACCGTAGACGGAAAAAGATGAACAGAATAAGAAACTATACAGTTTTTCTTTAAAATGATTTAGATCCGAAGACCGTAGGATAATTCTTTCTAATTTAATCTAAAAAAAGAACGAAATCCTGCACGTCGAAAAGTCGATTTTTATGTGTTATTTTATGGGAAATGGAAATGTCTTCCTCGGAGTCGAACCCAGAACTTTTTTCGAGATTTGGTTTCGTCATCACCTTAAAATATATGAATCCAGCACTCCTGCCAAATTAAGTTTCTATCTTTATTGAGTTGTTCGCACTTATTATCACCAACCAACACCTCTATTATTATGTTTTTGCTAGATGCACAGTAGAATAGGAAAAACAATATAAAAACACTTCACTTTCTTAAAAGTCTGATATTATCCTCTTTTATTTTTTGGGTAAATGGCGTTAATGTTATTTGATTGCTCGGATATGCAATTAAAAATTTAATTCGTGTAATTACTTTTTACTCGACATATCTCTGAGATCGTCAACCATCACGCAAAACATTTTTCGCCAATGAACGTTACCCCTTAATTTTCACGCAATCATGCAAACTGCCTGAGATTAAAGTGCTTACATATTTAAAATATGAAATATATGTTATTGCGAGTTACGCCATGATGAGATTTTACTGCTGCAGAGGATTTCAAAGCATTTTATTGCTAGAATGGAAGGATTACTGTCCCCGGAATGTTGAATCTTCTTAAATTCAAGTGTTCACAACGTAAAAATTCCAAAGCGCATGACATAATAATATAACCAATGTCTTTTTGCAACAAAAATAAATTTCCGGGTAACATCCGGCAAAAATTCGAATAAATATCGACGGAGAAAATAATGGACAGAGGGACGAAACTAAAACGAATTTCATGTTCGTTTATAATAGGAAAAAACGGGAGGAACGGAGGAGAGGGAATAGTTGAAGAACGGATATCGTGTTCGCACTAAAATGAACGAAATGAAGTGGTGTAAGGGAGAGATCGCTTCTAATTTAGAAGATAAAACGCTTAAACGGAAATAATATGCGCCGAGAAACGGAGGAAAAAAGAAAATGAGGGAGGAGCGTGGAAGGGACGAGGAGAGGTAGAAAATGGGAGAGAGGGAAGAGATAGAGAGGAGAGACCGGTCGACGAAAGTCATAAATTTCCGGCCCGATATTATTTTCAGTTTAACCGAAGGTAACAGGAGCGCAGAATAGGAGTTTGAGGTTGAGTGAAATTCTCGGATCGGAATTGTTTGCTCATTTAAATGCAAATAAACCAATTTTTATTTATCTTCCTAGAGAGTATAAAATGCAACGGTGAGAAAAAACAAAAGAATCGACGAGGTTTACGAGTGGAAGTAGACTAATGGGGATCCCGAAAAAAAAAGAATTTTTTCTCATTTCTCTCTCTCTCTCTCACACAACACCGGATCCTGAAATGTGGGCGTTATCAACGGTAATGATCCTCGGATGGCCGAGTGATAGAGGGAGGGAGGAAGGGTAAGAGGGAAATTGAGACGAAATTTGAGAGAATGATGGGCTTGGGAGGGTAACGCAATTTCTTCCTTTGTTAAAAAGAAGGTGGATGGAGGCTGATTAGGGGGCTTCTTGAATCGAACTCCCGGGACGATAATGGGATGAAAAGTAGGTAAAGATAAAAGCTGCCGAAAAATAGGCCCTTTTTAATTTTTTGAAAGTACTGCTTTGAAATATCCGGAAAAACCTAGGAGCCGAACCAATTTCGGATTTCAGAGGTTTTATTCCTTGATTTTCTAAAGAATCGGCGGAGATTTTGATTTAAAATGTGGCGTGATACCATCTTCATTTTGTTTATTTATGAGGATTATAGTGTTGTAGAAATAGATGTACCGTAAATGAAATTTTCTTGTCTCTTAAGAGGCCAGAGAGGTCCGGGCCACTTCCAGATTTTGAGGTCCCTGACCGTAATAAAAACACACGAAAACAAAATATGTCAATCGTTAGTTAAAAAAGTGAAATGAAATTTGTATATTTTTTATAAAATGTTTCCTAGCTTTTATCCATGCAAATTTATCAATTTTCGAGGAAAAATATAATTTTTTGCAATTACAGAGTTGATATTTAGTACAGCGAGTTCATTCAAAGGCAAATTTTGGCGGAAAGGGACTGTTCAGCATGATCGGTTCGGCGACGGGACCATTCGGCCATGGGACCGGACGGTTTACCAAATTCGATAAAATGACAGTTTAGGTAGTCTATAAGACGTTAGCGATCGAAATGAAGATAGCGATTAAAGACAATGCGCTCGATTGATCGAAAGCGATTTTGAGTTTGCGACAGCGATAGATATGTTACAGACTAGGCCTCTTGATTGATAAAATTTGAAAAGTCGGTAAAATTCTCGATTCCCGGGAATTCTTCGAAATAGTGTCTCGAGTCCCGGGAATCGAAAAAGTGCCGGGAATCAGAATCCCTAATCATAACACCGCAGGCCGCGTAAAATAGTCTTTCAGATCACATTTAACTCGCGGGGATTAGGGGAGTGAGAAAAGGAGTACAGAAAGGGAGGAGAGAAAAAACAGAAAGGAGAGAGACAGGGTAAAGAGAGAGAGGGGGGAGAGAGACGTGAGACAGGCAGAGAGGGGAGAGAGAGGGGAGAGAGAGGAGAGAGAGAGGAGAGAGATATAGGAGAGAGAAGAGAGAGGGCGGAGAGAGAGGGGAGAGAGAGAGAGGGGAGAGAGAGAGGGGGGAGAGAGAGGGGGAAGAGTGACGAGAGAGAAGGAAGAAGAATGGGGAGAGATAAATAAGACAGGAAGAGAGAAAAGTAGAGAAAAAACGTAAAGATAGCAGAGAAAGAAAGATGAATAAAATGGAATGAAGAGGAAAAGGTATTAGGAGATAAAAGAGAAAATGTCAGTGACAGAGAAGTTAACCACGAAGAAAAAATTATAAGAGAGATAACTAAATTTCAAAAGAAAGAGATAAAGAGAGTAGTTAAAGATAGAGAGAGAGAGAAGGGGAAGACTTCGTAGTGACCTCGTGAATCTTTCCGCATAGTAAAAAAAAAAAATCCCTCAATTTTTTTAAACTGCTACTCTTCACCTCCCCTAAATCCTCCCTCTGTCCAACAGACGGGCGGAAATCGCTTCTTACCCACTCTCCTTCTCCGCTTGCTTCAAGCTACCGCGCGGCAGGGAAGGAGGAGTTGCGCTTTGGGGACCGTTCTCCCTTCCGAGAGACATATGGGGCGGGGAAAGGGAGAGAAAAAAAAATGAAGGAGAAAAAAGGAATGGAAAATGGAGAGTAAGGGGATAGGAGAGGGAGAAGATAGGAGGGGAGGGGAGAGATGGAGGAGAGAAATGGAGGAGAGAAATGGAGGAGAGAAATGGAGGAGAGAGATGGAGGAGAGAGAGAGATGGAGGAGAGAGAGAAATGGAGGAGAGAAATGGAGGAGAGAGAGATGGAGGAGAGAGATGGAGGAGAGAGATGGAGGAGAGAGATGGAGGAGAGAGATGGAGGAGAGAGAAATGGTGGAGAGAGATGGAGGAGAGAGATAGAGGAGAGAGATGGAGGAGAGAGGGGAGACAGAGAGAGGGAGAGAGTGGGAGACGAAAAGATACCGCAAGAGAGAGGGGAAGGGAGCAATGTAAGGATAAGAGGAAGGGAGTGGGATAAGGGGTGGGAATGAGGGTAGGGAGGGAGTTAGGGTCGACCTGGTGCTCGTAGGGCGAGAATCGATCGCGGGGCACGGAAGTGGGACGGGGCAAGGAGTGGGATTGGAAAGGGGAGAGATTGGAGTGGGGAGGGAGGTGGTGATGGGGGAAGTTGTAACGTGGGGGAGGCGGGAGGTGGGAAGAGAGAGAGAGGTGTAGGGAGGGGCCGCGGAGGAGTTCGACGGCTACACCGAAGAGGTTGTATGTGGGAGGAGGGAGAGTGAAGGTGAGGTTGGAGGCCTGTGGGCGGATTGGAGGAGAAGATGGAGTAAATAGACTTCGCGCCCGTCATGTGAGGGAGACGGGAAGGGAAGTTTTTGGGAGGGTAGGAGGGGAAAGTGGGGTGAAGGGAGGAGGGTCGTAGGAGAGGGGCCAGGGCGCTAAATATTTAGGTTATTCCGGGACGCTATTAAAATTAAACTCGGATCATATAATGGCGAGAGTTTAAAATATTCAATCTTATTGGTTTAGCAGGGGATTGTACCCATTGAAGCTTCAAAATCGGTTGTATTATTAACAAGCGCGAGAACCATTTATGGTAGCAAAGAGTCGTACTGAAGGAGGGGGGGGGGGAGTGGGAGTGATGGAAATCCATTGATAGTCGACGTATTTCGAAATTTGGTGCATTTCGAACGAAATCTGGCCTCTTTAGAGTTGCAAACATCCTTCTTTACCGCTCCGAGATTTTAAAGCGAAGAGAAACAAACAAGAGACGGAACGAAATATGAAAGGCGATATTTCCCATTACGTTTCAATAATTACGTTTTGTGTTCGGTAATGGCGAGTAATCCAGTCTGGAAGAAGGGTCGAGAGAGAAGATGGAGAGCACGAGGAGTAGAGATTTAAGGGGAGAGTTGTCTCATCCTTCACCTTCTCCTTCCCCCTCACTCTCCTCTCCAGTCACTGCCTAAACTCTCTCCCTTCCTTTATCTCAACTGTCACTTTTCCTTCCACCATCCATCATATCACCTCTGCCGGTCTCCCTCCTTCATTCCCATCCTGCACGTCAACCCTCCCTCCTATTCGTAATCTTCTCCCTTTTCTCTCTCTCTCTCTCCACCACCAAACTTTCCCTTCCTATCTCCCAAAAAATCCCTACCGTCTGGCTTCCTCTTCCCTTTCTAACCCCATTTTACACTGCCTCCTAACATCGTTCCCACTCCATCCGTCTTTTTTTTATCATATCTCTCTCTCTTTTCCAACCCTTCTTTTATATATTTACCATATCCCTACTCTTTTTGAATGCTATTTCCAATCCCTCTCTGACCAATTCTTATCGTTCATTTCTCACTCCTTTTTTCCACCTTCCGTTTTTCAGGAAAACCCCTTTTCCTATTCCCAGAGAGAAGGAAATCGAGAAGGTGTGTGTGTGTGTGAGTATATGTATATATGTGTATATATATATATATATATATATATATATATATATATTCGTAAAAGGTAACATTTTGAGAGGATCGAACCTGCGCCCCTCGCTTCCGGATGAGAATGGACACATGGGACGTACATACCTTCCCCCTTCTCTCTTCCCTGGCACCCTCCCCCTTCCCACCTTCTCTTAGGATCCAGGTCGTTGGTTTGGGTGCAGTCGAATCATGCGGGTACCCAACCCAACCCTCTCTCTTGGGTGTTGAAAGTCGGCTGCGTCGGGTTGTAGGGGGGCGAAAGGAGGGGAGGGGGCTAAAGGGACGGAGGGGAAAAGGGGGGCGGGTGGGTTCGCGGCGCGAGGGGGCAGAGAGGGGTTTGGAGTGGGGGAACCAGGAGGTGAACGAAGGTGGGGACACGGAGGAGTATTTCGCTTCGTGGCTCCACCCTCTTTTTCCCCTCCACCTTCCCCTCTCTCTATCCTCCCTCACTTCCTCCCTCCCTCCCTTTCCATGTGCAGCACGAGCGCCGAGACCGATGGTGGGGAAACAGACACGCCAAGGAGCTCGGACAGTACACACGGGCAAATGCCGTTGTCTCCGTCTCGACCCGCTCCAAAGACGAACCAACGTTTCGAGAACAGTAATGCCAGCGAGCCGGGTTGAACGGGCGCCAAAGCTTATCGATTCGCCCACGACGTTGCCGTCCTTTGGGATTACGAGGCGCGAAGAGGAGGTTAAAAAAGTTGATTTGATTTTTTTTTCCGTGTAGACTTCGCGGAGGATCGTTGGTCGGGGTCTGGACTCACTCAGACGGCGGCGGGGTTGCTATTTTCTTCCGCCCGGCGCCGCCGGGCGCCAATGCACGGCGGAGCGTCGGTGTGATAGGGCGGAGGAGGAAAACCCTTCGATGACCTCGTCGTCGTCCTGCGTATCGGAATAAACGAGAGGGAAACCCTAAATCTTCGGTCGGATTCGTCACGGACAGTGATTTGTTTCGTTGTCAGCATGAGACTACTATTTTTGTGAACGGACGAAAGGAAGACTTGGTGGCGGTACGTTTTTGGTACGGTGTCGTTGCTCCAAAAAAAAAAACTTCTCGATTCGAAGCAAAGAAAAAATAAAGACGCAAGATTTCGACCGAACGAGTGGTGGTATTTACAAGAAAAAGAATACCGTGTGGGAGAGTGAGACTATTCGCATTGTTTACGTTTTGCAACGACAAACGGCGGAGCGTACATCTAACTTCCTTCTCTCCCGCGTAATTTCTACTCTCTCTCTCGTCTGCCTTTACCCTCTCTCCCCCTCATCGCCTCCTTTCCTACCGCTGCGTGGATTCCGTCGTGTGTACGCGCGGAGGCAAGTAGTGGTCGCGTACTACTACGTACGTCGGACCTTCTTACTTTTGGTGCTGGGGCGCCCATGTGGCCGTCCCTCGCCGCCTCCGAGCGTCCCCTTTCCCTTCCGAACGCCGTTTCGAGCGCGTTGGAAGGTCAATTCTCTTGTGCTCCTCCAGCTATCCCCCTCTCTTTCTGTCTGACCTTCCTCTTCGTCGACACACCTACCGTTCGCGTGTCAACATTCTTCTAATTCTTCCCCGCCACGGAAGAGCCTTTGACGCGACTCGGGTTAACTCAATCCCTTCCTCCCATAATTCCCCTTATTTCCCCTCTCCCTTCGCGTGTTTCTCCCCTTAAGCGAGGAAAAATCGATACAAGTTTGTTTTCCCTCTCCGGCATGGCCATGTGACCTAAATTCCGGGAGAAAACCACGCATCAAAAGTGTCGCGGAGTGGCGAAAATCGTTCCGCCGATTTTTCCATCGGTGTTCGTCAATCGTCGGAAAAAAAAGTGGGGGAAAAAAGGAGTTTTTTTTCGGACAACCTCCTTCCTGATTCTTCTCCCTCTCCTCCTCACCCGTCACGGTCGGTTTATTTTGTTTATTTTTTTTTGTGGTCTTTCGCCGTCGTTGGATGGATTAATGACGACGGCGAGGACTAAGTCCCCGTCCGCGTAAATCCGTCACTTCGCCTTTCCCAAAGTCTTTCGAGTGCTTTCGACTGGTCAGGGAAGCGTGTTTTTTTCGCCAAGGACGCCAAAAAATCTCCGTGTTCTTTCCGTCTTCAAAAATATTTCTCTCTCTTGATCGCTTTTTTTTTGTAAACAATTTTTGGGCACTTTGCGTCAGATCGATACGGCCAGAACTCCGCGTTCCTTCCCATTATTTGGAGATTTTTATTTTTGTCCTCAACGGTCCTATTCCAGGCGCGGAAAGGAGTCGAAATCGCATTCGTACCACCGACAGCTCGATTGTTAGCGTACTTTTTTCAGTTATTTTTTCCCCGGTATCGGAAAAATTGATCGGGAAGCGAACGAAAACTCTTTCATAAGCGGGAAGCCGTGTATGTGGCTAATTGCAACGAATACGACGAAAAAATATAATAAATGGACGATGTTTTCGGCTTTCAATCGCTCGTTATCCGCATGATTGTGAATCCTGTCTCGCGGTCGGAAGGTCACGGCGTATGATGGAGACCTTGGAATGTCTCCTTTGTCAACAAGAATTAACACTTCGCGGGTTTGATAGCCCAAAAAAATTGAAAAACGCCATCTATTCCATCCGCGTTTACGTGCCATAAAAAACCGCATTTCGGGACTTACATTCTTATATTTCCATTGGAGCTCGATGCAAACATCACCTTTTGTTCAAATGTTATAAACAATGACTAAAATAAAATGTTGTTCTGTTAACTGAATTATCCCCTTTAAAGAGTGGATTATCTCCGAATGCAATAAAGAGAAATAAGCTGAATCTTTCTCGGTTCGTTGTTCAATTTTTCAGTCATGTTAAGTTTTTCTGGAGAGATAGCAGTTGTTTGATTGTTATAGTCTTTGTAAGAAAGTCTTGATTTCACCTCGAGTGCTGATTAGAGATAGTATAAATATCGTGGGTGATCCTTGCAGAAATATCCGAATCACATTTCTTTTCCTCATGTTGAGCCAAAGGAAAGTCGGTGCTTGAACTCATCCAGGTGTGTTTTTGCGCTGTTGTTTTTCTATTCCGTTGTTCACATTCACATTGTTGTGTTTATATCTCTTTCACCGAGGTAAACCTTAAGAGCGCCGGATTTGGTTGTCATAGTGATGAGGAGGAGTAGGAGGTGGAGCGTGAATCATACCTTAGGTTTCCTCAGCACGGTAGAAGGAAATCTCTCCGCGTTCGAAATAAAAATAAATAGGCCCGTATAAACAAAAGAATCGCGCTAAACGCGTCCCGTTTCCTCCTTTTTGAGAGCGAAATTAATTCGCCAAAGAGGTTGAAGCCATCTCGAAAAAAGCTTGGATTTTTCCATGGCTCCAACAACTCCAGTTGCATAACTCGTTACGGCGATTCAATAAGTGATGCAAATCTGTAAAGCGGAAGAACTTATCTCAAGCCACAGACGGTAATCAATTCTAGTGCATTCACGAGTGTCGTCACTAAAAATTTTTTTCTAATAATTTTGGTGATATGGATGGATATTTTTAACCCTTTTAACAGTGAAAGAAATGTATATGAGTAACTTTTCCGCAAATCAACGAGCATCGATACGGCGGACCGATATTTAGAAGTACTAGTTCTCAGAGAATTATGATCTTGCTGTTAGTTGCGTCGAGAAGCTTTTTTGGGTGTAAACACTTCGAACTATGGTTCAAGAAAAAAAATAATTTCATTTTTCTTATTGTTTTGATGTCGACAGCGTCAGTAGGGTAGGCGTATAAAATTTGAAGAGCGCTTTTTACGTACTTCAACTCCGATTCATCTAGTTCAAACGGTAGTTTTGGTAGGACCTTCTACTTTAATCGTAAATGTCTCTCTCATCCACTTTCATCAAATTTTTATTTCACGATTTAAACGTAGCGTTACTTAGTAGAAGAGAGTGAAATTTCGTCTGAATACACTGATAAAAGTTTTTACGGCCCTCGGAAATCGCCCGGAAAAAAAGATGGCGACGGAAACGGTTACGAGTGACGCGACGAGGATGATGAGGACGGTTGCAGCGCGGAGGGGAGGAGGACCCGTCATCAACTCCGACGTGCATCCTTCTCTTTTTACCTTCCTCCAGTTCAAACACAGCCTCCGTAACAGGAGGGCGAAAGACGACGGATCTCCCCCCAAAGACTCCGAGTGTGGTCGCTGTTTCTGGCGGAAGAAGATGATGATAATACGGACACAAACGACCACTGATATGGTCCCGGGGGGTGAGGCCGAGGGGGAGCGGAGGATGGAAGAGGAAGAATCGTCGGCTCCGGTAGGGGAGAAGGCGGGAAGGGAGAAAGGCGACGGGCCTTCTTCGGCGCTTGCGTGGACCTCCCTCGACTTCCTCTTTCGAGGGATATCCCGTGAGGTCTTCCCCGTCCGAACGACAGGAACCGACCTCATAGAAGTGCACGCTAAAGGCCCGACGAGGTGGAAGGTCGTTTCGTCCGGATGCCCCCTTCGCTGGGGGGACTCCCGGAGATCGGTCGGAGACGACGAGAACCCTCCCGCGCCGATGAGGACTTGCGGGAAGTCGACGGCGATGGGGGGCCAGAATTCGATTTTCTGCCTCCGAGGAAGATCCGTAGAGGGAGAACCTCTTTCCCGGACGGCTAAAGACAAATCGCGTGGTGCGACGGAGACATTACCGTACCCTAGTGTTGCTAAGAAATTCAATAAAATTGTCGTCCATCGTAATGACGACAATACGGGATCGAACGCGAGGAGTTGGAGGAGGCTGAGGTGTCACCGTGGGATGCACCGATCGGCTTGCCTCTTCCTCTCCATCTTAGCGCTCCTATTGAACCCTGCCCTTGCCACCCTCTCCGTCTCGATATCCCCTCCACTTTCCTCCTCCCCTTCCTCCCGAACGCTTTATTCCTCTTCGCCCTCGTCTCGATCCGATCCCTCTTCCTCCTCTTCGCCTAGGCCCTCGTCGTCTCTCTCCGTCCTTCCGACCCCGTGGCCCTCGCTGAGAGGGACGCCGGCGACCGCCGCGGGCACGCCTCCTCCGCCGTGGGAGGACGATCCTTGCGGAGACGGGGGAGTTGAAGCGGCCGCGGCGGCATTCGACCGGGATGGAATCTCTTCTTCGGTCGGTGGCGGTGATTCGCCGGGGGGTGCTTCGCCGTGGTTACGGGCTGAAGTCACGCACGAGACCTTCGAGGTGAACGCGCTGGTTCCAGGCCTCGTCTACGGGGGTGAGTAAAAGTTTGTTTGTCTACTTCTTTTCTTGACTGAGGGTGCATTGAGAAAGTTCTGAGAGGACGTTGACGTATTTTGAAATAATATGACGTTTTCGATCGCTTAGAATGCGTCGGGGTTTGTTTGTTTATTTTTTTCACGTTTACCATCGAAGGTAAAAGCGTATCAAATGGTAGACCTGACTAACGGGGCAAGGAGACCATCCGTTGATGAGCGAGCAAGTCGGGGAGATTGAAATTTCGTAATCAGTTTTCCGATTATTCACGAACGCTCTCTCTATTCGTCCATCATTTCAAAGAATGACCTTTAGAGAATTGATCGGTTGAAAGCGAGCTTTTGAGCCAATGAGAGGCACCGGGATGAGTTGCGTTGCAGCGAAAACAGCAACATGCTATGGATGTAGCGCAGGGAAAATGAGTGTTAGGAAAATGGGTATTCAATTCGAACAAGGATTGACAATACTGAACCCATGTCCAAAATGTTTCTTCACCGAAGGGAATAATATTTCGACTTCTCAGCATGAAGTATACTTTTTATTCAACACTATTGGGACGATATTCCCATCGCTGTTTTCGATGACATTAAAATGTACTGTAAAGGTGAACCTTATCGAGAGAATATATTCGGGTGCCAACGTCGATTATTTTTCCATAATGTGATACCTAAATAAAATTGTGCTTCAGTATTTTAATAGATTTATTTAATTCTCCTTCTTGGGAGGAGCATACTTTACAATGTTATACTCCAGAGAGCTGTTTCAATTTGAAAAGGTAGAAAACTAAGCAGCCATTCATAGAGAATTGCCCTTGAAGAAGTCTTTATAAAATAGAGATACATATAATTTTATGATTGTAGGTGTACTAAGCAGAGACATAAGTAACATTTCCAAAATAATGGCTGGCGTCGTATTTGCACATTCGTTTTGATTAGCCATTCCGGTTCATCGATCGAATTTGAAATGTCGCGCAAAACTGAGATAACCTTTATCTGTGGCGCCGGAAGTGGTACTAACATCAAATATCTATGCAATGCTTATGTGACGCTAGCAAAATCACCTAATTACAAACCGAAATCGTAGTTTTGCGTCATAAACAAAGTCATACCGCGTATCTGAATGCTTAGTATAGGTGGGTTAAGGACGGGTTAGTTACTTATTAAAAACGAAAACACCGTCGAGTTAAAAAAAAATAAGTCCTGCAAGTCGTACGTATGCGGCCAGTGGAACCTGAATTGGAAACGCTTGCCCTAGATTTTCCGCTGTCCGCCTTGAGGCTTATGCTCATGCAGTTTGAATTGGATAATCTTATTTCCGCGCGTACGAGGATGGATTCGTAAACTTATCCGGACGAAGAATGAGGAAATCTACCGTCCTCAGATGTTCTATTTTGATGAAATACACTAGATGGCAAACGTTAAGGAGGAAGGGCGTGGCTCTAAAAATAATGTCTTTTGCAACACTTATTTTGGCGCCATGTAAACGATCGTAGCCCTGACCAAATACGGCTCATCGTTCACCTCAAATTAAAATTATTTTTCGAGATTTTTTGGCTGCGAGAATTCGACAGATAAATATATAATTCTATGAATTCGTTTTTATTTATTGTCTCATCAGGAATTGTATCTACATTTGCCGGAATTGTTACAGCACAAGAATCTAAAGTAGAGTCATTTAAATACTTCAGTTAGGCATAATCTTTTTTGTTCATTGATCATATCGAAGGTTTTTGTTTTTGATTTATTTCTGATTTTGATTAACTCTTTCACTGCCACTGACATATGATTTCCACTTGATTTTTTAATATTCTAAATGGCAAATATAACCGAAAGTTTTATTTGAACCTGTGCAGCTGTTCTATGAGTAGCACTTAGGTTTGGATCGATAACAGTTTATAATTTCAGGCAAACTAACTGAAAGATAATTTTTTGCAAAATTGTTTTCGAAAGCGTTTAAAAGGGACGTTATAAATCATAATGTTTTAATTGCCAGATAACGTTTGGAAACTTATTTCTCGTGCAATGCGATTATTTTAAATTCACGAAATTAGTTATCAAATTCCCTACATCTCTAATAAAGGACTCGCACAAATAAGTTTGTTTCCAGAAAACTTTTTAAGGCATAACGCTTTTAGCTAGGGATGGATAAGATATTTTCTTCCTTCCTTTTAATAGCCAGTAGAGCATAGTTATCTCAGTACCAAGAGAAAGAATTACAAAATGAGATAAAGAAGAATAGATCTATTAATACGAAAAAGCACTGATGGACAGGTTTAACCACTTCTTAAAAAATTTCCCTCATGCCATGTCATATCCATATTCAGATCATTCTTATGAAACGTGTTCGCATATTAGTAGATGCGTATCCTTGAAAACCTCGCAGAAGATGGATCAGCTCGTGTATACAAGTTATTGCCGAATACTACGAAACCAGGTCTACTTCGACGAATCAAATTACCGAAAAAACTGCTTAGGGCGGCGGTTATAAAATTGTCGGTCCCGTCCTGTGGCCGCGAGTGCATTTCCTTCTCCTTTTTATTTTTGCTAACCTCACTCTTCGATACGTACGGTGTGGAGGTCTCGAGTGGGGTGGTGGGAGGAGAGACAGGGGAGGCGGAAAGGGGGGAAGGGCGGACCTGGGGGAGTCGGTCGACGAATGCAGCGTTTAATGCCCGTCACGGCGTCGGGAAAATCGATGCCTCTCTGGTCGTGAGGTAGTTTGGAAGCGCCTTTTTTGACATTATTTTTTTTTCTTCTATAAAGTATTCCCATCTAGAGTCATGTTTATTTATGCCTGTTCATATAGGATATTTCCCTACCTCCGTTTTTATTTTAATACTTCATGGCCATTATGAGATTCGATGGGAATAGTACCGAACTCCTGGACGAATTACTTTAAAATAAACGAACGGACGAACTGAGAGCATAAAAAAGATAATCCTGCACGCTCCAACAATAACCGTTGCTGCAAGAGAAAAAAATTTCAACTTCGAAGTGGGACAGAAAGATATTTTCTTTTACTTTAAACGAAAACAAGGATGCAAGCATCAAAAATAATTTTTCTTTAGGTCTTTCAGGCGCGGTGTTACGGCCAATTTTTGAACCCCGAAGCATGGCGATACAAAATTTGAACCACTGTTTTAAAATCCACTACTATGTAAACACGGCGGTATAAGCTCTGAATCACCACATAACCGCACAGCACACATGACACATTACTTCTAGTAGTTATGGCTGTCTACTCTAGATTGCGAATTGTACTTTTATAATATAATTTTGGCGCGAATTACATTTGTTTCCATGACTGCATACAACCCATATCAAAACATCTGTATAGCAAAGGTATCTTTTTTCCATGAATAATTCATGATCCTGAAAATATGTGGTATTTAAAATTCGGAAATTTTAGGTGGTTTTAAAATGCTAGTGCTGGTAATGACGGTAAAAATATTCTCATTTTTTAAAACTCCCTTTTCGCATGAGCTTGCAATTGAGCGCTGGCATATTAAACGCTCTCCCAGATACCGTTTCGTTTCCCGGGACAACCACGCAGCGAATACTAGATTTTGAATATGGCAATAAATTATGCCGGCGTATACTTCGGCCGTCTGAATTAATGAAAGAGCCGATATAAAGCGGCGAACTGTACATTTCAAAATAAATGAGTGACATCTGGCGCTGCAGTATTGCGTGACAAAGCTCAAAGCGGAATGCCGCTTTATGGAAATATGTATTATAATAATTTTGTTATTTACGCTGTTATCACCAATAATACAGGTGTTTGAGTTGACGTTTCTCTTTGCGTTTTGTTATGTATCATGAATTTTTATGAGAAATGTAATTACGAAAATTGTCAGTTACATTAATATATTATCGTTATAAAAGTTATTATTATTTATATAATATTATTTCTTATTGTTGTTTGATGATTTTTACCTTCTCCATATACGCAGTATAGAGATAGTATTGTTTTCATGAAAAAAATCGAATTCGAGATCTTAACGGAAATACACGTTTTGAGGTCCCCTGAACACGTTTTGATCGTTTTCTCGATGATATCTGTGTGTCCGTATGTGTGTGACAGAAATTTTGCGTGCGCTCTAACTCAAAAACTATTCATCAGATCAGCATGAAATTCTGTATTTGTGATTTTATATATATTCTTATGATTTGAAAAGATTTTGATTGATAACAATCGGTCAACCGGAAGTAGCGGTTTAATCTTGTAAAATTTAAGTTTTTCTTAAATACCTCGCTTAAAACTGCATTTTTGTTAACATACACCTATATATACAAATTGCAGAGATTATTTTTTTCTACAACTTTCGTTTTAAGTAAATTTTTATATGTGGAATATTTCAAGAGATCCGATATTAATTTTCTTCGAAACTGACGGTTAGTGGACAGCTCGCGCCCGTGGTAGTGACAACAATTGAATCGCTAGCGCTGAAGCGTGTAAGTTGAACTATTCCTGTCGCCGTATTTATTTGATTTTAGTTGAAAACTTACGTATGGAGAAAGTCATGTGTTGGACACATCAATTTATTTATTTATATTATCATAAAAATCCGAAATTGAAAAAGTATTATTGGGAAAAACTTCTTACATTTTATTTAGTCATTAACATTAGAAATGTACAATTTAGTAGCATTAGGGGTTACCATTACAACGTGTGATGATTTTTTTCATAAGATCCTCCTAACTGCGTTCTGAAATTTAACACATATTTCATATGTTAATGAACGACAAGTTATGGATGATTAAAAATATCTTAATACATTTACAATTCAACATACCTAATGGATAAATAGAAAGGTTTTTCCTCGAAAAGTTTTAGACCTCGTAGAAAATCTCACAAATAAATAGAAAAGGTTATTTCTATGTATCACAATAGATATAATTTTTTAATTAGTTATTCTTAAGCAAGCGAGATTGAGACTTTTGGAGTCCCTTCTTTCGATCAATAGTTTAGTGTGCACAAAGTAAAAGCGATGAGGACACGAAATAGAACATACTAGCTGAAGTTGTTTATTTTTCCAAATGAGACAAGGAGATTTAATGTTGGTATTAAGTGAGAAAATGAAGAGTTGAACCGTGAGAGATGTGAAAGTATTAAATTAGATTAAAAGTAGGAGTATGAGATCGGGGAGATTGAAACTGAGATAAACTGAAAAATTATTGTATAGAAAAAGTGCTTTTCGAGAGAAGAAAAACTCATCTAACAAACTAGGACATTCTTAAAAATTACTTATTTAAGTAATTCTATAATAATTTGACCGTTTTTCTCAAAATATCGATATGCTCTTTAATGCTACATTTTTCTTTTGAGAGTTATTGAATATGACCTTATTACGCGAAACGCCACATGAAATTTGTCATCAGTAGATACTTGCTGACATTCAATGTTTGAATTTTTTGTTGGTAAGCGTAATGTTGGAGCGTAATCAATACTTTTATATTTCAAACCTCTTGATATAAAAAAAACGTCCCTTCAATTTATTCAATGCCTCAGATTATCGTAATTTAGTCGTATAGCTTTTGTATACTCGGCAAGATTCCTAAAAAAACTCGTGACTTGCTACCATTTTGGTAACGATGCTACTTAATGTCGGGAGTTACTACCCAGTCTATAGGACATAGTTTTCAGTTGCTAAATGCCCAAAACTTTGATGCAGGGGCCAGTTAGAAAGTTACTATACGTTACCCACAAAGGGAGCGGGGACTAACAACCTCGCCCTTAAAGGAAAGACAAATTACGAGGTATTAAAGCGACTTGTTCTGAGGACAAAGGGCGTCATTTCACGGCATTATAACATATGTTTTAATGCTTTCGAATTATCTTCTGGTGCTGCTTCGCCGCGTTGATTTTATGGTTGTATTTTATAGGGATCCTCAAATTTCAGAAAGGGTTTAGCCTTAATTCTCGATAGGTAAGCTAACAGCAATGCATCATTTGTTTTTTCTCCGATGTTTATAGTCAAGGAAAGAAGATTACGGTTATCGGCCTTTTCTACGACTTTCACTGGAGTACGTGGTAAATTGGAATTGTCTGCCCACTGACTAATTAACAGCTCTCAAATCCGTATGAATTATTGGGGAAAACAACTGCCGGCGTTTTTTCCAAATAAATGAAGGATTTAACAGGAGATGAAGTAAAATGAAGTGGAACATTCATCCATTTATTTCTCTATTGAATGCAAAAACCTTCATATTCTCTTGTGAATACCTATTTTCTCTTTTTTCTTCCAATTTTTCGAGTTATCTTTGCTTGAATTGCATGTAATTGCACATGTGAAGCACGCTTCGAGCAAGGTTAGAAATACGCAATTCTTTAGGGTCCGTAAAATAGGAAATTAAAATTTAGATAGAGAATTTTCTTTATGGCTTCTAATAGGCTTTTATTATTCGGCGTAAAAATTACTGCCGTAAAATGTTTTAATAATGATATTACTTTGCAAAAATATCTTTGTATACGCCAAGTTATATCCAACGGCAATGTCATGGCACACGTTTAATCCCGAGGCACACCGAAGCAGATTATATGAGGGTGTGTAAAACATTTTCATCAGAATAAAAATACCAGTTCTTCAACTATGAGGTAACTTTGCTTCAGTTTCAAATGACTGAAACAGCAACAAATTATTAGAAATGTATTTTATCTTATCCTGGGTGTAATAAAATACGTTAATATTATTATCTCCCCTAGAATTCTAAGTGTATTGCGGCACGCCAGTGTAGTTTTTTGCGGTAGGTACATAGGTTGCGGTGTAATGTTCTAGTCCAGGGATGGCGAACCTATGGCACGCGTGCCATAAGTGGCACGCAAGACGATTTTGGTTGGCACGCCAACGAAAGGCGAAAACCAATCGAAGCATTTATCATACTGATTTAGTGTCGCAAAAACATTTGTGTTATTTAGTTAACTATTGTCAACATTAGTTTTATGTTTACAAATTTCAGTCTCTTATGTCTTGATCACGAATTTAATTTAGTTGGCACGCAAGAAAAATCGAAGACTTTTTTGTGGCACGCAAGGCGGAAAAGATTCTACAATTTCAGTAATATTGGCATGCGGGCAATAGAAGGTTCGCCATCTCTGTTCTAGTCTAAGCTTTCGCCTTTATTAATTTTAATATTTTTTATTGCAAATTTTAATAACAACGCTGTCATGTTCCTATATCTGACCTCCTTTGGCATTTTCCTGTTCCTAAAAATTTCTACATCAGATTGTAGTTCGTCTGCTAAATTTTATACTCCACGCATGAGTCACGTAATAGGCACTTTAAGAGATCATTTTTTTCTAGCTCATTTTCCGTAACTATCCAGGGATTTTCGTGAGAGCGCACCATTTCGCGGGCGTAATATTGTTCCTCGCATGCTCCTTAGGAATCACGTTTTTTCTTCCCTTCTACCTTGGATGCAGCTTGACTTCATCGCGATGTTTGGATAAACTCTCTCGTTTTAAAAAGGGTTTACGGATAATAACGAGGCCATGACTTAAACTGAGTTAAGAAAGCTGCCTGTCGAATACTCTCAACGAAAAGGGTTCTAACGGAGATACGAAGAGATTAGGGCTAATGCTTCTTCTCTAAGAAATATTCTTCCTAGGGTGGAGTACGGAGGAGTCAGTTGGAATTAAATTAGAACCACCCGCTTTAAAAAGTGATTGGATTGGACCGGATTAATCGTTGCGCAAGACTTACCGAGGATAAATAAGGAATTAAGATCAGTGTTCAGTTAATGGAGGAGAATAAAATGTAAAATATGATTGAAAAGGACGTTGAAACATCGTTTTTGTTCTATAAGAAGGTAATCTGGGTCACTGATACGTTAAAATGATGATTTAACCGTAAGATTTCATTGTCATAGGGCACTAAATCTGAACGATTAACAAAAATAATCTTCCTAAGTTCTTAATATTATAGAAATGCAGCACCCGAATAAATTTTGCGTGGGAATGCTCGAGAGTATTATGAGATTCAACCAACATGAAGTTCAGGCGCGCTTACGTTTGAGAAAAGTTTTACTATGTCGCACTTGTTAAAAATTATGCTTCCAGAGGAGTCGGGAGTCTCCTGCCCTCTTTATAGAGCTTGGAGAAACGAGTATAAATGGAGCGGAAATAGGACGTATCGATATAAAAAGGAATTCACTGGGAGATAATTGAATCAGCGAAAGATCACCCAAAACAGGAGTT
The DNA here is from genome assembly GCA_036926305.1 of Uropetala carovei. Lineage (NCBI taxonomy): Eukaryota > Metazoa > Arthropoda > Insecta > Odonata > Petaluridae > Uropetala > Uropetala carovei. The sequence goes on along the minus strand of JAXCHB010000103.1, from coordinate 2,150,590 downwards.
CTCGAAGAAAGTCATAAACAAATCTGTACCTTACTTTGGTAATATAATTTGAAGCTAGCTTGTCCTTAATGGTAGGGTCCAAAGACTTCCGGTCTGAAAAATTATTTCATTATGCCTAGATATATTTTATCGTCCGTATTGTGGATCGGAACACCTACATTTTATATGCTCTGAACAGCATAGTAATTGCATGCAAATTAAAATCTGTTTAAATTAATTCAATTTTGCGAGGATCTTCAGATAGCTGTAACCTAGTTCCATTTTTGCATGCTTGATGATACTGATATATGTTTACCACGATTTAGTATGTACTATTAGCGGTTTGCGTAATTAAGGGGTGCGAATGGAAAGGATTTTCCATTTTATATTATGTGAATGATGCTGAAAAATCAAACCTGACGTATCAAAGTACGGGGATAACTATTAATGTAAAGTATGTTCTTTTATTCCAATGTTTTTAGTTACTATCGATCGCTTCTGAAATGTTAGTAAGCTTGTTTACGTAAACGTACAATAAAAAAACGTCCTTAATACAGATGAATTGAATATTGGGTGGTTATCGCAGGAGCGATTAATTTAGGGGGATATATTTAATTATTCTCTAATTTAATCCGGGAAGAGGATCAGTGTTTTCTGGTTGCTCCGACAACAGGCTCTAAGATACGATGGGCGCCGTCAGTAAACCGTTTAGGGACGGAAAGGAGAATAAACGGATCTGATTCGGCAGTTTTGTTTTTATACCCGGAATTGACGGACGGACACGTCAACGGAACGAAAAAGAATGGTTAGAAAACTGCGAAAAATTGATTTATGGGAGTATAAAGAGGCCATGGCGAATAGAATCCTGATTGACCGCTGGGAGTAGAGGTGGGGTTGGAAGTTGGCGGGTGGGGATTGGAGGGGGTCACAGGATGGAGAAGGGCGAGTCGAGGAAGAGCAAGTAGGTTCGACCGAGAGCGGAACGCTACAAGCTCATCGACGCGATTCCTGAAAGAAAAAAAAACGCCGTTGGGGCGTATTAATGCTCACCCAGCATAACGGTTTATCCTTTGCGTTTTTCAGAATCTGTTTTTATGGGCAGAGAAATCTTTTTAAAACGGGAATGTCGGCACTCTTTGTTGCTTCAATAGTCGCTATAAGATGTGGTTGCTTTATGGAGGGCCTCAATGGAAAAAAACATTAGAATTAGATCACGGGCCGCATGAGGCCCGCAGTTACGAGAACTGCGGTTCTCATATTAATTTAGTTTTATTTTAAGGTGGAAGTCAGTGTTGATGAGGCATTTATAGACGAACAAAGAGATGTGAAACGATATAAAATTGTTTTATATTTATGAATCGTGTGATTATTTTTCGATAAAAATAAATAGTTTTAATTTATGTGATTTTAAGGATTAACAAATTCTTGTGTTCATTATTATGACAAGCGGACCACCACATAATTTGAAATTTTCACGTGCGGCTCACCACCCATTTCAAAATTATCTATTAGACTCCCAAGGAATTTGAATTTGAGACATCTTGATTTGGATGGTCTTTTAGATTTTGTACCTCGATTAACTAAAAGAGAATATTAATTAATTTTTATATGTAGGAAACAATTTTGTCTCCTTTTCTGGAAAGTTCGGCGCTATTTAAATATTAAGTACAAATTGGAATTCAGGTCGCATAAATGCATAAATCGAGCTAAACATGAAAGGCATCCAAATTTCATATTTTATCCCACTAGTAATAGCTACGTAAATCTCTTAAAGAAATCATAAGATTTCATTTAGGTAAAAGCTTGCACCCCTCAACCCACGGACTTATACGGGTGGGTCGTGACGGGATTGCAGAGAGAATGTGGGAATCAGAATCTCAGAATTCGGATCCGCGTGCAAGGATGCCAAATGTTACTGCTGGAAAAACCTTGAAGTAGGCAACCGGATTATTACTTCGTTTGTCAGGTGATAGGGTAAACTGGAGCTCTGGTCAAAAAACGAGTAACTGGATGCAAGCTGGAAGGCGCTGACTATGGTTAACTCGGATAATTTATTTTCAATCTTACTGGAACGTTATTCGGTGCTTACTCGCGTTCTTTTTCCTTCGGAAAATCATTTTCAGTTGGCTTTTTAGGGTTAAGCTTCTGTAAATCTAAAAATTTAGCTTAAAAATATTTCTACCCCTTTTGAACATTATGTCGGTGATTTCGGATGAGTAACGAGAAATTAATTTGTAAATAAAGTGGAGTAGGATCTCATATTTAATAATGGAAATGATCGAAAAGTTGGTGAAATATTTTTAACTACTATGAATTAAAGAATTTTTCAGGGCCTTCAGGGTATGCTTAATAATATTTGCGTTTGACTGAAGGCATACCAACTACAGGTTAATCGTAAATTCAGTCGTCATTTTCCTTCACAGTATCTTTAAGTATTGCGATAAATGTTTACAAATTAATTTTTCTTCTGATTTATGTTTTTATTGCCATCTGTACATAAAATAGACAAATTCTGATCAGATATCGTACTAATACAAAATGGAAATACAAAAACACTCCCAACTTTTTCTTTGTTTTGACCACTCTCTTTTTGATGCAAGAAAAAACTTTTCTTGATTTTACGCAACTCTTTACTTAGGCGCCACTTAATTATTGCTTGTGAAATTTAGGTCACAGAGAATGATTAGAAATGAAAAATGGAAAAAAGGGTAGTTTGTCTCTCCGAAAAAAATATGAACGCTGTACAAAAGAAACTTCTTCACAAACACTGTCGCTTTAATCCTTTTAGTATTTTTTTTGGCGTCGGAAATTAAATAAAAAATCACAAGCGCTTTTTGGAACGCTCTGGCAGAATTTAGCACCCTTCCAATTTCGCGTCGCGTTATCGGTTCGAGACGTCTTTCCTTTTTTTCCGAGATTCAAATTCACATTTGTTCGCACATTTCTGAAAACTTTCGCATCGCGAACGAAAAAAGACTGCTTGAAAAATCGGTCTCTTATTTTTTTGCAATAGCAATACGACGACATTACGGAGAGTAGCTCGTCTTTCCAAGAGAGAGAGAGAGAGAGAGGAAAAAAAAGAAGCACGGGAGTGTTTTCTTTCTTTTATTCATTTCTTTTTTGAGTAGCGGGATTCCAGAAAAAATCGACGTTGCAACATTGACCCTCGTTTCGTGTTACGGGGCCATTTGCGGAATGGATGAAAAGGTGCATTATCTCTCGAGGTTCCCTTGCGATCTGACTCGACCTCAGTTCTCTCTCTCTTTCCATTCCCTTGTTTTTCTCGCCTCCTTTTCCGGCTTGGTTCCTTCTTTTATACGCCTTCTTCTTCTCCCCACATTTCGACGAATAAACTCTCCGAAATCTCTTTCCAGCTCGCCGAATATGGCCGAGAGAATTTTCTCGATATTATTTTTCCTCTTTTTTTTCTCCTCTTTGCCTGCATTAAGTTTTTGGCCGTGCGTTAAAAATCCTGCGGTATACTCGTAATCTTTTTTTCAGTGGCGCTCGCACAAAAAAAGAAAACCTTAATGGAAGTGCGAGACAATGAAAGAAACCGTGGAATGAATAACAGAAAGAGAAAGAGAGAGATATATAGCTGCCATTTCAGGAATTACGTTTTTAGGATTGGTCAACCTTACAATTTATCCGAGTGATGATTACGCGTTACTCTCGGTACGAGAGGTTATCATTGCACTGCGCGGATGTTAATTTACGGTCGAGCGGGTTTTTTTTTCGTCTCCTTTATAAAATTGTCGTAAAAGGCTTCATCGTAATGTATTCTTTTCGAATTGGAACCTTTAACTATCGAAATTAAAAGATTGGATTTATTCTATTCATCTTGTGAATTGCCTTGTGTCTATGTCGGCAGGTGTTTTACGCTTAAAAGTGTCTCTGTTGTTTGCAGGTTTAATGAATTGTATTTAAAGCAGTTATGATAGGAATAAAATTTACTGTATTTATCGATAGTTGTTATGGCGATGGCGAATATCATTAATTTATTTATCTAGTATTAGGATCGCAGTATTAGTGTCTTTAACAGCTGATGTTAAAGGATGTCCAAAAAGAAACGCAGCCCATTATACATACATGTTTCTTAGCGAATTACAAAAATTGTTGTTATTTTAATAGTGTTATTTAGCAATACAAAAAATCTCCAGAACTTAGCCCACTTGGTATTGGGAGGAGGGGGATTTAAAGAACAATGTTCACATTCAAATGTCCCCCATACGCTGGAAGAGCTACAGGTCAACATGCAGCCTACAGTAGGTGGCATATCCAAAGAGATATTAAAAATGGTATAAGATTACAGTAAGTGAGACAGATTTTAGAGAATAGGGTAAAAGTGTGTTCAATCGTATTAATGAAAATCAGTCAAAATAGCATTTACACGAACGCAACTAGCTACAATGCAGCCGTCGTAGGCGGTCATAAATGGAAGCGTTGATGTAAATTCTATGCAGGCAAGCATATACTAGACACAAAAACATTAAAGAAACGGGAGAAAAATTCTACCTTTGTCTTTAGTCGTGATGCGCCAAAAGTATGTACTATTCTATTTTTTATATTTAGATTTGTTTTCAGCCGTATGATGAGCTCGATTATTCTCTAGTGAACGTTTGTGTATTAGTTAAAAATTATCCCCATATTACCAGCAGCCGCATATCAGCTCTATTTCTGCGGAGAGCATGCGCTCGGTCAAACGGTAAATACTGTAATTACTAGAACATGCCGCCAACGTGAACGTTTCCTTACCCTTCCTAACCATGCCAGCCCTAAGCGTCAAGGCGGATTGCCGCATATTTTTGTATATCCTCTTCGCCGCATCCGCTTCGAGGATCAAATCTGTCTGAAAGTCTTCTGGTGCCCACCTTGGCTGCGGAGGAGGTGTCATCACATCTTTATTAAAATATAGAAATTCTTAATAACGCACATGAAAGCCTTTCGAATACACAGTCGTTTAAACTACCTTGTTTATCGTTAAGTTATTGTCTTGCCAGTAAATTTTATATTGAAGTGTTTTTAATCAATTGTATATGCGAACTTTTCATTTAAATAATCTCATCATAACTGTTGGAAATTTAAATTTTAGGCCACCTTTCTTTGTTCAATGCAAGTTCGAGTAGAAAGTTTCACAAAGATTAATGATTAATGATTTTGGTTAAGCAATATAATATTACACCTAGTTATGGTAGGATTTTATTTTTTATAAAACTCCTCCTCGGATTGTTCGTAGGCCTAAACATTTTAATATTCGATTTAAAACATAATTATCAAATAACGATGGAAAAATCACATTTAATTTCGTCACATTTATGCGTAATTTATATCTTTGTGATGTTTGGATATAATTTAACCTAGCTCTTAATCTCTATATAGGCGCCCACAGTAGTGGCGGTCAGAAAGTAAATTTGCAGTACATGATGTATTTTATAATCTTATCTATTTTTTTACTTTCTAACTGTGACTTCTAACTTTTTTCGCAATCATCTTGGCGATAGAGGCGGGTTTTAGCTTTTTGCTCTGGTGCCAAAAAGCCATGACCCTGTGTCCGTAAACTTTTCCGGATTTTCATCGTTTATAAATCAGTGGCCTCTGCGATTTTCTATGAGGTCTGCGAACGTATGAAGTTGTTCGTTGAAAGATCAAAACTGAATCGCTTCAAAGTTTCTTACGTTTGAAAAGGCGTTGATGCGGTGCCCGGTATAACACTTTCTGCAGCGTCGTCAATACTTTCTCTTCGGGGACTTTGTGCGCCGCATCGTAACATTTTGCCGATTCGTAACATCGTCAGCCTGCACTTAGACCAGTTTGCGTTATATTTCAGCAGCGGGCGCATTTTTGGTGGTTAAAAAACGAATATTAGCGCTTCTGCATGGTGGGAACCAAATTTCTGTCCATATTCTACTGAGGCCTTACAAACTGCATTACCGGCAAATGATCAAATTCCGTAGTATTTATGGGTTCCATTTTATTTGGTATAGTAGATTTAAGTGTCGATAAATTTATTTTTGATCAATGCCTTATTTCACGTAAGAATATTTACAATATCAAAGTCGAAAAATAATTTATTTTTTCTTTTAATAACTTGGATATTTTTCATTTGTTGTCTAATTTTCCAAAAAAGTCAGAACTGCTCCTATCTAATCAATTGTCCACATTCTAAACGATTTTATTTTCCATGATAAATAATAAATTCTCCTGGGAATTTTTTATTCATTTTTATGGAGTCATATCATTCGAATCACTGAAAAATATTTTATGCAAATTTTGAAATCGGTGGTGATTATTCTATTCGGCTATTTTACTGCGCAGGTCTCTTCGAAACTCGTTCGATTTGAAATACTGAAGGAATCGATTGTTCGATTCGATTTCGTTCGGTCATCCTCCGACGCGAGGAGGTGCCGAGAAAGAATGTTTGTATTCCGAAGAAAAGGAAACCTTAGCATCGAAGTATTTCAAACTCTGGAGTAGGAGGCGTCTGCAAACAAAATCCCGCGAAAAGATTACAGAAGAGCGAAGATAAGAGCGGAGATTTTAGGCATAAACGTTGCAAGTTATCTGTCTCTTAGATTTTACGAATCATCTCAAGAGAACATCTTTCTTAACTTTGCCGCCAGGTCTTTTTGCCCTGTTCTTAAAAGAAAAAAGACGGAGAGACACGTGTATCCAGATTGGGATTAAGTAAAAAAGTATAGAGCGTTGTATAAAAAAAAAGGAATCACGAAGCGGTTTTTATAATGAAAATGGGTTATTAGTTAAATCATCCTTTGTGATGGGTAGTGAGAGCCAATTTTCCGTATTAACGAGGACATTTCAAAGTCCCAAGCGACAAAAGCGATGGAAAATTCCATGAAATATGACAAGCTGAGGAAATTATTAATTTTTTGGTTAGTTGGTTGAAATTGTCTGCCACTCAATACTTGGGAAAATTTAGCATGTTTATAAGGTAGCATTAATCCATTAATCAAAGAGTAGCTTGAAGTTCAATCGGAAAGTGGGCGTTATGATTTTAGGCGATTCCAAGCTTTTTATCGTTCAATTTAGGATATATTTAATCTCTTAAATTGAAGCTACAGTTTAAACGAAGCTTTTATTTTGTCCATCGGTTCCAACATGGGGTGAAATAGCGAGAGTAAATCAATTAATAAATGGGTATTACGTAGTCTGTAATCGGCTTAATTCGATCGGATATTCGATAACTCCAAACACATTGGTGTAATAAGCAGGATAAATGATATACCACATGCAATGACGGTCTTAATTCTGAAATGCACGTATGATTTACGTGAAAATTTTCACCGATTCATCTAGTACCGATCGTAACTTAGATGGCATTATTTTATCAAAATGAAAAAGCTGATTTGGAGTGTCATAATTACGTAAATTTTCTCAAGTACTCCCTAGCGTCTTTAAAAGAGCTAGAGAATGGATCGCATTACATACTCACCGTTAATCTCACGATAATGTGCACATTGTTTTTATACACTCTTTTTTTGAGTTAATCCATATAGAGCATCAGATAGTAATAACGAAATGAAATTTTCAGCCATTTGAGTGCCGTTGTGATCGATTTATATCTTATTTGTTCATGTTAACTGCTGTGCCGCCATGCGTAGGATTTTTCAACGCTTAATGAAAGTGGTTTTCGTGGCTTTATTGCCGTGAATTGATGGAATGTGAGCGAAGTTAATCTTATAAAACTTTCCATTTTTATTCTGCATCGTTTTATATTATTACATTTTTTCTATAGGAGATTAGGTTGAAATGGGAAAAGAAGGCTTAAACGTTTGAGGCGGTCATAGTGAATGATTTTTTCACCGTCCAATCCCCGAAAAAAAAAAATATATGTATATGTTAATGTTTTCATTCTTCCTATGACTTGGCATTAAATATGAGACCAAAAATTTTCTCAGAAAAACTTTCGCCCTTTTGGTTATTGAATCCGCCGCATTATCCTCCTGCGCGGTGACCGCCTTTACGGTGATTTGGAGTTATTATTTCCAATTTTATTTATCTTGTCTTCACCGTGTTTTGAGTTCTTTATTTTATTCTCTTTTAATAAAAAGAGGGAAACATTGTTATTTATTTTAGTAAAGTGAAAAATTCGCTTGCAAGCTTTTTTTATTATATTTTTATAGTATGATAGAGTTGAGCTCCCAGCACTAGATTTGTATTATTCGACGAGAAAAGGAGCAAATTTTAATAAATAATGTGGAAGTTAACCATAGAAAATTGTTTTTACAGCCATTACTTGTTTTTCGTATTTATTCACGGGGTTTTTAAGATCCTCTCTCCGTAAGCGGAGGAAATAAATTTAATTCCTTTGACCATGTCTACGTCAAACTTTTGTTTCTCGGTTTTAAATTTTTAATGCTGTCCTGCACAGGTTCCCAAGCGAAGCCCTACATGAAATTCAACTCCATATGCAAGTGTACGCGTTCCGGCACGCAGAGTAACTTTAAGTCCTACGTCCTTTCCACGCAAAATAATGCATGCCGAATAAAACTCCTGTATGCGTTCTATAAAGGGTCGGGAATCTTTTAAATGTCTCAGCCACTTAAAATGAACGAACTTTTGATAAAGTTCGCGAAAAATGCCATTGGGCATGTTAAGAGGATATTATTAATCAGCAAAGGTCCGCCTGAAGAGTACAGCTCATCATCAAAATATTGGCATAAGAAAATGTTTCCAGGTGAAAATGAATTTGGAAAGTCAGAGTAAGATTTTTTGAATGGGAAATTTCTGTGAAAAAATGCGGATCTTCCTCTGTTGCATTTTAATAATCACTTTAAAATAATTTGATTGTGGTAGGCTGAATATAAATAGCAGTATAATCCATTTTTTGCATTTTAAAAATTTTATGCATAAGTTACGAGCATGACGTGTAGTGTGATTTTTAAAAGCCTTCCGAAACGAGCTTTCATTTTACTCAAATACAGGCCTAATTCCCACGATATGTTTCGTTTCCTTTTTTGTTGCTTTTTATGTTTCGAAAGGTTGTGTGTGTGTGTGTATATATATGTATCGAGGGAAACTAGGTGTTGAAGGAAACCCAGTGAGCACTTACCAGAAGGCGAGCCGCTGGGGTGTCGGAGAGACATTTGTAGACTTAGATGATGGAGCTTTTGGGACGATTCCTTCGTCAGCACAAGAGAGACACAACTATATATAATATATATAAATAAAATCATCATCAGCCTTTTTAATCCATTAACGGATGAAGGCCTCCCCCAGACTTTTCCAGTTTTTCCTGTCAACTGCCTCTCTCCTCCAAGTTTGCCCCAAGAACTTAACACTCTCTCCGTCCCGCCTGTCTTTCGGTCTTCTTTTCGGTCTCTTGACGTTTCTTGGGATCCATTCGATGACACCAGAAAGTTCATAATGCCAGTTTTCGATAACTCAAAGAAGACATTTTCTCCACCTGCATTAATATGTATCAAGTCGACTCGAGATAGCTCGATATTTTGAAATCTCGAAATTTTCTATCCCTCGAGATTCGAGTTATCGGGAGGAGACTGAATCCGCCGCGTAATGGACGATCACAAGCTGTTAGACCTCGTGTCGCTGAGTGAAAATATCTCGGGAAAAAGAATTATCTCTCCCTCGTTCCCTCTCGCATCCGTCGCATGTCTCTCCCTCGCTCCCTCCACTACTCTCTCTCTCTCTCTCTCACCGTCTCTTAAAACTCTCCGCATAGCCGTCTGCCCCCTCAGACTATGTACTATTGATTTCCAGGAGGGAGTGAGGATGAGGGTTGGAGTGGTGGTGCGTGGCGAGGTTGGGAGCTTAAATGGGTTGTGTGCGTGTCCGTTTACGGACGAAGGGAAAAGAGAGAGAGAGCGAGTTTGCGGATGACCAATAAGGTATACTTTGGTACTCTTTCTCTCCGCATGGCAACCAATGGATTTCGATGCCGGTGCGACGAACTCGTCTTCACACGGAACTCGAGACTCCTATGGACCGTGGGCGGGAGGGAAAGTATTACGTCCGTTTCCGCCTCGAGTGACACGTAACGCGTCAGAGAATACCCCATTCGATGGCGGTTGGTGGAGAAATGAGTCGGGTGAAGAAAGCGGGGAGCGATGCTGTTCGGTTTTATTCTAGGATGTGCGTTACCAGAACCCTCTTTCTTTCCCGTGGGACTGGAAATCGCACCGCCGCGGCACCCAATATTTTTTTACTATTGCGCGAGGATTAGGCAGGATTCTTATTGGAAAGAATGAGATTTTTCGTCTGTTTATTTCTCTCTCTCTCGCGTACGCTTTTTCTCCTTCAAGTATTACTATTTTCTTCCGCTTTTTAGCACGTTTTCTTAAAAGCAAAACCGTGTTAATGTGATCCTTCTGTCTCCTAGTCCTTCTGTGGACGATCAATTTTTTCGTTTTCGTTTTCGTTTTTCGTTTGGAACATTTTTTCATGGATTAGATAGCTCTTATCTGTCTATGAATTTTCCACGGATTGGATTTTCCCAGTAGTTCATAGACTTTCCGCTAGCTGCCTTCAGAATTGTAAAACTTTGAAACGGTATTGTAGTCAAGTTACTGGAACTAGAAGAGTAAAGTTTTCATGTATGAGAACGTCTAGTAAGAATCTAAATTAAAGTGGTGCCCTCTTCTCAAAGGGGGAACCAGAACCCTGAAAACTTTTGAGATAACTTGCTTCCACCTCTTCTGGTTTAGCAAGTAAGATATTTGTTTAAAAACGAACGTTTACATATAATAAATAACACTTATTGAGATGAATGTACATGTTTTCCATCCCATAAAGAATGAATCATTAGCTCTATTGAAGAAAGCCTCACTCTTAAGACAGATTCGACATGCAATTTCCGACGAGTTTTTGTCTTAATTAAACTCAGACGAAAATCCAGATTATAACGTACTCGTGGGAAAAGAAATCAATATTTTGAATGCTTTTTTAGGCACTTCCCCGTACGCGTTTGATAATTATGCCCAAAAAGCAATCAAAGAAACCTTAGAGAATTTAATTTTTAAGTCACCGTCAGTATAAATGTCCACTAGAGTTTCTTGTTATTTTCCTGTTAAATGTGGAATGGGAAAATCCACATAAAATGGATTGCGAAGCCAGTTATTAGAATCGTTTGGTTCTGGAAAATATTCTCGCAATTTCTCCGCGAGTCCTTCCAAATCTTCCTTTATATCAGATTTCACAAATTCATACATGAATATTTCATTTATCGGGAGATATTACTGCAGTGTCATAAAACAATCAATCGAACCTATTTCTAAGCAAGTTATTATTGCTAATTTATTATTATTATTTCTTTATTGTTTATTATTATTTATTTATTGTTTCCTCCATCTTCGCTTGTGCTGCCAAATCATCGTGTTCGATCCATAGTTTCGGGATTTGTATGTATGTACAATCTTCGGGGACCACGTTGTGTTGAGATTTTACCAGGGTAAACGACAATAAACTAACGCCTATGTCAAGCAAGTATTTTTTGTGATGGAAAATAATTGGACGAATGAACGTATTCCAAGAGTAAATTCATTGAAGTTATAGCTCCCAATCATAATGAATTTTGAAACGAGTTGCTCTGATATCGTAAAATTTTTACTGGATCCTAATCAAGGAATCTTATTGAAACTTTCAAAAAAGCGAAAGGTATCCATGGAAGCTTATATAAATTGGTTTATTTTTATAAATGATGAAATGTTTGTGCTACTATAAACAAAATAATTCACTGGCGAGGAATTTGATTTACGAAGTTATTAAAATGCATGCTTCGGTATCCACACGACGAATAAGGATAAATATTTCTCATTTTAAAGTTTATTTTTAAAATCTCCGGGTTGTAATATATTTCGAGATGGCATCCATAATCCTTTCTCATTCACTTCTGTTGTTTACTTTCCATCTCTCTGAGTTCCTTCTTTTACAGTATTGTTTAATTTTCTCTCCATCTACTCCTACTATGGTACTCTTTTCTTTTAAAAAATAAATCAATGGTTTCGCAACTTTCTACAATTGTAAATTTTCCATTCGTTTATTTCTTATGCTGGTTGAAAATTCGCCGCCGAGTGCCTTTTATAATTTGCGCACGAATTATTTTCTAAAAGTTAAAATAAAAATTTGCCCTTAAAAAAACAGTTATAAAGCTCTTATTTATCAAATTTTATTGTACACATAATGTTATCTCGTTAACGCTTTTTAAAATTTGAATGAAATTTTTATTTTAAAACTTAAGTCTGTAAAGTCATATTATCCCTCTACCACTCGCCTTTTCCCCTCTTTTATTCTGTTTTCTCCACTCCTGTCACTATTTTTACTTTATCTTATCATTCTCTTTATATTTCCCTCCACTTCTCTCTCTGTTTTCCTTCTTATTACACCTTCTCGTTTCTTCCTCTTTTCACATTTTTATTTAAATCCGATAATGTAATCGTTTTGTCCGACAGTCCGCCCATCTCTCTGTCCTTCACACTTCACTCAAGTTAGAGCAACCAAATTTTGTGTGGTTGGGTTTGCCATAAGTTCTTTCCTCGGTTAAAATTTGGAGACTCCAGAGGCATCGTAAGAGGTGTAGTCGGGGGAGGGATAATAAAAACCCACCTCTAATATCTGATTCAGCAGTTCTTTTCTCGCTTTTCTCATTTGTCTTCTTTTATCTTTTCACATACTCTTTTCCTACCCAATTCATGGGGCGAGACAACTTTTTACGAGCTGGGTCACAACAGAGTTCACGTAACATCACGCAGACAGCATCGGAAGTTACTTGAGAGACAGAGGGATGTTATTAGTATTTAGAATCTAATATAATTTTTAAAAAATCACATAGTTTCATAGAAATCGTTTTCCCGGCACTACTTTAATTAATGAGCATGAAATTGGCCGTATGGAATTTTACGATTCGCTTTCAAGACAACTTCGTGGACCTAATGCGGCCCGCGGGCTGTAGATAGCCAACTTCTGCTTTATTTCATCCATTTTTTCTCAATTTTCACCCCTACCTACCCCTACCGCCTTCTTTACACCCTTGCTCTTCCAACTTTATTCTCTCTCTTTTTTGTTTTACGTATTTCATCTTTTTATATTTCCCTCTATTTCTCTTCATTCCTTCTTATCGTAACGTTTCCTTCCTTTATTTCTCCTTTACTCCCTTTCACTTCTATGACTCTCTCCCTCGCGTTCTCGCTTACGCTTTTATGCCTCTATACCTCTTTTTATGCCCCTTTCTCACTTCCTCTCTCATTTCCCTCTTTCCTTCCATATCTACCCCCCACACACACACTCTCTCTCTCTGACTCGTCTTTCTATTGGCTGCGCGGCTTTATATTGCCATCCTTTGATCTCGATATTTATCCCAGCGGAAGTTAGCGGAGCGTTTTCGCCACCATAATTCGCGTCTTTATTGCTCTTTAATGGGAATCGAAATATTTAATCATGCGTTGTCCGCTTCTTTGTATCCAAAACCGGACATGTTTAATTGAATCGCGCCCGTAATTTTAACGCGAGGGCATTGTGAGGTTTAAGGCTGTTTTCACGTTGTTAAAATGAAGCAAAGATGAATTTCAGGGAAGTTTGAAGTTACCAAGAGATTTTTTTACTCATTCATAAACTCGGGATCCATTTTGTGAATTTTACTTACGATATAGGTAAAAATAAACTAAGTATTTCGTGGAAGAATTTAGTTTTAAAAATCTATATCTAATTCTATTTCACACTTCACTTCCAACGATAGAAACTTTTAATATTGAATAATTTAATAAACAGTTTATATGTTAATTATTAAATTGTATTATATTTATAAACAGTAAAGTGCATGAAAAAATCTATTTGGACCTTTTTAGGGTATTGCGGTATGATATATAAAGTAATACTGTCAAAGTATGTTAATTGCTCCAAAATACAACCGATTGATAATTCAAGTCATCGTTTCCGTTATAAAAATTTCATATATTGAATACAGACTTGTGTAATTCGTTCATTTTAAGGTTTTATTAATAGTGAAATTTAAAAGATTTTCAGCGTAAAAGTATGTTAATCTTATGGGAGGCATTTATGGCGAGCGATTGGCAGAGGATTATCTAATGGTACGTGAAAATAAGGCCATTCTGGGAAAATTCCTTCCGACCATTTATAGCGCAGATTCTCGGTGTATCGCTTTAAGTGTATCGAGGTTCAGCCTTCCGTGCCATGTAGTCAGGAGAAGCTTAGACCTAAGTCTCCGGTCTCAAGATGTGGCGAGGAAAACAGCTATGGTCTCAAACTCCCCAGTAGGTTGTTTGGAAAGTGCTAGGCATGCAAATTGGACTTCGGTGGTCGTAAAATCTGTGGGAAATGTCGGTGAAGTTCATAGACAGTTTTTATGATAGTTGTAAGCATAAATGTTGATCGGACTCTAGTATCCTAACCGACTGACAGGATATCACGTGTTAACTACCTGGATTAAAACGAGACTTTTCGTATATATATTCGATATGTAATGGAGGCCAATAAATGGTGTTAAAGGGTAAAGCGAGGATGCAGATTTGTGATGTGAAATATGACAAGCATATTTTTTTTGGGCTCTAATTCTTTTTACACGTGAGACAACCTCGATATAATTTGAATAGTACGTAATTATTTTTTATTCATGATTATCACATTGTTATTTTTTAAAGAGTACATCGTATTTTCTTTCAGAATTCCTTGTTTTTTGTGTATAAATAAGCGCAGAATCAAATTACAAATATTACTATTGCAGATATAGACAGATGTAAAATTTGTTGGAAGTAACGAGTATTGAATCAACGGAATGTTATTAAAGTTCTATCATTCAGGCGTATAATTCACAGGATACCACAAATTCCTATTGATAAATCTGTTAGATCCAATAGACGTGAAAAGCTTGGTTTCCCAAAAGTTTATTGGATTATTTATCGATTGCATTCCAACCTTAATGTATTATTAGCTAAATAATGTATTCTTGAACAAATTTTCCAACTCTGATCAAATCTAAGTTTCCAATGAGAATATCAAAGCATTACATTATATAGTCGAGGTTTAATGATGTCAGAAAAGATATTTTTTCTAAATTTATCACTAAAAGCAATCAGAGGCAGATATTCATCATATAGTTGGCGAATGGGGATTTGAACCTGGCGGTAGAGATGATTAAGGGATCGTGAAGATGAGGTTTGACCTAAACCGATAAAATTTAATTACAAACCGTAAAGAATGTTTGGTAAATTCGGTAATTATGATACGGATTTCATTCGGTATAGATTATTCTTTTTGAAGTGAAATTTATGAAGAATTTCATTTCGCAACTGTATTTACATTATTTTTATATTACTCATTTATATCTTTGATGCCAGAAAAATCAGTGATACACCACAGAAGCATTATTATGAAATTTTCATCGTCATTTTTAGGAATAATTCAACTATAATAGCAATGATAATTATTTTAAAGTACAATTTATTGATTCAAAGTGTCGTCTCATGGCAGGCGCGCAGTCTTCTGCAACCGTATACTTTTGGACATCCCGAAGGAGAAATGATAGATAAAATATCTTCCCGTTCTGGATAGGTACATCCAAATATCATTGCTAACAATTTATTTATCTTGCTTTCATTTTTTGGCTGGAAACATTCCTTATCGCGCAGGTCGATAGAAAAATCTGAATAATTTTCAAAGGCGATCGAAGTATTCGAAATACATGTCTCCAGCGAATATCAGTCCTTCCGATCGACGCGTTTCGCTACCAGGCTTTCGTTCAAAAAGCTTTTGATAACAAGTATAAAATAAATCCAGTCGCTACGAACAGAGTTCGTAAAAATATATATATATACTTACATGTTCCGTCAACCAGGAAGATAATCCGGTTACAAATCATTCCAACCTTAGACACCGGTACTTGAAAGTTTTATAACAAGCCTTCGATACGCCTTTGCAAACAAACCGCATCATTCGTCCCTCAACATTTATGCACGTAAAGCTGATTTGGATTTTTTTCACGTTCGGCGAAAACGCTTGTATCTTATTACTTGGCTGATTATTTCTGCCTCGTGGTTTTCCCCTCCTCTCTCTCCTTTCCCCATCCCTTCACACCATTCCTACTCTTTCACCACACCCTCTCCTTCCCACCTTGAGTTCCCGTAATCCCCTTTGGTCGAGGGAGAGGGTGAGGACAAAGGGATCGACCCGTTTCTCTCAGTTTCACTGCTGGCATAATTAGCGCCGCCCCTCCTCCCGTTTCTGTTCCCCGGCCCAAACTCCCCCTTCCTCCACGCCGCCCATCTTCTTATTCCTCCTACTAGCCCTTTTCAATGGCTTCTATCTCGTAATTCACTTCTGCTCTCTCTTTCTCTCTGTCTCCTTCTATCCTCCCACACCTAACCACGACCATCGCGCGGATTTCATTTTGAAGGAGATACTGCGAGATTCCGCGTCGTTATATAGTATATGTTTTATCAGTTCTTGTCTTTCTCGTTCGTTTAGAATTTATCATGTTATGAAATAACGTCAACATACATACGTAAAGTGTCTTTGTTGGAATAAAAAAACCTTATGTAAATTTATCTCACTCGGGATGTTTTTAAAAGGTGTTTTTTTTCGAAAAATGTCGACATGGTATTTGGAAAAGTTCCCTTTTACAAAAGAGAATGCTATGTCATGGGTGGATAAGATAAATTCCTATTACTATAAATTCGGTGAGAGAGGCAGTTGATGCTATGGAAGGATTTTCCACTCGGCAATAACTGGAGTAGTAAATGATAATATATGCATGTATTGAGCTAATACCTATATGCATCGGGAATCACGGAGACATGCATACGCACATGTGCATCATACTTTAAAATTGTTCTTAAAGATTGATGTAATTAATTCTGAATAAATTCATAAATTGACCGTATGCTTATCGTGTTACATTTCCTCCAGAAACGGATAGAGTGGGGCTAATGATATATAAATGTATGTGTGCAAAAAACAAACATCGACACTCACAGATGCATAAACACATATCAAAATAATAATTACAAAGTTTTTTCGCGCCAAAGCAATTTGTGCTGAATAAGCTTGTAAATTAATCGTATGTTTATTAATTATGTCCCTAATAGCGAAAAGAGAGTGGCAAAGTCGTCACATCATATGATTCCCTTAAAAGACGTTTTCGTATTAATAGATTTTTATTACTTTCTCTATGCGCAGTAAAGGAGAATGTATTGTTTTCGTGATTTCTTTATTTCAACGGAAGTACTCGCTTTCGCTATTTTCACAATTGTGTATGCTTGTGATAGGAATTTTGTAACTCCAAAACTAATAACCAGATCGGCGCAAAGCTCTATATTTACAATCATTATTAGTAATTCAAGGTCTGATAAGGTTTTCGTTAAAAATGGTCAACATAAAGTGTTTACTGTAGTCATTTTTCCGTTTTTTCGAACTATATCCTTTAGGACTTGATTTATTTAAATATTTTATTATTATTAAAGTTGTAGAGTAGATCATTTTCTAAAAGTTTTTTTGGAAATTTTTATTTCATAACGTGTTGTTTAAGAGATATTTCGATTATCCGTCTGAGTTTAAGTACGTCGCTAAGTCGTACCTTTGCTTCCGATGCTATGATAACATTTTCTGATTGTTTATAGCTATGCCTATGCTGCCAAGGGTAATTTTAATTGCAATCAAAATTATCCCCATGCCATCTGGCGTCATATTTTGTAAAAAAATCTTGTAAATATTGACTGCGATACAAACGGTAATTTTAATCGCACATCAATATTTTGTTTTCCATAGCAGCAAATAACAATTTTTTTACTTATTTTTCCAAAGGTTAGTCAAAGTTTTTTTAGCTGTGAAAATTATTCAGCGTATAACAGTTATTCACGAGTGTTATTGCCGATTCTTGAGGACGCTGATACCGTGGGCAAGTTGTAAGTACTATTGCAGTCATATTAATTACTCCAGCAGTTCCTAACTTTTATACATTCGCGACCCCTCTATTACGGCAGTAGACCTTTTCGCAACCCCCTCATTCCAGTCTATCTACCAATGAATATAGATTCAAAATGTTAAAAAATATTGGATCTTGTGGGTTATACCCGTTTTTCGAATTGTCAAAAACAACTTTTAATTTACCTAGTAACCGAGGATAATGGCGAGCCTTCGGCTCGCTTTGTTTTTAGATTATAATGCCTTTTATATCGGGTGTAGCCGTCTCCGGGCGCTATCGCGCCTTTCGCCTCTCTAGAACGAAGCTATCCCTCACCATTGTCCGGTGATCGGGTAAGTGTCGCCACAGGCAGATCCGTTATGGTTTTGCAAGCTTTCGTTTTCCGTGAAAGTTATTAAATCTGAGTAATTAACAAATATGAGATCCAGCAAAAATAGTATTTTAAAATTCCATTTCATTTTACGCACTATTTAAAAAAAACATTCACTAACAATAAGATAAAAGCTAGAATAGAGCCTGGGGGACAATTAATGCAAAAGGTACCAATCCACTACCATCCCAACACCAACCCAACCCTGCCAAACACCAACCTAATCCAACCCAACACCAATGAATGGGTGTCCGATCACAGTGCCGAAACACTGATGCCGATCATCCATTCCAGAATTTGATCCCGAACCTACAAGATCAAAAATATTTATTATATTAGTACAAAAATTGTGTTTTAAATATTCCCATACATTAAATTAGTTAATTAGTACACATATAATTTAGGTCAAATCTAAATTCCTACTCATAAATCGGAAAGGTGAGTGTAGCTTCACATCGGTTATACTGCAATTCTGAATGATTCGTGCAATACATTTTGTAATAATTCAATAATTTTAGTAAAATACTACGGAACATCTTAAAAAATAAAATATTGAAAATATTCCATATAAATTTTCGTTTTCGCGTCTGTCCTGCAAACATTTCGCGACCCCTAGTTTGGGAACCCCTCTGTGGTGTAGGTCATGTGCTGGACACATCAACATTTTCAAATACCGCCAAAGTAGTCCATTATGTTAGAGACGGGATCGGTTGTAAGAGAATTGAAAACTCGAAAGAAAGTCTCTCTTTAAAAAGATACAGGCTAGCAGTGCAGAAATGGATGGGAAGGGGTTGTGAGGACATTTGAGGGAGTGAAGGAGCGGGGATTTTCCCCTCCCAATCCAATCCCGATCGGAGAGAGCACTTGGTCGCCTTCCCATCGGAAGCAACGCCCTCGCTCCTGAAGTAACACGAGCAAAAAAAAAATAAAAAGAAGGAAGAGAGCTTACGTCTGCCAGACTGAAAAAAAGTCGTATTCGGTGGCATTACTTCATTTTTCAGACCTTCCTATCCAAGATTTTTTTAAAAGTCGGCTATCGATGTGATTCCATTTCTTCGCTCAAATATATAAGATATATGTATATTTTTTACTTTTTTTTGTAGTCGAAATGATGGATATTGATGCCATTAAGAAAATCCGAATAAATGTAATTAAAAGGGGAGACGAATAAAAGTAGAAATTTTTTAAATCAATAAGTGAATTTTTTGAGTTATTTAATCATGCATTCAATGGAGATGCCCCATGATTGAAGATGTGACTGAAGTAAAACTTGAAGGAAAAAGAGCAAGAGGAGGGGAAATATTTCACTAGAAAAGGGTTTACCAAGAATCGAAGAAGGTTATGGAGAATAGAAGAATTTAAAGAAGCTGGTTTAGCTTGTATTCATAGATATTCTAGCGAACAGAATGCTGATGATGGCGATTAAGGCTGTTTTTGACCTTTAAGAAGCAGAAATCGACGAGGACACGGTAGACTCTAATATTCGCATAGAGACAAATAACATTTCCTCTATTTAATTTTTATTGTATTTGTCACAAGAAATTATTTTTCATATGCTTACGAATAAACCTTTGCTTCAGCTGTATAGATATCTAAATATTAAGTGATGTGAATGTTTCCTGTGGGTCTCACATTTCTAGTAAAACCTTAAAATCTGCTGATATGTTCATGACTTAATTTACAAGATGTTAAAAAAACTCTTTCTTTTTAAGACGGCTTTGATGTAACCGCCACTTTTTCATTCGTCAATCATTTTGCGAAAACAACGAAAAGTACGATAGAAAGGGAGATATCGAAGTACCTCTAAGAGTACATTCGTGTCCGTCGACAATAAATTGAAAGTTTTAATAGATTTTATTCGGCGTGTATTCCGGATGCTTGTACATATCTCAGGTTTCATTATTCAACGACATTGGAATCGAAATGGCGGAGGGTGCTATTTTATTTTTCCGCGCCATTAAAGTATTGATTGGTAGGTTCGGTCTTTAGGTTAGGAACCTTTACTCGGGTTAAAAGGGTTAGAAATGAAAAAGAGGAGGCCTTTTGGGTTTGAAAGGATCCTACTCCCTTCATTCTCCTTTACGTCCTCCCTTTCCCCCTCCCACTTTATTGTATTATATTCCATTTTTCTTGGGCTATTACCCGTTTCTTCTCCTTCCGTTTTTAGGCGCGTTTCGCTTCCAGCATGAGTGCCTATTAGCGTCGGTTTGTCTGTCCGTCCGTCCGTCCGCATGTTCGTTCTCGTCCTCTACAGAACGGATTTTCATGAATTTTTATATTGACTTATAGTCAAAGGTAATAAGAAAATCACATAAACGAATCACATAAGCCAATCAGGGGTACCACTTTACTGGTGACAAATGGATTTTTCGTCATATCAAAATACTTTTTAAATAAAAATTGTAGAACTGGTGAATTAGAGTATTTCATTTACTATAAATTTTTATCGCAGGAGTTGCTGTTATCAAAAAATCATACAAGAAAGTCTTAATTCGAGTTGAAAATTTCTTGCATGGTTACTTCATCATAAACAATCTCACAAAAATACGTCTAATTTCCTTACTTGTGCATCGAATATTTTTAAATAGGAAGAAAATGGATTATTTATGACGAAGAAAAGAACTTTAAAGCGCTATTTCCCTTAGGTACACGTATATCATTTCTTTCAAGTAAGTACGTATTCCATTGCGCGAAACGCGCCCATTTATGATAGCTGTACACTTTCATAACTTGTTTAGTTTTGTTTCTATCGTTGCTTTTCTTTCTCTCACAAATTCTCTACATTTTATCTTATGCCTATACTATTTTTAGCCCATCGATTAATGCAACTTTTCCAAGTTGTTTATTCTTTGATTTCATAATGTGATACAGTCGAATTCCGATAACACGAACCCCTGAGGGAAATCGTTAAAAAAAATCAAATAATCAGTACTTAGACTTATGGAAATATTTTAACCTATTAGGGCATTAAATGGGAAAATTTTTCCGTTCAATGGGTTGAGTCAATAAAAATAAGTGAACCCTTTTACTTCCTACGAATGGGTGAATAAAGTTAAAGTAATCGCTACTTTTTAAGTGTTTACTAAAATATTAAATACGAATACTTGTTTTGCCTTAAATACTGTTATTTAAAAGTAAACTTTTATTCACCCAAAAATCAGTAAATGCTTACACTGATCAGTAATTACTTTTACTAACAAATAATGTTTTACAAACATTTACTTACTTTTATATACCGCACCAAATTATTCGAATTCTTGGTTCGATCGTATTTATTTCTATCTAACTCTTCCATATTTCAGTCTTTATGTTTGCTTTTCTTCATTTATCCTCCATTTTTTCGTTATATTTTAATACGTTCTTTACGTTCACTTCACGGAGTGAATTCAGAATAAGATTCCAGAATAAGCACTTAAGCATAAAAAATTGAAGAATTAAGTCCCATAGGCATAACATCGTAGTGAATTTATTATAGAGGGAATGTGTCTGATTACCCGCAACTTTCATCTCATAAACCATTTCGCTAATTTAAAAAAATTATGGGAGATATATAGTAAAACCTTTCGAGCAAAATTAATTTTAATACATCAATTGGAATATCGGCTCTACATGAGGGCCTTATGAATTTTTTCGTCAGTCTTTAATGATAAGCGCACAGGTTATAATTATGTGGTTGCTAAGTTGGCATTGCTAATTGCTGGTCCTTCTTAAAGTAAAAATTTACATCTTTGTACGTAAATGTCAACAATTGTAACATTTTCGGAGTAGCAAAGAACTCGTCGGGATTCTTTGTGAGCTCTTACACTCGTTTTTCATTTATTACTTTATATTTATTTTCCTCTATCTCTCTCCTTACATCCTTCAAATTCTTCCCTGCCTACTTACTGAATTTATTTTTTTCTCTGTCTTTCTAAATTTTCCTCTGGTACGTTTGTTTTTCTGATCCTCTGAAGGATAAATAGTAAGGAGTAAGGTTGTAGATGAGTAAAATGCAAGTAGGTTGGTACTTCAAAAATCTTGCTTTCTCATTTCCGTATTAATGCGAAAAAATATTCTTCCTCAGAAAGGAACAGTATCCGCGTTCGTATTGATAGTAGAAACTGCTTTCGGTCAGCAGAAACTGCTATAATAGGGCAAAAATGCGACGAAAAATAAAATAAAGTGAATGCTATGCGGTATGTGCCGAATGGGACCATAAAGCTATTGTCAAATAAATTATAGCTTCGCACGCCGTGAGGAGCATCACGACGATTCCTTCTGATTCTGCAAGAATTCTCATGGTAAAAAATGACTCTCACAGCTCTGTAGCTCATAGCTCTATATAGGCTAAAGAAATCTTACTTGTGAAAAGGCTAAATAAGGTTAAAAAAAAAATATCGCGGCGAAATTATCCCATATGTATTTTAAGTAAAAATATTCGTTTCCTGTAACTTCACAAATCCACGGGAAACAACTCTTTCGCTTAAATTACGCCATTAAATACGAGAAAAGTTTTGATTACGTCATTAAAGTTTGATTCGTAACTTTAAAAGCAACAGCCGGGTTTACGGATGCAGCGCTGGAGGAAAAGGATCCCTCCTCGTAAAGGCCATATAAATTAGGAGGGGCGTCGAGAGGGGCTCTTAAATAGATCGCAATGTTATTACGTAGCGGGATGGGCGGAAAAGGACACGGACTTGAGCCGAAAAAAACAGCCCCCCCTTAACAGACTTGGCGGAACCAACCATTATGGGGACAATTTAAAAATCTTCGAGCCAAAGACGATCCTCGCCATGTTTTTCTTGCGAGTTTGTGTCACGGATTAATTATTTTCTCGGTCTCGTTATTGTTCGCGTTCCTTCCCTCGCATTCTTGGGGGCAGTTGAGGTTCTCATTTTCACCAGCGCCTTTCCCTTCTTCCCCCGCCGTTCGTTCCTTCGCCGCGTTGCCCCCAACTAAAGAAGGCTCTCTGGAAGGCCTTCTCTTTCTTCCCCCCCACCAACCCCTCGTAACCCCTAAAAGTCTTGAAAGCCATAAATGGACACGGCACAACACCTTCAACCTCCAACTACTTCTTCCTCCCTCTTTTCGCCTCTCCTTCCCCCCCCTCCGACGACCCTTCTTATCCTCTTTAACCCCCTCCACCCCCCCCCCCTTTAACTTCCCGACCCCTCCCCGTATTATCCCCCCTTCCCTCAGGTCTCCCCTTAGGTTCGCGGAACGATCCCATCGCAGACGAATTACCTTAAAAAACATTCACCACTAGCCGAAGGAACCACCACCCGCTAGGAATGGCGGGAAAAGATCGATAGAATTCGCTCGATCCCGCCCAATTCAAACCACCTCCTCTCACTCACTCCGCTCGCCTGTCTCTCTGTCTCTCCCTCTCCTCCTTCCGTTCCACTCTCCTTTCCTCAATCTCTGACATCAGCCGCCCCGCTGCCGTGAACCTCTATTCTCACTCCGCTTAACAACCCTCCCAAAATCCTCCGGTTCTTCTATATTTCTCCCTACCTGCTTCCTATTCGTCCTTCACCTCTTGCGTTCTCTCTTTTATTTCCCCACATTGATTACCACCTCTCTCGTCCTACTATTCTCCCTCTTCCTCTCCCTCCCCAATCTCCAACCCCCTTCTTTTATCTTCGTCCTCTCGCTCTTTTCCATTTCTCTCTTCCCTACCTCCCCTCTCTCCCTCCTCCCGATACTCCCCTTTTTCCTTTCATCCTCTCTTCTCCTCTTCCTCCCCCTACTTCCTTTCCCTCTATATCGAATCCCTCTTCCCTCCTCTCTCTATCTCTTTCCCTCCTCCCATATTAATTTCTCCCCATTTTCTCGATTTATTTAGTCTTTTCTCCTCACAATTCCCCCCCTCCCCCCTCTCTCTCCCTCTTTTTCAACACCCCCTCTTTCTTCTTTCTTTCTCTCCCTCTTTATTCTCTTTATCTTCATCCTCTCCCTCTACTCCCCATGTTTCTCTTCCCTCTCAAACCCCTCTTTCCCCCCTCCTTATTTCCCGTCCTTTCCCTTCTAGCCCTCTTTCTATACTCCTCGCCCCTCTCTCTCTGTTCCTCTCTCCTTTTCTGACTCAGTGGCCTTTCTTCCTTCTCTCTCCCTCCATTTTTCGGCCCAATCTGTTCTTTATGTATACCTGAAATCCCTTCAATCTCCTTATCTTTTTTCCACTGCCCCACCCTCTTCCTCTTGCCCAACATCATATCCCTTCAACTCAACCCATACTTTTTTTTTTCTCCAGAGAACCACTTTTCTATTTCTCGATTTCTTTAGTATTTTCTCCTCACACTTTTACCCTCTCTCCCTCTTTTTTAACATCCCCTCTTTCTTCTTCCTCCTTCCTCGCCCCCTTTCTCCACACAATCCCCTCCATTTAATTCCTTCCGCCCTTATTCACAGTCTCGTGTCACCGGTCCACAAAACATGTTCTTCCCCTTTTGTTACTCATTACTTATTGACGGAGGAATGACGTGGGGCATTTCAATGACGTAATGATTACGGCTTCTCTCTCTCTCTCTCTCGAGGAACCACGCCACTTCATTAAGACGCTGGTTCTCTCTGTTCCTCGGCAGGATCGAATCCGGTCGAAAATTTCCTTCTCAGTCTAACTGTGGATAGCAAACACGCTTTCTTCGTCGGCGTACCGAGGCCCGTGTTGTAAAACCCATCTATATTTGACGGTTCAAATCAATTATTTAAACAAGGCGACCGAACGATTTCTTTTATATGGTTATCGATTAGCATTTACTAATCGAAATTTCTCGTTATGTCATCTCAAAATTATTAATATCTTTAAATCTAAAAAAAATGCTTAAACATAATGACTCCAAAATGAGGTAAATGCATTATTTACGTTCAAGTAAATATATTAAAAAGTGATCGTACCAATTATTTTGACTCTTTTACTTACTATACTTACATACCATGAAAATAACACATTGATTTATTATTAAAACTATTTATTAACTGAAAGCTATCATAAATAAAAATGTATTAACTGTCAAAACTTTTTCGTTGACTTAAAGATCGTTATTATATATGTACCTCTTTAATTTTAGAAATTATCACACAGCTCCGAAGATGATTACAAAATATCTCTCAAAATCTTGTCACCATTCAATGCGATAATATTCTAAGACAAGATATGAAATGTGGAAAACCAGTTAAACGCCAAATAAATACGTAATTAGGGAGAATTTAATTCGTCCAATTTTCAAGATTCGCAACGCGCCGCATGCAACGAAATTACAGTTCCCCGATGCGGGATCGAAAGCGCACGTTAGCCAAAATCGTCTCGTCGGTGATAATCCGCAGTGCCCCATCCATTCGAGTTGGGAAAAAATTGGAGAAAGCTCCAAGATGAATTGATGGATAAGCCGTCCAAAAACGACCATTCTATTTCTCATTCCGTCCCATTTCTCATCAAATAAACATCTCTGCCTAGCCTCTCCCGCGTTCCTCCCGAATCCGCATTTTCCCTCTTCCATTTACATCCAGTCTTCTTCGTACTTATTTATCTGCTCGTCGATTCCCTCCCTAGGACTATTTTCAGTTCTTCCGAATACCGTTATTCACATTCTCCCTCCAAACGGTTTTCGCTCTTTTCGATATATTTTTGACCGCTCAGCGTGTTCGTCCTATTTTTTTCCCTCACGTTTTCAGCGAATTGAGGAGAAAATTACATTTTTTTCATTGATGCCTCCACTCGCTCGGAATGCCATTTATCATGAAATACTGGAATAGCCGTCACGCAATTGTGAATTCAAATTTACGTTCGTCCATTCTTATTTATTTATTTAAATATTCGAATACAGGACTCGGATCTTTTTCATAGGCCATCCAAACAAAACAGTTAAATTACAGCGGCAAAAAAAAAAGAAAAAGAATTCTAAAATAGCAACTGCATAAAGCCCTGGAACCATAACAACGACGAATGAACATTATAAACGGGAGAGTAAAGAGGAATCTATCGCAGAAGATATGAGACATTCGACCAAGTAAAAAGTTGTAAAAACTAGGGGGGAGAAAGGGTAGCTAACGCATGGAAGCGGTATTGTAGAAGACATTTAAAATATTCGCACAAATAACGTCAGCGGAGAATGCTGTAGGTGATCGTTTCTAAAATTATCATGCATTTCGTAAAGTTCCACTTTTTTGGGTTAGAAATGTAACCGAAAGAGAAAACTGCGGGCTGTATGGGACATGGAACGAGAGGTTATCGTGAATTTAACAAGCTCGATCGAGCGTTGATTTCGACATAACGATTCATGGATACACGTCTTTCAGGGCAAGTACGTACATCTTTCTTCCAAGTTAACCCGCTCAGATGGCGTTGAGTGCGTTCATAATCAAGACCTTTTATATAAATATCTCCCCGCCCGCATTCAGTATCCTCCTATTTCTCCCCCTCCCTCCTCAGATTCGTATCCCTACATCCTTCCCCACTTTCTTCTTTCTTTCTTCCATTTCTAATTTCCGTATAATTCCTCGCCTTCCTTTTTACTTTCTCCATACGTAGTAATGGGAAAGTATTGTATTCATGAAAAAAATCGACTTCGAGATTTCAACGGAAATACATGTTTTGAGGTCCCTAGAACACGTTTAGACTATTTTCGGAATGATGTCTGTGTGTGTGTGTGTGTGTATGTTATTGTGGGCGCTCTAACTCAAAAAGTACATGCCATATCGTTACCAAGCTTCATATATAACACTTTAACATGAGTACAAAGAACTGATTAGTTTTTGGATAATAAGGGTTAACTGAAAGTCGAAGTTTATTCGAAAGCCGATTCGATTTTTGCGATATTTCTTCCTTAAAACATCATTATTGTATATACAATTCTATACAAAGGTTATAGATAATGTAATTTCCTACAGTTTTCATTTGAAACAATTTTCTATATGAGTTATTGTTTAGGAGTTATTTATAAATAACCGATTTTTCGGTTTCCGTTAAATATCTCCTTAAAAACATCGTTATTGGTAATCTTCGTAAGGATCAAAGTTGTAGAGAATAATATTTCCTCTAAGTTTTGTTTGAAACTAATTTTCGTAGAACCATCCATTTCGGATATATTTCGCTTTTTCTTAATACCAGCCTACAGCGCCAACACCATGTAGCGGTGAATTCTGTAAACATTCAAAATATACGTAATTTACGGGAACGACCTGTCTTCTTTTACGATACGAAATAATAATTTTGCCTCGTAATATTATTCATAATAATTTTAATATCTATACCCCAAATATGGAGAAAGTCATGTGTTGGCCACATCAGATTTTTCAATCGTCATTTTGCCTCGTTCTCATTGCGCTCCTAACCTTTCCCCCTTTCTTTCCCGCCATCTCCCTCATTGCTTCCCCTTCCCTTATTCGTTCACACTCCTCCGTTTTCTTTCACAGTTTCATTACCTCACCACCTCTCTCCACACGTTCTTTCCTCTCCCCCTCCCCCCCTCCCTCCCTCTATCTCTCTCCCAACTCTCGCTCCACCCTTATCTCTCCATCTTTTCTCTTTACTCGATCCTTCCATTAGTAAGAAGGCCGTGTACCACGGGATAATTAAGTGGGGCAAAGACACAAAGTGCTTTCACGCTACACATTCCCATTCTCCACCTCGGCAAACTGTTCCTCGTTGCCCGAAAACCCGCTTTCGCCCACATTTTCTTTCTGTCTCCTTCTCTCCTTTCTCCTTTCCATTCCCGCCTTTTTTTTCTCCTTCCTCTCGCGCCTCTTCAATTCCAACCAAAACCACCTGACTTTCCCGCTTCCTTCGCAGTGTCCTCTTTAAACCTTTCCTCGTAGAAAGTTAATCCTTGGTTCTCCCTCTCATCCGTCACTCTTCTGCCACGGTTTTTATCGATCAATCCTTTGTGCCTATATTTGTTTAATTTGACCGAAATGTCAACGTCTGCTTTAAATAAGGGGGAGTAGTTATTAATGGCGCGTGGCGTGACTGTAAGATTACGTTCGTACGTAAGTAATGCCTCTTCATATTTTCTCCAAGTGCAATGATAGATAATATTTTATGAGTAAAAATTTAATGAAATTACGATTTCTGTTTAGTTTTTCAATCGGTTTCATACAGCTCCAATCTTTATTTTTGAGAGCGAAGATATTACATTTTTGCCATGTTGACATCTCTTACACGCCAAATATTACTTCTCAGTATGATATACTCTGTACTGGTGCCTTTTAAACTATTAAATGAATAGTTTATATATCAAAGAAGAATCATAAAAAAGGAAGATTGAGGTTGGAAAGATGGAGAAAAAAGGAAGGATTGAATGAAAAGGCAAAAGAAAGTTATTTTTAAGAACTAAGTCGCTCTCAGTCGCGAAGGAGGTAGACGAACTAAGAACACGTTAGAAAATCACTTATTTGACTGCTTTTATGGCATTGCTCATTCAAATCACCTTCACTTAGAGTTTTTAACTCTATTTGCCTGCTAATGCATCTGATAAATTGGTTCATTTGTACTCATGGAGATTTTGTCTTAGTATCGTACATCTTTAACTTTTTAATATAATTTATTATTTTTAGAAGCATTTATGAGATTTGCAAAGTTTATTATGGGAAGATACGAGAACAAATTGCGTTAACATTCACCTTTCCTAAAAGATTTCAAAAGGGATTATTCTAGAGTGACACTGGGCGTGATTGATACAAATTAACGCAGATAAGAGATGTTTGTAAATTTCGAATGGACAACTTGAGGAAAAGATAACTGGTTTCCAACAAGTTCAAACCCAATGTTGAAAATACCGAATTTCTTTTCGCAAGCTCTTTGCCTGGAATAGATGGCAAGGTTACGTCAACATTTCACAAACTTCTTCCTAGGATCCCTAAAAGATAGGCAAAGCCAAAGTCAAATGAATCTTTCGGAGAAGTTTTTAAGAAGTAGATTTGGCAAAGCAACGCTGCCGAAACGATAGCACCCGAGAGATTTACTCGCACCCAACATGCAGGAAAGTTGAACGTGATTAGAACCGGGATGTATTATTCGTCGCTCTTCCTGGACGCGATGAAGTTATTTCGTCTGGAAACTTTGGGATGCGTTCTATAGGACTACGTAACTAGAACTGGCGCCAGATATTTTCTGCCACGTGGAACATGGAGGACGCGTGGAAATTGTAGTTGATATTTTAGGGTATCTATAGAAATGGCAGCATTTGATGAAAATTTGTCGTTTTAACCGTTTGTGAAATGAAGGGCTAAACCATAATGACCTTCCTCAACTTAAGAGACCACTAAAACTACGGAAAGTTGTAGTTCGCTTTAAAAAGTTTTCAAAGTCTCGTCTCTTAGGCCTCATCCCCGTACAAACACTGGATCAAACACAAGAGAGTATATAGAGAGAGCCTGGTTAATTATAAATGTGCTCTGAACTACATGGTTGGGGGAAGAGAGAGGCTTGATTCGCATGTGGGCTCCATTCAGTATACGCCTTCGACGAGCGGTAAAGACAAACAGAACAACTTCGAACAATTTATAGACAAAGTTCAGGTTTAAAAGGAAAAACCGATGAAGCGAATGTGAAGGAGTTTGATCAAATGATAAATTTCTCTCTTTTGTTTTGACCTTGTCAGAATAGCTTTGGTAAAACTTGGAGACGAACTAAATTTGGGTTGGTGTGAGCATGTAATTTTGTTCGTGGTACATACTCCATATTACTAAATGTTTTTGTTATGCTTTAGAAATTTTAATAATTCCTATAAAATTTTTATACCAATATAATCATAATAGGAACTTATACAACCAAACAAGACTGTTGCGTGCTTTATGAAATAATAAATAGGTGTCTTGTTGGGAACGTAATTGGGTTGTGACCGCATTGAACTCTGTGCGTGTAACAAGAGCAAATTACTCAGTTCAGCTTGTAATTTTCAGGAAAGAGTATATGGAAAATTGAACCAGTGTAAATATTAATGTAAGCATTTAACCAAATTGCTTTCCATCGTTATATACAACATAATAATATGTGCTGAGGAAGATATGAATGTAATAAATTTTGTCTCACGCAATAGACTGCACGTTGTGAAACCAAGTATTGGATAAAATCAACGGAGGAAGCCTTGACTTTGTGGAACTCCTTCATGAATAAAATGAGAAAAATTACCAAGTGATTTTTCTCATTTTATTCAAGTATTGGATGGTCCTTCAACGTAAAAGATTTTGTTAAATCTATCAAATCCTGAAGTAACGCAAAAACCTCGCAATTTGCAGATTTGCGAATGCGTGTATCCACATTGTGTTCACATTCCGACAGTTTTCTATGGATAACTCAAGAGTACAGAAATCTGTACGCGATGACTCGTGAGGACCGATGTTTTCGGTATCGAAGAGCAATTAACCGTAACTCAACCGCGAACACATGGCGAAATTGAAAAAAAAAAAAGTTACGCGAAAATAGGGATCGGTGGGAAAATTGCGAGAGAACGCCGTTGTAGTGAATGTCAGAAGTGCTCATTGGCCAAGGCTTCAGGATTTGGGTTAACGTCGAAGGAGAGGAAGAGAGGGGAGAGGAAGCGGAGAGAAGTTTGGCCAAGTCGATGCGGCCATTAAAGCCACTCCTTTCACTCCAATGCGAGTCTTCCCTCTCGCACGTATGGGCCTTATCCGTCAAGAGAATTTAAAAAACTATCATTCCCCTTCCTCCGTAATATCTGTCCACTCCAAGCAGCACTTATCTCCAACCACAAAGTTCTATCAACTTCGTCCATGTTCCCAATTCTATCCACTAGTTCCCCGTTACTTCACCGTTGGAACTTAATGTTTTCCCCAACTCTTCTCCCTCTCCCCATCTCTCTCCTCTTCTTTTATGCTTCAATTTCCTTATTAATGCCTTTTACATTAACTTTCCTACTACATATATATATATATATATATATAAAAGTGAGTATTTCATTATTCCTATAACTTAACATTAAAAATGAGAAAATCTTAGTCAAAAACTTGTGCCACTATTGGGATTTGGTCCGATGTACGCCAACTCACCTTATAACAATATGCGAAAATAGAGAACCCTTAATGCTTGTAACTTGCACAGTTTATTTCGATTGAATGATTACAAGAGAATTTGATGGATTTATATTATTGACAGCACCTTCGATGCATAAATTTACGTTACTTTTTGTTTCCTGTTCTTTCTTACCGATAATGATTATTAGAATCATAGGATCTTCACTTAAAATGATCACCCTGTACATAGCTATTTATTTTAACTAAGAGGAAATTTTACTTTCCAGTTTTTCTTCAACTGGATTTTAATGTATGTTAGAGTTGAGCTGCCGAATCTAGATTTATACTATTCTACAGGCAAATGAGTACTTTTGCGTACAAAATAAAATGTAATTTGTAAACATTTTTTTATAAATATTACTTGTTTTCCTTTCCTCTTTCCGCTACTTCCTCTAGTATTTTTCCATCCCCACTCTTTTCCTCCCACCGCCAATCCCTCTCCTCCTCTCTCCTCTCCGCATTATCCCTCCCATATCCATAGCCAATGAGATTTTTGGAAGCCACACCTGTGCCTCGAGTTCGAATCCTCCCCTCTCGATGGTGCTTCTACTAGCCTTTGCTGGACGGAGGTGACGTAGTGTTTGGCTAGGAACGGGGAGCAGAGGGATTGGAACGATGTTCGTGTGTGGGAGTGGGAGGGTTGTAATTCTACGGGCCGAGTCCTGAAGAGGCACGAGGAGATCATGTCCACGAACGGGGATTATGCACCTGCTGGGAAAGAAGGTGTTTCAGCCACGGATAAGAGGCTTTCTCTAACGGGGGGTTTTAATGGGTTTTGCTTCCGACGGGTAAATTTAGCTAGGGCAGGCGGTTTTTATTTTATGAAATCGGCCTTTTGCGATTTAATGCTTAATTGAAATTAAAAGTAAGA
This sequence comes from Uropetala carovei, assembly GCA_036926305.1. NCBI lineage: Eukaryota > Metazoa > Arthropoda > Insecta > Odonata > Petaluridae > Uropetala > Uropetala carovei. The sequence goes on along the minus strand of JAXCHB010000103.1, from coordinate 2,118,451 downwards.
ATTATCGATTTTAGCTCAAGATTTTGGACTCAATTGGTAAATTAATGGATGAGATAGCTATTAAAAAGAAAGAGGGGATAGGACGCACCTTTAGATATTTTTTAAAGACTCTACTATCGTTGATGAGGCTTTTTTATACCCGAAACTCACATATGGTTTTCCAAACCACCCCGTGGCCTTTAGAGCTACCTGTTACATTGAAAAGCAATTCGAACCTTCCCCAACGAATGAGCATTTAAGAAATGAGTGCATGATTGGTACGTGAATATGAATTTCATTTCGATGGAGTTGACTTCGATAACTTTGGAAGTGGTGTTAGATAAAAGAGAGGATTCGGTACCTAAAGCGCCTTCTTTAACCCTTAAATATGGTAAAAATCAATACCAATTATAATTTTATACCGGCATACACGCAACACTAAGTTGTGAGTGCTTGCGTTGAGGGCAAAACTGGGATTTAATCTCCTTGAATATCTCTTCCACGGCTTTTAAAACGGTTGCATATTTTCCGCTAGGATTAGGAAAAAGATTTAATCTTTAAGATAAATTTAAGGAGTAATAAATTTGTGTGGATAGACTAGAAATTGGCTCATTAATGTTCTCACATAATCTTATATTCTATCTCTAAACCAAACATTCTTAAGATTGGTTCTCGAGCGCCACATAATAGATCAAATTAGACGAAAATACTGAATATCCAGTATTTTAGCATGTTTTTATTATGCTCAGTCATTTTTTAAAGCGTTTTGTGCCGTAGACATAGAAACTTTGAGTGTCTTAATTATTTACTTTATCCAATCCCTTCAGTCTATGCTTCCGGACCATTGAAAATTGCGGCCTCCATTAATATTTTTAAAATTCCGCTTATAAATCCGACCCGATCGACCGCCTCCAAAATGGTATTTATAATGAGACCATTTCTGGATTGGTTGTATCTATTGGAGCTCCATATTTTTAACCTCTTAAGGCCGTGATGCTTACCAAAGGCGGGGCGGAATGTAATGTAATTAGACTGTACTGAGATTCTGAGATAAGGTTCACATATCAATTTATTCTTACCATTATGTGATAGATTCTTTGCTATTTTTCTAGGCCTAAAATTTTCTTTAAGAAAGTAAAGTGCTCCGCCGGATAATTACCATTTAAATTATAGGGCGACAATTTCCTTTAAATAAAAATACCTTATCAAAAATGAAAGTTACCTTATTTTATGCTTTGTCTTTTCCTTTTATTAACGCTAAGCCTTGAGAATATCTTAATCCAGCGGTATAAGAAATGTGCTTCTTGTTAAATAAACGACGATAAGTAAAGCGATGAAAGTAAGGGCACTGCGTAAATTAATTTCTGTTTTCTACTTGAAGATAAGTATTGGATCACATATCTGTAAGCAATGAAATCGTGAAACGTTGATAGCATTTTATTGTTTATGTTAATCATATCAAACTGACTTACTCGCGACTAATATAATATTATTATAGATGCATAAATGTGCCTTTAAGTAACGAATTAAATTACGTTATTTTCCTCACAGTAAGGTATAAGCCTGATTATTTTACATCTCAATTTATCTCCTTGTCGATATCAGTAGTTGGAGTAACTGAAGTTCTCTGGTGTTCAATAATTGGCATTGCCACATGCGTTTCCAGTCTTTATTTTATTTTCTTTTTTAGCCTTGGTAGAGTTAGTTATCTTCTCAGTACTAATGTGGCGGGTTCGAATCTCGCTGCGGCTGTAGATTTCTGTGGCTGGAAATGCTTTTAAAAAATTCGTATAAATTATTTGTAATAGGCTTAATATGTGCTGTTTTATGAGTCAGTGGAAAATAAATAAATAAATAAATGTATAAACTTTTAAGGCAAAAGTTTCGTTGATCATATCAACCCGCGATCGTTTCCGTCTCAGAATAACGTTTGATTCGTCAAACCGGTTAGATAAATCCTTAACGAATCTTTACAGAAATATTTATACTAGCATTCCCGTCGTAGCTACGCTCGCAATTAATTTGTAACTAGAATTTACAAAGTAATAGTAGCGGAAGTAAAGTGATTGTGTGAAGTTGGAGGAATTTATAGTATAGGAGGACGAGAGAAGGGACAAGGCACGAGAGAAAATATTGCTTTTACTTCGAAAAATTAGCATTGTATCTTGCCATGAAAACGTTAAGTAGCGTAATTTGTTTTTACCATTAAAATGTTAAGTAACGAAACAGGTACACGATTTTTCAACAAAAATATCGACCTCTACCTCTCCCTCCCTCTCTCTATCCCTCTATTTCTCCAACTCCCCCTCTCTAACTCCCTCTCTCTCTCTTCCTCTGTGTCTCCCTCTTTCTCTTCCTTGCTGTCTCCCTTCCTTTCCCCTTCTCTCCCTCTCTCTCAACCTCTATTTTCTCTCACTCTTCTCTTCGCTCCCAATCCATCGTTCTCCCTCGTTTTCTCCCTCGCCCCCTTTATCTCTTTCCTCCCGCCCTTTTCTAATTCTCTCCCTCCCTTCATCCCTATTTACCTTGCCCAAATTATCTTCCTCTTACTCTAAATCTATATAGCAGTTTGGATAAGCAAAATAATCCATACTAAATGCCAGTCCCATTAAGATTACACAATTTCGCGAAAAATATAACAATGGGGGCTGCCAGGACGGCCTTGCTTAAATAAAATGTTAAAGTTTGGCGTTAAAAACGAATTTGAGGAATTAATCGACGCGTATTCGAAAATCAACAGCAGGAAAATAAATTTTTATTTTATTAGACGTTCTTTAGCTGAAGTTCCAAGTGTGTAAAATGAATATAAGTACAGTATAACTCGGTTATAACGGTCTCGGTTAATACGACAACTCGGATATAACGACATATTCTTCGGATCCCATCCCCGTTTATACAATATTGCAATATATTCACCTCGGTTATAACGTATTAACTCACTCGGTTATAGCGACAATGGAAGTTAGTAAGTAACAAATATTTGTATGCGTAAGCACAGGCGCAACACATGTCATTATATGATTCAGGTTTTATTATTAATTTTTGCTGATCGCCAGTACATTGAAGGACCAAGTCAGCCTCTTAACCACCCGGGTGGGGAGGGATCCAATAGCGGAAACTCTTTATTCATCTTGGTTCGCAGGAGCCGTTTTTAGGCGCGTTTCGCTTCCAGCGTGAGCGCCTATTGTCGTCGGTATGTCCGTCTGTCTGTCCATCTGTCTGTCTGTCCGTCCGCATGTTCGTTCTCGGCTTCTACCGAACGGATTTTCATGAAATTTGATTTTAAGGACTTACAGTCAAAGATAATAAGAAAATCGCAAAAATGAATCACGTAAGCCAATCAGGGATACCACTTTACTGGTGACAAAAATGAACTTTCTGTCATATCTCGTAAATTATTATTATTATTGGAATCAGACCCGTGACGTAACTGTAAACTTTGAACAGACTAAAAATTAAATCCTGAAAGTGTGATTCAAATGGGAAATATCGTTCTCGGCTCAAAAGCGTTTTGATATCCGAAAAAATTACATTTTCATGACACACGAAAATTTTATGCAAATAATATAATGGAAGATTTGTGTGTGAGATACACAAGCCTTTCCAGAATGGAAATGTGTTCTTTGTTTCGAAACCTAGGGAATGATTTTTTAAAAGTATCCACGTTAAAAAACCAAAACCAGATTAATTTTACTTATCTCGTTTACTTTCCTAATTTTGGAATCTAATCAAGTCTACGGGTAATAGTTTTACGAATGGGATATTTGGGATGTTTTTGATGCTTTAAAAGTTTCTAATGCAGACACGGAAATTCAAGAGTTTATCTTTGCAATGGAAGAAGGATTTGTAATCCGAAAGAGATCTAAAATCCGACCTTATAATACTTCATATACAATTTTGGGCTTAATTACTTTTTCCCTTTGAAGAAGATTTCTTTAATCAGCTCTTGTATCTTAACTGTAACCTTATTATACAGTAATAACTACAGTTAAGGAAAGGTAAATAAAATCCAGAAATTATATGCCGAGTCAATTGAATGGTTTTGAGTCTTAAAAACCTATCCCGAATAAATAAATACGCCTTTCTTTTACTTAACATCATAACTTAATTATAATTATTCATGCCTCAAATTTCAGTCGCTGAATGGGCAATGTCGTATAGCTAACCGATTAATAAATATCTCATACTATGAGATCACCATTGCCCAATAAAATTGATAAGAGGTTTCGGGACACGCTAGCTATCTTGTCAAACTTCATGCTTTATTAAGAATGCCAGCTGCAGGTCTCGTTTTATCGGCCCGAACTGATTACAGAATTTCTCTTTTTCTTGCGTTATTTTAATGAATCGGAATTTATACTTTATCAGAACATCTGCACAATCCAATATCTTCTAATTTTATATTTTAAACATCTACCTCAAATTGCTATGCTGCGTATTTGTGTTTTTAGAAATGTTCCTTAAAATTAAGTTTTGTTTTAAAAAACAGAGGTCTTCTTTGTCTGAGTCTGGCTGAATTTTTAACAGTACATAATTCTTCTTTGCCTCATGTCCAGTTCTTTGTTTTATGTATCTGACAACACGTACAGGGGCAATATTGTTGTTATTTCCTTCATATTTTCTGTAAATCCAGTTTTCTTCTACGTCACAATGTGGCCCAAGTGCTTCGAAAGCAAACATTTGTTGTCTTATATTTACTCCTTGGTCACTCTTCCTCGGTCGAATGTAATCTTTCCTCAAGTATACGAGTATATGTACTTTGCGACTAATTCTAACTTCTTGTTAGATTTTAATCCTTTCGAAGGCGTCATGCATGTTTGCATCTTGCTACGAGGCTGTTTCGAACTGGCAGTTAGACTTCCCGCATGACAATGTGTATAGCTTTTGGACTACATTCACGGGGTTTAACGGTCGCTTGCATCAGATGAAGCATGAAACTCGATTACGGAACTGTGTTTAGCAAAGAGGTATCAGATTGACGTGGGTAGATGAAAGGGTTTTTATCGATCAATATCAGTGTTATTTTTTTTACGGATAATTTTTTCCTGGTAGTAATTTTTAAATCAAATCATTTCAGTATTTGAACTCATGAAATTCACGTGTGCTTGGAATTATGCATGAATGATTAGTGTGCAGAAAAAATAGAATGAGTTATTGTACTAAATGGGTAAATTCGTTCCCATTTTTTAAGTAGTACTTTCAAATTGCGCATAAATCATTAGTTTGCAGGAGAAAATAATGGGTTAATGTTGCAAATGGCTACATTTGTTTGTATTTTATATTAAAATAGTACTATATTATAACTCTATCCGGATTTTCATATATATGAGGGTAAATCAAATACACACACACACACACACACACACACACACAGGGCCGTGCCCAGACATTTTGCCACCTGAGGCGACATATAATATGGCGCTCCCTTAATTTTTTTACTGAGTAATTTTATTATATGTTAGTCGAAAACGATAGGGAATAATAAAAATCTATTTATTCAAATCCATAATAACTTATATTTATGAAAAATATCAACTATACATATTTTAATTTTAATTTATTAAAGTTCTTAGCATTTCTTTTGCGATATTCAGCACCAGATAATTTTATATGGCCAACCATCGTCCTCTTTAAAAAATATAGAATAGTAAGGTATGCCCTCTTAATTTTTTATGAGAGTAATATCGAAAATGTAATAATGCTAATACATAATTATTATTGCGCCTTTATTTTTGTAACAAAGTCGTTCACTCAACCATGCTTTGCATGGTTAGGCTGAAAGATTCTTCTACAAATATGCTATTGTCCAATTCATGTTCAACTCAATATAAAAAAGAGTTTTTGCAGCATTGTTGAAAAATAAATAAACGATATCGAAAAAATAATGAATATGCATTGTCAGCCCGAGGTATCGTATTTTGACGCCCTGCCAATCAAACAAACAGCGCCCCCTTTTGCATATCAAAATTTCACAAACATACCGTTAATATTTATGTTCACATATACGCTTTGTTGTAATAAACACAAAGTTGCCGCTTCGTTAATATGTTATTCACTTTGGAATGGAAAAGAGAAATTAGCAATAATGGATAGATATATAAAAGTTGTTTTAACGCCCTAACTACATTGACGCCTCGGGCGCGGGCTGGTCTTATGAATTTATTTTGATAGGTTTTCATTTTTTTCAAATTTTAGCACCCACCTCCGAGAGGCGCCTGAGGCGGTTTCCTCGCCGCCTCACCCATCCCTGTATATATATATATATATATATATATATATATATATATATATATATATATATATATCACACCAACTTTGCCCTTCTTACGAATCCGATGGAAATCGTATAGAAAGTTACTGAAACAATTAATTGACTAATATTGAAAATATATATAGAGATATGAAAACATATATAACTTAACGGAGACAGTTGTAAATTGCCGTGTAAATTTTTTTGAAATCGTCAGCAAACATTTTTCCTCCCACAATCGAGTCGATACAAATTTCACGGATATATATTTTTCACGAACCAAAATTATCTTCAGTCACAAATAATCTTCAAAGGAAGACACTTTTGATGTTTTATTGAGAATCCCGAGTTCGCTTTTTTAACCCGATCGTGTCATCCTGGCGATTAAACGAGGATTAACAGTCAGAAAAGAAGCAAATATGAATGAAATACTGCGTTTTTGGGTGTTGTAAATCCCTCGCCAGAAGGAGTAATTTACGGTAGGAACAGGTGTGCGGTTGATCCAGCTGGTCGGTGTTTCCATGGATATCCTACAGCTTCCAGTAAAGCCTCTGCCTTCCCTCTTTCCCAGGACTTCATTCGCTCCTTATAAATCCGACCCTGCTTCGTTAAGAACTTGTCGGATCGACAGTCATTCCATCCAACATTCTCGTATATATTTTTGTGACAAAAATATTTCCTTCCGGTCGCCTTTCAAAGATGGAAGATTCACTCCTTTGAACGTCCGCTAATTCATTCATACGGAGAAGGGTGGGGGAAGAAGGTCGGGAAACCCTTCTTTAGGCATTGGTCTACTATTGCAAATTGAACCAAAGGGGTCGCGCACCAACTTCATTTCTTTTTACGGAAGACGTGGGAACAGATACGGTCCCTTTTGTGCTTCCCTCCTCCGAAACGCGAGTGCGAAGCGTAAAAGGGATTTTTCCGGAAAACCTTAACCGAACCGAATCCGGGTCACCTCCTAGGTGACCCGAGTTTTGAACGTTCCGCCTCCCGAATTCTTAATTAGCGCCATGATCCAAATCTGGAGAGTTCGACTCAAAGTCGAGGGAATCGCGACGTTGCTAATGATCAATTTAATATGCGACTGGTTTAATTCTCGGATCGCGTTTTACTTCGTAAATATCTTTGGCCGAGGATTGCGATCTTGGTGATTAACTCGCTCGAGGTATAATTTAAGTAGGTTATGGGTACAACTTTAAAAGGTAGTTGGATTTCTGTTCATTGTGAGAGAAAACCAAAATTTAAAACCGCATCATACGAGGAAACAAAGCAGTGCTAAAACTGGGGTAATTTAAAAATAAAATGGGAGTTTCGGTATTCGTCGAAATATTTATGCCACGCAGTTTCAATTTCAATGAGTTTTATCGAAAATGTAATTATTAATTAATTTTGGCAGCGGCCTATCAAATTACTCGCCTCACAAATGTTTGTAGTTTTTCACCTCATGTTTGAATAAAATCATCTCTGCTGAGCTTGTTTTGGCGTTTCCCCGTAAGTGTGCTTATTAATTTGCTTTGAAATGATTTTTTACTATGAATGAATTGGTTCGTTTTTCGGTAAAATTTTGTGTGATTTAAACCAATTTCAATTTAGCAAGGATGTAGTGATTCAACTCTGCAATACGTTTATTTAAACCTAAGCATAATTAGCAAAAGTGTTAGTTGTAACAAGTATTAAAATAAGAAAATAAAGCCTAAATAATTTCCTAATAATATATACGAAAAACTAGATATTTAATAATTACAATACGAATACCATTATATTAATCAATTTTTATATTAAAACAGCACAAAGTATGGTTTTAGAAGTAAGTATTCATGGTTTATTGCATTTTAAAACAGAGGATCTTTGCTTCGAACACAAATGAATAATGCATTCGTTTTGCCACAGCATTTGTAATTTTAAAAAATAATGTCAGACGAATTCTAAATTTAAATACGCACACTTACATGGAGTATTTTATTCGTTGTTATTCTTAATCACGGATTTAAGAATTCATTCTTTTAGCTTTTAAAGCTTTTCCATACATAAGCCTAAAAAGTCGTTAATTTTAGAAGGGTCCCATATTTTTCCCTGTTTATATTTACCTCAGCTTCGAAGAGAAGTTGTGAGACTCATAGTAACGACGGGTTTAAAAAAATCCTTTCCGAATTAATCTGTTGTCTCGCGTTTCCGCGCCTAGTATATGCCGTAGATGCTGCGGATTGCGGTGAGAATAATTGTCCTTAAGCTGCGGGTCTTCACAGCTGATCCAGTGCAGAATTAGGCGGAGCGCTTCATGAAGAAAAAATATACCGGGTGGGATTATTTCCTTGGTCCCAGCACTCTACACTCGCCCGTCCGCGATTCATTTGTTAGCACCTGCTCTTCTACTTTATAAACTCACTCCAGCATTTATCTCTCTCTCTCTCTCTGTCCCCCCCCCACCCCTCCTTTTCATCACGGTGTAATTTTGCTCTCCCCGCTTGTACTTTCTGGGGCGGTAGCTTAACTAAATTGTATGCTCTGAAATCTTAAAAAATGAGCTTTTTTGTGTATGAACCGCTGGTTTTCGCGAGGAGATGGCTTTATTTGGCCTAGCTCGCCTGGTTATACTTCTAATACTTTATAATCAATGTAAGTGCAGAGGAGAATGAGCGTTTACGCAGTATTCATTTTCTAGCAGCGTGCTTTCTTTCCTAATTCTTGTGAGTATTTCTGCGAATAATTGAATTGGTCTTATGAGCATTTCTGTGAATAATTGTATGTACAGTAGTTATACGATGTGTATAGTTTAAATGAATTGAATTTATCTGGAGTCTAATAATGATATAAAAATATTGCCAAATGGAGCTAACAACATTAAATTATTCATTATTGGCTCTAGCTTGTTTTGCTGTACATAGTAATCGAAAAAATGTCGCCCGTGCATTATAAACCCTCTTTAAAGCTTAATGCTTTATGTATCTTATCAATGGATAACGCATTAAATCATAACATATTACTCTTAAAGATTTAAATTTTGTAAACTGCAATGAAGGTGGATGAAGGTGGCCTTACGAGTTTCACCTATTCCATGAGGATTTTAAGAAATTTCATGACCAAGTTGCATTAAAATCGTTTTAATCACGTGTAAGTCTCTACGTGCTTTCAAAAATAACTAGAAGATTAAAGTACTTACTAATTTTCTTATTCTTTTCGTAAAAGAGACTTTAGTTTCGACTTCAATTCTTAATTGAATGATAGAGCACTAGGCATGAAACTAACTTCTCAGTATTAATTAAATTACGAATTATTCATAATCTTTGCTTCTTACGATTAGTGCAAGTGAACAATAACCAAATTTTTAAAAATAGTGGAATTTTATATTCTAAAATATAGGTAGTTCCACCATTTGTTAACCTGTTATTTTTCAAATCGAACGAAATTCTAGACTTCGGTGACGCGTGTAATTATTCAGATTGATCGAAGCTACAAAGCGCAGTGAGGTCGACCACTTAATTTTATTTATTCGAACATTGCGCAAAATAAAAACTAGCTACGTCGATATTATAGATACCTGCTTGATTGCGGCCGCTACAGCGAACTGCAATTTACTGCCTTAGGGACTCGGTGATCTAAAAATGTTCTTTGTGATGAATAAAATGCACGCCTCCCTTTCAAAAGGTTTAACAGACTCGGTGGAGCCATTTAAGCGAAAGCTCAAATAAAAAGTGAACATCAGGGTACCTGTATTTCGGGATATATCAGTCCCTTATCAACCGCATAATCAGTCAAACTTCCCTTTCGCAATTAAGCGATGCAGGCACTCGCAATTCCCTGAAAATCGCGACAGTGGGATTACCTTTGTTTGGAATATTAGGGGGATTAACTCAGAAGGTTCGACTAAAAGTTAATAAAAAAGTCATAAAAACGTATTAAATGTAGAGGTATATCGTAGTCTGAAGTAATGACGTAGTATCAGAGAGTAACAACAAGTGAATGTCCAAAAGAGAATCGTCCAGCCAGCCTTATGGTATGGATTCAATTGATAATTTCGATATCTCCGATAGATATTGGTTTTCCCATCCTTTTTTTTATGGCATTGGAAATGTGCAATTTATCAAAAAGGCGATTGGAGAAGATAAGAGAGGAGCAGAATTGAATTTCTGGGCTTGAAGTGGAGAGGAATAGAGCTGAATATAAAGATATAACGACAAAAGGCCACAAGAAGAAGATTTATATTATCTTTAGGTGTACTATGTGAAATTTTACCGGGGCTCCGCGTAGAAAAGCAAAAAAAAAGAGTCCATATCGCTTTATTTTTTTTGCTAATTTCGCATGGTCTTTTTCCTATCTTTCCCTCTTCCCTCGTAATTTCCTTCTCTCTTCCTCTCTCTCACACCACCTAAAAAACCTCCCGCTTTTCTCTCTCTCTCTCTCTCTCTCTCTCTCTATATATATATATATATATATATCTCCCTTATCAACACTAAGGGAACTCTTTAAAAATTGAGAAGACTCTTTCATTTAACTTAATTTTTTTTTCGGTTGCTCATTTGCTCGTTTTTATAACAGGAAGATTCCTGCCCAAGAGGAAAAGAGACAGAGATCGAGTTCACTTAATTCTCCCATCTCCCACCGGTCGAGCACACACGGAAACAAGAGAAAGAGAGATTTTTTCCGCCCCGAAGATTAAAAAGCTAGCGAGGAAGATAAAGGAAGAAAGGGATAGACGGAGGTGGAGAGGGTGGGCAGAGAGAGAGGAAGAGAACGCATTCTTGCGGGGGGGAAACGGTCGCGAGTCCTGAACTCTCCTTTTCCTCCGTTTATTCCGCCGTCCCTGCAAACGGATTGCACTCATCGCAATGAGCCTCTTTCATCTTCTACTCCTATATTCATCCAACCCACCCTCCTTCCCTATCTCTCGCTTTGTCTCTCCCCCCCCCCCCCTTTCTCAACTCCCTTCTTCTCTCGCGCATCAATCTTTTTCAGGCCTTAGACCCATTTCCCATCCTCCTTTATGCCCTCGCGCACTTCAGGGCTCCCCCTTTCTCTTCAAATCCCTTATTCCCAAAACTCTTTCCCAAACGTTGTCCCTCTCCTTCCCTCCTCCCTCCGTACGTACTCTCATCCCTCACACCGCTCGTCCCATATTTCCACTTACTTTCTCCCCCCCTATTTTTTCCCTCTCTATACCTTCACTCTCTTCTCTCTCCCTCTCGCTATATATCTCACTCCACTTTCCCCTTTCTGTCTCTCTCTTCCCCCCTCTCCTCCCCATCAATCTCCCTCATCCACTGCTCACTTTCCGTCTCACGCGCTTTTTCCTATTACTCTCATTTTAAATTAAAATCCGGCGTTTCGCTGAGATCTTTTCCCTTGAAATCCGACCTTCCTCCTTTTGTTCCGTCTATTCTCGTCTGCTATAACGTATGAACCGCTCTTAACGTTTATCATCTCGTTTAGTAAAAAGTCCTCAAGTTAATTATGACTCAAATTTAGAGATTATACATCCCACTTTAGGTTAAAACGCAATTTTATTAATATGTTAACCTTCCGTTATCGGCAGGAATTAGTATATTACGTTTTATAATCACCGTTGATTCCGAAGTACACAGCAATCATCTTAAATGTCTGATTTGGAGGCTACCTCCTCACGCAATCCAGGAATTAATCACCATGATGCTTCCAGAAATAATTTAGAGAAAGGTAAATCTTCCGAACTAAATCCTTATTTGATTTCCTTGGAGAAATATGGTGAATGAAAATTCGTATGTTAGGTCCTCACATTATTGCGAACAGAATGCAGATTTTTAATGGTTACAATCTAAGCGTGTATAAGTAGCATTTGATCATTCCTAAATTGGATGGTTTTTATTATTTCTCTATTACTTTATTTTAAATCTAGCTAGACAAAAATTAAAATTATCTTGCGTTTTCTATGAAGCATTTGTGCAAAACTAATGGCTGATTTAATAATAACAAAGGACACTTTCGTCTAAATTTTCAAACCATGTGATTACTATCTGTTCGATATTGTAAATTGAAAACTTAGAATTTATAAATCTGAAAATAGAATTATTTTAAAGTGTGGAACGTTCTTAAATATTTCAGAATAAACCATCGTGATTTTATCTTTAACCTTCTCTTTATTACATTTTACTTTTAGGGAAAATATATATTATTAAGAGTTGACATTGAAATGTAATATATTATGTCTTATGGCTGAAATTCTGCATAGGAAGTTAATAAACTAAACTTAATTTGCCATTTATGGCCCTTTATTTTAGATGGTGCGTATCAGATATTGATATTATACGGTAATTACTCCAGTTTTGCAAGTAAGTGATAATTTATGCAAAACATTGCCCTGCGGTATATGGGGTGTTTCAATTTTCCAGGGCACAGTATAAGACACACTTGATTGAGATCTAAGATGAGAAAAAATGGATAATGGCATAACTTTAATTGCGAAATTTGTCACAAAACAAAAGTGAGCATTTTAAATTTCAATTCGAACTCCATTTTGTCTTTCATTGCCCTCCGTTTCTAAATATTTAGCAGACATGTCATTATTCTCCCTATATCCGCGTTATAATTTCACACACAAAGCATCGAATGGTACTGCGAATAATGAAATACTGTTCTCCATCATGTGTACATACATAGTGCATTTAATTTCCAATTGAGAAAAACTGCAATTTCCAAAGAAAATAGTTTCGCAGGGACGCCTATCCCAACACTTTACGACTTTAATTAAAATTTCACGTTGCAGCGCGGCATTTGACGTCTCTTTTTATTTTAACGGGAGAAAATAAACGGTAAACGAAAAAAAATAAAAATAAAAATTCAGGAGAGAATAAATCCGCCAAAAAATGACAATGGTGTTTTATGAGCGGGCGCTTTTATCCGTTGTGACAGCTGAAATGTTTGGAAGGAGATGTTTTCATTTAGCGAGGGGCGTCACATCGTCAAACAAACGCGATTTGAGCTGGGAGCGCTATGCAAGTTAACTTTATCAATTTCCGCGGAAACGTTAATAATAATTAAAAAAAAAAAGAACGACCCCGTTAATTTGTTTCCCCGGCTAGTGAAATTAGAACGTGGAAAGTCCCTCCCTCTCTCTCTCCGGATTTCGTGAGTTTCAAAAGTAAATTTTTGTTAATGAAGAATCACGTTGACACGTTTGCTCGTAATTTTTCGTCTCCGCGCGTTTTAATGATTTTAATGAAAAATTAATACCCCGTCTCTTCATCTCCCGTGGATGTTTATCCTCGCGCTATTTATCCAGAATGAGATGCATGAACGCGAAGATACATAATCATTTAGAAAACTCAATTAAAAATTGTGTCGCTGCCGTTGGAGTCAGTGTCCGCAGCCGTCCATAAGTATATTACATAATCCCTTTCTTTCTGTTTCACCTAAGCATGCAAATACGGGTGTATTTAGAATATTTCGTTAAAAACTGATTTCCTTTACGTCGTGTTAAAAAAAACAAATTCTTCTGTGGTATGACGAATTTTTATCAATTACTTAGTTAATTGTATCTTGATAATAAATAGCAGTTAGTAAAGTTCTACGAGTTCAACAAAAATAAGGTCGAGGAACTCATACGAACCTGCCCTCGGCAGTTTTCGAACACAGGACACTAGAAATGGAAGCCAGACGCGATAACCATCCCTCTGACAAAGCCGGTAGTTTTTATTTAAAGCTTGGAATAAGGAGATCTTAAATAATCTGCAAATACCTGTATAAAAGGGATTTTTAATTTTAAATTTGGTAAAATCTTCCTTAAATTTAGTAAAAACGGGAGAATTGCAATGCGCAGGACAATTTATTGTTTATATCAAGAGTTGATATTGATTATCAAGAGTATCTTTAATCGAAACTTCTACGAAAAATAAAAAAACGTTTATCTTACGTCGGCATTAAATTTGGATAGAGGAAAATTAATAAAGAAATTGAGAAGCCTCACATAAGGTTTAATACAAAAAAATAATACTCTCTAAAGCCTTTGATGCTTTCTTGAGATTTGTTCAAGCCGTTTCTTTTAAGCTGGATGGAATATAAAACTACTCTTTGTGCTTTCTCCAAAGCCCTTTGTTCTTCCTTTCTCTCAATCTCCCCTCTATTTTTCATTTTTACTCAATTTTCTCCGTTTCTCTCTCTTTGTCACTCGCTATTCCTTTGGCCCTTTCTACACTCGAGAGAGAAAAATGACTTTCCGAAGTCATTTTGCGGTTTTCTTTTTTAGTCAGCCCGAGAAAAATATCCAATCGCGATCCGCACTTTTGTTTCGGACTGGAAAAAACGTTTTTGTATTAATTTTAAACGGAGAATTTCCCTTGAGAAGGAGACGAATGCAATTCTAGGATTTTTTTAAAAAAAAAGGTTCATCTTCATCGAGTCGAAATTAATGTACACGTTTCTTTAATGGAGTTGTGCGCAACGAAACACTGATAAGGAATTCATTATAAGAACCCTGTTTAAATTCTCGTCCCTCCCATGCTCAAACATTTTAAATCATTTTCCCTACTATAGATTTAATCGTTTTAAAAAATATATCTTTTTCGCTCCTGATTTTTCTGAACTTTTACGAGTAAATTTTCATCGCAGGTTATTTTTAGTGTTCTCATCCACCTAAAAACTGCTATTGATTCAGAATAACGTTGAAAACGAACACGTTGACGGATTTTCCTTTTGAGGGCTATAAACGAGAGTTTCTGGCATGTTTTCGACCGGAAATTCACTGCGGAGGGCACGAAGGAAACCACTGCGTCATTTAAAAAAAAATAGAATTATTACGAATAAAAACAATGGAAAAGGGTGACGTCGGAAAAGTTTGGTATTAAGCCAGGTTGTCGCCGTCGTACTTACTCATTACTCACTTTGACTTTGTACGTGTGTGTGTGTGGCTTTGTGCGTCTGACGCTAACCGCGCAAGGTCTTTGAGAAATAATGCAATAAAAGGGACTAGAATGGGCAAAAAAACGCGACTTTTTTATTTATTTTTCTTTCTTTCTTTCTCTGAGCGCGTTTGGCGCCAAGTGAGCGCTTTTTGAGGTCGCGCCCTCCGCTTTTCCGCCTTCCCGCATCTTTCAACAAAAAGAACGGAAAGAGTTTAGACGAGAATTTTTACGTTTAGGTTTTACCCTCAAAAGATTATTTCATGTTTCGCCTTTTTGGGACTTTTATTCCTCAATTTTCCGCCATCGATCATTGCTCGTTGTATATATTTTTATTACGGCAACAGACGCGATAAGGCTGGATAAAAATGAAGCACGCGTCAGACGTTTGATAAGAATCATCTTTTGATGCACCTTTGTCATTCACTTTGAGGCGAATTTAATGAGGTTTGAGTTTTAATAGGAAAAAAAACGTCAGCTTAGTTTGTTCCTAGAAGTCTGACAGCTCATCTTACGAAAATCGGGGAAAAGCTTTGCCTCTGCAGCTAGGATTCTGATTAATTTTATAATGATCTAATATTTTTCAGATAATTATAATTAAACTTGGAATCTGTTTATCTCGAACATTAATGTAAAATTTAATCGTTATTAATTGATTATTATGCATATAGCGATAATTAAGATCTATTCCCCAATCAATTATGTATATATTTTTCCCTGTTTGTGATGTCTGTCAGTGAGTGTACGGAAGATTTCATCTCATCTATTGCCAAACTATGTTCCTCTAAAAGCCATGAAAAGAAAGAGAATAACAACTGCGCATTTTGGCTACGAAACAACCGTCATCATGGTCGACTCAGCGATGATCATTATAATTTTCTTTTAGTTTCTATTTCTTCAATTTTCTTCTGTTTGTTTCTCTCATTAAATCTCCCCCCCCCCCCTTTACAATATTCCTTATTTTTCCATCGTCAGTCGATTTACTTTTACCTCTTCTGCCTTTTGCCTACTTACCTTTTCTCTTAAATGTAATTCTCCTAATTCTGGCTCATATCTTCAAATTTTCCTCTCATATTACTGTTTCTTCTATCCCACCTAATTATTCTCCCCTGTACGTATTTCATCATCCCTTCTTCATTTCCGCTTCTCTTCCTCTCATTCACTTAACTATTCATTCCACCGTAATCATTCTATTTTCTCCTATCAGACTAATATTTCTCTAGCTTCTCATTCTTCTTTCCTTTCCTCTCTCCTTACTGTCTTTGTTTCCTATATTCTCATCCCTTTTTTGAAAACAGCCTTCTCTACTTTCACATCTACATTCTTCCTTCGTTCTTTCATTATTCTCTCCTGTCATCTTGTTCTTGCTGTTAAACATGGCATCCTATTATGCTTTTATTTTCCGCTCTTGCGTGCACCTCTGCCTCATTCACTCATTTTATTTTCCCATTCTTATTCTTACCACCTCCGCTTTCCTGCACAACTCTCCCCCGTTCCATTCCTAGATTCCAATTCTTCTTTCTCACACTCCTTTCCTCGTAATCCATCATACTCGCAAAAACTTCTCCCCTCACTCCTCTATCCTCCTTTCTTGACCTCCCCCCTTCCCCCGTCCCACACAACCCCTTCTTTCCCCCCCCCCCTCCCTAGCTTTCATCTCTCTACTTCACGCCACCGGTCGATATCCACTCCCCAATCCCCGCCCCGACAGCCCGCTGGTGTTTCCCCGACGAAAATCCCGCATCCATCGTGCAACACGCCACAACGGCACCCAAGCCATTTCCCCAACTTTTCCCTCCAATTTTTCCCCCACTCCCTTCCTACGGTTTACTCCATCCGTTCTCGCCCCCTTCTCTCTCCCCCTCTCTCTCCTGCCTACACCCGCGCAATCACTTCATCCCCCTTATCGTTCCTTCCTCCTCCTCCTGTAGCTTTCCGCTTCGTCGCCCATCCACCCACTCGCTCTTTTGTCTCCCTCCCTCTCTTTCCCCCCTCTCTCTCCATCATCACACGCTCCGTTTCTCCATTCGCTTCGTCCCCAATTTCACCCCTCTCATCCTCGATACAACCGTAATTCGACCATTTTTACCCGATATAAATGCGGCAATCCACCGATTTTCCGTGCATTGATCACAAGTTATGTATATATTTTTCTCTTCCCTAGCTATTTACGGCGTGGAGGGTAAGGTTGCCGAACTGTAACGCGGACTTCCCTTTATTCGTGTCTTTTGTCATGCTCCGTCGCCCGGCTATGTCAGGTCCTCTCTGATAATTATTATCTCTCTCTCATTTAATATTCTCTTCTACAATTATAAGCAGGGAAATGTTCGTGATGTTTATTACTGCAGCTTGCATGATGACGTTCTATTCCTTAGTTACATCGTGTCATTTATTTTCATCAAGCGTATTTTTGTCAACACTCTCTCTATGAGCCGTTTTTCTTTACTTATCTTTCACTCTAATTCTCTTGGTTGTTCTCTCCCTAACATCTTATTTCTGTTATTCTTTCCTCATCTCACTATTATCACTTAAAACTTCAATATTGGAACTTTCCTGGGTTTGGGTTTCCCCATGACAGCGAATCTAAAATTTCCAGGAAAATTATTTCGACTTTCATCGACCACTCTTACGATTCGTCAAGTGTGATGGCAAATTTATCAATTGGTATCTTTAACAGGTATGTCTGTTGCATTTTGACGTATTTTAATATGAGTGCAAACCTTAATTAAGGACGGTTTTGTTTGTATCCATATATTTTCTCTTGAATAACGTCCATAATTCGACAAAAATATTGAATAAAATTGTTTGAATTAAGAAAATTAGCGACGTTTTTGCTTTTTATGAATGCTCGTATTATGAGGAATATCAGTTTTTGATTCCATCCATAAGTTAACATAGTTTACATATACAGGCGTATTTCCCTATTCTTACCACCGATTTTCCTCTTTTCGTCTATGCGTCCATTTATTTTCTATTTTGTCCATTGCAATAGACGTAGAGTTGATCTTTTGGCATTTCTTATCGCAGCTATTCAGTTGCGCACCTTGATGTTGTCCTTAAGCTGTATTATGCGTTTTAGCACAATTTTTACTTTCTCATGCACATTATTTATTTAAATGTATTTTTTCTGTCTCACATTATGACATTTTGAAAATTATATTCAAATGAAATACATTAATACCGTACCGTGTAATATTTTTCAAAGAATTTACGATTTGTAACTCTATCCTCGCTTTTCCTACATCGTATATTAGCGTGAATATTGTGTTCACAAATATTAACCTCAATGACATATTGAAGCTATTCATTATATAGGTACCGTTGGGTCGCTAATGCATTTGGCCTATAAATTTACCAGCAAGAAAAAACATATGAAGTGCCACTTATGATAAATTACTTCAAGAGACCCACGCGATTTCGTTATCGACTGAATATTTTCCGCCGTTTTGACAACTGCAGTGCCAGAGATTGTTAGGCACCATATGCATGAAAATCGAGTTAGAATAAGCTTTTTAAGGTTAAAATTTCAATATTAAAAATCATGATGGAATTCAGTCATAGAAACACCTTTGAGAGAATATAAAAACAGCATTAAAAAGAACTTATTTGAATCGAGAAATATTTACTAAGATGTCTCAATTTTACGTTAGATATTTTAACAGATTTTGCTACACGGAAAATAATATTTGGTAGTTAATTAAAATAAATAAAAACACGCTGGCATTAGGCCGAATAAAATTTTTTATTGGACGGCATCCGGTCCGCGGGCCGCAGGTTGGGCACTCCAGTACTACTCCATAGTCCACCCTTTGCAAAACCATAAATTTTTAACGTTGTTTGAGAACAATTTGAAAATGAATAGTCTGGAAAGAGATATCGATTTATAAAAAATAGGCGATGAAATAGATTATCAAAACAGTAGCAATGCGTGTATAGTTTATACGGATAGCGCGAATACAAAAATGAAAAGTAGTCAGAAATGTGTTATCGGAAGCAATAATGATGTTATGTTCTTTCACGAGGTCGTGTTGTTCATATCTGTTGCTGCTCGTTTGACTGGGAATATTCTGTGAAATTACGTTCGAGCGAAATGCATTAAGTAGATGATATAACAAAAGACAGCGTTATTTTATTTGGTACCTCATCTCCTAATCACCTTTTTGCGTGTCAAATTATTATTTAAATACATTGAGCTCGGAAAGCCGGCATCTGTTACCTGTGTCAACACGGGTGAAAATATGTTCCAATTTTCACAGTGACTACGCAGAATATTGCGAGGTGTTTTCAGAAAGCGTACACGGAAAATACGCTCTCCCCTGAGAATGTGCAAGTACATTTGCTGTTCAGATATTTTTCTTTATTTGATTAAGGATAATTAATTATTCATGGTGCTACAATTTTGACGTAACATTTAATGGAAACGAAGAAAAGCATTTCTTTAAATCATTTCAGTTTGCTTTAATGAAAGGAGTTCTAATATCAAACTGCCGCGTTGTCATTTTAAAATTATTTTTATCTTAAAATAACAATGATAGTGCTCTTATCTTATTAGCATGTGATTCTTGATAATTTTATTCTAGATTAATCGTCTTTGTTATTTTAATTCCAATGAACAATCTTGAGTTTAATTCCAACTAAATATAAAATGGAGCTAATACGATTTTCAACCCGTCGTTATTAGATCGGATCAGGGCGTAAATTATTTTTGTTATTTATTAATAAGCTGAATAGTGATCTCGCCAGACAAATCATTCGCAAAATCAGTTTCACGGTTAATCATACGGATTAACAGTTTTGAAGAGCTGTTTTGTGGAGGTGTGTACATGATTAAAGTACTCGAACGGGTAATCCAAAAGTCGGTAAGTTGTCTTAAGTGATACTCCCTCTATGTGGAATTTCGCCAAGAGTTGCCATCCCATATTTAAAATTATATTTTAATATATTATTTTAGTCTTAGCACGTTTTCGTAAAGGCCAAATCTTTCTAATGCGATCGCTGTTTGACTGGGTCTGCCCATGGACAATCAACTTTTTTGTATATTTGGAAAATCCTTTTTCAATTAGATATTTCATATCAATCTATGAATTTTCTACCAGTTGGATTTTTCAAGTAATTCATATATTTTCTGATTCCAATCGGAAAAATCAATTGAAGCTATAGGAGTGGAGGTTTCACGGATGGGAAGGTCTTGTAAAGAGCTACATTCCAAAGTGGGACGCATACCAGGACCCTGAATTTTTTAAAGAAGACGTGCTTCCACATCTTTCTTTAGCAAGGGTATCTTCCTTGTTTATTTATTTCATTTTATCGCAATCCCATCAAATAAGGTTTGGATATGATTAAAGTACTCAAAAGTTTAATACAAATGCCCTTAGTTTATCTTAATTAATATTTCGTCAATAATTTCCATCCCTTATTTAAAATTATATTTCCATATGGTATTTTATTTTTTATTTATCTTTTTTTTTATCGTTCACCCGTCAAATAAACAGAAGTTCTCATGGCTTACTCGCGCGGGTTTTCTCGCTGAAAGATGGACGTCACGTCGGTTGGTCGCTACGATGCTCTAGATGCTGAGACGCTTTCGAGAGAGAGATAGAGGCTCCAAGCCGTCGGAAAAATTTCGACAGCTCTCGGAAACATGGTTTGGATGCGGCGCATTTCCTGCGAAAATAAAAGAACGCGACAGAATGTCTCCCTTGTGCGAGTATGTGCGCGCGCGCGCTTAAGAGCCTTCCCAGGCGACGGAGAACATCCACGGATAGTTACGTCACCCGAATCAAAAGCCAGATAATTCCACACACAAACGCTCTCAGAAACACACGGCAGCGGTCTCGGTAACGTGGGGCTTTTACGTCATCGATGCGAGAAGTTGTTTAGAGGAAAGGGGCGAAGTAGGATGCGTTTCAGCAAGGACTAGCTCATCGGTGGTTATTCGATGAGCCTGGAAGTCTGAATTTTTGCGAATAGCGTAATGGATATTGATTGTTAATTTTTTTAAATTATATTATGTGGACGTGTGATGAAATTTTATTTTTTTAAGTGTACATTTTTTCTGCCGTTTAACCTGGCAAATTCTGGTTTATTTATTTATATCCTTTAAATCTGGGGTCATAAACATAAGGCTGCAGGGCGGCATGTGTCCCACGATTTACAAAACGTGGCCCTCTCATTATTTTGACATTACTTAAAGTTGTAGAAGAGATAGGAATTGTATCATAATTTGTTTTTAATTAAAACATAATTATGTGGCTGCATTTGAGTTTCAACGAAAAAGTTAGGCTCTGACTTGCAGCCAGACAAGTATTTTGAAATTATTTATTTGGCTCCTGTACAATTAGAATTTCGGACGCTTGCCTTAACCTATAGCAGTACCAAATTGCAGATGATTCAGAATACTATATGTATTAGTTTTACATATACATATATGTATACATGGAATTGCATGGAGGAAGGAATAGCGGAGGGTATAGTATAAATGAATAGAAAGAAGGAATAAGATAATATGGTTTTATGGCGTAGAAGAATGACGCCATAATCAAGTTTGCGTAAATGGTTCCTGGAACATGTATTTGCCCGAAATAGACTAATGGCGATGACGTATTTCACCTAATGAAGATGTGTAGCTAGAGGAAATTACCCGCGGACTTTTGCATGGCGAAATTCACGTAACGTGAATCCACAATTCTGAGGCAATGCGCCTGTCATGACTTTTTCATAAAAACAAGGTGCACCATTTCCGTACATCCATCATGTGATTTCGCCTTCATGCTAAACTTACGGTCTAATGCATGAGTGTCCAAACTTTGGCCACTGGGCCGCATGCGGCTACTTTCACGATTTCATGCGGCCCGCTGAATGATTTTAATTTTTAATGTACTTGCGGCCATTTTAGGGAGAAGAAATTCCAAAATATTTTCAATTGTCGTAATTTTATTTGTTGTTTAAATATACATACATTCATATTTTGCCAAGTATTCATTGTATATCGATGAAAGTAGTGACATCACCGATCCCGATCAATTAGCGATTTTTATTAGAGGTGTAACAGAGAGTTTCGAGGTTGTGGAGGAATTGCTGAATATAGTTGCTTCGAATGACTCCACAACCGGAAAGGACATTTGCGATGCGGTTCTAAATGAAATGCAGCTATACAAAATTGACTCATAAAACCTTATTCAAATTGTGACTGATGGAGCGCCGTCAATGAGGTTCTAAAAATGGTGCAGTATCGTTTCTGAAAAAAAATATTTTACAAAAATTCCCGTGTGCTGAAATCAGCGATCTTATTCACGTACAAAATTTATGTTCAAAGCGCAATAAATATGGAGCATATCATGAATATTATCATCAAAACCGTTAATTACATCAGAGCCAGGGCTCTGAGACATCGAAGATTTAAGGAAATGATTAAGGATATCGAGGAAGCCGAAGGAACTGATGTTATTTATTTCACAAATGTTCGTTGGTTAAGCAGAGAGAAAGCAGTGAAAATATTTTTCGAGCTACGAGAGGAAATTAACTTTTTCATGCAAGTAGAAGGCAAACCCGTCAATGAATTCGGTGCAGAAATTTTTCTCTCGGATCTTGCTTTTTTTGTTTATATAATGTTCCATATCTATAATTTGAATGTGCAGCTGCAGGGAAAAGACACAAATATATATGAAATATATCGTTTGATCAACGCATTTATTGGGAAGTTAAATTTGTTTCATAATCAGCTAAGGGAAAACAAATATGATCATTCTGAATCTATAAAATCCATCATATTAATCGAGAAGGATACTAAAAGATTTGCACGGGATATCGATATTTTAATTCAAGAGTTCAAAGAACGCTTTTCAGTACTTCTAAAAATTAAAAATGAAATTGAAATCTTATCAGACCCATTTATTGTGGACTATAATTTTTCACCAGATCATTTGCAACTTGAACTTATTGAATTGCAATCTGATATTGAAACCCATTGTGCTTTCAAAGAAAAACGAGAAATTTTTCAAAATATTTATATCACACGAGAAAAATATCCAGGTCTCAGAGACCATGCCTTAAAAATGATCACTTTTTGGAAGTACTTACCTTTGCGAACAACATTTCACCCAAATGAAATTCACAAAAAATCGATACCGGTATAATTTGACCGATGAAAATCTGACCCATCAGTTCAGATTATCATCCACAAAATTAAAGGATTTACAAATTGATGACCTTTTAAATTAAATAAATTTAAAATACTTTGTAAAAGAAACTATTAAAGAAATATGTATTATAAAAAAGAAAAGAAAAATTTGTAATTTGAATTAAAAACACGTTGAAAAAACTTTTAAATAAATATGTAATATAAAAAAAAACAAATCCTGCGGACCCCCCCCTTCTAGTGCGGCCACACAAGATTTTTTCTGGCCATTATTAGGCTGCATGAGCTTCCATATCTGGACACCCATGGTCTAATGTGAAAAGTTCTACAGCCGAGAATATTAAATTAATTATTTAAGAGGGGATGAGAATGAAATATTGATGGAAGAGAGAGAAGGATAAGAAAGAAAGAAAAATAGCGAGAGAGATGAAGGCCGCGGATGGTGTTGTCGTATAAAAATGAGAGGGAAATGGTGAAATAAAGCCTAAAAACCAGGTGGTATAAATTAGGACGAGGGGATGAGGAAGTAAGTGTAAGATCCGACGGAAAATAAGGAGGGCAGAGAAAAATAGAAGGCGGATGATAGATAAGGTACATTTTTCAACGTATGTCACCTATATACACAATTATGATAGAATATAAAGTTGTAAATAATTGTCTTATTTTTGTGAGATTTGACACATATCTGGTGTAACACGTTTCCTTCGTGTTCTTCTTTATGAAAGGACTTATTTAGCGTAGTTTAACTTATAATATTTTCTCGCTTCTGTTATTTTCAATTATATCATACGATACTAATTCCTGTGGAGTAAAAATTTGTCGACATTTTTCACTTTAAGCGTTTTTTCTTTCAGAAACTGCGTATGATGTAACGCAGCGTTAGCTTTTAGTGCCTATTTGAATAAATATATAACTTAACTGGTTAAGGTGAGTTTCGTCACACAAATTTTGTCAGTAAAAGACTGAAACTTTCATTCACGTAAAAGCATTAAAACTTTGACTGCCAAAAACGTAAAACGGTTTTGATATCCACGGAAATATTATATCGTAAAGAGAGTTATAGGGCGGCCGATATTAAGGGTGGAGCTTTTATATGCAACATGCAATATTCAGACTCGCTCGTGCACTAGATTGGCGGTGAGCGAAATGAACGAGACGAAAGGGAACGGGAACTTTTTCGTGACATTAAAAAAAAGCTCTTCTTCGAAAGGTTCGTTACGTAATACGATGCACGTAGTGAAGGACGTGACTCTTCCATCATCCAAACGGATGGAATTCCGCAACAGCTCAAGACGTTGGAGTTAAGACATTTGTGGAATGTAATATAACGCCAATGACCTGGAATATAATTTTTAAATTGAAAATTATTCTGTTTTCTCGAGATGACATGAATTATCGAGTAGGTGGACCTTGTAATATGAAATTTGCTAGTGATAAACATTGCAAATGCTCCAAATTCAAAACAGAATTTAATTCCTAAACCGTTTATAATTACAAAATGTAAACATTCATCATATCGAATCGAATGTTTGATATTTCATTAAAACGCTTAATAACTTTTTTAAACTCCTCAAATCTATAAATATTGATGTCCGTTGGTTATAAAGGCTCACAATTTGCTATATCTTTTTTCTCGAAGGTAAATCACCGAAGAGATGTATCTTTTGCGTTAATAAATCAAAGAATAATTCAATTATTAGTTGTTTTACTTAACGGTTCGACTTAGCATTTCGGCCGACGTTAGTTGCGATTGGCGACGTCCTTGGGAATTGAGTGCGATTCTTAGGTAAATCTTTCATTTAATGCATCATTTTTCCCCCAGCCTCTTAAGTCATTCTTTTTCGAATGAAATCTCGACTAAAGCGATTACGATCGCTCCTCCGTTTCTTCCTAAAATATTGCTCGTTTTTCTTCAGATTTATTAGCGGAGCGAGACTCCGGAATCGGATTTCACGCTGCTTAAATGTCCCCCCTCGCGTCCCAGTCCGTATTTCGCGCCTTTCATGCCCCTTCTCCATTCTCTCCCTACTCCATTCTCTTTCTCTCCTTCTGTCTTCCGTTTCCCTTTCACCCCTCCCCATCTTCTTTTACCGTCACCTCCTCCATTCCTCACCTCCCGCTCTTTTCGATATGACCTCCCGTCTTACCTCGCGAACTTCCCTTCCTAATCCGGGTTAAACTTTTTCGTTTTCTTCGCCTCTCGGAGACAACTTCGGAATCTTAAGGAAAAAAATGCTTTCGGATAATAATTTTTTTCATTCCTTTCCCCGTCTTATGTAACTCTGCCGGGGGATAAAAGTTCCTTCCTCTTTTCTTATATATACATATATACGTATGTGTGTATACGTGCTTAAGGAAAAGGAAAGGTAATTATAAAAGTGGCAACAAGGTCTTGGAGGAAGCCCAGTGGACAATTACGAAAACCGGAGAGTCGCTGAGGGTGCTGAAGACACACGAAAAACAACACAAATTGGAAAGCTTTTCGAGCCGAAACCCTTCGTCATTTTTGGTAAGTGTCCACTGGGCTTCTTCCAATCCCTTGTTGCCACCTTTATATATGTATGTGTGCGTGCGTGCGTATGTATGTATACTCACACACGCACGCAAACACGATCGTCACGTGTTTTCGATCGGCTGTCGAGACCATCGCGCCAGTATCTATAAGAAGGATAATAAATGGAGGAAGTGAATGTGTTGCACATGCCCCCTCCTCTTCCTCGCTCCCCTATAGTCAATTGATTCTCTATGTCCCCATCCTCCTCCGCATGTGTACCTGCCTCCCTCTCTCCGTGTTAGACTCCCTCTCCACGTCATCGCCGCTTCCTCCCCCTCCGTCGTGCACGTGTCTATGGAGGTGATGCGGGGGCGGGTGTTGGGGGATTTGGAGGAATGCGGATGGCAGGTGACCAGGAGGCTCGTGCGCCATTTTCCTCAAAAGCGGTCACCATGGGAATTGAAGCAAAGCTTCGCATAAGCCAAGGAGGCAGAAGAATACTGGACTCACTCTCTTTCCTCTTTTCTTTCTCTCTCCCCGGCCTCTCTCCTATGAGGATTACATCCGAGAAAGGGCTAGGAGTAGGAGAAGGCCATTAAAAGCGAGAAGCGACTCTTAAAAGGAATCCCTTCGCTATCTTGGATGGCCCTAAGAGGATTTAGTTATTTTTCTTTTTTCTGTTAAAAAAGGAGCTTAATATTTTTTTTTTGAGAGGCACATTTAAAACATCCGCGAAAGGATTTTCACGGCATGAAACGTCTCCGGAAACGTGTCATTTTTGGCGCGGGACGTTAAATTCAGGCTTTCCTCTGTTTAACGAAAAAAACACGCCATTATCTACGTTGGAAAGAGTAGCCGGCTGAACACACAAAGACGCTCTAGTTTTTTTTTATTGCTCTTATTTTATGTTACGCGGCACTTAAAGCGTCTTTTATAATGTCGGATAATTCGAAAGATGAGGGAATTTGTTATTTTTATCTCTATCATCTTATATAAGCTTAAATGAGAAGCTGACAACAAAATAGTCAATGCAGGTATGATATTCTCACAAGGGGAGGCCATAACATTAATATTGAAATTCGTAAAACCCTTTTAGGAAGGGATACTAGAACTAAAATATGAAATATACGACGGAGAGTCAATAAGTATCGGAAAAGTGCTCATATTTTGTTGTTGAGATTGGCCCCACTGCTGAATGCGTGCGCAATAGAAAGCACGAAGCCTCTCTGTTGTTGTAGTGACATATTTGACCTTGGCCATGCAGTTGACAGTAGCGGTGACAACATGGCCGCTCCGCTTATCTCGTGCACCAAAGAAGAGCAGCGTGCAGTGATTCGATTTTTGTGGGCTGAAGGTGTAACAGGTACGGAAATTCATCGAAGACTATCAGTGCCTGTCCACAACGAAGCGCGTAGGAGTGGATAGACATGTTCAAAAATGGTCGAACAAGTGTCACAGACGAACAATGATCGGGCGCCCGCCCACATCGACGACTGATGACAACATTGAACAAGCCCGCGCACTGATTCTCGCCAACAGAAGGATAACTATCGATAAAGTGGCAAAGCACCTCCAGAGTAGTCACTGTACGGCCTATGAAATCATCCACAACAGACTTCTCTTCCATAAAGTTTGTGCAAGATAGGTTCCAAAACACCTCACTTAACATCACGGGTGTAACCGTTTGGACATTCGTAACAGACTTTTGAACCAGTATCAAGAGGAAGGTGACGCGTTCCTGAGTCTCATTGTCTCTGGTGACAAGACGTGGGTCCTCCATTATGAGCCGGAGAACAAACGTCAGAGTATGGAGAGGAAACACCCTACGTCCCGTCAGAAAGAAGTTCAAATCTCAGCCTACATCGGGAAAAGTGATGCTCACTCTTTTCTGAGATTAAAAAGGACCAATACTTGAACACTACCAGGAAAGGGGTACGACGATAAACAGCGTACGCTACAGTGGGATGCTGCGTGACGAGCTGAAACAGGCGATTCGGTGTAAACGTCGAGGAAAACTCTCCCAAGGTGTTGTGTCGTTGCATGACAATGCCCGTCCCCATAATGCTGTCCACGAAGTTGAAACATTGCAGCAGCTACGCTTTGAGGTCCCAGAGCATCCAGCATACAGCCCTGACCTTGCCCCGTCGGCCTATAATCTGTTTGGACCCCTCAAAGATACTTTGAGGGGCTGTCGTTGAGCCAGCGACCATGAGCTGAAGGAGGCGCTGCATACGTGGCTTTCCGCTCGGCCGAAAGCATTGTTTTCTGAAGGCATACAAAATCTTGCTCAACGCTGTTGAAAAGCAGGGTGACTATGTTGAAAAATGATGCACTTGTGACTTCTGTATTGTTGTTGTGTTAATTTAAATAAATAAATTGCGGATACTTTTTGACTCACCCTCGTATATTTTAGTTCTAGTATCACCTCCTAAAGGGGTTTTACGAATTTCAATATTAATGTTATGGCCTCCCCTTCTCAGTAAAAATGTATGATAGCATGTATACTTCCTTCTTTTCCATGACGATGATGACTTTCCATATCGTAGCCGAGTGTCACTGCTTCTAATGTAAAAACAAATACACTAATAACGAAATGTGTCGTATCATTAATAAAATATTATTCATTTCAGTTACATTTCAACTCGACACTTTGGCCGCTTTGAAACTTGTGCTTCTAACCACCGTGGTTCTTTCGTTATTAATTAGTGTCACTGCATTTCTCGGAGATTCATTCAAAATAAACCGCAATTCAACAATAATATAAACGAATTACTGCAACTATGTATCTGTACACGATGAAGGGGAATTTTGTATACCATATATGCTGCCAAGAAAGCTTAGTCTGAATTCTGCAAATGTTTTTGGTTGACGATGGATAATATAATGATAACAATGTAGCTTAATAGAGTATTAATCATTTGTCATGTGGCAACAGAAAGAAAGCTCTTAGTAGCATACTTTAATAAACATTAACAAACATAATCAGAGCACCTTTATATAAAGAACGCAAAATGATGAAAATGGTTCGATTGATATCCTACGAGATGGGGTGGCTCAAACTAGCTTATCAAAAACTTGATAAAAATTACTACAACCGAAAGCTTTAACGATCGTATGGATTCAGAAATCAAACTCCGTGTCAATGAGATGGCTCGTTTTTTCCCACTGCATGTAGGGGAGAACATGGAAATTTTTTTTCGCCTCCGAATACCGGTGATGCGTGAGGACGAAGTTTTGCCCGAATGGGTTACGCTTTTCATTGCTTTCCTCGTGTTTAAAAAAATGCAGATCAATTCGGACGTCGTTCCGAATATCGTCAAAATTGTCGTCCTCCCTCGCGAACTCGCGGCGATATTGCGTCGCCAACGTGTCAGCTTTGAATGAATCTTTTACGTGACCCAACCTCGTTTTCATTTTGGATGTCCTTGAATAGAAGAATGAGGTAAACATTGGAATCCACGCGGTCATTGACCGCACCGGAATCCACCGATATGACGTCGAGAAGTTTTCGGTTACGAAATAATTTCACTTTTGTTTTTTATTTTTATTTTACAAAACGGAACGGTTGCGCAATGTAAACAGCATGGGTGAGTCGCCTGAACTTTCGGTCGCCTTTTCACGGTTCGGTAAAAAAAGAACGTTATGAAAAAAAGGTTGCATAATTTTACCTCGTCGGCACTCGCATACAATCTCAAATTTACTCTTCTTTTCTGTCCTTGTTGGCTAATGGACGGTGCGAGGACGACCCAAACGGAGCAATCATCGGAAAGTGAGTAATAATTTAAGCGGACCTTCCAGTGACCTGCTGACAAGGTTACTTTTCGTTCCAATTAGTCATCTATTCATTTCAACTTTTGTGAATGACATAGGCGAGCGTTTTACGTTTCTCTCCAGCCATGTCTCTCTCTGGTCCACTTAGGCCCTAGTCTTCCATCTCTCTCTCTCTCTCTCCCTCTCTCTTTAAATCTACCATTTCCTTCCTCGCTTACATGCACCCTTTCGCTCGGATCCTTCCCTATTCTGTCCCTTTCCTTCTCCCAATTACTCTACGAAATATCTCTCTTAATCTATTATATTCCTCTCTGTTTTATCATCCCATATCCTTTATTTAATCTCTGTTGGTCCGTTGAAGTGAACTTCAACCATGAGCTCACATTATTTACTCCCTCTTTTAGAATTTTAATCTCCGTCTCCTTATTTGGCGTTGATTTGCATTAAAATTTGGAACAAAAAAAAATAATACCGTATTTCGCTAGCGTGCGTGTAGATAAATATTATACGTAAACATCGGTAACACATTTTAAAGAATCAGAGACGTGCAAAAAGGTACGTACAGACATGAATACGAACAAATACAGCAAAACTACACCCTCATTTGTTCGTATATCCTTCCAGTATGTTCTATTTATTAGACTCGTTCTATCCTTTTTCCATTTACACTTGTCTACCTCCTTTTCTCCGATCTTTCTTCCCAGCCATTTCTTCTTTGCCGCTCTATTTGTTATCTCCATTTTACTTTTTCATTGCGATCGTGAAATAATTGTCACCGAGATTCCGATAAACATACACGTTTTAGGTGTCATGAGTATAAAAAATTGATTTTTGTTATTTTGTGTCTGCCTGTCATCTTTGCGCAGTTCTAGAGACTAAACAGTTTGACTTAATCTTAATAAATATTCTATTTAAACACAAAATATCACTAACATAAGAATCGAAATTTAATGAAAATGAAGCATATCGCGAAAAATTGGAAGGTATATAGTTAATTAATACTTATTCCCACAAAATGTCCTCAATAATTGGTCCAAGAATTTTAACTAAATTTAATGCAGCTATCGAGGTTTTCCCATATACAATAATAAAAGCAATATATCACAGAACATTCGGTGATATTATAATATATCGAGTTTAAAGCCCGTCTACCAGAAAACCATCCATAAAATAATGTAACCAGCGAAATTCTTCTATGCACTAGAATCGTACGGATATGAGAAAATTTATGCAATTTACGACGCACCGATTTTTTCTCTCTCGGAGTTGGAAATTAGAGGAAATTTTTCGGTCCCAATATCACTATTATAGACGGCAATCTTGCTGATTTTGTTTTTTCCATTATTACACATAAGCTCCATTTCTTCCCCTTCCCTTTTACGCTTCTCTTCCTCTCTCCCTCTCCTCCTTTCTGCCTTCAGTTGAACTTCGTTTAACACGCGTTGCCGAGGGAACCGCGCCTGGAAACGGTTATCAACATGTACGCCGTCAAATATGGTTATCGTCGCGAAGGGAGATAAATCCTCCCTCTCTCTTCTTCCCCCCTCCCTCTTCTCTCTCCCTCCTTTTCGCATCTCTCTCCTCTCTCTCTCTCCCTCCCTTTAACACGCATCAACGTGATTGGCCACCCGACGAAATGTGTCCTAATCCCTTTGTGAGTGTTTGTGCCCCCGTAAATGTTCCGCATGCGGAATTACTAGGCGCTCGGTTAGCTAACCATCTATCCGATTCTGCGCATCCGCTTAACTACGAGGATGGGTCGAATTTCTCACTCGTGCCAAGATTAAAGAGGGATCGCAATGCATTTTATTCGATTTTTTTCCCCGTAAAGGTAATATCTCTCGTTGCTCGTAAGGGGAGGAAAAAATTGAAAATCGCGTTCTTCTTGAGCGAAGGTATGTCGCGAAATAATTTTAATTCGTTCCCGTTGCGGGGGGCGTGAGATGAATTAAGCCGGTCGTTCAATATTCGAGGTTGGAACTACTATCGCTGGAGTCGCCTGAAGTCACAAGGTCCCTCAATTGACAATTGAAAAGTTGAGGCGGTAAGAAAACGTTTAAAGGTGGAAGGGAAATTTTAAATAAGGCTTATCATGTGGGATTGAAACGCCTGACGCCAGGAGAGGGAATATGGAGAGGACCGATTGCGTGCTGTGTACTGCGTATTAGCGCTGCATTAGTTTGCGGTACTTACGTTGTGAATTTTTGGTACATAGCTGAGAGAAAACGCCAACTTTACGGTCTAAGGTAGGCCTGTCCAACTTCTTTGGTGTGGTGGGCCAAATATGCTGAAAGCCACTGACTAGCGGGCCGGACTGTGGCTGGGGGAGGGGGGGCAGGAGAAATTTTGTTCGAGCGAAGATCGGGGATAGGCCGGAAGGCATGCGCCCCCAACGTGCATCGTAAATGTATCGCCCATGCCCCCTTATATAGTCGGTTTGGGAGCATTTCCAAGAGAAATATAGAACCGTAGTGGGTACCCTTGTTAGCGGGTGCGCGGGAGAAATTTTTCGGCTCCTTTTGTCTTCCACATCCGTTTTCGCACATGATGGTAAAAACTTCGGAATGTGAAAGAGGATAATTTAAAATTTATATCCTGCGATATACGTATTATCAATATTTAAGCTACCGGAAGGCATTAATTTTTATGTGCAACGATAGTAAGTAAACCGATTAATTTTATAATATCATAGAATTATGCAAGAAAATACACGACAAGAAAAGTATGCGGAAAGGATAAAAGGTATTTAGCAAAAGAAAGGTTACATGTATTGTTTTCTTCCTAAAGGTTTCTATATCCAATTTCGAACGCTGTATATGTAAAGGGCTGATAGATTCTTCACATTCACCGGCTTTCAGGAACATTAAACTCGGTGTAGGTTTCAAAATAGAACAGGTGCAGCAGCTTATTTTTTAACATAAATTAAATTAAAATACGGTTAAGCTGGGACCACGCTATAAATGTCGCATTACCCTATTTGAGAAAATCTTGTTAGAGACTAAAAGACGTTTACAACCAAATCCGACATGTTAAGGTTTCAACTGTCGTGCAGGAAAAATTTACATACGCATGCGTTGAACCGAATTTAGTTCGATGCTGATTCGTATACTTGATGGTGGTGAAATTAAATTTGAGTAAGTATCTCGAAAGAAAATACACACTTCACACAATCAGCAGAATCACCTTTTCAACAAGATCTATTGTGAGGAATAACTATCTCGTAAATCGTTACATAGTATTGTTATTGTTTGTATTATTATTATTTTTATTTTTCTTTCAAAGGATTTAAAAAGTTTTTTCTCCATATTTCCGTTTGCCTACGTGTTTATATTTTCAATATGCTTTACTCTCTCTCCCTCCCTCTCTATTGTGATTCTCTAAATATTATAATTTACAGTTTACGAGGAATTATTTCCACACGTTAATTGCATCACGATATAATTGGACGCTTGATTCCATAGAAACTTATTCCTATGCTTTGTACTAGTTAACTCTTTCAAGACGTGGTGGTAAAATAATTTATACCATATCTTTTTGTTTTTTGTGGCATCTTTGTGCAAAATTTGTTCCACTGTTTTAATAAGAAGTCTGTGTTATTCAATTAAATAACGATTTTATGCTCTAATTGTGGTCATATTAATATTAATTTAAATTCTCCATATTTATTATACCTCTGGGTAGAACGTGTAATTGACACATCATGACCCGGAGATTTTGAAACTTTAACGAAAAGGAAAACCATTTTCAATGTAGGTATGGAAAATTATATCTACTAGGGTAATTATCAGTGAAATACGACCATTAGCCATGAATTAACATAATAATTATCTAATATAAAATTAATGTTAAAGAAATTAAAGATGTAGACTTTGGCTTATATTCTATTCAAATATTAACCTAAATTAACAAATCCATGCCTCATTTTCAAAATTGAATGAATCTTACAAAATAAGTGTTCATTTTATTTTTATTGTTATACTGTGATGATTTTAAACATGACTTGCACAATAAACAGGAAAATTCATAGTTGTTTTTGGAAGTTTCACTAAAAGTTCTTGTTTAGTGAAGTCAACTGGTTTGGTGTATGGAGACCTATCACCTAATTTACTCCTAATAAATTACGGTCGATTGTATAAATGTTGTTTGTCACCATATGACCCTCTAGACCAGGGGTCGGCAATATACGGCCCACGAATTTATGATGAAAAGGTTATCTCGTACTTAGGCATTTTATCATACAGAATAGAAACTATGAGAAAACGGTTGACATTGCACAATAATTAAGGGCAGTTTATTCTATGCAATTTTAACAACAATTTGATTTGTTCTAAAACGGCTCCAAAGATTTTAATCAAATTTCGTACAGTTACTTGAGTTTACGTCTTCAATAATACTACATAATTCATATTTCTTAAAAAAGGAATATGAGGCTAGTTTATTCTAAGCAACTTTATCAACAATTTGATTTTCTCGTAAACGGCTCCAACGATTTTGATCAAATTTTGTACAGTTACTTGAGTTTACGTCTGCAATAATACTACATCCCCATGAAAAGGTTATCGGTAAAATTTAAGACACGATTTCATATTTTTTCATTAAAATTACAGCATCAGTACTTTTCTGAAGTTTTAACGCTATAAAATTATTTACACATGATTTTCACTAATATAGAACCTGAGAGCCTCTAGGTAACTTCCGATGTAAACGCTCACCCGGTCCACAGAAGCCCACGTGACTTACAATACGGCTGTTTGAAGCATTCTTAACTACGAATATGGCCCGCCGACCCCTGCTCTAGACAAAGGCAATGGTTAATTTTTATGAAACCGAAGATTACCTGAATGCAAACCGGAGCGGGAATATTATACCGTAAACTCGGAAACGTCGGATCTATCCGAAACAGTTGGGGAAACTTTTCGGCAAAGTTGTGTTTCTATATACATTCAGACATATATGCAACAAATAAATTAAGAAATATATATTCGATTCCTGTGTATGAAAGCGTTTAAAAAGTCAAGATGTAATTATTTTAGTAGGTTATTATTCTTAAGACAATTTGTTGAAGTATGTTAAATCGTATCGTTCGATAAGTTTTTTCTAAGAAAATGCCGTAGAGGACTTGAAATCAAAAGTGATTATGTTTGAGCTCGCCGTGTCTGACAATGAGCCTAAATTAAAATCGCTCCGAATCGATAATCCCGGCCAACATACGGCACCCACTTAAGGAAAGGCATTGAATCACCCAATAATGGTAGCATTACCGAAATTGGGCGCGCGACGTCCATTTAAATGCCCTTGATAATCCATTTAAGCTGAATGAGAGTTCGATGCATTAAAATCGAAGGCGGATAAGGAAATTCGCTCTTAGGACATCAAAAGGCACCAACTCCTCTACGCCGTAATAGTTGATTCTTTTACCATTTAATCCATCACCGTTCGCCTATTATTCCCAGAACGTAATCCTGTTTTTAAATTTCTTTTAATATGCATGCATTTCTATGCACGCGTAAAAATTGATGCGCTTGCACTTAATCAAACCCAGATAATTAGGACATTAAAGAAAAAAAATCGAGTCATCGAACTTGATTTTGACGCATTTTATCGGAAGAAATATCTTCGATAGGTTTTGAATTGGATAGCTACAACTGTTTTTACGTAAATGTAAATAACAAATTATGGATATAAATGTACATATACACGAATACAGATTTCTAAATGCTCTATTACGTTCACATGAAAACATATGCATACGAGTATGCTTAGACCGTCATATACAATAATTGCACGCACACATTTATAAATGCTTGGAAGCTTTTATATTTTCGGCATTGGCAAAGTACCGACATACTGGCATCGATATTCGAGTCTTGTTATGACGTACTAGTCATATTCATTGTTAGTGAGCTGATATTTATGACTAAACATATCATTATAATCGTCACTAATCACTCAATAATGGTTGGTACGTAGTTAAACTTAGCTGCTTTCATTTTGTTGCACGACGCAACTTTCTTAATAAATCTCTCTCATCCACGAATTCCGTCAGATGCAGCCTTTACCCTCATATTTTACCCTTACTCATAGTGAACCGTCAGAAATAAAACGCGTTTCAACACTAACACGACTGCTATTGGAAATCAAATGAAGTAGAAAAATGTACGTGTAAAAATATAAGTTCATGGAAGAACTATATTTTAAATGTTTTTCACAAATGCTGCTCGATATATCTACCGTTTTTGTACAACTGCAGTTTTTCTGTTAGCAATTTATGATGTTACAGTCTGCTATCAGTAAATAAAAAACGAACTTGAATAAAATTCAGTTTAAAATTATTAAAATCCGATCATTATTAAAGTCAGCGAAATCAATAATCAAACGTCCGTTTTGTTTTAAAACGCTAAAGCTAAAGCCTTTAAAATGTGTTTCCCTACTTTTGGCTCTTTACTTTCCTTCAATTGCATATTCAATTATGGAGTCTCTTCTCAGGAAATCACCTTTTTTGAGTTTGAAATCAAGCGTATACATCCTAATGAAATACGACAACACTTGAAAGAACTGGAAGATCAAAATATACTTTGAAAATTTGCATTCATCATGAAATTCAGGAAGTTGAGTTGTCATTTGCTTCTTCTTCACGAACGCGCGCAAGGTTCTTTTTTTCAGTTTCGGTCTTCATTCAAAATACAATACGTTCGACTAGTCCTTTGGAACGATAACGTCCCATTTGGGTCCAAATGACACATGTTCGACCGCAGACGGTGGCAGTGACCTGCACTTGAGAAAAACCGACTCAATAATGGCGTTCCCTAGGAAAAAAAAAATTATACCCCGTGAAGAGGGGTCCTATTTCAAGTTGAACTGTTCGTGCTCAGAATCTCATATCGCCGGTCGACCCGGTATGCGCCACTTGGGGCGTCTAGCCCAACTCCCACTCTTCCAACTCCCTCCACCCACGTCCTTCGGTTGCCCATCGCGAAATCAGGCCCATAATCCCTCACTTCCTCGACCGGGCTAACCCTATTGCTGTCTACCTAACGCATTACCTACGCTCCCCTATCCCGTCCCTCCCATCTCTGCCTTGGTCTTTTTTCACCGGTCCCTTCTGCACCTATGGATCTAACGCCACCTACCGTTCTTTTTTTGCCCCCGACGGACGTCACCAATTTATCGTTCTTCATCGTTCTACCGCCAGACTTTCTTTCCCTACTCAATTTTCTCCTTACCTTAGGAAGCCCGCCTCTTACCCTTTTTCCATAATTCATTCAATCGCTCTCCCCCTTCCCCCCACCGTAGTTACCCTCTCACACTCTCTCCATCCTCTCTCTTCCCCCATCTACACTTCTCTCCTATTCCTCCATCTCCTATCATTTCCAACTTTGTTTTTCTCCCTCTGCTGTCTAGCTTCTATTTACCATTCTTCTCTCAATTTCTACCTCCTCTCCCCTCCCTGCCTTATTTCACTCTTCCTTTCACCTTACTTTCCTCTCTCCTCTCCCTCCCCTCTCCCTCCCTCTTCCTCCCCTCTCCCTCCCTCTTCCTCCCCTCTCCCTCCCTCTTCCTCCCCTCTCCCTCCCTCTCCCTCCCCTCTCCCTCCCCTCTTCCTCCCCTCTTCCTCCTCTCTTCCTTCCCTCTTCCTCCCCTCTTCCTCCCCTCTCTCTCCCCTCTCCCACCCCCTTTTTCCGTTCTCCCTACTCTTTCCCATCCATCTCTTTTACTCTTTTTCTATTTCTTTCTCCCTCTTTCTTCTTCCTTCTCTCCCACGCTCTCCTCTTTCTCATGCTTTCCTCCCTTCTTCCTCCCCCTCTCTAGTAACCACCCTTCGCCATCATCCTCCTTCTGTCGATTTCCTAGCTGCCCTTACACCCTTTCCTTAATTCCGTTTCTTCTCCTCTCTCTATTCTAGATTTTCCCTGCTTAATTCCTATTTCCCCCATTAACTTCCAACTCCACCCCATTATCTAGAAACTTGCTACCTTTCCAATCCTTCGTTATTCCCTCTATATCAATACATATTTCCGTTCATTACGTTCTATTCTACCCTAAGCTTGGGAAACTCAGCGAACTTCATTATCTTCGTGAAACTTTATCTTTTTGCATTCTCCGCGTCAGTTGGTACCCCTTTACGGATTTTTGGAGAACTTTTTTTTATTTGTTTCGCTTCCCCTTTCTCTCTAAGTTGGTGTTTTCCTGCCCTGAGATTTTTGCCTTTGAGGCTCGCGCTTGTTCGTGCTTGGTTTATCCTCTCAGCATAAAGGCCTCCCTCTTTTGTCTCTCGGCTTTTAAATCATTTATTACAGTGATGACGTTTCGCTTTTTTTTTTAGATGTAATAGCAGCTGCGTGAATCTCGACGTCTTCGTTAACGAAAACGGTCTCGATTATTTCTGAACGAGAATTTAAATGGAATTTGGATAGGCAAAGCATAATTGTAAGTCGAATTAATTTTTTGTTGAAAGTCTTAATGAAAGTAAAGCTTTGCATAAAATTAAATATTTATATGTATAAGAGTAGGGGTGAAGGATAATAACTCATTTTATGAACATCTATTGTCTTTAATATTTAATTATTGCTATTCAAGTACAGTGGAATCGTTTAACTTATGCAGCCTATGCAGGAAGTATGGGTTCACCGGTAAAGGGCCGCTAAGAAGCTCTAAAAATATAAATTATTGTTTCTGTTTGCATAGAATCATACAAAATAACATTTCTACTCAGTAATTACGACTATTCTATAAGGTGATATGAGGATAGCCGATCAACCCTTTCTATGTTTTGCTGTTTTGTGAGGTTATCATGGTTTCTTCTTTTCATGTTTCTTCCTGTACACTCGATATTTAGATAACTTTTAATGTCCCATGTAGGGTGTAAGCGTACCTATCCCGTATATGTCTAAAAGCTTTTTAATTACAAAGCTCGAAATATTAGAAATGGAAGTTATAAACTAAATATGATATTTTACCAATTTCGTATTTTACATTGCCGATGCGCTCTCATGTTGATGCTGCAAATAAATCAGCGCAGTATATTTTGAATGTATAACGAAAATTTCGCATATTAGAGTATTTTAATAATATGTACTAATGTCTAGGTTCTATAAGACAGCTATTTGTAGAAATATTCCACCACAAAACTCTACATTGTTTAAAAGGCATTGTCGTATATTTTTTTAACAAATTTTCGGAATCTTTAATAAACTTTAGTAGGTGATTGATCCTAACAAAATATATTGAATATATTTATCAGATGTAGCTATGAATAAAAATCCGTACTTTCACAATCTTGATATATTTCACTAGCAGAGGGCTGTACGTCCAGATTACTCAGATGACTCCATTATTACACAGTAAAACCGTTACTTCTGAAAGCAGATAAAGAAACAAAAAATCATTTTCAAGGTTTCTTCATTATGAAAGCTGCAAAATATCGTAGTTTCGTCCTAATTCAATAATCCTAATCGTCCTAATCGCCTGATAATTATGGAAAGGACTCCTCCTTCGCTGTAATTTATTAATGCCACTTGATCATGAGTCAAGACAATCACTATTAAGTACGCTTAACGAGGCACGACTGCAAAAATGTAAAAAACACCTGTATTTCATACGAATTTAAGCGCTATTTAATGGCGACTGAACCAACGCTTCTGACGGCTTGCAGGGTATTAATGTAAATGTAAAAACGTCCGAGAGACAGGAATTTTTTTTGAATTTGATGATGTAATTTGACGCAACGTTTACTAACGCCAATTCCCATCCATTTTAATAGGGAACGAGTCACATGTCAGGAGATGTCGCTTCAAACGACGAAAGATAAAGCGACATCGCGCGCGACAATCGCCAGCGCATCGCGTCCTGCCGCGAGATGGAATCGGTCTGTTTCGAAGAATACGGAATCCTTCCTTAATGTAGGACGCGCGTGTAAATTACGTCGACATCAATGCGAAGGTCGTCCGTTATCGCTCTTCGTACGCTCCGCGATGACTACGACCTTGCGCGTGTTCTCCAATTGCAAGACTCTTATCCTCTGAGGAACGTGAAGTTTCGACGTGAAAACCTTGGTGACCCAAATGCATTGTATGCTTCTGCGGCACTTTACTAGCCATCTCCCCGTCAAACGGGCCACTTGGATTCCTTGAAGACTAACCGCAACTTTCCACCGAAGGCCGCGTTTTAGGACATTCCCTCGACGTTTGATGGACTCTGAAAATACCGTTGCCAAATGGTTGACATTGAGCAAGCCTGCTGTTGGGGCGCGGAAAACGGTACATCGATCACGTTGAAACAAAACCGTTAAAATGTTTAAGGGCTTGACAGCGGGGACGAATTTATCGGAATTACGTCAAAAATGTTGAGAATATGAAAATGATAAATGAACGGAAAGGGCGGTCGCGGTATTTTTTGCTAGAAAATACTGCCAACATATGCGTGTCACGTGCATTTTTGTGATCGAATTCGTCAGTTTTGTTACCCTTGTTTCGTTCATGATGTACCGTTTTTCTCAATGGAGCTCCTGTGTTTAGAGGTTAAGCTTGTGTTCGCTTCTAAAAGTGTTAATTTCCAACGGAAATTATAGAATTAGATTTTTCTGTTTTTAAGAAATTTCTGGAATTAAAATAGAGCATTCTGTACAAGCAAGTGTTCCGATTGTAGAAAAATACGCATATGAAGTCAATAATTCTTTGATTTTTTGCTGTTCCGCTAACTTAATAAATGTCGGAATTTCTCTCTAGTTCTAATAGGAATACAGTATAGTTCAAACATATGAAACAAGAGGATGACATTTGTTTAGCATTTAGCCGCTGTTAAATTCCAACAACGAAAGAGAAACTTACTGATTTTTTGTTTCGTGTAAATAATCATTACAATTATGAAGTCAAGAACACCAATTGGTCCAAATCTATAACGAAGTACTTATCTATTAGTCCAAGAGATAAATTATGTATTTATATTTCTCGAAAATAATATAGACATTGTCATTTCACTCTTGAGTATTGATAAATTTCTGTAATTTCATTTATGCCAATAGTATATGTACATCACAGTTTTTCGTAAATCGCAATTGATTTTTACCTTTATGAAGCATTTGTAACCGAATCAGAAGAATGTTATATATATATATATATATATGCACACATACATATATACATATATATATACACACACACACACTAGTATAAGTGCCCGTCACAAATGACGGGAATGATCGATTATTCTGAAATAACATTGAGGCAGCCTCTTTGACCTGAAATCATACCTCCTGCTAAGAGGGTTTGTCTTTGATCCGAGCGAAGGTTAGAAACTCTCGCCGCGAGTATCTATTGTGCTTCAAAAGCTGACCTTAGTCCCCTCTTGCCAGATATATTTCTGTTTTTCAGAGCTTAACAGAGGGAGTGACAAAAGGACAAAGGGACAGAATAAGGC
The DNA here is from genome assembly GCA_036926305.1 of Uropetala carovei. Lineage (NCBI taxonomy): Eukaryota > Metazoa > Arthropoda > Insecta > Odonata > Petaluridae > Uropetala > Uropetala carovei. The sequence continues at coordinate 2,077,535 of JAXCHB010000103.1, read as the reverse complement.
TTTTATACATTACCGATACATTAAAACGTTTTTTAGGCGCGTTTCGCTTACAGCGTGAGCGCCTATTATCGTCGGTCGGTCCGTCCGTCCGTCCGTCTGTCCGTCCGTCTGTCCGTCCGTCTGTCCGTCCGTCCGTCCGTCCGCATGTTCGTTCTCGGCTTCTACCGAACGGATTTATATGAAATTTGATATTAAGGACTTTCAATCAAATATAATAAGAAAATCGCAAAAATGAATTACGTACGCCAATCAGGGGTACCACTTTACTGGAGACAAAAAATTAAATTTTCGTCATATCTCGTAAAGTATTGTTCATATCAAAATATTTTTCAAATAAAAGTTGTAGAACTGGTAAAGTAGAGTATTTTCTTTTCTACATATTTTCATCGTAGGAGTAGCCGTTATCGAGAAAATCAAACAAGAATGTCTTAAATGGAGTTGAACTTAGAAAATTTCTTGCATGGTTACTTCATTGTTGCTAACATAAACAATCTCCCAAACAAACGTTTAATTTCCTTACGTGTGCATGTAATACTATTAAATAGGAAGAAAATGGATTATTTATGATGAAGAAAAGGACTTTAAAACGCTATTTCCCTTACGTACAGGTATATAATTGCTTTCTAATACTCCATTGCACGAAACGCGCCCCATTTGTGATACGTTGTACGCTTTCCTAACTTGTTTATTATATCATAATTCTATCCTGAAAATGTCATCAAATTCGGTTGAGTCGTTTGCGAGATATTAAGCTTCAAAAAGCATTACACTCAGCGTTTGCCAAGGCTTTTATTTATATGACTAGTGTAATGCCCGTTGAAATATCAAAGGGAGAATTATAGATAGATAGATAGATTGTTATTATTTTCATTTAAAATAATTAATATCACACGTTTACATATGAAATATTTTGTCATATACAACATTTCTAGTGACTATTCTGTTGTTGACGGGATATCTTTAGTTTAACTTAAAATAGTTGCCTCTCTTTCCCTCCCTCTCACACCCTCTCTCCTCCTCCCCCCTCTCTCTCGTATTAAAAGCATTCAAAGCATGTTTATACCCATAAGGATTGAATTGACAATATGATATAGGGGTATAACAATGGAATTGGTAGGCAAGGCAACATCCCATTAAAATAGCAAGATTTCCTCAAACTGTGTGAATTAAACGTTTACATTGAGAAATTTCGAACTGTAGGCGGAAAAAGATGAACAGAATAAGAAACTTTATAGTGTTTTCTTCAAAATGGTTTATATCCGAAGATTGTAGGTCAATTCTTTCTAATTTTAATCTAAAAAAGAATGAAAGCCTGCGTCGAAATGTCCATTTTTACGTGCTAATTTATAGGAAATGAAAATTATCTCCTGGATATATATCGATATCAAAGTCGTTTGCGAGATATTAAGCTTCAAAAAGCATTACATGACAAAGGGACAAAGTGACAATCTTTTATATTAGTTTTATATAGCCAAATTTTAGCCTAAAAATGTTATTTAGTTGATAGTCAATAAAGCTGTTGCATGACTAATTATTGTAAATCTCTTTTAATTTGTCAACATGTAATCGGAAAAACTTGATCCATGAAGGCTGAATTTTATTTAAAAGAATTAAAATTTTCAATTTTCTCAACACATATGACAAAGTGTAGCAACCAACATCATCTTCATTTGCAAACACCACTTAAGGGAAAATAAATGTCGAATAATGTTCTTTTTTAACCAATGCCAATATAGCTAGTTGTGGGTATTCAAGTTGATCTATGATTTTTCGGAATCTTATTTTACCACGCTTCCAGAATGTAACAGGTCAAAACAATGAAGTTTATTTCATTGCATTTACCGGAACGAAGACATTTAAATGAAGTGCTCGGTCCTTTTATTAGAGCTGGAGCAGTTATCACGTACCTCGTTGGGTATTATTCGTTGTTCGAATGGTCCCGTTAAACGAGCACGGGGGAGTTAAATTAGGTTTACGCAAGTAGTCCTGGAACCAGGTACTGCTGAAAAAAACTTAATGGAACGATTCTCGGAAGAATCGCCCACGAATCCGAGAGTCGAACGGCGTGAATGATCGATATGGTTCGCTAGAACGGTTTGTCCTCCTCTGCGCCACAAAACCCCTTCTCCGGTTTGGCATGTTGTCGTCAATGCACTAAGAAAGCACACGCAGCTCCCCCTCGTTTCCTCTAACTCTTTCCCTATCTCACCGTCGCCAACTCTTTCTTTGCCTCTTATCCTTCGCTAGTCTTCTTCCACGCTCCATCACCACTCCGTACGTATATTCCTCATTCGTTTCTTACCTCACCCCTTCTTTTACTCACATTTCACGTCTTCATTCCAATTTATCCATAATTCTCCTCCCTCGATCCCCTTCCCTCCGTCCATCCCGTCCTCACATAATCCCTTCCTCCCTCCATTCTTCACTCCATAAAAAATTCCCTTTCTCTCTCTCTCCTATATTCCCTCCCCTTCCTTCCTACCACTCCGTCCTCCACCTCTCTTTTCCCCCTTCTTTTTTCTCCCCTCCTTCCTCCCTTACTCTCTCTCTCTATCCCCCATGTTACCTTCCCTTCCTTCCTCCCACTTCTTTCCACCCTTCTTTCCTCCTCCCTCCTTTCTCCCCTTCCACATCCCCATCATTCCTCCCTCTCCTCCCTATTTCTTCCCTCCCTTACTCCCTCCCTTCAATCCTACCCCGCCGCACCTACACCCTCCTTTCCTTTTTCTGTTCCCATTTTTCGTTTATTTACCCTCATTTTTCATATCATCCCTTTTCATTCCCTCTCTATTGTGCATTTCTTCTCTCCAGCCAATTCTTCTCTTTTTTCAATCTTTTCCTGCCTCCCCTCTGTCCGCGCTTTCGCTGAAATGTTGACTCGACGTTGGTCTTCCAAGAATTGGGGATCTCCAAAAATGTTTGCTTTACGGGAAAAATGGTGAAGAGGGAGATTGGACTCAATCATCGGTAACGAGTGGAAAACTTCCCTTTTATGGCGAGGATCTGACTACACTTACGACAAATTTAGAAGTTTACTTTCGTAAACAGATAAATTAACTATGGGTCACCCAACGATCTCACGATAAGACGAATAGATTATCTGCAAAAGTTTATATCATTCATTGGCTTAGGTCTTAGGTTCATGGTAATTTTCGATAGTAGGGTTTTCGATAGACATTTTAAATCGTTAAAAGAATATTCTATAAAATCGAAGGAGTCTTGATCGCGGTATTGGATTGATAGATCAGTTTTCGTTCACTCAGTTTTATTTCCTAATTTGCTGTGTTTTTTTGTCGTAACTTTCGTTCGTTGAGCCTAAAATTACGTTATTTAATTGGTACCAAATATTTGGTATGCATTTCCCTAAGTAGCTTCAATATATAAAAATCTATTGTCATAATGTTGTCAGTTGGTCGCAGTATTTGCTCGCCTTCATAAAAAATCAAGAAATGGGCATCATTACATTGTTAGAGTGACACCCTATGTTTATTTTGTTGTATTTCTGTTGGGTTCAAATAAATAAAAGGGTTGTCTACATCGAAGCAGCCTATTTTAGTGGTGCATTCACATTACTGCTAGACTCATGAATTGGCGCATTTTACGGTCATGCACAGCATTAGGTTGTGACTTTTACCAACTTCATTTTCGGCTCTATTAGAATCCATTAAACTTCAAAACTACCTTAAATTTCATGAGCTCTGAGAACCAGCTTATTGTGTGTAGGATCAGAAAATTTCTGTCAGACGAAATTTGGTATTAAAGTACGAAAAGTAGAGATGGTTTCGCACACGAAAACCCAGCAGAACACGTTGCGAATTCTTTTCCTGAGTAAAGTTTTCCAATTTTGCTACTAAACTTAAACCGACGTCCAACATTTCGCTGATGATACCTATTCATGAATTTATGAATCTTTTAATTTAACACCATTCGTCATATTTCACCATAATTTTTTATAGAGAAATTCCGCAGTGAGTTCTGCAATGGTCTTCGATCGAAGACTGATGAACCCGGACACGTCGACCTTTATATGGGAAAAATGTAAAGAAACATTACGGAGTACGATAAGTGTGTAATTTTAAATACGGAACTCCTCTAGGGTAATTTATTAAAAGTCTCGTTGAATTAGCAGACAATTTTTCGAAGCCTTTCGAAAATTAGTTCGCGTCCGGAGATTAGATACTCCATTCTCTCAGAATGACTGCATTAATGGCGCAATGAAACGCTATCGTTCGTTAAGAGTCGGAGAAAGAGTGCGGAACCGTAAAAGAAAAATGATTCGGAAGGAGAATGATAGAGACACAAGAGGAGGAAGGAGGAAAAAGCAACGACGCGAAATGCGGCTGCAAGAATCGCAATTTATTTTGCGCAAAATGCCTTTTAACTCGCTCATGCATATTGAGGATTAGAATTAAAATGGAACAGTCAGAGAATGATAAAGAGATAAATTGTACTGCAATGAAAAATCATTATACTTTTACGATGGATGAAATAAAAAGTTTAACGTGTATTTTTGCCTTATTTTGGGTTAATAATAGCCAAGTCGTTGTACACCCATTAAGTTGCAATGGATTCAGAATGACGCTCGCAATTAAAAATGACGCAAGCGAAAATAGAACAACTGCATCGCAAAATTGCTTCTCGTCAGATAATAACTCGGAGGACACAAAGCGTACATTTTTTGGGTGTTTTTTTTGCAGAAATTAACCCTTCCGATTTCGACTTAATCAAATCTCCGTATGCATTGCGGATAATCGGCGCCGAACCGCTGCGGCGAACATTTGTTTTCGACCGAACAAGGACAAGGTTATTGCGATGCTCATTTTATTTGTTTCTTCGGATAGGCATCGATCCATTTCCACTGTATTAAAACGAGAATTTAATGAACGATGAACGAGGTAATTTCTTGTAATTGAGATGGGATGAGGTTTGCGGATGCGATTCGATGTCCTCGATGTTAACATGCATAATTTTGTATTTTTAACTTCATCTCCGTGGTAGAAACGAGTTCGCTCTTGGTCATATGCGATTTGTATAGCTGTGAGTTTAACCATGAATAAACACTGCCCTGCCTACGGACAGACTACCTATGATATTATAAGTACGCAGCGAGTGATAAAACGTTTTTATCTGCTGGTGCGTAATATATTGGTCGACGAAAGGGATTGTTTTATAGAATATTTACAAAACCGTAGGATATTTATCGATCCCAGAATAACATCCAAGCTATCGCCGTTTTGCGGCGAGTTACTCCACGGGAGAACACTCCAGATTTTGTGTCGCTAATAAAAACGTCCTTCTTAAACCGCTAGATTGCGACTGCATAATAAAAAAGAACGAAAAATAAACCCCGCCGAATAGTACGAGCGCCCCTTCGATAATTTCACCTTCGCAAAATAAATTTTAAAAGCCCCAAGTCCTTTCGGGACCGCCCACTAATGGAAACGTCCGCTTTTCCTTGACCGAATTTTCACCTTTTTTCTCTCGTCCTCTCTCTCTACCCCGACCACTTAACAGAAATAATAAACTCAAAGAAACGGCGGGGAAATAATCTCTCTCTCCTCCCTTCTCCTCCGCTCCCTTCCGTTTCCAAACTCACGGTCCACCGCATCCCTCACGTCCAATCCCACCCGACACATAACGGACGGCCCCGTTCAACAACCTCTGCCATCTATTTTTGTGGTGCCGCACCAACACACTCGCACACACCTCGAACCCTCAGGTGCTCTGCGTCTCCCTCACTTCCATCTGATCCCTTCCCCGCTTTAACCCTTTTCACTCCCACCTCCCCAATAGTCCTAGTTCCGTGCCTACGTAAACCCCTTCCCACTCTTCGTTCCTTCCTCTCTCCTTCCTCCCTATTCCGCCCACTTCTCTCGAAAAAGGGTGAAGCCGTAATGCCGGACCGTAGCTTCCTCACCTCTGGCGACATAGTCTCCTCTCCTCCTCTCCCAGGTGGATCCGCTTTTGGTATCCCCCTCCACCCTACCTTTTCATATATTCTATTTCCCTGTTCACGCTGTCTACCTCTACTTTCTTCCCCTCCTCGCTTCCTCTCCTATCCTCTCTTCTCTATTTTCTCCCTTTTCTTTACCTCTCCCGCTCTCATTCTCTCTGTCGTTCCTCTCGCCCTCAACCACACCTTTCCTGTTGCCCTCTCTCTTTGTCCATTCCTCACCTTCCCTCTCCTTCTCTATTCCACTTTTCCTCCGTCTCCCACTTCTCTCCCTATTCCCTTCCCTCCCTCCTCCTCACTCCCTCTCCCCGTCACTTCCTCTCACCCTCACTCCCTCACACTTTCAGGGTTAAATGTAAGAAGGGACTATATAGTCTCAAATTCGCCCTAATAAAACCTGTTGTCTGTCTGTCTGCCCCTCTACCTCTCCCCCTCACTCCCTCTCCCCCTCACTCCCTCTCCCTCTCACTCCCTCTCCCCCTCACTCCCTCTCCCCCTCACTCCCTCTCCCACCCACCCTCACTTCCGCTCCCTCTCTCTCTCTCCCCCTACCTCCCTCTTGAAATTACCCATCTTCTCCCTCCCTCCCTTCAATCCCCTCTATTCCCACATCTCCCGACTCGCTCTATTTTTGGCCGATGGGACGAACTCCTGCTGAGAATCGATGCCCCCTCCTGCAAAGAGGCGCCACCTATGAACCTATAGTTTTGTAGCTGCGGTCGCCTTCCACCGCGCGAAAGGATTTTGATATCGAAAGTTTTTAGGAAGCAAGGGCATGGGAAAGAGATAAGAAAGGAAGGCGATGGAAGAAAGAAGGAAGGAATGCCTTCGAGAGGGGGAGATAATGGATGATAGAGACTTCATAAGGGAGAGGAAAAGATGTTTGGAGAGCAGAACCTCTGCGGGGAAGATATGAGGAGTAAGGGGAGGTGAGAGAAACAGGAAATGTTAAGGAGAAATAGCGAAGGATAGATAATAAGAAGTGAAAGAAAAGGTGAGGAAAAGTCTGAAAGATATGGGATAGAATTGGAGATAAGTGTAGATCGAAAAGGAGTGTTTAGAATGAATATAAAAAGAGAGCGAAATGAAAACTGGAAGAATGGCGACGAAGAATTGATTTAGGTGTGAATGAAGTGGGCCAGGGAAAGGGAAGGAGGTCAAATGGGAAAAGGTGGACCAAGAAAAATAAGAAAAGACAAAGAAATTGAGGAAATTGACGGTACGAAAGCAAGCGAAAGACTTGCATGGGGAAACGTATGATGTAATAATACGTAGGAGAAAAGAAATATAAATGCAGGAATACGGAGCATGAATTGACGTTAATTAGATGATCGATTAAAAAATGAAATAAATGAATCACTCGCTTACAGCGACGTTCAGATTCGTGCTAATAATTTGTTGTAGCAATGGCGTTTTTGACTGAAAAACTCAATATTTCTCGGTAATCGTAAACGCACGCTGAAACTGCCGCACTCTGGAAAGTATGAAGAGACGGTGAATACAAATTGGCAGTAATAATTGGATCCTGTTTTACCGGAAAATTTTATGCTGGGTTATTAAATACCTCCATCAAATTTGCGCTGTGTGCCTATGTTATTACCGTAAATAGTGTAATTTTAGGAACGGCACATCTACAGATGTTGCCTCAGGATTCACTTTAATTTTTTTAAATTTACATACCTAAAATACCTTAATAAAATAACTTTATGGAACGGATATGAATGAATGTATGTGTGGAAGAAATGTTGAAGGTATAGCAACAATATCACAATAATTGGATTTATTACAATGTTACTCTTTTTATCCAGTAGTACGGAGCTTTGAATTTATTTCTGCGCCCGCGACGGAAGGCATTTAAGGATTAGACTAGTTATGTAAAAGAAAATGTCAAACACGTGTTAATGACATGAGAATGATTATATTCTAGCAGGGATAGGCAAACTATTCTGCATGGTGGGTCGCATTGCTGGTAGTGAATCCTTCGGTGGGCCGCATTGAAAATTGCCAATGAAATTTACTTAAATCGGAATTTACCTAGAGATTATTAGGCACCATTTCCGTGAAAATCAAGGTAGTATCAGATTTGTTAATGTTAAAATTTTAATATTAAACATCATGATGAAATTCGATCTTATAAATATCATTGAGGAAAAAAACAAAAAAACAGCATTAAACAGAACTAACTTGAATTGAGTAATATTTACTGAGAGGTTCCAATTCAACGTTAGACATTTTAACAGATTTTGCTACTTGGAAAATAATATTTGGTAATTAATTAAAATAAATGAAAAAAGTTTAGAAAACGATGAAACACGCGGTGCGGCGCATAAAATTTCTTAGTGGACCGCAGGTTGGACACCGCTGTTTTAGAGTAATAAGATTATTATTTTTGAAATAATTTAACAATAAAACATGAAATATTACTTTCTATGCACGCACACCTAATAGAATGTATGGTTATATCATTATTTTTAATATTTGTAGATAGGCAGAAGATAAATACGATTACTACTAGTCACGAACATGTTACACTTACTCATTGACATCTTTAGAAGTTATCAGTTGTTTCATTAGAATACTAATCTTTACTTTTCCTTATCATGTGATAAAACAAACATTTATTTATTTATAGATAATTCTGATGCTTCTTAACAGCTGTATTGTCTAAAACCAAATACAGTTAGCCTTAATTTAGTTACTAAGTGTGATTAAGTAATACGATGATTCCGTATTTTAAAATATTTTCTCCTGCTGTTCGCAATTTACTGCCTAGTATTCATCACACGAACTATACAAAACTAGTGACACGCATTACTAACTAAACGAAGAAGTCACGACGGACTCTCAAAATTGCTTAATTATAATAATAATAATTTATTTAACACAAACAGGTTTCCCCAATTACATGTGTTGTAATACATTTTTATGACAAGAACAAACGACCATGCCCTCGGCAGGATTCGAACCCGCGACCCTTGAAATGGGAGCTAGACACGCTCACCACCAAGGCCGGCTTATCAGGAACAGGTCAAGATGACTTCATCTCTCATTTTCTCCCTTTCACTTTAGCCCCGAATGCTGTGCTTTCCCTCCGAATAGACACGCCTTAGCCATCAACCTCTAGTGTGACATTTGTGACGTGCCTCGGAATGGGATGGGGGGAGGGATGCCTTTATCCCTTGCCCTAACCCTTAATTCCCCACCCTTCCCGCCACTCCTCCTGCAAACTCTCTCGCTCGCTCTCCCTCTGCATGGCAAGCTTTTTTCATGGCATAACCTCTCTCTAAAGCCTGGAATTCCCTCCCTCTGGAAGAGACAACTCCCTTCCTCCCCTTTTTCTCCACCCCATTTTACTCCCGTATCCACTTCAATACGCCGGGTATACCGGATCGCGTCAATCATAAGACGGGCCTTTGATGAAAATAAAAATGAAAACACGCACTTCCCTTTTTTCCCGTTCACTCGCTAGCCCATATTTCCACTATCTCTATTTTACTCCATTTCTGCACCATCTCCTTTCTCTTTCCTTCAATATTTACGCCCATGAAAGAACCTCTCAGTTTCTTAAAAGCATCGTAGTTCCTTGTCCTACCTCGCACTTTGTTGCTGTCGTTGTCTCTGGCACATGACTCTCTATACTGCAGTTTCTGTTACTTTTATTATCCATCCTATGTCTTATACTCTGTGTATTTCTCACTTTATCTTTAAATATCCTTGTTATTCGTCCCTTATTTTCCTGTGTTCTTCTCTCCCTCTCTTCGAACAACTTTCTATTGATTCCTTCTCTCTCCATCTCTACAGTGATCTCCCAATTAGCCGAACATCGAAATTTCGTTTCACCGGAATCATTGAAAGTTATAACCTGAAAGTTTTATACTGCACTAGCAGAATTTCCCGTTGAATTTCAACGGACTTAGTGAAGCTACTACAGCACAACATAAAAACTCTTTAAAATATATAGTAGATACTTTTTAACTTATAATTAGCTTTTCTTAACAGTTAATCGGATTTGCTTGTAACAATCCCTTTCCGAACCTATTACATTCAAATATAACGATAATTTTATTTCCTATCATATCACTTTCGCCAAATCCAGCTTCATTTCTTGTGTAATTATGCCTATGAAATGTTTACATTTATATCTTGTAAGCAAGAAACCCGTGAAAAAGCAACGTACAGTTGTCCGTGATTGAACACTGACTCCGGTAAATGTACACCAGATACGTCAGCTTATTTACGTTAATAAACATTATAATGTAAAATATAATGATTTTACAAAAAATGTAAGATTCCAGTATTCAATAGACGAAAGAATGTTCAATTACTTTCATCAATAAACGCTTCCTGAATAATAATCATTATCTATTTACGTTGCTATCCATAAACATCGATGGTTTCGTTGCTTAAATAAAAGTGCGAAGCGAATAACGCCAAACTTTCGTCTATTTATAAGCTTCATTGAAGCTAACTGAATCGGAGGTAACAATAACGGCCGCCTTGGCAACGCCCGAAAAGAGTACGAAAAATCCACAAAATTTCGAAACAAATATCGTATTTCTGAAAACTTCGACCGTATAACATGTAAAATTCACAGGAATAAGATAGTATAGAGTTTTATTCGTCGAATAAAATAAAAATGAAAAAAATCGGTCCATATTTACGTATTTTAATGGTTGAAGGAAGAATACCTTGCAAGTCAGGAAATGGATTCATACGTGTTATCTTATGGAAAAATGTTAATCCCCTATATAGGCAGCACTGATTAAAATCCCGGTTGGCCAAACATTCACTAAGTTAGGATGTAAAGAAGAATCCTACCAAATTTGGTTATTCTAGCTTTTATCGTTTAGGAGGAGTTCGATGAACAAACACACAAACCAACAAACACGCTTCAAAAAATATTATAGTAGATTACGCTCATATTAACTTGTCTTATACCTAATAAAAGTTTTATAACCTAGTACCGTACTGCATAACCTGTAAGATTTTCTTTTTTAATAACATAAAATCTTATTCTTTGATTCCTGGATATTGTCTTAATTACTTTTTATTTGTATCTACTATGGCATGGCATATCGGTCAACTGGAATAGACCCGTTTCCAAGGCATCTATTACCTACCCTCCCAGTATTACCAGCGCTCGTATTTATAGACATGTTTCTCTTCCGCCTTCATCATTCCCATCTCTCTCTTTCTCCAGTTCTTGCCCGTCAAACTCCCTCGATATGCCTCTATCGCTATTTCCCCCATTCATTTATCTCTCGCTTTCTTCTACAATTCTCATCTTCCCTCTCCAAATGCTTTTCCCTCTCCCACCTCTCTTCCATCTTTTCCTGTCTTTCACGTGTTCCTGTTTTGATTCTCATCTCTTATTCTCTGTTCCTTTCTCATTTTCCTTTCACCCGGCATTCATTCTTGCATTTATTTTACCCTTTCTTCCATTCTCTCCCCTTCCCTGTTCAGCCGCACGTCTTTCTTTTACTCCAGGCCTATCCCAGGCCATTGGATCTTCTCTTCCTTTCTCCATCTTTTTTCCTCGTTACCTCTCCACTCTATCTCCCAGTTTCTCTTCCTTTCACCCTCCCCCTTTCTGCTTCCTTTTTCTTTTCCATCTTTTCTCTCTCTCTCTCTCTCAAACTATTTTTCTTCTCTCTTTCTTTTCCGCTTTTTCTTCACTATTCACTCTTCATTCTTTCAACATTTTTCTCTTCCTTTCTTCGTATCTTTCTCCTCATTTTCCCGTCTCTTCTTCTTCGCCTATAGCTTACTTACCATACCTTTCTATTCTTAACTCTTCCCTATTCTCCCCATCTTTTTCTCCGTCTCTCTCTCTCTTTCACTTTTTATTTTCCTCGCCATTTTCTCTTTCTCTTCCCCTCCCGATCTCTCTGCTCCTCCACTGTTCTCCATCTTTTCACCATTTTCCACCTCTTCACTTTTCTCTCCGTCTCTTTCGCTACAAATCTCTCGCACTGGTGACTCTTCCGCCCCTCCTCCCCATTTCCCTCCCCCCTCTCCCATCCCCCTCCCCCATTCTCCATCCCCCTCCCCTCCCCCCTTCCCCCTCACCTTCCTAACTTCGGCGACTGTTACGCTACTCAAGAGAAAGCCTCGAAAGCCCCGAGTAGAGGTGGAAACTGAGGCGATGGGAAACGAGAGGAGAAGCGCCAACCGGAGCGGAGCCCGGCGATTGAATAGGAGGGCCGCATGGCACCGAGAGAGAGAGAGACAGCCGCGATTTCGAGTGGTCGGGGAAAAAAAGGAATAAAGCGACTCGTGGCGCTATTCAAATGCCTGTATTTAGGTCTTTCCTCGAATTTATCTTTTGTCAAGAGCGAACATGTTATCTAGTCCCGACCACTCTTTTAAGCAACATTCAAGTGAAGCAACGATAAAAAAGCACCATGCGGTATATATATATATATGTGTGTGTGTGTGTGTGTGTGTACTGGAATTCCCCTTTACATTTGTGATTAAAAATAATTTCCGGTGAAGCGTTTCATTGTAGATGATATAAGAAATCAGAAGGAAAAATTCTATATTAATTGAATATGGAAATTCTGTTTTTAATGTTAAGCCCCGAAATTTAAGAAAATTAATATTTTTTTACTGAAACGGGAAACGTTGTATTTTTCATTAGAGTTGACATGGAACGTAATAGGCATCCTTAAATGGTTTTATAAGTAAGCTATGATATAAATTATTATTCTTACACACGTGGTATACATTTATGTATCAATATTGTATGATTTATCTAAAAATCATAAATTGGATTATTTATTAGTTATCTATGCTTGTAATGAGGATTTTGTATACTAATAGGCATTTAAAATAGCACTTTTCATTTATCCCAGACGTACGAATAATGAATATTAGATGCTCGTGCACAAGTAGCACCTTTAGATTTTCAGTTTCATATAGGGAAAATCGTATGTCTGGTTGCATTGAACCCATCTTTATCGGTTTAACTTGAATAAATATATTAGGATATGTTTGTTTTTCTTATTACTAAGTAAATTTAATTTAATATTTATGGAGAAAACAAGATTGCTTTAGTAATTTTGTATGTGAGGTTTTAACGAAACTAATACTTTGATGCATTTATATATCAATATCTAGTACATACGAAATGGTAACAGTGGAAAAAATAATGTATACAATTAATTATAATTTAATATATTATTCATAATACTTATATATTTAAAGAATCGCTTTAAAATTCATTAATGATTTATAAACATTCCCTAGCATAATCGGATTCTATGAAGTAGTTTCAACACGCATAAATTATGAGGATCATAATTAATAGTACTTATATATTCCATTAACCTGGAAATTAATATTGTAAACCTAGAGTTATTATTAGTATACCTATGCATATAAATATTCAGCAACGTGTTTTCGGATATACCGTCCGTGTATCCGATTATGCTCTATTACCAAAATCCTATCACTTAGTTGCACCCTGCTTACACTTATCACCATTTCCCCGTAGAAAAATAGAATCATTTATATCACGCGCATGCTTAAAAGGTAAAAATGCGAGATTCGAAAAATTTCTGTTTTATGTACATTTTCCCCTTGTTTATGCGACGACGCAGGTGTTGCCACCTGGAGGTTTAACGGCCTACACATTTGTAGGTGGCGCATAGCTCGTGTTTGCCGATCCGGCCATTGCGTCTCTATACTACTTGGAGGAGGAGGAACGTTGTTAATACGAAGCTTTACGTCTGTCGCGAAAATATATATCGATAGAAGAGAACAAGGGCACGTGAGGCAAAGGATGGAGGGATAGAGATGGGAGGAGATTACGGATGGAGTTAAGCGTATATATTTATGGCCCCACATTTACAAGAGTCCTTAAAAACAAAAGAAAAAATAAGCGAAAGTTTTAAATCTCTCTATCTCTGCAAAACAACACGTTCTGAAGAGCTTGTGACGGAAAAGGGAAACTATTATTTCGTCGCTGCATTGGAGTCGACAATGCCTAGCGTAATTAATAACGGCCGATTTATTCAGGGTATACGACGTCGTTTGAATTGTTTCCGGTGCGTGGCGCGACGTAGAATACGACTCTTTGACGGTTTAGAAGCACGCCAGGATGTCGTGCAATGGGCGTGTTGTTTGGTTACGCTTTTTTATTAGACGGTAAGGTTAATGGTCGAAGGTCGGAGCGAACGTAGGTACGTAATTCTAGGTCATAACTTTACTTGAAACATGCTAGCGTTCAAATTATTTACTCGACGTGTATCTCTGTGTCATCGTGTTTGATAAGCTACATTCCTTTTATTTAACTCCATTTTTTCCCGATTAAATTGGGCAAAATCAGGCGATTGCATTTGATTTGCAAATCCATTGAGTGGTCACATAGCATAAGGCGAGAGGTGCGTTAATTTCCGTCCGCCTTAGGAGAACACCTAAGCTTCGTAAAATCGGCGCAGCATAAAATGCATAACAATTTTTCTCGGGCGCTCAAATGTACCGTAGCTCAAACCTCTTTAAAATAAGCTATAGAATATTATTTATACTCGCATTTAATAATGAAATTCATTTATGCTTTGTTTACGCGACCGCTTGAATATGCAAGGAATGCATAAAGTCAATATAAAAGTCTTTTAGAATGTGAGTACAGATGAAGTGTTTTTTAATCTGTGATTACTAGTACTTTGTATAATGCATATATCCTCCTCTTACTGCATAATCATGAATATCGTTAAAAGTCTTGTGTAATCGTTGAAAATGTAGTTGAAAATGTCTTTTCTCCAATCCGTAGAATTTTTCTTATTAAAATAAACGTCCATCCCGCAAAAAACTAGCTCTAGAAAAATTTGTGTGATTGCCTTGTCAAATTTTTTTCCTCTACGTCGTGGGAAATGTCACGTTTTTGTCTCCTGGGTTATGGATATTGTCCCGTTTTCGTCTTCTGAGTTACTATGAGAAATTTCCCGTTTTCAACTTGTTGGAATTTGGTCACTCTATACTTGTTATTTTAGTGTGTGCTCAGCTTGGTGGTATATGGGATGGGCATCTATCATGTCACTGTACGTTATATAGTTATAATTTGCAGGATATGGTTAATGTAATAATATGCATAACTATAAATTTTTAATTAAAATCCATGCAGCCATTTTTGAGTAGTTTGACATGAATAAACAACTCTTCGTTTTTCGCGATATGGTTTATTTCAACAAGATTATAATTCCTAGTGATTTATCTATAAAAATACGACGTATCTTTAGATTATGTTGAACCATTTATTCCTCAGAGCCGCAAAAAGACTAAAAGACAATTGAAAAAAAACACCTTTTTTGGCTCATTCTTGATAATATCGAAGTGAATTTTTTTCGCTGTGGTTTTATTGTATGTGAGAAATGACGCAGAAAACGAAAGAAAATTTAAAAAATATTTATAATATGGATGTGCTGACGCGACGTGAGGGAACGGTCCATCCGTTGCTCGTGCGTCGGTG
This sequence comes from Uropetala carovei, assembly GCA_036926305.1. Taxonomy (NCBI): domain Eukaryota; kingdom Metazoa; phylum Arthropoda; class Insecta; order Odonata; family Petaluridae; genus Uropetala; species Uropetala carovei. The sequence goes on along the minus strand of JAXCHB010000103.1, from coordinate 2,062,113 downwards.
GACCAGGTAACCCGCACACGCACATGCACGTGCCATCGGTAGGTAGGTTTAGGGCGGATTCGAGATACCACGAAAGGTGGAGGGGGAGGTGTAAGGGGAGAAAAAAAGAGGTGGGAGAGAAGCGAGGAATATGTGGGCGCAATTTGTCTACCCTCCGGCGTTGCCTACGTTTTATGTCCCGTATTACGCCGTCGCACGGGCGACCTTGACCTCCGTTCGCCTTGGAGTCCACGTGGAGTGCATTGAGGGCCTGGAACGGAGGGCTCCATCTTTTCCTCTTCCCCCACCCGTTTCTCCTCCCACAATTTTTTTTCGCTTTACTTTTGTTTTTTCTTCCCTCTCCCCTCCTCACCGACGTGCACACATGCATGCACGCTTTATCCGGCCAGCCGTCATTCAGCGAGGCGAAGCGTTGTTTTATTAGGAGCAGGAGGAGAGAATCGAGTTTTAGAGGTTGGAATGGGCTGACTTCCAAAAGCATGCGTTAGGTTTTGGGGAAAAGGTATGGAGATTTTCGATGCATTATGTCGAAGGAGTTGGTAGGATTAGGTGAGGTATTGTAGTAAAGCAGGGATGAATTTATCTCTCTCTCTCTGCTAATACAATGCACCAAAGAAGTGGTACGCCAGGCATTTAAGGGGTTGTTTTGGGAGTAGAGGTTAAAGGGAAGAATCGATACCTACTTTAGTAAAAGGCGTTCGGCTTCGTTGGAAGGAGCAACCAGAGTGTGGGCAGATGCGAGCGAGAGAACTGTTCTTCGCGGTGTTTTTTTCCACTCTGACATGCTTCACTGCAAATTACACAAATTCCCCTTTTTACGAAAGCGATGCGTTCCTTAAAAGACGTTCATTAGCTGAAAATGAATTTACCATTAGCATAAATTTATTAATTAGAGATACGATGACCTGAGACAATGCATACATAGATAAATAATAATAAAGGTAAATATAAAATACTTATACAGGTGTATTTATTTATTATAATGAACAAAAATTAAATTGAAATTACAAATTTAAACAAACATACAGCACCTACTGTATACATTGACGTTGATCATATAACCCTCTTTATCCTTCGGTTATTTGTCAGTCTACTGCATGAACAAGGATTCAGGAAATCGAAAATTGGCAGGGCTTTCAACACGTGCAGCTTGGCATATTTTCTTTTTAGGGAAAATTCATTGCGTATACCGTAAAAGGTGTATTACTTTTTCAAATGCGTTCGTTAAATTCGTTAAATGAACTTTCGTAAAACGAGAAGTTAGTGAGGCCCTATTTAACTTATTATGTAGCGTGTTACGTTCGCGGACAATTATACAGACTATCAGAAAGAGGAAGGCGAACTGGATTGGGCATTACCTGAGGAGAGAGTGCATGATTAAAGAAGTGCTAGAAGGAAAAGTGGATGGAAAAAGAGAAAGAGGTAGGAAAAGGTTTCAGCTAGTGGACGACTTGAAAGGGAAAGAGAGCTATCAAGTCACGAATAAAACTGCGGAAAATAGGAGTATATGGAGAACCAAGTTTAACCTAGAATAATCACGGACCTGTCAATGGACAGACTACCTATGATGATGATATATATATATATATATATATATATATATATATCTATATATATATATCATTAATAATAAGTCCACCTGTGATCGATATGTACACGTGGATAATAATTTTGGTTATTTAAAATGCGACGCAATAGAGCTCCATATTCACGAACGTGTACAACTCGAATTTTCGATTAGTCGAAGTAGGTAGATACCGTATTTTTTACTGTTCGAATTTTCAAGGGAGGACGAAAAAAGGTCCGTTTAATCGAAATTTCAAGTTATGGTGACTTAACATTAACGTGAAGTTTGTTAAATCAAAGATTTTATAAATCGAACTTTATCTGCCTTTGCTTTAGGATCGACTGAGCGAAGTGCGATTTTGTGTGTCAGACTGTAACGCGGAAAAATGAAAAGATTTTTACTGCAAAAACTAGGGGTTAGGTTATTTACACGAGTGAATAGGTAATGGAGTCCTTTACCTATCGAAGTGGCAAAATTGAAATTGTAATAAAAAGAGATATTTCAATAAGTAGATATATATGGCATTCTTATCCAAAGCAGCACGCGTGTCGTATTTCCAAGTCACGCCCCGTGTCTGAAATTCATTAGCATTTCATTACTTTAGCCCCTTTTGAAAATACGAACAACACTTTGTTGCGGCTTTTTAATGTATATATTAATTTATCCCATTATTTACAACAATGGCACCAGCGCTCAAAAAGTCCGCTATCTCTTACGAATATTGCTCAAATATTTATGGCCGCCGTAAAAAAAAGCGCCTGGTAAATATGTATAACATCGAAAATTATTGTTGTTCTTACGCAGTTATTTTTCTCAGAATTTATTTTATAATAATCAAAAGCGATACAATGACTCATAACGCACAAACTTTTAATAGAGGATATATTATTTGAAATAACCAAAAAGTGTATACATACATTTTTAGGCGCATTTCGCTTACAGCGTGAGCGCCTATTATCGTCGGTCGGTCCATCTGTCCGTCCGTCCGTCCGCATGTTCGTTCTCGGCTTCTACCGAACGGATTTTCATGAAATTTGATATTAAGGACTTTCAATCAAATATAATAAGAAAATCGTAAAAATGAATCACGTACGCCAATCAGGGGTACCACTTTACTGGGGACAAAAAATTAAATATTCGTCATATCTCGTAAAGTATTAATCATATCAAAATAATTTTCAAATAAAACTTGTAGATCTGGTAAAGTAGAGTATTTTCTTTCCTATACATTTTTATCGTAGGAGTAGCCGTTATCGAGAAAATCAAACAAGAATGTCTTATATCGAGTTGACCTTAGAAAATGTCTTGCATGGTTACTTCATTGTTGCTAACATAATCAATCTCCCAAACAAACGTTTAATTTCCTTACGTGAGCATGTAATATTATTAAATAGGAAGAAAATGGATTATTTATGATGAAGAAAAGGACTTTAAAACGCTATTTCCCTTACGTACAGGTATATAATTGCTTTCTAATACTCCATTGCACGAAACGCGCCCATTTGTGATACGTTGTACACTTTCCTAACTTGTTGAAAAATATTTCCATCTGCGTATTTCTCATGCGAAGCCTGAATTCGGCAATTATTGCACGTGTAACTGTTCTGTAGCTTTCGAGGATTTGTAGAGGTGAACGAAACGCGAGAGATACATGGCATCATTACACTTCAAACTGATCCATTTCTGGGGCTTACTCTGTAACCCTTGGTAACCATTGATCGAGAATACTAGATGGAGACGAAGGCCGTCTTCGATGGCCTGTAACAGAGAAATTAGGAAAATTAAATTTAGCTCGAATGCCACTGTTTTTAACCCATATGAAAACTAATAACATGATTTTTAAATGATGGATTTGAAAACTATTAAATTAAATGTTATGAAAACATAAGATCGAAAGTAATAAGTATATAAGACGGAAAATATGAAAACCTTGTCATCTAGTATGTTTCGCTATAGTCACTGATAAAACGTTGCAAGTAAGATAACTATGTATTTCATTTAATGAACACCCTGGGTGGAAAAGTACTATGGGATATTTTTTCTAAAATGTTCCTAACAAATCGAAGAGAAGTACCCATTGCTTAAGCGCTCAAACACATTTCCTTGAAAAAATCAGCATGTGGTCCTAATTCTCTTTGACTATTCCGAATTTCACTGGAGAATTATCGAGTTCGCCTTATAGCTGCAAAATAAATTCCAGAATAAGCACTTAAGTATAAAAAAATGAAAAGTTTTGGCTATTGCAGATACCTTAGTAAGTGCTTGATTTTCTTTTGTTGTTATTTAAGTGCTTGATCTGGAATTTATTCTGCAGTTGTTTTAATTTTTATCCCTCTAATGAAAATTTTCGGCTGAAGAACCTTAAACGAAACGGTAGTCTATGCATTTTTTTTTCGAAACGTTAAATAATGTTATAAATAAAAAGTGTGTGACTTAATGCGACTTACAGTCACGTAAGAAAGATACCCTTAAATTATTCCTCGTATAAGGCTGAAGGCAGAATTAATAGAGGCGAGAGAGTTCAGGAATTAATTTCACGCACCCATGTCAATAGGGTTATACGTGGAGAGAGAGAGAAAAAGAGGCAGGGATTAATGGAAACGTTAAATGATTTGCAATTACAGAATTTGGTGGTGTAGACGAACTTGTGGGACATCAAAGGACGGAGGGACATGGAAGGAGATATAGAAAGAGGATTAAATGGAATAGAGAGCGTGGAAGAGATGTAGAGGAAAGGAGAGAAGGAAGAGATAGACAAACGTTTTTTGGAGCAGTTTTTTATCGTCATTATTATTACCAAGCTGGTTCTATACATAAACGTACGCGTGGTTATAACATATTAACCAAAGTATTAAAAACACTATTAACAGGAAAGAGAAATTTCAGTGTTAACGAATAAATCACAAAATTTAGTAATGCCATGCATGAAGTCTTGGTTTATGGTCACACTAGTTTCTCGCCGTACTTTGTGTCCCATAATGCATTCTTTTAACTCTGTCTTTCTCTCTTCTTTTTTAGCTCCCTATAATCCAGTTGCTATCTCATTTACACTTTGCATTTGCATTACATGGCGTTTTTAATAAGGGCTTAAAGAGCGTTTCAAGTAACCTGTTCCATTCAGTAATTCTCCTATTCGAGAAAAACGAATATTTCGCGATGTTTGTTCTTTTGAGTCCTCATTTTGATTTTTTATTCGTGCCTTCCTTTTCCGCTAAAGTTAGCTTTCTCGATGTTAACTCGTGGGTCATTCCATGCGTCTTTATCTGTTCGAGCATTGTACCATACCGCTCATTCTAATTATTTGCCTCCTATTTTCTAACGTTTCCCACCCGATAATTTTTATCATCTATGCAAGGTTTTTTCCTTATAAAATTAATAGAAGAGTCCGAGACTTTGCGGAAATCCATAGTATGTAGCAATTGTGGCGTTGTTAAAATTAAAACAAAAAACAATATTAACACGACTTATTCCACATAACCCGTATTGTATCTTCTTATAACGTACCTAGCTGCTTTCCTTTTCTAATTTATTTATTCGGTGTATCTCGTGTGGGTCTCTTGCGTTTGTTGTGTATTCTAAATTAGACTTAAGTGATTTGAGTGGCTGAGGTGAATGATTTGAGGTAAGGGAATTTGGAGTAAGACATAAAGAGAAGAGAGAAAGTGATTGAGAGAAGAGAGAGGAGATCGGAAAGAGAGAGAGAGTAGTAGGCAGAAGAGGAAAGAAAGAGTGATAGTAGGTGTAAGTTAGAAGAGTTAAGAGTTGGATGAAAGAGTTTAGAGAGGAAGGAGATATGAGGAGAGATAAGAGACTGGACAAATAAAGGAGACGGAAAAAAAGAAAGATGAGGAGAGAGAGGATTAGGGAGAGAGGAGGTAGAAGAATGAGAAAGATCGGAAAAACAGATATAGAGAGAAAATCAATAGGGTACAGAATGAAAAAAGCTGATGTGGCCGACACGTGACTTTCTCCATATTTGGAGTATAGATATTTAAATTATTATGAATAACATTTTAAGACAAAATTATTATTTCGTATCGTAGAAGAATAGTCGTCCTTATTGCCTTAAATTATATTTTGAATATGTTTACAGAATTCACCGCTAGATGGTGGCGCTCTATACTGTAAATTTACGAATAAGTTAAATATCTCAGAAATGGATGGTTCTACGAAAATTTGTTTCAAACAAAACTTGGAAGAAATATTATTCTCTACAACTTTGGTCCTCACGAAGATGACCAATTACGACGTTTTTAAGGAGATATTTGAAGGAAACCGAAAACCCGATTATTTATAAATAATTCCTAAACAATAACTGCTATGGAAAATTGTTTCAAATAAAGGTTGTAGGAAATTACATTATCTATAACATTTGTATAGAATTGTATATATCATAATGATGTTTTAACGGAGAAATATTGCAAAAACCGAATCGGGTTTCGAATAAACCTCGACTTCCGGTTAACCGTTATTGTCCAAAAACTAATCAATTCTTTGTACCCATACCAAAGTGTTATATATGAAATTTGGTAATGATATGGCATGTACTTTTCGAGTTAGAGCCCCCGCAATCACGTACAGACACACACAGACATCATTCCGAAAAGTGTAAACGTGTTCTAGGGATCAAAATATCTAATAAACTCGGTTTTTGGAACAATTCCTATCACATACACACAGACAACGTCGATAAAATAGTCAAAACGTGTTCTAGGGACCTCAAAATGTGTATTTCCGTTGAAATCTTGGATTCGATTTTATTCATGAATACAATACTTCCTGTATACTACGTATATGGAGAAAGTAAAAGCGACATAATTACATTGTTAACGATCGTCTTGAACCTGGTTTTAGACGCGGTTTCGGAATTAATTAACCGATGCGTTAGCATCTTGGGTCTTTGATATGCAGCCGGCGTCGGCTCTCCGACAAAGGGCTCGAAAACGCGCTGGCGTTTGAGTACTGTGCTACTGTTGCTACGGTGGAATGGTACACGGGAAACGTTTTGAGGGAAGAGAAAGCAAGGGAGGGAGAGATAAGCGCGTTGGTGTCTAGAGGAAGGAATTTCCTTCGTGTTTATTTCATTCCAGCGGTTTAATGCATCGGCACCGCATGGCACTCAAGGAGTACCCGAAAATGTGATCATTATCATTGTTAATCATCGGAAGCGCACCCGTTCTCTCCGCCCATCAGTTTTTGACTACATAATTAGATTAACTTCGCCTAGCGCCGGCATGTCTTGCGCGCATAAATCCACATGAGCTCGCGTTTATGTAGATTATATGTAGGTGATTATTAATTACGGCGTATTAGCTTGTGAGTGTACCGTATAACTGGCTATGTTTGTTCATAACTAGGTAACTGTCACGTCGTTACCACGTATTATTTTGCTGATCAAATGAGTTTTTGTAACATCTATCGACAAAATGACAGCGCAGGTTGGTTTTTCATATTTTATGCAATTTGATTTTATTCTGTAGTAAGTATTTGAAATATTAACTTAATTTTTAATGCATGAAAATCAATCATAAGTGTATGAATTATAGAAATAATGAACGCGCATTTTAGCTTTTTTATGTAAATGCTTACTTTTATCGTAAAATAAAGGTCAGTTTATGTTTGCTGAAAATTTTGACCCATAGAGTGGAAAAATTTTTTTTTTGATTTTTCAGTTGATTGTTTTCATGGAGACTTCACTTGATTTAAAATGTGTATTCGTTGCCGTCTGCTGTAGTTAGTTTCAATTCTGTAAAATTAAAAAATAAAATAAGAAAGACTTCGACAACAAGCATGAGAAGCAAAACAAAGATATAAAACGCGTCCAATCGAGAATGTGTTTATCGAAGGCGTCGATGATTTGATTTTTAATTTATTCATAACCTTTTAAGTTCGTCCCAATCATTTTTGGCGTTTTGTTTGCTCGCGTGTAGGTAAACAGGTTTTCACGTTTTATCAGTACTTCTAAAACAGCCGTTAAGCTAATTAAATCGATAAAAAAGAACTCGATGCAACTTTTGATTAAATGTAACAAAGAATATGAAGATCAATGCAGTCGTCAATACAAATTTAGTTTTTCTTATACCCACGCTCTACCTCAACCAGTCATTACACAAAGGAGCATAATCACTTCAGCCGGGAAATCGAATACTTGATACACACGCACACAAAGGCACATACGAGTACATACATTTACAGGATTTTGCAGCGCTATCGATCAACTTTAAAATCACTCGTTGGATGTGGAATTCCTGTGTTTGTTTAAGCTTGGCGTTACTCAGGGGAAATGAAATCGGCACTAAAATACGTGTTTAGGTGCAGGAAAAGAAGGTAGAAGAGCTTGCAAGAGGGAAAAGAATAAGAGGAAATAAAATGAAACGAAGATGAAATCACGAAGGGGAAGAAAGGTTGTATTAACGAGAGTGATTTTCATTTAATATTCGGTCGAGGGTTTCATCTCTCACGCAAGATGGAAAGATTTATATGTGTATGAAAAAGCAGAATGCAAAATGTCAACGAACTGTATTATAAAATAAAATGATCCTCGAAAAGAGAACGCTGGCGCTGCGTATTAAATCTACTGCATACTTATCTTTACCAACCTTATCAAGGGACATCTGATAACAAAAATCTACTTAAATAAAGTATAATTCGGAATAAGAGAAGGTAATGCTGGTAAAATACCTTCATGATATGTTTGAAGAAAATAAGGGAATATTTAATACCTTTAATTGGTTTCGCTCAAAGAATAAATATTGATTATATGCGAGTGAAATTATTGGCATTATGTTAATGCGTTAATATATGATTTAAGCTACTGTTTTGTGTGAATAGCCAAAACACAAAGATAGGCACGTGTGTATGTATGCATAAATATATTTCTGTTATAATTGTAACGATAAGAGCACGCACGTGCAACCATAAACACAGTTATCACTCTTCTCTTGCTTCTGCTACACGCACCATTTCTCCAGGGTATACAACCCGCCCTGACTTTCCGTTTTATTCTCGATTCTCATACCGTCGGAGCTTTTATGGTAAGTAGTAGCCCTTCCCTTTTTATGAATCCAATTATCTCTAACTTATAATTAATTAGAACAATTCCCTCTGTCTCGCTTTTAATTCTTTTTTTTTTGTTACCTTTTCAATGAATCGAGAAAGATACGGTTCGCTGATTCCATTTTCGTTTTAGGGCGTCTGTGCAAAGTAGAATTTCATACCTGTGTCCTGAGGCATGCGTTTCGCGTTACAAAGGGTCGCGATTCGCCTTTCATGTCCATACGTGTTTGCATTTTTGGAGTTCTTTGTCGTCTCCTTTTTATTGGACGCGGACATGTGAGGTATGTGTGTAGGGTCGCTTACTTTGATTCCACGAGGCGAATATATATTGAGGGGTGGTTGTTGCACGTGTGCGTCCTTTCACATCGTCGCTAATCCCGAAATCAGCGATGTCAATGTTACTTTTGGACATAGAGTAAAGGGCTACCTGGAGAAGTTTTTTTTAGAATTTAAATAGTTTATAATCTACTATTGCCGAATTATCTAATGATGGCGTTAGATCGAACGTTGATCCTATAAAACTAATTGCTACGTTATTACAATTTTATAATAATATCGAGGGTACCTAAAAGAACTTTCTTTAGATATACTGGTGTTGGTAGATACGAATGAAAATCACTATACTATGGTAACTTTGTATAGACGAAGTCCAAATTGCTCTTTCTGACCTATTTTTGTCGGGTGTTTGATCCGGACATTAAATTATAAATTAAAATACACAGCCAATTTTGGTCTAATTGGAAATTTAACTCGGTCTACCCACATCAAATTCATATTTATCATTCAGAACTTCGCAGGATTCTCTTATAAGTCTTTAAGACGGTTCACTCGTTTTGCAGTGCCATGTAAGCGGATTAGTATTGCCCTTCGAACCATGAAAGCTGTCAGGACTGAATAAAATTCAGGATGCGATGTTTTAGTGGCATCTATCTTTCTAGGATACGAAATGATATCCTCGATTGGATGGTTATTTTTGGTTTGGGTGAGGATTTCTATTATTTAATTAAAATTTCTCTTGTTGACCTTTCGTTTTCCTAGTATCAATATCAGTAACCTTGTCTTTTCTTGGCGTGTATAGAAAGCGGTTTTTTTTAAACCTAGGGTGAGAATTTTATTGCTGCGAAACGTTACGATACATTTCCGACATTTTATATTCGATTATCCAATTCCACAGTCAAAGAAATTCTCGGTTTATTCACGTCGCTTTATATATTTTTAACTCTGCCGCTTGTATCAACTTCCATCTCAGATGTTTCGTAGAAAATACCGAATGCTGGGCACCGTTCAGCTTTTTTTCCTTAGGAACTATTTGCTGAAATCACACACACTGCAAAAGGGCATTAAAAAGTCGAATCGGATATCAACGCCAAACGCCAGAATTGAATTCATTCGGTTTTAGTTTTATTGGCTGTAAAAAATAAAAAGGAGTCCGCATTTATTCGACCATACGGGTCACCGGGCGTCTCTCAGTCGGCGATTTCGAGATATTTGTGCGAAAAAACATACACCTCCTATATCTGAAATAAAACGTACATTTCCAATTCATTTTAGGTTTTATGATTTTTTTGTTAGTATTTTCTGACACATCGTAAAAAGTAGCTAATAAGGAACAAGAGAATCTTCGAGTCCAGGCAAAAGATGAATTACTGATTTATAAATGATCTTAAATAGCATCCACATTGTCTACTTTGTGCCGATATGTCCATTTGAATAAGTTTTCCGTTGATATTTATTTCGGAATTATACTTTGTTCTTAAATAAACTTCTCAGCACGAATGAACTAGAAATTAATTAATCGAATGAACGATGCTAGTTTCTTCAAAATTATTGTCTATTTCCTCCTGTCCCTCTCCACATCTATCTTCTCCTTCAATTGTCTTAAATCGCGGTTGCTATCTAATTTACTCTGTGTTTTCCTTTTCATTAAATTCTCGAAAGCGGATTGCCCCTTTACGTGACCATCTATTTTATAATTTTATCCCTGCTTTTTATTTACAGTTTTATAAATAGCAAATGCCCGTTGGCACATGTCGTTGTAACGAATGAGTATGAATACTTTTATAGGTAATCCACTGAATTTGTTTTAGTCGGGATTACACAAGACATCACTAAGGTTTTTTTTTTCAAAATCTTTGTAATTTTTAGGCAAATAATACTTAGGCACACATTATAGATCGTTTTCTATACGATCTATTGGATAAGGTTTGGTCGAGTTTTTGCAGCTGATGAAAACTTTCAAAGCTCAAATTACTTAAGTTTTTAGCGAAAATTAACCTTTTCAGGCATCTGACTTCATAATTAAATTTTAAGCGCGGATATTAGTGTTTAGCACTATAAGTGGCATTAATTAGTTTTAAATTAACTTTGAGATTAATACAATCAGTGTATCGAATTTGTGGTCTTTTGATTTTAACCTTGGAAAAACTTGATGAACCACCATGCAGCAAGATAAGAAAACTTGGTGGAACAGAATTCGTACAACTGTGCCTCAAAGAGACATTAAATTTGCTATTATTAATTTTTTTTGTAGTCGGCATAAATACTATCAAATTTAGTTCTTGCTTGTGCTTTTTAAATGCGTTATTTATTTGTTTAAATCTCCTTCATCTCCTCTCGTTCTGGTCAACTCAAGATCTTTTTTACTTCTCATTTATCACTTTTTCCTATTTGCTCTTCCTCTCTCACATTCCTTCCGACATCCTATTTTCTCCCTTTATGTCTCACTTTTTCTTCGTCATCTTCTTTCGCCCCAGTTTTCCTCTTATGCTTTTCACCCTGTGGGACGCATTCACCGTTTCCGCTAATACCCCTCTTTAAGCCATCATTGAGCCTCATTTGTATAGCCAAGGAAAGATGCCCTGTGAGATAAAGGCCTCCGTAACTCCTATAGCCGTGTTGTTGTCCCCTTGGCCAGAAAGGGAGGAGAAGACTCATTTTAGGCAATGGCTTCCTTTTAACGCGTCCCCTTTTGCGGGAATTATGCAGAGAATAAATTTACTTGACATTTAATCTCGTTAGATGGCGGGGTTAACATCTTCGTTGCCCTGGCGATGCTTTCTTTTTGATCCGCGCCGACCTGGTTTACAACACCCACGTGTTTGGACCGCGGGACGTGGGTTAGGGAATGGTACTAATGAGGAAGATAACAGGAATGCATGAATGTGAATGAAGCTTCAGAATTAGACGAGGGTTTCAGTCTAATATTAACCTGCCTTTGAAAAAGAAGCTTTTGTTTTCATGGGATGCTATTTGAGTCCGTATTCTTTGGGACGGTGAACTACCTTCACTAAGAGTCGTTGAAATGTTAAGCAGTTGTCTGTGGCCTGTCATTTTTACTGGTTGTTAGAAAAAAATGATTTCGTAACTAATTGTAAGAATGATGATACTAAATAATAATGTAGAAGGAAAGAGGATACGCTTTTGTGGTTCGTACTAATGGCAACAATGCTATTATATAGGAGGATTTGAAAGTTCACTTTTGTATTACCTACCTACATACATATTACTTCCTTAATATGTTAGCAATATAATAAAACATGATTCGGTAAAGATTATTTTTGAAGTTATCTAACATAAAATTTAATCTTGTTTCAGGGAAATTTACCTGATGCTCTTTTTAATTCTTATAGCACGAAAAATGTATTGCATCGTAAAACTATAGTTTTACTGTCTAATTAGCTGTTAAAAGATACCTTATTTGTAGACAGAATTCTTTCCATAAGGTTAGCTCAATAATTATAGCGCTAATTTTATGTACTTATCTTAACATTCCTAGGAAAAGTTCATAAATAGTAAACTAATCTTAGAACAATTATCTCGTTAGTAGTATATATGTATTCTTGACCTACTACTATAATGAATTTCTATCATATAAATGAATTATTAAATAATTTCTCATATTAAGTAAATATATAACTTTTATAGTTTAGTTAATTAATACGTTGACTACTTTTATCTTTAACTATGAATTTCAATTTGGTCTCTTAAATAGTAATTTAGCTATTTTCGTTAAATTTTCTGCCTTAAGTATTACACGTCATTATCATTAGTTATTGATATATACGAAATTCTACTATAATAAAAGGCAATGTCTGCGTGTCTGTCACCAAAGGCTGAAGTTTAATATCTCGCAAATTAATCAACCGAATTTGGTGTGATTTTCAGGATGGCATTATGGTATAATAAAATTACGTTTTAACGTGTTAAACTTGAGATCAAAGACCCGGGTTCGATTCCTGGAGACATTTTCTACTTCCTATAAGATAACACGTAAAAAGTGACATTTCGACGTGCAGGCTTTCATTCTTTTTTAGATTAAAATTAGAAAGAATTGACCTACAATCTTCGAATATAAACCATTTTGAAGAAAACATTATAAAGTTTCTTATTCTGTTCATCTTTTTCCGCCTACAGTTCTAAATTTCTCAATGTAAACGTTTAATTCACACAGTTTTGGGGAAATCTTGCCATTTTAAGGGGATTTTGCCTTGGCTACCAATTCCATTGTTAGACCTCTATATCATATTGTTAATTCAATCCTTATGGGTATAAACGTGCTTTGAATGCTTTTAATACGAGAGAGCGGTAGAGGAGGGAGCGGGAGAGAGGGAAGTAGAGGTTGGAGGGGGAGGGGGAGAAATGAGGTGGGGGAGGGAGAGAGGGGGTAATATGGGGGAGGGGGAGAGAGGGAGGGAAAGAGAGGCAACTATTTTAAGTTTAACTAAAGATAGCCCGTCAACAACAGAATGTTCACTAGAAATGTTGTGTATGGCAAAATATTTCATATGTAAAAGTGTGATATTAATTATTTTAAATGAAAATAATAATAATCTATCTATCTATAATTCTTCCGTTGATATTTCAACGGGCATTACACTAGTTTATATATAAAAATATACACATAATATGATACACTTTTCGAGACGCAAAAAGTAGTTACATAATGCGTTTTGATTTTGAATAAAATAATCAGTGCGTGTAGGTACTTGTAATAGGAAAATTTTGTCCTTTTCAGGGTAATCCTAGAAAATTCTCAAAGGATGTTACTTTCAAACGTACGTTTACTCGACGTAGAACGAACTTCCAAAGACGCGCCGGAATTTCAGCCTTTCGTTTGTTTATTTTCCCTGACTCACGCGCGTCTTACCCTTCTCTTCGTTTTCGTTTTAAATTCCCTCTCTCTTGACTTCGCCATTGTCCCTCTCTTCGCTCTGTCGCCCTTGCTCTCATACTTTCGTAAGGAGAGACACCTCTCCTCGCCCACATTTTCTCTTCCTTTTCCCAATATCTTCTTCAAGTGTCCTCCGTATATATTCGCTTCCTCCACCTCTTCTCCTCTTCCTCTCGCGCCGCCCTCGGATTTTATCCCCATTACCATCCATTCCTTTCTCACTCCCCCGCATACACGAAAAAAAACTTTCCTTTTATCCCGCCCTCTTTCTCCATCTTAACCGTCTTATCTCATTTTGAGAGGCGCTGGAAGAGAAAAGCTTTCTGCACGCGCTGCTGTTGAGAAAACGAAGGATAATATTTATCCTGCTGCTGTCTCTCTCTCTCGCTCTCTCTCTCTCTCCCGCACTTTATGACTCGCAGTGTTTTGATCTCTCACTGCTCTCCTCTCTTTTTTCCTTCCTCTCCCTCTCTCATATCTCTAATTTTATTCCGTTCTTCATTTTTCTCCCTCCCTTTAATTCACTCACCTCTTTCCCTCAAACTCTCTCCCTGTCTATTTGTACATCTCTCTCTCTCTCTCTCTACCCCTTTCATCTTTCTCTCTCTCTCTCTCTCTCGTTGACCCTCTCTCGTTGACCCTCTCTCTTTGACCCTCTCTCTTTTTAGAAGTTTCCGAATTTGTAATTCAATCTCTTAATTGTTTTTTTTTTGTATTATTCTTTTTTCATTTGTTTAGTTTCAGGCATTTGTTTTCTGTTTGTATGTTTATGTTATCATTTTTATTGACATTTGTAATTCATAACGTAGGGTTAAATGTAAGAAGGGACTATGTAGTCTCAATTTCGCCCGAAATAAAGTCTGTCTGTATCTTTCATTATGTCTTTCTCTCTAGCACTATGCTTTTCTCTCCTCTCTTCTCCTATGCCCCATTTTACCTCTCTCATCTCTCTCTCTCTCCCACTCTCACTTTACTCTTCATCACTCTCTCGGTCTCACTGTTTTTCTCCCTCGACTTGCTACTCTTTGCCTGATACATTTTCTCTCTCCCTACTCCTCTTCTTTTATATATATATATATATATATATATATATATATATATATATATATATATATAAATACTTAAGGAAAAGGAAAGGTAATAATAAAGGTAGCAACAAGGTGTTGGAGGAAGCCCAGTGGACACTTACCTAGAATGAAGAGCCGCTGGGGGTGCTGAGGACACGAAAAACACAAAAGAACAAAAACTACACAAAAATGGAGCTTTCGGGCTGATGCCCTTCTTCAGCGACGGAGAAACATATATATATATATATATATATATATATATATATATATATATATATATATCCCTCACGTACTTTCTACCTCCTTCCCTCTAATTCTCCCATTCCTCTTCCTTTTCTCCTCTTTTACTTTCCTATCTCCCGGCGACTGTCCCCATCTCTCGATCTTCTATTTTCCCAATTCACTAGTTCTCTAAATCATTCTTTTGTTTCTCCCCTCTCTTTCTGCTTCCTTTCACTCCATATATTCCATCACCTATAATTTCCTATATTTCTCCAACTCTGTCTCACTCTCCCTCTCTTTCTACTGCTATATTTCTTCCTTTTCTCTTTAAACCTTTCTTCTCTTTGCCTCTATCTTCTCTTTCGTCGTCCACTACGGTAGCATTTATTAAGTTTCAACGATAATAATTTCTTTTCGTGCTCCGGTTCTTGTTTACGAACAGTTAAGGTCCTCGCGATGCGCATCTTTCGAGTTATTTGTGCAAAAAGTTTGCACTTCTCGCAATTTCGCAAGCGTTTTTGGAGTTCAGTGCTTCCTTATCTCTCATTTTTTTGTTTCCCCTAATCACGAAACCTACCTTTTTCCTCCTCTCATGGATTACTGTTTGTTTTATATCAAATGCTGAATATTAAGCATTCTGAAGAAATTATCTGCTTTACTACGAAAGCGTATATTTGGTAAATAACGGAATTGTTAAAATTGAATGTTACCACCGATTGGGGGGACCTTGTGACTTCAAACGACTCCAGCGCTAGAAGGCTTCTCAGTCTAAATCACAAAGCAAGGGAGGAGTGAAACCCGGTGCCGGCATTAGCCTACTCTTAACGAGAAACACCAAGGGGACCAACGGCTTTACGTCCCTTCCGAAGGACGGGGCGCTGATTTGCGTGTTCTCCACATAACCACGCAAATGGGGAGCCGGGCAACCCGGTTCGCACCGAGTTTGCTAAGCGTAGCAGGCCAGCGCCCGCACCACTACGCCACGACTCCCCGTTTATAAGTTTGAATGTTAGATTTAATGACTCTAAAAGTAATTTGAAAATCAGTTATAATTCCGAACACACTCGCGGTATATACAATGTGATACTTATAGTTTATAATACATGTTGTCTACCGATTCTCGTTTGAGATCGATACTTATCTGTATTTGGTCAGAGAAGTTTTTTGTTTAAAAGTTACTGTATGACAGTAAATTCAACAGCCTAGCTCTTCAGGTGCAGTTTGTTGCATAGATTTTAGCCGCCACCTATAAGAATATTTCCCAAAACACAATTCCGAATTTAACGAAAATAGAGCAAACATTTAACGCATTTAAAATGATCTAATTTTTTGAGTTTGTACAATATGAAATGTGCGAGCAATTTAGAATCTATGAAATACAACCAGCTCACAGAATAACAATTTATTTATAAAAAATGGGTAATGAATGAATGAATATTTAGTTAAAAGGAAATCTCTTCTAAGAACGAATATTTAAGCAAATATAATTTTCTTGAAAGGATCTTAGAGTATTAAATAATTTTATTTGTTGTTTTTAAAAGAATATAGAAAAGTAATTTTCCTTGGAATAACAGTTAATGGTGGGGGGTTTGTTAGCGGTTGTACGAATGCACTCGTATTTATTAAAATTAACATGCTAATTGTTACATGCTGTGAATCTCTGTTTAATAGTAACTAGATATTAAATTTTACAGCATAATTTACATTAAACCTTTCGCAACTTGCATGGCATATGTACTGTGTCATACAAGCAATTAACTAGCTTAGTGCTTTCATGTGAATCTGCCATTGTAATGATAAACATATTAAATTTAAAAATAAAGCGTGACAATAACAATAAACAAGTTGATCTCTCGACTAGGATCTGGAGTCAGTTTTTTCATATACTGTTCAGTGCTCGAGGCACGGTTTTGCAATTTCTGGGGAAATAGCAAAGAGTTAAATTTCTATTTTCACTTAAGTTTGAACTCGAAAAGAAATACTGTTCATGCTATCCTGAAGAGTATCGTATTTTTACTTACGGGCATGGTGGTATAGTTTCGTGATATGATGCTCTAAATGTGCTTATTCAATACCCTCGGAAACTAGGCCATCTCGATTGCCGAAGTAGAAAAACTTAATCGCCAAAGCGGCAGGAGGCGTCCAAAATTTTTTTGTCTCCTCCTCCATTCCCTTCATTGTAGAAAAAAGCGAGTTTTCTTTCTTTCTCTATCTCGCTAGCGAAATTTTCCGTGAGTTTTTGTGCCTTCAATCAAGTCGTCGTTTGTTTTGGCAGTGACGGCGGGAGATGGAGTGGAGGTTGCAGGAGATTTGGGTTAATCTGGCATTCCTGCTGTCTTTTCCATTTAACATCTTCTTCACGCCCCCTTTTCCTTCTTTCTTTTCCCGCAAATGTCTGTTCCTTTTCTATGTCTCCTCCTCTCTCGGTCTTTCGCTGAAAGTTTTAGCAGCCTTCAGGTTTCACTTTAGAATATTCTTTGTGAATTTCTCCGTTTCTTTTTCCGTCAATTGTTTTTCGTTGCATTTATTTTGTTCTAGTCTTCGTAAATTTTTTCTTTCTTCTAGAAAACTTTTATATGTTAATATCTTTCGGGAATAAACTAGGGGGCAAGCCCCCTGCTCGCGGCGATAAATAACATGAATACTGCGTTCGATTTATTTGCATTAAATTCATATCTTCGGTCATTTCGAGCACGTTTTAATCTTATTTCCTATTTTTAAGCCTTCATTTACGTGCATATGCAGGGAAATTACCGAGGACAATAATACCGGTAACCATGGAATCTTATTATTGAAATGTTAAAAAATTTACCAAAACTCGAGTATAAATTCAAAATATGAGCGAATTCTAATGAGCTTGAGTATTCGACGGTAATAATAAGAATCCTCGTTCATTTTAGCGTGTTTTAGCGCAAATTTAATATCGATAACTTAATTTTAAGTTATTTTAAAGAGTAAAAGAATGAAAACCTTCAAACCAAAAAGGTGATTTTTACATGTTATCTTATGGGAAACGACATTCATCCTCTGGAGTCCAACCCGTGACCTTTCCCGAACTTTTTCTAGTCATAACGTAGAGATTCATCAACACTGAAATCCTGAGAAATTTCAGGCTTCTAAGTTTATTTCTAATCGAGTTATTCACGAAATTAGAGCGTTACGCATCATGACGACCATTACGATTTTATAATATAGAGAGGAAACGTATACACGCGCATGTATGCTCCTTGTTTGTGTTGAATTAGTAACTATAAGTATTAATTTAAAAATTACATTATGTGGACTTTCAAGTATGAGTAAACAGAATATTTATTGAAACCCAAAATAGTCTAATCTAATTCTTACAAACTTCATAGGGCTCAAACTTCCTTGTTTGGCAACAAGGAGGTTTTTGATAAGCATGTCGTTACTGTAACATATGTATAACAAAGATGTATCCCTATATTTTAGCGTAAACGACAATCTTGTATTAATCGATTTTATATTGATTACTTTTGATTGCATGCTCTCATATTTGACTCATTTGAAATATGAATGGTTTTACACTTTTGTTACCATCGATTGCATGCAAATACTGCCATTTTAAATTTGTAAAATTATTCCCTCCTTTTTATCTTATTTATGCATTTCTTGTTTAATATCTTCTGCGCCGTATCCACTATTTATTTGGGGCTTTCTCCCCTCTCGTCTTTGCTATCATAATTTAGAAACATTTTTATTAATCAAAATTCTTCATTTTTAGCTTTCACTTCGGCGCTGTCGAGGCGCGTACATCAATTAAACTTTTTCTCGAAGATTGTATTTTGCAGCAAAGGGTTATTGGAGGAATCGGTCTCTCGACTTTTTCTCATACTCCCTTACGAGATTTTTTTTCTAAGGAACTGGATAGTTTTTTCTCGAGAGAATGGAAGCCGATCTTCTCTCGATATTTGTCTAGCTAACCCGAATTATGTCGAACGTTCTTGGCCTCGTTTAAGCATTCTTCTCTCCCTCCCTATTTCATTTGGAGGGTGAAACTCGTAAACAAGCGAATATTTTCATTTTTAACTTTGTAACGACATCTTTTGTCACAGTGTATGCATTAGCGGAATTCGATTAGACGAGAAAAAATGGCATAAAATAATGACTTCCATTGGTTGATGAATTTCCTTGACCGAAGCAATTACTTGTAGCCACTGTAGAAGATGATTGATTTATACTCGATTCACGGTTTTAAGTTTAATTGGGAACATATATTATGTAAGTAGTATATGCAAAATTTTTATATTCTGGAAGTATCTCAACAGACTTTTAAGCATACAAAAATTTGAAACAATAAAAAGTATTTACAGAAATCTGCCGCATGCGATCCAAACTCAAAAGGGAAAGAACGGATTTTATCAATTGAAAACTATCGTTTTTATAATAAAAATGGGCAATTTCTTCGTTTCTCTGATGCTTTACCGGCAATCAAAAAGCAATTATAGAAATAAAGGAGTGATCGAAAAACTAAGGTGTTTAGGTTTCATCGATTTCGGTTTGTTTTTTCAACGCGAAAAATCTTGTTATTAATCCCGGATGAAGAGATATCTCCATCTACGCTTTTTCGTGAAATAAACTAATAAGGAACTGTTGCATGTCACGGTATAAATTCGTTTAAGCTTCAGCCCAATGACGCACAAGAGAAATTTATCTCCAAATGACTTTTGGATTAAGATGAAAGGAGATGACCTATTTACGTTCATTCTTCAATATTGCCGATAACGCACCTCATATCACGGCAAAGGAGGAACTAGTGCCAAACTCAGCCGACGACGAGGTTGACGATGTATATTCAGGTCGAAGATGGACGCATAGTTTCTCGTAATAAAAAAAGGGCAGATATTATTAACTATTAACTCTCTGTTGGGAGTTGCATTCCATTATATATTCAGTGGCTATCCAAAAACGAGATTAAAACAAAGTCAGAATATTTTGTGTATTTGGCTGGCGATTTGTTGCTTGGGTGCGTGTGTTTCCCACATACGTCATTCAAGAAATTATAATAGAGCTCACCAATTGGCTTAAACCAAACTTCAAAAACACTTCTTCAATAGCTACAAAAATGGTTGGGAAGTCTAGATGCGACGCGGCCATCATTAATGATAATTCACCAATAATAAATTCTAAAAAAATAAAGTTTTCCCTGCATTTTCATAGCGATTGGAGAGATAGTTACAATTTGAAATGTGTTATTCATTATGCCATAGAAAAACGATTCCAAGTGCCATTAAATGGTTGAAAAAATCATATTCGCCTTTCGACTGCAAAGCAGCCACCACCAGCGTTCGATGAGAAACTTTGTTTTTCAATTTCACCCATAAGGCGATCTCGATAGTTCTTCCTGTAGTTATCGTGCTATGTGAAAGCGTATTTCTCCAGCATTGTATTCTGATTTACCGGGATCCAGTTGAGCATCCTTATAACCATCATTCCGAACGATTACTTCCGTCAAAGTATTCAATTATCGCCCGTTCCCTTTCCTCCGAACCGCGGAACGTCAGGATCCGATCGCATAAATTCACGGGCGCATATCCAATATAGCGGCGACCGAACGTGTAGGAATTCGTGCATCCATTCGCATGCACAGGAGCTCATCCAAACGAGGTCGGAATTCGACCCGCGGAATGCGCACGAGGGCCTCACGTGAGTTAATGTCCCTTTCGTGGGTCGCGGCGGTAGCGGTTATTTGCTCTTCACGATACGCACGAGTGGGGGTCAGGGAAGTCCCATGATTACGAATACACAACAGCAGCGATCGGAACACGGATGGACGGATAGGTGTAAG
Organism: Uropetala carovei; assembly: GCA_036926305.1. Classification (NCBI taxonomy): domain Eukaryota; kingdom Metazoa; phylum Arthropoda; class Insecta; order Odonata; family Petaluridae; genus Uropetala; species Uropetala carovei. The sequence continues at coordinate 2,041,225 of JAXCHB010000103.1, read as the reverse complement.
GCTACACTACGAACCCAATTTCTCTGCAAATGGAAGCTTGTATGTTATCTCAGGAGTGCCACGAAAATTATGTTAGCCCTACACACGCGTACTATCTCGAGCTATTTATAGCGGTACATTCCGGAGATATCAAACGACTTTTCTTCTGTATACCAAAATGTATTTAAAAAATCCGGAATAACTTAATTTCCACTGCACAGAGATCGAGAACATGTTCATGGTGATAAGGCACATATTACTAAACACGATAAAATGTGGATAAGCATTAAGTGTTTCTATAAGCAGGGTTATACATAAGGTACTTATTTATTTATGAATAAAATGCTGTTTTCAAGCAAAATGGTGCGAAAGTTTGCGCAATAAACATTTTACTTAAAATATTAATTGCACTTTGCAAAATATCTACAAAATTTAGTGAATTTAGTGATATTTTAGTCTTTGAGAAGTAAGCTTATTGTGGAATGATTCAATCCTGAGTACCTAAATTATCATTATCATTGCTTCTGGACTTTCATTTAATGGTCGTGATGGTGTTCATGTATTATTGTAGCCACTATAAATATTCAGTTTAACCAGAATAATGTTATTATTTCTCCATAATTTTACCTTATTTCGAATACCATTTTCAGCTCTCTATTTTCCATTAAATTTTTATTGTTACATAAAAATTTACGGTGTAACAAGAGGGAAATATAATAACTGAATTGAAAGCATCTGAAATTATTGGAATAACTTTAATGTATTTCTCTACTATAGAATAGGGTAGGAAGATAATGTAAACGACAGGAACCGCATCTACACGGATCATTGTCGTTACGGATATTTTACATTTAGGTAAAAACATTTTTATAAATTAGAACAATGAATTTATTGCGTGTCCGGTAGTATTTCGCTTTCGTTGCTTGTTTTTGTTGGCATATTGTTTAATTTTCAAGATATGATAATAGCTTGAGAGCCCATCAATTCATCAATTATGTCGTGAAGCCTGAAAATGTTTTGTCTCCCGGTAAACAGTTTTCGCCATTCTAAATTGGTGTTTATGTGGAGATATTAAAAAAGGTCTCATATACTATATACGAAAAGTAGGCATTAATGTTTTCATAGGCATTTAATAACGATTTTAAAACTGCTGTAGGAGTCATATCATATGATTTACCTCAGCTGCTTAATGGAGTAGGAATATGTTCAAGCGAATTAAGGGTAAAGTCAAGAAAAATAAGAATAATCGAGTCAGTCGAAAATTTAAAAATGGATGCATAGGATATCGCAGAAGCGATCGAAGAAAAGCGCATTGTGAGAAACGAAATCTGAGACAAATGTGCAGGAGATTATATTTAAAAGAAAATGCGAAGTGGATGCGCATGCGATGAGGTATTTGAAAGTAAAGGTTTAAATTTAAAGAAAGGGAAAAAGTCGTTGTTAAGGTGAAAATAATAATAAGAAAATGAGGAGGAAAAAAAGTTTCGACAGATTAGAAAACGGTTGCCGAAGTTTGGTTGCGTAGAAAGTTAAAAAAGCAAAAGCACGATCGAGATTGAATCGAAAAAGTTCTGCCGGGGGCAAAAAAAGAAGCAAAAACGTTTTTCTCTCCTATTGGTAATTTGTTAGAGAAAGTTGGAAAAGCTTACAATTACTAAAGAGTGCTAAGGGGATAGGTGAGAAGGGAAAATTATATAAGCTGGAAGAAAAAAGCCTTGATCGAAAGTTTATCGGCAAAAATACAGAAGTTTGGAATTAGATTTACTGAATCATAATATAATAGGGTGAATAAATGGCATGCTCATTTCTGCTTAAATTTCATCGAGCGTCTGTGGAGATAAAATTTAATATTTTGTGTGTCCATCGTATGATGGCGTATGAGTATTGAATATGATTGCAATATTAATGAGAAGCTGCTCTCGATATCAGCTTCCTCAAGGGATAATTATCGTCAATTGCACCCGTGAATAATTTTTAAAAACTTTGGATAAATTTCGCTGTGAAAATACTATGAATCACTTTTCATATAGATAAAAACAGTAAGTAAACAAAATTATTTGTTGCTATGGATAAAACAATCGATATGCGATTAAAATTACTGTTGGCGGCGCTGAGAACGGTATCAGTATTTGCAAAAACATTTGTTTACAAAATATGACGCTGGATAATATTGGAATTTTGAGAAATGATTATTTGAACAAATGCATTGGAAGCTGAGAATGAGAATTTTTTAGTACTTCGTGCAGGAAAAGAGAAAGAGCTAAATTTGGAATGGGAATGGAAAATTGTCTGAAAGGCAAAAAACAGTTTTTCTTTAATCATATGCATTGTTTCTCTAATAAGTTTTCAAAGGTGGATTTTCCTTAATCGAAGTTTAATAGGGGTAATTTTAAGCGAAACTTTTCTCTCAATTTGCTGGAGGGAGTAAGATGGCAAACAGTGGGTCTGAGAGAGCAACATCAGTAAGAGGAAAGTTGTTCACTTTCCTCTTCCGAGTTCAATATTTATGCCGGTAAAGTAACTATAAAAGTGTGGAGGGATCTCCAAACACGGGTCAAAGTTTTTAGGGATAATGTAATCACGTCAGTCAGATCTGCGGACGGCAAAGATTTAGCGGATAATTCATCGAAAGGCCTATAGGAGTACATCGATCAGGTGTTAAAAATATAAAATTTCCTACGACGGTCGATATAAAATATACTCGAGTCCCAATTTATTCGAAATATATTAATAAATGAAAACTGTAGTACCAAATACAGTAATTTGCTAAAGAATCTAATCCACTTCTTTCAAATGTTTCGTAGTTAAAATGAGATTTTTATGCTATGAAGTTTTCTATGTTGAGTAAATCTATGACAAGAATCTACAAATAAACAGAAAAACGTAAAGGTGTGTAAACAAGTGAAATTTAAATCGCTGAAAAGAATAGTTTTAGCAAATTTTCCGAAATTTGACATTTATATTTTCATAAATTTACTAGGCCTTGATACCTTAACCACTTTAAAAAAATGTTATGAAATAATTTTCAATTTTTTATTAATCCGCGACCATAATGGATAAATACTGAAAAAATATAACGATTGAAAATTAATAATCTCTAAAAAAAATATTTGTTCGATAATAACTATGCCGTGAGTGATCTTTGCCGTAGTGATTTTAGTACAGCGGTTTCCAACCTTGTATCTGCGAACCGCTGTTAAGACAGCCGACCTTATCGCGACCCACTTATAACCATCTATCAACCAATAAATATAAAATCTAACATTTATTTCTAACTATTATAAATGTTTATTACAATTGCACAAAGATTATTGTTTAAGTTCATATGGTTACTTATGGAGGATGGGAAGATATTATGAAAATTTGTCTAGGGTGTAAAAATCAGAAACTGACGGCGGGAAAAGGAAGGTGTTTCGGGGAATCGAGGAAGACCAAAAAGACTAACATAAGTCCTGGTAATCATATAAAAAATGACTATGTGACAATGAGAGAATAAGTTTGTATCCAATTTAGATTAAATCTAAAGTTCTACTCATAGATTTGAGGGGTAAATATAACATCACATTGGTCGTACTTTAGTCTCGAGCGATTTGTACAGTACATTTTGTGAGGATGTAATAATACGAGTATTAGAAAATTACTACAACACATCTTTAAAAAATATTGACATTGATCCGTTTTCGGGACCACCTTGCAAACCTTTCGCGACCCCCAGGTTGGAAACTGCTTTATTAGTAGAAAATGGTACGAGAGAAGTTATGCGCTGATGACGGAAGGAGCGGGAATTGTGTATATGACAGAGAATGCGAAGAAGAAGATTAACTTATTTCTGAGTTATTGAGGACATCTAGTAAACCAGAAGAGCAAACGCAGGATGTGTTAAGGATTTCGAAAGAGTATTCGTCCAAATAAGGAGAATGGCAAAAATATAAAGGGATGATATTCGTAACACTCGTTTCATTAAAATTACCTCACGTTTTTCTATCTTTTAAAAATTAGAAAAGATTTATAAACGTTCTCCGGTGACCATGGTGTTACGCCGAAAAACCGATCCGAAAGTCGAGAGATTTTGTCGGGTATTCGTCTTTAAGTGACATTTTGGCGATTATAAATGTAAATAAGGGTACATTTTGAAAGGTAGTATAAAAGAGAGGCGGGATGAGAAATGCTGGAGAGGATCAAGGAAAAGCTATTTATTAGAGAAGTCAAGAGGAACCGTAATTGCATTTCACATCTATTAACATTTGAAGAGAATTAGGTAGGATCCTTTGTGTAAGCGACATGCTTTTCTCACAAAGGAGGGAACGTCAGAGAAATTCTTGATGAGATTTTAACGAATACATTTGAATGTCTCTACTCTAAATGGCAGATATATAAGCCAGCGCGTGCTATTGCGTCATTTGTAACATCCTTAATGTTACTGATAGTAAGAAACGTAATGCTATATATTTTGTATGGCGAGATAGATAACCTCTTACTTATATATATATATATATATATATATATATATATATATATATATATAAATACTACGGAAGAGGAAAGGTAAGTAAGGATATTTAGGGCAACTAGGTGTTGAAGGAAACCCAGTGAACACTTACCGGAAGTAGAGCCGCTGGGGTGTTGGAGAGACACATTTGTAGAGGTTAGAGTTGTGTCTCTCTTGTGCTGACGAAGGGATCATCCCGAAAGCTCTAACCTCTACAAATGTCTCTCTCCAACACCGGTAAGTGTTCACTGGGTTTCCTTCAACACCTAGTTGCCCTATATATATATATATCCACTAGCGTAATACCTGTCAATAATATTGACGATGAAAATTTCGACAAAAAAGTGTTTCTAGCATCTAGCATTTTTTTACTTTCTCCATACGAAGTAATGGGAAAGTATTGTGATAACGAAAAAAAATCGGCTTCGAGATTTCAACGGAAATACACGTTTTGAGGTACCTAGAACACGTTTAGACTATTTTCGGAATGATGTCTGTGTGTGTGTGATTGTGGGCGCTCTAACTCAAAAAGTACTTGCCATATCGTTACCAAATTTCATATATAACACTTTAGCATGAGCACAAAGAACTGATTAGTTTTTGGACAATAACGGTTAACCGGAAGTCGAGGTTTATTCGAAACCCGATTCGGTTTTTGCGATATTTCTCCGTTAAAACATCATTATGATATATAAAATTCTATACAAATGTTATAGATAATGTAATTTCCTACAACTTTTATTTGAAACAATTTTCCGTAGCAGTTATTGTTTAGGAATTATTTATAAATAATCGGGTTTTCGGTTTCCGTTAAATCTCTCCTTAAAAACGTCGTTATTGATAATCTTCGTAAGGACCAAAGTTGTAGAGAATAATATTTCTTCCAAGTTTTGTTTGAAACAAATTTGTGTAGAACCATCCATTTCGGAGATATTTAATTTATTCGTAAATTTACAGTATACAGCGCCACCACCATCTAGCGATGAATTCTGTAAACATATTCAAAATACAATTTAAGGCATTAAGGACGACTATTCTTTTACCATACGAAATAATAATTTTGTCTTAAAATGTTATTCATAATAATTTAAATATCTATACCCCAAGTATGGAGAAAGTCATGTATCACAAAAATGGCTTTATCCCTGTAATAATTCTCTCATTGTCAGTACGACATTTCTGGTAAAGGTTCTTAATAAAATCATTTGAATTTGAATGCAGAACAAACGTTTAAAAAAATTTCCGATATACTTTCAATTATTATGTGCTGGTAGTTTTAAGATTAAATTCAGCGGGAGTAGATAGGTCGCAGAATCGAGTTTACGCCTTCCAGGTTGATTAAACCGCGGTGTCATTTGTTCTTCCGGACATTAAAATCTCCTCCATTCACAACCGCCTGCATTATCCCTAGAACCTTTATTTCCGAGGACAACCGTCGTCCCTTCGTTTGGCAGCCACATCCCTCATACCATGTCAATCCACTTTCCGCGATGGACTGCTAAATATTCAGGGAACTCCTTTCCGTAGAGAAGGACGGATGGGTAAGGGGGAAAGCTGGGATATATGACGGGCGGGAATGGGTAAATGGGGAAGGAGGGAAGGGCAGGGTGAAGAGGAAGAGAAGAGGAAGGATGGACGAAGTGTAGACAGGAGAGGGAACTAGCGGAGATAAGGGACCAGGAAGGGGGACAAAATGAGCGAAAAGGAAAGGATAGGACGATAAATAAGGACGATATTTAGACCAGAGGGTTCTGTCTTCTATCCAACCCTTTGGAGGTGCGGTGGGAGGGAGGAAGGAAAGTGACGAAGAGGCTGAGGTTTGTGCAAGAAAGAGGAGAGATGTAGAGAGAAGGTGAGAAATGATAAATAATATGGGATAGAAAATATAATGGGAGGAGATAGAGAGACATGCGGGAAGAGAAGAGAGAGAGAGACAAAGGGAGGGACAATGAGAGAGATAAGAGAGGAAGATGGAGAGAGGAAGATGGAGAGAGGAAGATGGAGAGAGGAAGATGGAGAGAGAGAGAAGGAGAGAGGGAGATGTAGAGAGGCATGGATATAGGATTCAGAGAAAGAGATAAAGAGGGAGATGGTGAAAAATTTTGAAAGAGGGACTGGGAGATAAATGGAGGGAGGTAAGCAAGGACAGCTGAAGTAAAAGCAGAGAAAATACAAAGGAATGGGGGAAATTAGAAAGATGACGAATAGAAGTGATAGGAGTGATAAAAAGTGGAATAGGTGAAGGAGTGAAGGAAGGGAATAAAAAAATGAGACAGATAAAGAAAAGAAGGGAATAAAAAGATGAGAGAGATGCAAGAAGAAAAATAAGGAAGGGAATAAAAAAGTGAGATAGTTGTAAGGAGAAAGATAAGGAAGGGGATAAAAAATCGGGAGAATCTAATAGTGGAGAGAGAGGGAGAGGGAGAGAGAGAGAGAGAGAGGAGAAAGAGTGAGGAGAAAGAGTATAAAAGAGAGAGAGGAGAGAGAGGACGCGGAGAGGAACGGTTAGATGCGTTGCCTAAGGATACTTCCAAAGTTTGCCTCATTCCCACTTAAGACTGGAAAGGAGTCCTACAGCCAAACTCTAGGGAAAATAACGCTTTGAATTATATACTTCCCTTTAACAACTGCCTCCACCCGTTGGAAGGAAAAAGGGAGATTAGGAGAAGATAGTAAGGCGGAGAGGAGACGTGAGAAGAGGATCATGAAAAGGGGACCAACAAGAAAAAGCACGGCGAAGATAAATCGCAAAGAAAAAAGTAAGAAAATACCCGTAATAACTATGAAATAAGTATAGTGATTAGGAAGATGGGGCAGTGTGAAGAGGGAAAGAAAAAGAATGGTAATCAAAAAGGAAAAAAAGAGGATATTGCTGCGTAATCGAGAAAAAGCGGGAGAGGATAGTGGAAAGAATTTGGATGTTTAGGAGGAAGAAATGGAGTGGAAGCGAAGGCCAGAGAGAGCGAGAGAGAGAGAGAAATGTGGAAAGAATCGAGGGGAATAGAGAGAGAGAGAGAGGGAAAGAAAGTATGAGACGTAGGGCAGTAAGGTTTATGTAGATGTTTGGTTTCCTTTGTTTCTCTCGGGATATTTTGATGTCCCTCATAAACCCTTAAGCTCATTTTGCCCTGTGAATACAAGCAAGCTTCCTCCGGAGGGGCACGAAAGGTCCTTTCATTCTATTGAGACGGATTCTAATTTTCGTTCCGTCATGTGAGCAAGTTTTAATTTCGACGAGAGAACTTTCAAAGCATTTCCTGTAAATGCGAAACATTTTTTTTTTAATCTTTACATTTTTTCTTTCAAAATGTACGTAAATAGCTCACTTTGTAGATGAAATGAGTTTAGTCCAGCACGTGCTTTGAGGCCAATAATATAATACAATACAAAGTAATTCTACCTTTCGGTAGGTTTTAGACACACACACCACCAAATCCTGGCTTTCAAAAGCCTTTCTCTCAAAATTTTCATATCCCATCCCCTCTTTCAACGAATCTTACATTATTCTCTTCCTACCTCTTTGCCTCTTTCCTAACATTCTTCCTTCTATGACGTCTTTCAGTAAACCGTTCTCTTTCAAATTTTGACCCACCCATTTCTTCTGTCTACCCATTATTACTCTGATTAAGTTCCTCTCTTCCCCTGCCATACTCAAAACTTCCTCATTCGTTTTCCTCTCTGTCCAACTGATTTTACTCTAATCTACGCCATACCCACATCTCAAACGCCTCTAACCGCCTCACATCTTCTTTCTCATTGCCCATGTCTCGCACCCATATAATGCTACACTCCATATCAGTGTTTTCACTAACCTCTTTTTAATCTCTTTGCTCAAGCTGCCGGTCAACAGCTCTCGTCTTCTCGTAAATGCCTCTTACTCTTGCTATCCTCGTCCTGATCTCTTTTGTACTTCTTCCGTCATTTGACAGAATGCTACCTAAATAAGTAAAACGTTCTACCTGCTCCAGCCTTTCCACTATCCACTATAACATTGACCTGGGTATCTCCATTCTTGGAAAATCTCATAACTTTCGTTTTCCTTTTATATTAATTTTCACCCCGAATGCCTTTTCATTTTCATTTAAGGAACTAACTAGCATCTGAAGGCCCCTTTCAGAATTACTCACCGATGCTTTGTCGTCTGCATATCTAACCGATTTAGCCGGGCTCCCTCCCACTTTTCTCCCTGTTTCTACATCTTCCCATGCCTCCATTATCATTTCCTCGGCGTAAATGTTAAACACTGCTGGTGAGAGCCCTGCCTCACCCCTCTCCCTAGCGTTGCCCGATCCGATTCTCCCCCTGCTACCCTTACCTGCGCAGTCTGGTTCATACGTATATAGATTTCTGATTAAACATCTATCTCTCCAATCAACCCCTATATTCCTCAACACCTTCATTAGCTTAGGCCATAAAACTCTAACAAAGGCCTTTTCGAAATCCACAAAGCACACAAATACATCCTGGTTGTATTCAATGTTTCTTTCTACCAATGTCCTCATTAGCCCTATTGCATCCCTTGTGCCACGACCTTTTCGAAACCCGAACTGGTTTACACTTATATAGCTATTGGCTTTTGCTTCTAGCCTCCTGTTAAAAATTCTGAGAATAACTTTAGCTGCATGGGAAATTAAGCTGATTGTTCTACAATCCTGACATTCGTTTGTTTTATTTTTTTTCTTCAACGGTATCAAAACAGATCTAGTGAAATCCTTTGGCAATTCCCCATCATTTGAAAGACTTTTATTAGTTTTTCAAACCTTTCATTTTGAAAAGTGGGCATTTCTAAAATTGAAGTTTAATGTCCGATTTAAGTGATTTTAAACAACTGATTTGGCGACACGGTTTTTTTTACGGAGCGTAAAATCTTTCCGAGCAAATTTTTATGGCGGGATGAGTGTCATGGAGATGTAGTCATGAATATTTGATTTCGCCATGATTCTTTTTCGTTTCAAGTGCCTCCATTTTGCGAGAAAATTAAATATGTCCGGGTTTTGTTTGTTTCATTCTTTCTTTTACTTTTTTCTCTCTTCCTTCGTCTGTTCTCCTTACTCTCTCATTTCATTTGTAAATACATATTAATAATTGAGATTATCACTGAAGGTACAAATATTGTAATTGCATAAATATCTATTTGTATTTTTATAACAAACTTTCTCAGTTAAATTCAGAAAACCAAATCAGTCTACGAAGGTGGCCATAATAGTATGGAAATCAGTATTAATATAAGTGCTGAACGGTTTTATTAGCAAATTTAGTATATTTTTAAATTATGTTTTAGTAACTTTCAATATATTCATAATTTTCTCAGCTTGATGCCTCTTCATGGCTGCACAATATGGTTTTCCATTTTGTCTGGCTTCTGTTAAAATATTACGTTTCTGGAAAATAGGAAAGTTTATATAATGTCTTTTAATGCACAAATAAATAATCGACGATATTTGATAAGGTGGAAAGGTAGTAACGCGTGAACAATATAGAAACTTTTTTTCCATCACTTGACCTTTCCCATCGAACCAAGCATGTGTCTGAGACTTGAACTCGGAGCAAATGGAATTTGCGTAGTTTATGCGTCGCTCGCGGCGAAAATTGAGAAAATTCGCCGAGCGGAGAAAAAAACGTATAGGGTAGCGTTGAGGATAGTCGGGAAGGAATGATATTTTCCTCGTAGTGTTTTAAGAAGAAAAAATCGGTACAACATACATTGTACAAACTTTCTCATATACGTACTAATGCGTCGTTTAGTTATCTTTAGAAAATGAAAATCGTATGAGCCTGTTTTTAGAAAATCCAATTTTTGTTAAAGTTGCCTAGAATAAACTAGCCTTATATTCATTTTTTGAGAAATATGAACTATACAGTATTATTGAGGATGTAATCTTAAGTAACTGTACGAAATTTGATCAAAATCGTTAGAGCCGTTTTTGAGAAAATCGAATTGTTGTTAAAGTTGCCTAGAATAAACTAGCCTTATATTCATTTTTTGAGAAATATGAACTATACAGTATTATTGAGGATGTAATCTTAAGTAACTGTACGAAATTTGATCAAAATCGTTAGAGCCGTTTTTGAGAAAATCGAATTGTTGTTAAAGTTGCCTAGAATAAACTAGCCTTATATTCATTTTTTGAGAAATATGAACTATATAGTATTATGGAGGATGTAAACTTAAGTAACTGTACGAAATTTGATCAAAATCGTTAGAGCCGTTTCTGAGAAAATCGAATTATTGTTAAAGTTGCCTAGAGTAAACTAGCCTTATATTCATTTTTTGAGAAATACGAACTATACAGTATTATTAAGGATGTAAACTCAAGTGGCTGTGCGAAATTTGATCAAAATCGTTAGAGCCGTTTTCGAGAAAATCGGATTGTTGTTAAAAATGCATAGAATAAACTACTCTTAATTATTGATCAATGTCAACCATTTCTATGTATACTCTGCTCAGTATGATAAAATGCCTAAGTACGAGATTTCATTCATTTTCGTTCGACCGTCTGGGCTCCAGCGCCAGTAACAGACAGACAGACGGCATTGCGAAAACCACTTTTTCGGATTCAGCGACACCTAAAACGTATATTTCCGTAAAAATCTCGAGGTCGAATTTTTTCGCGAAAACAATACTTTCTCGATACTTCGTATGAGAAAGTAAAAAGAAGACGGTAGAAAAAGACCAGGACAAATTGTGTGAGGAAAAGAATGTCGAACGGGTGATCTTCGAAGGAAGAGTCGTGGGAAAAAGGGGAATGTAAGAGAAATGGTTTCCCGTACGGCATGATAGAACGGGAAGATTACAAGATTATGAAGGGAAAGGTCTTAGAATGGAGATAGTTGGGAGGCGCTGAACCGTTGAGGCGTAGGCAGGGAACTATCTCTTGACGGAAGCACGAAGGTCTCTTTAGGAAAGTGTTTTCGAGCGAGCAGTGAATGAATCAAGTGAAGAGAGAGAGACGATGCCAGATAACCTGTCGCGCATACCTGGAATTTGACAATTACGACACTCTTAAGCGCGTTGTAAAACCTTTACCTAAGCAAAGTTATTTACTCGTGCTTCTTAGAAATATGAACGGTTTTGCCGTTGAAGATTTTTTTTTCATTTCAGCGTATGTGACGGCTAGATGATTTGTCTGTACCAGAGGTATCCGGACGTTTCCCCCAAAGCACTTCACCCACGAGACATTTCACCCACAGACACTTCACTCACGGGACGTTTCACCCACAGACGTTTCACCCACGAGACGTTTCATCCACAGACGTTTCACCCACAGACGTTTCACCCACAGACGTTTCACCTGTGCCCTTTCACCCATAGTTTTTTCGCCCACAAGTCACTTCACCCACATAAAGTTTCATCCAAAGAACTTTCATCCACAGGTGTCTCACCCATGATTCAGAAAACGCATGGAACATATTACAAATTTAAGTAAATATAATATGAGAGATAAGTATTAAATAATAACTTATTTATTATTTTATGCATGAATCCAATTCTAATTTAATCCAAATAATATTTAACCTTATTTAATTTTTAAATTAAAATTACAACAAATCATTTGGTTTAATACGTTTTTATTTAAAGGTTTTAAGATATGTAACGTCATGGAACCGTACCAGGCCTTAAGACTCGTGTCACGTAGGAGTTATGGAGGATTTATAGTAGCTTTAATTCTCAGCAATATTAGAAATATTGTGTGAGACTTGTTTTTCTTTGAATTTATCAATTGTTAATGGTATTGTATTGTTGCATAATTCCACATTAAAATTTTCCGAAAATTATTATTTGGGACGCGAATACGCCGGGTCGTCTTCGATGCGCTGGATAGAAAATACGTCTAGATTTAAAAAAATAGGTATTCACTCGATAAATCAATTCTCACAGTAAATTTTAAACCAGGTTAAAAAACTATTTAAACGATCATTAGAAGAGAGAAAAATTCTATCATCATTATATTTGTCATAAAATGCATCCAGCTATAACGTCAACTGCGGAACGAGGACACGGTAAATAATCTAATCATAATTAGGTGCAATTAAATAAATAAATTCATTTACAATTTAATTTCATAACGGGAAAATTTGTTTAATTGATAAACACAATTTTATTTCCTAAATATAATTAATCCTAAATAAATTATCGTTTTATAAACGTTATGAAGCGTGTTAAGTTTTGAACTTTATTTATTTCTTTGTAATTATACAAATATAAGATTTAAAATTTTTGGAAAAACTCACGTGCTCTATTCGTTTTGGTTTATGTAGCGACACATGGTTTAAATGTTTTTTTTTCATCTTATATTTCTATAATTTCCGTGTCGTCTTTATCCACTACACTTCTTGTTTTTTTATTGGCAGTTGTATCTTGGTAAATTTAGAGCATAATTTTTTTTCGTAGTTGTTAAAATATCACCTCTTTTGTTGTTTATTTTATTTGCTCAAAATCTCGATGTTGCATTGTTTAAGTTGAAAAAGTGGATACTCGCATTTTATCCCAGTAGTTGATTTCAGCGTGGCGTTCCTCGATTCATCATTCACGTAAGCCGCTCTGGAATCCCCTCCTTCATCTACCGTGGCCGACACACACCAGCTACTGTTAGGCAATGTCCCCTAGATATATTCTTATCGTGTTGCGTTAGTTCAGGAGAATGGTCACCAGAGCGGCGCCACGTTCGTTTCGTATAACCTCGGACCACGTTAGTGACGCCTCTATAGCAGTGTCCTCCTCCCTAAGTGTAACCTGCCAACGGCGCATCTCGCGAGAGGGCCATAACACAATCAGGAAAACTCGACGCAGGCGCTCGATAATTGTGTAACCAAATCCTGGTGAGGCGCGCGTGTGCCTTTGTTTCCAAGCGATAACAATCAATCATTGCTCTTTTTGTTGTTTTTTTTATCGATTCCAATTTGTTTTTCAAGCAGTGACGGATGTTCGACTGTGTACAATTCAATTCTCAATCAAGGAATTTAATGTTTCACGGAGTTTTTGCGTCATTCCAACTTATCGGCTATAGGCGAAGCAAATAAACGTTCCTATTTCAGGGTGGCTTTAATTTTTTTAAATCTCAGCTTTTATTAATTGGGCGAAACGATCGATGAAAAAATACTTCGCAGTAATTGCGTTTTAACGCTTGGATTTTGTATTCACTTATTTTCTAGGAATTTTATCGAAGCGTCAAGAATAAAGATTAATGTAGTTCTTTTATGAGTTTTTGAAATCGGATGTTTTACAAAATTCGGTATACTTGTTGCTAAAAAGATAGTTTTGAGACGCTTGCGTTTTATAGTCCGGTTATCTCGAAAAATTTACAAATTAAATGAAAGAAGCTCAAATATAATATTATTTTATGGATCAGAAAATTCCAGAAAGAATTACGAATTTACTCTGTGGCCGAAATCAAAATTGAAAAACAATGCTTTTCCAATAGTCATAAAGATTTATGAATCTTATATAAGTCATTAATACTGTTTTGTAGCAGAAATTCTTCTGATTTTTCCAAACCTTTTTATTGATATTGGAGATAATGTTTTCTGAGAAGATTAAAGAAAAACTGTTAGGGAAAAAATAAGTACCAGGAAAATCTTAATATTGTAGCAACGATCGATGATTTATTAATACGTAGAACGCCAAACAAAGAGCATATTTTAAAATAGAAGAGCTAGCTGAATAAAAGAAAAGGGAGGCGAAGAGGGCAAACGATAGAGATTCTGGACGGTTTGAATGAAGCGGTCGTATTCAAGAGAAAAAAAATTAAGACCGGCGTATTGACTAAAAAAAAAACGTATGAACAAATGGGTCATCCGGAAAGTAGATAGATAACTCTCGAAGCAACGCTGTCCCACGTAGCAAATGTCGGAAGGCGAGAAGAATATTTAGGGCAGGGGGAGGGGAACGGGGAGGTTGTGGAAAGGGAATAGTTGGGGGGGATTGCAAATGAGAAAGGCAAAGAGAAGAAAGGGTCTAACTCGAAGGTTTATCTTTTACGGGACCGCCGGCGGTTCGAGAAAAGAGATGAGGTTTTGAGAGGAGGCGAGAAAGGGGAGGAGAGGGAGTCGAAGGAAAAGGGTACGAGTGAGAAATAGGAGGAGAGAGAGAGAGAGAGTGAGAGGAGGGAGATTGCGGCCTGCATTTAAGCGTAGCTGTCCCGCACGGAGGAGTGGATGATTGGATTGAGTGGACGTCCCGTATGAAGCGTGAGAGGTTGACCGGTTAATGACTTTCTGTCACTTTTGTTCCTGAAGATAGAGATAGAGAGAGGGGGATGGGGGAACTCTACATTATTGGCGAATTAGAGAGATTGGAAAAGAGAGGGGAGGGAGATAGAAAATCGATGAAAAACTGAGATAAATGGACCCCGATGGAGAGAGAGAGAGAGAGAGAGAGAGAGAGAGAGAGAGAGAGACAGAGATGGAGGAGCGAGCAAGGGGTGGATCATTATCTTTATTAATCCCGATATTGTTACCAGTCGGTGTAGTTTTAGAAATTTAACAAGACAAGATTGTCTGAATACGTGCACGCAGAATCAGCAGGAGAAAGAGGAAAATTGAAAAGAAACTAGAAAGAAGGAAATTTTTCTGTAAGCTTTTAAAAAAAATATGGCGTCTCAAAGGAGAATTTCGGTTCAATATAGATTGAAATAACGTTTTAAAATTAAAGAGGAGGTGTAGCCTTTTTGTGAGGAAACTGATTATTACCAGATGAGAAAACTTTCCCTGGGAATTCACCCGCGCCTGCAGGAGGCATGGCAATTTCGCGACAACCCTTAAGAATATTAATTGAAATCTAGAAGAGAAAACTTTTACACAACTATGTCGCTTGGCAAATAAAATAACTTACATAAGCGTATAATCCGTAAAATCTCCTGTGAAATGAAATATAATAAACTCGTGTAAATAATTCGTTATAAAATTACATCTTACTGAAGTTCCATACAATAATGTACGTATCTGATACACAGCCAACCACAGAAAAGCTCCACTGACTAGAGAATTACTTCAAATTCTTTAATTAAGAAAACTTTCAAATTACACCTCGGAGGTAGTATGCAATTGTGTGTGTGAACATAGTGTTATAGCAGGTCGCTTAAAAAATTAGACGAGAAGTGTCAAAAAACTATAGGCAAAGTTGTTTTCGATCTAATAAATAAAATATTTACCGGGAAATTTCAACAAAAGCACTCGGAGAACTCGCGATTTATTTAGCTATTAAATTTGTTTAATGAGTTGACTGAGTAAACAGAAATCCCATTTCAAAAATTACCAGCCTTAATTTTAATGGAAGCAAACAGTTTTGAATTGTCAGAAGATGGATTTTCGGATGGGATTATTTTTACACAGTTTGCAATCTACTGCGACAAATGTTTTGACGCAGGTATTGCTTCCCACTATACGGAATTAAGAGAAGAAAAGATTCGTTTTCACTGGCCTTATTTTTAGTCCTGAAAAGGAGAAAATATTAATCATGACGTAATCCCCGCTCCCCATTTGTCCTAGCAAAAGACACTTTCAACGGTAATTAGCGAGGAAAATATTCCGGGAAAGAAGATCTGAATAGAGATACGTGTCAACAGGCATTCAGGTCGGGAATTCACAAATTCCAATTCCAATGCGAGCCATAAAACGCTCTGAAATGAATGTTTCTTTGTATTTGGAGATGACGAAAGGTCGTAAGCGCTTTCCATTCGGTGCAGCTAAAACACAATTTTTGGCATAACGATGAAACCACTTCATATGTCTTTATCCATCTTGCAATTCTTTCTGTATGCATTGTATTTGAAGTTGAAGATAAATACAATGTTTTTGGTAATATAAATATTAAAGAAGTCAGTTTTGTGTCACCGGTACAAAGTACCCCTATCATACAGTGTTTGTGATAAAATTCACAGCTGTACCTACTGTGAATAAGTACGGTATTAACAGCAAATTAAATTTTTGGTCGCGAAATCTCTAGGAAAAAGTGCTAGGATTATGGCAGTAAACGCGGCGTTTACTTTTTGGGGTTCTGTATGGAAGAGGGTTTGGTGCCTCAGTTGATGTGACTCAGACAACGTGACACGCACGGGATGAGAGAAACCACGTGTTGACTTATTACGCCACGATATGCGACTGCTTTTGAACAGAAGTCATATTGCGAGGGCGGAGGGCGGGTGGCGGGGATTAGAAAATGGGTTTTTGACTTCATGTTCTATCATCCTGTTCCGAGAGTACTTGCAATTTGGTCGTCGACGTGGTCTAAAATGGCCGCTGCATCCCTTTGTGATCTTCCTCTCGAGTCGCAGGTGCGAGGGAAACTGATGTGTGTGTTTCCACGTCACGTCCTGTTTTATTCATTAGGTCCCTAAGAATCGAATGTCTCGTAGCAACAGTTATGTTTTTAGGCAATCACTTAATAATTCGATGGCTGGCAGAAGTGGGTATAATGGGGAAAGAGACGAGTTCTGAGCAAGAAGGTCGTTGTATGACGTCAGAGGAGTGGGGAAACTTTGCGGTATCAGGGCGCAACACTCGATGTATTATTATGTCACTGGGCGTTATATAGTTGATTTTTTAATCAAACGGCTTGTTTTATTTATTCACAGTATCAAGCCCTGAAACTTAATGGATTTTAATCAATATACTTTTTTGATCGCATTTTGAGTAAACCGATATAGCGTTTAAGACTAAAACAATAAACCTCAATTTTCCCGCAATGTGGTGCACTTCATCAAGTTTAAATTTCTGGTGATATCCTATATAAACAGGGGATTTATTAATGCCCTCTTCAATTGTTTAGTCCATTGAGCTGCGCGCAGAAGACAAGGAATTGCGAATACCACTTTTCAGGTAACGTGCTGCTAAAAAGTTCATATTCATCAAAATATCGAAGTCAATTCTTTTCAATATCACAATAATTTTACTATATACTTTGTAAATTATAATATAAAAATATTGTTATAGAAATGTTATTTTACCATCATTTAAATACACACATTATAATTCGGTATATTTGTAGACCGCAATGAGGATTTAAACAGGAATAAATAGTGAAATTAATGCAAGGGAAATTTAAATCATTTATAAATAAGTTTTCAGTGAGAGACGTTCGCCAATTATCGCAGACCAGGTTCTGAACTCTGAAAACTGTTTAAAATTATTATTTTCAATTACCTCCATGTAACACATGTTGATCCACGGCGCTTCTTATGTGTTACGCGTAGCACCGGTTGATAAATGCATTTCTAGTTTCTCAGTATTCATTAGGATTGCAAGGCACGGAGAATTTTCAGTAGTCAGGTCTTCATATTCTACCCCCATTGCATATATTTGTAATTTGTTAAAAAAATGTCTGCTGCTTTGATACATTTTCTCATACCACTAACATCCAAAATCGATTCAAATCGATCCAATTTTTTCATAAAAGAAGAAATTCAAAATGAGTAAACAATCCTCCTAATAACCACAAAAATATTTAAAAAGTAAGGTACTCATAGACACTGGTTTAGGGGAATTTACTCCACGCCAGGAACCAACACAAACACACGCTCCGGGTATGTGGGTAATTTCCTTTTAAAATATTTTTATGGTTATTAAGAAGATTGTTCACTCATTGTAGTTAATTAACGATAGGGCACCAATTTTTCCTAAGAAATTCAAAATCGAAGGCGAATAAAATTAATTTGCCACACGTTTGTGTGTCCATGCGACTCATGCATCAATTGGCAAGCGTGTTTTTTGTGATATTTTAGTTTTGGAATAAAATAAGTTCAACGGAATATCGCTCTAAGTATTTATTAGCCAAACCCCGCTCGGCGCTGCTTCAAAACAATATTTTTATATCAGGTAAATAAGGAAACGGCGAGGGTGTTCTTATCCAATTTTTAAAAACTTATTTTTTTAGGTAGGTACAGTTTTTATTTTTAAACCGCTCGACATGTTTGATTTTTGTCGGAAAATCGAGTCGTGGTTTCAGAAAAAAACAATATATTCAGGTCTCCGCGTTCGAGTGCTGGTGTTTTTAAATCTGAAGTGGGCGTTAATAATAGCGCGTTCGTTTGCACTGCATCGAATGACCGTTGTAGCTTCAACGTTATCAATATCGGAAAATTACGCGACGGTAGGTGTTTGTACGTTAGCTGGATATTCCGCGCAAATCATCTCGAGAGTCCAAAAGAAAAATATAATTCATTTTGGCGTTATACGATAGTTCGCAGTTTTCGCCTCGATGTAAATAATTTATTTATACAAATTGAAAAGTGAATTTCGCTCAAAATACTTATCTGTAATCTTTAAAAAAATATCTAACTAATCTTTTGTTACTCTGCAGCATTATCGAAATATCGTTTTGGATAAAAAGTATTTGTATAATATACACGTATATTTATTTTAATCCAATTAAAAAGTCGATAATTTGCTTCCAGTCCACAATATTCGTAGATGTTCGTTATCTTTCATATAAGCACTATAATTATAATGCATTTAATTTTATATATTACATTAAACCTCATCGCTTTGAATGCAACTATTACACCTGAACCCATTCTTTGCAACTCATATCGATGACTTGGTGGCAGTATAACCGCTATTTGCAGCAGAGACGTAAGCCGTATATATTTCCTCAAGAAGTTATGAACTAAAATATATGTTGTATTTCATGTTCAGTTCAGCTTATCTGATTTGATGTCTGTCATATAAAGCGTCACTCACTCAATTTATCAATAGAATCCGATATATTGCATTTCCAGGTTAAAGTTACAATTTATTGCTTTCGGGTATACTCCTCTGACACCTGTAATCCTTGGCGCACTGTAACAATGCAGCCCACTCTATCCGGCCATCTCCCTTCCGGATTGGCAGATTGTGCGTCACGGGTGTGATTATTATTTTACACGCGCGTGCTTTCGCTTTAGTAAAAGCCACGCCCGGTGTATCCTCGCTGAATATCCTTCTTCTGTTCGATCCGGCAATGGCCGCTAGCGTGACATCACGTTTTACGTAATAACCAAGTTGTTGCTCGAACATACCACCACGCCTATTTTTCATTTGGGGTTGTCAATCGATATGAATTACCATAAGGTTATATTTGCGTGTTAATGTACGCGTAGGAGTATGTGTTTGCAGGTACGGATTTAGTTGGCGCGAGTCCCCAAGGCGTTAGTGGTTTTCGGCATTTCCTAGGATGTATCTTAAAAAGTTATTTTTTAAACAATCGAATAAATTATATTAAAAATTTTATTATAACGTTTGGTAACACATTATCAGTGGCGTAGCGAGGGGGGCAGTTTCCCCCGGGCGCAGGTCTTAAGGGGCGCAAATTCACTGACGCGATTTTTATCGGTGAAATCAGATCCGCTAGGACAGGGGTCGGCAACCTTTCAGAGTAAAAGAGGCATTTTTTTGTTTTTTGCCTCATTCCAAAAATCTCGAGAGCCACACAGTAAAAATCTGTATGGCCATTTTTTCTCCAGAGATTCGAGTGAGGATTCCCGATATAATACGATATAAGACGAAAGAAATTTTGGACCGAGAGGGAGGGTCTCCGATAGACGAGGGCGGATTCAATAAGCGTGTTTTCATCACTGGTAAACGTTAGGGAGTTTAACTCACTTCTAAGGAGCCACAAATATGTACTCAAGGAGCCACATGTGGCTACGGAGCCGCAGATTGCCGTCCCCTGCGCTAGGAGGTCGCGGAGGAACGTAATATCCTAACGAATTAAGACAAAAGAGGCGCGAGTCATCAAAAATGTTTCTGGGAACTGGTCAGAGATGCAATGAATCACCCTTGTGTTTATCTTTAGGATATAGTGACACCGTAGCTTGTTTACGTTTAGATGGTCCCTGAGACTTAAGAAATGGCAATCGTAAGCGGGTCAGAAAAAAATATTTACAAAATATGTGTGAAGTCCCGCTTCGGGGTGCCGCCTCTCCGGATATGACCAGGAGTCTTCGGGTTTTGGGACTAGTCTTCGGGTTAAGGGTAAAATTCTCCGGGTCAAAAGCATACACGGACAAGAGTGACCACATGTCCCATATTTTACGTGGCGTCCCGTTTTTCGGCCAATTTTTTCCCAAATGTCCCGCGTCTCGTGTGAAATCAATACGGGACGCACTTTGTCCCGCATTTTTAAAATGAAAATAGATATATTGATTTCAGATACACTTACGGTAATCACATGTCCTGTATTTTAATGTAAATAATGCAGTGCTTCGAATGAGCCGGAACATGTGTCGAAAATATCGGCGATTAGTTCCGAATTGTAATATTTTCCTCCCAAGCATTCCGTTTCGTAATATTTTCTATTTCGAGCACTTAATTAATGTAACGTATGAAGAGTTTACAGAAATGAACCCACTTTTAA
Source organism: Uropetala carovei (assembly GCA_036926305.1). Lineage (NCBI taxonomy): Eukaryota > Metazoa > Arthropoda > Insecta > Odonata > Petaluridae > Uropetala > Uropetala carovei. Next base: position 2,020,427 of record JAXCHB010000103.1, on the reverse strand, counting down.
GAAAAGTTACAAACGAGATTTCATCTCTCCTAGATAAATGGAATGGGATATTAAAATCTTGCGAAAAAATAAATCTGTAAGCTGATGCAAGTTATTAAGTTAGTACCAGGTTCTAAAGCTGTTGTGGAAAGAATATTTTCTTTATGTCGTAATAAATAGAATGACAATAGGAACAGATTTGACGTAAGTGCAGTAAAAGCAGAGCTGCAGGTGAAAAGCAACTATCTTTCTTGTAAAGACTTTTATAATTTTGTTCTTACTAATGAAGATCTTCTGAAGCGCAAAAAATCTTACGAGAAATATTGTTTATTTCTTACTGTGATGAAAACTATTCTTTGTGAATTTGTTATTAGTATTGTGTGCAATTTAGTTGTATTATTCAAGAATAATTGTTTTGTTCTTTTTATTCGCTAGGCGTTTATCTTGTGTAGGTTTGTTTGTAAACATTTTTGTCTTATATACTTTCAACGAATATTTTTTATGACTTAATTTCAAAATTAAAAAAGTTACTTAAATTTTTAATAGTCCTGTTTTTTTTAAGGATCTGTCTCTTAAAATAGTCAACCATATGTGGTCACACTAGACACTCCACAATTCAAGGCAGCAAGATTAGCTATGATGTTTTGAAAATACGCTTTAGAAGGCCTTAAAATTTATGGTGGTTATTACAGACCATAGCTATCGCTTGGGTTTTGTCCGAAGTCTAATCCCAAACCCAACCCAAATATCATCACATGCGCGCATGAGTCAGAATTCTCTCTATGAAGTAAACAGTCTCGAGGACCTTGATATTACATTTCTTTTTAGTTTGGAAACACAGGAGCCTTTAGAATCTTAGAAGAAACACTTCTAATTCGTGAAACACGCACGGAAACAATCTTATCGCATCAGCAGCTGAAACTTTGTGGGTGACTCGCATTTAGGTGTATTTGCTACCGCCATATCTACGGCAACGACAAATTCTGAATCTCAGCGAATGGATAGTAGCTCTGATTACTACATTTATTCCGTGATTTTGGATTGGTGGCGCTGTTATAAAGTAGGTACCACTGCAATCTTTCGTTGGTGTTCGAGGGAGCCGCCAAGTTGCGTGAGAGAGCGACAAAATATGGCTCATCACATTCACATTTCTATGAAAACTAATTCTCTTTTGTATTAAACATTTAAAAAACAGTAAACATACTTTCATTTCTTCACCTATGAGAATCTCCGGGTTAAATTAGGAAATCTTCGTGTCATTCTAATGTATTCATGTCTTACTCGAAGTCTTTGGGATTATCGCTCATTCTTCGGGTTACACTCTTGTTTTGCCTATATATTTCCTTAGACTGAATCTCACTTGTAAACGATGTAAGAATTGAACGTCTACATCTCAAATTTATTCATCTCGAAGAGGGTTATTACTTCCGTTAGCATCCTATAAGTTAGTTTTCCTCTACTACTCGATTCACATTAATCAAGTCTCGTGTTATGGAGGTCTTTAGTGTAAAGTTTTATTTTGTATCCCCGAAATTTTTACTCCAAAAATAACCTTAACAAATCAAACTAAATAATGAACCTGTTAATTAGAAGAATGAACATGGTGAGAGAGGGGAATCGTTGCCGAATATCTTTAGAGATACTTCCGCCCGCCAAAGTTAATTACTTGATTTTTTTATGATAATATGGGAGATATTCCGCGGAATAGGAAGAGGAATTAATTGGTTTTCCCGGAAGACAAATAAATTACGACACACATCCCAAATTAGAATGGCGTCCCAAACCTTTTTTAAATTGTTTAAATGACTGACGCTGATTATCTTTTGTTTTAAAAGAATATCTTAGGGGCTGAATACCAATCGGAGGTAGCGCAATGATAATTCTTTAATAAATACATTATAAAGTTAATGTTATTAACATGCATATGCTATGCGTTTTCTAAACGAAGTGAGCTCATCTAGAAGAGGTTGCCTACGTCCGTCCGTGTGTTAAAAAATTTCTTCTAACAAAAACTTTGCTGATTTCAGGAGGTTTAGTAATGTGGATCTATACTCACAGTTAAACAGAAGTTTTGCTTTGGTTCATTTTGACCGATTATAATAGTGTTGAGCAAATTTATTTTATGGCGAGGCAAATTAGCAATTGCGAGTGCTCAGTGTTCAGACATGAAGTTGTTATTTGAAAACTTAAGGGATTCTGTAGGTGAATATCGCTAGTAAATACTATTAACATCATAACTGTACTATAAAAGGTTTTCTGGCTATTATTACAAATGCAAATCATTAAATTATTCGTATTAAATTTCATGGCTCACTTTCATAATGGCTTCGCTGGACTCATACATCCTGAATAAGAGGATCCTTAACATAAGGACACATCGATTTTTGTGGGTAGCTAATTACAGCTTGAAAGTATTCACTTTGAAAACATTTCAAATTGTTGATCTTTCATATAAGCAAAAATTTCATTATGTTATTATAAATTCAGTGTGAGATTATATTTAACCTTTTTAATCATAAATGCAATGATTTTTATGCACTCTTTGTCTGATAGGAAATATCTCATTTGGAAGCTCATAACTCCGACACGGAATAAACCTTTCATATCTTGTTTAAATTATTAGAGTTGCGAAATGACGCCATTTGTGTTAAGCAGTTTTTTGCTATTAAGCCATGCCTTTCAGTAGGATATCTGACTCTGCTTTGCCCTAGACGGCTGATTATCCGTGGACACCAGAATATCTATTTGAAAGTTCACGTTTGGTAATTGGAATCTTATTTTGAGTAGCAGTTCCATTAGAGAGGTACAGCTGCCTGCAGTATATCTCTGCACGTGTCTGCCATTATCACATTTGAAGATAGCAGGAAGGAATAATTTCTTTGGAAATAAGAATAGGTGGAACATGTAGTTGAAACTGCGGCTGATAGAAGTCTTCTCTATGTTTATCTTGAAATAATCGCATCGTTATTTTGTACATCTTGGCGTTTCGTTTAGATTGAGCGAGATTTAATGCGACGTTTAATCAAATTAATACTGTTTTAAAATTACCTTTAGTCTTTTATGTTAAATGGAAGCAACACATTTTTATGTGTCAGCTTTAAGGAGAGAGCCAAAAGAAGTTAAAAATGAACAGAATGCGTGTGTGAGTGTGTATAAATAAATAAATATATATATATATTAATTGTAAAAAATGCAAACAACTTCTTAAAAAATTAAAAAGATATCACACCATACATATGTCTATCGTTATAAAATATTCTACCAAACATTTAATGGAACATTAATACAAAGAAATTGGGGACATGGAAAATATCCTGCTTTCTCATACGAGGATTTTTCTCAGATATTCTTTCTACCAATTATAAACAATTAGACGAATCAGAGATTTCCTCACGGGTAAGATTAATCAGTGATCGAATTATTCTTTAAATTTTATATTTGTATCTCGGAGGCCACCGAAGCAAATGCGTAAATATCAATTTATGTAACCTACAATTCTATACGCATCTCTTTTTTTCGAAAGCAATTTATATCTTTTTTCAATCGCTTGCAATAATTCAAAACTCTATACGATTCTTTTTTTTTCAGCTCCCCAGTGATTGAAATTGATGATTTATTTTTTTGCTTTGCCGATGGATTAGTTCGTCTCGTCGCGCAGAGTGGATTACTCACGGAATATTTCGCTCGCAACTCTCCTTTGACGCGAGCGGTTGTTTTATTTTTCCCATTGTATGATATTTTTCAGAGCATTTGGCATATGCTAATTTATGCAAACATCGAGTACTCATAATTATCCGAAAAAAAAACTCCGCAGCTTTCACGGAACTTCGAAAATCGTAATTTAAACTGAAAATAAAAATCTATGGAAATGACTTAAGAAGCGATCAAATTATTAAAAACTAATGTAGCATGACCGCAACATTCAGACTGCGTAATATGTATCAGCATTTTATGCACCTAGATGTCTAAAATATCGAGAAATATGTTGATATTTATTTATTAAGGAGCAATTTATTTGTACTTTGCCTTTGTAGTGTCGTTTATTTCAAATTAAAGGGAATTTTACGTAAAACTAATATTTGCCTGAAAGATTAAAAGGTAGGCGTAATAAAACCAAATTATCATAATGTAGCTTGAATGACGAATGCTATTCTATCCGCTGTATTAGGATAAGGTAATTTAATAAATACATTTCTGCTAAAAATCGTTTCTTATTTTCTATATTCTGCATAACAGAATATATATATATGTAAGTATATAATTTTTTAATCGAAAGGGTTAATTTTCTCAAAAGAGAAACAAATTTAAGAAAAACAAAAGTAAAAATTGAAGTATTTAGTTGCTTTATTAATTCAGTTATACTAATATACTAATGCTATAGTCGATCCGAAATCGGAAGACTCCTGGCCTACTTAGAGCAAGTAGCCAATCACGAACGTTTCCCCTTCCATCGCCCCTCTCAACTTTCGTGCGGGAGAGCAGATATCGGTGCACGCTGCCAGCTCTTGCTCAGCTGATATACTACGCAGTTTCTAAATAAAATACTTCCCATCCTTCTTTTTGATCCACAGCAAGGAAACGGCGGTAGAAACGGCAACGTAGTCCGATGCGATCTCTTCGAGAGCAGGAGTGAGACTGGTTTCCTCCCCACTACCTTCCCAAACAAACAGTCTCCTATTGGCTGCTGCTAACTGGTGTCCGCCCCTTTTTCGAGGCCGGGAGTCTTCCGATTTCGGATCGACTATAGTGACGGAGGAAAATACAGAGCTAATTGAGCAAAGGAGTTCGAAATCCAACAAATTGGTTATTCCAATTCTTTTAAATTCTTCATAAGAAAAGTTCCTCCTCGGTATTCAAAATTGTTATTACTGTTACGGGTTTATTAGGATGATTTGACTGACTTTTAATTTAATAGGTTTTTGTGGAATGTTTGCTCGCTATACGACGTGTCATTTGAACTGGGTGTTGATGCCGCGTTGTTCCCGGAGCTTCACGAGACGTGATGCGACGCTGAACGTGTCAACCCCTCGTAGGTGACGCATACACTCAACAATTTAAATTAACAGAACTGCGGTTACCTCTAACCCCTCTCACAGAAGTTTCCCCATAATGCTTAGATTAGGTGTCTATTTTTTATCGTTGCAGCGACGGTTCCTTAAATTAATTTGCTGGTTATCATGAGCCACGGGCAGGTCTATTATAAGAAAATAATTCGCTTTAAAACCGCAGATAGCAAAGATTGTATATAATTTTAAAAAAAATATTTCATTGGTTGCCATTACTACATACTTGAAGGTGACATTTGTTGAATTATTTTTCTTTTTTCGTTTTCCAGATATTATTTTTTGTCTTTTGGTGTTAATTTGAAGAAAAGCAACTTTTAGTAAAGGGTATGAAAAAATACAAAGCAAAAAAATTGACTTTTTTGGAAAGATAATTGGATCGTAGGTGGTTAACTTGTATGATGGCAATAAGTAGTTTTTGGGGCATATTTGTTTACATAATTTCAAAATTTGTCATCTCATTCTACGGAAAGAAAAATGTAAAAACATTCGTTAGTTATATATTCTTAAAAATTACCTAATGACCACCTTATATCCTTATATCTTAGGAAAGACGAAATTATGTATTTATTTACTACCCTAGTTCTGCTATTTAATATTTCTATACAACATTACAGCCAGAAATTTATAATTGAGATAACTCCAGTTAATATGTCGGGAAAACTATATCGTGGCTGCTGGAGTTATCCGAATCACTAATTGGACTCCATAAGTTGAATTCGATAATTACTCTTCAGTGATGGAACAAAGTATCTATTAAAATACAATTAACTGGATTGTATCACCATTTTGTTATGCAATCCGTTACAGCAAAATAATTTTTGAGTGCAAATAACAACAACAATTAGTAATAAAGGTACCTTTTCATAGGTGTTCATTCCTAAATTTCAGCAGAATGTCCTCCGTTTACTTACACCGCTTGCCTTGTATTTTTTCGGAATGGATACATCATTAAGTGATATTTATTCACCGCCAGGAGCAGCCTTTCCGTGAGACTATATTCTCTCTTCCGTTCTATCCTTCCGTTCATTAAAAAAGAGCCGAAAGGGAGGGGGGGGGGGGGAGAACCAACAAGGAAAAATACTGAATCGATTTTTATTCGCGCGTAAAAAATTAAAGTTGCTTCGGGGTGATCTTGCGTGAATTACGTATTTACTTTGAACACGAACTTCAAATTATAATTTTTAAAAAATTTCGTTATCGTTGTTAATATTTGAAGAAAGTTTATACCCGTTGTTTTTTTACTTTTCTCTTAATTATTATTATTATACTAATGTAATTTCCCTTCGAAAACGACGGGTTTCCACGACAAACATTAAATTTAAATTTTAAAATTAATGAAATCAACTTTTACTTGCACTAAAAAAGAAAACAATGAATATAAAATTCACGTAATTAAATATTCATAGGAGTAAAAATACTTTTTTACATGTAAAATTCATGTAGAAAAAATATTAATGACTATTTCTTTACTAAACATTACGCTTGACAACTTTTATATGCGCAAAACTATTTCAACTTTCTGGAACATACTATTATGTAAATTTTACATTTATTACTTTTCAGTGCGTATAAAACGTTGTTCGATTAAAATAAATTCATTAATTTAATTTTTATAATGTTAAAAACCTTATTTTCGCAGAAATTATACTCGAAATTTCTTTTGAAAATCATAAAATTTCATCCCTATATCAGACTTAGGAACCCTCATTATCGCAATATCAATGAATAATGGAATATTTATTCATTTTCGTTACTGTCGTAATATTTATAATGACAAAGGTATTGTTTAAAATTTGAAACCATCAGTATTTCATGAATATGTTGACTGCTGCAACGCGAATGTATAATACCAGTCAATCACATGCAATTAAATGAAACCAGCAATAATGAAAATAATGCGTCAGATTTTCGCGTTGTAATTTAAGTACCGATTTGACGGGTATTCCACAATCGACGAAATAAAAAGGAAAGTTTGTTCTCTTAGTAATTTTAATATGTAAATGATAACGTAATAATCAAATGGAGAAACCATGACTTCAATGGAAACAGGAATCAGCTTAAATTAAAAAATTGCTTTGTCAAGTAATTCCTGAAAGCTTGAATGGAAAAATGGAAAGTGTTTAAGTTATAGGCGTTTTTAGTGAGGTTTTACAAAGAATCGGCCTATGGATTCACTTCGTCTGTTCGTCCATCTGTCCGTCCGTCTGTGCAGGTGATATCTCTGAAACGGTTCAACCTAGAGAAACCAAATTTTCAGGATAAGTGACTACATATGACACCTACACGTGGCAATCCGAAATTGTTGAAATTCCTATTTTCAGGGCAAGTTTTTCTGCATTATTGCCTCATAAGAAAGTCACGTAAAGCAGCTTAGAGGTTTTTATGTCTGCTTTTTAAAATTTTTTCCCGTCAAGATTCGTCTCGGGACTTAAACTGTAGGAAAGTTTAGAAAATTTAGTTTCTTATTTTTGAAGACGGAATTCAAATGCATGTAGATTTTCCGTACATTTTTTATTTTTATAGAAAAAAAATTGAGTTTTTCTAGGTTTCAACAAAGGAAGTACTTAACTACCTTGGAAACGAACGCAGTACTTTTATTTGATGTGTAAAAATAGCCTTATAATATTTCATTTCACAGTACTTTCCTAAATTGTTTATTTCATATTTAATTCCTTACAGCCTTGCGGTTACAAAAAAGCTCGTTATTTATAGAAATAACTGCGAACCTTAGGTAACAACAGTTAAATATATACTATTTTTATTTTTTCAAAGTTGTTACGAAATTCTGAGACGGTTTTGTTTTGTTATGACGAGTGTCGCTTTGTTTTATACCTCAACAAAATTATAACTTAACTTTATATTTAAATTGAAATAATGCGATTGATCAGGCTCCGATGATGGAATGAAAATCGACTAAAATATGTGCGCAAAATACGGATAGTATACCGTAAACTTTGGTGTAGCATGAAAAGTAACTTCAAAATTTTAAAGATTCTCATGTTTATGGATATTATATAATTCAGATTCCATTAAGTAATTTTTGTCCAGCAGACCATTCAACTGGAAATGAAAACTGATTTTCCATTCTATCGGAGATACGTAATTTTTCAAATCCGGTCTTTATAAAGACAAACAGGAGGCCATTTGGTCAGCTTTCGATTTTTTCCCCCAAAAATTTGAAAAAGGAACTGGAAAAAATAAATTCCCTCTCTAAACTCAGGAGTGTTGTTTCGGTGGCCGGAATAATGGTTTCTTTTGGCGGCGCTGCATTTCCTTCTGAATCGCTTTTTGATTCGCTCTTTCGTAAAATTCCTCCGTCCCTCGACCGCCCCTTTCTAAATTCCCTTTTTCGAATTTCGTGGCAAACGAAAGGCTCATTTAGCTTTCATTGTTTTTATGCTCATCCATTATTCAACTGACGGTCGGTCGGAGGAGAATGAGGGAGGCACGCAGTTGAGTAGGGCGTGGGTTTTTTCGCGTGTAGTAGTGCGCCATTCCATTTGACGCCATAACACCGCGGAGACGGGAGACCCCGGAGTGAGCGTTTTGAAAGCATAAAAGCCTTGTCAAGAGGCGAGAAAAACAAATCTAGCGCGCAACATAGGAACGCCGGTGCTATTCTGAATCTCTTTGTTGGAACTGAAAGCCGCCCTCTGCTATCTATCCATGAGTTCTTTCCACATAAACAAGGACTATCTCTCTTTCAAAATCAAGGCTAGGAAAGAAAAGAAAAGTTCCACGAAATATAGTTATTTTATATTTCCTCTGTAGTCAGGTTATTTATAAAACTAGATCAATGAAGTTCACGGATGAGTTAAATATGTAACAAAAGTTTGCATGCCCACGTATTTCTAGTTTGAGTGAAGGAAATATATTTTCCCTTTTGAACTTGTCATAGCCATACGCATTCAATAGTTGACTATTTCTGCCTCATGCGGACGCAAGTAAATCAACTAAAAGCATATATATACTTAGTTTTAATGATCTAACGTTTTGCATCGCAAAGACTTACTTATTATTTTTACGTTCATCTCGTACAAAAATATTTTTAAATATTTGAGTTTGGGTTAAGAATAATATTGATATCGGTTATTTTTTGGAAATATAATTATAATTTCAATGCTTTAACCGATGGGTAGGTGTTGAGTATGTATGATAAGGAATCTCTCTTTTCCCGAGTTTACGAGCATAATATGTGAATTTCTAATTTACATCATACATGACAATTTTCAAAAATTTTATCGTAGCTAGAGAGAGAGGTAACTGTACATGGAGAAGTGTTTGAAGTATTTTTGACTCTCTCGGTTTTGGTGTATTTTCAGAAATCGTTTTCTTTTTCGTTTTGATAGCTTCCTGGGTTTATATTTGAGTCTTATCAGGAAATATTGTGAAATATTCTTGTCTTCAACAAATTATTTTCAAGTGGAAGAGTCAATTACCTGAAACTAAAACTATTATCAATCCTTTGGAAAATTTATAAATACACAATTTAACTTTGTCTTATTTTAGTATTCTTTTTATATTTTGATATGATAGAAGTCTTCAATAATGGCTTTCAAGTCAACAGTTTATATGCCAATTCTCATTCATTGGACCTGCTGCTTTGTCCTCACCTAATCCTTAATAATTAATCCTCAAACTCCTATGCACCAATCGAATTCAATTTTGTTTTACTTATAATTCATACTTCCAAAGATTGCTTAAAATAACTTAATAGGTAAAAATTACATAAGTCACTTCCATTTTACGAGGAAATTCCACTAATTCCCTAGCAAATAATAATAATAAATGTTTATTTCTTCCAATTACAATGAGAAACAAGAAATACTAGTTCTTTCTTTGCCACAAGTCCTTTTTTCTATTAACATTTCCTTCGTTCTATTTCTCCTTTGCAATTTCCCTATCTTCTTCTACTGAAGTTTCGTTATAACTTTAGTTAGTCGTTTCTTACTGCAGAATTGTATTTTCGTTATATTTATCTTATAAAAAATTGCAATAGCGTTGCTAGTGCCATATTTGTATACCAAGTTACAAATATCGAAATTCGTCATAAGAATCGGATAAAGAAATAACGCCACCCCATGTATTTCTAATGTAATAGCCCGCATCCTCTAAGGGAGGAGTCATAATTGAATCGCTGAATGATATGTTCTAAGGCCAGCTCTTATTTGGGCCGCTTCGTTCAGTTACACGCCTGCATACACCCTTTTTCATGATTCAATGTAATTCTTCTTTAATGTATAATATTAAAAAATTACAATACTCACACGCATATATATATATATATATCTGTGTGTGTGTGTGGTTGCTTAATAACTTGAATATAAAATTGCCATGGTTTTCCCGTTTCTTCTTTATTGCCGTCCTTTCTTTCCTTTTGCAACGGCTCCAAAATGGCCGATACGAGAAAAACGAATTCATGTTATTTTCTGAGCGAAAATTTCGCCCGTACTTTATGACGCGATCTCGACAAAAAAACAAGCGTTTCGCCTTGCGTGCTTCGGCATACTTGTGTGCGAGATGATCTTTCCAAATATATTTTGATTTGTTTTGTGATATTTTTGTTCCGGAAGGCGTTAAAGGAAATGCAAAACCCGTTTATTAAGTCGGAGCTGTCCGAATGATCCTCAGAGAGGAGGGGGGGGGGGGGAGAGAGGTAGGATTAACTGCGGTCCGCTGACGAGTTTCTGTTCCGGGAAGGATGATTAGTTAACGTAGGTTCGAGCATTAAAATCCACGAATCGTGTTTTATGTGGAGTGCTTAATTCTTTTTAAAAAAAATAACTTACGACTTATTCACAATGTAGAAAAAAGTTGAAAAATTATAAAAAATTCGGTGGAGTTATTCTCTTTGTTTAGTTAAAAAATGCAACGCGGAAAACGATGGAGTGATCTGTTGCGAACGTGAATGGCGGATATTTATAATTGTTTCGCCTGTATGACCGAGCACGTCGCGACTCTATTTTTAAATTTTTTTCTTAAAAACGACACTTCGCGGTATTGGAGAGTAACAAGAGAGCCAGGCGTTTCAATTATTTGAAAGCAGGTACAAAAAAACGAAAACGGTAGGAGTGGAAAACAAGTTTAAAAGTATTATTCTGTTATTGAATGCAGATGAATAAACACACATCGATATTTTTGTCAGCGGTATTTTTGGTTCCAGTTATGCGGTTAATTTCCCCTCACAGGTATTTTTATACACCCATTGATATTACTAGCGTAATTTCCCGTCAAACATGACGGGTATGCGTGAATTGAGTATTACTTTAAAATAAAATAAAAATTAATTAAACCAACTTTTATGTGCACTAAAATGTAAAAATATTAAATCCACATAATCGAATGTTCCATTAAAAAAAGGAATCATAGGAATATAAATTTGTTAAAATTCGTTAAAAACTCAATAATTCAATAAGAATTTTGTAACATAAATATAAATAACCTAATCTACAATAATCAGGTTGTAAGTTACTTTCATTTGCACGTTTTATTGCCTCTTTAAATCTGTTGCTTGCTAATCGATTTACTGTTGATTCTAGCTCTATGCCTCGCTTGCCGTTTGTTCTGAGCGTTCAATCTTTTCTGTTTTATCCTGTTCCGTTTTTCTTCTCCTAGCTTCAGCAATGCATATTTCCAGCGTTTCTTCTTCTGATATTTTCAAACGATTCTTTACTTTGGCGAGCTCTCCGGCGAATATTAATCCTTATTTTCCTTTCATCTTCAGTTTCATCACTTTCCATGATTATGAACTGTATTCATTATTCGGTAAATAATACGTTGTTATTTATGGCTATTGTTGTTCAGAATCGATTTTATATAATAGACGAGTGTAATTGCCCGTCAAATATGACGGGCATGCGTGAATTAAGTATTACGTTAAAATAAAATAAAAATTAATGACACCAACTTTTATGTGCACCAAAACTTAAAAATATAAAATTCTCATAACCGAATGTTCCAGAAAGAAATAATAGCCATGGGCATATAAAAGTTGTTTGACAAAGAATTATGTTAATGAAGACGTATTAGTTAAACATACGAAATAATTCCGTAAGAATTTTGTTACAGAAATATAAATAAACTACTCTACAATAATCGCTATTCAGATTGTAATGAACTACATGTGCTAGTTTTCTTGCATCTATAAATCTGTTGCTTGGCAATCGATTTATTGTTGCTACTCGTGACTCATTAGCTCTATGCCTCGATTTTCGTTTGTTCTAATCGTTCAGTCTTTTCTTTCTATCCGGTCCCGTTACTCTTCGCCTAGCTTCAGCAATATTTCCATTTGACGAGATCTCCAGCGAGTTTGTGCTCCTCTGTTAAGTCTTCTTTTCCTTTCATCTTGAGTTTCATTACTTTCCATGATTATGTACTGTATTAATTAAAGGATAAAGGTATATAATACTTACGGCTATTGTTGTTCAGAATTGGTTTTATGTATGTGACTATACATGCTTAACGTTCAAAGTTGTTAAGCCCATATATTGGCAGCACTAATGGAAGTACGCTTTTGGCATTGTAGACTTCTCGAAAAATTATTAATTTCGACTCTAGGGGATAGTTTGACGCGAAACTTGCGCAGTCATGCAGAGAAAACTATAAAGATTAATTTCCATGTCGTAGAAATTTAAATATCATTGTAAAACCTCCAAAAATGTTTTAATACGATTTTTTCACAATTTTTATGTATTTCTTATATATTATATATATTTCATTAATAACATACGTTTATCAGCCACAAACCACGCTACAGGCGTCTTTTTTTACTGTAAATAATCGTACTAAAGGTTATCGGGTTAAATAATACTCGTAATGTACTCTTTCGTAGTTAGGATTGAGACGACAATAGAAGCTCAAACGTAAGAAAATTGATTGTCGCTTCTCGGCAGTCAATCAGATTCCGCCTTGCTTATCACAAAGACGACAAAAAACGCGATGGTGTTCTTTCTAAAGTTATTCATTTTAAATAACTCGTTGTATGCTTGCGTGGATGGGGGAAGTATTGTTTAACTTTATTTTAGTAGATGAAGAATTTAGATATTTTTAAATGCTACGTTAGTTCGAGGCCGTTGGTGAGATAGGACTGTATTCACGCAGGTTACGGCCGCATCGAATGTTTTCATGTTAAAAAGAAACTGAACTTTTTTGCAATTTTACGATCCATCGTTAAATTATCACCAAAATCTCGCTTTCTATGTTCCGTAGGAATTTTATTACAAAGCCCACGGAAACCTTCCTTTTTTAAAACACACTAACGCGATACAGCAGAAATGAGGTAAAAAATCTAGCAGAAACTTTTAAAATACGTTTACATTAAATATAAAAAGAATATTAAAACTGTCAGTCGGTAATGACGCAATATCATCTCCCTTTTGTTTTTTTGTGAGATATACTAAATTAAAAACATTCATCCTTCTGTTCTTATATAATTGTAGTGGAGTGAAGCGAACAAAAAACAATTAAAATTATGAAAGAGATATCGGATTGAGTATTAAACGAGATTTTATTTTTTCCACGTATACATGTCACCCTTTGGTTGGAAATGTCTACTCGCTTCTGTATTTCGACTGTTAACGTTATTCTTTCCGTTTCTATTCGTTAAAGATGTATGCGATGAATATTTACACGTTTAGATACATTTAAAAAAAAAAGGAAATTAATTATAGCGCAAAACCTGTTAACGAAAGAATTTCTCCCATACTTTGCGAACAGAAACCACCTTTAGAAATTGAGCGAGGTCGTTTTATTTTTTTCCCGCACAAAGCGAAATTCGAGCATCGGGCAATTTTTAAAAATTTCTTTTTTCGAATTCAGGTCTGCACGCTACGGCACTCAGACGATAAAACGTTCTTTGCTTAGTTTCAAGTTGCTGAGGACTCGTCGGAAACGTGGCGTGCCTTTTTTTTATACCGTGTGTTGCTGCAGGGATTCGACGCTAGTGCCTCGTTTCTCGGGAGAGCACCGCTGGCGTGACTTCGTGACACGACTGAGCTTAGAGAGAGAGAGAGCAATTTCTTTCTGAAATTCAGAGGGAGAGAGAAATAGCAATTTAATAAAAAAAAGATAGACGTATTTTTTGCCGAAAAAAATCTCGGCCGTTACACACACGCATACACACCCGCATATGCGGCAAAATTTCCCCAAAAATATACGGCCGTCATTTATTCCGCAGGGACACGGAATGAAACAACGTAATCGATGCACTTAAAGTCGAAGAAACGAACATTCGATGATTTTTAAAAATTCAAATCTATTTCGTTTCGTGGGTCACTTTTAAGGCGATAAACCGTGGTGCCCCCCCCCCCCCCCCCTCTCCCCTGAGTTTAGGAAACTGAAACCTTCTGTCCTGGAGGCTAGAGAAGATGGCGATGCGGTCAGTGTCTACCACCTTCTCCCACGGGGTCATAACCCATTCACACGAGGGTGCTACTCGGAGCAATGCCCCATCAGAAAGTCAAAGTGCCATACATGCGTAATCTGCTACAGAGTCACACACATTTCGGGTGGTAATTTTCCTTTTTTTTCACGAGCACACTTCTGGAAATTACTGAAGATGGTACGCAACCAACTCATATACATAAAAACACTCGCACTTATTCTTCCTGTTCCTGCTGAGAAAAACGGGATCCTTTTTCCATCGCGTTTCATGATACATAGGCAATAAAGATATATTTTCGCAAGGAGTTAAAGGGAGTGTGGAGATAATTTTATGAACTTGGGCGAGGTTAGGCTGATGAGTTTCTTTTCTGCCTAAAGGCTAAGAAGGAAGAGTGGAAAAATGTAATGGAGTGAGAGAACGCTAGGATACGAGCTAAAGTGGGAGGTTTCCCCTACTGATAAAGTCGTGTGAAAGAAAATTCTTAGTCAAAGCTTTAGTAGGGGTCTATTTTTAAGTATATGCACCCGAGAGAATGCTTTCCGTTGTTGGAATAGTTATTAAATTTCCGTTACTTGGTGGCCACGAAAGTTTTTTTTTCAGCGATATGTTTTGAAATCTCTTATCAACTGATTTTATTTTTGTTTATCTGACGGTCTGTGTTGAACATCCATTACATGATAGATAACCTCACGCGTCTCCGTGAATTAAAAAAATCGTATACGAAGCAGATAGAGAAAGTATTGTGTCGATGAAAAATTTGACTTCGGGAGTTTAGGTGCCTCCCGAGTACGAATACGTGGTTTTGCAGTTATATATCTCTCTGTCGTTTTTGCGAAGATCTAGGTAATAAAAGGTCTTACAAATCCTAAAGGGATACATATAGTATCTGAAAAAAAGCAACGCAAGGGGTAGAAACCTAGTTGAAACGAACCATGTCGTGCAGGATAGTTTAATCTAGAAGATTTCCATAAAAATATCAATTTACTTAAATATGGTGTGAACTACTTTGTTGAAAATTTATCCATTTATAGAAATTGCTGAAATACGGTATACTGCCAGAGCCATGTGCCTCAAAATACAGAGACATAGTAATATATCGTTTTTATAACCAGCTATCTCCATTCTGTCCACCCAGCAACGTTAACAGTGGGCTAGAATCGTACAGATGCGAGGGAATTTGCGCAACCTACATTGCGCCAATTCCTTTGAAAAAGTTATTTTTATCCTTCCATTCCCAGACGCGTACTTTCTCCTTTATTTTGCCCGCGTAATTCCCTCTAGCTTCTAACAACTCCCGCATTCTAAAGCGAAACCTTTCTCCCTTGCTGAAACTCTATCCCCGTGTGTGTAATTTTGTTCTCCCTGGCCATTCTTTCTCATTCCATATCTCTTTTACTATCATCATATCTATTACCAAAATCTCCTTATTTTACTCAACGCCCTTTATCCATTTTAAACGTGCATATTTATATCAAGCTCATGGGTTTTTTTTATACATACTCCATTAATCCTCTCATTCGATCTTTCCCTCGGTTTTTTCGGCTTCTTCTCCCCTTCCTTCCTTTCTCTCTCCGTTCCATTCCAGATTAACTTCACGTTTCCTTCCATACTTTTTTAAATATTTAAGATATGTACATTTTCTTATCGCTCTTATGAACGTTTTTATTCAGAGGTCTATAATCGTGGACGGTGGGGGTAAGAAGGGGAGGAGTACTTTACAGGCTCGATGGAGTACTGCTGGTGGATATAGGGAGAGAGAGGGAAAGAAAGAGGAAAATGGGTTGTAATTGAGAAGGGAAAATTGAGTAGGGATGGATTAGAATTGGAAGAAGGCGAAGAGGAAGCGGAGAAAGGTAAAAAGATGGGGGTGGGAAATATGAGAAAGGAAAGGGAGAGAGAAAGAAAGATGAGAATGAAGTGCAGGATCGCATGAACAAAATAATGCTAAGAGATCATCTCACAAGGAAAGGGACGGTAAACTAAATTGGAGAAGGAGAAATGTATAAAGGAGTAGTTTAGGACAGGGGTGTCAAACCTGAGGGCCGGATACGGCCCTCTAAGTCGTGCCCAAAAAGCAGTCCGAAAGCTTTGACGCACATTTTCGTGTATTTTTATGAAAGTTTTGATACCAAAACTTTTAATTTGGAAATGTTGACCATAAAAACCTCATTTAGAATTGTTTTTCACTTAAATAGCATCTCAGAATATATATAGGTATACTCCGATTTAAAATGTAAACCGATTTAAATAATTAAAAGTATCGTCAAGTATCCTTTATAAAAACTTTAATGAGTAGCATGTCCGTCCTCATTTTGCAAACCCACGATTAAATAAAAATTGCTTAATATACCATTGTGAGTTAAATGAAACCGCGGCCGGGATATCCAGAATAATTATCCGTTTTTACGGTTATTCGTTTTTTATGGAAAGGTAACACGATCTTTTATCGTAATTGAAGTACATCACTTTGGTTATGTATACATTGAAACAAAAGACCGGCTATAATTTAGACAAAAAAAATTCGTCCGGAAACTTTTATTTTACCATATACCCGTTTTTCAACTCACGGATATCAATTGTCCAAAGTTATTGACAAAGAACGGCAAAACACTCCAATTTCAGTTAGCGAAAGTTCAAGTGTGAAGGAAAGAGAGATATAGGAATGGAGACTCTGCGATAGAAGAGAAGGAGAAGACACACATCAGACGCTGTCACATCAGACACTGTCGTGAGAAAGCGAAAGGGAGACGTGGAGGGGACAGGCGTGAGAGCCGATAAAGACAGAGAAGGGCAGAGAATGAAGCAGGAGAAGAGAAAGTGAAATTGGGGAGTTTTGAGCAACATCATAGACTCTAAGTTGAAGGGAACACCTTGAGAAGGGAAAAGAGAAAACAGGAAAAGAGAAAAGGATAGAGAAAGAGGAGAAAATGAGAGAGATAAGGAGGGACAGGGAGAAAGTGGTAGAGACAAGGAGGTGGGAAAGGAAAAAAAATTGCTTAAAAGTGGATTAGAATACGATAGAGATAAAGAGAGGAGTGAGAGAGAGAGAAGGGATAAGATGGAACAAAAGAGGAGATAGTGAAGAGGAGGGGAAGATAAGGGGAGAGGTAGAGGAGAAGAGGGGTGATAAAGAGAGACTAGTGAGACATATTGAGGTAACAAGATGCAGATGAAGACAGAGAGAGAGATAGTGAAATATTAGAGAAATAAAAGGAGAGAGAGAGAGAATCAGAGTGAGTTGGCTATAAAAGAGGGAGTTGGAGAAGGGGGGGGGCGGAGTTGAGGGAATTGGATAGGGGAGGATGGGATTGAGGGAATGGACAGTGGGCGGTGGATCGCAAAAAATGGCTAGTTGCGGGTTATGAATTTAGCAAGAGGGGAGGTAGGGAGAGAGTGAAGAGTTGGAGGGATGTTGACGTATTTTTTGCGTTTGCGAAGCGAGTGGAGTGGGAGAGAGAGAGAAAGCAGGGAATACAATGCGGGATGGTCGAGGGAAGAAAATACGGAGAGGTTAATAAAAACTACGGAAGTTGAAATGGGAATAAAGGCGAGCGTGACCGTGACTTTTTTTTTGTAAGTGGGAGAATGGAAGGGAGAATGCGTTCGGATGTGAGTGCACGGATAAAGGAGAGATAGAGAGGGAGAGAGAGAGAGAGAGACCGAGGTAGGGAGGTAGGAGCATTGGGTGAGAGAGGAAAAGGGGAGTTTGAGAGAGAAGGAGGGATCCAGGAGGGGGGGGAGGGAGAGAGATTAATGGACGAGTAGATTGCAGAGTGTTAGATTGGAGGAGAGGGACGGACATTGAGCGAGAAAAAGAGATCGAGGAAGAGCGAGAATTATATTCAGAAGGAGTTAGAATGATCGAGAGTTAGACTGATAGAGAATAGATTTGAAAAATATTTATCGTGAGAGAGATGAAGAGAAAGATTGAAGCAGCAGTTGAGAGAGGAATACTGAGAGAGGTGGAGATGGGAAGAAAAGAGAGGGGTATGAGTGTGCAGAAAATATTGGAGGAGCAAAACACAATGAAGAGGAAAGGGATAGATGAATGTGTCTGGTGGAAGGACACACAGATGTATTCGGGAATATCGCGGAATTAAAATGTACAAGGGGTTGGGCAGCTGGTTATCTTCAGGGATGGAAAGGAAATGAGATGGCGAAGGGAAGATAAGAGGTGGAGACTGTGGTCCTTTTTTTGCCGGTTGCCCTGTTGCGGAAGGAGTGTAGTCGAAAGAGGAAAGCGAAGAAGAGAGAGAGAATGGAGAGGAGGGATAGGATTGGAGTGAAAAGGAAAGGGAAACAGGGGAGTGAGCAATGGGGAAGAAGATATGAGAGTGAAGATTATTGAGAAGCAAAAGGGGAGGAATACGTAAAGGAAGGGGGAAACGGGAGGAGAGGTAGAAGGTAGATAGAAGAAGGAGGGTGATAAAAAGGGTAGGAAAAGAGGTGGTTGAAAATAAGGCGGCCGCGACTGAAGGAATAAAATCAGATGGAAACTGAAAGGAAGATGAAAAGGATGAGAAAGGTGAGGTGAAGAGAAGGTGGCGGAGGGTATATGATAGGAGAAGAATGAGAGAAGAAAGAAAGAGAATAAAGAAAATAAATTGAGAGGAAGGATAGGAGAAAAAGGTATATTACGCGTGGTAGATAGATATGTAGACAAATGTTTTTATCAAAGAAAGATTGAGACTATTGTACGTGAGATATAACTATGTCACCGAGGCGTAGTGGGGGAGCAGCGTTGCCAAACCGCACGTGTTCTGAATCTCCGATGCGAGAGAGAGTATAGAGAGCCGGCAACTGGGTACCGTTGCCATGCCTAGGGAGAGCATGTCATTGGCTGCCTACTCTTCCACTGCCTCCCTCCGCTCGCCTTCTCAAATCGAGTCGGAGACATAGTTATATCTCACGAACAATAGTGTCTCTCTTTCTTCATCAAACCCTTTGTCATAAAATAAGTACTATATACAGGGCCTGAGAGAGGTGAGATGGGGCCCGGGCCAGTCACAAATATATGAATAAAAAACCTTTAGAATAAATTTTGGGGGCCCCTCTGGGCCAGGGCCAAATGGCCCTGCTGCCCCCCCCCCTCCCTCTATCTGGCTCTGACTGCATACATACATGATATAGCAAACTTGGAAATGAAAAAGGAAGAATATTTGCGTGGGAAAACAAAGTAAAAATAAAATAAGTGCCCGTAAGGACTGCGGGAAAATATCTACACAAGAAAGGTTTGGATGAAAAAAACAGGTAAAATTACTTATATAAATAATTTGAGAGTAACACGAAAATAAAGGTCATACACTGAAGTGCCTATAACATGCAGGTATATTTATATACATCCAGCTACAATCATTACTTAAAAAGAAGAAGATGGTAGGAAAAGGATGAGAGGAAAAAGCAGAGGGAAAAAAGACGAATGCGGCACTCGGAAAAATGAAGAGAAACGAAGAAACAAAGATAGAAAGAGGCGTAAAAGTACGTCGAGAGAAAGGGGAATATGAAACGCAAGGAAGGAAGAGAGAATGAAGGAGGAAAGGTTGGGCGTATAGGTAGGAGAAGAGGAATGCAAAAGTGGGGAAAGAGGCCGATGAGATGAGGAAGTGTGGCAAATAAGGGGAAAGGGAGTAGAGAGAGAGAGTTATAATGGAAAGAAGTGGAACGAACAGAGAGAGATGATGAAACCACGGAAAAGGTGGGAATAGGATGAGAGGAGAGAAAGGTAGGAAAGAGAGGGAGGTGAGAGGTAGCGAGATGCTAAACCGGAGGGGAAGGATACGAGAGGGTGCGGTACGAAACGTCGAGAGGAGAATGGGAGGTAAGGCGAGGAGTTATGAGAAGTGTTATGCTCGTGGGTAACTCCGTCCCTTAATTGGAGAGAGAGAGAGAGGAACGTGAAAGGAAAGGATACGTGAAAAACGCAGGTGGAATTATGGGTAAGGGATTCATGCAGGATGAATGATGGCCCGGAAGGGGTGGGAGTTGGAGCGGGAGAATAGGGGGGGGAGTAGGGGGAGGGGATACAATTTGTTTTCGAGTTCACGAATCCACGTTGTGCGGTCGCCTGCTCGCATAATAGACGCAAAAATGTCCCGCCCTGCTTGTTTTTTTTATTCCTTCGCGTCCTTATTTTTTTATTGTTTCGTGGGGAAAACGAATAAAAAAAGCTCTGCGAAACCGAGCAAGGCTCGGGATAGCTTCATCTCTACTCACCTCCATTTCGCCCGCTCGCCCTCTCTTGTTCCTCTCCGTTTTTTTTTATTCCGTCAAAAAATTAGAATTATACGGCCCGTTATGGTCGAATGTGTCTCTTTCTCCGTGTTTTTATTTTTTTCGGCGGATTTTATAAATGGCGTCGTGACTGCTCCCTTTTTTTTCTTGAAATAGCCGAAAGAACACGAGGGTCGTTTTTTTCCCACCCAATTTAATTAAACCAGGTGAAGTTTAAAGCGTTGAAATGCAAAGGAAAATTATTGAAGTTTAATTCGACGCGAAATGAGTGCGTAGCTACGACTCCTTTAGGGTGTTTGATGAAATTTAGGGTGGTCCTTCTCGGTCATATTTTGTCATGGCCAATGGACGCTCTTACTCGATAAACTCCCGACTCTGTTTACCTTATGGTAAAGGATCTTATTAAATTTTTTGGCTGTTGAGTTAGCGCTCGCTGTTGCCATCCGCGAATATGTCTTCACAGTTTTTCTATTTTATGATTACGCCAAATATAATCGGGTTGCTAAAGTTGTTTTTGTTTTGTTTAAATTTAAACATCTGTTTCCCTTCATTCGTAAGGCTTTAACCGTGTAAAAATACGTGGAAAATAAATTATATCGAAATATTAAACCCAAAACTGACATTAAGCAAGACGGTTAGTTTAAATAGCAAATGGAATCGTGAATATAAGTCATGAGAGCCAACAAAAACTTATTTTTTCCTGTAAAATTCTCATCCTTGAATGTTTCCAATTACAAAATTTGCCGTTGATTTAATAAGTTTCACAATGCCATAATGTACTATTAGCAACGGATGACTTCTTACTTACATCGTACTCCCGGGAGAAATAAATTCATTGTTTGTATACGAACAATATACGAAGGGAAGTAAAGATTGCTTTTTATCTTAAAAAATTTGCATCTCGAAATCGTTTAGAATATGCAACATTTATGTATGCATACGAGGTCTGACAATAAAATAAAAAGACTGTACTCACAGTCAGCACTGTATTAAATTTTATTCTGAACTGCAGTGGTCTCCTTCAAAATAGTTCCCTCCTGCAGCTATACATGAATTCCAGCATTGTTTCCAACTGTTGAAGGACTTCTGGAAGTCATTCTCCTGCAAGTTGTTTAGAACGGCCGTCGTAGCCTTCTGAATCTCTTCCACGTTATCAAATTGTGATCCTTTGAAGTGATTATTCAGTGTAGAGAAGAGGAAGAAGTCACACGGAGCGAGATCTGGTGATATATCAGGGTGTTTCAGGACCACGATCGATTTTTTACCAAAAATTCCTTGACGGAAAGCGCTGTGTGTGTGAGGGCGCGTTGTCATGGTGCAAGATCCACTTGTCGGGGAACAATTCTGACCTCACACCACAAACCCGCTGTCTCAGACGTTCCAAAACTTGGAGATAAAGCTTCTGGTTGACAGTTTAACCAGGTGGGACAAATTCTTGGTGCACTATTCCTTTGCAATTAAAAAATGAAATCAACATTGTCTTGACTTTTGATTTTGACTTCTTGGGGCGGGATGAGCCTGAAAATTTCCATTGTATGTTCTACCGCTTTGTCTCAGGGTCATATTATAAAACCCAACTTTCATCCCCAGTGATTACTCTGTTCAGCCATTCGTCACTCTCCTCGATTCGTTGTAAAAGATCAGCGCAAACCTCACTTCTCCGCTGCAGTTAGTCGTTACTGAGGTTCTTGGACACCATCTTCGCACACTTTCTTCATCCCCAAACTTTCCGTCAAAATCAATCGTAGTCTCTGTATTGATATTAAATTCTTCTGAAATCATTCTGACACTAAGATGTCAATCAGTCCGCACCAGAGTTCTCACCTTATCGACGTTTTCATCCGATTTTGATGTTGTCGGACGTCCAAGTCTCCTGTCAAACTCAACTTCGTCCCTTCCTTCAGAACACCGTTTACATCATTAAAAAAACACGTGCTCTTGACATAAACCCTTCTCTATACACTTTCTTTAAAATTTCAAAGATCTCAGTTGGTTTTTTTCTTAGTTTTAGCAAAAATTTCATGTTGATTCTTTGTTCAAAATATTTATCACCCATTTTCGTTACGAGCTATCCAAACCCAATTCAGTTAAAGCAGGATAGCTCTGCACTCTCTAGACTTGTCAAGACAAGTTTACTACTGTGTAGCGTTCAGACATGTACCTATCATCTGCAACAATCGTCACTGACCCAGTGTTGCCACACGCCCTACAGTGTTGTCGGTCGCGTTATTTTATTGCCAGATCTCGTATATATATCAAGGTTTCCTCGGATAATTGCAAAAGATTTTGCAGTATGTATAACTGCTATGCCTGTGGGCCTACTTAGGATGAAATTTAGAAAAATGACGATAGATATGCTGTTTCATTTAATCTTACCACGCATACCAAAAATCGCCAGTTTTATTGATGTCGCTAGGAAAAATAGCTTCTAGAATATTGCGAAGGCAGATAAGAGATCGGAGTCAGAGGTACAGTAATAAACTTCGAAAAAGGTAGAGATTTTGGAACAGAAGACATAAAGAAAGGGATGAG
Source organism: Uropetala carovei (assembly GCA_036926305.1). Taxonomy (NCBI): domain Eukaryota; kingdom Metazoa; phylum Arthropoda; class Insecta; order Odonata; family Petaluridae; genus Uropetala; species Uropetala carovei. Next base: position 1,997,237 of record JAXCHB010000103.1, on the reverse strand, counting down.
TAGGTAAGTGAACGAGGTAAGAGTTTAGGATGGCTAATGGCCAGATTATCTTAAGGGAATTCAATCCTAGCTTATCGCTGAGTCAAGTTCTATCTTCCAACTACCTGGTTAAGGGACAAAAGTGTGAGAAGGTGTGGGCAAGAACAGGCGTAAAAAAATAAAGCTTAAGAGAGAACAAGAGGAGCGATAAAATGTAGGAAGAATCTTAATTGGAATCCAGATTGAGTCAATCGAGTAAATAGGTTTTTATAGGCACGAGAGAAATAAAGGTGAGATATTGAAGTGGCATAGAAAGGAAAATCAGATAATGGAGATATGGAGAGGAAATGGGAAAGAGAGATGTAGGGAAATGAACGGAGAAGTTATAGACAACGTAAGAGAGGTTTAGAGTCCTTTAGCAGTGAATATCGGATATTTAATCCAATTATATCATAAAGTAAATTTTATAATAAGATAAGTATAGTATTCTCAGTTTTAAAGCCGTTGCTTACTTTTTTTTACTTCCTCTTTATTTTCTAAAGATCGAAAAAACTACTTTCTTAAAGATGTCACTATTAATCGATCTCACTAAATACATTTGTTCTTTGAAGAAATTAGAGAAGGTAAAATATGAAAAAATTAAATATTTTGCGAACATACGTTTTTGGGTCAATGGGAGCGTGTACTCAGTTTTGCCGCAATAGGTCTAATAACGCGGGTCGTCACGACTTCCCCGAAATCCACGGTATAACCCGGGTTTATTGTGCTCCAAAGCAATTTGGGTATTCACGTCAATAAAATAACCGCACAATTTTATCTCAAGTTTGTGGCGACAGTGTTAAAATGGCAGCAGCTCTTCTGTTTGAAAGATAAGGAATTAAGAAGTAAAGGAAACCGTCTTTATTAAGAAAAAAAAAATTAATCCGTAAACTTTTGTAGCTCAATCCCTACGAAGAAAAAAGGCGGGAGACACAAGATGGGAAGAAGTAGAGTGTTAAGGAGTATGAAAGAGAGAACGAGAGAATGGGAGAGAATGTGAAATAACGATAAAGGGATTGAGGTTGGAAGTAGGGGATAGAGAAAAGAGAAAGAGTGAGAGAGACAGACAGATAAACGAGAGAGAGAGAGAGGCAAGTGAGGGAATTCTTAATCAAGAACAAGAATGGGACATTAAAAGTCTTGTATCTCCACCTCTGTAAAGGAATGTTGGTAGGCGGAATAGGTTGAAGTGGAAAGAGAATGAGAGGATAAGAAGTGTAGGAGGGAGCAGAAGGGGAGAGAATTAGAGGGGGGTATAGTGAAGATGTAAAGAGGAGGGAGGAAGATAGATAGGATACTATAAAAGTCTTTATTAGAGAGAGACTAGCAGAAATACCCGGCGTTTCCCGGGGAAATTTGGTTCAAATCCGATCGGAATTCTAGATGATACATGGTATTTAAGAATTCACTCGGCCGCCGTTTTGAATAAAAGGGGCAGAGAGAAACAAAAACCACGTATGAATTATTTCTGGGAGCTCTCCACAATCGTACCAAATTTGATTCAAATCAATAGTAGGACTTGGGAAAATACGTGTAGTTTAATCAGTCCCCGCCGTCCAATTACGGATAAGGAAGTAGGTAGTCGTTTCGCACCTTTCTCACTGTGTATAAGATGTAGAGTCACCTGTTCTTTGAGAACAGGAAGTTTATGAGAACAGTTATTTTATTGAACAGTTTAGGCATCAGACCAGTTCGAAAAGAACTGTTCCGTTCTTTCTGACCCATCTCTAGTGTTAAAATATTTAGCATTAGCATACAAAGTTATTTTGCTTTTTGTACAATTTATATAAAATGTTTGGGATTAAAAAGTAACTTACGGCCTTCCTATTTGTGAATAAAGTATCTGTTGAAAGTTTGATTACTCTAGCTTTAACGGCGTGGAAATGTATTGATGCACAAATAAACAAACAAACAAACAAACAAACTTTCATAAATTAGAGAGAGATTGAGACTATACAGCCTCTTCTGCCATATAATCCATTGTCCCATTGTCAACTACAAACAAGATGAAAGAAAAATACATAAATAAAATGCCACATAAGTGAAATACAAAGTTAGCACAACTGGAAATGAAAAGAGATGGATAGTTGTTTGTTGGAAAAAAACTAAGGATAATTAACTTACTATAACCTTAGGAAAAACCCCAATGCAGGAAAACACCCACGTTACTGGTAGCATTATTTGAAGGGAAAAGCTAAAGAGGAAAGAGCTAAAAAGAAAGGAGATAAGGTGGAGGGGAAAAATTAGGCATTGGTTGAGTGAGAAGAGGGAGGTAAGAAAAAGGTGGATGGTGATGAGAATAAGGGAGAGAAAGAGAGGAAGATGAGGAGGGGGAGAGAGAGGATAATGGAAGGAGAGACAGACAGACAAACGACTTTATTTCGGGCGAAATTGAGACTACATAGTCCCTTCTTACATGGAGACGGAAGGATCGGAAGGGAGGTACACCGAGGGGGAAAGAAGTTCGGTCTGCGTGGAAAAGGGAGAAAGAGAAAAGATTCGGTAAAAGAGAGAGAGATAAAGGACGCGTGTGGAGATAAGGAAAGCATTAGCGGCGAATACGTTGACTTCTCGGAGGAATAAGGATGAAGGGTGCCCGCGGCATGGTGAATGCTCTTGCCACGTTCTCATCTAGGAAGGGATTCGAAGAAGAGTGCCTTCTCTTTTGTCGGGATCGAGGCTTCAATGTACTCCCTTATCGTGCCACTTACCTGATTCGTTCTCCTCCTCCAAGCGCATCGCCGACGGTGGTTTCCTCTCCCTCTCTTCACTCCCCCCCTTCTCTCTCCCTCCTTCCCGCATTTAAGGTCCTCCCTGCACTCTATCGCTCTTCCTGTTTCCATAGGGCTACTATCTACAAGTTCCTTATTGCTGTCTGGTCTCCTCTCTCGAGAAAAAAACTTCCATTCACTCTCGTTTTCCCTTGGCCTTATTTTTTTTACACCAGACGGCAGTAATTCCCCTCTCTCTTCCCGACTGTCTCTAAAGAGAGTGAATGCTTTCGAGCCTTGCGCAATACGGGATAGAAAAAGAAATAGCAAATCTACTTCAGGAGAGTGTAACTTTTACGCGACACTTGTAAGGAGACGCGCAGCTGCTCTTTACGCAAGGGATGTCAAGTCACCGTTATAAATCCTCTTGAATGCGTCAAAACCAGATGAAATGTAAAGGTCGTACGATTTGAAGATAATCTAATCAATAAAAATAAGTAACTAACTATGATAATGAAATTTAAGGAAATAAGCCATTATTTCTGAAATCATTCGTCAGTTCGAGCATGGTAACAGTGGGTCAAGTACCTATGGTAACTGAATTTTCAACGTTAAAGTTTTGATTTAAAAGACTTTTTGCAGCTATATTTTTAAAATAATTCGGAGTATTTTTATTATTGTTTAATTTAATTTGATCTGAATTTTAATCTTCATAAGGACAGATATCTCAATGTTATTTAGCGTTCCAAATCAAACCGGTTTATAAATGAAAATTTTTCATGCAGCATACGTGCATATCTGCTATTAACATCGCACCTAACCTCAACTATGTTCGAAAAAGAGTGTAATCGAAATGAGAATAATATAAACCAAAAGAAATAAGAATAGATTATGAATTAAGCATCAATTTATCATGTAAAAAATAAACATTATTTCCTTCCGAGCTCGCTGCTAGAAACATTTCCGAAAATACTATTAAAACTTTAAATTGAAAACTCATGAAAAATCCGTAAAAAGTTACGGAACTTTAGGTTGAATGTATATGAATTTTTTATTTATCGTACCGATTTTAAGATTATCATGCTATCCTTTTTAGTTCAATTCTGGGGTATGTTCGTGCATCAGAAAATTCTACGCATGCGTTATTCATTTTTTATACTCTTTTAAACCTTTCCCTAACTTTCCTCTCGTTCCCTTTTCCGTACCCTCTATAACAGGGATTCCATGTCCTATCTCCCACGGATCTCTCTCTCTCTCTTTTTCGCTAATCGTTTCACGCACGGCATTTGATACGACATACCCATTTGCCTCAGTTCACCCAGGGTAGGCACGCGCTCCCAACATATCTCGCCGGCCCCGGTCACTGTCCTCGTGCTGTACATCATGTGCACAAAGTAATGACCTCACGAACAGGAAGTTTAAAAAAAATGAAACGCTTTATCGACTAAGCTCCGGCAAGTACATAATTACGCCAAAATTTGCTATCTGGGTTGCATAAGATCCGAGATGGGGGATTTATTATGGCTTCTATAAATAGAGGTATGTGATATTAAACCGAGAAGTGAGCGTTTAATTTATGTTTTAATGTTCCCTTACATAGCGCAATGTAAAGTTATTTTTAGCCAAAAATATATTTAAAAAATTATTATTCCTTATTTCTGAATATCTTACGATTCTCTTTCTTTATTAGAGTTTATAGCTTGGATAATAAAGATGCTATTGGTAAAAGATGTTTTTTAAAAATAATAGGATCAAAGAGAAATTTCTAAGTAGTCGCCTCGAGTGAACCTATTTCATTGAGAAACTCTTCGTAAATTTCCTTTTCACGTGCAATGTGATATTTCTGTAACATTTTCGGGGATGGCGGGGGCATACGAAGTAACGTCGGCTAATTTAATCCTGAGGAATCCCTATTAAATAATCAGTGAACCGAGTAACTATCCTAGGCCGCTGGTAGGTAGCAGAATTTCCCTCTTTCTCCCGTTCAGATAGCTGACTTAAAAAGCCGCGCAATTACCGCCTATCTCGCCGGCATTTCCCGCCGCCTTCGTACAAAACAGCATTAAAAGTTTCCCATCCCTCTCTCTCAATGCGTGTTCTGCGAAAAAGCACGTATGTTTACCTCTCGGCAAGGTAATGTTGCCACGTAAATATTTATCGCCGTAAATTACTTTTTTAACCTATAAATGGAAAATTTACTCCAAAGTTGTCCGTTGAATACTGATACATGTTACAATAATTCTTCTAGCCCAGAATGGATGGATTCGAGGAAACAAATAGAAAAGATTGCAGTCCTTTATTCCTGCACAAATTGCCTCCAAACAAAATGCCACAGGCTGATAATTGGAGATATATTTTGTATGAATATTCAAATAAAGTAAAGAATTTTTTTGAATAGTCGTTAGTGGTGTTAGGGGAAAGGAAAACTTCACTCTATCCTTAATTTTTATTCAGCTTTCACGGAGAATAAAATACTTTTACAGGATAACCGGTTCTCACTGCAATAACTTTAAACACATTTTCAAACTTCCACGTGAATTTTACATAATGTCAATTTTGAACTTATTCAGTATTTATGGTGCTCTTATAATAGAAACTTCTTAACTTCTACTTCCATTTTACTCGATATCAGACTCCTTTACTATGCATGGCGTTAATGAGAAAATTTTCAGCGGCTAGGTTGAGGTTTTCACGCATCAGATAACATCAAATGCTTCTCAACGTTGAATTTTTTTTGCCCATTTTCTTTTATATTTTGATAGCTTTCGGGATAGTGATGACAGGAGATCTAGCTTTCATTTTCTCTTCCCTCTCTTCCTCATCTCTACCTCTGTCCTTATTTCCTCTAACATCCCTCTTCTTCCTATCCCTCTGATATTCCTCAATTCTCTCTTCCTCTCAATTCCCTCCTCCCACTTTATTTACTTCTCCTTTATTCTCTTTTCGATCCCCTCATCTTCCTCTAATATATCTCTCTCTCTCTCTCTCTCTCTCTCTCTCTCTCTCTCTCTCTCTCTCTCTCTCTCTCTCTCTCTCTCTCTCTCTCTCTCTCTCCATAACCTTCCCCCTTGATAATAATTCTCTTTTCTTTCAATGATTTCTCATTTTCTTTTTCCCCTTTTCTCTTCACCTTCCTTGATTTTCTCTTAATCCCCTTTTCTCTCCCCTTTCTCCCTTTCCTCCATATTTCTAGCAGATACCTTTGCCCTTATCTTTCATCCCTTAAGCCTGGCGCTCTCTATTTCTTCATATGGGGTATTGGTGGTGGAATGGAAGAGCGCCTTTCTAAAGCCCCAACATGATAAAGGGTTCCTCAATAATGGTAGCATCTTTCGAGGGCATAAATCAGGTAATACCCTAAATACGCTTTCTCCGCATAAGATGTTAAGCGATAGCGCTATTATTTCAGCTCGAATCGATTTTGTATTACTGGAAGTTCAACCGTCTTTTATTTGCACGTATCATTTAAAGCGCCGAGTTATTAGTATTTCTAGTACATTGTGTGGTAATTAAAAATCTATATATGGAGCAGGCAACTGAGATATTTTTATAAGCGTTCTATTATATTGTGTTTACCGTTTATTATTTGCGAGTAAAACGATCTTTGACCGCATTGGGTTCGTATTTTTGTCTCTGTTATTTGTGCGATAGTTAAAAATTGGTATACTGTTGAGGAAGTTGAATAATTTTATAGGTGGTACCTTTTTAATTTAATATAATGCTTATTGATGATGATAGGATATATATGGAAAAGTAATTTAACGAGTAAAAATGAAAATGAAACGTATTTTGAAATTGTCATCGGACGAAAAAAGACGTTATTTGGTTTCACGCTTACGTTTCACTTCCTGCGATAACCAATTTCTCTGATGACTCGAATAAATTCATGTTATTGAAAGAATTTACAGATTAAAAAAATTGTCCCCTTCATCCCCGTGGGAACAGTTGTAAATTTTACGCTCGGCACGATCGACTGCGCGTTTAATTACGCTTCATTAATTCATATACCACTCGTTTTTTTGGTGAATTGGGTTAAAATTTTTGCAATTTGGCCCTTAATTTTTGCGAGTGAATTTTGCATTTTTCGCTTACACGGATGGTGCGAATTTCTCAACCGCATGATGGATCAGGAGATTAAATTTCATATATTTACGGAAATACAATATGGATTTCCTTCAATTTATGTTTCGATTTTGATGAATTGTCGCGTTTCCGAGCGATTGATGCATTGAATAAAGAAAGCTCCTTCATAAACCCATTAGTTTTTTGAGACTCACGATATTTCACACGGAGGAAACATTTCAGCAATTTTTAAATGAGTGTTTACATTTTGTACTTCGATGATAAACTCCAATAAACTTTTATGAATAGTTATAGATCAATTCGTCCCCAGCCAATCATTTTTTGATATGTGTGTTTACATTTTGTACATCGATGATAAACTCCAATAAACTTTTATGAATAGTTATCGATCAATTCATGCTCCCAGCCAATCATTTTTTGTATGGAGCTCAGAAATTTACTTTTATTCGCAAGTAATATTTCATTCGTAACACTGTCTATATAAGTGTTCTATAACGCGCGGCCAGCCAGTTATAGAAGTACGGTCCTCTCGTTATTCTGATTCTATTGCAAGTCAGCGGACTTCACGTTCATGTCATGACATATAGATAGAAAACATTATAAATATGCTTAATATTTAGGAATTGTACTGTAATTAAAGTAGTTATACCACGATATATACCATTAGTTTATTTATCTAGCAGACAATGTGAGTTTGATACCCATTGTATATATAAAAAAGTAAACTAATATGAAATAACACATTCTAAAAAAATATATTTCACTGTTTAAAAATTTTCAGGAGAAAGCCTTGCAATTGTAGCGATATTTAAACAAATGTATGTTTTTACGGACCGGAGTTTTGCAATTATTGATTGAAACTTAAGGGCGTGGCAAGTACGGGCGACTCCCGGACGAATTTTTCGTAAAATTTACGAAAACGTAGAATGAACAGGCGTATAAGAAGGTTAAACACTTAGCGCATTCGAAAGACTTTTTTTTTTAACGTCGACAAAATGCACGTTATAAAATACTTTAAATTAACCAACGATTGATTCTATGCCATCCCCTATTTCTACGGTTCATGATCACCGCAAATAATTAGCCTTGTCGGGAATGAGGTCGTGGCCTTTCGGTTTGTGACCTTCCAGGCCCTACTCCCCTGACCATGTACGATTTTCTTTCTGGGTCTTTTTCCCGTCCTCAAATTAGGCGTGTGTTTAGAGAGTACACAAGTATAATGCTTTGCTCTTAATGAAAAAGTATTAGACCGTGAGACTATCCGGTGTGTTTTGCGATTAAAAAAGACGCATATAATGGGTACATCCTTCCCTCATTTAAACGTTCCGGTAACGTGTATATATCTCTGCGCGTACTTGCATAAATTTTAAGATGGAAGACACGATTCGAATCGGATTCTCCCGGAGTTTTTTTTTTTTTTTAAAGAGACGTGTAAATAAATGCGGGGAACGAATCCGCGAATACAAACTCGCGCCGCAGAAATGACGCGGGATGTTCGTGAAAAAGAAACGAAGTACTCTTCTCGAAAAGTATTCGCGCAAAAATAAATAGACGCATTTATTACCCGGTTTTACAACTCGCCCGGAGCTATCTGAAAGGTTAACTCGAGAAGAAAAAAATTCTAGGTCTGTGCAGCGGAGTAGGGAGGGGGGAGGGGAGGGGGAGGAGAGGGGGGGAGGGGGAGGGGAGGGGGGGAGGGGGAGGGGAGGGGGGGATACGGGAGGGGAAGATTGTCGGGTGAAGGAGGAGGAATGAGGGAAGGTGGGCGAGAGAGGAGGTTGGGATTGGGAGGGAGAGAGAAGGATGTGCGTGTGTGCGCGCGCGTGCGTGCGTGTGTGTGTGTGTGTGGAAGAGATGGCGTTAGTTCGCAGGACCAATCGATGAAGCCTTTCCGTCTACCTTCTCCTGTTGATGTTGACCTTATCCCGGAATATAATTGATTTTTTTTTGAAACATCAAATTGGATCACATGTTTCCGTAACAGTGTCAAAGTTTTGGATTTATCCGTTTTGGCGCCACTCTTCCTATTTCATCCTCCGACACATTTCGATTTTTACTCATCCCGCAAGGGAATGAACTATATTTTCGCGACATCGAGGTCGAACGACTTAGTACTCACGCGTGAGTTGTAGAGGATAATTTCAAAGCATTCCAATGTCGTTTATGGTGTTTTTTTTTATGCCGCTTGATCGCGGAATTTCGCAATTAAGTTCATATTTCCGTGCTCAAATTAGATTTTGAAGATTTGTCGATATGGGTACTTCAAGCAAAAAAGGAAAGCAGTATTCGTACAGGCATCTAGCTAAATTAAGTCTCAACGATTTTAATGTCGAAATACCTGGTGTAGTTAAATCTAGGATATAAGAAATTATGTAGGTATGTATTTTGTTTATAACTATTATTATTTATTGACAATAGTATAATACACAAAGCTATAAATATCACAATTGCATCATAAAATCATTGTAGTATTATGTCAACATTGCTACAACAAAATAATACACAATAATGCATTACAATAATACATTACAATATCACATTATAATAGTAAATTACAATATTACAGTACAAATATATAAAATTTAAAGTAATCTTTAATAAAATTTGTAGAACAACAATTTTGTATGAAATTGGAATATTTTAGTCATCTTTATGATCCCGCTAAACCAAAACTGGCTTGTCAGCAGGTGCCAAAAAGTCACAAATTATATTGTTGTCTGTTTATATTATAATTAAAATAAAAGTTTATCCTAAATCATAGTATAATATAAAAACAGGTAATTATAAGGATAAGTTGGGTAATTTAATGTATGTATATACATATCTACATCTACATAATACCCTGCAGAGTCACATTGGTGGATGGCAGGGGTTGCAATGCACCAAGGTTCCCTAGCTTACCCTCCTTACCTCTTCCTATTCTTAATGGAGTCTAGGATAAAAATAGGATTATCTGGATTTAACTTCGATGTTCTTTTTAATTGCCAAATGGTGGACTTTTTGGCCGCTTAAGTTATCGGGTAGATGGAAATAATTCTCTCTGAGCATCAAGTGCTCATCCGAGCGAGTTCATACATCATACGTAATTATATATATGAATTTATGTTATTCGAAATATCTTCTTAGAATGCTTAAATCTGTAGAGAATAGACTACAAATAAATATAATATCGACGGAAGTGTACGCTTTTATCATTCCGTGAATTTTATAACCGCATTTTTAATGCGCCATCACGTAAACAGACTAAAAAAGTGCCTTTTTATCCTACGCGAGAGAGAATAAAACGTGAAATGCATGTGGCCATAAAAACTCTCCAACGGCTGGATGAACAGACGGGAATAAAAATAAAATTCTCTTCTGAATTCCGAATTTTTTTTGTAAGGAATTCTTACAAGTGTTTCTTTTTCTGTTTGTTATGCTTCTATTTACGTAATGTACTACCGCGTAATAATTTATCCTTCCATTTGTTTTATTCTGCGGCAACGTGTTCCGCAAATGTAGCCGACATGTCACCCCCAAGCTTGCGTCACAGTTTTCCGACGTGTACGTTGAAATAAATTGTAATAAAAAGAAGCCGGGAAGATTTTAGATACACAGTAAATTTCTGATCAACTGCATATCGAATGTCGGAAATTTAAAATATCCCGAATTTCAATTTACCGGAATTTTGATTGACCGACATTTTAGACCAACTTTAAAGTATGTTATACTGCATTCCGGACGCGCATACGTATATACGTTGTTTAGGTACTTTTTCTTTTCTTTATAACGGTGTCAATCCGCAGTGCAGCATCGAGTTACTCAGTTGTTAGCACTTATTATTTACTATCATAATATTTGCTTGATTTTTTCACTTGTTTACTATGATACATGTGAATAGACAAGTCGATCGACCATAAAATCAGATTTACCGGAACAGACTCGGTCCCAAGGCTCCAGATAATCGTGAGATTACTCTTGTAATAATGGAATGTGTGCGTAACGTCTTTAAGATAAAACCGCCTTATCTATTCAAATTTAAAGTTCATAAGTAAAGGTAGCATGAAAATAATGTCTTGAAAAACTCTTTTTAATTTATCTCGTTCCGCTGCATCAAAGTCTGGTTGTTCCCTCGCATGTATTCTTCATTCTTCTTCATGTATTCTTCCAAATGACTTTATTGATATAATTTAGGGTATATTTTGTATCAATTCAAACGTATGCTTACTTTGAGTCAGGTTATATAACTTAGTTTAACACATGCGAGGCATTTGTAGTAGAGTCAAACAGGTTCAACTTACTTTTTGCTGTAATGATTATTTATTACATGATCTTTTTACAGTCAAAGAAGAAAATTTTTACTGTAAGCACCCTTCTTGTTCTGTTTTATAATCATAACTAGTATTACATTTAGTTATGAATATATTCGAAAGGATTTTATTCACATATTTAAATAGATATTTTTTTAATTGAGAAAAATGGTAAATGAAAAATGAATGTCGTAAACCTTACGGGAATATTTCGAGATCTCGACATCCCAAGCCGTCGATCAAAAGCTCACAAAGAATATCTCTCCGTTGGAAGCACACATTCCGAGCGACATTTCGTACTATTCCGGAGTTGTCGTCTCCGCAGCCATCTTTACCGCTCCGGAACGAGCATTTCGGTCCTCGGAGTGGAAATTCAGCGTTTTTTTTACATCAATCGGGTAATGGCGTGGAACTTAGAGAAAATGGATTTTGTTGCTTATTTCTGTTCTCCTTTCCTGCCGATGCGTATCGGTCGAGCGTGTGCGACGTAGGAGAAGGAGGAAGGAGGCATTTTCCCTCGTTTCCTACCTTGATTGGTTCGTTCGTCGGATGTCCATTTTCTTCTATCACCTAAATTGTCCTTGTGCTAGATTCTACTATCCTCCATTGATCTCTCGACCTCTCCGATACACTACCGCCTTCTTCGCCGTCGACGATTTTCACGACCTCTGTGGTCTTCCACCTTCGCTCCTTCACGCGTCCGGTATCGTCTTAAAGTGTACTTTAAAGTGTAAACTACTTTAGTCTTCATTCTTACACCTCTCTTGTTACATTCTTAGAAGCGTTGTCTTTTGTTTTATTTCGCATGCACTTTTTCAAAGGTTTACTCCTGTGTCATCGTCGTGTTGCATATTAAGGAGATAAGAACACTATTTCAGATGTAAATACCTCTTTACAGGGACATTTAAAATCTAAATATCTGTAAATATATCTAATCAGTTGGCGGCGAGGAATCCTAATTGGCTTACTCGGTCAGCCAATCTAATGTACGAGTAAAATATGCATTTACAGCAAAGAATTACACCTAAAAACCCTCCAGTATGAAACCATAATGAATTTAAAAGATAACGTTGAAATAATTAAAATGAGTGTAGCAAGACATTGGGGAAGTAGTTGGAACGCAGGACTTATTAAACAAAGCATTTAAACACGTAAAAATATTGGGCCGTGATTAATTGCACAAAAATTTGGCGGAACAAATATTATACAACAATTTCCGGAAATCATTTTTATAATCCTTTTGGGATAAAATATTTATTTTGGCTTAAAATGTTCCTCAGTAATGTTCTCAAAATATTTGGCTACCATCTCTCCCATCTTTCTTTTTTCTGTGTTTGCATACTTCGTGCTTTTGTCTGCTTTCGAAGGTCTAAGTTCTTTCATTGAGCATATTTAATAAAATAGATTATAATATCATCTGTCCCTCTCACCGTTCATCTGTTGCCATTCCATCTCTGTAAATTCATATAAATTTGAATTTTTCATTTATCTTAGACATACGAAGTTAAAAATTGGGAACCATTTACTGAATCTACCGATCGCAGTTATTATTGAAATATATAGGTTTAGGGAGGCTGATTGATTCGTTGACTTCGATTCGTAATTTATGAAACCATGGATGTAGGAAACGTATTTTTGGAATGCTTAATAAAAGAACAGAAATATAGCGTTGAGTTAGCTTATTTTCTCTTTATCTCGCTCCTGAGAAATGTGCAACTTCAAATCTCTTATTTCCTTCCTTTGCTATCTCTTGGCCCATTCATTCAAATCTCTTTGCCTCAAATTCTCCGTTTTGCAGGTGCTTAGCCTTCGTCGTTTTTTAGTCAAGGTTTTATTTTAAAAGGAAAATAAAACCCCATTTCTTCATATAATCTTTGGACGGATCTTTACTGCTGTACGATTGATGGTTAAATTTATAGAGTTGGCAAGTATATAAAAAATCGAGTTTTGTGACGAGGACGTATTTTTTTATTGCTGCAATCGATTGCTTATTTAAAAGATCAATGAAAATAATTCAAGGAGACATTTTTATGAGAGAGCTGTAAACGTGTTATCGATTTCGCGACTTTTCTACTTTTTATGAAATAAATTGTTTTTTTCTCATCTCAGAGGACAATTGTGACTTTTTGAGCGCATAAAGTTTCGCTTTCTAGGTAATTGAAACATTTTCTTTATTTACTGTCCATAAATTTGTAACAGAACGCCTGGCTCAATGACTTCCTAATCGTTTGCAAATCTAAAATGTTGCATTGTATCGCTTTTTCACATCACTGGGTGATGCTTGTTTCGAAGTATTCGTTGTAATAGGTACGTAAATGCTGGATTTTCTTTTTCAATTGCAAACATATTTGTATGCTGATAAGAGTTTCTGAGTTAAAATTCCACCGTCTTTGCATTTGACTACTTTTCGCTCCCATATTTTGCGTATTGTATTACGTGAATAGAAAAAGATTTATAGCATCTGAGTAGTACGTAAACTATTCATTTTTATTCTTTGATCCAATCATATTACTATCATCTCCACTATCGTTACAGATTACTTTTGCCTTCTAAATGGTTACAAATAGCTAAGAATAAGAGTACAACACTTAAAAATCTCTCGTCGTGTTTAAATTTGTAATTTATAAATTATTATCTAATTGGGTTTATCCTGCTTAGGTATTTCGCTCAACTTAAAGGCGTTTATTATTGCCGGGTGATATCAAATTCCTCACCTTTTATTTATGCGTCGAAAATGGGCAGCACATTCGAATGTTTACCAAGTTTACTAATGTATTTTCTAAGTTATAATTTTTACTAAAAGGATACTTAAGAAATGGACTTTAAATCACATAGTCTTCTTAAGGTCCTTTTTACCGTGGAATCTTTATCGACAATATGTCAACATCTTCTTTTTTGCCGCGATAAAACCAGATGGAGATGAGTAGTATCCCTCGGGATTAAGTCAGGGCACCTCCCAAGTTCCTATATCCCTTCCAACTCATCTCTAACCGTCCCTTCGATTTATTCATCCCCCTCCAATATCTCTCTCGTCGTTCTCCTCCCAAACTGCCTCATCATCCGCCAACTCCTTTCGAACCGTCATCGTCATTCCCATCTCGTCCGCCGAATCTAGAGTGGCGACAATCGTCGAATGCGAAGCCGCCGAACATCAATAGGCCGAACCATTTGGGAACAATGAACCACCTCCGTAATAATGGCCTCCTTGGGATTCCGTGTAGAGATGGAGAATGGACACTGCTTTCTGGTCATCCAATACGTGAGCTGCAATACGGATCAGTCTCCATATAACCGCCCACCTTTCTCTCTTAACGCCCTGCCCGACCCGTGAGCTGGACAATGGGCTGACAATGCGTCGTCCTTCCTGTGGCGATGCTCGACGGTGGTTTCGTTCGTCATTTCTTCTTCTACGTTTTCTGGCGATAAACGACGAGTAGTATTGGTTCTATCTTTGGCGCGTCGAAAAATAATAGGTATCTTTTGGACTTATTTAATTGGGTAGTTAAGTTTTTCCCGGCATCCTTGATTGTATATTAAAATAAAATGTTTTCGTTGGGAGTATATTAGCTTACGTGTTTTAATAGTTTATGGTTTGAATTCAGGAGGTCAAACTGAAACAAAAAGTTCATATTAACTAAAGCCTAGAAACACTTTCTTACCTTGCTACTGCCACTATGCGTTATGGATGCTACTATGGCAGCATGTGCAAGGCTATCGTGAAACAGTTTATCCAGGCATTTTCCAGTATGCGAGTCAATAATTAATAGATCGCGCAGAAGCATGTGTAGAGATGCAGGAGTACCGCAGAACACCTACTGTAACGCACGGATAGGCTCTTTAGACTGATTAATCTTCAGTTGTGACAGCGGCATCCAAAACGAAAAGTAGCCTTGACTATAGACATTCGGGTGCCAATCTTAATGCTTATTGAATAAACCATTCAGAGTGCTAAAGACAGGCCAACTGTGAGTAGGTAATATGTTATTCGCTTTAAGTACTAAGATAAATTTTAGATGAGGAATTTGGTTTATATTTTGAATTTGCTATGCAAAAATAGGTGTTAATTGATCTAAAAAATACAATTGTTCTTTCCCTAAAGCTGAGCTGCTTCTATAGACGTGCGGATCACGGAGAAAATCGACCCATACGGGGGCTCCTTAACATTAACTAATTAAACGTCGATTCTTCTTTGAGGTGATATTGACGCACAGGGCCTCCCAAACCGAGGGGAACGGGATGATCGCCCAACTCGCCCTACCCTACAAAAAGCACTGAATAAATTTTTATACACGTAGAGCACTTCCATTATAACTTAATGTAATTTATGTTAAATATTGTAGAATTTAAGCTTTTTAGCGCATTTAAAGAAATAACAATTTATTTATTTGTCCACGATAATTTTGTTACGTTCTTTTCAAACTTGTAAAAAAATTCCAAGCCGTAGTCGACAAACACGTTTAAATTAATGGGCCTTTTTTGCTCCAGAGTTGGACGGATAGGGGCTTACAAAGTGCCACGGGTTTAATCCCAGTGGATTATCTTTCCGTTTTGCTTTCCTGAGACAAAAAGTAAATGAGTCATCTTCAGTTAAAATGTTATTTAAAAAGAATGCTTCCAAGAGAAGTGCTGTGATTAAATAATATTTTAGTTCCCGTTATTATAAAAGGTATATTTGAATATTTACTCTTCATAGTTTTTATTTTTATTTTATTATAACCTGCCAATGTGCAATATTTTTTCTATTGTCGTTTTATTAAGACTTTTCGACGTGATATTTGAATAATAGGTTAGTGGAAGCTGCTTAACTTGCGTATCTTTCTCTCTGTAAACTGATCCACTTTCACATACCACAAAAACCTATAGAAGGCTTGTACTCCTGCGTCCTCAATTTTTTAGAGGAGGCCTCCATTTTATTCATCCTGAGAAGGCAGTGTTAACGGAACAAGTTTCCAAACTAAATCCCTTCTTAGGATTACATCTGGCCCGCTATAGCATCTTGTTAATTTCCTTTAAACTTGCCTACCGCCGTCGGGAGCTGCCGTTGAAGTTTTGAGTAACTAAAACTAAAATCTCATTAACGCTTTCTGAAACTCTTATTGCGATGTGATATGCTTTGAAACATTTTCTTGTTCAATGACTTTATATGTATGCATGTTTTATCTTGGTATATAACCTAGTAACATTGCTTGAAATAATTCACGGCATTATTTTTATAATGCTCTTCGACAGGGTCGTATCCTCCATATGTGCGGTGGACACGAGCCCACGAGTACAAGGGGTCTCACATGTGCTATTTTTTTGCTTTCGTCACGTAGTGCGCAATAGGATGATGAAATTCCTCGAGGCCAGGGACACGTGGGGCTTCTGTGGGTCATCTAATTTTTTCGAAATATAAAAATTTCTAGCGATATCTCTTTTTTATCCTAACTTATGAGTGACTTTCAAGTTAATCATAATTGTTGGACAGAGTAATTTAAAGAGCCTAATATTTTCAGCATATTCGAGATAATTGCTTAATAAGTGTAACTTTGTAGGCTTTACTATAGGTTTCAGTTTGTATTTGTTGGGTGAGGATGGGGAGGGACTATCTATAATAGTATGCCTAGGTCCCTTCCTCTCATAGTTACGCTACCGGTGGTGCGTATACACAAATAACACCTTGCACCACCATTTGTGTCGTTCATATTACAAATATTATATTGAGTTCCGGGAATGTGTAAGGTGGGAAGAGGGGTCATTACGTTTCACTTGCACCCTGGCTCACTGCATCCAGGACACGCCATCGGTATACGGAATAGGTTGTGCAGTTTGATTTAGTTAAAACGCAAATGAAGAACTTTAAAGTATGCTTTCGTGTACATCTCCAGCCCCTCGTGTTTTAAGGAAACGTCCGTGGATTTTGATTACGTTAAAAATGCAAGCGACGAGCTATCTCGGTTGTTTTTATCTCGCTCATTGAGCTTCCTTTCTCCTCCTCTCGCAGCTACTTTGGAGTGGTCCCCTGGACTGGAAATGCGGAGACTGGTCGTAACCTCGCGTGTCGATGGTGCTCCCAGCGGGACTTTCTCGGGAGGCGCCGGCGGGGGGCGCAGGGGGAGACCCTCGTCGCCCGGGATCGTCTCTTGCACGGGTGGAGCGACGGTTGGATCCGAGGCACTTCGTGGAAGGAGCTCTTACGCGCTCAACTGGACTCTTCCCGCTGCCGGAAGCGAAGTCACCCTCAGGTGAGTGTTTCGGATTCCTTCGGTAGGTAGGAAGTAAAACTATCGTACGTAGAGTTTCCCGATATTTGTCACTAGTGGGAGGTATCGCTGCTATCATAATGTCCAAACTTGGGACCCAAACTACTTTGGTATTATATAAGATTCTTCTTGAAACTTTTAAAATTTTTCGAACTATGTATAGCTGCACGTCGTTGCCTTCGGTCATGGTGTCGAATAGAATTTATGATGAAGATTTTAAACTTAGGTCCAAAGTATGCGATTGTAGTGTACTTCGTTTTTATTTTGATACTTCTTATTTTTATGTATTTAGGAATTCAAAATTGCAATAACTGAAAATCACTCCTGCCTTTCACCGTCTGAAGTTTTTGTTTCCGCTGCTTAATTTGGGAATTCCACCCACTTGCATCATGGTTATTACACAACTTCCGGCTAAAATAGTATTATATGGGTTGGTCTTAACGGTTAAATGTTAGCGAAGAGATAAGCACTCAAAAGGTGTAGAATTAAATTATAAAACAAAAATCTTAAAATAAAGAAGATATTTCGCCGTGATGGATCTGAGTTCTGCCTTCCACGGCGTGAATAACAATACTGCTTCCACATATCTCCACCAACGAAGTGAAATAATAAGTTAATAACTATTCAGAATGGAATCGTAGTGTCAAATCTCTTGGAAGCGTGGCATACCGAGGCGTCCACAAAAATTTTGCCGGGGATTATTTATTTTCGTTAATTGCCCAACTTTCTTCGTCAAAATGGCCGCCCTCAGTAATCCGCTTTTCTGGCGCAGATATTTAATTTAAAAATACAATCAGAGAGAACGATGCAGACACACATGAAACCGCTGGCTATGTGGCTATGAGATTTGCTCAAATTTACTCCCAGCTTTCATAGTCTTTACATTATGCAACTCCCTTAACGAGTAGGTCCGCACGAGAGAGCCGGTGGCGCTTAATGAAGTTGACGCACCTGTGTTTGGGCTACAAAGGACCCCCGAATGGTATTCCTTAAGGAGAACTTCCCTATTCCTCTGGGACGTGGTACCTACTACACCTGTCGTGCATCCCAGCTGCATATACGTGGCGCTTAATAAGCAGCACGTTTCCAACCTTTAAGCCAGGCGCGTAGGAGCACAGGTCCTGCCGTGAGAAACCGGCAATTGAGAATATATGCGGAAGCTTGACACGAGGAGTTCAGCGGGCAGTTGGAAAACGCCCGGGGACGAGCATTATGGGGATATTTGAGGGAGAAACGGAGAGCCACTTGACCCGATTAATTCTAAGAAAAAAGTCGTAGATTCTCAAGGAGAGACCGAAAGTTTCAAGAGAAGTGATGAATTCCTAATGACCCCAAAATGGATTGGGGTGGACGAGTAGTGGATCTACGATTCTATCCTGCGTTTCGTTAAGTTTTAAGACCAGTTTCAGAGTCGAAAAATATTAAATAGATGATGTCATTATAAAGGATTTTTGGACTGTATTTCCTTCGCTCCTGGTTCAGTTTCTTATTTCTCACTTCTAGTCTTCTGCTTTGCTTCTTTTTATTATCTTTCCTTTTCTCCCTTTCTCGTTCGTATTTCTGTCTCTTCTCTCTCACGTTCTTTCGTGCTGTTTACTCTTATCCTTTCTTTTTTCGTGATATTTCCTATATTTCCGCTCTTTTCCTTTTTACTCCCTTTCTCTCATAATCATTTTCTTTCTCCATTATTTTTCATCTGTTCTCTTTTAGTTCCTTCCTCTTGTTATTTGTGAGCATTTCAAACCTCATTACTCGCAGTTTTTTTATTTTACAAACTTTCGTCTCATGACATCACTATTTATTTACTGTCGTTCACTGATCAGTATGTTATTGTGCAAAATCTAAAAAATATAAATTCTATTTCCTTAATCTCTTTTTGTTTATTTAATAATAAAACTGTGATAATGGACGCAGTGTACAGTCGAAAGAGCTCCTCCTTAGACTTAATTAAGATATATCTAACGGAATCCAATGATCGTTGACTTTTGTTATTTTACTTCCATTAAAAAAAGATTAACAGTAAAATGTAAAAATATAAAAATCGTCTCTTTCTTCTCTCGTCTTCATAATTATCACTCACCACTTCTTCAATCTTCTGTTCTCTCTTTCACTAGCTTCTCTCACCTCCCTTTCTACCTCTCGTTCTCTTCTGTCTTTATCCTCCTCTCTATTTTCCAACAACTCTCCTCTCCCTCTCTCTCTCTCTTCTGATTCCTCTGAATCTCTTTCGCTTCTGCTCCTCAAATTCCTCTACGTTGCTCTTCGTATCACCCCTTTCCACTCTTAGTGATCACGATGTATTTACCTCTTGTCTGTCATTTGTCACTGTGACTCACAACCTTAGCGTCACTTCCGCCGCTGTTTGAACAGGCGACGCTGAAGCCATTACTCCCCTCACTCGACGTCAGCCCTTCAATCGCGACGATGATTTTGGAGAGAGGTGGGGGATGGCAATCGGAGGGAATAGGGGTTTTATTCTACCAAAGTGCTTATGCAGATCAAGCCAAGGTTTCTACTTGTTTCAAGATCTCCATATTTGTTTCGCATATTTTTTTGTTGTGTACCATTAAATGACGAATGAAATAATCGAAGATCATTGATTTGTGTTATTTTAAATTGGATGTAAGGAGATAATTTTGCAGTAACGTAAGCTGTACTTTTAAATATCAAAATGTTCGAACAGTTAAGGCTTTACATGTGTGAGTTATTGTATTCATAGTATATAATTAGCTTTCCATTGCGAGTAACATTGCGCCTGCATGACTTTTACTTTTCTTTCTTTCTTTCTTTCGGCCACAAATATTACTGCTGAAAGATTGGAATATCTCAAAGCGATTAAAAATGTGTGGTCAGGTTTTTAGCTCCACAAAAATTTTTAAAAATGCCGATGATTTTTCTATACCTTTTTAAAACGCCATTATATCTTTACTTACGCTATAGAGGCGTATTATTACTTCCACCATCGCGACTATACTTTTCTGGTGTGCTTTTTCATATAAGCCGAGCAAAATTATTCATATTTTCCTACATACGTTTCCGTCATTTATTATCCCATTTAGGTCCGTTAACCCACGACATACAATAAATGGCTTTATGACTTGAGTTATGAGGTTGATGATTATCCTTCTCTTCTATGCACATCAATCTTGCCAACTGAAAAGGTATCATTTTGACGTATAAATGTTTGCATGAACAGCATGGACACTTTTGAGTCATTTTTCACGTTTTGTATGCACGTAGCTTTCTTTTTCGCCATGTTTTTTTGCATTTAAGACATTCATCTCCGTTAAAAAGATTGATTTTTGGATCTTTTGAATACGGACACAGACGAACATGTACAAATATATCAATACTGTACATTTGCACGTACGATATGTCAAGTGCTCAAGGTTTTCTCTTATTGCAATTGATTAACTACGCGTCTTTCAACAGAGCCTGATAAAGTAACTTATACTAGGGCTTGTAATAACTTATACAGATAACTTTACGAACAAAGAGCTTATAAACGCGTCTCAACTACAAGATATTGATCTTCAGTGTTAGTTCTCCAAATGATGTCTATTATTTATAAAAATTCTTTTATGACTTTTGGAAATAGAAATGCGAACTAATAGTTTGTTTATAGGATACGTACATTTTTACAGATACAAGAGCTCCATTATTGAGCCTCTACACGTTTAAATGAGAGCAACGATCTCGAATAACACGCATAAAATAGACATTTCGACCCCATGCCAAAGCGTTCGTGAACGCATGTTTATTTTACAACTTAATTTTAACGCTCTTGTTCGCTGATAAGCAACGGAAGCAATGAAAGGTTTCCATGCCACTCAAGTCTAGAGGCATTTGAAGCGATCCCATGGGTTACACTTCCACAGGAAGTCCAGTCCTAAAGAAGGGTCGCGAAAATTACGGCCTTCCTCACCGCGTAAAACCGAAATTGAAAGCGAGATTTAATGGCCCATAAGAACGCGGACGTTGGGCGACTCACTCTTAAATGGGTCCACAGGTCACGTGTCGGTATTTTAGAAAACTGTGCGCACACCAAACGTCTCACGTTCTATTGCAGTTTTTGGTGGAGGTTTACAGTTTTGGGACAGGGAGAGAAAATTACCTAACCTGAGTGCTTCTAAGTAAGACACGCCGATGCGTATCACACTGCACGAAGACACACGCGATATCACGAGACGTAAGAAGAAGTAAAAACAGAAGAGAGCGATGCGTTACGTGAAAAAACGCCGTGTAGCACTATCTCGTATTCATGTACTAATTCCGCGGGCATTACAGCAGTTAAGTATTCATAAAATCGGACGAGAAACGGAAAAGGAGTCCAGTGTGGTTCGGGTAGAGTAAAACCAGGGAACGAGTCGTAAATTTTCCAGCTCTCTGAGGTTAATCGCTTTATCTGATTTCGCCTTTCCCTGAAAAATGTAATTTCTCCTTCATTTTTCGTAGAGCGTGAGTCATACGAGGTAGCCAATGTCATGCGGCGTTTTAAGTACATAATACGATTATTACGGAGGAGGCGGTTGAATGATGTAATCCATCACGAGCCGCGCAGAGCATTCATGTTGGCATTTCATGAGCATTTACGTGTGCTTTAAAGGTTGATGGAGGTATCACTCAAGATCTTTCGGTTGTTCGAAAATTTCTCTTCATTTAACAAAAGGATAAAATTTCATGTTTTCCCGAGTATTTTTGAGTGAGTCAAGACACATTATGTAATTTATTTATTTCTTTATCTTTTTAAAAAAGGGTTGTTATGATTATTCACTTAGTGGAAATATGTCTGTATTGTATAGTGAGATAGTTTCTGTGAAACCAACGATAAACATATAACATGAAAGTTTTAAAATAACTTTGCAATATTAAAACGTGACTAAAACTATTTCAATTTTTTAATAGTACATACAGCGTGGATTTATTTTCAATACAATACATTTGTATTGTTTACTTTTGCTTAATTTTAAGCTTTTTTATTGATTGCCTTATACAGTTTAACATATTTTTTACTAGTATAGTATATTATTCCATATTAGGGAATTTAAATGGTTACAACTCACTTTACTCATTAATTACAGCATAATATATTCACTTTTAAACGAATATCTTTTACTCAACCATTATAAAATAATTTTGGAATTACTACCTGGAAAACATTTAGATCACTTTACTACATCTCAAAACATTGAAAACAGAAGTCTAGTTGTAAAAAACATTTGATCGTGAATGATACTGATATTAGATCGTTATTTATTACTTTAATTTTGCTTTACTTTCCGTGAACGCAGCAAAAAATGCTACATTTAAAAATAACCAAGGAAAAAGTGATCTTTCTACGTTGGCGAAATTATTAATTTTAAAACGTCTTAAGATAGGGTCGCATTTTGTATCCTTTTGGAGAAAAAAGACATTTTTAAAAGGTCGCAGCTCGTTTTATATTTTATTTGAACCTTCGTGGCGGAAAAAACAATTATCGCAAGGAATTTGTAAAGAAAGAACTAAAAATCTCCATTTATCAACAATAAAATCCAAGTTACGAAGGAAATTCAGAAATAAACGATCCTGGGGTAATCTCGTTCGACATTAGCATGGAGGCATTATACACTTTGCTCACTTTAAAAAAGTTGGTCGAAGAAAATGATACAGAAAATTAAGCATAAAGGGAGAGAGGGGAGAAAAAGAGACGAAAGCAAAAAAGTGCGTTTGAAGTTGAGGGTGTACACAAAAAAACAATAGCAGTTCATTCCTCCCATGTTGGAAGGAAATTTACGACACGGATGAATCATCGACGTCGTTAAAACTTCATCTTCAAGCGGTCGCGAAAAAAATATTCATGAATAAGAAGTCTTCGGGCAAAAAGAAATCTCGAGCCGAAAAATTTTAGGATACGATCTTAAAAAAAATAAAAGATTCAGTCGTCTGTTCGTATAGTAAACAGGAATCGTTCTTTTTATGTTGATGAATTTGCCTTAATATCCGATAAACGTAATAAAAAATAGAATGCTCAATATCAATTTCTCAAGTTTTTAAATTTTAAATTCAAGCTTCGTGGTGTCTTTGAGATACGCAGGATCCTTTTAGTTCCCATATAAAGACTATCTTTATTTTCTTCACTGATTCCAAAAATTACATTAGCATTGAAAATAATAATCGCGATAACAATAATAATTTAATAAACATATCAGGATGATAATTAATTGAAATTATAGTTATGATTGCTCTTTTACAAATCTTCTGAAATGCTATATTTTTATTCTCTCTTTCTCTCGATAAACATATACTTCACCCCCACCCTCGCCTTACCATTTAAAAGCATTGCACCATATTATATATATGTATATAGGTATAAGATTTGAACGTTCCCAGTGTTACATTTTGAAAAATTCCCTTTATTTCTGGCATATTCAGTCTTCAGGAAAAATGTATTCCTTCCTATCGTTTATACTACTCTCCAAGACTCAATTTCATGTGTGTTAATTATAATGATTAAAAAGAGCAATATTATCGATATAAATGGCGGCTCAAAGTATTTCTTATAGGAAAATAGATTTTAAAAGTTATTATTTCACAGATATTCACGTTCCAAGGTATAATCTCAACTATGGCAATGCGTGTACTTCAATCATAAATAGGATTAAAGCGTGTTTAGTTACGAAACAAAGTTTTTTAAGAGAGTTATTTAATATAAGTCATCAAAATGAATCACGTTGCTGAAATTTATGGAGCTATACTTCGGTTCCAGTGAGTTAAATCAACGATAACCAGTCTACGGCCTGGGAACACATCCGGCCACCCGTGATTTCTTTAACTATTAAAACGCACAATGTAAAATTAATATGAGTAATAATGAGAACAATATATTTCGTTTTTTCCCTCTTTTTCCATAACATTTAAATAAATTCCAAACAAATAAGGTAACATTGATCCCAAACGAACCATTTAGTTTCCTCATATTATTCCTTACCTACTTGCGGGACACATGTCCTCAGGGCCGAAAATTTCCGGCTCTGCCGACTTAAACGATCAATCTTCGAACAATTTACTACCAGTTCGGAACCGTAATTAACCAGGACGCAATTTTGTGCGTGAAATCACCATGCACCTCGGAGGCGTTGCGAGGAAAGAGAGACGATATTAACGCGATTAAAATGCTCGATTAATCGCTCCGTAATGGATTTACCGTATAATGACTACACGCCAGGCGAGTATCCGAGAAGAGAGCGGAAAAAGGAGGAAAGGTGGATAATAGCCGTCGTTCACGGGAGAGGAGTTGAGGGATAGTCGCGTGATCTTTTCCAAGAATCTCTCCCTCATGCGATTAGATACATCGCGAAGGTTAGGCGGTCGATGGAGCGTGAGGCAGATTCTTTTTTTTTATTCCTAAGGCGGCGAGCGAACGTAGGAATAGATAGAGAGATCTAGGTTGGGAGATGCTAAGCGCGTGAGGTGGGGATATATGAGGTTACCTGATAAGAGGAACAGGAGGGATATGAGGGGAAGGGGAGGAGGGCACCTCTGCGAGGAAAGGGCGTGCGGGGCCACCTCAAGAAGGTCGTAATGCCTGAAGAGGAGGATGGGAGGGGAAGAGGGTAAAAGACTAGGTGGGGACGGCTCCTCAACACTCAAAGTTCAAAGTTCAAGCAGGCGATTTCACTCCTCTCCCCCACACCACACCAAAAACCTTAGCCTCTCTCCCTTCCAAAACCTTCTCTATCTCTCCTCTCTCTCCCTCTCTCTCTCTATCTCTCTCTCTATCTCTCTCTCTCTGTCTCTCTCCCCGACAACCGTTCGTTCTCCGATAGGATATTAGCGTGCGTGCCAGAAAGCAAAAGGTAGAAGAAAAGAAAGGGGTCTTTGGTGGGTGGGTTGGGTTGGATGAGCAAGTAAGGGGCCTCTCGAAACAAGAGGAAGAGGGTTGAAGAAAGTAAGGGCGTGTGAGGAGGTGGTTGGGGAGGGCGTTGGAGTGAAGTGCAAGGGAATACCGAAGGGAGAATGAGTTGAAAGGGAGAAAGCGGAGGGGGGGAATTGGAAAGAGAAATTTTGGTCTTGATTCATTGGTTGATTGATTGATCGATTGATCGGGCCCTTAATTTGGGATGTTATCCCCCGATAGACCGTTCTACCACTCGAACTATCATGTAGCCCAGAGTATAATATGTCCGATCAAGAAAACAATGAGATAGTGAAAAAGAAAAACCCGCCGTGTCGATCAACGCACACGGAAATGGGGATGAGTAATACAAGACGGCAAAAACCATAACTATATGTACTTGGATAGTAAAAGAACATGGTAAGGGGTTCCAAATTGTGGGGTGAAAGTGCGAAGAGGGAGAAAAAGGTGAGGGGTGTGAAGTGGAGGTGAGAGTACTGGGTAGGAAAAGAAAGGGGAGAAAGAGGGACGAAGAAGGTTCAGAGAGAAGGAAAATGGCATGAGGGAGTAGATTTTCGGATAAGGATGGAAGGAGAGGAGGAGGAAAAGAGAGGAGGAAGGAAAGGAGGTAGAGGAGGGAATTGCCGTGTTGCTAAGTCGCGTAGGAAGTACACAGTCAGATCGATGCTTCGAAGAACGCTAGATATTCCCTTTGACTTTAGAGGAAATACCTGCTGCTTGTATTTTTTTTTATATACTTACCTTAGACTTCGTCATTCTATGCTAAGTTATTCGCAGGCTCTAAATTCATAGATTCATCGAGAGGAAAATTAAATTAAAAATATTTCTATCAACAATCGGTAGATGTCTACTTGAGATAAGTTGTCTATTTAATTCTCATATGATTCCTAAACTGCCGTATACAGGGGTGTAACATTAAGTGGCATCCCTTGATTATAGTATAGTACAGTACAGTAGTACAGTTTAATTTTGTTTCAATTGAATAGCAAAAAATTTCGAGTTTTTCCTCCGCCATTTTGAATGTACAGCTACACAGGACAAGGCATGTTGATGGAAACTAATATGGTGGATACGAGGTTATCAGTGAGATTCGAGATGTTGTGCATCGATTCATTCTACTTCTATGCAATGTTGTTGTAAGCATTATCCTTGACAGAGATCCATAGGTCCACGGGAGACCGTTCTAACAATTTTCATGCTTGTTCTTTTCTACCCAAAATTAATATTATAATTTAGGGCTATATATCTTAATATAATCAACCTGCGTTCGTCATTTTTACTATTTTTTGCATTCTCTAATGGCATGAACTGTATCTTCTTGGCCAGATTCGATTTATGCTTTGTCCAATTGTAGCTGTCATCTTTAGATCGCTATTGGATTTTACTTTCATTTCATTCTTACAGTCTGTCGTTTAGATCGTAGGAAATCGTACAACGGAGTGAACTTTGAAACGGCATCTCCCTTTTTATTATACCTGAATATTTCGAGTTTTTTATAATTACCACTGTTTCTAAAAAAAACGAAGGCGAATTTATGCTTTCATTTTGCTCGTCCACCTAAGTTTAAGTTCTTTATTTCGATTTTCTAAAAGGCCTTTATTTTGCATTTATCAAGAGAATCATTTTACCCGGTTTATTACGAAAAGTTTACACTCCCAACTCTACGGACTCCAATCGCTAAATAAGAAAAACTTAGCAATCCCATTATTCTGAACTTTTATAGCAGTGTTAAGTTTCACTTTTATAGCAATAGTGTTTTCAAATGTAGAAATTCCAAGTGGCACGTGGCAGTTTTTTCGAACGGTTTTTTATCTGTTAACAGAGCGTGACGGAAAAATCGACTTTTTTTCGAAACCTTTCTGGAAATGTTTTTCTCGTCATAAGTCACAGAAAACTGTTTTCCTAAACATATTTACAAATGGTTTAAATACAAGTTGATACCGTCTCTTGCTAAATGACGGTAATAATTTTTGTTTTTGTCATGAAAATTCTGAATGCAATGTTTAATCGACGTTTCATCCATTTTCTGTTTTTTTTTAAATAAAAGCCATTTCAGGTAAACTCGATAACCCGGAATCCGATTAATTATACTGGATCGAAGCAAAGTGATTTATTAGCTTGCAAATATTATTATCTCAATCGTAATACCGGATTACTTCTGGGAACGTCTATGTTCTTCGTTCTCCATGTATGTATAACTCGTATGGCGGATTTTTGCCATTTTATATTCAACCAAAGGTCAGGACGTAAATATACTGCTTCTTTCATTCAGTGCCCAGTACACGAGGGCATGTAGAGTTATCCTAATCTTCTTATCGTAATGACATTTAGCGAATATCGCTCTTGCGCCACGAAGTTCTCCTCTACCCAATAATTGGGTTCAAACAGGTGCCCGGTTCTGCTGATGTTTTTAAATTTTGTTTTTTTTTTTGGAACTTGGCTGATTTTCTTCTACGGGGGAATAATTATGGCTTTTAATCAAAGGAAAAGTATTGACGAAGTTTTGCGTCTTCTTATATCGCTTTTCCAAACTGAATTATTGTCACAAAATTTTCAATTCTATGTTCGGTAAAAGAAAACTCATTTGTCAACGAAGATTGATCAAAATAATGGGACGTTTTCAAACATATAACATTGCTACGCACTATACTTTTCGTTTCGTTTATCAAATCCAAGTCCATCTTTTTAGCAAGTTTTCTTTAAAGAAAAATCTTGCTAATATGATCTCTCTGTCTGGGAACAATTAAGTTTTTGTTTTGAGAGATATATGTAATTTGTATTTTTGAATTAGCGTTCTATGAATTTTTCCCGGTAATTCGTTCAATTTTCCGCTAGGTGGCTTCAAAGTCAGAAATTCAAAACTTTGAAATGGTATTATAACCCAACTATTGAAGCTAGAGGAATGAATTTTTCACGAATGAGAAGTTCTACATTCTAAAAATACGTGTTATCCCCTACCTAAAGGGGGAGGAAAATTCAGAACTCTGAAACATTTTTTTTACACGTGCTACTACCTTTTGCTTTCGCAATTATATCTTACTTGTTTGTGATTATTACGACACCTTTTCAGGCTTTCTATACGTACACACTTCACTTTAATTCGAGGAGGAAAAACTCACAAAAAGTGAGTATCAGTTTTATAAAGCATAAGAGAATAAACCCCAGATCTTAAATAGCGAGTTAATGCAGTGCGAATAGTCATGATCCACGATTAAGCTTGGCTGTGGTAGATTGCGTACTCTCTCCAGCCTCATTAAATGTTAATCACGAGTTACATATCGACGATAATTTTTTTACGACAAGGGATTTATTACCGCAGATGTGTTCTGGAACTGGCATGTGGGTGCATTCCTAAGTAAACAAGGTGTTAGTCCTAAAGATAATGAACGTAAATAAATTTTCCGTAGCGCTGCGATGTTTTATCGGCTTTATTATTCATTATGTGAGCGAGGTTTTAAGTCAACGGGGATCTTCGTTAATAATTTAAGAATTCGAAAGCAGGGAAATGAAATGTTATCGGATGGAGACCACTGAGGACATCAAATTCTAGCTTATGTAAATTATAACTTAATACGAGACTCTTACAAGGAAAATATCACGTCGATAAAGCCGCAAACATTTTCATAGTCTCTTCGATGAAATCAGGCTCCACTTTGTGGAATTTACTCATCATGATCCCAGAAAAAATACCTTGTATCCTCCATGAAAAATTTATTTTAAGCACTACCAGTTTCTCAGTAATCATAGCATCAGCAAGTGATCTGATGATGCTACGATTATAGCGAAGCCGTTCGTGTTTTTAATAAAATCTCTTCATGGACCATACTGGATACTTGTTCTGTTATCTTGATGTCAAAATATATTTCAAAAAGAAATTATATTGTATATAACAGTGGTTCTCAGGCAGATATACCATTCGACCCCCTCCATGTGGATGTTTGGCCGCCGAGTCCCCCCGTGGTTTGTTAAGAAGTAATAAAAATATTAAAAAACTTTTTAAATTTATACTTTTTTGTGAAGTGCACTGAAAAGTATAAATAAATTATAGTTCGAGAAAATATCAGGATCTTAAGGAAAAGTTTCATCATATATTATCATAAATCAAATAAGAAATTAGAAAAAATAAATTGTTAAAAAGAAATTAGCTTATAAAAATTAAAATATCGTCATTAATTATAATACAGATGAGAAACGTGAGTGCTAAGTAAATGTGCGAGGATAATATAATTCGCCGCATTAATTGCTTTTTATTTTAAAATTATATTTCTTATGTTAAATATAACTACATATATTAAAATTAACAAATTCTTTATTTTGAAGATTACAACCCTAAATCAAACATAACATTATACTTATATCCTATAAATTAAAATTGGGGAAAAAATCAGTTAGCATAGTGAAGAGTACTCGCGACCTTCCCAAAAATTGTCTCGCGACCCCCAGTGGGGGTCGCGACCCTACATTTGATACTGGTCAATAATATAGAATTTATTAGTGTTTTCTGTTTTAAAGCGACGTGTTTATCATCATTCCAGTTATAGTCTTTCTTATTTTGGCGAAAATATCTTTTATCGCTATCTGTTTCGTCCAGTCGCTATTGAGTGCCTTGAATACTATATTTGATTTTAGCATTTTCCTGAATATTTTCGTGGCAGATTAGATCGTTCTCTGGATACTATAGGCGCTCGAGGTTAAAATTTGTTTTGATATTATCGTGAATCGTAGTTTTGACTGACAATGAGTCAGGTTAACAGTGAGGTTTGCGAAGATAGGGAGGCGTCTATTGCTTCTTTGCCTGTATTGGGTGAAAGGAAAAACCTTGGAAAATAATATTTAATCGATTTAGGAACTAATTAAGGGGTGGAGATGTAAAATTTAAAAAAAGTAGATGTTGCGGTCTGATTGGACGAAAAGAAAGTCGATACAATTAACATGCTAACGACTAGGTGAGTATTATCTTTCGCCTGATAATAAAATTGCATTTTTAATCTGATCAAGAAAAAGCCATAGGAATTTTTAATCTCAGGGCTACAAATAATTCAATGACTAAATTTGTAAATTCGCCTTAGTTATTTATATACCCACAAAAATTTTCTTGTAACGGATTTGGCCATTTTAATGCCCGAATTTTATTGCATTTTCATATACACACCAAACTGAAATAATTCAAATAAAAGTTTAACGCGCTAGGTTATGCAAAACATTATAAAGTATAAATACTTGAAAATTGGTTAAGAAATGCCAATATCTATCACAATGACTATCATGAAAAATTTGTGTTATATCAGTGCAACTATCTATCACCGCCGTTTCTTTATCCCTGAGGCCCACGGCCATCCTTCGTGACCTTTTCCAGGTTAAATTTATGCAGGGCCTCTCCTATTATAAGGGTGATAAGAGTTACCAAAGACCTGATTGGTTTTAGGTGAGATATTGGCATTTTATGTGGCAGACTACCCGTTTATCCAATACGACTTCTTTATATCTAGGGAAAATTATTTTCACTATCCACTATTTACTATTTTATATTTATATATACGGCTTATTAAATTTCTTCTTGAACTTCGTATATGAAATCTCATCTGCTTGATAGGTGAGAGCGTAATCGCTAATGTATGCTAAGTTATCTAAAGGACTGAGTATACAATTTTTCTGAATATGGAGGCAAGATGGCGGGTAAGGTTTTGCCTGTCGTACTCATTATTCTATATACCCACAAG
Organism: Uropetala carovei; assembly: GCA_036926305.1. Classification (NCBI taxonomy): domain Eukaryota; kingdom Metazoa; phylum Arthropoda; class Insecta; order Odonata; family Petaluridae; genus Uropetala; species Uropetala carovei. The sequence goes on along the minus strand of JAXCHB010000103.1, from coordinate 1,966,280 downwards.
CAATACTTATTTCCTAGCAGCATATTCGATTTCAGCACTTTCTCATCAAATCTAATTCACAGCCCGCAAACTGGTCGCATGAATGTGTAATTGAGCGAGCAAAGCGTGGTTTCCGCTTTTAAGCTACTATTAAAAACAGTGTTCAAATACACTTTTAAATGTTGTAGGCCTATTTATACAGGAGTTCGAATGATTCTTAAATAGCTCTTCTGAAAATTTTTACGTATATAACAATCCTCTGTTATTGTAAACGAAACCTGAAAACCTGAACGTTCGCTTTCATATAGTATATCTCCGATAATAAGTGCATTTTTCGACGACAATCAGTCGATCGTTCCCACGAGATTCTCACATTCAATATCCCCATATTCTTTTTTTAAACCTAGAAAGAAATGAAAAAGTTATTTTTTTCTCGTTTTTATTATAGGAATCCTATATTTATTTTGCATTTCATCAAACGCTGGGAATTTTTCTCCCTTAGTCCCTGGGGAAGGAATTTTTAATTCGTTTGTGTGGTATATGGAATGGGACAGGATGAGGAGGCATATTGATATCGAAAGAGAGGGAGAGGGGGAGAGAGTGGGGGGGGGGGGAGGGAGAGAGACGGAGGTGACATAAAAAGGAAGGAAATATAGGAGACCGAGAATAAGCGAATGACTGGCATTAAGAGAAAGAGAGAGGCAAAGAAATTCGGAGCGAATTGGAGAGTTAATGGACGGGGGATGAGGAAAAAGAGAGATCATAAAAGAGAAGTTCGGAAGGGGTTAAAATATTTCGATGGAGACGGAAAAGGAATGCAACTCCAATGTGGGTAGGGGTAGGCCTACCATTACTAATATCCAACATCAGCACAGGAACGTGAGAGTTGAGTTTTACTATTGCGACCGCCATCAAACTAGCGTGATTGCCCATCGTATAGTGACGGGGTTTATTGATGAGAAATTAAGCCGATACAAGTCGGCATCCGTTTTATTTCCGTCAAGTAGTTAATTGCAGATAATTGCTTCGAAGGGTAGAATAATGTTTGACTAAGTGTTAAATACACTGTGTTAATAAGTGAAGTGTGAACAAATAAATTATTCCCATTCGTTGCTAAATAGGGTAGCATTGGCAATCTTCAATGCAGCAATAATGTGCAAGATACCCGAAATTTGAAATTTGTTATTGTTATTAAATGCTGGAAATTCATATTTTTCAGAATAATATGTCTTTGGGCTTAACTGGAGATGTATTTATGTTTACTTGGTCATTGCTATAATTTTTTCATCGTTTACTTTATTACACAGAGTTCGAAACTTCGAAAAAACATCATAAATAAACGTTCCTATGTAAATGATGTAGTATTTATATAATTTGAAATGTTTGTTTATTACCATAAAGCGTCAACACCCTCATTTTCAAACATGATAAATTATACATTTTTTTGATAAATTTCATTTTTAAAACATTCGATAGTTTGAATGTATTCTGCATTGATAGCACGCCTGACCCCCAACGTCGAGTCTCGGTTTCCAATTCTGCAATGGGAAAGTGGTATATACTCGTCTTTGTTATTGTGCTCTTATTAAAAGGGCGTAGAGTGCTTTTTATGAAGTTAAAAATAATAATTTTTTTATTATGGGTAACATTTCTGTGTGATGTCAATTTAAGCTTACAATTAAAACTTTACGCCCCAAGCTGTTTCAACCGCACCTAATACATAAAGTGGAGAAATATCGCCCACTTCATATTCTCATAATATTATCAAATAACTTTCGAAGTTCTCGCGTTTATTTAACGCTACTAATATTGGGTCGCCAACTAATGACGTAGCGTTTCATTTCGAAAGTTTTTACAGTTACCATAGGATACGTTATATATTGTGGGAAAGATCTGTCAGTATGTAAATTTCAACTGTATCCTACTCCCTCGCATTCCCTATACTAATATGTGCGTGTGTGTGCGTGTTGTGGTAATCTGTGGGACTAATTTAGACTGCGTCGAGCTTAGGCAAGGAATTATCTCGTGGAATAAACTTGAGAAGGATGTGAGATAATGCGCCGCATGAAAGTCCGAAGGAAGCCATTAAAAGTACGTCACGTGACCCTTTAATCGAAATCCCTTCTAGGAAACCCTCTTGGACTCCGTCCCACGTGTTATATGTCACGCTTTCATTCATATCCAAAGAGCGAGGGGAGAGAAAGGTAATACAATGACCGCTTGCGGCTGCGGCTTATGGAATTATTCTAATGGGAAGCACACCTTGAGAGAATATAATATTTTTATATCTTTGTGATGAACCATCGATATATAAAAATGTGAAATTCATGCATTAAATCTATTTGTTCTGTTTATTGTTCCACTGTTTATTTCCCACTACTATTCCTAATATAATATATAAGCTATATCTGCTCGGTAGTTCGCTGCAAAATCAGACTTTTCTCCGTCTTATACTATAAGGGGATAAAGATCTATAACAAAAAATTGCTCCAGAAAGATTTAAACGTCGTTTATGCGTGTTGTCAAGAATGGAAAATCGAAATTAATCACGGTAAATGTTCCCTCTTGAGTTTCTGGAGGGGCACGGACAAGAAGTTATACTCGGAGTATGAAATCGGTGGATTGAATATCCATTCTGCAGAATACGTTAAATATATAGGAGTCGCCATTTGTCTTGATCTGTCGTGGAATATGCATATCCGAAGGGTCATAGGCGCAGCCAAGGAAATTGGCCTTCGTAAGCAGGATAGTAAGAAGTACAGAACAGGTACGAGAAACGTGTTATTTATAATTAGTCACATCTCAGGTCGAATACGATTCGTATGAAAAGGGACTGACTGATACCTGAGTTAAGAAAGAGTCCAAAGCAGAGCAGCCAGATTCGTAAAACACAAATATGTGCAAAGGATAAGCGTGACATCACTGTTGAAGGAGTTGAATTGGATGTCGATAGAGGATCGCAGACTGAGCTCCAGGTTAAAGCATTTGGGGAAATTTAGTTCGGAAGCTCTATTAGAGGAGGTCTCAGGAATAATAGAGGCACCTACTTACATAGGTAGGCACAATCACGACGATAAAATACGAGAGATCGACTGTAGGACCGAGCGATATCAGGGTTCGTTTTTTCCAAGGACCAAAGCAGACCATTACAGGAGAGTAATACCCGCGAGAGAAAGTATTAGATAGGCTTTGGTGCGCTGCACCCCCTGCCACCCGTCAATCTGGTGATTTGCAGGATAACATGTAGCTGTAAATATGTCTGCGAGCTTATGAAATTTAATGATTCGGTATATAGCGTGCTAATTTGGGTGAAGAGGAATTATTCAAAAAACGACAATTTTATTTTGCAATTGATACTACTAATTTTTAAGCATGAAAAATGCGCATTTTCCCGGAATATTTATTTCATGTTTTTAAGGGACGGTTGCAAAGAATTTTCTCATATAACTAAGTCCTTATTACCGATTTTTTTCTTTAGTTTTTTATATTTAACGACTCCAGTTCATAAATCATAAAACGATCTACCTTGGTTGCATTTACGAACTATAGACGAATAATACATTCCTACCATATTTCTTTATTTATTCACTACTTACCGATTGAATTACACAATGTTAAGGTGAGCGCCATGCCTTATACGTTATTTATACACTTTTCCTTTTGCGTATTATACTCTCTAGGGATAACAAATTGACGATTGCATAGTGTTTCTTCTAAACGCGCATAAATATATACCTTTGATATCAGAAGTCATTATTACTTTATAGTTTTTAATTAATTGTAATGGCTTTCTTAATAAATTAGTTATTCGCATGTAGCAATAACATCACATATTTATAAGGTATGTACATACTTGTTTTAGCACCATTGTACTTAACCCTTTTCCGGAATAAACGTATATGCGCCACAGACTGACGCGTGGGTACACATGGAAGTAGAATGAAATAGTAAATGTCGAGCCCTATAGTTAAATAACTAAAATGAATGGAAAAACCTCCTAATAACCATAATTTACTTTAAAAAAGGGGGAAGTACTCACACGCTGGTGTAGGGAAATTTACTCCACGCTATCTCACACACTTCGGGTTTAGGGGAAATTACTCCAACGCCAGGGTTCCTTTTGTTCACACACACGCATAAATACACACCAGCCAAAAACCACACACGAATACTTCCTTTATAAAAAATGCCTAAATGCACATTTCGGAATGAACGATTCCATTCTCAGTTCAATCTTCAAAAAAGTCGAAGAACTACGAGTTAGGGAGAGTATACGTATATACATATAAAGAGTGAAGTGAGAGGGGGAAGAAACTTAAAGAAGGGGGAGAAGAAATGGTTAAAACGTAGTTACGGGGAAGTTAGGAAGTCCGTTGGAATGGCCGTTATTCGAAACAGAAAGCAAAGTAGTGTTTACTATTGGACCTGTGTCTTGAGTAAGGGTAATATCTCTGTTTTGGTGAATGGCTAAACTTTCGGTCGCGTCTAGGAGGTAGTGACTGGAAATAGGTTTCAATAGTTGGTTTTTTTTTAAGTATTAGTGTGTTGGGTTTGAAGGATATGAGTAGCTACGCAGTATTTTTCAAAGTTTCCATTTTTAAAATACGATAAGTGTTCTTAGAATGTGGCAGTGAATTTTCTCTTGGTTTGATCAATATAAATTTTGTCGCAATCATCGCACTTTATTTTGTAAATTCCGGATTTTTCATGAATCGGGATCGGATTGGAAGTAGAATGTCTGCGTTCAGATGGCCTGATAGTCGTTTATAATGTTATCCATCATAAAAAGCTTCTAATTTTGTATTTCGCTGGTCATAGTTAAGTTAAACACTATTTTTTATACTTAAGTGGAATTTCTGTGTATATAAAACACATTTCCAGTCTAAATTATTCAAAATATTTCAACTGACAGTTTCATATATTTGACTTGACCATGAAAACAATTTGACTAATAAACCTTTAATAATTCTTCATTGGATGCATTAAATCCAAATAAATGCCGGCTTATACATTTTTTTCTCACAGTTTTTGATATCGTTCTATTTTCATAAATGAATGAGCGTACCACCAGTAAGTGTCGATCCAGTTAAATATTACCTTAGTACTATAAAAATGTTTCTTCACAATTAATCTTGTGGACTGGGTAAAGATGACGGCAGCCAAACCAATTTCTAACCATAATGTCGAACTACATGTTTTCTATAATTCTAGAAATAAAGTATAATGATTTAACATTTTAAAAGTCCAGGCCGTTGAACAAATGCTGAGTATTGTATGATTTTAAAGATATCTTTTAAGGTTCCAATTTGATCGTTCCCTTGTTCTCAGAAATAGATTGATCATCACATAATTAATGGTCTTTCCTTACAATAGGGTCCATGTTCCCGGCTCCATGTGGGGTCGGATTCCGCCTTGAGGCCCGTGTTGCTCATCTAGATTGTTCAAGTAAGATGAAAATGTACGGGTGTCATAAAAACTAATATTTCTCATCGATGATAAGTTGAATTTTTCAGGTTTGAAAGGTGATTTAAGTTTTACTGCTATGGAATAATTTATGCCCATAGAACGCATCATAATTGTAAATAATTTTTAAATGCATTTCATTAATGCGTTGCGATTATTATCATTATCTACCTAATGGTAGGTCAATAAAATGTAAAAGTTCCATTAAAATGACATTTAAAAATTTTTGCGTTACTTGTAGGTTCACGTGTCAAATAAAAGTATTTCTTATCAAAATCTACCTTTGGTATTTTTATAGTATATCATATACAGCAGCTGTTTCCAAACATCTTTAACATACCATTCATAAAAATGTCAGAGATGTAACTTGACTACATGGCGTCTATGGCAAAATTTTAGGGAACACCTTTATTATGAATGATACAATTTTTTCTGCGTTTTAATAAAGGATAATTGCGTTTTTATAGTATATAAATCAACGTTAGAGTAATAAAATATTATTTATGGGGAAAATGAACTTTTCCCATTTTTTTCGGGAACGATTTGCGCCTTCTGCAAACGGCGCCTATGGAAAATGACACCTTCGCCATACCCTAGTTACGGCACTGAAAAATGTATACAACTATCTGTACCACTTACCTCGAAATATATATTTTAGAACTTTAGTATGTACCTTTTCGTAGTGGCGTAAAATAATAATAATACGCAAGGAGCGAAATTAATTCGTTTACAGTAGATAACAAAATGCTAGAATTACTCCCAGCAATTTGAATTCTTCTCGCATACCACTTAAAAATCTCCACGTGTCTCCGTTTGGAAGTCGCTGATATAGAGTAAAGAGTTGCCCAACTTGGATTTGATTATACGTGATTACATACGTGACAGTTTTAAATTTAATTTAATTTAATAATTTAATTGTACGCGGTACTGAACAGGACTCGCTCTGCGTTTTTCGTGTGCGTGGGACCAGAGAAAACTCGTAACTCGAACGAAAACCTAGTTTTTTTCCAAAAGGAATTTAATTTGCACCACCTGGTTTTGTTCAGCGCGGCTCTTTCTAAGAATATACTCACATTGCCCAATAGGATACTGTTTATTTAAGAAGCACATATTTATAATTGTAAAAAAATACCAAAACATTTTGCGATAACTTCCTCCGATCTATACGATGACTAAGAAAGCGAAAAATTAGATCATCACGCGATCTGATTTTATCACGTTCGCAGGAAGAAAACATTTTTTCTTTTAATCCTGCCTGGTACCGCCGTTGAGTCGGACTTTTTTTTAATCCGCTTTCCTCCTTGCATGCAAGCGGAGATAAATGCATGCGATCCACTACTTAGACCACGCCTGATGACTCGGCGAAAGACAACCACCGAGGAGCGCCAATTTGCAAACGGGTGAACCCTAGGAAACCACGGTGATTTAGTACCACTTCTTTTGGGTCGGTCAAAGCGCTTTAAATTTGTAAAAACGACGTCGCGGCGTGTTCCTCCGCTACAATTCGAAAGAACGGTTGCCGGCGAACGCCACCTGCGGTATCGCCTCAGTTGGCGGCCATTTCCCAGAATGAGGGCGAATTTACATGATTACCCCGAAGGTCTGGCGCAGTTCGGTGTCAGGAGGTACCGCGCTTATTCTCGAGCGAAAACTTTTGTCTGCGAGTCCGATAGCGCCGCTTTCTAGCGATTGCCATAATGATTAGGGTTTTACTGGTGTGTAAATGGGTGTCATTTGACATCGACGACCTTTAGCGCACAGTTATTGTTTTCACTTTCTCCATACGTAGTATAGGGAAAGTATTGTGGTCACGAAAAAAATCGACTTCGAGATTTCAGCGGAAATACACGTTTTGAGGTCCCTAGAACACGTTTAGACTATTTTCGGAATGGTGTATGTGTGTGTGGATGGATGGATGGATGGGATTGTGGGCGCTCTAACTCAAAAAGTACTTGTCATATTAATACCAAATTTCATATATAACACTTTAGCATGAGCACAAAGAACTTATTAGTTTTTGGACAATAACGGTTAAGCGGAAGTCGAGGTTTCTTCGAAACCCGATTCGGTTTTTGCGATATTTCTCCGTTAAAACATCATTATGATATATACAATTCTATACAAATGTTATAGATAATGTAATTTCCTACAACTCTCATTTGAAACAATTTTCCATAGCAGTTATTGTTTAGGATTATTTATAAATAATCGGGTTTTCGGTTTCCGTTAAATCTCTCCTTAAAAACGTCGTAATTGGTCATCTTCGTGAGGACCAAAGTTGTAGAGAATAATATTTCTTCCAACCTTTGTTTGAAACAAATTTTCGTAGAACCATCCATTTCGGAGATATTTTGCTTTTTCTTAATTTCCAGTATACAGCGCCACCATCATATAGCGGTGAATTTTGTAAACATATTCTAAACATAATTTACCACAATGACGACTGTATTCTTTTACGATACGAAATAATAATTTTGCCTTATAATGCTATTCATAATAATTTAAATATCTATAGCCCAAATATGGAGAAAGTCATGTGTTGGCCACATCAGATTTTTTTAAGGTTTTCACTTGTATTGTAGTGGGCGATTCAGGTTTCTCTCGCAGAGAGAATTAGATTGATTGTCACTAAATGGAACCGACTGGAGGATAGAACGTAAATAAACATTTTGAGTTTAGTGAATTAATTTAGATAATGATAATCTTTATATTTATCAAAAATATTTTGAAGTATTGGCTCCGAAAGTTTCCGTACAAGTCAATAAGAATCAGCTTTGTCATTTATATAGCTTTTCATAAATTTTAATAAAATGTATCCTAAGATAAATTCATAAGTACTTTAAAAATTTCTTAATTTATTTTTATTTTGGTTTATCATATGAAATATATATTTTTCAATTTTTCCTTATTGTAATTTTCATAAATTTAGTTTGTGAGAATTATTTATGAAGCTGATATTTCTTTAAAAAATCACTGGACCACACGTAGATGACATGAGTAACTTCTATCGACAAAATTTTAAAACTGTTTATACATTTTGGTTATAATAATTCATTTTTTCTGAAAATCATTTAAAACTGTTCAAGTTATGGTCACAGAGAATAAAAGGTTAAGTGAGTTAAATTGTTGAAATACAGAACTTATAGTCCCGTTTCTATATTTCTCCAACCATTTATATATGTATCAAGCATATCTGCATACAAACGCCACCAACATTTTCATGTATGTTTCTCTAAGTCTCTTACTAATTTATAGACTTCAAAAGTAAAATTTGAAAGTAGTAAAAAGTTTTACATGTATACCTTTTGCTTCTGTGCGCTATTTTCCAGAGGCAAAGAATATTTTAATTCCTCAAAAAATGCGATTTTTTAAATCAAGTAATACGGGTAGCTACTTTTATGCCCCCTTTTTCGAAGATTCTCTCCTTTCTTAAAACATATCCGCATGTTATATTTTTATTCGAACTAGGAGAAAGAAATCGTTTTTATGACTCAAAAAATTTTATGACTTAAAATTCTTTGTACTTTACGTTTGATTCTTCTATCTCGATTGTATACGGATTCGGATTTAGAGATTCTTTTGTTCACGAGCATTGACATAAAACTGCAAAGTATAAAAAAGTATTTCGATTCAAAATCTCAGCTATATTTTTCGCTGTATCTTTCCGTGAAACATAGCTTTATCTTCGAAAAAGAATCGGGGTAAGAATGCATACCGTTCATCCTTTTATGACGAACACTCGAAGAACATATAGTCGGCGAGAAAAGCATCATAAATTTTCGAAATATCAATTGCTTTATGTGTCTCATGCGAAACACATTGCAGCTCTCGTAAAATAGAGGGTGTTCGTGAAACAATCACGCGTATGAATAATAAATTTTTAGCTGACTACGACAATGTAGAGAAGGGCTCTTGGACCTTCGATATACCACTTTGAGCATTTTTGAAATAGTCGCCTAACCTCTAGTACCTACATTTAAAGTGATAATGAAATGAAAAAAGATGTTAAAAGTGAATAACTCGCGTTAATAATTATAAAAAGTTAAAAAGCAATATAATAGCCTTATTGTCAATTTAGTTTCGAAAACGACCAAAGCAACTGCGAGCGAACTTTTTCCCGATAAAAAGATCACCCGAACTCTCATTATCTAATTTACTAATAATGATCCTATGAAGAGATATGCGAAAAATACAAATAATTTTTCTATCCCAATTCTTCTTTTCTAGTAAAACTCTGCAGTATTTTATGTCGTTACAATTCACAGTTTGTGACGTATTTTTCTGTTTTATTGTGATATTCGTAAATTCAAAACTTTTGATGCCACTCTAAGTGGGTTATCTTGTCTGGCTCCCAATCCTATGGTCGCGGGTTCGAATTCTGTCCAGGGCCTGGTCGTATGTGTTCATCTTTGTCATCTATATAAATAAAATTGTAACCTCTATCTGTACATTTGTTTTTTTGTCGGGGTTTTACTTTTTTTTGTGTGTTTTGCATCACAAGAAGACGTGTGCACCGGTTTGCACAATTGTTGTCTGTTTGTCTGTTACCGCATCACGCAAAAACGGCTTGTCGTTACTAAACTCATTGTTAAGGCTTTCAACGGCTGTTTTAAGCTAGTTAAAGTAAATAAACAAACAAAAGGTACCGAAGTAACGCTTGAAAGATAAGGTACGTATTGATTATGGTATTTTATGTTTTCCCGTACCCCTTCATAGAACACATATAGCAACTTTAAAATATGCATTCATTATTGCGTCATTTAAGACACGTATCCGCACGCCTTTATCAGATGAGAGAAACTAAAAAAAAGAGCATCTAATAAAAAATGCTTCCGCAGCCCCAATCGGAAGAACTAATTGGTGACATCAGAATCATCGAAAAAGGTAGACATTCGCTGCATATCCTCATCCATATTGATCGCGTTAAATAAAGTAGTCACGTGTAATAAAACAGGAACCATTGAATCGATTTGGGAAAAAATCAATCGATATCGGGTGATTAATCCACGGGAACCAGAGTTTGGACCTATTGCGTACCGCCGCCTTCATTTTTTCCCGCTCTATATTCTCGATATTCAAGTTTCTCGACAGATGAAGTTCGATCGATTCCCACGATCTCGCTACCGAGAATTGCGAACAAAAATGAAAAGACCTTCCTGTTGCTGAGGTTTTTATCAAGTCACTACGTAAGTTTTGGAACTCGAACGACGTTTCTTTTTTAACCTCGCGAATCCATTTCCATACATATTCTTCTCGTAGCGAAGAGGTTCTCTCCGGTAGTCAGATCCCTCTTTCCCTCCACGCTGCTTACGACTTCTTTTTTTTTCCCCCTATAATCCATTCCAGCTTCCGTCCGCGTCAAAGAGACACATCTCCTCACTTCGCCTCCTCACTCGTCTTCTTTTTTTTCCCGGATTTCCTAAACCGTCGCCGAAAAAAAAGAAAAACACTGGGATGATCCAGAGAAAAAAGAAGTGTGAGGCGGGATCGAAAAAAAAAGAATATATCACAAGCACGCGATGAAGCTACGATTGTTACTTTTTTAAGAAATCGTTCGCGCGGAAGGGTGTGGCGGTCCGAAATAAAAAAAGAGAAAGCTCGCTAAATGCCTCGCGAGAATATTGCTCTCTTTAAATGCTTCGTCCTTCCGAAGGAAATTCGTTTCCGTGCTTGTCGTGCCCTCCTCGACGGGAATGAAAATGGAACGGGGCCTAGTTTAAAGAAAAGAAATTCGGGTCACTTCCCTCTTGCGTGGAAGGTTTAGATTCCGTACGCATCAAAATCTCCGCGAAAATAGCTCCTCGTCGCGACGATCGCTCGAGGAAATTAAAACGAAATCGTCGCGACGAGAATCGAGCTCGCGTTTTTCGATAAGATCGCTTTATTGTTAGACCGTAATTTTTACGAAGAGAAAAAAATAAAAACGTGATTTCGGGGAGGGAACGTACCTGTTACTTTTTTCGCCGCTTCAAATGTACCAATATAGGTTTTTTTTGTGTCCTCCGACAGAAACGGTAAAAGGTTTGCTCCACTTTCGCGAGAAACGCGATTTTGTTTTTAGAACGAGTTAGGTTGAAAATTCTAAATGAAAAAACCAAAGAATGAATAGACGCCGGCAAATGTTAAAATATTTTTCAACGGGAAGTGATGGTAGTGAAGTTTTGCGTCCTTCAGAAGAAGCGACAAGGTTTTTCTTTGCACGATAGTTTCGAGATGAATACTTTCCGGTTATATACTTAGATCATTTTTTTAAGAAAAAAAACAGGCTTTATCTGGTTAAAATTAAAAAATTCGGGGTGTGGTTAAATTTTCGCGTCAGAAAAAAAATGGAATTGAAGAACTTTAATTCGACGTTCTAGTTGGCATTTGAATGAGGCACGAGGGGCCACCGGTTGCCCTCTCAATTTTCGTGAGAAAGCTTTCGTGTTAGATAAGTCTGATTAGCTGGAAAAAGTGAAATAAAAAGAAGAGGAAGCGTTATAAAAAGCGAAGCAAAGGCAGTAAAAACGCGAAATTAAGACCGCGACCTGCTTTTATTCGGCGGGCAAGGTTGAACTATTCGACTCCTGCGTTCGAGTCGACTTCAAAATGCGGACACTAGTTGGTCGTGACAGGAAGGTTTTTTATTTTACTCGGCGGAGGAAGAAGAGGATTCGGTGGAAAAGAGGGTTTAAAAAGCGTGGGAGTTGGAAGAAAAAGGAGGTGGAAGGGGGAAAAGAGAAATAGACAACTTGCTTCCGTTGCAGGAACCGTAAAAGAGAAAGCGAGACAGAGAGAGAGAAACAGAAGAGGATCAAAGTTGCTTTCTAAGGAGAAAAATCGCGGGGTGGTATCCTCTTGACAGGAAGGGAGGGAGTGGCCGCGTGTTAGGGAGGAGGGGGAGAGAGAGAGAGAGGTGACTGGGAGAAAAAAATAAAAAGAAATCGTCAGGGTGGGATAAAATGAGACGATTTCGAAACTTGACAAAATATGAGGAGACAGAAAACTGAAGGAATAAAAAGAAGAGCCGTCGATGTTAGCGGATTTTTCCAAAGGAAGCGTCAAAAAGAATAACGTTACGATTCGGCGCTGGAAATGTAAAGTGTAAAAAAAATATGGAATGCGGGAGTTACTTCAGGAAAGGTGTTTTTTTTGTTGGTCATCCGAAGAATTTGAAACTACTGGAGAAATTGTTTTTTCTAGAAAATGATGAAATTTTTGCATTTCATCATCAAAAGAAGTAAATCTACTAAGTAAACATTTTTTTGAGTACCGAGAGATGAGTTTATTTGTAGAGTTCTGGTTAAGTGATAACAGTTGAATATTTTTGTTCTCGAGAAAACGTTATTACGAAAAAGACATCCATTCGATACATCTAGGCTTTTAACGTCCCAACCTTCGTTAAAAACCATTCTCTTATTTCTTCGTTGCTTTATTATCAATTTTCACAGTCAAATTCTTCTCATTCCTCTTTGCCCTACCAGTAGAATTCAATTTCATTTGTTCTAGTTTTAAATTATGCCCAATTTTTACTACTTAAAAAGCAAATATATGTATATCTTCTCTATTTTTCTCAGCGCTTTCTCTTTGTTTTTCTCTTTTTTCCATCTCTTTGCTCATTTTTATAAAACTATCGGTTAACTTAAATCCTAATAAAATTGACGTCGTTAAAATGACCTTTTGACTGGTTCTGACGATTATATGTTTGCCTGACACACTCATTAATTTCAAAATTCTCTTATCCGTCAACAACGTAATACAAATTTATTCCTCTACATTATTTCATAAACCTCGGTTAAGCCTTTTCTTCTTTACCTCCAGGTGGCACTTTGTAAGCTTTCGTTTTCTTACTTTACCCATTCTGCGCCGCACATACACGTAAGAATATTTGAATATACATACGGCTTCTCTCTTCCTGTTTTTTCTCTCAAATCTGTACATTACTATGAATTATATGAATCATAGTCTTTTGTTTAAAGGATAAGGCGTCTATTTTTAGCGGTTGCAGTTTATCTGCTTCTCTTATTTAACTGCCTTCCTCGCTGTAAAAAAATGAACATTGTTGGAAATTTGCCGAATAAACGTTTACGGGGAAATTTCATAGCGAAGATATCAACGGGTTTTCTGTTCGTTAAAATTTGATAGAATATGACATAGCAGGGTTTTTAAATCGAAATTTTTCCTCGAGAAATTAAATAAAGGAGGCCAAGGGAATCGAATTTTATGTTTACGTGAACATTCAGCGGCATGCATGTAGAGATGTGTCATTATATTGAAAATGGGGCATTCATGCCGCAAGTTACGAGAGAGGCGATGAAGAAGAATAGCATAAGCTGATCTCTGTCGCGGAAAATAAATTTGAGAGGATTTCCGAGCGAAAGAGATGTGAAGAAGAAAGGGATCTATGTCGGAGAGCGATATGAGAGAGATCTGCGGCGGATTTTATGTTTCCTCCGAGGCGGATTATCGCGGCCTTCGAAAGGCATCGGCGGTGGATTTGAGACGACTCTGACAACGCCATTTCGCTGGAACGTGGGCAGAGAGGGAGGGAGAGTGTGAATGTTTTATTTTTATATATTAAACGAATAAGGTATACATTTTTTTAGCGTAAGGAAGTTTATATCACTTATCTCAGCGGAGGATTGTATTTGGGAGAAGGTTCTAAAAGCGCTGAACGTTTTCATATGGCGCAGAAGGAATGTAAAAAGGAGGTTTGAAATAGAACACGGATTTTGGGTCAAGAGATACCTTTAAATGAAATGGCTTTATGAATTGGCGATTCTGCATGGTTTGCATCAAACAAATAATGAAAGTGCTGCGTTTGGGTGAACCATATGCGCCAGCTCGTATTAGCAGCAGTCCTCAGCCTCAAATCGTTTAGCGTTGATACTGGTGAATAAGCGACAGTCGCATCACTTCAATGGGCAGCCACTTTGTAGTTGAAAGTTACATAACGTTTTTTTCTAATATTTGATCCCAAAGAAATTACCCGCATCTTTTTAGGAAATGAATGTAATGTACAAGAGGGTAAAAAAACCAAAACTGGATAATTTATAGAAAAAGACGATCCATCCACCATGAAAAAAATTGAAAGCTCATAGTAGCGCGATTATGGAGAAGAAAATTAAGCATAAATAGGTTGTCATAGGCAATAGATCGGTTGTTGCTAAATTGAAAAAAGATCGGAAAACATCACACGACAATTAAATTATCTCCAAATATCAGAGGTTTAATCGCCGACTGGAAAAAGTGGTCACCTTTGTGCAGAAACAGCAAAGTACATCAACGTATTGCAAGCGGCGAATATAGTTCCAACAGTATAATTACTTATTGAAGCGATCGATGGAATTGCCGAAAAACTGGTATAATAAAGGCATAAATAAATTTTACTCATTGTTCACTACATTGTATTTATTGGTGTATGCATTGAAATTTTGATGACTGTTATAACATAAATTTCTGAAGTTATATAAAGTACACATGACTAAATACATCCGTGTAGTATTTAAGAAAGCTATAAAGGAGGCCTTTAGGGGAAGTCACAGTCGGAGTCGTTTGATAGAGCTCCATACCGAGGAGAAAAAAATAGTTGAAATAAATATCAAATTTCTGGAAAATGGTAAGTAGATGAGTTGGAGGAATATTTTATCGCTCTAACCTTTGTAGTTAAAATACACTCACTGAGTATACCTGACCTTCAGTTGAAACAGGAATACCATTTTATAATTTAACCGGTTTTGTATTTGTATGTGTAAAACCTCTTTTTCGATGACCTCGTTTATATCTCTCAAATAGCCATGACTACTATGGAATGGACATGGCATTTGTCATAAGAGACGCTCTCAAAAGATTCTCCACGCCTCTCGCAAAATATGCGGAAATTTTTATTTTAATTCAAATGAATATTTACTTGTAGCTCATTTTTACAACTGTTTTAGTAATAGTGAGAGTTTGAATTACAGCTTAGGAAAAATAACATTTTACATACGTTGTTTTGGAAGGCGCTAAACTTAATCTCTGCCATAGACGCCGAATCTTCCACCTACGACTCAGCCCCGACATGATCAGCCCCCAAATGATCAAACCTTGCTTGTGACGCGTAACGGGAAATCTTGAACATGAGCGCATTACGTGGAATTTTTCTTTCGCTTAAAAATCAATTTTCACCGTTTTCCCAAAATTGTTTTCGTCGATGTGCGAAAGTGGCATTTAGGGTTTGGGGAAGCGATTCGGCTAAAATATGCGTCTGAGCAGTAATGGCGCGATGAAGGTCGCATGCATAATTCAGCGTCATATGTCGTCCAGTTTTGAATTCATAGGAATGTTTCGATTTTATGGCAGGAAAAAGGCGTTATCGGATTGTCGTGGTGTGTATGTGTGTCTGCATGTCTGTCTCCGGAATTGCCATTTTTTTCGAGCCATAAAAATCGATTTCGCATAAATTCGGCTTTGGAATGACGGGAATAGCACGCACCAATGAGATATAAGCCTTTCAAAAACCTGCGCTGCGCCCCTAGACGAGCTCGCTAATTGTTTTTCATTCTCTGTTGCGCACAAGTTTTTTCGAAGTGTCAAAATTTCTTTTCTGAATAGGGTTCGCTTCGGCTATGCTCGCGCACGCGTACACGCGTGTATTTTTGGTATCTTTTTCTTTATCTCTCTGATGCTTGACCTAGTTAGAGCACTAGAAATTTTGGTATTCTCCGAGTGATATCTCTGCATTGAAATTAAATATAATGCAATCAAGGCATGCCTACAGATGGGTTGATTAACGTTTTCAGGATTCTGTGCTTTAGATTATCCAGATACCTAAATGTCGGTGATTTCAATCCTTAGAGAATCTCGTTGGACCAACAATTCGAAAAATTGGTTGTTTACACGCATCAGATAAATTTCCACCGCATCATTAAATATTTAATAATCCTATATGTTGATAATTCTCACATTTGTAGAATAACAAAATGCCCGGATGATAAAAAGGAAAAATTCAGTTTCAGAAAATTTACAGCGCAGAAGTTAACAAGGTACTGTCAACATTATACTGACAATTTTGACCGCCCGTTCAGCCTTTCGCTCTCGTATAATACATATCATTTTACATGTTGACCTATGCAACCATAAGTACAGTTGATTCATTTTGTGATCCCAACAATTGCCCTCAAAGTTTCTATGTTTGTTGCAGAATTACATGCAAAGTTGACGACAAATTTAGGTACAAAGTTGCTTATCAAATTCAACCACAAAATTCTCTCTAAATTTTCCTGCAAATGAATCCCTGGGAAACCTTTAACTATGTATTAACATAAATTGATAGAAAGGATGATCCGAAGATCCTTATGCGACAGGCATAAGCTGTTATGATGGGAAATGAGGATACAGGTGAAAAAATCTGCCATGACCGGGAATCGAGCCCGGGTCTTACACTTGCCGGGCGGATATTCTACCACAACTAGAGCTAGAAAACCTTAGAAAATATTCCCGTTCTGAAACAGGAGAATTAGTCTGCCACGGTAGTTCAGTGGTAGAATATCCCCCCGGCAAGTGGAAGGCCCGGGTTCGATTCCCGGTCATGGCAGATTTTTTCACCTGTTTCCTCATTTCCCATGTATTAACATGATTATCGACAAGAAATTCATTTGATTCTTAATCATTACGAGAGACATATAAGCAATTCTGGTGCTCCAACATCAAACAAAAAATACTAATTGGCCAATTTTCATGTGTAACATCTCAGAAAAGGGTTATCAGAAGAAAAAGTGGAAGAAATGAGGCTAAAAATTCAGGAACGTTTCTGGAATTAAGAAGATTTTTATGGGACACGACATAGTGCAAACTCAAACCCGATTTATCATCCTCGTTTCCTGCTAACCCCACTCCGTCCTCTCCGTAGCGTGCCAAAATTTTTCAGCAAATGTCTTCTGCGGGATTGTAGGCTACCGAGCGAGAAGGCCATCGCTCACGGCCAGCGCAGCGCGGCGTCTCGAAACTCTAATGAGATTAAGCGAAACTGCTCCATTCCGAGAGGGAAACTTAATTTCCGTTGCCAACCGATCCCTTCCCACAATGCAGCGCGCCACGGGTCTGATGAACCGGGGTGAATCGATCTGGGTGAACGGATTGTGGGGAGAGGGCGGGAGGCAGGAACGCGCGGAAGTGCCGGCGAGTTTTCTGCCCCGCATTCGAAAAGTAACGACGGATACCATCACGAAACATTCCGCTCGCCCCTCTTATACTTTTTGAATGGCTTTACTCCAAGCTAGATGAGTTTTATAATGACCCAGAGATTTTCGGGAGCATGTTCGTTTGTTGCAACGTGGGATTTATTTTGCTCGATTTTACTGGTTATTTCTTCCTAAATAGCAAGTTCTTGTCCCAGTTTGTTTTTTTTTCGAATGAATGACTGATTGTGAGTGGCAATTTGACCTATCGCTCGAGTTTATTCAGTACTGAGATTTGATAGAGAATCATCGAGCTAATTCCAGAAACGTTTAAGTGTAAAGAATAGAAAATTAAGTTCCTGTCTTATGTTCGTCTAATAGCCGCAACAAGTTTACAATAAAATTTTATTTCAGCCATAATACAGCCATGGTGATTCATCGAAATTTTTGGGTTAATCAACACTGAAGACGGTAGCATTGTAACCGAAATCCGCGCCCGGATTTTATAACCTGTCCATAGCGATTGGAAATACGTATCTAGTAAAAGTACATATTTTTCAAATTTCGATAATCTAATGCTTATTCTGGCATCAGTACCGTACTTATTTTGACCATTTTTTTACTGATTAAATCTGGTATGTACTGATTCTTATACTGTTTTTCAAAAATTTTGTACCAATTTGTATTATAAAATACAATTGAGTAGTTCATTTTAAATCGGTCACTGATCGTATGTGTTGATATTTGACGCCTCGCCTTTGTTCCACCAGATTTCGAAATGTTTTCAAACTCTTTTAATTCGCATGAAATGTTCACGGCAGCGGACAAAAATCATCCAAAACTGGAAAATTTGAAAACACATTTTTATTGCTAATCGCGATTTAAACTTAGATTGTGGGATATTTAATACAGAATTAGTTGAAAATGAAAACCTAACGAAAGAAGTTTTAAAAAACTATAATAAGAGTTTTCAATGTGATTAGTTAATCTCGTATAATATATTTTGAAGGGTGTGTTTGTTGGTTTGTTCATGGAACTCCTCCTAAACGATTGAAGTTAGAATAACCAAATTTGGTACGATACTTCCTTATGTCCTAACTTAGTGAATGGTCAAGGTTTGGTCAACCGGGATTAATCAGTGCTGCCAATATAGGGGATTAACATTTTTCCATAAGATAACACGTATGAATCGATTTCTTCACTTGCAAGGTATTCTTCCTTCAAGCATCAAAATACGTAAATATGGACAGAGTTCTTTCGTTTTTGCTTTATTCGACGAATAAAACTCTATCTATACTATCTTATTGCTGCGATGTTTACACGTTAAACGGTCGAAGTTTTCAGAAATACGCTATTTGTTTCGAAATTTTATGGATTTTTCATACCCCTCCCGAGCGTTGCCAAGGCGGCCGTCATTGTTACCTCCGATTCAGTTAGCTTCAATGAAGCTTACAAATAGGCGAAAGTTTAGCGTTATTCGATTCGCACTTTTATTTAAGCAATGAAACGATCGATGTCAATCTTTATACATAGCAACGTAAATAGATAGTGATTATTATTCAGGAAACTGCGTGTGGTAAGCGTTTATAACGATTGACGAAAGCAATTGAACCTTCTTTCGTCTATTGAATACTGGAATATTACATTTTTTGTAAGTAAAATCATTATATTCTACATTTTAATGTTTATTAACGTCAATAGGCTGACGTATCTGGTGTACATTTACCAGTCAGTGTTCAATCGTGGACAACTGTACGTTGCTTTTTCACGGATTTCTTGCTTACAAGACCAAAGTAAATATTTCAGCGAGGCATAATTACACAAGAAATGAAGCTGGATTTGGCAAAAGTGATATGATGGGAAATAAAATCATCGTTTTATTTGAATACAATACGTTTGGAAATGGATTGTTACAAGCAAATATGATTAAGTGTTAAGAAAAGCTAATAGTAAATGAAAAAGTATCTACTGTATATTTTAAAGTTTGTATGTTGTGCTGTAGTAGATTCACTAAATCTGTTGAAATTCAACGGCCAATTCTGCTAGTATTTTATATTTTACTTTGCAATATATATATATATATATATATATATATATATATATATATATATATATATATATATATATATATATATATATATATATATATATATATATGTGTGTGTGTATGTATGTTTTCCATCGACAGTATATTTTTGTAACCAAGATATACAAATGAAAATATGATCTAATTTACGTATTAATTGTGGTAACTTAAAAAAACGGAAACATACTTTTCTCACTTGTGCAGTTTTCGTTTCATATTTTAGCAGAAGTTTGTACTGATTATTTCTCCTTTTTAGTTCTTTTAGGAAGAAAAATGCGTCTTGCATTGATTTGATAAAAATAATAAATGTTCACTTTACCGTTTACACGTCCGTGATTATCGTCATGAATATTTTAGGTAAATTATTTTCGAAGCTGTGATAAACTGATATTTCACTCTCTACTCGTCGTTAAATCGATTTAGTTTCACGGTCGATTCTGTTTTAGTCGGATTTAGACAGCTTTAATTTAATTAATTAATTTCCAATCAACTCAGTGGTGCGGGATCCTTATCGCATAATCGCGATTCATTTGATGATGCATTTACGGAGAGATTAACCATATGCAAGACCATTATAGCTAATGTATACCGATGGTCATTACATACAGACCAGATAGCCTTATGGATATTTTCGTACGTTTACTGATGGAAAGGTTAGATAGGTTGAAATCCGGAGAATTGTGTAACGGAGAGAACAACCGGTTTGTAGAGACTCATATAACAACTTCAGACCTGCCATTAACCTTCTATGTGTCTGCATTGAAAAATTTCGGCCAATCGTATCTATGGAAATATTAAAACAATTTCGACGCTTAATTTTTACGGCATTCCTCTTCACGGATCATTACTTGGAATATGAGGCAATAAATGAAATGAATTGGTCGTCGCATAATTTATATATATATGTGTGTGTGTGTGTGTGTGTGTATTAGTCATGGTTAAGTACTAATGCTAACCAAAAAGAAAATTAATAAAATCTTGCTTTTACTCCAAGAGGAATTTTTTTGCATCCAATAGAGAACGAGCACCTTTGATTTAATAATTATTCATTTTAATGATTTGATGCATAACTTTACACTTGAGAAAATGAAAAAAAAACTTGGCAGTGTAAGTATATAGTATGTAGTTCTATGTTCAGCCTTTGGCTGAAATTTATACCTTCATACGAATCATTAGCATGTGGCCTTGCAGAATAGTAAAATTTGATGCGGGCGGTTAATTTTGAAACTTTTCTTAAGAACAGAGATCACAAATTTATGAAATGTTATTACGTACTCGCGAAAGCGGAAAACAGTTGATTTTATCGGTGTCAGACAAGAAAATCCGTGCAAAATTTGCGATAGCAATGTTGGTTGATCTGTCACTTGATAAATACGGTACTTTCTTAACTTTCATAAATTTAAGTTTTCATGGGGAAGGCGTTGAAACTACGATTTGTAGAAAATTACATGCTTAATAAATTTATCCCCCCAAAACATTAATATCATGACACGTTTAACGGGTAATTTTACTTGTCATAAGTATACATATGCCCCCAAAGGAATGTCTTTGGAACAATGATCCATAGTCTTTCTGGGGTAAAGAAAAATTGAGAGAATTTTTAATTCACTGCTCACAGCTCACTCATTTAAATGAATAAAATGCAGTTGAAAAGGAAAATAGTGGATATATAAATGAAACATATAACAGCTTCCATCGTCTACGATTTTCATATTAATTCCACAATGAAAGGGTAATTACAAAATTATGGCCGTCATCCGTCAGGATAATAATCTTTATGCATTTTGATAAGTCAGATTTAGAAATTCTCCTTGGTTTAATTTTATTCTTGCGTCTTTGATATAGTGGTGGTTAGAGCATTTGGTTTATAATGGTTCATGTCTCGAGTCATGCCGAGAGTATAGTCCTACGCGAGCGTCCTTGCCGTCCTAACCACACTCATTGCAAAATCCAGCTAACGGCTGTTTATGAGCTATCTAAAAACAAATAAAAGTATTTCTTTGACTCGTGTGGGTGACGTGAAACAAATCAACATGGATTCAGGCGTATTCAACCGAGTGAAACGAATTGAAGTCGCGGAGTTCCGTTTGTGTGTTGATCACATTCGCTTTCCGACTCCTCACAATCAGACTCGGCGCAAAACAGCGTTTCCTCCGTGGCTTCCACCTGCAGCGGCGTGACGTCGTTTGCGCGCGCGCACACACACACACGGGCCACACGAGCCGATATCGAGAATGTCCGAAAGAAATATAATCTGACGAAGCCTTTTGTCCTATGTTGTAAATGTCGGAGTTCCATCGGAAGCCGCATAAACTATTTTATCGGGGTCAATCCAATACTTTTCGAATGCGACGGTATAAGCGACGAGAGATGGAGATGCCCGCTTCTATCCCGAGTAATGTTTTCATCGGATTTTTTCCTTTTTCAAAAACTTACCTCCAGATCGAAGCGGCGTTGTGCGTCGGGATCGACTGACGTCCTTATCGCTGAGGAAACCGGCGCCGACAATGGGAACTGAGCGGAGATCGCCTAGGATAACATCCCGTGTTCCTCTCGCGAAACAATCCTCAAATCCCTAGTCCCGAAGAAAAATGGGCGGAGATGGGAATGTCTGCTCTTTCTTTCCCTCCAGGAGCATCCCTTTTTCCTCCAGGAATATCCCTTTTTTCCTCTTAGCGTCGCGTTCTCATGCGCTACTTATTCCGCAGCATCTCTGGAGACCCGTAATCCTCACAGAGGTCCGACCTCTTCTTTTGTTCGTCTCTTTCAATCTCCCTTAGAATTACCAGCAGTGGGTCGTTTCTTTCATTCCGGGGGGAAAAAACGTCCCCGTAGGTACCTATGTGTAGAACGCATCTTGTCGTCTCCGAATGGAAATGTGTGAAATCCCGGCCTACGACGCGAAATTTCCGCTTTCTTATCTCTTTATATGCGAATGTATTGTGTCCGTACGTCGTTTTATCTTCTAGAAATATTTAAATTGCGTTATTCCAAGTTTTTCAGTTGTTTTGAGTCTTTCCTTCACCTTGTTCAACTTCCCATCAATGTTGGTTTTTCATTCTTATCTAGATTGTTTTTTATGCGTATTAAAAATGCGTTACGTTTCCTTCCATACCAGTACACGTTCTCCCTCTCCTTTTCATTATATGAAGTATAGATGGGTGTTATGCTCTGTTTGGTAATTTATTTTTATTTAGATTATACTTTTTAAGTGCAGGAAATCAAATGATTGGTTAATTATCCCCATTATTTGAACTTCGCATTTGTTTTACTCAATTTTTCTGTCTAAAGAATGAAGTATATCGTTACATCTACAGTTCACCCTGAAAGCCACCGCAATGGTTTGTGGCAGGGGGTGCAATAGCACTAAGGGAAAGCGCTTAATAATGAGGATGTATATTACCCTACGTCGGCTGATTTTTTATCGTAACTTCTGTTCTGCTTAGCTATCTTTCTTGGCAAAAACGAGCCTTTGTACCTTTCTGTCCTACAGGCTATCTCTCTTATTTTACGAGGATGGTCCATTCTACCGATATAAGTTGGCGCTCTTATTATTTATTCGACGCCGTTGGAGAATGTATGCGTTCTAAACCTTTCAAGAAGTTTTAACCTAGAACAGGGGTTCCCAAACTTTTTATTGAAAGGGTTTTATGTACGACAGCGCGGGCTAGGGGGGGGGGGGGGGTCATCGGGAAGTTTCACCGTTACAAATTGTTTAGAGGGGGGGGGGGGGGGGATGGTTATCAAGAAATTTCACCTTTGCAAATTATTTCGAGGGGGGGGGGGGGGTTGGGTACAGCTGGCGGGCCTGATTAAATCACTCCGCGGGCCGTAGTTTGGAGACCCCTGACCTGGAATGTGATCGGCGCTCAGTTAGTGATTCCCATCCTAAGTCCTGTATCAAGCCTGCAACACTTTTATTTCTATCGTAACAGTTTTTGACGAATCTAGCGGCTTTTCGCTGCACTCTTTCTAACTCTGAGATTGATCCTTTCTCGTACGGATCCCATATGCTCGACGCATACTCTAACAGTCGTCTTACTAAAGAGAAGTAACATGTCTCTTTGACTTTTTCCTCACTTTTAAATACTACTATTCGTTTGATGAATTCTAGTTTCTGTTTAGCCTTCCCACATATATTTCGTATGTGCATATCCCATGAGAGGTTGCTTGTTAAAGTAACGACTAAGTATTTGACGGAATCGGCCAGTTTTAGCTGGACGCCTTCAATAATGTAATTCGTCGCGTCGATGTTTTTGTTTCCCCAGAATCTCCTAAAGGAACACTTTCCTAAGTTCAATTCTAACTGCCACTCTTTACACCACTCGAGAATTGCATTTAAGTCGTCAGAAAGTAATAATTGATCATTAGGACTGTTAATCTCTCTGTAAACTACTGTATCATCCGCGAATAACTTGATTTTACATTTAGCAACCTTATCTAAGTCGTTTATATATAAAAGGAATAGTAGGGGGCCGATTACACTTCCCTGTGGAACGCCTAAGGCTACGCTGACTGAATCTGATTTAAATCCATCTATAACTACTATTTGTTCACGGTCATTAAGTAAGTCCCTGATCCACTCGATTATCTTTCGATTTCTTCCACAGTCATGTAATTTCTTCACTAGCTTACTATGAGGAACTTTATCGAAAGCCTTCTTGAAGTCAAGGAAAACCGCGTCTGATTCTTACGATCTCCTGATCTTAGTATATCATGAATGAACAGAGCGAGCTGTGTTTCACAAGATCTCGTCTTCCTGAAGCCATGCTGATATTTACTTAGCAAGTTCTGGCTAGTTAAAAAGTCCATCACGGAACTAACGATAATGTGCTCGAGAACCTTGCAAGATATTGAGGTAAGCGAAATTGACCTGTAATTTTCTATGTCGTCTTTTTTCTCATCTTTATGTAACGGCGTTATAAATGCTAATTTCCATTCCTTATGTACAACGCCATGACTAAGTGACTTACTGAAAACTATTTCGAGATAAGGTGCTATTTCCAGTGCTAACTCTTTGAGTACTCTAGCTGGTATCACTTCTGGACCCGGAGATTTATTTGTCTTGATATTTTTAAGCTGTTGAGCTATCCCTTTCGCTGATATGACTGTATTGTTCATTTTTGCCTTGCCTAGTTTGGGCGATATGTCCTTCGCTCTTACATCTTCTGTAGTAAATACGCTCTGAAAAAGTAAGTTTAAAAATTTTCTTTGTCTGTGCTATCGTTAACTACCTCTCCTTTGTCGTTTCTTAACGGTGCTACGGTTGGGCCTCGATCTTGAAATTCCCTAACATATGATCAAAAGATTTTGGGATTTTCATTTAGATGTTCACAAAGAATCTTTTTCTTGAAGTCCATTAATGCTTTGCGCATAATCTTTTTGGTTCTAGTTCGACAATCTTTGTACTTATTTGAAATTGAAATTACCTCCTCCTGTGACTTACGGTTTTTGATGCGTTTAAATTTGGAGTGAAGCTTTCTTTGGTGCCTGAGGGTACACCTAACCTGCCGGTTATACCACCTTGGTTCCCCATTATCGCTAATATATTTACTTAGTATATATGTATTAATACCCGTTATAATTCCTGATAGGAATGCTTTAGAAGTGTCCTCAACGTTTTTTGTGCTTGTATATTTGCTGAAATCGCCGTAATCCTAGATGAGTTTCTTTTTGAAATCCTCAAAGTTAGCATTTTTATACATGTACACTTTTCGCTTAGGCTTGCGATACTTTGCGATAGCTATGTCCAAAAGTACTCGAACTGCTCGATGGTCACTGATTCCTTCTTCAACAGCTACTTCGGAAACAGGCTCGGGGATATTAACTGCTAGTAAATCTAATATCTCGTGGGTTTCCTCACTACCTAGATAAGGGGATGTTTATTGAAGATGTCTATTAGTGCTTCGCATGATTCACGATTTCTACCGGATGATATGAAGCTACAACTGTGCCAATTTATCGAGGGTAGATTGAAGTCTCCTCCTACTATGATAAGGCTTTTGCTATTCTTCTTCTTTAGTGAGTTTATTTGAGCCTCTAGATCGTATATTTCTTCTGCTTCTGAAACTGGCGGCCTATAATATGCACATACGTGAATGTTTCATATTAAAAGTTAAATACATTTATTCAATGCCTCGGTTAATGCTATTATTATCTAACGCTAAATAATTGAATGTATGCTTGATTTCTTGAGATATACCAATATTTGCAAACCGGAATTTGGTTTGGATTGCACTTTGTTCCTTAACAGGATTTTTTTCTTAACTTCCTATGAATACATGAAAATTTGTGGAAAATTAGCTAATTTAAAATATTTCGAAATTAAGTTAGTCAAATAACATTGTTACTAATTTGCTGTAAAATCTCTGGCATATGACTGGAAATGATGATAACCAACCCAGCTCGATATTCTCCCATTGATTCATACAAATATATTTTGAATGTTATGCATTTGGCAAACGATAAAATTTAATAGTTTTAGATATATGAGCCATAATGAAATAAATTGGAAAAAATCATCCTTTGTTTAATCATCTAAAATATATGACTGCAATAAAAGATTTTTTCAATTTTAATACCGTTCAAGTCGGATATCAATTTCGAACTTTACTTTGAGTCTACAATTCGTCACGGTAGTAAGCATCAACGCTGAATTGAAAGTTACGAGGTAGTGTTGACACAGAGATGTAGTAATTCCCTCCGCATCAGGAACGACACGTTGGCAATCAGTATTAATGCTCGCAATGCGGAATAAGTGGATGCCTTTGGATTGACGGTCGAACCGACCAATCCTAACGAACAGAGAGGGGAGGAGAGCGATAGCAGTACTTCCATTTGGTGCAACAGGAAGGATGCGATTGGATCAACCGGCCATTAGGATATCGGGAAAGCACCGGTAATAGACGCAATTTCTCGTTTCCGCATCCACAGAGGAAATCGCGCTATGCGTCACAGAAATCGGTATCTATGGTAACGTGTGTACATGGTTAATATTAATCGCATGTGAAAGCGCAAGATTATTTTAACCAACAGGGCAACATAATCACAAATAATCGCTAAAAATCAAATTGAAAAGAAATGTATGCTTATGGTCACCTCCGACAACCGTAAAATAGTATTTTTTCAATTTGATTTTAATGTGTTTATCTTGTGAAGATGTTTCAGCCGTAATACGAGCTCAGTTAATTTTGATAAAACAATATTAAATACGTAAACAGAAAGAGATTCAGATAAGATTACTTTTTGCTAATGTGACATGATATTTACGTGAAAAGAAAACATAACTTACGTGCCTTCAGCCAACGTGAAATTATTCAGGTAATAAGTTACACATCAACCAAGTGATTACCAAACTCACGGCAGAAGTCCTTTGTTCGTGAAGCAAGCGAGAGATTAACCTGTCCTGGCATTATCGGACGAATAGCGAATGGATGTTGTAACGTGGCTTTAGGCAATGCATGGTAATTTTTCACCAGATTGCATGATCGTAACGTGAAGGTAATTTAAAATGGCTCCATTTGCGACTCCTATAATTTCCGAATTACATAAATAAAGAAATAAGGCTCATTGACGTAATCTGTACTTATCACTTATTGCCAACAAGCTATCCATAACGGTAATACTAAATATAGAAAGGAAAAATTTTTTTGAAGCAGTAACACCATTAACGGCAATACATGCAACAAATAAAAAAAAACACAAATGGTTGGTCAAGTAAACAGTTCTATTCATAGAACTGTCGAGTAATTCATTAGAATAGCTCATTAATTGGACGAAACATTTTTATATTTTGAATGTATAACACGTTAAAACATTTTCTGTTAAAAAGCTGAAAATTTCCAAGGCAAACGTAAACTATTGACCAATTTTGTACTTTTTCTATGCTGTTATCGATACTGAACTGAGTTAAGTAAAATTATAGTAAAACAATTATAATCTTTAACGTAATCAGTGTGTCACCTAATAAATTTTCTCGAGGTTTGCTTCCATGGTTCATTGGTTATTTATCTTCCATAAAAATTTAAGACTTGTCCTGGCATATAACGACGGGAAATTTATATAAATTAAAAATCCAAAATTTTCTCTTACTAAGAGTTAATTTTCTGCAACCGCAATTAAAACAATAGCTCAATAATACGTTAAATAAACTACATTACTTGATAAATTTGTTCAAACACTTTTTCACGGAAATTCACCGCTAATTCACTTTATTGACATAAATGCGACGGTATTCCGCGAATAGTATAATTAATTGTTTACGATTAAAAAAATCGCAACGCTTAGGATTTAGTATCAATTCTAAATCAATTCCAAATCAAATTCTAAATGAATATAAAGTCGTTAGTGCATATTTCTCGACGAGGAAAATCGATTTAAAATATTTTCTATTAAAGCCATATTTTTTGTTCACGCTAAAAAACAAAATATAATAGTGAAGATTAAGAAAAAAATCTGATGTGGCCAACACATGACTTTCTCCATATTTGGAGTATAGATATTTAAATTATTATGAATAGCATAATAAGGCAAAATTATTATTTCGTATCGTAAAAGAATACAGTCTTCCTTTTTGCCGTAAATTAGGTATATTTTGAATATGTTTACAGAATTCACCGGTACATGGTGGCGCTGTATACTGGAAATTTACGAATAAATTAAGTATCTACTAAATGGAAGGCTCAACGAAAATTAGTTTCAAACAAAACTTGGAAGAAATATTATTCTGTACAACTTTGGTCCTTACGACGATTACCAATAACGACGTTTTTAAGGAGATATTTGACGGAAACCGAAAAAAACTGATTATTCATAAATAATTCCTAAACAATAACTGCTATGGAAAATTGTTCCAAATGAAAGTTTTAGGAAATTACATTCTCTATAACCTTTGTATCAAATTGTATATAAAATAGTGATGCTTTAACGGAGATATTAAGCCAAAACCGAATCGGGTTTTGATTAAACCTCGAATTTCGGTTAACCGGTATTGTCCAAAAACTAATCAGCTCTTAGTGCTCATACCAAAGTGTTATATATGAAATTTTGTAATGAGTTAGAATTAGAGTTAGAGCGCCCACAATCACATACACTCACAGACATCATTCCGAAAATAGTCTAAACGTGTTCTAGGGATCAAATTACCTAATAAACTATCGGTTTTTCGAACAATTCCTATCACATACACACAGACAACATCGAGAAAATAGCCAAAACGTTTTATAGGGACCTCAAAACGTGTATTTCCGTTGAAATCTCGAATTCGATTTTTTTTCATGAATAAAATACTTTCTCTATACTACGTATATGGAGAAAGTAAAAACAGAAAGTGACTCAATTTACTAATTGGTTTAAGTCCCAATAAGCTTCTCAGTACTATTCTTTTGAAAAAAATGCTTCAGTTTTTCATAGGAAATAATTCCACTTAAAGAAACGAACCTATACTGTTGATGAGGAAAATCATCCACGTAATAAAAGTGGAGAACTATACTCAGTAAATATAGAAAGATCGGTCGATATGGAATAAATTAATCTACTGTTATTTAGAATATTCAAAATTATGACTTTTACTAGTATAAAAGCCCGTCAATATGACGGGGTATCTTTAGTTAACCTTAAAATAATTGCCTCCCTCCTCTCTCTCCTCCTCCCTCCCTCCCCCCCCCTCCCCCCTCCCTTCCTCCCTCCTTCCCCCTCCCTTCCACCCTCTCTTCTTTTCTCCCTCCCTCCCCCTCACTCCCTCTCCCTCCCTCTCTCTCTTAAATGTAAGAAGGGACTATACGTATAGTCTCAATTTCGCCCTTAATAAAGTCGTTTGTCTGTCTGTCTCCCTCCCTCCCTCCCTCCCTCCCTCTCTCTTCCTCTCTTTCCCTCCCTCTTTCTCCCTCCCTTCTTCCCCTCACTCCCCCTCCTCTCTTCCTCCGTTACCATCCCTCTTTCCCCCTCCCTGTCTCGTATTAAAAGTATTCAAAGTACGCTTACACCCATAAGGATTGATATAACAATAGGATTTTGAGGTCTAACAATGTAATTGGTAGCCAAGACAACGTCCCGTTAAAATGGCAAGATTTCCACAAAATATGTAAAATAAACGTTTAACATGAGTGGTTTCGAACTGTAGGCGGAAAAAGATGAACAGAATAAGAAACGTAATTTTTCTTCAAAATGGTTCAGATCCGAAGATAGTAGGTTAATTCCTTCTAATTTTAATCTAAAAAAGAATGAAAGCCTGCACGTCGTAAAGCCGATTTTACATGTTACCTTTCGGAAAATGGAAATGTCTTCCTTGGAGTCGAACCCAGGACTTTTTTCGAGTTTTATTTTCGTTATTACCTTAAAATATGTTAATCGAGCATTCCTGCCAAATTTCGAGATTCTATCTCGATTCTCTCTCGAGTTAATTCCATAATTCGCTACCAGAGGCACGGCATATGGAATAGCGTAACCAACCAACCAACAGACATGGGCTATCATATAAATAACTAGTATAATTCCCGTTGAAATATCAACGGAAGAATTATAGATAGATTGATTATTAATATTTGCATTTTAAAATCATAATAGCACACTATTACATATGAAATATTTCGTCATATATTACATTTCTAGTGAATATTCTGTTGTCGTTTTGTTTTTTATTTTCGGCTATAAAATTCTGATATTCTTCTCCCGCCTTGTTCTCGTCAATGCCACATATAATTGAATTATGATTGTTTTAAAATTGTACTCTATACTTACGAATAAAGAAAGCTTACTCGAATCCTCAATAGTGTTTGTTCTCCGTCGTCATGTAAATAAAATTCTTTAAAAGATGTAAATTTAAAACTAACTAATTAATCAATCAGCGGAATAATTTCTTTGAGTACTATCTGAACAAAAACAAATCACCAATTTATTTCAACATTGTGAACTGTGCTCTTGACGATTGAATGGATCATTGTATTGGAGATCCTTATTGACAAAAAAAATAAACTAATTGTTTATCGTAGTAACTGTTACATAAACAAACATAAGTGTTTATTGTATATTCCCGTCGTTTTCGCCGAAAGAAAGGTGAGTTGTGGAAGTACATGTGGCGCCGACCTATCGGGCAGAATGAAAACTACATTTCGCTGTCGGCCATCTTGCGTTCCTTACAGAACAACGTTTTTATTATAGAGAATATTTTAGTCATTGAATGGTGAAAAATGGTAATAATAACACTCGTTAGGGAAATACAGTAACTATGCATAAGTCTTTCTTCTTCGCGAATTTGTGGCTGTAGTTAAATAATATTCTATACTATTCTTTGACAAATCATTGTCATAAGCTTCATTTAATTTTTGGAGAAAATTTTTCTTTAGAAAATTCTTTTTTATTCATCTCAATTCAAGCGATTCAGTCATAAGGAGACTAGTTTTTCTTTTTTTTTCATTATTCCTCTTTCGCGAAAACATCCTACAGAAATCTCTCAAAATTCTACAAGAAAGGGCAATGTCATTCCATCATCGGAGAATCTCTGGCGAGTACGAGAGTTCGTAAGATGGACGATCTGAAGAAAACGTGGAGTGGGGAAAAGAAGAGGGAGGAAAGGGAGGGAGGGAGAGAAGGTACGAGAGAGGCTCCCTCTGTGTTTGTGTGTGTGTGTGCGTGTGCGGCGGCGGAAAGGAAAGAAACGGGCCAAGAGGTCAAGGCAGTAGAGGATAAATCGTTCGGCCGAGTCAAATCGATCATTCACGCTATTCAACCCTCGGATTCGCGGGCGTTCTTCAGGATTCCGTTCCATTAGGGGTTATTTTCGTATATCTGGCCCCAAAGAATCCAACTCCGTAATTTGTTTTTCGAGCGGCAAATGCGTTGAAAGTGAGCAGGATTCGGAGAAAGCTTTTAACAAACCTTAGTTGACGAGCCGGATGACACAGGAGTTTCTTCTGTAAAGAGCTCGTTAGAGATATTTAACGTTTCCCATTGAATTACAAAAACTCGTACACTCACAAACAAGCATCTATATCCACATCATCAACATACTGTACGTATAATAAATTAAACGCTGTATAACAAGCTGTAAAACCTGTCGAAACAAAGTAAAATAAAGTATTTGAATTAGATTTTAAAACACATTTTCAAAATTAAACCTTTCGAATTAAATCCTGAAAAAAAACGGTATACCACGTATTGTTAAATTAATAAAATTGAAAGTTAGAAAATAAAGTATACAGTTAAATTAACCCTCCTGCATAACGAATATCATTTAAATAATTGCAAAATGTTTCATTTATAATTTCTTTGGATCTAATCCAACAATGGCTGTTTCTCCTTGCGGCGTATTCTTTTTTGGCTCCGCGTTCTTTTTCGACCCGAATCAACTGTTGATTCAAAGCTTGAATATTCTTCGGTACTTTTGTAGCTCTTTTTCTGCTCTTATTTTCGACGACCGTGTTTTCATCTCGCGAAAAGAAAGCTATGTTTGGTATACTGGCGCCAAGCCCTTCATTTTTTTTTTTTTTTTTTTTAGACGGACAGGACGTCATTTTCAAAAGTAATCATCCAAAACGCTCTCCATCCCATATTCGCTCTGCGGATATTACTCTTCTAATGATGTTTTCGTACGTTAGGTATTCTCTGACTTAGGTAATTAATCTCACCGATCCTATTCGGTCCTATTAAATCTTCTTCTCGTCTTGCAAAAAAAGAAAAACTCGTCGGGGTTGTTTCTTTTTTTTTCGTACGCTCGATACTCGTAACAGTCGGTATAAATCTTCTATTTCTCCGTTACGGTACGTCGGAGTCCCTTGTTGACGACGGCTCCCGAAAGTGTGTCACTAATGAGTCCATTGTTTGCCCTCTGGAAAGGAAGAGATGTCGACTCCGCTGATCAACTATTCCTTTCTTCCTCTCCCTCTCTCCTTCTCTGTCTCGTTTACCTCTTTTTTCGTACCGCGATGTTGTCCCAATTTATCTTTATAAACATGCATTCATCAATTAGGAAAAAAATAGAAAAACACGACCGAAGCTAACGATCCCGTCGTAATCTCGGCAAAGGCAAATTTTATCCCTTCCAAAATCATCATCGTGATGCATTTACTTTGTTTCAGGCCCAGTATAGATCTGTTACGTTACTCTTTGTTTCAATCCAACTTATATATCTTATTTAAAGATTCGGTACTTTCCTGTTAACAGGAAAGTACCAAAGATTATTATTCATATTTTTTTCATTTTTATGGTTTTAAAATGGGAGTAACATCTACTTACATCATGTTTATAACCTTTTATAAATTAATTTCATCTGTAACTCTCTTTGCAGTACGTTTATAACGATTTTCATATTCACTCATCATGAATTTATGACCCTTATCTGCCAAAGCGGTTATTTGTTTTCTTAATTTTCAACAGAAATTCATTTTTAAGCAACTTATCACTAAAGCGTTTTTCTTTATGGGGTTGTTAAAAAATTATCTTTTTCCTTATCACGAGAATTATCTCCTTTGATCGGCTCCTTCAAAACTAAATGATGACGGTATTTCTTTAATGATTATGCTTAATTTTCACGCACTGTCTTTATATTCTTTAATGGCTTCTCCCATTTAGCTACTACCCTGCATAAGAGTTGGATTATTAAAAAGGTTCAATTTTTACATTATTCTTTTTCGTGATTACTTATTATAAAAGAAAAGTAATTTCTCAAGCGAAATTCTTATATATTTAATCTTTAGAATAATCATACACAGTCATCTAATTGCGCCTTATTTTCTACTCCATCTCAAGCGATCCTAACGTATCTCTTTCATCTTGTTACCCCTAAATTATCTTTCGACGGAACATTTCGTTTTATTCCCTTTCCGTTCTGTCAAAAGGTCAGACCGGAGGCGTGCTGCCAAGCACGCGACGTTTCCAAAATCACGAAGAATAAAAACTACAGCCCCTGTATTAATAAAAATTAAGGCATCAATCGATTTTCGTAAGTTGATGATTCGTCAAGAAAATGTGTGCATGGGCATGTCTATTTTATTCCATCCTGTAATGACTTCACTCACATGAAATGAAAGACAACATTTAATTAGCTATTTATGTTATCCTTTAAAAATACACAATTGTTAACACGATCAGCAACATGAGAAAAACAGCAGTAATCCCTAAACTTAAATCTGAAATTTATGTCGGATAGCAACCCGGTGAACTTTTAGAAATTTAACATTTATACAGCATATCTGAATCTATGAAGCTATTTAGTAACCACACTGTGTAATTGCTTGAAAACTTAATATGAAATTTCACATTAGTAAGTAGCACCAATATTAAAGATGACAACAACAGAAGTTTTGGCAAAACACTTCTTAATTTTGCTTTTTGAAAATTCCGATTCTTGTCTATGCTAATTAGCGATTTTACAATATAAAAATCAGTTGACGCATTCCAAACTTAAGCGCGAGAGGCTTTGCAGCAAAAGACTATTCTATTTATACAGTCTCCGTTAATTTCATTAATTCACTCTTTATCGGGTAAGTGCTAGATGCACCATGGTACCAAAACTCTACTTTTACACGTCGGCAATAAGTTTAGCATCTTTGTACCATTCCAAGCCATCCTATAAGCAAAAACTCACTAATATGTTCCTAGCTGTCTCTATCTCTCTTTCCTCCAATTCTAATTTTTTCCCATCTTTCTCCTCCTCCATTGCGTCATCAACGTTCACAGCATCTTTCCCTCCACTTCCTCTCTACCTTCGTATTCCTTTTTTGTCAGTTCTCATCGTGCTTTTACACTTTTCACCTCGAATCTCTTCCTAATTCCATCCTACTTCTTTTAGCGTTTAGGTTTATACGTGCCTTGGGTCTGTCCTTTTTCTCCTTCGGTGCTTTGATAACATTTATCCCGAAAAAGAATTTTGGCGGGATATTGATAGTTGCGTGAATTCGAATGCTCCATTTAGCTCAAATTTGTTTTCTCTGGCGTCGTAGAACTTTGGAAAATCCGATCGTTATAGTTGTCATTTGATTGAGCTTGTATTATTAAATTATAAAATATACCTCGCGTGCCATTTTTCATTAGAAAGGAGATTTAACTCTTTACCTCTTAACAATAAGAGGGAGAGGGAAACTAAACTTTTTTTGGGAAATTTCTTGAAAATTCTAATTTAATCTTTCCCGGTATAAATAATACGATTTCAACTTTTTTCACCGGTGCAAAAAACATTAATTTTTGTCTTTCGCGTCATCTGTTTGCTCTTTAATCTTCACTGCCTCACCCGAATATCGCACTTTCCTCTTCTTCTCTCTCTACTTTTCCCCCTCCTATCTTTCTCACTTGCTTTCTCCTTTCTCCCGTTACCCCTTTGTCTCCCTCCCCCACCTTTCCCAGCCGCTTGACATATATATATATATATATATATATATATATATATATATATATATAGGCACTCTTCCCTCCATCCATTTTTTTTCGAGACCGAACCAATCTCCTCATCGATCTCACCTCCCGACTCCAACTCTCGCCTTCCCCCTTCAACCCTCTCTACCTACCTCCCGCCTACCCTTTGCCCATCTTCCTCCCCTACAACTATCCTAAAGCTTTCGCTTCAGTTTGTCGCTGACGGCGATCGTTATGAGGAGCCAGACGTGCTCGATTTTGTTCCTATTTCTGTCGTATTACGACGCTGACTGTCCAGTCGCAGGAGTTTGGCGTTTTTGATGATGGAGAAGCCGTAAAAGATGAGGGAAACCCCGGAGAACGCGGAAATACCTCCTTGAAGATCTATATATATATATATATATATATATATATATATATATATATATATATATATATATCATTTGCATCGTGTAAGTTACGTATTCGTGCGTGCGTTTAGGATTGCATATTTAAATGTAAGGTACCTCGACGCTTTTGTTGGTAAATTGGTAAATGGTCGTTTTACATTGTACGCGTCCGTTAGCTTACAGAGAAATACATTTCATTCTTTTTCTAGAGCGTATTACCCATACGATGGGTTCTTAGGAAGAAAGTCTATGATAATGATTCGATGTTGTGTTTATGATTCTTGGTTGGTCGAAATTTTATGTAAAATTTTCGCCATTAATAGGAATAAATCTCACATCAAATAACACTAGGTCTTATTATGGATATCAGGGCTCTGAATTATTTAATCGATAACTCAGCTTTAAGTGCATATCTTAGTATCTACAACGACCGCTCGTTACACCCAATCTACCATCTTCCAAAAAAGATCTTGAATCTATTTATTTTTAGTTTATCTCGTTTATGTTTCATCGATTGAAAAATAAAATGTTTATATATATATATAGTGGTATAAATCTACGGAATACTTCTAGAATATTATTTGTTTGAACATTCACTTATACCAGGAGATATTTCTCATCTTTTAATATTCAGCATATGTATTTTTCACTTATGAAATTACCGGGATCTGAGTTTATATATTTTGTTTTACATAGTGTTCTGGAAGCTCACATGTTACCATGTTGTTAAATTACCGTACGAAACAAATTGCAGTGTTTTTGCTTTGGTAATATTTAAATGACCATCAAAATATATGTAAATAATCGCTGACATATGTAAAACATTTTTGCCTTGTTTGACTGAAATAATGACACTTTGATAACGCGACGCACTTTATAAGGTTAATTAAGGAATTATGTATTCATATTCTACAGGATTACGTTCAACTTATACCACGAAAAATCAATTTACATCGTCAACAAATGCATGTTTATATAGGAAAATGCTACAGAACAGGTAATTGCTTTGTAAATTGCTTTTTGCTGGACTGAAGCAGAGAAATAGAAATTTTACATAATAAAAAATTACCCTCACGCAAGGTAACTTCCTCAGTTTGTCTTATTCATGAAATTTTCGACTATTTATTCTTTATGTAATGTTTTCAAATAAGACTTCAGTAGCTAGTGAGGATATATGAGAAAGGAATTGATCCGGTAGATGTTGGACAAAATTTTGCCAAAGGGATAGGGGAAGTGAAAATAATTGTAGAAATTTTCAAAATGCAGTTTCACGAGGACAGGGAAATTTGCTCTGAGAAATTAAAGAAAATAAACGGAAACTAATAATAATCGTATGCATGTATTGAATACCGATTACCGTCATTCTGCAGTTATTGCATATAATATTTCGTAGAGAAATGTAGAGACGTACATAATGTTTCTCATTTGATAAGTTTCTCATTAAACTTAAATATCTTCTTTTGAAAATTCTTCTTCAATAATAACTTTTTTCTACCCATCTAACGTAGGTGATGTGCTTTGTGTAGCAATGTAGCATATTAATTGCAGCACCTCTCACAAACCTTCGGTAATTTTGACCGTATTTCTCCGCCATGAACGGTGTTTCTGCAATGGCTATAAAAGATCTATTTGATTTCCACTGTATAATGAGCTCGATAATTCTCATGTGAATAACTTTATATTTGAATAAATTTCAAAATAACTTTTAATATCTTTTATCTTCGAAATAGGAAATAGTACTCTCAGTTTTGCTATTCCTCGATATTATTATTAATATACAATGCAGTTAGACTCTAAACCTGGTGGCAGTGTCACTACAAAAATAAGAAATAAATAAATGCGAAATGTAAGCAAAAATATTAGATAACATATAGGTACAAATTACAACCATAAAAAATACTACTACTCAATTAACCTCCTGAGGTTAGAGTTTTCGAGGATCAAGCAGTCCTACTGCTTCCTCTCAACTCCATCGTCATCCTTGCTATATATACATTGACATTTGGGCGTATTTGAGTTACAGTGGTGTCATCTACATTAATTAGATGCACATATCCCCTTAAATATTCTTACATTATTGTTTTGCATTGATTACTAGAACTTTAACATTTTAACAACTGTATTCTAATATTATCACTCATCGCTAACGATTTTTAGGCGCGTTTCGCTTCCAGCGTGAGCGCCTATTATCGTCGGTCTGTCTGTCCGTCCGGCTGTCCGTCCGTCTGCACGTCCGTCCGTTCGTCCGCATGTTCGTTCTCGGTTCCAACCGAACGGATTTTCATGAAATTTGATATTGACTTACAATAAAATATAATAAGTAAATCGCAAAAATGAATCACGTACGCCAATCAGGGGTACCACTTTACTGGTGACATAAAATGAACTTTCCGTCATATCTCGTAAAGTGTTTCTCATATCAAAATATTTTTCAAATAAAAGTTGTAGAACTAGTAAAGAAGAGTATTTTCTTTCCTGTACATTTTTATCGTAGGAGTAGCCTTTATCGATAAAATCAAACAAGAATGTCTTAATTCGAGTTGAACTTAGAAAATTTCTTGCATGATTACTTCTTCATTGTAGCTAACATAAACAATCTCACAAACAAACGTTTAATTTACATACCTGTGCATGC
This sequence comes from Uropetala carovei, assembly GCA_036926305.1. Taxonomy (NCBI): domain Eukaryota; kingdom Metazoa; phylum Arthropoda; class Insecta; order Odonata; family Petaluridae; genus Uropetala; species Uropetala carovei. The sequence goes on along the minus strand of JAXCHB010000103.1, from coordinate 1,928,246 downwards.
ACTATTTTTAAATAGGAAGAAAATGGATTATTTATGATGAATAAAGGAACTTTAGAACGCTATTTCCCTTACGTACAGGTATATAATTTCTTTCTAATACTCCATTGCACGGAACGGGCCCATTTGTGATACGTTATACACTTTCCTAAATTGTTACTTTATTTAAGAAATACTTTTTTATTTGGAGGAACATACTCAAAAACCCCCTCGGGTAAATTACCCCATCACTCTATTGCCCTAACCAGAAAAGCGTATTTGGAAGCATTTGTTTTTCGTGTTAGGTAGCTAATTTCGCGGTCCTGTCTATCGAAATAAGCTGGACTGTGAATCCTATTCTGAAGATTATTAAAAAGCTCGTATTTATATTTGTTTCTTTATAATGTTTCTATCATCTCGCGTTAATTTTTCTGTGTCGAGAGTGATAAGTGAATATAATTAAGACCTACACGTAAACGCTGATTGATACGGATTCGGAAATTGGCGATCGCAGCGAGGGAAGGAAATTGAGAGAGGGTGAGAGAGAGAGAGAGTAAGGAAAAGGGAGAGAGAGGGAGGAGATGGGATGGGGTGGAGTAGGGGTTGAAGGACGATGGCGAGAGCTCAAAGGAAGTTAAAGGAGGACGAGAGGTAATTTCAGCTCGAGAGGGAGAGACTGAGAAAGAGAGGGGGAGGGGGGCGGAGAGCTTGATAGAAAGTAAGAGAGATTAGTGCGACCTCTGAGTCCAGTGTCTCTTAAAGGAAGGGTCCAGAAGTGGTTCTCCCTGCACTCCAGAAAGAGAGGGGGAGAGTGAGAGAGAGACAAGAAACGTGTCCAGGAAGCTCTAGAGAGTTGAAAGGCACAGGTGCGCGGAGAACTGCGGTCGCGTTAAATTAAGGAGGTTAGGAAAGGAAGTGGTTTCGGAGTTGGAGAGCCTTTTGAAGGAGGTGGGAGTGGGAAGGGGAGGAAATGGAGGTGAGTTTTTGGAGAAGGAGAGAATCCAAGAGGCCATCGAAAAGAAGTCGGGAGTATGCGGAAGAGAATTGTAAAAAAAAGCGGGATAATTATGGAGGAAATGGTTGGGCGTTTGAGGAATAGGATAACTGTTTCCAATTGTTGGAAAGAAAATGTGAGAGAAATAAAAGTTTAAAGCTGTCGGGGTTAATTGTAATAAGGACGGAGGGGGAGAGCTTAATATATTTTGCCGATGTCGCGAGGATATGAAAAATATCCGAGAAAAGACGGAAAGATGGAGGTGAAAACTACGTTAGCCCTCTTAAAGTATAAGGGCGACGTAATTTCCCATAAATTTTAAAAGGGAATCAGGGGAAAATTTATACTAACACCATTTCTGCTGTCGTTTGGTCTCAAGTTAGCATTAAAAATTAAGCTATGGGAAAGAAAGAAACAGGTGTATGAAATAAAACACAAATTAGGTTAACATTGCTCGTATTTACGCAGAAATTTGTTATACAAACAGTTTTTGCGGTCTTTAGCAGTAATCGAATTAAATTAACTACATTATAACGTAGAGTTGTATATATATATTTATGAATAAATTTATCCGAATAAAATAATGCGCTGCTTAAGACGGTCCCAGATTTCTCGGCCTTGAAAGCGTCGGGGAAAGAAAATATAAGAGCAAGACTGAAAGGTAAAGAGGGACGAAGATGGCACAAGAAAGTCAAGGGCGGAAGGAACAAGAGGGCATTGGTAATAAAGACGATTCCGAGGGCTAAGACAGTTGAAGAGCAAGAACAATTTAGAAGGAGAAGACAGAGAGGGAGAGGGGGGGGAGGGGGAGCAAGGAGGAGGGGAGAGTGATACAGAAAGGAATCGGGAGGGTGAGAGGAGATGGAGAGATGATTCGCAGGGACGAGAAGACGGGTCTGTGAAGGACGGAGGAGTCTGGTGAGAGGTGAGGAGGGAGGGGAAGGGACGGCGAAGTATGAAAGACAGCAGGAAACTTAAAAAAACAGCCGACGGTCGGGGATATTGAGAGGAGATGGAGTTCATTTGAAGGATCGAGGGAAGGAGGGAGGGAGAGGCACATGAGGGTCCCGGAAAGGCCGTGGGTGGGGAGAGAGAGAGAAATTTTCGGGAGACGAAGGTCATTGAAGGGGCGGTAAAAAAAGAAAGGCTGGAGTAAGATTCGGAGGAGAGGGAGGAGAATGAGAGAATTTGGTTCCGGGAGGAGGAGGAGGAGGAGAAAGTGGTTGGTAGTTTTTCTCGCGTTTTGGATGTGGGTCTCTGGTGAGTCGTCTTGTGAGGCTAGGAAGGATATGTGAGAACGGGACGGGATAAAGAGAGAGGTCACGGGGTTAGAAGGGAAGGAGGGTGAGGGATGTACTGGAGAGGGCAAGGACAGGTTGAGGGATTGTGGAAGGCAGGGGCAGTTAAGGGAGAGAGTCTTGTGTTGTAGGGTGGGAGGGAAAGGAAGGGCAACTGATGGAGGCTAAGAAAAGGGAAGGGAATTGATGGGAAGTACTGGGATTGATGGCGGTTGATAAGGGGCGGGAGGGGGAGGAGAATGGATATTTTCGCTCCGAAGAAGAAAAAGCAGAGTGATATTTCTCTTCTGCAAATGATCTTCCTCAACAGATAGTGTTTTTGATGATAGATGGTTGCGCTGATGAAGAATCTATTGTTTTTTTGTCGCTCTAATCTCATTGTAATAGTTACAGCTGTGGGATCAAATTCTGAGAGAATATAATCTTTGTTGGAATTTAACTTTTTTTAAATGTTTTTTTTATCTCGTTTATACTGCGGTGCCTTTCACCGTCCCTCACGTTAATTCAAACCTGCTCCTTTATTGGTTCTTTTGGCGTTGTTTATTCCCGTAAATTGAGTTATAAAAGTAAGATTTTTTTATTATATCTGAATGACCGAAAGATACTTCAGCGCGGCTCATGAGTAGTTAAATATCGCGCATATTTATGTCGGTTTGAGACTAGTGAGTTCTTTATCAATTTGGTCGATAGATAATAGTAAGTAGGAGAAAAAAACTTTCACGTGTCATAAGAGAGACACCCAAAGAATATCTCCTCATGAGTTTTTGAAGAGATGAGAAGAAACGAATTAGTCAATTGACTCCCGAGTGTGATCCGTAGCTTCATATTCCTACTGTATGGCATTTCATCGTTCGGCTTTTGTTTCTGTTTAAAGTACGGTACATATAAAAATTAACAAGACTTATAAACTGTAGAAGCTTCTCTGAAGTTCTTATGGAAACCTAATGCCTTCCTACGTCTAAACACATGGGAACATTATTTGGATCATTTCGCTAAATTAAAACTAAGACTAACCCAAAGTACTTAGGAAAACTAAAATGTAAAGTTCGCGACACTATATTAAATAAGTTTCAATGGAATTGGCAAAGGAAACTGTAGGTTTAAAATAGTAACTCAGGAAGTAACGAACAGATTAATAACAAATGTAGACTTTTAGATTAGAATGGTAATTACAAGAAAAATTACTAAATATATTCGACGTAACATTTCAAGAGTACCCACCGTTAAGGCGATTTCAAAAGCCTACTGAATTTTTTAATAAAGCGTCTCCTAAAGGTGTTTGGAAAGTTTATCCTGGGAAAACAGCAATAAAGCTCACTTTATAGAAAACTTGTTTTCACTTAAGGTTAATGAGACCATCTATTTCTGAGGAGTTGCGTCATTTGAGTTGAGGGAAGAAAGAATATTACCTGTATAAGAGGAATGCGGTAGAGATTAAATAAGGGTTAAAAATTATTTACTCTTGCCATTTCTCAAACAATATCATATAAAGTTTTTGCTATCAAGGGTTAACGAATATATTCGATTACTCCGTTACGAAATTAAATAGATCATGACATATTATTTACATCGGATGATAATGTTAAATAGATTATTCTACAATTTATAAATGATTTTCACCTTAAATGGGATGCGAAAATCCAGAGGAAATCTCCGATAAACATTGGTGAATCGTTCATTGATAATTAATTATATTATTACTCAAACTCGGCAACTCTAGAAAGAAATTTTAATAGGGTAAGTCCGTTCAGTATCAAAACTCATCCAATTTTTAGTCGCGTTTCGCTTACAGCGTGAGCGTCTATTATCGTCGGTCGGTCCGTCCGTCCGTCCGTCCGCAAGTTCGTTCTCGGCTTCTACCGAACGGATTTTCATGAAATTTGATATTAAGGACTTTCAGTTAAATATAATAAGAAAATCGCAAAAATTAATCACGTACGCCAATCAGGGGTACCACTTTGCTGGTGACATAAAATGAACTTTCCGTCATATCTAGTAAAGTGTTTCTCATATCAAAATATTTTTCAAATAAAAGTTGTAGAACTAGTAAAGAAGAGTATTTTCTTTCCTGTACATTTTTATCGTAGGAGTAGCCTTTATCGATAAAATCAAACAAGAATGTCTTAATTCGAATTGAACTTAGAAAATGTCTTGCATGGTTACTTCATTTTTGCTAACATAAACAATCTCCCAAACAAACGTTTAATTTCCTTACGTGTGCATGTAATGTTATTAAATAGGAAGAAAATGGATTTTTTATGATGAAGGAAAGAACTTTAAAACGCTATTTCCCTTACGTACAGGTGTATAATTGCTTTCTAATACTCCATTGCACGAAACGCGCCCATTTGTGATACGTTGTACACTTTCCTAACTTGTTATTTTATTGGTTCAAAGAGAAGCGGTAGCATTTTTGTCTCTTCCCATTTTATTTTAAATATTTACTCGATAAATTATAATGTAGATTCAAAGCCCTATGAATGATGTATTATATTTTAGAACTAACTAAATAATCCATAAGGATTTTAATGAAATTTTTTGCCAGCCTCAATGTCCATTTCAATTTATGTAATTATACGTATCTCGTGTTACGAATAGTTTATTCCAAATCGAGAATCATTTATGTCTTGGAATGTATAGTTGCAAAAAAAACGTGGGAAAAGTTCAGCTGGAAATAAATAAATTTCTCCGATAATTAAAAAAAAGCAATATTATTGGAACAGGGGAGAGGGTGATCCCCGTTTCCCTATCTAGCTATAATGGCGGTACGTGTTCTTCGACCTTAACGACTTTGAAAAAACTGTATCTTAATATTCTACTCCCGAGATGCAGATATGTAGAACCATTCTTGCCTTAATTTAAGTGGGTCAAAATAGTTATTTCTGTTCACAAGTTATGTCTACAAAGTCAATATATGTTCCAAGGACAAGCAAGATATTTCGATTTCAGTAATTAAAAATTGCACTTATCAATGAAAAATAGATATGGTTCTTTTTAACGAGTATGTAATTGATTTTTTACTTAATTCCATGAAATTTTGCTCAAATAAATAAATTAATCTTTCCAAAAGAAATTGCAGGTTTTTACGTTATTTTCCGATGAATTCATTTTAAAGATAAAAAGTAAAAAGTTATTTTTGCGCAAGCAAAAATATACAAATCGTTAATTTTACATTCTTCAATGACGGTGAAATGGATGAATGTGAATACTCTACTATAATATATTTTGAAGTGTGTGTTTATGTATTTGTGTGTTTGTTCATGGAACTCCTCCTAAACAGTAAAAGCTAGAATAACCAAATTTGGTACGATTCTTCCTTACATCCTAACTTAGTGAATGGTCAAGGTTTGGTCAACCGGGATTAATCAGTGCTGCCAATATAGGGGATTAACACTTTTCCATAAGATAACACGTATGAATCGATTTCTTGACTTGCAAGGTATTCTTCCTTCAAGCATCAAAATACGTAAATATGGACCGATGTTTTTAGTTTTTGCTTTATTCGACGAATATAACTCTATACTATCTTATTCCTGCGAAGTTTTCGGAAATACATTATTTTTTTCGAAATTTTATGGATTTTTCGTACACCTCCCGGACGTTGCCAAGGCGGCCGTCATTGTTACCTCCGATTCAATTAGCTTCAATGAAGCTTACAAATAGACGAAAGTTTAGCGTTATTCGCTTGGCACTCTTGTTTAAGCAACGAAACGATCGATGTTTATGGATAGCAACGTAAATAGATACTGATTATTATTCAGGAAGCGTTTATAACGATTGATGAAAGTAATTGAACATTCTTTCGTCTATTGAATACTAGAATCTTACATTTTTTGTAAGTAAAATCATTATATTTTACATTATAATGTTTATTAACGTAAATAAGCTGACGTATCTGGTGTACATTTACCGGAGTCAGTGTTCATTCATGGACAACTGTACGTTGCTTTTTCACGGGTTTCTTGCTTACAAGACATAAAAGTAAATATTTCAGCGAGGCATAATTACACAAGAAATGAAGCTGGATTTGGCAAAAGTAATATGATAGGAAATAAAATTATCGTTATATTTGAATGCAATAGGCTCGGAAACGGATTGTTAAATCCGATTAACTGTTAAGAAAAGCTAATTGTAAGTTAAAAAGTATCTACTATATACATATTTTAAAGAGTTTGTATGTTGTACTGTAGTAGCTTCACTAAATCCGTTGAAATTCAACGGGAAATTCTGCTAATTGGGTTATAAATAGCATGAGAAGTTTCCAATTAGTCTTTATTGATAATTTTGCAGCAATTTTATTCTTCGATGATTTTTATTTCCGTGAACATATATCCCCAAACTAATTGTCAGTTGAACTGACAATGAGACCTTTAATTTTAAAGCCTTCTTCAACAGGTTCTCAAATAAAAAATGTATGTAAACTTCTCCAATCCATATGAAACCTGTGTTGGTTTCATTTTCCTCACTCGTACCACAATTTTTCATTTGGCCTAATAAAAACTTTATCGATTCTTGCATTTTAATGAACACAGTAATATATGCACGAAGAAGCTACTTATTTGGTCTCCACAAGATTTTAAGTTACGGTGCACTAAAACACTATTTTAAACTTGTAGAAGAATATCATGTGTTGGAAATGTTAGATAACGTTGGTGAAAATATCAGTAAATTTAAATTAATTTCTCTGCATGTTTTCTGAGAAGCAGGATCTAAATAAATCCTTGAATTTAACGTACGTTTAGTGAGTAACATATTTCTTAACTCAATCAGAAAAATTATTTCCATGCTGTGAGTCGTTCAAATCAAATTCTAGAGCTAAGTGTTACTTTTAAATGGCTACATAGTTCATCACTGCAGCGCATTTTGTAAAATAGCTATATCTGTTAGAACCCATAAAGATATTTAAGGTACGAGGTTGATTCAGCATTTGAATTGCGACGAGAGGCTTTCAGTTCCAAGATATATATACATTTGAAATAGAAAATAAATTTTTCCTGTGGTGAAACTTGATATAAAGTCTATTGGACAGTTTAGATAAAGGATAAACGCCTTTTGAAATTGAACTCCCGTGTATGTATGTTTTACCTAGATATAATAAGATGGCGATCATTTCCGAGGTATGTAAATTGTCATCGATGACGTCACCAAATCTAGAGACGTGAGTAGTTTCAGACGAGTAAAGGGTGTTTTGAACGGTAGCTGCTCAAGAGTGGTGAGATAAGGGTAACGCCTCTAGGGATCATGGGAGGTAGGGTTAGAGATAGAGGTGTGGGAAGCGGGAGATAGATGGGGAGGGTTGTTACAGCCTCCTCCTCTCGTGAAAGTTTTGACTCACGTCACTTGCCTCGGAAATAAGGAAAACATTCCGTCGAAATACTACTGAAGCAGACGCATGACGGGTAGCGGACGAACGTCTTGTTCAATATTCTGTCAGTCAATAAACTGTATACGGAGGACGCATGAGAGCGTTATGCGCGCATCGAATCAAAATTTATATGCCAGAATTTAGTGTTTTGAGAGCATTTTCGTGTGTTGTAAACAATATTTTGTCGCATCCGTGGGAGCTGTTTTGGTAAAGAGTTAGTAGACTCATTTCATTTGGGTTGACGTTTGAGGAAGGCGAAATTAGTGTGTATGTCTTTGCTATTCGAGGTAATTCTCACATGTTGAATTAATGACAGCAAACAAGCTACAAACAAATAAATAAATGAATTTGTTATTGGATAATGATAAGTAACGAATAAACAATTGTAAAAGTCGCTGCAAGTGAATGAAATGAATGCTTTAAAGCTTAGGAGAAATATGCCAAGCCATTTCCTTACCTGTCTGGTTCGGATATGGAAATGGGAATTTAGGGGTTTGGAGGGTGCTGGGAAGAGAGAACGCCTGGTGGGTTAGCCCTTTTGCTTCGCGGCGTACATCGATTGGCGCTAATTACTTATTCAAACACTCGGAGGGACTGCGGAGACGAGTTGATGAGTTTTGCCCGAAAAAAGTATTAAGGGTGAAAGTCACGTTTGATGCGCGGTATCGTGGAAGTTTTTTTATTTAATAGAAGATTTTCGTGGTTGTACCACAAAAAAAAACATGGAGATTATAAATGTTTACCAACATTACCGCGGATCAGCAGATTTTCAAAGATTCAAGAGAACTAGCTGTAGGCGAGGAGTAAACTCTTATCCGCCATTTTCTGCTCGTTGTTTCGCAATTCTCTCTATCTAGCAGCTATTTTTTTTAAAAGAAATACACTGCAAAAATGTATTTATTTTTTTAGGATTAAGGTATTTTCCGTGCCAATGTGCTTTTTTATATACAATCCAAATAATATATTCCAAATAAACATTTAAGTTTTTTTCTGGTTTAATGCTCGGTAGACAAACGAATCAATATTTAAAACATACATCAATTACGAAATTTAAATCCAAATCCTTTGCTCTAATAAAGCGAAAACTGAAATAAAGCGAAAACGGAACGTGTAACTGTAAATATAAATATTTATACCTATTGTAGCGCATGAGTGAAGATAGGAGGAAGATGGGAAAGAAACTAGAAGCGATACGGGATCTTGGTTGTTGAATGAATATTTCAAATCCAAAATGTAATTGGTGTTTTGACGTCAAATAGGATGTTTTGGTAATATTACGCAAGGAGAGGAAAGGTTAAGGAACCGGATTCCAAAATACATCCGTAATTGTGTTTCCTCCAAATGGAAACCGAACCCCTTTAGCGGACCCTGGCGAGGCATTTTCCTCTCAAGTGGGAACGTTAAAGGCTTGACGTTCCATCCCACTCGAGTCGTTCGAGAACCCGACCGTCTGATGTTTCTCTCCCAAAGAGAAGTCCCTCGTGTGGTTGTTTGTGTTTGTATACGTAAGGAGTAATTCTTTCGTCCGCCACCAGAGAGCAGTGGCTCGCGTAGATAGAAACCAAAATTCCGAGCGATGAACTTCTCAGGAGGTTGGATCGGTAAAAGCATTGGGACCGTTCTCCTTATATGAAACTAATATCACGGAACGAAAGTATGAAGAATTATAAGACCGAAATGTGTCCTCTTTCTACCCCAGGAATGTTGATATAGAACCGTGGAGCAGTGCATCAAAAGGAGGATTTATTTGGGTTTATTCGGAAGATCAGTGGATCGAGTAAAATTGTGGTCAAATGTAACTGAGAATATTTATTAGGATAAGCAGGTATTTATTAGGATAAACAGGAATTTTAAGCGAAATTGGAAGAGTAAAATTTTCACGAGTAATTTAAAGCTCGAACTGAATCGTGCTTTTCTTCTTCCAGTTGAGTAATGGCAAGAGTTATATCGATAAGCAAAAAATGTCACAAATTTCATAGCGACAAAAAATATACGCTAGAATCTTTCTACTTATGCTAAGTTCCTCGTTGTTCAAAACAATCTTCAAACTTCGGATCAGAAAATAAATCCTACCTTTACCGTTGTTGGATTCCTCGGACACAAAGGATGAGATGATACAAGAGTCAGCGGAGCGAAACGGGGAAAACGGGTAGTAAAAGGGAGGGATTCTGTTTTTTTTTTTGGGTCGAGATAAAAGTGATGGCGTATATCGCGACATTTATTCGTTTCCAAGGACCGCAAAGGAAAAACCCTTTCTAGCCTCTACCCCCTTCTGGTCCGTGTATCTCCTCACCCTTTACTTCCGTCCTAGCCTCGCCGCGCTTTTTATCTCCTCCTGTTTATTTTTTTCTTGTTTTCTCTTACACTGTGTCTTCTCTCCTTTACTTCCAATGATTCTTCGCCCTCGTCCAATTTTTCTTTCTCCTCCGTCCAATCTTTCTATCCCGTCTAATCTTTCAATCCCTTTTTTCCGCCTCTTCCTTGATTTCTTAGCTTTATGGGTAGAGAGAGGAAGGGCAACGGAGAAAAAGAGGAAAGAACTGAGAAAGGGAAGGGGAGAGATGGAGGGGGGAGGGGAGGGAACGAAAAGGGGAAGGAGAGGGAGAGGGAGACAGAGAGGTGAGAGTGAATGAGAGACAATGGCTAACAAGTAGTTGCATAAATCTTCGTCTCAGAGAAAGAGGGAGAAGTTTTTCAATTAAGAATTCAACGTAAGTGGCCCTCTGACAGTATTTTACTGCACGGTAAAAATACTGTTTTTGAATGCGTGAATGTTGCCGCCTCCATCTATTCTAACACTCTTACCCTCTGGTTTAATTTTAACAATCTTTCAAGCTTGATGACGATCGTTAATTATACGTTTTAGGAATATTAAATTTTGTCCGAACGCTGAATTTCGCCAGTTTTTTTGTATCGTGCTTCAAACCGAAAGTTTTTTTTTCATATTATAATGGAAAATTTGATCGTTCATTACAGTGAGGCTTAGTATGTGGGTAAATACTCCATTTAGAATTTCTCAAGAGTGTAGTTGGCATTGACCCTCCATGAGTTTTCTTTTTCTTTGTGAACCAAGGCTATAAAGTATTAAAATATTAAACATCTTGAAACATGCCGTATAAACCAAATATGAGTTTTTATTCCTATTTAACAGTTGAAAACCAAAGATTCGTCTCGTATTCGCGTTGGGTAAGTGTGGTGAAGCAAAAATGGTCACTTGGAAAATACCAATTAGCCATGGTATTATTCATTAAAATTACGTCGAAAAATTTAACATTAAGGACGCTATATTTTAAGAATGTAATGCTTTTTAAATCGATTAAAAGTTCTTTTGCAGCATGAGCTTGACAGAATAAATTCTTCGCATATTTCATTTTTGCAAAACGAAAGTTCAAAATCACAGCTGCTTATAAAATTTGTAGCCTCTCGTTTCCTAACTGGGTCACAAACTCGCGTGTAAGAGCTAATTTAGTTTCTCCCGCATAATATATTCTCTTATGTCTATTTTACTGATGAAGAAGGCGCTAGAACACGGCATGAGATAGACTAAAAAGGGGGAAAAAAACAAATTTATGGAACCCATGGGAATTGGGAATTGAGAATCCTTAGAAACAAGACTACGAGGGATGAAGATTTGTGCAGAAGGAAGGATTGAATGATTATACCGTGGAAAATGGTGGTCGGATAGGGGTGGAAACGATTTCAACCGGGGAGGACGAAGAAGAAGAAAGGCGTTTTAATTGGGAGCCGCCTGAGTAAAAAGTTAAGCCTTAGCGAGGATCTCGAATCGAGAGAATACCCATAAATTTCGCCCATAGCATTCCGGGAGTTGATTTAATTAGAAACATAGAAACTCCTCCTTCTTGCACCGTGCATATTCGAAAAACCACTTGCCTGAGGAAGAAAGAGAGAAAGAGGCTGTTGGCGTTATCAAATCTTCGCTCTCTCCCCCCCCCCCTCTCGCCCTCCCCCCCCTCTCGCCCTCCCCCCCCCCTCTCACCCTCCCCTCTCTCTCTCCATTCCGTCGAAGCCCGTGAAGGCGGCATATAAGGAGAAGTGGAGAGAGAGAGAGTAACTGCTGTTGCCACCAATGAAACACGAGTTAAAATTTTTCACTTAAATTCTCTGGTTGGCCCGGGAGAGATTCGCAGTTACAGGCATTTTTGCCTCCTATTCGATCCAACGCTCCACAAGAGATATATAGCGCCTCTTTAGAAATGTCGGGGCGATTTATACATTCCAAAGTCTCTGTGTGTGCGTATACCCAGGATTATTTTTCCTCTCGACCTTTGTAGACTTAAAGCTTTGATTTCGCCGCATTAATCAATCCATCGGATTCGCTTTCGCATTAAGCTCGTCGTCTCGCTACGTCTGACGCTTATACGGATTCGTCGAAATTTCCAATCCAGATCCCCGATGACACCATCGGTTTTAAGATAGACGAACCATACGCTTTGAAGTCGCGTAATTACGAAACGTGATGTGTGGCTGTTGGCGGTTTTCGTAGTCGCTTTTACCCTTTCGCGCGTATCGATTCAATTGCTTCAGTCTGTCTCTGCATAATTTTCTCTATTTATATTTTTTTTATATTCCATTCATTCTTTCAATTCTCTTTCACGAGATTATTAACATAACAATTCATTTATTAACGGTTTCATTGATAGAATTTACATTTTAAATGCCGACTATTTTATTACCATTTAAATTGGTTTGTGTCATCTTACTTCTTTCTTAAGGTACGTTGTCTTGAATTTATGTGCGCACTCATAATCAACTTGGAGGATATTAGTTACGTATATTTTCTCTTTTCCGGGCATCTTGAAAGAATATTCATAAACCCCCAACTCGGCATGGGTTATCACCTCCATTTGAATAACATTTGAATATTAATGCCACTTATGCTGATATTTTCCATGTAATCTGCAATCTATTTTGTCGCATTAAAGTACTGAAGATACCATTTTACGCGAACAGGTATTGTTTGTACAGGATAATACTGAATTAGTGATAGCTGCTCATTAAGTGGTTTTGAGGATGCCATGCAGGGAGCAAAATTTTTATCGCTACTGTTTTGACATTATTCTATCGTTACCTAAAAATCCTTTCTGTGATACTTACGCCTTGGATAATAAATTTCTAAAAAAACTGCTGAATGTATATTTCTTTATGCTAATCTTGTTTGTTACTCGCCTCCAACCTTCGTTTTCAGATATAATAATTTTTTTAATGCCGTAATGTTACATATGTATGTCAAATCGTTCGTCCTGGATTAAAACCTGAAAAGTGTTTTTTAAATTCATTTTTAAAGCGTGCAGTGTGAATATATATCTCTGAGTTTTTTCTGTAAATATCCTACGTATTATTTTTGCTGAGTCCGTCAGTCATAACCCTACATTAAATGTATCGCCGTGGCATACAATACGGCATCGTATTTTCCTACATTATAGTAAGCATTTTCATTTGCTTGGTTGAGATCAAATCATCCTTTATAAATATATGCTTTTTATCCAAACTATATAAAAGACGGTTTCACTTTGTCACTTTTTGTGTAATGCTTTTTGAAGCTTAATATCTCGCAAACGACTGAACCGAATTTGATGAAATTTTCAGGATAGCATTATGATATAATAACAAAATGTTTTTAATGTATCGAACTCGAGATCAAAGACCCGGGTTAGACTTCAGGGGATAATTTCCATTTCCCATAAAGGTAGCATGTAAAAATGGACATTTCGACGTGCAGGTTTTCATTCTTTTTTAGATTAAAATTAGAAAGAATTGATCTACAATCTTCGGATATGAACCATTTTAAAGAAAACATTATAAAGTTTCTTTTTCTTTTCATATTTTTTCCTCCTACAGTTTAAAATCGCTTAATTGAAACGTTTCATTCACACAGTTTGAGGAAATATTGCTATTTTTAACGGGATGTTACCTTGCCTACCTATTCCATTGTTAGACCTCGATATCATATTATTATTTCAATCCTTATGGGTATAAACATGCTTTGAATGCTTTTAATTCGAGATAGAGGGGGAGGGGAGAGATGGGGAGAGGGAGTTGAAGTTTCTGATAGTTCGAACGATCGTATCTATGCATTAGTTTAGTAAATAATATAAGAGGCCAGATATCTATATTAACTGTTAGTTTGGAAAAAATTCCAAAAACGGAACACCATATCAGCGTAAAGCACACGGGAATGGGTTTGACAGCTTTTTTATTTTAATTATTGAATTGGTTAAATTGAGAAGACGAAATAAGGAATACAATTAATGTGCAGAAAAAATAAGTTAATTTTAATTTCTGGAAGAGCTTGAATCCGTTCCGAATAAGCCGAAAAATGAATTTGGATCGCGTCTTTCAAAAACGGTTTTTCATGATAGTAAATTTGTCATTTTCACCTACAACACGCACCGCCACCACAATTACGATTCCAATATTGGCATCAAAGTGAGGGATGGTTAAATACAAACCTTTAAATTTTGGATTGTAGAGAGGCAGAATACGAATTACAGTCGTGGTGAGTTTGAGTAATTTCTGTCTGGCCATGGACAGCAGCGTCTGGTTTCATTTCAGTTATGCTCAAGCGAAAGGTTTTAGAACTCTCCCAATAATTTTCCCTTCCTCCTTTATCTCTCATTTCTTTCATCTTCTTCTATCTTTCTCTCCTACCATTTTATTCATCTCCTTCCTTGACCTAAACTCTCCAATAACGCGCCCAATAAATCAGTCAACCCCTCGCCAACCCAACCCGACCACGTCCCTTTCATCTTTCCAACGTTTGTGCGCGCCGAAAAATACCTACCCCTTCCGATAATTCAATATAACGCATACTTATTTTCCGGGCGGAAAATGGGCAAAATAATTTTAATCAGACCTTCAAAGATTCGGTTTGAAAAAAAAATAACGGAATTATTTCTTGCGTATTTTTCTGGGGACATTTTCGGATGATTGTTCTCGGTCCTTGCGGGTTCCCCTCCGCAAAACAAATGCCAGAGAGCGAGAGAGAGAGAGAAATATCGCTCTGGTTTTAATCTTAATTGCCGTTGTTCTTTATTCATTAGGGCGCTGAATATTTTAGAAGCGAACATTTGAAGGCGGGATTAATGTGGGTGTGGCTTAAAACTTGTGTGTCCGGGGATGACGTAACTTTCCTCTCACGCCGCTAATGGCGCTGACCGCGTTTTAATCTCCTTTCCGCAGGTGTTTAGCAGGGCACGCTAAACAGTCTACTAGGGCAATACTCGCGCCCGGCAAGAGAGTGGGAGAGGACGCCGTTTTTCTCATATCTTTAAGTAAGATTTATTCTTCCGTTATATAAATATATATATTCGAGTCGAGTTGTTTATTTTTTTAAATGAAATCTCGGGCGAGTCGTGAGCGTCGATGAGAAAAAAATAAAGGTACCTCTAAATACCGGGTCGTAAATTGTAAGGGAAGAGGTGTACTGTTTCTCTCCCCGTAAGTCTTCTATCGACGCCGTTGAAAGCGTTTTTTTAAAACCACGTGGGAGTCGTAAAAAAAACGGAGTTTCCTCTCTGATCTTGTTTTCGTTGCGCGCAGTTATATATTTCCGCGAATTTCCTCGTCGGATCCCGGCAAATGAAAGAGCAGCTTTATGGAGATGAGATCTTAATGAGAGAGAGAGACGGAGGGAACAGGTATATAGTTAAGAGGGAGAGAGGGGAGGGGGGAGAAATAGATGGAGGGAGGATAAGGAGGGGTGTGGGAGTGTGTTTGGAGGTGCATCGTTGGTGGGACGAAAATAAAGTTGGCTGGAGGGGATGTGCAGGAGTTTTTTTTTTTTTTTTTAGTGGAGCAGAGAGAGATAATCCTTGGGTCATAAGTGGGGTAGAGGAACGAAACGAGCGGAGGTAGATGCGGAATTTGTGTGGAAAAGGGAGGGGGCGAAGGAAATGGATGTGTTTTAAGCTGTGGCAGATACATGGCGGAGGCGAGAATTATATGGACAGACTTGTTGTTGGGTAGGATGAATCAAAATTACGTGATATCGAGTGTAAAAGGAGATCGAGTTCTTTCAAGGAAGATAGTATGTATACTTTGCGCTGTAGATAAAGTGACCAACCTTGCAGATTTATTCGTTACTGTACTGATTTAAAGATATCGTACTGTTCGACTTTCTAGGTTGATTTTTTTAAATCGATTTACAAATATTACAATTCATTATTCAACATATTGCCTCAATAGGGTATTTTGATATACTCGATTTATGGCTCTATCATTTAAAACGCTGTTTTCTTACCTATATGAGTAACTTAAAGTTATACTGCGTAGTGGGCTGAAATTTTATTGTAAAGCATTCTTATTAAAATAATATAAACATTTATATATGCAAAGTTGGTACTCTAAATGTTGGCGAAAGAATTTGTACTTGTTGGTCTCATTTATCCAGATATTAATCCCGAATTTGGTGCTTTTTATTGCAAAAAAATGCCAGTTGTACTGATTTTTGCTCGAAAAATGATATTTTGTGCGGTAGGCCATGGAAAATCGGAACCCCACTAAGTGGGGTAGGATTGATGCAGTCTTTAGTTATCAACGGCCAGCAGGCTCAGCCTGAGAATGTAAACGTTTAGTTACAGCGTATTACGCATTGCTTGTACTTTCTTAAGACCTCTAAGGCAAACAGAAATATTCAATCCATTTTTAATCCTCGAAGACTGTTTCGAATCGTGGTCAATTGAAATTGATGGTCGCACAATACGAGATAAAGTTCAAAAGGAAATCCGTGAAAAAACGAAAGTATAAAGCGAAGCAGTGCTATTCGAGGGATTGGTGTACCTGGCGTCGTCTGTAGTAAGATTGGAGAATCTTAGGAAGTAGAGCGTTTTTGGGAGTAATTGAAACATGTTACTTGGAAAAACACGAAGAAAATGTAAACATGCCTAACGAGATATCTCAACCAGTTGGAGCGTATTTCTACATCTTCAGGTAAACAACAGGTGGGAAAAACATATTTCGCCCAAGTCGGTCGTGGTAAATCGCGAATTAACGGCATTCCATGTGCAAAGCAGCCGGTTATACGGCGAGAATCCTTTTATTTATGCGTGTTTTGTTTCGGAAAAAATGTTAAGCGTCTCGGTAAGCACATCGTAACTATGACTCTAGATCAGGTGTCTCAAACTCGCGGCCCGCGGGCCGCATGAGGCCCGCGCGATGCATTTGTGCGGCCCGCGAAGCAATTTACTTTATACTACGCGACCCGAACTCAAATCTATTTTTTATGTAATATTTCATGCAAATATTTCTAAATAATCTAAGAAGTGTATTAAATCATTCCAATTTGTATCAGCCTGCGCGGTTGTGTTACTGGAGAATGTTTATCCCACTGCCAGCGAGTTTCTTGCGTATCAGACGCCAAATCTAGCATTTTTGTAGTGACTGCGTGTAAGACGCGTAATAGAGCGATTCCTCACTTGCGGAAAGGGAGAGTGAATATAATACAAAGAATACGAAAAAGTGTGGACTGGGAAAGTAATGAATGCGATGCGATGCGAGTTTGAGACCCCTGCTCTAGAACATTGAACAAATAATATCAGCTGAAGTAGCCTTTAAGATAAAACATTTTAAAACGCATAATAAAACATATATTACGCAGGTTAAACTGAGGTGGTATTAAACCAAAAAGCAGAATCTCCTTTGAATTCTTATATCTCAAGGAAATTACCTCGTAAATCGTAAGATTAGCTGGATTCTCGCACCGCGTCGGTGTCCGTTAGTGTTAAACCCGTTTCCCATGACGCGTGTCTCGGTGAGTTTTCGAAAAACTCGCCGAGCCACGCGTCGTGGGAACAGGGTGGCTCGGGATGGCTTGGTTCGGCTCGGCCTTTCCGTAATTTGTCGGTAAATGGACGCGAGTCAAAGTGACGAGCCGGACGAGCGCGCGTAGGCTCGCCTGTTTTCGTACGTGTTCCAACATGTTCCAACGTGGCTCGAACATTCAGTTTCGTTTTGGTTGTCGAGAGTGAAGGTTGATTTTCGCAATTTGGAAATGGAGTGGTCCAATGATTTGGTTCTTGAGTTTTTGAAACTTTACCAAAGTGAACCTTCCATATGGAATCCAACAGAACCCCTGCACAAGGATCGCAATGCAGTACATGATGCTTGGAAAATGATTGAGACCAGTTTAAGCGTCAAATTTCCTATTAAAGAGTTAAAGGAAAAAAAGGATTCACTCATGGCTACATATCGAAAACTAACAGGCAAAGAGAAGGCCAGCAAAAGGACAGGCAGCGGCACTAACGAGGTTTTTAAACCAGAATGGTTTGCTTATGAAATCATGGCACAGTTTCTTGACGGAACTTATACACCCAGATTCAGTGGTATGTTTTAGAAATTTTTATTTTCTGCAATTTCTGCTTTTTTTCAAAAATTCATCGCTTAATATCACAAAAGCTGCAGCACAAGCAACGATCCGTTCTCGTTCACTGTTCATTTTCAACTGACAAGCAGCTCGTCGAGTATGTTCGAGCCACTCGGGACTTGCCACATTACGCGTCGTGGGAACAGTCAATAATCGCCTACTCGCGATATTCCGAACTTTGACGAGCATTCGCGTGCTCGCCAAGCCACGCGTCGTGGGAAACGGGCTTTATGGATTAATCTTGCATCGGTATATGCAGAAATAGAGAGAATTAAAACTAACTAGACGTTATACTATTACGTAATATACTAATTTAAGTTTTTTTTAGATAGGTTTCTGTGCATCTTCGGAATGTTGGTAAAGCTTTAATTTGTATGTGTTTGATATATTATTTCAAAATTGACGTCGTGTTAGTATAGCATTAGTGCAAGACCATGGGCGATTACTTTTAGATGTAGTTCGTTTTTAAAATTATTTATGCGCCTTATGTGGGAGTTTTTTCCGGATTTGAAATTCTTCTTCCAGCTTCTTTCAATGAAGAATAGAAACTAAAAATTAGCTGATATTGTCTCATAAAATTACGCAACACTAGCAAATATATCCTGGTTCGAGTGGAATAAGACATTTAATATCTTGCGTAGTATGGACTAGGAATATGCCAGTTTTAGGAAATTTCAAGATTTTATAAACTTTTGGAATGAGAAAAATTACACCAGCAGTTAGATAAAATATTTAAAATGTAATTAGCGTCAACAACAAATAGGTGCTGCTAAAATCTCAATAACCATCATCATGTATCCGTATACATGGATATCCAAATTTTATGTGATAAATATAAATATAAATAAATAGAAGTCCCTTTAGAATGTTCAGTCTCCATTTCCTAAAGAAGATCTAACATTTTTTGCTCTGTCTCCATTACTTTTTTAGCCTAAATACTGACTCAAAGTGATGAAAGGGCAGAAAGTAAATAATTTAAATCGCCCAATAATGAAGCCAGATTCTAAAATATCGAAAAATCTTTTGAACGTGAATCATACGCGAGATCTCTCGTCAAATTGCTTCTACATTTTTCTCAATCTCATCGAAGTTTGCACAAAACCTTTAGTTCACTGTTCTAAACGGATCCAGTTCTATTTCTTTTCGTATCTCTGGAAAACGGCCAAAAGCGCGAATATCCCTGATTCTTCGTGAACCACATCACAGCATGTGTGCTCCAGTTTTACCGATCCCTTTGTCGCAGTGCTCCCAGGTGCCAAAACTAAAAAGAGGTTCCATTAGGTGATCGTTCTGGAAACGAACCCGAAATGTCCAATTTTCTTCGCTTTGATTCTGTAGAAACCAAGGAATTTATTGCTATGCCTTTCTATTTCGTTTTCTCCGAGGGCCATCCTGTATTCTTGCGTCGGTAGTATGTTCCTTTTCTTGTATTTTATGACCGGTATAACGTTAATTTCTGTCGCCATTCAAATATAATATCTATAAATCAAATGAAAGAACGTATTCTTTGCCTGTTTTTACTCTGATATTTTAGCATATATGTTTAGAGCGTTTCATCTTTTTTTTATGACTTTGTAGCACGCGCTTCTTTCATTCCCTCGCTTCCTTCTCTTTCCATATCTTTCCCATTGCCTCCACACGCTCCCTCGTACTCGCGCGGTATTTCTTCTATAGTTTTTATTGCCATGTTATGTTGGAATTTTCGAGGCAATAAATCCGACTCTTAGTGGTTTTTTACTATCTCCATATATGTAGTATAGAGAAAGCATTGTTTTCATGAAAAAAAATCGACTTCGAGATTTCAACGGAAATACGTTGAGGTTTCTAGAACACGTTTAGACTTTTCGGAATGGTGTCTGTGTGTGTATGTGATTGTGGGCGCTCTAACTCGAAAAGTACTTGCCATATCGTTACCAAATTTCATATGTAACACTTTGGTATAAGCACAAAGAGCTGATTAGTTTTTGGACAATACCGGTTAACCGGAAGTCGAGGTTTATTCGAAACCCGATTCGGTTTTTGCGATGTTTCTCAGTTAAAACATCATTATTGTATATACAATTGTATACAAAGGTTATAGAGAAATTTCCTACAACTTTTATTTGAAACAATTTTCCCTAGCAGTTATTTTTAGGAATTATTTATAAATAATCGGTTTCCGTCAAATATCTCCTTAAAAACGTCGTTATTGGTAATCTTCGTGAGAACCAAAGTTGTAGAGAATAATATTTCTTCCAAGTTTTGTTTGAAACAAATTTTCGTAGAACCATCCATTTCGGAGACATTTAACTTGTTCGTAAATTTTCAGTATACAGCGCCACCATGTAGCGGTGAATTCTGTAAACATATTCAAAATATAATTTAAAGCAATAAGGACGACTGTATTCTTTTACCATATGAAATAATACTTTTGCCTTATAATGCTATTCATAATAATTTAAATATCTATACTCCAAATATGGAGCAAGTCATGTGTTGGCCACATCAGATTTTTTTATAAGATCTCGTTTTTAGTTTATAGTCATAATATCTCATATATTTTATGTATTTAATAAGTAAATTTCCATTTGTTTTCGTCGCATCTTCTTAGACACCTAAATTTCTGTTTTTTTTCGGAGTATCTTTAAATGATTTCGATGAGAAATATTTTTATTCGATGCATTATTTTTGGAGCCTCAGTAGAAAGTTTTTTTGCGTGTCATTTATCATATTTGACGTTCTTTTCCAGTGAAAAATAATACACACTTATATTATGTTTGATGAAAGCTTATATAGATTTTTCCTCCTTATCTACCAATTACACGTAATTAAAAAATCCTCTAGCTACATTCATTTTTTAATTTATTACAGTGCATAATTATGAAAGAGGGATTTTTAAGCGTCTTATTATCAGAATGTTTGGTATTTATATTTATAGACAGAACGGATTTACAGCATGGCCTCGAACTCATCTCTCATCGCGATGCTGTTAAAAAGACACGATCTCGTGTCGGGATATTTATCTGCGAGTGAAAGAGGCTAATTAAACTCAGCGACGAGACCAAACAAAGGAGTTAAAATCCTACATCAGACTGGCAGCTCTGGCCAATAACCCGCGGTACACAAGCTTACAAACACTCGCTGATTGGTTAGTCACGCTCCCCTTTGTCGACATGCGAATAGGTCCACGTGCGCTAATTCCTCTCGCTGAAATAGGGGCAGTTGATCTCTATTATAGACCCGGATTGCGTGATACCCTATAATGGGTGTAAGTCTTCTTGAAAATGTGCCCGTAAGGAGCCGTGTTAATTGGGTTGCCTAACGCGACGGGTGCCTCTGGATCGGATAACGAAATTTAACGCTTTATTATTTCTATAGTTTTTCATCATTATTAAATCAATCCTAAAGGAATTCCTCAAAGTTTAGCTCTATTATGTTACATTTATTCATAATTCATTTTCATTTTTATATATTTTTGCTCATCATGAACTTTTTCTTAATGATGACGTACGTTTTAGCGGAAATTTGTTCATTTATGACATTTTAATATTGCAATGCATAACACATCATATTTCTATCCATAGCACTATTTTTATCTGAAACAGTCTTGTTTCTATGGTTCTTCTTCTTCTGCTTCTTCGGCTGATGCAGGGTTTGGTTGGTGACGCAGGTGTTGTGGTATGGACACTAGGGATGGGTGGGATGTTAGGGTAATATAGGGTTAGTAGAATTTCTGCTATTACCCTGACCGGGGAAGGGAGTTTATTTTATTTTGGGCCTCTTATGGGGAGAATTCTGGTGAGGGTCTGTTGGATTTGGGAATATAGGAGGGGTAGATGCGTCGTCATCCTTTCTGCCTCGCCATTCGATGAAGGATCGGATCCATACGTGCTCTTGCTTATACTTCTATTCTGCTCGTGGTGCGAGGAATGCTTGCGCAGGATTCTCCTCTCCACCCCTGCGATTTCGTTAAGCTTCCCATGGCATCCCGGCGTAATTGCGATGGCACCGTATTCGAAGACCGGTCTCACGAAGGCTTTATGAAGGTGAAGCGCAGTCTCTTCTGATACTCCCCTTCCTCCGGTTCTTACGACCCGGATCAGATTTCTGCGGCGGCTACAGTAGTAGTATCACCAAATTCTTCTAGTCATAGAGTTTTAAAATATGATCTCATGTTATTATTACTGTCCGAAGTATCCGAAATATTAGCATAGTACTACGACCCTGAATTCTGAGTTAGTTTAGAACTGTAATTCGACTTTCGCTATTCTTATCTTATTACGCCTAAGTTTGTGAATATAAGTAAATGTTGCTTACATATTTAAATCAAAATCTTGAGGAGTCCATAATTCGTAAACGCCTTTCCATTTGCATTATCATAATCGCTTTGATGGCTCTGATATTGTTCCTTTTCTACTAAATCTGTCGCTTCTTTCTTATCGTTCTTAATATCCTCCTAATCCTGCCGCTACACTCTCTGCCTCCCGTTTTCGTCATCATTCACGCAAGTCTTTGTTCCATTATATTTTCATTTTCCCGTATTCAGTTTCTCTCACAAAGGCTTAAAGAACTACTGCAATATTTTCCCAAGGGTTTTTTTTATTGGTTTTTATCAGCTATTTCTCTCCTTCTGAGATTTTCCATTACCCGCTTCAATTCCTTTCATATTAGTAGCAGCGCTATGCTCCATCGAGGGGTTTCAAATTATGTTCCCGAGAACCCTATGCTTCAAAGAAAACAGGTTAGAGCTCAACAAAGACGGAGACCGATTACCATTTTCTTTACATCCTCTAAGCAGTAGGTTTTATTGGGAAAAAATTTTAATTTTCTTTTCCTTTAGAAATTTGAACACCCCTGCGCCATATCCTACGGACTGTTGATTCTGCGTTATCTTCAAAAACATTTAATATTTCCTATGACGACCGAAGATGTCAGGAGCTTATATTTTTATCATAAAGAGGTAATGGAGTTTTTATATTCATATTCTGTTTATAATGTCTTTCATAGTTACATAAGCGACTTATTAACAGAAATCTCATTTCTACTTTGCCACGTTGTATTTTTCTTTCATATAAATATTTAATGTACCATAAAATACTATCGTCAAGGCAATATTGATGTGAATACAAAATGTATGTTGAGTCGGGGAAAGAGCTATGTTAACAAGAAATTGGAAAACTGTATGACTACTTCTCTATTTCAAGTAAATTTTTTGCAGTTATTTATTTGCTCTATGTATTCAAGTTATTTCAGTTTTACAGTATCATAGATTTTAATTATATTTTTTAATTTTTTATTATTTTATCTTCGAACCATAATGGAATATCAGTTAATCAATTATTTTTATTTGTTCAGTTTTCAGTTGCATGTATCTCAATCATAAGATAAACTTATCGAAAATCAAAAACATTATCCATCTCCACCATGAAATACGCCTCTTTTTCTGTTTTCCTCTTGAAATTTTGGAATAGAAAAATTTTTTTGACCCCATAGATATTTATTTCCTGCATTGCACGTTAAATATTCTTTTCTTATTTTTATGATCCACGATTATTTAATAAAAACAGGAACCCTACCTATATGTACGTATTAACTCGACTTTGCCATTTTTATTTTTTTCAAATAATTAGCCACTTGCAAGGAAATTGTCTTGGAAAAGTATTAGTTTGTTTGAACTTTCTGTATTGGTACATTCATTCTCTTTTTTCCTTTGTTATTTTTCCATACGTTCACCCTAGTCAATCCTATTGTCTGATTTTCGCAAAACTTCACTTCCCTTGGTATCGGCGACAATGTTTACTACCGGATCCTTTTCCCGGTCGTCAACCCATAACAGGGTTTCATTGACGCAAATAGTCACCCTAACCTCGTATCGGGGAAAGGGAGGAGGAAATTTTGATGCGGAGGCGGGAGTGATATTGCGTCAGGTCAAGGAACAAAAAAATTCATATTTTCGTTAAAATTGCTGAAAACGTTGGAGCTAATAATTTGATTTGGGAAATCTGATGTTGTATAACATATTTGGTTATTGTTTCTCGACTCGAGAAGTTATATAGTTTCACGCGAGCGTTCAAGCTCAGCCTCGATTCGATAAGCGAATACGAAGTGAATAGATGTTCAATCAGAATCTTTGAATTCAGCTCATCACTGGAGCGATACTATGCTGCTTGTTATCCAAATAGAGAAATTTGTGAAATAAATTAGGTTCGAGAAGTATGCGAGGACCGACTATATATACTACGAGATTTTCTCCACGCTATCTCTCCACGATACAGCTGTTTATTTTATCGAAAAAATACGTACGATAGGTAAATTTTGTGTCAGCAAAAGCTAAATCCACTATTACGGCATTCATTTAATCCAAAATATTGAAATATTCGGCTGCTTAAAAACAGTTGTAGCGTACGATGGAATATGAAATTTCGAATTCCCGATATAAAGCTCCGTTGCCACGTTTCTCTTTCTCGGGTTTTCTTCTTCCTCGGAAATTTTCCTCGTCGGAACTCCAGTTGACAAGGATAAATTGGGATGCTAGGGTTAAGCCAAGATTAAAATTTTCTACTGCTCACATGCGAAAACTAGGATGTGATAATTACTACAGGACGGGTACTATACCAATAAATACGGTATTACCATTTAACCCCTTCCTTTTTCTCTGTAGTTTTTCCGTCAAGTACCTTTCTTTCGCAAATGTCAAACAATATATTTCTCACCAGTTGACAAGGATGAATTAGGATGCTAGGGTTAAGCCAGGATTAAAATTTTCTACTGCTCACATGCGAAAACTAGGATGTGATAATTACTACAGGACGGGTACTATACCAATAAATACGGTATTACCATTTAACCCCTTCCTTTTTCTCTGTAGTTTTTCCGTCAAGTACCTTTCTTTCGCAAATGTCAAACAATATATTTCTCACCAGTTGACAAGGATGAATTAGGATGCTAGGGTTAAGCCAGGATTAAAATTTTCTACTGCTCACATGCGAAAACTAGGATGTGATAATTACTACAGGACGGGTACTATACCAATAAATACGGTATTACCATTTAATCCCTTCCTTTTTCTCTGTGGTTTTTCCGTCAAGTACCTTTCTTTCGCAAATGCCAAACAATATATTTCTCACCTATTTGAACTCGTATCGATCGAAGGCGCGATTCACGACAAAAAGTCTTCGTACTTCCTTAAAACGGTCGTTTCATTCACACCACTTCGCTCAAACGTTTCCGGCGATAATAATTTCGATCCGTGCGATCTCGCTCCTCCTCGTCGAACGACGGCGTATCACGATTCGAATCCTTCGCTCTCTGCCGCCAGGTATGGCAAACGAAAAGGTCACAAGCCTTTCGAGCCCGTAGTACTCAAAGAGGGTCGGCGGGGAGTTGAGGGGAGGAGAGCGGAGGAGGAAGCTAGGTAGCGGCGTGCAGGAGAAAGATTCGGCAACACCGCATCCGACTGTTTATTTGTTTTAGTCTCTGTTCCACCTCATCCCTCGTAACCTCTCCTTTTTTCTACCCCTCTAACTTTTTATCATCTCTCTCTCTCTCGTTCGCAGGATAAATTACCTGCCGTTGGCCTGGGAGTCTGTTCTGACTGAGTCGGCGGTGGCGACGTCGGCCTCTGACCTTTCCATGGGCGTTGTGACGCAATCTCTTAGGCTTCTCTCAGGTAGGTCGAGTACCTATGTAACAGCGCCTCGCTTTTTTTTTAAGCGGAGGAACCGCGAACTAGTGAGCGTGTAAAATAAAATAGCGCCTCTCTTTTCAACCCCACGTTCCTCTCCGTAATCCGGAGGAAACCCCCATTGTCACTTTCACCGCCTGCGTGCTCCACGTCCGTTTCCTTTCTTTTATTATTCGGCTCCAATAAAACAGGGCACGAATAAACAGGAATTCGCAAATTAGGATGCTTTTCGGGTCGCGTCACAAGCGGTGCACGGTAACATTTGCGAATCAATTACGTCGATTTTGATGAAAGTAAGTTTTGGAGCTTATATTGGGAGGTTAATTCGGTGCATGTTAAAATAACATTCCATTATGAGTGTACGTAATGTTAAAACGATTGGTTGCCAATGATATGTTCAAGACAGTTGATGATTTATATATTGTACTGATTGGGAATCGATTGGAAGCCGTATATTTACTCATAGTGTTTTTGCCTCTTCAAGAAAAAATTTAAAACTTTTGAGCTTTTATCAAAGAATATTTGTTATCAGTTGGCGTAAAAATATATTTTATTTTAATTTTTCAGCCTAACATGACATAGAGCATTCGGTTGCAACGAAAATAATTAATCCGAATGTTAGTGGAAAATTTTTTAAGATACTAGATGGAATATAGTAAGTAAATGAATTATGTCAACGAGGAGAAGGAAGCAATTCTGAAATTCAACGGGAATCGAACTCTGGCCTCCCATTTTAGTGAGAGTGGAAAGCAGTTTAGTTTATTAAAGCACATGTGAGAACAGTGTGATTCGGTTGCCGGTCTAGTTCAGATTTTCTTCTCTTTCTCTGCGCTGAAATTACATTTTAAGGTATCAGCGCTAACTTTCCAAGCATAAAATTAAATATTAAAACAAATGTTAAGCGCAATAAGAATTCCCGCCAGAGTCATTCAACCGTTTTTTGATTTCCCTTTGTTCTCCTTACTTAAAAGCCTAACCCACATTCCAACTACGCACACATCTGCAATCAAATTTTAGGAACCCTTTTACAAGTGAAAGTAAATACCTTGAGGGGGCTAGTCTCAAAAGAAATAAATTAAATCACACAAATCTTCTTTACGCAGACATCGCTTTGTCGGCCATTTTGAATTGCCAAATATTTGTACTTATCAAGAAAATATTTTGTAAAATTAACATGGTGTGCACGAAAATTTTTAATATTTTCTTATATTTAAAAGATACTATAAGTATTGGAGAAAATTGATCGAACTACGTATGAGTCGACAAAATACGTAAAATAAACTTTCTGCATACTCAACCCATTCTGAGAGTGAACAAAAACAAAATGCCTTTTAATTTTAATTATATTTAATTTTCCGACGTAGCGCATGCCTTTTTTTTTAGCTTTTATCAGGGTCCCTTAATAGCCATTTGAACCACAGAAAACTTTTTTCCTTTCATTTTCTTTAAAAGGAAAGTTGCTTTATTTCAAAGTTAACAAAATAGTGCCAATTAAAACTAATAATTGAGTTTTGCATCTACTCACACCGCAAAACGCTTTCCTTTGTTTTATATTTAAGATGGGGGGGGGGGGGGGATTAAATTCGGTCTCTAAAGTTTTAATTCAGTTAACAGTTTGAGTTCTTTCATGTTTTTCAGGAAACAAGGCCCGAAGGTTGATTATAATTTCTATTGATCCTTAACAAACGAAATGTACGTACAATCATGAAATTGTCTTCCCCTGTCATAGTATTCCATATTAGAATATAAATTGCTATAAGAATTATCAGTCTTTCCATCTCTTTTTTCGACTTTCCTCAGGCAAAGTTGTGACGGAGTTTAAAAGAATATAAACGATCTCAGAAAGATTTATAATTACGGAAACATTCTTTGGGTTTATTTTAAAATGTTAGCAAAAATCGGAGTAAATTTTGATTTTCAAGGGATGAATATATGTACCGGCATCTTTTCCGTTGAAATAAAGTTCGTAATCATCTTCTCCTCTTTCACTGATAATGAATGTGGAATCTATCGCATTCTCTCCCATGCATCGATTAAATTTTCTCTCTAACTTTATATTTTAAAAATAAAATAATATATTTTATACTTTGCTTCCGTCTTAAATTGCTTTCTGAATTACGCAAACATGTAATGAAAGACAATCGTTTGGCCCAATTACGATCCTGTTCATAAACTGTGTCACTCCTATCGCAGAGACAATTGGTTAATCCTATTTCAAGCCATAAGGCGATCCGTATAATTTTCCTTTGAACCTATTACTATCTACCAATCTCACATAACTCTCATATTCCACCAGAAAAATTTCATGAAAATATCTCTCCATTGGAATTCCCGTCAATGTTTTGAATATTCTCAAATTACGGGGTGTTTCTGAAACTCAAATCCTTAATTAATCCCGTCCAGCAGTACTTTCCCGCCCGAGGCAACGCATTCCTGGTTTAATTCGATTTTGTTGATTTAAAAATAAACCTCCCACTCTGAAATCCTTTCCACTTTCCTTTCTTTCCCTTTCTGTTACGCTTGGGAATTCCTTCACGTTTTTTGTGTCTTTCACGTCACGTCTTTCCCCTGCAGACACCCTTCCGAGATAAAATCACAAACGCTTTCCCTTCGGCGTATCTGGAATGGACTTGGCTTAAATATATCGCGCGCTTAAAGATTTGTTTTAAAACTCTCACGTAACGCTATTAGCTTTCGATTTTCTCGGTGGAAAAAAAATATAACATGCGACGAGGATGAGAAATAATGACTCGGAAAAATCCACGTTTCGACGTAAAGCGTAAAATTTCTCGATACAGCCGTTCTCTTTTTTTTTTAGAGGCGAGAGACGGAGAAACAATTGAATCACGCCTCATTGGGCATCGCTCCGAATCGGCGATTCTTTCTCTGTTCTGCTCTTCCTTTCTCTCCGTTTTTTCACATTTTCGCCTCTCTCGCGTTTTCCCTCATTTTCACAACATTCCGTTCTTATTCCGTTTCATCTCAAATCACCTTTATTCCTTTCCGTTTTCTACTCTTATCTATTCCGCCGTATAATCACATCCAACAAAACCGTTCGTTACCAGGCTATGAGAATTTTAGAAGTAGCAATAATCTCTTAAGAGTTTTCTATTAAAATCATAGAATTAGAAGTAAATGTTATTATTTTGGTTGAAAGTTAATATTTCTTCACTTTAAAAATAGTGATACAATATCGGTATGTCTTTATAAAGCGATATCTATTGGGGTTAATAAGGTATTGGTATAGAGTGTAGGCAAAGTGTATAACATAACCGGCGTTATTTGAAAGGTGGTAGGACTGCGTGACTTCCAATCCTAAGGTCGCGTTTTCGAATATTACCGAGAACATGGTCGCATGTGATCGTATTTGTTATTGTTATCATGATAATTTTGAAAGGATGGTGACAGCTGCTTATGAACTACTTAAAATATAACGCCTTATCTCTTGAATGTTCATTTTTCGTAATAGGTCAGTGTCCATTTATCACATTGCGAAATGAAATCCTTATGCTATTAAGGGAGTCATAGCCATCCGTAATGAAAATAATGTATTTTAAATTAAATTTTCCTCGGTAATCAAGAAATTATATAGAGTCTTCGACTAAATTAATAAAATCGTCGTCAAAATAAGATTCAAACGTTTGACCTGTCCGGTCTTTTCTACTTATTTTCACTGAATATCTTTTCCGATATTGTTTCTTTGGAAGTGTATAAGCATTTATAAAGTAGTTATCGTCTATCGAAGCATCATTTAGTCCTTTCCTCAATAATTAATTTTATTAATGAGTGGAGTTGGCAGGTGAAAGTAGATTACCACGATATCATACAATTTTTTTGCCTTTCGATACGTATTCATTCCAACCTGTCCCACTGAAGGCGTTATTCTACATCTCATACCCATCTGCTTCATTTATTTAATAAATCCTATATTCCGGCTCTCTCCCCACCTCTTTCCCTCTTTCCTTGCGTCCCCCTATCTATGACTTCTTTCATCAGCCCGCTGCCTCTCATAATTTGACCCATCCATTTATTCTGTCTATTCATTATCACTCTAATTAAGCTCCTCCCTTCTCTTGAAGAAAGGGGTTTAATTAACGTGGTGAATGGTGGCGATATTTGTTCACAGTTTGTGACCTGACGCTATCTAAACTATGGGGTACGCTATCGTGGGGAGACATCGAGCCAGCATTTTCAGCACTCGGGGGTGGAGACTGCACCGTCCATTTCTCAACTCCTCCTCCGCCCCCTCCTTCTTCCGGCCTCCAACCGATGGGCCTCCTGTTGGACCTCACCCGTCTCAACGTAGCATGCTCCCTGGGCCACCTCCAGTTCGGACCATCGGCTCGGCACGTGTACTGCGGAAAGCTAGAAGAGTACCGTACTTCGGAGAGACAGGTGCACCTCCGGGGAGGCGAGACTCCCTTCCTACGGGTGCACTCGAGAGGGAGAGGCGCCGGAGTTTCCGGGACCTCCGGCAAGGGACGCAAGCCTCCTAATTCCCGGCCCACGTCTCTCCTTCCCATCCCTCCTCATTCTCAGCGCCTCCAAGTATCCTTCGCCCTTCGCTACAGACCGGTCGAGTCCTGCTACAACGTGACCCTGTCATCCCGCAACGGTTCCCTTTTGATCCCTCCCCCTCCCCCTTCATCACCCCTCCTCCCTCCCTTCCGCCAACCGTCCGACCGGGTGCGATGCACCCTAGCGGTGCACCTCCCTCACGGATACAAGGTGTCGCTCAGGTTGAGACTTCTGGGGTCTTCTGCGGCGTCGTCGTCGGGGGCCGGCTCCTTGGAGGCGGCGGAGGAGAGGGAGGAGGAGGAACTCAGCAGGTGGAGGGGAAGGGAGGAGGGGGAGAGGAGGAGGAAAGAGAGGTTGGCGAGGACGGAGGCCGGAGCGTGTCCGACGGGAGTGCTGGTAGGGGCTTGGGAAGAAGGTCCGTGGTGGACCAAGTGTTTGACACCCGAAGTTGGTGTGGTCACGGAGACCTCGGAGGGTAACAGGGTAATCCTGAGGGTTTACTGGGGTGGGGAGAAGAAAAAGCAGGAAGAGGACAACGACTTATCTTCCGAGGAGGACCTTTTGCCCTCTCCGCCGTCCCTTCTTATAGAGTATGCGGCCGTCGAGGTGGAAACCACAGTGGGAGGTTGCGGTTTTGGTTGGGTCAGCCTGGGGACTAGGGGAGCGGCGGAGGTTGGAAGATGGGGCCAGGAGAATAGGAGGAAAAGAAGGGTGGAATCGGGGGTGGGCGGGGGCCGTGGAGGATACCAGGGAAGGAGGTCCACCTGCGTGGGGGCGGTGGAGGTTGATCCGCTACCGTGGGAAGCGGCGGAAGCGGAGTGCGTGCGACTAGGAGGACATCTGGCGAGCGTAAGAAGCGAGGAGGAGCAGGCCATTCTGGACACACTGCTTACCAGAAGGTTCGTTGTTATGAAACCTGAGAGACTTATTTTATTTAGAATCTTGTTAGAAAAAGCTTTTTTAAATATATTTACCTTAACATTATACTAACTCTTCGAATGTGTCTTATCTGCTTTCACTAATACAATAATTTGAGATAATATTGGTAGTTTTTTTAATTAATCTAGAAATTAATGATTTTTCTCTGTGATCTTACACTTTGATTTACTTAACTATAAGTTTTTATTTTTCGTGTTGCTCCATGAATTACCTTGTGTTTGTATAATCGGATTTAATATAGGCCTTAATAGATATAAAGTAGATTTCACGTATCTCACTTTATGTGAAATGAAACTGTCAATTTTGACTACAAAATATTGTGTGTATTTTGGTGACTCGGCTTCTTGGGGCGTTAACGCCGTATATTTACTTACACGACATTTCTTTTATCAGCCAAAGAAATAAAATAGAACACAACTCAAACAGACAAACTACTTAAAATTAATACTATCTCAAAATATCGCGCGTTATTATAACATTTAAATTTTCTCAGCATTGCTTTTCAATCATATTCACATTGAATTCAGACAGTCAAGTTGGCAAAATTATGGGTGAGCCTTTAGTAGTTCTCCTAATTAAATACTCATGAATTGGTACGGAGTGTCAGAGGTATAATGTTAAAAACGGGAATTAATCAACAGTTTCCAATGTACAAAAATATATAATTCGTTTATTAAAGCTGTAATTTTATCGTGTGGATAGAAATATCAATACAATATATTAAGGCTGTCATATAAGAAACTACATGCCAAAAACGATTAGGTAATTTTTAAATAAGTACCACAATTAATAACAAATTAAAAATGAGTATTAAATGATGAAGTACTAAGTCCAAAAACCGGACATATAAAGAATTTACGAGTAGCTGCAAGCAAATTTGTTTTTATTCGGCGCCGGATTGGTTTTTTGACTCGCCACTCTGCTTATGCGATTCAGCGCTCTGTCATCGAGACACGCTGCTCAGTTCTCTTCGTGATTCGACTGTTAAGGCTTACATTGTGTTATATCATGCATTGCAAACTGAGGGGGCGGAGTGGCTATAGGCTAGAGCGTTGGCCTTCCACTCAACTTTCTCGGGTTCAAATCTGGCAGATGTAAGATTTTTTGATCTGGGATCATCTCGTCCCCACTTGTTTTGTTTGAGAATAACAGACAAGTCACAAGTAACAACTTTGTTCGGGAACATTGGATCTCGAAGGAGGTTTACTCACAAGTGTTACTTGGAGTATATGTGGTACAGAAACACGGATATAAGAGGGGTAGAATAAGTTTTAGTGGCCGATAGTGTATGCATGGTGGAATGTTTCCGAGGTAAACTAAAGTAAGATGGGTGGCATAAAATCAGGAGGCGTTTGGTGCCACTTTGGTGGTAACGTTCCAAGAGCAGCAGTGTGTAAGTTGGGTGGCATATTATCAGGGAGAACTTGATGCAAGTGTAGTTGGATACGTTGAAGTAGCAAACGAGAGTTATTTGGTTGACACAAATTTGGGGGCATTTGATGAATGTTTGATGGTATGAGTTCAAGAGGCATCAGAATGTGTTGGGTGGCATACATTCCCGTCTACGGACGTAACCATGCGAATCCTTGTGAAATTTTAATTCGAAGATGTTCTTTGTAAAAACTTCGGAACAGGCATACTTTCCTCAGAAAACGTGTTATAAGTAGGCAATGTGGAAATACTACTGGTAAAGGGTGGGTTGCGATAATGACTCTAGAGTCTAAAATGACGACAATACTATGTTTATCATTATTTACTTGCAATATTTAAATTCCTTAACTTGCTTTTATTTATTTCTCTTTTGTTTTTATTTCTTTACTTGATCAGTGACACATCAACAAACATCCATTTAACTGAAAGATTGGAAACAGATCAAGAAAAGAAATAAAAACAAAACAGAAATAAATAAAAGCAAGTTAAGGAATTTAAAGATTGCAAGCAAACAATGATAAACATAGTATTGCCGTCTTTTTATACTCTAGAGCAATGGTTCTCAAATATAGGGTCGCAACCTCCATTGGAGGTCACGAGACAATTTTGGGAGGGTCGCGAGCAGTCTTCGCTATGCCAACTGATTTTTTCCTCATTCTATCAATCCTTCAATTTTAATTTATAGGTTATGTCTAATTTTTATGTTTGATTGAGGGTTGGAATATTCAAAATAAAACAATAGTTAATATATTTATGTTTAATATAAAAAAATATAATTTAATAATAAAACTTTAATTAATACGGCGACTTATACTAGCTTTGCTAATTTTCTTAGTCCTCACATTTCTCATCTTTATTGTAATTCATTGTGATATCTGAATTTTTGATGAACTAATTTATTTTTGGGAAATGTGGAAACAAGTGCTATGACCGGGATTCGAACCCGGGTTTTTCACTTTTCGGGCGGATATTCTACCACTGAACTACCGTAGCAGACTAATTATCCTGTAGTCATCTGTGTGCAACAACAAGAATATTCCAGACTATTTATAATGTAGTGAATAAACACGTTTTCTGAGGAAACTATGCGTCTTCCGAAATTTTTACAAAGAATATTTTCGACTTAAAATTTAATTGCTGCAAATAAAGCGTTCCTTGAGCAAAGACAAAGTCTCTCTTTCTCAGAGAAAACATTCTTTAGACATGATCGCATTTGTCAGAGTTTACAAAATTAATGTAAAGTGAGGTAAATATATCAACTATGACTTTTAAGTTTCAATGATTGTTGCGTGGTCCATTGAATTATTTTTTTCTCTTCGCTGTTTCTTCCCTGGCGCTGTTATTCACCTGGATGTTCTGATTCGTCAATATCGACACCAACAGTCCAGGATATTCGGAACACAACTCTTATTGGGTCGGCGCTTCAGATGTAGTGAGGGAAGGAGATTTCCGTTGGACAGATGGCGCTGAATTCTCTTATTCAAGTGAGTACCCAATCAATCTTTATGTAGAAGTTTTCCATTTTAGGGAAGACTTTTTTTTCCGTTTAATTTGTTTCATATCGGTCTCAAATAAAGATTCGCGTGTAGAATATTATTTACGATTGGAATATGAATTTCAAATTGCATTGCATTCAGGGAATTTGAAAGCTCATTTCTAGCTGTAAATCACGTCTTAGATTTTAATGGCACTTCCTCTTGGCAGGAGCGAGAGAAAAAAAGTTAGTGATACGGCATTTCTTTAATCCATCTAAACTTACTTCTCCAACCTCTTACTTAATACCGAAACTAAAATGTAGCTTCTTCCTCGTCTAATCAGATACTTACCTGAATATGCTGTAGATTTATTTAAACACACACACATATATGTATGTGTGTATGTGTATATATATATATATATGTGTGTGTGTGTATATATTTATATATATATATTTTGGGCAACTAGGTGTTGAAGGAAACCCAGTGAACACTTACCGGAAGTAGAGCCGCTGGGGTGTTGGAGAGACACATTTGTAGAGTTGTGTCTCTCTTGTGCTGACGAAGGGATCATCCCGAAAGCTCTAACCTCTACAAATGTGTCTCTCCAACACCCCAGCGGCTCTACTTCCGGTAAGTGTTCACTGGGTTTCCCTCAACACCTAGTTGCCCAAAATATCCTTACTTACCTTTCCTCTTCCTTAGTATTTATATATATATACACATATATATAGCAGGCATATGATGAAGATATTATTAAACCGATGTAATAATTTAACGCACAATTTTATATTCAAGACATATTTAAGCTATCAGCTCAAATGCTGTCGTAAGCCACTTCTATCGCGTTATGCTTTAGGGAAGTATCAGGCTGTTAAGTTAGAAGTGAAACAGGGGAAGAGTAAATATCTGAAAATGCTAGGTTGAGGCATGTAAGGAAGAAATTGGGGCACAGATCGAAATGATGAACTACAAAGAGACGATTTTTAAAAAGTATTATTTCTTTCGCTGAAACGCGGTGCCAATTTTACCTTTGTGTGCGAGGGACAAATGATTAATTCACCAGTCATATTTTCTCTGCCTTAGGGTCCATAAACACCTAATTCTCTTGATATTAAATATTTGTCAAAATATCGTTTTAAAACATAACTAGAAACGGCGAATCATGAGTGAAAACTCAATACTCGGAAACAAACGCTTTACATAGATATTTCACCATACGATAATTAAAACTTCGTTATAACGGATATCGTTATAACTAAATTTAAGTCAAAACGAAAATATTTCTTATTGTTAGCCTTTGCTGAATATCTCATAGCAGTGATGGTTCCAATTTTTAGATATGTTTAGGGCATACTTGGGAGTTTTATATTTTTGTTTATCATTCTATAATTTTAATTTGACTAAAAAGTAAACAAAATTAACATCCTTCTTAAGAAACAACAGAAATGATTCAAACTAATGAACCTTTAAAGAAATTCGATGATTAAAAAATAATCGCTGGACAATTTTTAAAACCAATTTTTTTTACGTATCCAACATTTATTTGTCCTTTGTCCATACAAGTTTTTAAAGTTGGATGATATCGGAGAGACAGACATGCACATTGAGCGATAGCATACTCATTATTTCGCCTTTGAGGAAGGCGACAGAAGCCAGCGGCAAAGAAGAAACCGAAGAAGTGGACAAAAAAGAGGGAAGCGAGAGGGAACGCTAAATTGAGGAAAGCATATAAGGAAGAGAGAGAGATCGATGGGAGAAAATGTGGGATATGCGATAGAGGTAGGGTGCGAGAGAGGTAGGGTGAGAGCGGGGGAGAGGTTTATAGTAGGAGGTATGGGAGTGGAACTGATGAGATGCTGAGCAAACTCAGCGCCGGATGTCTGGTTCTCTGTCGTCGTTCGGAAGGATGTCTCATTCCACGCTCCCGCCGTCTCTAATCCCGTTATCCCAATACGATTCCCAGAGTGGAGACACGCCAGACATTCCTTCCTCGGTGAATCTCAATAAGTTCGTCTCCGTAATATTTTCGTCTCCAAATTCAGGTGTGTTTTTTCGTTGTTTTGTTTTTATTTCTTATCGAGTGCTATTTGTTAGATCGATCATTTCTGATAAATCGTTTCCGCGAGTAGCTTCGTATTTAGGTTCCAACTTCAGCGTTCAATCGTTGGACTTAAATGATATCCTTCCACATTACGATAAGTTTGGCAACGATTATTTCAGGCATGTAGTTTATGTGTATGTATATAAACTACATATATACATGTGTATATGTATATATATGTATACACACAAACACACACATACAAAGGGTGATTTTTTTTATTCGCGAACCCTGAGAATATTTTTTGTTATTTAAAAATATTTATTTAAACATTTTAAAATAACATTAACTATGTTCTTAGAAATTTTAGCCATTCTCTCCGGTTTATATTATAAGATATAGCGATTTTTCAGGGTTCTCGATTAAAGAAATCACCCTGAATATATTCCTTCATTCATTGAAAATATTACAAAGAAATTTGTCATTTATTTGCGATGATCACTTTTCACGTTTTTCGTCACCTTCCCGGTTCATATCACTCATTATCATCGGCAATTTTTAATTTTAATTTTATATCAAATCAATGAGAATCCTTTAAGAAAATTCCACGTGAATTTCATTTATGCTTTTATGTTAACTACTTTTTTGCTTGAAACCACGCGCTGCAAGTTGCTGCTGCCTTAACTCTTTTGAACATTACAGCAAAATGTCATTACTATTGATAATTTTTGCTCCCTGCGCCCATTGTACTATAATCCGTTCTTTCTCTTATAACGTTCCCCTACCACCGTAATTCTCTCAACCCCAACATCTTTTTAATCATATTCCTAACATTATACAGCTCATTTTTAGATTTATCCCTTCTCTAACCCTCTTAACTTTTTAATTTTTCGGCTAAATTGCTTCTTTAGAATTTATGATCGCAAAATTTCGTCCCAATTTCCTGAGTCGAATAATGCGATTCGGTGTTTTCGGAAAGTCCATTTTATCCGTATTATCTTCCTG
This sequence comes from Uropetala carovei, assembly GCA_036926305.1. Classification (NCBI taxonomy): domain Eukaryota; kingdom Metazoa; phylum Arthropoda; class Insecta; order Odonata; family Petaluridae; genus Uropetala; species Uropetala carovei. Next base: position 1,891,157 of record JAXCHB010000103.1, on the reverse strand, counting down.
GAATTTCTTCTACAGAATCATCGCATCATCACATGTTACTCCTACTTGGCTTACGTGCGCAACCATCCTCAAGAAGAGTCCCTTCTTACAAATCGCTTTAGAAGACTGCAAAGTTACTCGACATGTTACATACCTGGACGTTACTGTGGCGTAATAATTTGTTGTTGAATTTTAGTTTACCTCTTCACTTCTAACCTCTACTCAAGTATTCGCAAACGTTAGAAATGTTACACGCTGTGTATGAAGTAGTACCACTCATATTTTTCGCCGGGAATATCTTGGTTTATAGGGGGTTGGTTTGAGAAGGATGTGTTGTATTCCTCTTCCTTTTACAAACTCAATAAATGTATTGTCTACAAGATATGTCTAGGTATGAAGCAGCAGAGACTATTTATAAAAATTTTCATAACCTTCAAAACAGAAAGTCTGTAAAAGATGACTAATTTTTCAATAAAATTGTAATTAATAAATACGTAATTATAGTTTTATTAGTTATTTTTTGATAACATAATTATTTAGGTACCATAACAAAAGATTACCCTCTAAATATTTTGCTCCATTTCTCTTGTTTTCACAATATCACCTTTCGCTTATCTTCTGCTCTTTTATTTCTCATCTTCTTTCGCTAATTCCATTCCTCCATCATTTCTATTTTCTCCTCTACCTCCTATCACCCTTAATGAAGTCGTTTTATTGCCTGTCTCTCTCTCTCTCTCTTCATCTTCTTACTGCATACCACACACATTCCACTTTCTCTTCCATCAGTCTCACTATTCCATTCTCTTTATTCACTCGCATCCTGTTTATTTCCGTCTCTTTATCCATCATTCCCAGCGTACTACGTATATTCTATCTCAACCCGTCTTATCCTTTCCTTCCCTCGCTTTCTCCCCCTACCTCTGAGCTATACTTCCGACGGCATCAAGGAATTCACCATAAAGAATTCAGCAGCGTCGACGAGATGAAAGAATTTTTCTCATTTATTCTCGGTATTATCCGCTACACTGATCACATTAAGGACAGATTATTGTTGATCCGATTCCGGAGTAACAGCAGCCACGCAACAAATATCAAAATCAGCGCATTCTTCATTTCTCCCCTTCTTCCCGGCAAATGTCACGTTTATGTACATATCCCTTTCCAGGGCTTTGATCAAAGCTTTTCACAGAGGCTAATCTAATATTATTAAATTTCAACGGTGAATACACGACATGAAGTTATCTCAAGTAAATAGTTACTTGGAACCAAAAATAGGATAAATGGTCGGAGGAAATATTCCAAGAAGCCTTCGTTATTGCAGTTTCACCAAATATTAGTTCCGAGTTTTTCGTATTTTTAAAGCTGTCAGGTAGAATACCTTATTTTAAACTGAGATGCATTTGTTTCCAGATTTTTTAATGATTTAAGTAGTAATTTTTATAATTATTTTAATAAATTGTTTGTCGTAAGCAAGGGAATTGGAAGGTTATCTTTGTATCTGTTCATATAAATTATAAAAAATTTGGTTTTCAAAATATGTTGTAATGATTACAAATAGAATCGGGATAGTATTTTGCCGGTATATTAGCCTATTAGCCTATTTCCTCGAATCTTGCTTTTCACGTCTTCCTTGTACATTAATAACAAATATGACGAGAAATTTCTTTTTATGAGGAGCCAGGCAATCAGTGCTTTGCCTTTTATCACACGCTTACATGCTAGTGATCTGGATTTATATTGATTCGAAAGTTAATGTTTATAACGCACCTCATCAGTTCCACATTTCACTCTTATTTTATCAATCCATTAAATAAAAAATATCCCAATTTTCAATTATTTATCTGCTTAAAATATTTTTATATTTTAAATAATTAAAATGGTGTTCATCAGTCCTTACCAATTACCTTCCTCAGTTAAATATCTGCATTTTAATTAAACGGTCACTTTCATGCAGAGAATAAAAATAGTAAGCTCTTCCTTTTATATATTTTGAACTGTTGAAATCATTATAGTTTTGATTAATTACAATGCTGCATTTTATATTTTTAAATGCCTAATATTTCAACCTTAGCGATCTGGTTTAATTTATCATTAGTGTATCGCCACAAAATTGAATCTCTCTGCATGGCGCGAAATAAAACATTTTTCCCTTAATATAATTATAAAATACGGCGGCGACGTAATGGGACCATTAATTTCCACGTTCGCGTCAAAACCGCTACTATTAATCTAAGTTTTGATGAAATTCGAAATTAAATTAGGCGAGATTCACCGGAGTCGCGGGATCTCAACTTTGGAGCAAATCGTAAATTCAGACAGGTAACTATATTTGACAGTTAATTAAATGTGGTTGCGCTTTTTCGGAGAATTTTAAATTTCTCCAACTGCTCCAGACAACTTTAAGAGTACCTGGAAATCAAATCAGAGCACTGTTGATGACGTCATTAGAGTGAGAGATGGATAGATAGAGAGAGGTGCGAAGGCAACTCTTTTGTAAGCCACCTGTTGTGGTCCTACGACTTTCTCCCTCTTGCCCTCCACGCATCCTTCCATCTCCATATCTCTCCACCGTCTTTCTCTCCTCCTCCTCCCCTCTCAAACGCGTATATACCGCCTCCCGTCCTCCTCTGTCCTCCCTCCCTCAAGCCCTCTTCCTAAATACTTCCAAACTTCTCCAATTCGCTCTTCAACGCTCCCTACCAATTCTAAAGTTCCTTTTACGTTCTATCTCTCTCTCTCTCTCATACACCTTGTCGCTATTCCTCACTCCTTCTTCTTCCATCTCTTCCTCCCTATTGCTGCTGTGAATTGAGTCTGGCTCCGTTTTTACCTTTCTTTTGCCAAGGTTTTCACGTCATCGTTCACTCCTTTGATATTTTCCATTTTTTACTTTCTCCATACGTAGTAATGGGAAAGTATTGTGATCACGAAAAAAATCGACTTCGAGATTTCAACGGAAATACACGTTTTGAGGTCCCTAGAACTCGTTTAGACTATTTTCGGAATGATGCCTGTGTGTGTGTGCGCGCGTGTGTATGTGATTGTGGGCGCTCTAACTCAAAAAGTACTTGCCATATCGTTATCAAACTTCATATATAACACTTTAGCATGAGCACAAAGAACTGATTAGTTTTGGACAATAACGGTTAACCGGAAGTCGAGGTTTATTCGAAACCCGATTCGGTTTTTGCGATATTTCATCGTTAAAACATCATTATGATATATACAATTCTATACAAATGTTATAGATAATGTAATTTCCTACAACTTTCATTTGGAACAATTTTCCATAGCAGTTATTGGTTAGGAATTATTTATGAATAATCAGTTTTTTCGGTTTCCGTCAAATATCTCCTTAAAAACGTCGTTATTGGTAATCGGGGAAGTTGTAGGGAATAATATTTCTTCCAAGTTTTGTTTGAAACAATTTTTCGTTGAGCCTTCCATTTCGGAGATATTTTTCTTTTTCTTAATTTCCTGTATACAGCGCCACCACCATGTAGCGGTGAATTCTGTAAACATTCAAATATAATTTACGGCAATAAGGACGACTTTATTCTTTTACGATACGAAATAATAATTTTGCCTTATAATGCTATTCATAATAATTTAAATATCTATATCCCCAATATGGAGAAAGTCATGTGTTGGCCACATCAGATTTTTTTCTTTTTACGAAGTTGATCACGACTGTTATTAAGGAGACTTCCTCCGTTATTAAAGTATTCCATTTGCTGTACTCTTTTTCTCTCTTCTGTTAATTTAGTTATTAAACTATGTATTTTTGAGCTTCTCCGATTTACTCATTTTTATATAAGTTAATGGAGCTAGATTAAATTCTTGTAGGATAGGTAACATAAACATGAATTAACGCACTTATCTTTTGGAGTAGTCTTGAATACTGGGAATACATGGGAATTCACAAATTTAAGTTGAACACATTATTATTAAATTTTAACATTATTGATTTGGATAATTTCTTAAAAGGTGGTTTTTAAGTCAGATGGAACATTTCTTCCAGAATTTATGTTCGATTTCGTTCAAAAGTCAATGAATTTTTACTGTGGATTTCATTGCTTTTTAACACGCATTACAGCAGTTGTTTACCTCGAGAGTGTCTTTCAATAATATTCGTTATATATTTTTGACATTGATTTGTATTTTGTGCAAATACTTTTCTCATGAAAGATGCATTATACGGAGTAAGAGGTTATGTGGTCGCGAATTCGCTATAAATCTGGTTTCTCTCGTTTCGTAAACACCAGAACTTGCTCTCGCCTGTTTCTCTGCTTCCGATCTATTTCTTTATTTCCCCACTTACGTCTTTTATTCATTAGCTTTTCTTTTCCGTCTACTTTTACTTTTAATTTGACAAAACCACACATTGCAGTATCATTTTTTTGTCCTAAGATTTGAAAAAAAATATCGCTCCTACTTTTTCCACGCCTGGTCACTAAGGGTACCATTACTGTTATTACATCACAGTAATGAGAATTTTTCATAATTTTCAATACTCCACAATTCGTTTTTTTTATTCTTCGCCAGTAAGGACTAGATTGCATATATCGAATGAATGAGAGCGAATGGACGCGCATAAATCCTTTCTTTTCTCCGGTGAGCAAAGGAGAACGCGTCTGCGCTAGCGGGAAACATAAAATAGACTGGCGAAGTTCTTCCTCACCAAGTTACATGTCTACGACTACCCCGGGACGTATTTCACGTAAATATATTCGCTTTTTCTTTACCTTCTCGTACATTAAGTGAATAAAGAAAGTACTTGGATAGTGAAAGTGACTTGAAAATTTTGATGAATGTGAACATTGTTGTCCGAAGAAGTGGTTTTTTCGGTACCGTTTGCCTGTCGTCTGCGCGCAGCTCAAGGATTTAAAAGAATCTAAATAAATATTTATATAGTTTTTGCACAATATTTATATTTATGTCGCCGAACCAAGAATTATCAAATATAGTTTGTATGAATATATATACGTATATGAAAGAATAATGTTTCTTTATTAATTACCGAAAATTGTTCTTCATCTCCGCATATAAAACAGGTTTAACAGGAAAGGCTCTGTGACGGTCATTTCCATGCCATCGGAGGTTGAGTTGCTACCGATTAGATTTTCCATTGAGGGAATTCTTTTGCGCTAGTTTCGTTTTTTTAAATTATCATGTACATTCAGTTGTTTCACGTACTTGGGCTTTACTGAAATAAGTTTTCCTCGAATTTCATAAAGGGTAATAATGTCGCGTTCTTGTTTTGAAAAATTGCTCTTTATGGGGAACCGAAATTATTAATTAATACTGTATGAAGCATACGGAATAGAAATATGTCGCGAGACAGCGGAAGGTGATATATTCTTGTCAATATTCAGGAAATTTCGATTTTCGCAAATTTCCTATTCACTCAAGAACGGTCGCACGTCTTCATCATAGACAATATCACAAAAACCCTAAATCTCAAAACTAACTGCATAACGTCCAGTGAAATTATAATAATACTAGCGGGCAACTCCCCTGCTCGCTGACGCTCGCCAGCGCCCCCCCCCCTCCCCCCCGATCGCTGTTTCTTCGTTCCTACCATGTACCTATTGGATTTAGATTTGTTTAACGGGAATATGTTTTTAATATGAGTTTATTGATATATTTTATAAGGGATGTATGTTTGGTTTTTAATAAAAAATTAAGAAAATTACTTGAATAACTCGATAAAAAATAAACTTAGCGAGCTGAAATTCCCGGAGATTAAAAAGGGATAAGGTATAGAGCGTTATATATAGAGATAGACAAACAGAAATAAGATTTTAATAATATAGATAAAAATATAAATAACATGAATACCGCGTTCGATTTATTTGCATTAAATACATATCTTCGGTCATTTCGAGCGAGTTTTTATCTTATTTTCGATCTTTAATCCTTTATTTAAGTGCGTATGCACGGAAATTACCGAGGACAACAATAACGGCAACCATGGAATCTTATTATTGAAATGTTAAAAAATTTACCAAAACTCGAGTATAAATTCAAATACGAGCGAATTCGAATGAGACTATTCGACGGTAAGAATAATAATTCTGATTCATTTTAGCGTGTTTTAGCACAAATTTCCTATCGATAACTTAATTTTAAGATATTTTAAAGAGTAAAAGAATGAAAACCGTCAAACCAAAAAGGTGATTTTTACGTGTTATCTTATAGGAAACGATATTCATCCTCTGGAGTCTAACCCATGACCTTTTGCAAAATTGTTTAGTCATAACGTAAAGATTCATCAACACTGAAATCCTGAGAAATTTCAGGCTTCTAAGTTTAACTCTAATCGAGTTATTCACAAAATTAGAGCGTTATGCATCATGATGATCATTATGATTTTATAATATAGAGCGATATAAAGTTTTACTCTCAACTACCACCCGTCTGTCCCCAGTAGCGCCCACAGGATTCTCACAAGGGGGGGGGGGGGGGGGGTCCGAAATATTTTATAAACACAAAAGTTGTATTCACGTTATATCTGTTTCGCGTATTGCATTGTTAATTATATTTATGTTATTAAAAAAAGGGGAAACCGTCTCCTATTCCTTTCTGACGACGTCCATGAACCCAGATTTAAAATAACCGTGTATGTTTCCACAGTTTAGAAAAATCACAATTTTCCAAAGGTTGACCGGACCCAGTGGATCCTCCCCCCCCCCCCCCCCCCCCCCCATGTGTGCGCCACTGTCTGTCCCCATCCCTGCATAAACGGCAATTTTGCTGCGAGTCAAACTCCGTGAAAATATTTTCCCTTCTTTTTTTGATTAATACAATCAAGAGATATCCTCTTATTAACAAGAAGCGTACCGTTATGATAAACTATCTGCAAAGTGTTCTGCAACGAAATTTTTTCTCTCGCTATCTCTCTATCTCTGTATCTCATACAAAAACTTTCGTCCCGACAGACTGGTTTCCCGGTTGGGCGTCCCACGGACATTACAACAGACAGCCCAACGACGACGGACTGAGTGGTCAGGACTGCGTGGAGTTGAGGAGGGCTTACCAGCTGCCCTCCGCACCCCCGCCGCCCCCGTCCGCGCACCGATCACGCCTCACCAAGGTTTCGCCCCGCCCTCGACCGGCGTGGCCGGCGCCTATTCTCGGAGACGTCGGAGGAGGTGGCGGCGGAGGAGGGGGTGGAGAGGACGTTCCCTCCCACCGCCTCTCGGCCACCCACGCATGGAACGACAGGGACTGTTCGGCCGCAAACTATTACGTGTGCGAAAGGGAGGCGCCGCAGACGCCGAGGGGAGGAGGGGGCGGAACCGGAGAAGAGGGTGGCGGAAGGAGGGGAAGCGGCGGAGTGGGAGGTGAGGATACATGCGTAAAATCCATTTTCTGTTGGCGGATAGAATTCGGGTGCGAGGACGCTGGTAAAGACGTCTCTTAAATTAACGTCAAAACGAAAACAACACCATTTTGGAAGGCAAATTATGCAAGATTTAAATTGAGACGGGAAATTGTAAATAAAGTATTTTTCTCTGACTGTTTCCAAAACAAAACAAGAGATTATTTGTAATCAGAGGAGTTAAATGCGTAAAAGTGACATTATTTGACGAAATAAATCGTCAGAATTGTGCGTAAATGACTTGGTGTATATTTACGTAATATTTTTATTGGGCTTAACGGAATTTTTACTTCGCTGGATGTATGTTAATATTGCCACGCATTTTAACGAACAGGATATTTCTTTAAAAAGAGTCAAAAAGCACCCAATTTTTTAAAGGTAAATTCAGTATGCTGGGTTTTATTAGGCATCTGTGTCGATGCATTAGATCAGGGGTTCCCAATCTAGTGCTCGCGAGTACCGCTGTGCTCTTTGGAAGTCTGATAGTGCTCTTCTACTGTATTTAACATCCCATTTCTTAGGAGCAATAATTTTATTTTCTCGGTTGACTTCTATTTAAACGCATTAAAAACAATTAAGTATAATTTTGATGTTGGTTTGATTTTATTCATGATCATTCCTAATTATTCAGTAATATAGTGGTGCTCGCTTGATATTGTAGGATTCCACTTGGTGCTCGCTTGTGGTTCTAAAATGCGACTTTATGCTAGCCACATCGATAAGGTTGGGAACCCTTGCTCATGTTTTCTAACTCTTTTCTCAACAAATTTTAAATCGATGATATTCTGCAAATTGTTAACTCTTAAGCTGAACGCACACTTATCAGACAAAAACGTCTTTTGACAAAACGCTTTTGTATACACTCGTCGAAAACTGTTTTCGCAATGCTATGAATAGGACCCAACGCACACTAATCGAACAGGACACAAAAACACGAAAAAACAACTTAAAATACCTCTAAACATCTCGAGACAAAATGTTTTCTCGAAAGACATTTGTCTTATCAGTGTGCGTTGGAGACCGACAAAAGTGTTTTTGCTTGAGACATCTGTAAACAAAACGTTTTGTCGAAAGACGTTTTTGTCTGATAAGTATGCCTTGAACTTTGACACATCAATACGTCTTTGTTGACGATTTATCTTGTCGAAAGCAGAAACACGGCACTTTGTTTTGAGGCTAAACATTCTGCGTGAGTTCAGTCTTTATTGAGAAGTAATAGGAGTAGGGTGGAGGGAAAGTTGTGCGTGCTTCTGTTAACATGGATGTGGATGCTGAAAAATTACTTGTTTTAATAGAAGAAAAGCCTCCTATTTCTAATTATACTGTTAAAGAACACCACCAAAAAGATTTGTTGGAAAATCCCTTTTCCTGATTCCATTTTCGATTATATTTAAAACATAATAAAAGGAACTCAAACTTAATCTCGTAAAATTTTGGAATTTATTTTCATCTCCTTTTAGTTCATTTATAAATTCCTTAAGGGTATTCTTCTCGGTCCTCTATTGATTAATCGGGTGGATCCATAAGCGTCTTTCACTCTCTTCCATGGAAGCGAGTTGAATCCACTGCCACAAAATGAGAGCACAAACTTCGTCATCGGACGACATTCTCGCAACTATAGTCCAGGCCGAGACTGCGCCGAACAAGAATGTATACAAAATGTCTTGTCTCAAAACGTGTTTTGCAAAGACGTTTTGTCTTATCAGTATGCGCTGGAGCCCAACAAAAATGTTTTACCTTTCGACAGAAAGTTTTGTTCAACGACAGAACATTTTGTGTAAAGACATTTTTGTATGACCAGTGTGCGTTGAAGCCCAACAAAATGTTTCACCTTTCGACAAAACGTTTTGCCTCGAGACGTTTTGTCTGATAAGTGTGCGTTCAGCCTTAATGCACAGAGTGCGTTACTGCAAGTTGAAGTTCTACAAAAAAATTTCAGTAGAATTGATATATATATATATATACACACATATATATATATACACACATATATATATACACATATATATAATATAACCGTTCATATATTATCGTATGCAAGAAGTTTGGCGCCCGCGGAAAGTCCGAGGAAAACCTCCTCCAAGCTTTCATATACTTACAAATAATTATACAAATTGCGTGCACAATAATAAGCATAATGAATTTATAGCCACGCATACAAAAATTTGCTCCAACAACCATTTTTTATGAAATACTACTTATAATTGGTTGTTGCCAACATGGTCGCCCTTCGCTCCCTACGGCAATAGGTTCATCATTAGTAAGGTTTCCACTGAATATTACCTCAGTTATGTGCTGAAATTTCTTAAATTAACAGTAATTATTTTAGAACAAAACAAAGGAAGGTCGTTGTAATATAAAGTGAAAACATCGGTTTCTTAGTCATACCCGTGCGAATCATTATTTTGTCCAAATAAAAATTTCTATTTGCCCAAGTTCGTAATTTCCCGCGTTCCTTATATTTGCGAGAGCTAAGGTAATCTGTAATATTATTTTGTTACCCTTTTTATATTAATTCAGTAAATTTATACATGTACATATATACTCTAGTTCTAATAATTGAAAACTTTTGAATTTAAGAAGCAGAGGAAAGATTGGCAGCGGACGTATTCCAAACAGTTCAATGCAGTGGCGGATCCAGGGGGAGGGGGGGGGGGGCATCGCCCCCTCCTTGGACAAACCCGTTGCACTCCACTGGGCGCTTTCTTAAGTTCATTCCGCGCAAAAATCCTCAATTATACGCCGCAGATTAGGTCTGTATAGCAAGGGAAAGAAGGATTCTGATAGGGGTAGGGATTTTCAAAATATAAGGCAGTTGGCAGGGGCGGATTCGATAGGTGGAGGGGCGATCGCCCCCCCCCCCCCTCCCCGAGAAGTTTTTTTCGAAAAATTCACAGGTATTTTTAAAACATTTTAATTTGAATCATGTATAATGAATACTAGCCGAAATGAGATTTCATTCCTTAGCATTTGATTTTCACTGCGAGAAGTGATCGACCGACAGCTTGAGGTTTTTGAGACCAAACTGCTGTCTTTGAATCCAAGGAAGGAAAACTTTTTTTTTAATACCCTCTCACACACACACACACACCGTGTTCCCATGTTATTTTCTTTCCTTCAAACAATATTACTCCCTCCGTATTTCCTCCACTTCTGACTGACTCATCGCCGGTCCAATTTTCCTCAGATCCTTCGGCGCCTGGTCCCGACGACGAAGCCGGTATGGAAGGCGCAGCGGGGGGTGGAGGGAGGTCGGGAGGTACGAGAGAAGGAAGCCCGGGGAGGTCTCCAGGAGGGGGAGGGAGGCATCGCGACTGCAACAGGGAAATAAGGCTCGGAGGTGCCGCCGAGGAAGGGGGAGCGTCACCGTCAGAGGGAGGGAGGAGAGGCGGAAAAGTTGGCGGGGGAGGAGGGGGAGGCATGGCCGGGGAGGAGGAAGGGGAAGGGGGATTGAGGGGTTCTGCCGTCCTGATGGTGGGGGCAGCCGCCTCCACCACGATCGTCACCAGCCCGAACTTCCCCGCACCCTACCCGGATGACGTCCGCTGCGACACCGTGGTGATTGCCCCGCCGGGATACCGCCTACTCCTGGAGTTCGAGGAACTTGTCCTGGAGGATGAGCCGACGTGAGTCATATTTCCCATGCCAAATAACTCGAGTGCTATATAGACCGTTGTCCGTTCCGCTTCCAGTTAGTGCTGTTGTTGGTCGCAACTCCAATTACGGCTGTACTTCGTTTGAAGTAGCCACGCCCAGCTGGCGAGTGGATTCGTCGCCGCATAGGTGACTAATTAATACCACGCTCCATTAAAAATGCGGCCTTTTTTCCTTTTAACTCCGTTGAGAACCACGTCAACTGAACTTGTGAATAAATCGACCATACGCCACATGCTCATGTATTTTAGCCTAAGTGTATTTTTCAACAGCTTTACGTGTTATAGCTATTAATTTTTAATTTGATAATATTTCGATGATAGAACAGTTTTTAATTTAAAAAATTGTGTATTTTAGCGTAATTTTGCTTATAATAGCGCTTAATGGAGAATGCTTGTATTACGATAGAGAAGGCATCTCTTATCTTTACTCTTCCTCTTGGACGGTTTTTTAAATTTAAGCGTTTAGCCTTATATTAAGCAAAATGTGCTCCTAACAGACTACTAAACAGTATTAATAACAGTAATTTATATAATATGAACCCGAACTGAGGCGAGGAAATTAAATTTTTGGTGTACGCCATCACATTTTCACCGAAAGGAACTTTTAAAATTGCGATTTTATTTTCAATTTTGGCGCACTTTTATCAATAGTGGTAATGTATAATTAATTTGAAACAGGAGTGGTAGATAAATAAAAATTAGGGACTTTGAGCTGTCCGATATCGTTTAACGAAAGATATAATATCTTAGAATTATTCATCTTTGCTCAAAATCGGATTAAATTACTTTTGCAAAATTTCTAACGTAGTTTCGAGTCCTTAGAATGAAGGGTTATGTGATATTACAAAATATTATTTTTATAAAAGTTGTAAGTAACTTCTATATCTACGAAATCTATTTATAGAAAGGTTTTGCTTGCTTAATGAAATGTATCGATGAAAGAAAAAAATCTGAAAAATATATTTCTTTACTTCGGAGTGTTGAACCTTATATAGATAAAGATTTTATCTAGAAAAACTACATTGTGAATCCTTACATTAGTATTGAAACTGTCGTGAATAATAAAAATTTTGAAAATATAAACAGAAGCTAAAGCTTTTTACCATATTTTTCATCGTCACAGAATTTACCTATGTTCCAGAAATATTTTGCGGGTTACTCCAATCGTGTAAAATGCTTAAAGTGTCGTCAATGCAACTTTATAGACTTCTGCGTAGTTTCTATTTAAAAAAATATTTTTCTCCAATCCTTATCAAAATTTTAAAATCAGCCTTCAGGCGCAAGGTCGCTCTTTTTTTTCAAATACTCTCCTGAAACCATTTCCAAACAGGGCTTAAAATTTACGTCACGCAGGCGGCCCGTAAAAAGAATTGCTTTTTCCATTATTTCCCATCCAAGTACATCCCACGTTTCCTTAACGCTACCATCCGTACTGCTGTCTTTCCATATCACACTTCCTGTGCAGTTTTGGGTTTCGGTTATTAATCCCTTTTATGTGCGATTTTATAGCGCATCTGTACGTTTCTATGTCACTGCTGTTTGCTCGGAAACGAAGATTGACTGAGACACGTACGCTCCAGAGAGCGTGTTCGTGAATAAGTATCTCTCTTCGACGAAAAAGGTTAAATTCATTTTTACGAAAGGGGTACAAAGCGAAAAATTTTATATTCAGGATTTAACGTCCACAGTTTCGTCGAATGTTGATTTTTGTAAAATTTAAATTTAAAAAAATAAATACAACGTACCTAGTAATTGCACGTTCCGTTGCGAAAGAGAGGACGTTTTCGATATTCAATTTCGCTAATATATAAAGTAGAATCTTTGATTTTCCACGTCAAGTATTTTTGTATTCTTTGGTCGATTAAATTGCATGTACCTCAGTGAAACATGAAATGTCACGCTGTATTTTATTATACGCGGAGTAAAACGCAGTAAATTGGAAACACTTGATTGTTTTTATATTTCCCTGGTATTATATCAGGAAAAAAACTGGATACGGTAGTATATAGATTAATGCGCCGATAACGGTATTTCTGTCACCTTGAGGCTTCGTTCCACAATATAGTATTTGCGGATTTCAGTATTTTTTCTTATTGCGTTTTGTTCTTATCTCACTTTAAGCCTCTCGATGTTTCCTACGTGGCTCTCAGAAAGATGTTTCTCTTTCTCTTGTTACTTCATCTGCTATGATCTTTCTAAGACCTCAGTCATTCTCCTGATCCATGTGACATAAATTGTGTCAGGCTTATCGCACAATGAAAGTACAGTAAACGGTAAAATACAGCAAAGCCTCTATAATAAATAATGCCCGCTTACTTCAGCCTCTTTCCCAAATTAATTTATGCATCGTTTATTATGACAGCCTTCTTATTAAACGTCCTGAAAATATAGGCCGCTTGTAATTTTTACTAATGAGATTTTACCGAGTATGATCATTAATCCAAACTATTCACCTTCAATCATCAATGGTTAAATTGTGGGGTGTAATTTTACATTTATTATCGTTTTAAATCATCGAACGAACCATCAACTTTAGTCAGTGTTCCATGGTTTTCATCTAGATTCTTAGAATAACCGGATGATACGTATAATAAAAAAGTGAAGCACTACAACAGAAACTTGTACAATGTAGTAGGAAGAGATGCGCAGCACCAACGTTACTATAAAAATAATCGGAAGAAGTGAGTAGTGGAGAGAACTCCGTTGAGATCAGAACGTAGCTGAATCCGAAAAGAGATACATAGGTTTACGGCGGTGAGGGATTCTGCATAAATATCGATCGATTACGGAAGCAAGGGTTTTTGGATGTAAAACGCGTGGACGAGACGAGTGCTTTCATGAAGAGAAGAAAAGGTCATGGAGAGACGGACTACAATCAATTTCAAAGTCGGAGATGTTATGGAAGAAAGAATCCTCGAGGAAAAACATTTAGGGCTGAGGAAAAAAGAGATTTTGAATCCCATTTCACTAGCATCTTCAAGGAATCGGAGGGCTCCTCTTGATTTTTTTCTTGTATAGAGGACGACGTGATATTGAAAGGATGGATGAGAGAACCCGAAAATCGATCGAGCTTGTTCGACAGTAAATGAAATACAGATAGAGAAAAAACAATAATTCTTAAAGTATTCCGGCGTTTATCTTGCATACATAAACAAGCGATCCCAAGAGGAGGAGTCACTGCGGTATTTAAAAAAAATTTATTCCGGAGTGGACGTGGTTAAATTTTTGTATAGCCGTTATGCTCCTTTGTCGTTTCCGGTTTAATGGAATGCAGTCTCTTTACTCTGTAACTTGCGAACTTGGATTTTTTTCTTGAGAGAAATTATACACAAATTTTAAGGTGAAACGACTTCTGGGTGATTAAAATCCAATATATAAAGCTCTAGGCGTAAAATTTTATTTCTCTTGTTACCGTCACCGAAAATCAGCCATTTTCTCGTTTAGAAGTTTTGATTAAGTTCTTTTTTTTTTAAGTATCCGTTTCATTGTTCGTTTATGTGAAGTGAAGTAAAATTTTAGTCTTTCCATGTTTTGATGCCTTGTTTGCTTCATTTTGTCATATATGCTCAGCGAAATACCAGGTAATATGCAACGTATTTTATGAAAAGTAGTAAGAAAGATATCGTATGTTGTATCAGTTAGCTACATTGATATGTTAAAAATAATTGCAGAAGATTACCATACTGCCTTAGACTATTTGAGTCAACAATAATATCCTGAAACGAAAAAAATTATCGCGCTACTTCTGAATTCAACTTAAAATGCGTAATCATTTTCAATTATTTTTCAATTCATTTACACAAAACATGCACGTAGATTTTAGATCAGTATGGATCGAATTAAAGTTACTCTTTATGCTACGTTATTAATACATATAATGTGAATTTAAATTTATTACTATCATTTCTAAAAATAATAATAATAAAACTTAATTTTTAATTAATTAATGCAAGAATGCCTAATACCTATATATTTAATGGCTAGAGTATATGTTAATAATCATGTTTGTTAAAGCGATTATTTATTCAATTGTCAAACAAAAGATTATAGTAAACATTGAATTGTGCAACTAGAGTACATGCGTGAATTTATGGACAATTATTCCAAAATCAAAATAATATTTTCCTCCAAAAGTGAAAAGAAAATAATATTTCTAGATGCTAATGCATAATTCATAAGCCTTCTGTACGTCAAGTTGATTTTGTGAAAGTAGAAGATCCCTAAATGTAAGGTAGGTCAACGGATTAGATTACAGTTATCTAATCCGTTGACATACATTAAGGGATATTCCACTTTCACAAAGTCATCTTAACGTACGGAGAGCATTTTGTTATGAATAAATCGTTTTTCTATCAAATCGTATCACTCTCAGATGTTTTGAAATTTCCAATCAAAACTGTTGATAATCCACAATTGTTTTTTTATAATGTCTTCCATAATTAAATTTAAATATGCTATTCGTTATAAAACTAGCAAACCCTTAAAACATTCACCAATTAAACCCTTTATAATCTCTATGCTATGGAAGCCCCTTAAACCCCCAAGTATACTTTTAAATGCGACGAAAATTTTATACGAGGGAAATACCTTTAAATCTATTGTATAAATACACTGAAAAGCTAAACTGTTAAAATATATCTCTCTATATTATAAAATCGTAATGGACATGATGCGTAACGCTCTAATTTTGTGAATAACTCTATTAGAAATAAACTTAGAAGCCTGAAATTTCTCAGGATTTCAGTGTTGATGAATCTTTACGTTATGACTAAACAATTTTGCAAAAGGTCACGGGTTAGACTCCAGAGGATGAATGTCGTTTCCCATAAGATAACACGTAAAAATCACCTTTTTGGTTTGACGGTTTTCATTCTTTTACTCTTTAAAATATCTTAAAATTAAGTTATCGATAGGAAGTTTGTGCTAAATCACGCCTAAATGAATCAGACTTCTTATTCTTACCGTCGAATACTCAGTCTCATTCGAATTAACTCATATTTTGAATTTATACTCGAGTTTTGGTAAATTTTTTAACATTTCAATAATGAGATTCCATGGTTACCGGTATTGTTGTCCTCGGTAATTTCCGTGCATACGCACTTAAACAAAGGATTAAATATCGAAAATAAGATAAAAACTTGCTCGAAATGACCGAAGATATGAATTTAATGCAAATGAATCGAACGCGATATTCATGTTATTTATGTTTTTTATCTATATTACTAAAATCCTATTTCTGGTTGTCTCTCTCTTTAACGCTCTATACGTCAGCCATTTTTAATCTCTGGGAATTTCAGCTCGCTAAGTTTATTTTTTATCGAGTTATTCAAGCAATTTTCTTAATTTGTTATTAAAAACCAAACATACATCCCTTATAAAATATATTTATTAAACTCATATTAAAAACATATTCCCGTTAAACGAATCTAAATCCAATAGGTACATGGTAGGAACGAAGAAACAGCGAGCAATGGGGGCGGGGAGGTTGGCGAGCGTCAGCGAGCAGGAGGCTTGCCCCCTAGTTATTAAATAACATTGCATCATATTATTCCGAACAGAATCCTATATATACTATTATAATTTTCTTGGTTATGTGTAAAGTGTAATTCCGCGTGGCCTGTCAAGGTATATGCACCACCGGCAGTATAAGATACCGGGGTATAGTCTTTCGCTATCCTGGGGAGTGAAAGAAAGGGAGAATGGGAGGGAGAGACGGAAAATAACGGGATAAAGGAATAAAAAGAGTGAGGAAGAATAGAAAGTTTTAATTTAATTATTTAGTCATCCCTACTCGTCATTTTTTACGGACTACTAGTATTAATAATATAAAAGTTTACAGAAAATAGTTGGGTTTTACGTGATTGCTTAAACTATTTTCGATACCGAAGTATCGAAATTTTATCCAGATTTATCCGAGACACCGTTTCCAAGCGACATTATTCCCCATTTTAACAAATTGCTGCGCGATACACGGTTTTAATTCCCCCAATTAATTCTTTTTTCTTTATTTCCTAATAAGCCTCACATTTTTATCGTGCACGAGTCGCAACTCCCTAGATATCGTAATCGTTACGATAAAAAACAACTCCTATCTCACGAAACAACGGAGATTAAAAACGCGTTACAACTGCGCCGAGTCAGGTTGCACCCTCCCCTCCCCTCATCCCTAATGCGTTCACTAATCGACACAAGGAGAGGGGGAGAGGAGAGGGATAGAGTATACTGGTTGAAGCGCAGCATCCTCATCCTGATACTCCTTTTTACCTTCTCCTTCATCTTTCACTTCTTTCACATCACCACCACTCCTTCCTTTTCCGACCCCTCTTTCCTACCCGTTCTTTGCTTCCCCTATCCCTTCACTCCCCCCTTTTTCTCTCTCCTTCCCCTCCTTTACTTATCTCCCTTACTTCTTCGTCCCTCTCCCCCTTCCTATCCCCAAACCCTGTTTCCTATTCCCTCCCCTCCTTCCTCTGCCTTCCTCTATCCTTCCCATAACCCTCCTTCCTTTCATCTCCTCTCTCTATCTCTCTCTCTATCTCTCTCTCTCTCTCTCTCTCTCTCTCTCTCTCTCTCTCTCTCCTCTCTCTCTCTCTCTCTCTCTCTATCTCTCACCCGCCTCCTCTCCTTCCCCCACGCCGTGGCACAAAAAGTAAACCGCGACCCACTTGCCGTTCTGTGTGTGCTATGTAGACCGCAAGCGAAAAAGCCTTTTCCTTTAATTTATTTTTTTCTTGCCTTTGGCAGCGGAGCGGGGATATTTTATTTTTAATCTTTTTCATAAGCGGTGCGCCGTATTCGTGGGAGAGAGAAGTAGGAGGAGAGAGAGAGAGAGGAGAAATCTGTTCCTCTCTGGCACGAATGTAATCCCATTCTGGAGACGAGATGTGACTTAAAGTGACGTTTTTTTTTAATTTTTGTAGCGCCATTTTGAGTCGAATTTCAGGCGAACGAGTTGAGAATCGTTTCCAAGGGAATGCTTTGCATCTTGGGAATCGCGCGGATGGAAACATTAGTCGAGCTCTTCTTGTGCGTCATGCTTTTTAAATGTTAACAACCCACAGAAGTATACATTTAGAATTTGTGAATTCGTGATAAATATGCGGCCCGTGACGGTATTAATAAGCCTTTAGATTGAAGGGATTTGAATAAAAATCTCAAGTGGCGATTTAGATTAACGATAAATGCTAATCCTTTCCATTTTAACTTGTAAATGCTTCTGTGTGAGATTTACTTGTAAATCAAGATTCGGTTTATATTTTAATCCGATAAAACGACGAAATAAAATTTCTTTTGTTTTCGTTAAATTGATCTTATTGTTAGTGTTTGGATATTCATAGTTTGATTTTTTAAATCAAACTATGAATATCCAAATTTTTAAATCAAACGATTTCTTGGATGGGTATATGCCTAAGAATTTGCTCATGGCAGAAGGACACTTTTTGCATCGGTGGTTTCAATTATCCTTGCTGATCGTGAAAGCGCTATCGGAATTTGAGGTGTACATAATATAATTCCACGGCCAGCATTGATAATAGTAGAAATTCTTTTGAAACTACTCGTTTATTTTGCATGGCCAATTTTTTTTAATGTCGAGAACATTATATCATGAAAAATATACGAATTGCTGCAAATAACAAAGATCAGATTACGGAGGGTGTAGTTGAGCGAGAAAAGTGTTCATATATGATATTTTTCAACGCGAAAATTAAATGTTAACCTGTCAAAATACTTTAATACGATCATCAATTATAAACAAATCCAAAATTCATTCCTGTTTTTAAATGGCGGCCTGATTTTTATGCTTTATATTTCCTTTTTTTGCTTTTATTATATTCAGCCATTAATACATTGGATTTTTCAACTACTCCACATAAATTGTCAGATCGATAGCACGTGTACGATATAATTCAATATGGTATCGTACGCGGTTGGTCGCACAGTCTGGTTCATTCGTCGTATATCCTATTTACAATTCTCACGAAAATGGAAATTATTTCGTCTCCGCAGTTTTTTTTCTAACTCAGCAAGAAAAAAATACACGTAGACGCGCGCACAGAGGCACGCAAATACGCACTTTCTCGTCTTCGTCCTTCTTCTATCCATCTTTCACGACTGGAGAGGTGCCCGTCTCAACTTTTCCCCCCATACAAAACGCCTCAATAATAAATGATATCATTTCGATTCATCTTTTCACACAGCTGAGGGCCTCGCGTCTCCTCTACTCCGTCTCCCCGTGAGTTCCCTCCCACTTCCTCTTTGATAATGCAATTCATCATCTCTCTCCCTCCTTCCGCTGACAAGACCTCGCCCATATCTCATCGCGTTCCGCTTGAATCCCACTTGGAGGGGAGGGAGCATCCACTCACCTCGGATCCTTCGCCATCAATCGCTTTCCCTACATACGTCCCTCCCTCCCTCCTCCCCTCGCCAGTATCTCCGCCCTCCACTGTCCTCCTCACCCTCTGCTATCAGTTAACCCTATACCATTTCCGCCGTACCCGCTTATGTTCACCCCCTCTTTACCACATCCTCTCAACACCAAGGATACGAACATTGTTACAGAAACTGAGTTGTCTTTAATCGCGGGAAAATTACGTGCGTCAACATATGCAGATTCATGGTGAACGTGCTGTGTTCGAGAAAAAACAGGCCTGTCTTCTCAGCGATTTCGTTCGGTTAATTTACTGCGGAGTTGTTGTGACGCACTATGTCAATCATGTTGATTTTATTCGCTCTGATTAAGGCCACTATAAAATCAACACAGTAGGTGGCATTTGAACCTAGAAATTTATATGGTGAGAAATAAAGTAGTACTGTTTATATTTTGATCAGGAAGATACCTATGTCGCACTAACTTTCGTATAAACTCCGATTATCCGAACACCGATTATACGAACGTCCAATTATCCGAACCGAATTTATTGAACACATTGTTTCCCATCTTCCACATGTAAACCTAGTTGTTTTTTTTTCAGAGTTGACTTTAATCTGAATAAGCAGTACGATTTGTGAAAACTAAAATCATACGTGGGAAACCACGCCCCCTAAAGGAAAAATAAAACTTCTCATATATTCAACCTACATCGTAAAGTAAACATTAAAAAATAAGGCAGATGATGATAAAGGTTATGAGGGCGCTTCCCATGCAGAAGCCTGCAAATGCCTGAAAACAGCTATGACATGGTTTGAGGGGCAGTAAGGATGTGATTCAGTCCAACTGCATTGTTTGAAAAGGTTGCGAGATATAGCGGCAAAAAAGTCTTCCGCAAAATAGCTATCAATCACGCAGTTCTTGTCTTAAATAAATTACATTTTATATTGAAACATTGCATATTATTTTCATTCTTATGTATTTTTGTTGAAAGCTAAATTAATTTTCTGTATTTCTATTGACTAATGCAGTATAAAGTGTATTTTTAAGTGCGTTCAAAATACATGTACTCTTCTACTTAACACATTTTGTTACTTTTTCCGATTATCCGAACCACCCTTGGTCTCAATTATTTCAGATAATCTGCGTTCTCCTGTATATATAATCATCGACTAATCGAGATTAGTTGTAGTAGATAAGTATAGGCGCTAAAGTGGCAGTTGGCATGTTATATTGCTAGATGAAATGATCAGCGTTGGACGTCCTGTGTCATCGAATGAATCCAAAGAAACATCAAGAGACCGAAAAACAGATTGGATAGAGAGCTTGTTAAGTTCTTGGGGCCAACTTGGAGGAGGGAGGCAATTGATATGGAAAACTAGGTATAGGAAATTTGCAATTGATGCAGTTTATCCTTGAACTTTCTGGATTTTCCAAATGGCAGATAACTGACGTTAAATAATAATCTCCTCCGTTTCCACGGCCGACGAAGGTTAAGCCTTGGTTCCTGATGGAATTTTCGCTTCAACTCACTTTATATTTTCTTTAACGGACCAGCACGCCATTTAAATCCTAGCCTATGACAATTACTCCTTTGTGCTCCAATCAAAATTCAGATTTCGTGCTATCTATCGCCGACTTGGAAGAAACGACCATCCCATTTACTCTTTCATCTGAAGAGCACTTAACGCATAGAATTAAGTAAAAAACGAAACTGCTTGACTTTTTGGGGCGGCAGGTATTAAGTTCACATTTCACAAAATGTTCCATCCGCTTATTTTTTACGGTCATGCACAAGATGTAGGGTGGTTGCTTGGGGATACGTTTTCGAAAAAGGCCGCGTTAGCAAATATAATTCCTTGGGAAAAAATTGCGTTTTTGTACGGCCCATCAGCTTTCTCTCGTCACGTAACATACGCAACATTTGAAGCGACCAATTTGGGACGTGGTATAATTAAATTGGGTAAATTAGCGTCGCATTTATTTAATCGCGTTTGTGATGGAACACGTTGGAGTAGCTCGAATAGTACAAGTGTTCAATCTACGTCACTGGTGCCCAAAACTTTCGGCTCAAGGATATTATATGCCACTCATGGCGAGCCACATAGCCCACTTCCGCTTTCTTAGCGAGCCACACCTGGTCAAAAATAGAGTTGAAGAATAATTTAAGGAAACTAAAGGGTTGCTGATGTTTGAACTGTATTTTAATTTTTTAAATATATATATATATGTGTGTGTGTGTGTGTATAATTTTATATTTTCATTTTATTGTGTCTTTTAATTGTTAAACTCGTGGAGGGCAGGATGAAGACATTTCTCGGGTCAAATTTGATCTTTTGACCTTGTTTTAAGAACCGTAATTATACGTTAACTACACCCGAGCCTCTTGTAACACGAAGGGTGCGTTCTGAAAATGCGCAGTGTGATGTAAAACCATATTATGTGAGCCTATATTTACGCTACGAAAGGGGGTTTCGTTCTCGCCTTCGGGCGCTTTCCTCCATACCCAAAATTTCCAATCATCCCTCTGGCGCACGTATGTCTGCAAATAACTTTGTTGACGCTTATTAAAGCTTACCAAAAAAAGCACAGGATCCCTCCAACATGTCTCTTCTTCCAGCAACCTGGAATCTAGATTTATATCAAAGCCCTCGGATGCGAACCTCAATCAAGAGTTGCATGACCTTTTGGTATTGAAAAATAAATGTCGTGGTAGTGAATCCGTGTTATAGGAGGTTCACCTGTGTATTTGTTTTTTTCCCTTTTCGATTATCCGGTTAAAAACGCACACACGTAAATACACGGTTTAAACCGGATCCCTCGTCAGCTTTGTCCTCGTGTTTTTCTGAAAATCCGAGCTCAAGCATAAAACAATTAATAAGGCAGGTTTGTTTTTTTCCCTCCCTCCCAAAACGAAACTGGGGCTGGGAAGTGGCTGAGCAAGAGGAGGACTGGTTTGCGTCGTAGGGCGTTTGAGAAATCCAATTAAATATAGAGGGGATGGGTCATTCGAATTGAATACCGCCCGTTCTCGTACGCGAGGGCTCGTCACCGGAATAATTGGTTCATTTCGCCAGGGAGCTTAAAATGAATCATACTAATACGCCCAGCCTTACATCACGCGCTATGGAGGATGGTGCGGCGGCCGAGAGGTATAGGGTATAGGGAAGAGGAGTGATGGGGGGGGGGGGGGGGGAGAGAGAGGATGGAGATATGAGAAGAGAGGAGAGAAAAGAGGGAGGAGAGAGGGAGATGAAGGGGTGAATGAGATATGAGAAGAGGTGAGGGAGGGAGAAGGGAAGGAATAGAGAATAGGGGAAGAGAGAATTGAAATGAAATTAATAACGTCTTTCTTGGTGCGATATTCCTATTCCACCTAACTCCTTGTCGTATATGAACAATATAATTGTCACATAAATAATGATTTTCATGCACGCACATACTATACATACATATACGTGCATATGATGAAGGGGGAGACGAAGGGGACATAACACTAGGATGGCGAACTTCGTATACTATAGTAATACCTCGATATATGAACTAGATGCGTTTCTGAAACTTCGTTCGTATATTGAAACTTCGTATATCGAATAACATTAATATAATAGGATGTGGTACCAACCTTAATAATTTAAAATCTTATAACATAAACCTTTTAATAAGTACCTACTAATCGCATTTTTAAATGTTGTATTTTAAAATAGTGTTATACTATTTATTGTACATACATTGTAATCGCGATAACTTACACTATTAGAAGTAAAAAGCGTAGGTATAATTTCACTTACAACACTGCTTTTGTGCTAACGAGATAACTTTCCGTGATTTTATGACTGCTCCAACAACGTCTGCACATGGTTTCATCAGTTTCGGAATTTTGAAGTGTAATAACATTCTTCGGTAAACAACAGTCACCTTTTGCAAATTGAACACTTTATCGTGGCGAAAAACAACACAATATCAGAATTCTTACAAGGAAGATGACGTTACGAAGATAACTTGAAAACAGTCAATACCTATGGAACGCTTTACGAAACTAACAAAACTTGAGAAAAGTAGATGTACTGCGTTGCATTTAATCTGATATTCAATGCCTAACCAAGATCGTGTGTTCATTAGTTCTGAGCCAGAAATTCCATCATCATGTACAATAACATTGCAGACGTTGATTGAATCGGCTCTGCTGTCATAAATACTAAGTTCTTTATAGCGAAACTTCGTATTTCAAGTATTCGTATATCGAGGTATTACCGTATATGAAAAAGAGAAGAATTAAATTATTCCAGAGACGGTAACTGCGTCGAGCGCGAAGAAAGGAATGGTGGACAGAAATGAATAAAGGGAGCGTAGAGAGTGGACGGGGAACGGTTTAGGGATGGGATTCGTAAAGGTGCGCTTGAAAGGAAGTTTTTAAGGGGAAAGGAGAAGGAAGGGGAGATTAGGAACGTTGTATGGGTGGTGTAGAGGGTGTTATCTTCCAGATGATGGTGTGGGGAGATGGAGGATGAGGTGAACGGGGAGTGGCGGATTTTGTTGGGAAACAGGTAGGAGATATAGAGGAGGAGGAGGGGTGGATTTGCGAGGGATTATAACTTTGCGCGAGGAGCGGAAAAAAATAACTTCCCCTAGATTTTCTAATTTGCATTCTCCTCGTCCTCATGCGTGTCGGCGTTAGCTTCTTATTTTATTTTTGGTTTACCCACGTCCTTGAATATATTTCCTCTGATGAATGCCACGAAAATTCATGGGACCACCCGACGCGAAGGAATTGAGACTTTTTTTTCCGACAAAAGATTTTTGGACTCGTGTAAAGTTTTTAGTCGTTTAAGTTTTGGCAAACGTGACATCGTTTGACCCTTGCTGTGCTGGTATTTTGTAAGTTACTATATGGAGTTCTGAGATTTTTATGGTATGGATATCGGAAGTACCAATGATAAGTACTTACTTTTCGATTTTTTATATTGACGTATATGCTTATTATTGAATTAGCTTTCAGTCATAAGACGTTCTCGATAATAATCATGTGAATTTAATATTTTTAAATACATTTTTTTTAATGAACGGATGAATTTTCAATCAGTGTAACAGCTGAACATGATATCCATTCACTCCAGAAACTCGAAACAATGTGGCGCCATTTGAAAACGGCGTTTCCATCAGAATTGCGGCGGAAAATAAAGTCGTTAAATTCTTCGCTGAAAAATTTGACCCTATTCAACTTACGGCTTTAAGTGGTACAAATCATCGGCTGATATTTTTTTATAATATGTGATAATCTCGTGATGGCGCATCATTGGGGGACGTCCAGCATCCCATAATCGCCGTCATTCATCTTCAGAGGCCATCTGCCGGTAACGGAGTTTTCTCTGGCGATGCTCAATTTTTTCCCGTGGGATCCAATCCACGCTGCGCCGCCATGAGACGTGATGAACTCGTTTATATCGTGGCATGAAGGAGTACTGCGCGGCTCCGGCCGTTACTTCCTTCCTAATGGAAAAAGGTTTATCCCCTCCTTATCCGTTCTCCCGTCGTGGGCACACGTGGCGCCACTTTAGGGTGTGCGACGAGAGGTGGAATTGTTTCAATATCGGAGGAAAGCGATTGAGAGAACTTTGTCACGAGAACGGTTTTTAGCGGGTCTACTTGTGGGGATACCTTTTCCCAATGGTCGGTCCGGATGGGTTTTTCCAAAGGGCGCAGAGATTGGGAGATGAAGCTGATACATTTTTCTCGAAAGATTTTACGTCTTTCTTCGCTACGTTCTCTTCTAGGTTTTACGACGCAATTCTATTGTACTGAATGTCTTGTCGAAATGAAAGTAACACGTGTCTTTGCCCGAGAAACTATGGTGCTTCGAACGATTTTGATGAAGTCGATATTAGTTTCACATAAGTTTGTTCACTCGTTGCAGCCAATAAATGTCGTAATATAAAAATATTTTCCTCTGTTATAACTATTACATAAATTCGAAAATTATCTGTTATATCTCTTAAACATTTTATTGTCTATCCATTATAAAGTTTTCGGCAATGTTTATCGAAGAAATACTAAGTTTTAATTGAGTTTCGGAGAGATCATATCTAGGCAAGTAGCATGACGCATTCGATTTGTTCACCAAAGAAAACCTGTAAATGACACAAACATGTATGAACATATATTTGTTGCAAAATTAGAGATCCGCACTTATTAAGCTTAGGATTTGCGATGTGAGACCCCTTCTGTGTTATGTCTGTTGGCTACGAGAAACCATTAATCTTTCCTTAGAAAAAGAGGCTTGATCTAATGACGTCGTTATGTCAGAGTAGGCAGACATAGAAGGCGGACTATACTCTTATCTCCGTAATATTTATGTGATACCTGTACGTGAGAATGTCTTCAAGCACTTATTTTTGAATTTGTTTTCAGCCACAGGACGAGCTTGATAATTCTGTAGTGAGTATATGTGTTATTGCGTGAACGTGTGTGAATATTCTGAAATACTAGGTAATACTATATGAGAATGTGAGTGTATACATGAATGAAAGACGAGGTTCGGTAACCTTCCACAAATCGCGTGAGAAATTAATGTAATTCAGTGTAAGGTCTCGCGTGTCACTAATAAATTTTAATTTAATTTAATAATAATATTGAATTATTTGATCACTCCGCTTTCCTTAAAGGATTACAGTATGACCGATATGTGTTTGTACCTATCGGTCCGAATTTCCGTATTTTTGTCCGCTAGTCGCAAAGATGACGAGAGAGAACAAGACACACACACACACAAATATATATATATATATATATATATATATGAGAAGAGTATTACAAAATAAGAATGTGCATACTTTAGAGATTACCTACTATTGATATGAAATACAACTTGAGTTCACTAAGTTTCTGAAAACACTTTGAATGTACTACATACTTGTAATAAATGTATAAAATATTAATTATTTATCTTCTTCACCCCTTCTTCTTTCCCGTGCCATTGAAAATCACTTCGCGTGACACTTGTGGCACGGGTGCCATAGATTTCCCACCCTTTATGTAAGGAAATGCTCAACTGTAGAAAAGTGAGAGTTATTTTGTAGGCATATGAGTTGATATTTTGAATATGCGTAAGGCAGTGTTCTTTGAGTACGCAATTGATTTTTAGTAAAGGTTTTATCTAACTTGTATATTTTTGAAGCGATATAAATAGATATCCTACGCGTACCTAAAATTTTAACCAATTCAGTAATTGATGATAACGAATAATCGTAAAGTAAGAAATTTAACTAATATTGTAACGCATTAATGTCTCGCATAATTCCATACTAAAAATGAACTATAAATTATCTCCATTTGTATATTTTTTCGTAAGATAACAATTTATTTAATTAAGATGAAGGATTAGCAATAGTTATACGTCACCATTAATTAAAAAATAAAACAGAACATAAGCCGCAGCTTTCGGATCTCAATTTTATTAACACCGATGTCCAATTTTCGATTTCCATAAAGTGGTACCTATAAAATTTTGGTAAAAAGGAACTAACTGGTGCACCGATCCTAACACTTTTTTAAATCTTAGCCCTAGCTCAAATACCCTTCCTCTCTCCCGAGAAACTCGAGACAAAAGGTGAGCGGAGAACAAAAGCCGCAGTCGGTCTCTCTCTCTCATTTTTTGTTATCTCGTCCCGGCGTTCGAATTTCGAGGACTCGGATCCAAATAAAAAAGGTCCATACAGCGATGTGAACTGGATATGAGACACTCCCATTCCCGAAAGAATGGTTCTCTTCGACGGAATTTGTGTCGCCTCCCAGAATTCCCTCGGATGCGGGAAACCCGGAAGACCGAGATAGAATGGCCTCCGTTTTGTGGACGTCATCTGTCGGAATCGTTCAAAATCGTTTCATGTCCCCATTTTCTGAGACCTCTCGACCCATTATCTCTCAATACGCGCCACTATCGGACGGGACGCGTCGTCTTAATGAGAATGCTATTTGTTTCTACGCACTGGAAAATCGTTTGATTTTTTTTTCTCCCAGAGATTCGGAGGTCTAAATTTGCCATTGATGATTGCGCGTTCTCTCGCGACAGATGTGTGATTTGGATAACGCGCAACAGTTTGTCTTTTCGCGTTTCGTGTCACAATTTTAAAAAAAATATGCAAACGGGGAAAATGCATTTGATCTTTGTCCATTCGAATTTTATGATTTGCTAATGAACTCCGAACCTTGGCTTAACGTGTCGTTGGCGCCTATCAGTTTTCTCTCCTAAAGTGACACGACGTTTCTGCCGGTTTTATTGGATGATACAGTAACGAATATTTTTTTATTTTTTTAATGATCAAATTTTGACGAAGAATCGAGTGAAATATATAGATAGATTAAATTATTAGTAGGCTTTTTTAAATGCTTAAATATTGAGAAAAATTAAATCAATAAAAAACCGTAAAATTCGACGAAAGTTACATTCGGGAGCTCCGAGTTCCCCTTTAATTCGTACGAAGCACAAACGAATCTCGTTTCGTGGTAGTCTGGATTTAAATAATTGTTCCATTGAACAGGAACCATTTCGTAGGCAATATGGAATGATATTTCCATTAATTTATCACATTTCCTCCGTATGCGTCTATGGAGGAGTACAGAACGCTGACGGAGATAACCTGGGACAATAAAATGAAACTTTTATTTATTACGTATCCTATTCGCGAATAATGGAGGAGAAGCGGAGCTTGGGCCCATATTTCGAGCAATTTCTAACATGGGAACTTCCTCCTTACCCACTCCACTCAGTATTTTAACACTTTCCTTCCCCCCATATCCCCTTATCTCTGCCTTGCCAACACTCCCAACCTTTCTTTTGGGACCTCATTCCGTTCTCATTCTCTCTCTCTCTCTTTCCGTATTTTCCCATGTTTTCCTATCTCTCTCAACCACCTCTCCCTTTTCCCTCTAACTTTCCTTCTCCATTCCGTATCTTCCTCCTGCCACCTCCTAAAACTCCTCTCATCCTATTGACGACCAATATTCCACATCTTTCTCGTCATGTCTTTCCCTTTCTATTTTAACGGGTGCTGCCTGTCATATTATCGGATATGGTTTTCCACTTTCGACTCCGAGGGTAAATAAAATAATCTGCGAAAGAACAATTGAAAACGCTGGGGGGGGGGGGGGGGGGGGGACACATTTATGGAGTTTTTTTTTTTTTTAACTCGGCTAAGGGATTTCCGTCCGATCGATTGGTGCTATTTGCTCTCCGAGTACTACTTTTTGAGATGTTATTTTTACCCCCTGTGTTTCCATAAAAATGGTTACTTCTTCCGTACACAAAAGACCCGACTTTGCTGGATCGTAAACAAAGTCGTTCTCCATGTGGTGAAATGAGATAATGGAGCGTTTCAACGCCGCATGTTTTTTTAAAATTCCTTCGTAGAGTGATTGAAAAAGGGCGCTAAAAAGAATTTTTGCTTGCCTCCATGGAAATGACTAGAATGTACATAAAATGACGCATGCGATTACAATTTTTAATTGTATTATTTAAAAATCATATAATGTTTTTATCTTCACGATCTCTATGAATTTACTGGGTTGCCGATTTTCAGTCGCAACACTCCAAAAGAAAGAAGGTAAATGGTTATTATTTAATAAATAACACGTACAAATCCAGTAGTTTGTTGTTGTTGTATATGCTGTTTCGTTAAATAATAAAAATATACTTAAAATCATTTGTTTAATCCTTCTATATGTATGAGGTATCATATGGAGCAATAAAAATATCTGAAATTTAACTTAATGAGAATGCGACGAGTATATTTAACATGTCATGTAAAGTCGTTGACTTCGGAATGTTTTCACCAGTACTATAAATAATCCATGATTGCATTGTGGCTTGTAAAGGTGAATTTTCTAGATGGAAACTTCGCATGATATGTATGTATGTAGGTACTTAACCTGGAAAATAATTCTCCGCTAGTGCAGGTGATTCATGTTACGACAACTTTATTCTCTGCGTTGATCGTTCTACGAAGTTGAATACAGTTTAGGTAGTTTTGTTATTTATTTCTGAGTCTTACTTAAATATGCATCTGTAAGTGCATATTCAGTGCTTAATTAACATGCATAGTCTATGGCTATTGTGAAATAAACTATTTGTACCTGTGCTTTTTTGCGCGGAATTCTTTTAATTGATATAACATAATAGTTATGAGAGTTATACTAATATACATTTTGTACCTACGAGAAACGAACTTTATTCTTACTAAACTCTATTAAAGACATGTTTTATTTGAAAGCAACGAAATTCTAGATAAGTAATTTATAAGGGTGTCTACATAGACAGTTACAATAGATGTAAATTATACAATAAACGTCTTATTTGAGCACAACGTAGCAAAGGTTTTTACATTGTATCATTTTAGTAAAAATTTAAGGGACGCGCAGCAGTAATAAATACACAAAATGTTTTAATCTCAGTTTATTTACTCTAATATTTGAAAATTTCGTCAAATACAATATTTTTGTATTCCATCCATTTTACTAAGCTTTCTTTGACCATGTCTTTTAGAAAGTTTTATTCTAATGTTTTCAAATGTTTAACCCTTGAAAATGCAACATATAGCATGACCATGACTAAAAATTTTGTTTTAAATGAATCCCTATCATTTGAAATGTTTGACCTTTTGCCTTATTTATTTCTTTCTATATTTTTGCTTCACTGTAAGAATTTGAACGAAACGTCTCACATCTATATTATAATCGGCGAAGGATTCTTGTTTGTTTGTTTTCTTGTCTACACACTATTGCATCCACTCTCTACGCGATAAAAGATAATTTTCGAGTAAATACGAGTATGAAATTTGGCAGGAATGCATGAATTACGCATTAAATGGCATTGACGAAAAAAAATACCGAAAAAAATACCCGGGTTCGACTCCAGAAGATAACTTCTGTTTCCCGTAAGATAACACGTAAAATGCGATCTTTCGACATGCAGGCTTTCACTCTTTTACAAATTAAAATAAGAAAAAATTGACCTACAATCACCGTACGTGGACTGTTTTAAAGAGTAATGTACGTGGTTTCTTATTATTATCGTCGATTTTCCGTTCAAAGTTACTCATTTAACGAATATGTGACAAATTTTAGCCAATTATCGCGCTTTTAGCCGTGATTACTTTGTAAAATGTCCTCTAAGAATCATCACTAATGACGGCTGCTTTGTGACCTAGACATGCACCTGCTTTTCCCAAACTTTTCTTGGACATTAGAGCTACCTATTTTATCAGTTACGTAAAGCATTTTTGTTTACCGAGTTTCTTTTTATTCATAAAATTCCAGGGAAGATATATATATATATCATAGGTAGTCTGTCCGTAGACAGGTCCGTGATTATTCATGTTAACCATGAATAATCTCCATATATTTTCCGCAGTTTTCTTCATGTCTTGATAGCTCTCTTTCTCTTTCAAGTCGTCTACCAGCTGAAACATTTTCCTACCTCTTTCTCTTTTTCCATCCAGTTTTCCTTCTAGCACTTCTTCCATCGTGTCTCTCTTCTCAGGTAATGTTCAATCCAGTTCGCCTTCCTCTTTTTGATAGTCTGTATAATCGTTCGCTTCTCTCCTATTCTTCGTAGTACTTCCTCGTTTTTCACCCTATCTGTCCATTTTATCTTCAGCATTTTTCTCCATGTCCACATTTCAAAGCTTTCCAAGTATTTAATATCATTTTTCCTTATCGTCCATGTTTCTGCCCCATACAAAGCTATACTCCATACATAGCATTTTATCAACCTCTTTCGGATTTCCTGCTTTATATTTCCCGTTAGTAGGAGTTTCTTTCTTCTGAAAGCGGCTTTTGCTTTTTTTATTCTATTCCTGATTTCCTCGGTACATTTTGCTTCTCTCGTTATGATGCTTCCAAGGTATTTATAATCTGAAACTTGTTATATTATATAAAACTTTTAATCTCTCACCAAAAGAATTAATTATCAACCAGTATTTCATGTCTTTCAATTCCTATTTTATTTGACATTTAAATTAGAGTTCCAACCGAGTTTTATCCTCTTTTGTTAAATCCCCGGATCCTGCTTCCCAACAGCATTATTTACCCAACGAACATTTCCGCAAAAGATATGAAGAAGAACCTCTATGAATTATTCAAAAACTTTCAACTTTACAATTAAAGTACGTGTACTGTTTTCCTCGCCATAATTACCTCATTAAAAGTTTCCGGACTCTGGTGTCAGAATAAAGCATTTCCGCTGCTGTCTCTCTCTTGCTGTTCTAACCGATTTTCCGGGAATGCTATCTGCGGGAGGGATTATATTTTTTAGGTGCGCGTTGACCGGAGCTGCGACGACGCATGAAGATTTCAAAAGTATGGCGAGAGAGAGAGAGAGGGAGAGAGGGAGAGAGAGAGAGAGAGAGAGAGAGAGAGAGAGAGAGAGAGAGAGAGAGAGAGGGAGAGAGAGGGACAGACAGAGAGAGGGAGAGAGAGAGAGAAAGATAGAGGGATATGGCTAGAGTATTCTGGCAACAAGTAATCTCACTGCTCACCCACTTAACGTTATGCAGGATTTCATTAATACCGTCCATTCTGTTTTCATTCGGTTTAGAGGAAAAACTATGGGTCTGCTTTTCAACCCGACAAATAACGCATTCATGCTACTGAGAATTTAAAATATATACGTATAATGTCCCAAACGTTTATGAACCTAGAGATTGAGATATAATAATACAAGTCGAGTTTTTTTTTCAAAGATAAAAGTTCTCTTGGGAATTTTTTTATGATGGCGATCTCCTCTTGAACTTCAAACCCTAACCTCCTTCCCACATGTTACTCCCCTCTCTTCCGCGCTCATCTCCAAGACCGCTACTTCTTCCTCTTAATCTCCCACCCTTTCTCGCAAACCTCCGAGCAGTTTAAAAATCCTTTTCCCTCTCTTTTTTTTCCTCGGCCTCATTTACTTTTACGATTTTCTTACATCTCTTTCTCTCTCATGTCTTCGACCTTTCTCTTCATTTATTCCTTGTTCCTCTTCCTTTTTTAAACTCTCTTTTATTTTCCTCCCTGTCGCCGATTATGTGACATTCCCTCTCTCCCATTCTCTCTACCCTTATCTCTCTTCCTCTCCTGTTTTCCCTCTCTTCCTTTCCCTCTCCTTTTCCTCTGTTGCTTACTCTCACTCTCCCCTCTCTTCATCTCTTTCCCTCTTGCCTTTTCTCTCTTCTTACTCTCCACCTCTATCTCTGTATCTTTCCCATTTAATGTTTTTACACTTTTTCCCGCTTCGTTTCAACAATAAGTAGTATCTAAGATAAATGAAGAATGTGAAATTATTGCCCTTTTCTAAGTCGGTTTAAACGCCGTGATCCGTTAATTAATCGTTAATCGTAATGTCTTTGGAAAATCTGGCGTCTCCTGCTGTACCATGTGTACCCAATGGCGGTTTTCTTTTTCTCTTTCTTCCTTTTCTCTTTTTCTGGAGGCTGTAGTCGAAAAAGAGTTTTAGGGGCTAAAAGGATAACGGGTGTGAAAGGATACGATCGAAGAAACACGTTGGAAAAGTCTCAACGTGTTTCTTCGATCGTATCCTTTCACACCCGTTATCCCTTTAGCCCCAAAAACTCTTTTTCGACTATCTTTTGTTATTAGACCCTAATCCTTTAGTTCCATTCCCTATCTGCCTCATTACTTACAAGAGTTGGAGTGTCACATTTATCGATTTTATTAATAGTGGTATTTTCATCTCTTCTATAGGGCATTTTCTTTCTAACTATTAATTCTTGTTTTGTCATCACAATCGTTTTTTGCGTATTTTGTATGCCTTAAGTTATTAATCTATAAATCATTACTTATTTTATAATTTTTCATGTGTTTATTCAGGATATATTTTTATTATAAAACACAAATCTTTATCGTTTAGTTTATTATTTGAACATATGTTGTTTATGCCAAACATAAATCATTATATGAATTCACATTTCATCTGTAAGGTATAAAAATTTGTTTGATCCGAATCATCTCTATTATAATAAAAACCTTTGTATGCCATTTTGTAGTGCCGTCATCGCTAAGGGCAGCAGTATTTTTGCTATCTTCATGAGAATAATTATAACAGATCGCCTTTAGATACGGGGTAGCATTGCGTGTTTAACTAACTAATATATTAATTCAGTTGTGCAAGTTAAGTCGCAACGTATGTATTTGTATAATGTTTAGACACTGCGAGTTATGACGAAAGAAATAATTGGTATAGCTATGTATTTTCATAAAAACTAAAATAAATATCTTCAAACTGATAAATTATTATTAAATTTTAAATAATTCATCAAAAATATGTTCATTCTATCTTTTCAGTGATATTAATCGCAATCTGTCCAATAAAATCGTATTATTTTTTATTTAAACTGCATGATTCAAGCATGTGCTTACATTAGCTATAAATTGCTTCGTTTGTAGTCGTTCACAATCACACCTATTCTCCGTAAAAATCGATACTAACAATAGATCTCACATAAATGTTTCTTTCCGTTTAATGCAATTTTCAACGCAAATCTAAATGTCGTTCGCGTGAAGATTTCTAATCTTTATCATAACGCGACGTCTTCGTGTTAAACGCTCACGACAATGAGGTTAATCTGATTTATGAGGCTTCGCTCTAGGTAATGGTAATGAGATTAACCGAGGAAATTAGAACTGGTTCTAACCTAATCTTCTCCTAACTTTAGACAAATTGGATTGGTATCAGAGACGGGATTAGCAAATTACTCCCGCTTTAGTGGATTCTGGGAGGAAGCGCATGAAGGGAGCGATCAATTAACGCATTTTACCTGTAAAAGGAATAAGAAACCTTTAAAGACCGTGAAAACCCAACGGAAGGTACATATGCTTCACGGCGAATTCGAGGTGTCTGCCTTTTTATAGCAGGCTACATATTTCAAAATGTGGAAATTTCACATTTTTGGATGTGGGGGTGTTATCATAAATGCATTCATTACCCCTTTGAAATATAATAAATTTACCTTCCGTAATTCACGACTCGGTTTTTATGTGCAAAAATACGTACACCGACAAATCCTCTCAGTTTATGTCTTGAATACAAACAGAACTACGAAAACGACCTATATAAAACATTTATCGTTGCTTAAACGATATCCGATTTTTAAGTAATAATCGTTCCTCGGCTCGGCCTCTGGTCCCGACCATTACGAACGGGCGGAGTTTAACTGCACTACGTTTCCTTAAGTGCTTCGAAATATGAGAGATCTTGTTTTTTGCTGTTAAAAAATTGAATATGCAGAAGTAACGGGCAGAAACCATTGGAGAAAAGAATAACGGCATTTTTCTGCAATAGGTTGAATACGTATCATTTTAAAGGTCCGAATTAAATTATCCCAATTCCGGGTCAGAATATACTTTCGGGATTAGTAAAAAATTCCGCGACCAAACTGAACCAGAGAGGTTTTCGGATCACAGAATTCCTGATTAGAGAGGATTAACCATTTTATTTTCACATTCAAAATGTCTCTTAAAACAAGTGCATCAGAGGGTACGTACTTTGTAATTTTATTTTCATTCCTTCTCCCACCACATTCACATTATTCTACCTATATCAACTTCTGATTTTTTCAATTTATTATGCTTTCTTCCCATCCGCCCGCATCTTTAATTTCGTAAACAGTTTGACTGATTTTTATGAGATTCGGTATGAGAGATCTACACTAGAAGTGGTCGAGCGAAATACATTTACCTTCAAATTGATTACTTTAAAAAAAATCTGCACCCAATTAGGGTGTAAATGAATTTTAATCTATACCTTGTATCTTGTTGTACACGTGAAAAAATTGTTGATTGTTAAGGTGACATTTATTATTGTTTTATTTACTCAAAATGATTGTTTCTGACTCACACCTTATGTAAAGCCGCCATCACTGATCGTCACCATCATGTCAAAATATTTTCGTCGGAAATGCCGAACGGCCACGATTACTAATGTGAACGTTACGATAAGAATGCACTAAAAGTGTTTTTTGACGTTCCGATTTATTTATTTACAAGTTGCGTGAATCGCCAATTAAACTGAAATTATAACAATTTATTATAAAAATTCTTGAAATCGCAAATGATGCGTTTGAAAGCTCTGTTACCCCGACTTGTACATACTTCACCTTTACACTCTTTCTTGCACGACACTAAATTTAAAGTTCTGTTACGAAGTCTACTAAAACCTTCAAGATCTTTTTCTTAACTAGGGGATTGTGTTATACCGAGATCTTTCATAATTTTTTTACTGCTCTGAAACAAGTGAGCACTTTCATTAATACCGAACATAGTAGTAGATGAGAGTATGATTTCGAAATAAACAAATCCTTTCTCTTTGTCTTACTTCTGTTTAACATTTTCCATGTTTGAATTAAACGTTGTCCTCATAGAAATGTCGTACTGATTAAATGTCTCACGCGGCACTCCTTGCTTCTTTTGAGGCCCGCGGTCGTCACCGCCTCCGTAGAGCGGTATCTTGATTAAAAACGAAGCACGCGACCCTTTGTGAGAACGTTTTTCGTTTACAGTTATAGATAGAAGAATCTCAAAGACGAAAACAAATTTCAATGTCTCTTCACTTCTCCCACGCTCCCATCATTTGTCGTTGCAATACGCATTAAGATATTTCACCTTTACTTGCTTGTAAGAACCGTCTTACAGTGGTTCGTCTTTAGCATTGAATTTATATTCCAGATGGTACCCAATTAAGTCGTACAATTCATACTCTCTTAATCTCTTTTTCGTCTTTTTTTTTTAAATTTTCTCCTCAGGGGTCACAAGACGAGTGAACTCCGTTGCCGGAGCTGAGTTAAAATTCACTGATACGGGGATAATAACGTTCTGCTGGAAAATACCGGAAATAGAAATAATGCCTATTCTTTCTGTCCAATTATTGGAAATGGACGTTCTTATTTCGCAGGGCGGAAGGAAAGTAATCACGTGAGTCTCGCTTCAGTAGGCCTTGTAATACTGTTTCTCGAGAAAATCTTCAATTTAAAATAAATACCACGTTCAAAAAATATTTTCCACTCCCTCACGAAAAAAATGACGCTTAATTATAACGAATCGCTCAATAAACGGAACTTTATTTAGTTTTTAATTTTGTTTGTTCATATCGAAGAGATGAATCGTGCTTGCTTAGGTGTAAATTATTATTTAAAGCATCCAGGCGTAAATGAAACATGAAGAATTGTAATAAAACTTTAGAGAACTCTAAAGGTTACAGTGGCTGGCCCACAATGAGCCTGTGATAACCAGAACCTCATATGAGATCGAAACTATCTAGATGGAAATATTTAAGGACTATTTGGCACAAAGAGAACATTAACGGTCTTGGAAATGTAAAGTATTACATCTAGGCATCGTGTGAGCGCCCATTCAGTAGTGGAACGTATTTATTTCTCTTTGAGATTTTAGCAGTTTTACTGTGGGTATAGTTCCCCGCAGTACTCTCTTGCCAATACGTGGCAAAAATGCAACGGCAGCGTATAGATCGCCTTAAGATAAAAAAAGATCTCTGAAATAATTTTTTCAATTTAAGATAAAAATAATGTATGATTAAAAGAATTTAATAAGACGTTACAGGAAGTATTGTCTGAGAGTAGTAAAACTGACCTAACAGTTTGGTCATGAAAACTTTACTTCAAGCATGAGAAAATATTTATTTTTTCACACATGTATCTTTACAGTATGATTCGGCTGTGGGCTTGAATGGTTAATCATGAAGTGGCGCCGTAACTCAACGCGGATAAATACGCAAAACGCCCCGTTTAAATAAGACGCAAACGCTTACCGATACAGGCGATTTCATTCAATTTCTGATCCCGACGTCTATCTCCTTTTCTTTCCATCTAGCTTCCCATTAAGGAGAGTTGAAATGTGACTCCCTTACCAATGAGAGGAGGCTGTTTTCTCACTCGCATCACGTGACTCTTTGAACACGATTCAAGGCGGAGTGTAAAAGTTTCAGAAGGTTTTCAGTTAACTCTGGCAAACTATAATTCCACTTTTCAGAGTCCGCCTCACCTTCTGCTCGTGCTCCTCTTACCTTTCCCCCCCCATTCCCTCCAATATCGGCAAAAATCCCACTGGAATTCCCAAGGGTTACCCCAATCCTCCCCTCGCTCTACCACGACGCGCCCATTACTCAACCAACCCATTTCCCAAGTGCCTCTTCGCTCTTTCCCTCAAATCGGCTCTCTTCCACATTTCAACTCCGTTTTGCCTCTCCTCCTCCTTTGTATCCTTGTTTTGTCGCTTTATTCCTCTCCGATTTTTTCTTCCATCCCCCATCTTTAAAACAAGCTCAGTATATATTGCAAAATTCGTATTCTCCCTCCCTCTTTACTCTTCTCACTCCTTCGTTGTCGGTTTTTCCTTTTCTCCTTCTCTTTGCATCTCCTTCCTCTCTTCGCTTCTTCTTCTGCGTGTCTCTCTCCCTCTCACCTCTGCCCATCTCGTCCCTTTGCACCGGTCGCTCGCTAGCTATCGTTCCCTTCGAAAGGCGGTAGCAGACATCCTGGATATTATGCAACCCTATCTGTAGCGTAGGTTGCATAAGTGTAAGGATGATCGAAAGACCATTGAGTTTTTACTTTCTCATACGAAGTTGAGTTTACGTCTTCAATAATATTGTATAGTTCATATTTCTCAAAAAAATGAATATAAGGCTAGTTTATTCTAGGCAACTTTAACAATAATTCGATTTTCTCAAAAACGACTCTAACGATTTTGATCAAATTTCGTACAGTTACTTGAGTTTACTTCTTCAATAATACTGTATAGTTCATATTTCTCAAAAAATGAATATAAGGCTAGTTTATTCTAGGGAACTTTAACAACAATTCGATTTTCTCAAAAACGGCTCTAACGTTTTTGATCAAATTTCATACAGTTACTTGAGTATACATCTACAATAATACTACGTATTTCATTTTTCTCAATGAATGAATATAAGGCTAGTTTATTCTTGGGCAACTTTAACAAAAATTGGATTTTCTAAAAACCGGCAGATACGATTTTCATTTTCTAAAGATAACTAAACGACGCATTAGTACCCATATATGAGAAAGTTTGTACAATGTATGTTGTACCGATTTTTTTTCTGGAAAAACATAACTTCAACAAATCGCTCGTCTGGGGGAGGTGATGCGTCTGAATTTAATTGTAGATTTTATAGAAATTATTTTTAATTTTATTTAGCAATTTGAGGAAGATATAGGCTTGCGTTAGTTAAATTTAGAATTTAATTCAAAATCAAGTTACAGTCCAAACGAATAGTATGCAAGTGTTTTTAAATACGATTCTCATTAAATAATGTTAATTTTTAAAATTTACGGCGCAACCTGCCTTTGCAACACAGAAAATTAAATCCGTGCGAGTTCTTTAGATCCTTTAGGTAAAGCGTGAAAAGGAATTAATCCCTAATTCCAACTGTCTCTCCATATTCCATCCCTTCTCACATTCTTAGCGCCGAGCTAAATTTATCGAAATATTCTTTCGATGTGCCACGATTCTTGATAGGTTGCACCGATAAAATTAACAACCGTAATTATATAATTAATCGGAGCAATGATCAATGATATATAGGGATCGATTTTGTCCACTTCGTCTTCAGTACGAATGATAAGTGTCTCTTTGGCCAATCTATGTTATGCTGAAAATATCTCACTGTGATTTTACTCAATAAAATAAGCTAAAAACCTTCAAAATAACTCTGAATCCGAAGACCGTTTCCATTTGGTCGTTTAATTCAACGAACCATACATAAAATGACGCTTGAAAACATATTTTCAACATTAATTTCGCTTAACTTTAGTCAGAATTCCCTAAGATATCAAAAAATTAACTTTTTCGAGAATTTTCCAAAGATGTATATGTTTGCTTCGAAAATTATATCAAGTTTATACCCTTACGATCCTCAGGTGCAGCTATGACTACCTGG
Source organism: Uropetala carovei (assembly GCA_036926305.1). NCBI lineage: Eukaryota > Metazoa > Arthropoda > Insecta > Odonata > Petaluridae > Uropetala > Uropetala carovei. The sequence goes on along the minus strand of JAXCHB010000103.1, from coordinate 1,851,804 downwards.
AGATCCTGGACTTAGGACCAAAAGGCCATCAAGACAGTCCGGAAGAAGATGGTTCCTCCTTTTCGGAGGATGGGGCGCCATCTGGAGGCGAAGAGGAAGAGGATAGAGAGGATATCGGAGGAGAGAGGCGTAGGTTAGAAAGCGAGGAAGAGGGTGAGGGAGGGAGAGGCGGAGGGGGGGCTGCTAGCGGCGTGGGATCCGGACGTCGCCTCTGCGGAGACTGGAGCTCTCGACTTAAACTCTTACGTCACGTGACTTCAGGGAGGTCCCTAAGGCTCCGATTCGTGTCTGACTATTCCCATCGCTTTGGAGGATTCCGGGCAAGAGTTTCCATGCTATCAGGTAAGGGAATGAGTGAGTGATGCGAATTTTCAACTGGCGTGAAAAATCTTCTTTTCTCTTAAAGCCTCTCCATCCAAAGTTCTTCTTCTTCTAACTTTCCTTCATCTTTTGAGTTCCTTCTTCATCCTCTTCTTTTTTTCCCTGTCCTTATTTCTTGCCATCTTCCCAAGAGTCTTGCCGTTTTCAGGTGTGTTTGAAAATGGTTTGAATTAAATGATATAAGGGTTCTTTATATGGTATACACGGAAAATCCGTCACTTAAGGATTGGGAAAAAATTGCCCCGCGCGAAATATATCTCTTAAATAGTACTTTTATATTTATTCACGTTCTTAAGTTCAATAAAAATAGCTTCATATTTATTCTAACTTCGAAATGAAAAATTCCAGTTATAGATTATAATACAAGCGGATTGAATTACGTCAATTAATTAAAGTTTCCAATTCGTTGAGAAAAGTGCTTATCCAAAAGGAAAATATGGTTATGCTCTAAGATAAATTCACGGTTGCCGACTTTTTAATTATTCACTTCGAATAAAAAACTGCAGACCGTTATGTCCTTGGTGATTCTCAACCATTGATTCGCTTGCGACTTGTACTTCATTTATATAGTCCGAGCCAGTGATTGATAAACGAAATAAAATGATTAGGGTTGGGAATATACCCGCTGCCTGAAGGGCTTAGTATAGTTGGAAAACTTGGTCTTAAGCCGAAGGAAGATAGAAAAGTGAAAGGAAGAACCCACGCACATTTGGCATTGGAAATGATATGGGAAAGCATTAGGAAGGGATGGACCACACGATATTCTTTGAAATGCCATCTTGAAAGAAGAAAAAGCGCCATACGTTTGTAATACTGTCCACGTAATGGATGTTATAAAAAGTATCGGTCCCTCGAACTTATGGGCCGTATCGAGGAGAGGAATAAGAGAAGATGGGTTTATCGGAAGAAGACTGTGTGAGAAATAGTTCGGCTGCGATCCAAACTCTCAGAAATATATATGCCTTTCAAGCATTGAGATATTTCAACCTTTGAAAAAGTAGAAAGAGACTATTATTCATTCACCTTACCAAGTAATATGTTTCTATATGAATTTGCGACGTTGGAATATTATTTTCTTTGGAAGATATAAAAATCAACTGCAGCAGACACATGTACGATTTATTTAAAGAATCTTAAGTGCATCTTTAGATTTTCCGGAACACCATATGAGGAGACATCTCGAGGCTCTTTAGAATTAACCTTTGTTTTCTCAAGGGGCTGAGAAAAAGACCAGAAGAGGAAACTCATTTGAATCTTTTATCTTTCTTTTTTATAGATTTTAGTTCTTGTAAGACAAAACAAAAAATATTTCGAATAAATGCATTAACGTGACTTCACATAACAAACGGAGGAGGACAAAAACAAAAAGGAAATAAAAAATAAAAATTTCCACTAAAATAAGGGATATTTCATAGGTCAACCGTAAATACATTAATACTGTGGTAAAATTTTATCAAGAACAGAGTAAATAATTAGGATATAACTTGTATAGATTGTACATAGACTTCAAAACGTGAGATTTTAATCTCATAGAACATTAATATATACTCTTCATACAATTAGGTCGAAAATGATTCATTTATCCCTAAATATACCAAATAATGGCGCTAATGTGTATCGTCAAAACAAAAAAAAACTATTGCACGAATTTTCGGCAAATTACAATCAAGTTCAATAGAGGAACGCAAACTTTTAGCCCTTATTCCTATGAAACCTAAATGTGCAAAATCGTGCATTAAAAATCAGAGAGGGTTTTGCAAGCAAAAGGAGAAGAAAAATTGACTCGCCCTGTTTCCTGCATTATTAGTTAAGCGCAAGAGTAAAAACTGAAAGAGCGAATAAGGTATTAAAGATGGATAGCTCTACATTTTATCTATGCTTCACAGATTTTCTTCAGACACGGAGTGGAGGACAACAGATCGATGAGCCAAGGGATATAGCGTTACTTCATTGTTAAGAAGCTTTGAAAGAGTTACCGTGATATAAAGAAATAGTAGCGTGATGTCCAGGCAGGTAGCCGAGATGAGAATCCCATATTTGGATCACGTGCTGAGATTGAAAGTCGCGGGCCAATCTCTTCACGAAGAAGCGGGAGGAAAACATGAGATCGAGAACGATACTGCTTCGCTACGAAATCGGGAAGCAAGAAGGGAGCTGGGCCTTGAGAGGAGGAAATTCCTTAGGAGAAAAAAGTAAGTGAAGGATTCGATGAAGATGACGTTTGTTTGTTTTTTCATAACCGAGTGAGATATGCTTATAAGAACGACTGCCGTAAAATGTATGAAACAGAAGGAAATTAAAAAGTCATTTGTAGCGTTTTTAAAATCTAGTTAATTACACACTCGTACTAAAAATGTTTTTAAAAACAGACTGGATTTTAAATCTATCGTACATATCGAATTTTGAATTGACTTATGAAGCAAGGGTATTATATCAGTTGATCATCTGCCAGTTTGATAATGAAGCGAATGTAAAGATACGTGTTAAATAATTTAATACTTTATTAATTTCGTTCGAAAATATTTTAGATTATTTATTTTTAGAAGTAACTAGAAAATAAACTGTGATGAAATCGAAATGCTCTATTTTTGCATTAAAATGCATTCTGATAATTCACGATAAATTGCACATATTTGGATATTTAACGAAAATTAAGAGCCTGTTTAAGGATATATTTCTAACGATGATGATTAAAACTTGCTTCCATGGGAAAGCAAGAAAAAAATAATGATTATTTAATTTTACAGTTATGTAGAAGGTATAGTTTATAAATCAGCAAATATTTTAGATAATATGTTCATGTTACTCTGGTGTTTTAATGTTAGTTAATAGCCTGTGTGTTTCATGAATTGTATAGAAGTAAAGTATTTTTAGATTTTAATCTGGTAGTTAGTCTTTTTACTTTCTGGGAGTACATTTCACGATTTCCATAAAGGTTTTCTCACTCAGTTCACGCATGTGTTTGTTGGCATGCGTGTTATGTTTAAAAGACCGTAACTACCCGAAAGTAAGTAAAACCTCTATAAAGAACAACTTGATTTTATTTTACTTTGATACTCGAAGTGGTTCCTAATGCAACCTGCGACACTTCTGTATTTAAATCTCTTTATCCCTTTCTTCGTCTCTCTCGCTCTTCCCCAGCAGCGATCAAGATGAAGTTTAGGAATTGTCATGAAATTATCGAACAAATTAACAGTTGTGGAAACATTGAAGGGGGAAGCGATATAATTTCGATTCTATTATTGTTGTCGAGTTCCTAGTTTAGGACAAACTTGCTTTCGGGTATGTTATATATAAAAATTAAGCGAAATTTTACATTTAAAAATATTATGTGGTAGCTTTATTTCCACCAAATGTCCTCCCATGTAAGTGACTTAGAAAACGTCATATGTGTGTGTCTAAAATGCATGGCTTATATTCATTGCCTCTGCCAATGTTCGCAAGAACAGCAACAAATTCAGCCACGTGTGTTGACACTATAAAAACACTTGAACGACCTTTTTTTTTAATGAAAACTACTATTCAACGCCATTTATCTGATCACTGCTTTAAAGATTTTTTTAAAAAATAAGAAAACATTTTTCTGCCCACTTTTTCCCCCGAGTCTTCTTTCTCTTGCAAAAAGTGAAAACTAGGATTCCTCTCTCTCCCTCTCTCTTACTCTTCGTTCGTCTCTTTGTCTAGCTCGCAATCGCCACAGAGGTAAGTATACATCTAAAATAGTTTACTCTTTTCTGATTCTTCATTGAGTCTTTTTATTGCTTGTAAACACTCCAGTCTTACACAGTAGAAGATCCTCCCTCCGAATTAGACGCATATTATTATTATTTTTTAAGTATGTCAAAAAAAATGTATAGCGTAGATTTACTTTGGTCGATTGTTTAGGTTTAATTTTTATTTCCTAGGCTGTAGCGCGATTATTTTTAGAGCTTTTATGTTTAGTACCAGTAGTAGAATTTACATTAGGCACATTTCGTAGAGTGATTACAGTTGGTTAATTTGTAAATATTATATTTGGGTAAGCATTGGTTTTGGTTTACGTAAATCTTTTGGTAACATTATCGACGTACGTATATACTCGTACATGTATAATATGATACTATAAATGATACTCGAAACTAACCTGGCCCAACTTACGTCTTCTTTTAATTTACCGAGCGAAGCATGGAGTAACATAACTTACTCTTCTATCCCGTTCTTATTTTGCTGCTATATTTAGCTTCTTTTCAACTTTTTTTTGTCGAGTGCGCGCAGTGATAAACATACGTTAAGCTGTACTCACTCTTCTCCCGAAAAAGTGCGCTTTCTTCTATCTCTTTTATCTCTACTCACTAATTTAATTGTGCTTCCTCTTCTCACACCACAAGTTCGTCTCCTTTCTTCACCTCTTAGTTTTCGCGTTCTTTCTCTCTCAGACACTTATCTGCGCTTTCACTTTTTCATCGAAGTTTTCTCACGTACCTGACCCGTGCTAACCTCCAATTGTCGCTTTATTTTTTTCACCCTTACATTTTATCTTCTTTTTAGTCCGCTTTCCTCCCTTCATCTGTACCTTCCCTTAATAGTACGCCCACCGTTTCTCTTAATTTCCTTTTGTCTTTTCTTATCAAAATTCTACTCTTTATTTTTTCTACCCTCGTAATTTTTTTCTTTCCTCCTTTTGCCTTTTCTTTTTACTTTCTATTCCCTCTTTTTCTATCAATTTTCTCTACCTTCCTGCTATATCTTTTTTCTCTATCCTCTTTCCTATTATTTTTCTTTCCCGCACCTTCCTCTCTTATTTCTCCCCTCTTCCTATCCTCTTCCTCTCCTATTTCTCTCCTCTTCCTCTCATCCTCTCCTCTTCCTGTCCTCTTCCTGTCCTCTTCCTATCCTCATCCTCTTTTTTTATTTGCACAAAACATTTACATTTTAACAGTAATTTACTGTTGTAAATTGGTGCATTGTCAAAAGATAGTCAACATACATTATCATATTAAACACTACATAAAATAATACAGTTCCAAGGCAAACATTTTTATAAGTATACATAGTCAAATGAAAACATTACAAAATACATATTGAAAAATTACATCCATATTTACATAAGCAACTATAATTTATAAAGTAATTACAGTGTCATTTAAGAATTCCTGAACTGAATAGTACACTTTATTTACCAGAAATTCTTTTATTTTTTTACAAAATATTTTTTTATTATTACAGTATTTTTTTTCTGAATTCTTCTGGTAATTTATTATAAATTCTAATCCCCATATAGATAGGGCTTTTTTCAAATAGAGCTAATCTATGAGTCGGGAATTTAAGTGTTTATTTCTGATATCATGTGTATGCTTAAGTTCATATTTCGAGTACTGCTCTGGCTCCAGATGAACAAGGCATAGTAATTCGAAAATATACAATGATGGGAATGTTAATATACCAAGTTTTTTAAAAATCGGCTTGCAGGAATCCCTTCTTCCAGCAAAAGTCATAATACGTATTACAGTGTGGGACCCTGTATCCGGCTACCCAGTATCCGGAACGTTCCGAAAACCGGAAACCGACTAAGTGTAATATTTAAAATTTGCGCCAAGTAATTTTCGTTTGTTGGTGGCGCCACTGATGTGTTTTATAACCAGTCGATGGTGAAGGCTTGTGTTTTCGTGATTTTTGCTCACATTTTTACTGCAGAGCAGGTGTATAATGCTGACGAGACTTCTTTATATTCCTAGAAAAAAAGTTGTTGCACCAGAGGAATCAGCAGCCATCGGGTTTAAAGACTCAAAAGAAAGGATAGCAGTGCTAGGTTGTGCATTTGCGCATTTGTTTGTACATTTTAGGCCTGGCTATCCGAATTCCAGAAAAACCCCCTTATCCGGCAACCCTCAGGTCCCAAGTATGCCGGATACAGGGTCCCACACTGTACTTTCTTTTGTATCTTAAAGATTTTTTCCCACCCAACAGCATTTCCCCATACTACAACACCATATTTCACGATGGAATAAAAGTAACTGTAATACACAGTTGATTTTTTTCCATACTCGTGATATGTGTTATGCATGATATACTCTTCTCCTTATTCTCTCCCATTCTTCTCCCCTTCTCTTCCTCTTCTCTTCCTCCTCTTCCTCTCCCCTTCCTCTTCTCTTCCTCTCTTTCCTCACTTCATACTCCTTGCTTCTCCCCCCCCGAGACTAATACCAAACTTAAGCATTCACTTTTTTCTTCCGTCGAGTACTTTTGCTTCTCGACAGCTCGTTAGAGACCTGTTGTGCTCCTTCACTTCTCTCCCTCGCAGCTCTCTCCTCCGCCTCTCCTCTCTTCCGTTCCACTTTCTTCCTCCCCCTCATCAACAGTTCCACTCGCCTTCTCTCTCTCTCAACCTCTTAATCCTTCTCATCAGAGAATTTCAACTCGTGGCCAATCCTCGTCCTAAAAACTCGCAACGACGCCCTCGGAACGGATAGAGGACGAATTCCTCAAACGCACCGGAGTAACAAGTGCCTAGCTATTATCCGTTCCACGCCCCCGTATCCACCCGGCACCGTAACGTTCTCTGCGTATAGTCGGAACAGTTCTAGGGGGGGAAAGGAGGAAAGAGAACGGCGAATCGCGTGATCCCTTAAAGGTCGAATAGAAACCCGCCGGTGTAACTCCTTAATTGAAAATTTTCGGATTGTTAAACAAGTCACCCGGAGATGTTTTGTAACTGGTATAAAAAAGATTTATTTCGAAATATGCTCGCAGTGTTGTCCTCTAATGGGGCGCGTTATATAAAAGAGGTATGCGTATTTTCCTTTGCCGTCGGTTTCCCCGGTGGATACACAAGTATACGCAGAATTTTTTTAAAACGGTAAGAGAAATTCTTTTGGCCGTCGAGGTGAACGCACGCTGCGATGTAATTTCGGAGCTCATACGAGTGTGTTTTTCGGTTCCAAATTGTAGTGGAAGCATTTCCTCGCCATTCCGGTATATAAAGTCAACTTTTTCCTACTTTTGTTGAAGTTTTTAATTTTCGTTCCTTATTATCTCGTGCGTTATGATGGCGCCATTCTCTCCCCGGCCTCCTATCCTATAAATGCCCCGCACCTATTGCTAACTCCCTCTCTTCCTCCCCTCTATCTCAGTCATCTCACTCTCTCTTTCCCCTCTCGCATTCTACTGTCCGCCTTTCCTCTTCCCCTCTCTTCCCTCTTTCTCTCTGTCCCACAAACCAGGGCATCGAACCGGAACCGAACCGAAAACCCGAACCGAAAAAACCGATATTTTTGGCCGGAATGGAACCGAACCCGAACCGAAACCGAAAACCGATATTTATTTCGTTCCTTTATTTCGGTTCGGATAAACATTGTAAGCGAAAGGCGGAATTTTCCAACCGCTCAGTAACCTTCCATGTTCAAATGGTCATCGCCTCCCTCACGTTCCCCTGTCGCCATGGGGTCCAAACCCGAACCAAGTTCACTAATCCTCAAGTCCCCTGGTTAGTTCAACGAATATGACATTAAGATAATATTTAACTACTTCCGGAAATTTCATGGGGAAATTTACCCATTTGAGAATTCCTTGAATCTTATAAATGCCTATAGTGGGAAAAGGGAAGTTTTCTCCAATATTTCGTCTGCTACATATGTCCACAACCTTTAATTCCTTTACATGAACTAGCATTCATCAGTCTGGCCTTGCTAATTATCGAAGGATTGTGCGTATTTCTGCAGTAGTTGTCCTTTGTTACAGGTTAGTAATTTTAAATATATTGTAAACTCGAAAAATTCAATGTTATATCGGTTGTTAATCGTTACTGAAAATAGGAATAAAAAATTTGTATATTTGTTATTTCCATCAAAATTTTTAGCTTATCGGTGTGAATAACGAAGTTTTGCCAGTATTAAGGAAAAGATAAGTCTCCTTTTCTATATATGTACTTTAATTTCAAGAGAATATTTGTTATAGTGAGAAATTAATTCAATGTAATTAATTGTTGTGGCTTTTATGCAACTACTTGCGTATTTGATAATGATATCATTGAAATCAAAGCAAAGTTTCAAGCGTCAAATTTCTGTTTTAAGTGCTATTTTCAAGAATCTTCCATTTATCCTGTTGCTTTTAAGTTAGTGTCAATGAATTTTTTCTTTGTATGTTTGCAAAATTCAGTCATAGTAAATTTGTATCATGTTAATAAACATTTCTCAGCCTTTCTGGATTCTCAGACCCTCAATTTCTTCTTCCTCATAAACATTTTATACATTTTTTCATTCATTTACGTAATCTTTGAATGAAAAAATAAAGCCGTGCATTCACTGTTTTCATAATATGAGCAGTGCACGTTATCTACAAATTATTAATGAAAATAACTTAAAGTCTTATTCAACTTATTGAAACTATTGAGACAACGCGGCCTCTTATTTTGCCGCACGATTTGTGATTAAAAATATTAATAATTCATTTCATTTAGCGCATATTTCTTCAGTCTGTCCGTTCTTCTATTCGAATGCAATTCTTTTCCTCGTAGCTATTCAGCGGATTTTAATGAAATTTAAGGCTAAAGACTAAGCACAGTAAATTAGAAAATGAGATGAATGGTTTGCATAACATAATAGGTAAGTTTAGAATACTCTATCGCAGGAAACGTGCTTATTTGTAATTCACCTTACACTTTGCTAACCTGTTGAAATCATTTGCGACGCATGTATGGCTTGTAGTCATTCAATTCAAAATAAATCTTAAATAAATAAAATACAATAAATATTTACATTTGAATAATTTATTTTCGTATTTTAATGTCAGTTTTTTTAATATCACTATTGTCGTAGTGAAGATGTATTTGATTTAATTAGAAAATTACGTAAATTAATAAATCAGTTATTGAAAGTTTCCTGAAAATATTTTAAGCTCGGAGCGAAAAAAACCGGTTCGAACCGATTCACTGATAATTGTTGGAACCAAACCGTAACCGAACCGAAATTTTGTTTTTTGAGTGAACCGGTGCGAAAAAAATACTGTTCGATGCCCTGCCACAAACGCTCTCTCTCCTCTCTTCATAGTCCTCTCCACTTTCTCTCCAACTCTCACTCCCCAACTCTCTCTTTCGGTCTCTCTCACAAACTTTCTCCATTTCCTTTCTACCTCTCCTCTCCCATTCTCCTATCGCCATCTACTCCCTCTCTCCCATTCCAACCTTCTCTTTCCCCTTGTCTTTCCTTCTTTCCCTCTCCTCTCCCCTATCTCTCCTATCTCACCATCTCATACTCTCCTTCCTCCCTCTCACACATGCATCTACGCTTTTCCTGTACCGTCTGTCTCTCCTTTACCTCCTACTCTATCCTGTTATCAGTGCCTCTCATGTCTCTCTCCCTCTTTTTCTTTCATTCCCCTCTCTTTCCATCTCCCCTCTCTTTCCATCTCCCCTCTCTTTCCATCTCTCCTCTCTTTCCATCTCTCCTCTCCTCTCCCTCTCCTCTCTCTCCCTCTCCTCTCTTTCCATCTCTCCTCTCCTCTCTCCCTCTCCTCTCTCTCTCCCTCTCCTCTCTCTCCCTCTCCCTCTCCTCTCCCTCTCCTCTCTCTCTCTTCCTCTCCTCTCTCTCCCTCTCCTCTCTCTCCCTCTCCTCTCTCTCCCTCTCCTCTCTCTCCCTCTCCTCTCTCTCCCTCTCCTCTCCCTCCCTCTCCTCACTCTTCCTCTCCTCTCTCCTCCTCTCTCTCCCTCTCCTTTCTCTCTCTTCACCTTTCTACTCCTCGATCTTATCCTCTTTTCAATTCTTTTTCCTCTCGCTCTCTCGACAATTTCCGTGCGCTCCCACGCTCTCATCTCCCCCGCCCCCCTCTTCCTCTCTCTTTCTCGAGACCTCTCTCACAATAACAATGTGCCGCTCGCAACAATGCTTTTTCCCTCTCATCTCCCTCCTCATTCCCTTCTCTCGCGTAGATTCTTTCACTTCTCCCCCTCTTCCATCCACTTAACCACAATACTCCCGTTTTCCCGCCCCCATCCGCCTCCTTAACCTATCCCTTTCTTCTTTTTCTTCTCCTCGCCGCTCCTTCTCTTCATCTCCCCCATTCCATTTTCTCCTAACTTTATGTCGTTTTATTTTTTGTAGACCTCTTTTTTCTCCTGAAGTAAAAAAAAATACCACCGTCTGCAAGATTCGATCCATTTTTTCTGTCTGTTCCTTATGCTACTTGAATTACATCGATGGATTTCGATATTTATAGATTATTATCAAATCGGAGGAGGAGAATGATACACGCTCAGCCGGTTTGGTCACTTGACCCAAGATAATCAACGAAGTATTCTCTTCATTTCTTAAAATCTCTATATATCATACGAAAATATATCAGTGCGATTTATTAAGCAGTTGAAAGTAAACATTTCTTGTAAAATACACTTTTGGCTGGGTGCGTCGTATTTGCAAAAGTTTTCTCAATCTCTGTATCAGAATCGATGGAAAAATGTTTTTTTTTTGTAATTTAAACTAAAAAAGTAATTATATTTCTGGAAAGAAATCGGTGAGTGCTGAGAAAATACTATTTATTATGCCTTTAGCGTTTATTACTCCTATGACATCTAGTAGGCTTTCTTGTTTTCCTTTTTCTTTCCTTCTCTAGCCTTTCTTCTCTTTCTCTCACTTCTTCTCTCCTCATTTATTTTCTTCCCTGTCTTCTCTCTATTTATCTCTTTCTCTTTTAAACCGTTTTTCCTCTTTCTTTTCCCTCTTTCTCCCTTCTCTCTCCTCTTCCTTCTACCATCTAATGTCGCTCTCCTTCCCCTCACGTCATCCTGTCATTCTTTCTTACATTTCACATCTGTATCCATTCACCAGCTTCGTTCCTCATCCCTCTCTGCTTTCCCCTCTTCTTCTGCATTATCCCTATACCTATTCCTTACCTCCCTACTCGACCTCTCACCATTATCCAACTCTCCTTCTCTGTCTCCTTTATCTGTCTCTTTCTTCGCTCTTTTCGTCTCTCTCTCTCTCTCTCTATACCTCCCTGCTATTCTCCACTCCCCCCTTCCTGATGACCGTCCCCATCTTTTATAACCTAAAAAAAAAACGGCGCAAAAAATGGTTCTCGTCTCCTTTTGAATTTCGCCACCGAAAATGTAAACATTTTCACCATTTGTCAAGAGAGCGTCGACAGCGCTGAAGCTCTTTGGAAAGAAAAACGAAGTATTCCGTCATGATGGATTGCCTCCCCTGATGGGAGTTTTTTGAATTATGGGCACGAATTCATCTCATCTCTCTTTTTTCGTTAAAATGATGTTTTTCAATTTCAATCAGGATTAACATGTACGTCTCCTATTTTTTTTTTTGAGGAATTCGCGGTTTCTTCCTTCTCGGTAGGTAGTTCCTCTCGGGAAGGAAGGAGAAAGAGGGAGGAACGGAATTAAATTAGATTCACATTTAAGGCGAGCTAATGGTTTAATTTCGTGAAACGAATGAGGAAAAAAAGTATTTTTTTGCCCTTTCTCAGTGTGTCCAATTATTTTGGAATGCTGGAGGAATGGATTAATAGGTAATTTTATTTAAAAAATATAACTTGTTGAAATGGTACTTGCGCGCTCAGTACAGATTTAAACAGTTGATTCCTCCAATTTAATATTACGCGCGTTTTTTATTATAGATTTTTCAGTACTGCATGCAACAACCGTATGAAATTCAAATGAAACAGCGTATATTTCTGTATAGCCACCTGAATATGTTGCGCTTTCATTTCTCTTCTGTTCATCTTATTTTTTTGCATTAAAAGATAATATAGTAATAAACCAGTTGAATTAAATCTAAAGGCTGCCTGCAATTGATTGAAAGAAATTCGCAGCAGAATTTACGGATTAATAATTCTCGAAACTAATATATAACACCCAATATTGCAATACTATAACCGAATCAAAGTTAAGCCATACAGAAGCCGCATTTTTGCGCATGAAAACCCTTTAAACTCCATTTTTATATTGCGTAGTTATTTTTCAGAATGCCGGTGGAACCAAGCTTAATCTTCCCACTAAATTATTTTTCACATTATCACTGCACGAGGAGAAATATTTGTGAATATTTCGAGTAGACGTTATGTACAAGGTTTAGGAAAGTCTGTCGAAAAAAGGGGAGGCTAAAATCGTAGCAATGGAAAGGAAAGTAGAGGGAAATATTGATTAAAAGTTTGGTAATGGTATGTTTTTGAAATTGGATATAAAGGGGTGAGAAAGAGCGCGAGAGAGGAGTGGGCGTGAACATACGCACGGAGTCGCTTGGAAACAAAAGAGGAAGCGAAGTGGAAACACAGGTTGGCAGGGAGAGTACAAAAATGTCGCACTTTCACAAGTGGCGGAAATGGGCTGCAGAGGAGTGGGAAGGGAGAAGGAAATACGATAGAAAGAGAGGAAGGTGAGAGTGTTTTAAGAAATAGGAAGGGAGAAAAACGGAGGTGGAGGGCCGGTGAGGAAATATTGGAGAAAATGGAAAGAAGAGGTAGAGAGAAATGAGAAAATGGGTTATCGGCTGGAGATATATAGACGAGATATGTGTATGCATAAAATTAAGCTTATTAAAACTTTGTCCGGATATTCATAAATCGTATGGAGAATATTCAAGAAGTAACGAATTCTAAATTCCTTTTCTAGAGTGTAATATGAAATCGACAACTATTTGTTCGGTCTTGGTTGGTTATTGTTTTTATTATACAGTAAAATCTGCAGTTGAAACAGAAAGTTTTTGGTGTGTGTGTATGTGCGTGCGTGTGTGTGTGTGTATATTCGTTTTTTTCTAAACAAATTACATCGATTACACATTTAAAAGGTCAACATGTTTCCGAATAGAACTAAATTACGAAAATGGCAGTTCGGGCTACCCGAAAAAATGTCACACTGTTATTATTAATTCATCTAGCATTTGAAAAATGTTTTTTCTTTCGCGGGACTCGGTAGTTTTCTTGTAAAAAGCCTCTCTCTCTGTCTTCTCTCATTCCGCGTCGATAAGCGGAATCTCTCTCTCTCTTTCTCTCTCGTGTGTCCTGAATTTTATCGTGAAAGCATAGGAGAAAGAAAGGGTGACGGCTTGTCACTTAGATTCTACTCCGCCTTCCACAATAAATATATGACGCGGAGTTCATTCAACCCTGGATGCACACTTACGCACCGCAACGTGAAAGAATACCTTCCTCCTTCCTGAGACGATAAATTCCTACAATAATCTTCTTTGACTGATATATATATATATATATATATATATATATATACGTTATGTATAATAAAAATCATTTTTTCATAAAGGGTTACCCTCTTATTTTTCTTAGGCAATTTCCAGTAGTAATTCATAAACAGCTCCATAAAATTAAAAAATCATATCATTTAATAAATGTATGTATTTTCAATTTAAATTTGAAATTAATGCGAAAGCAGTCGCAGCTTAAATTATTTGCGATATTGGTGAGGGGGCTGCAAGTGCCCGGCTTCTCCCACTCCCTTGTCTGCGCCACTGTTTACACACACACATATATGCATATATATATATGTATATATTCATAAGATGATATGGATTATGGGGGTGGCGTGCTGATGTGATCTTTTGTTTGTGAAGTTGTGAGTTAAACGTGATTCTGGAGGTTGCTTCTTCTCTTATTACCCAGATACCGCATACACCATATCTTTGTATCGATTTCCATCTTCTCCTCTCTATCGTTCTTTTCTTTCATTTCTCCTAATCTGTCTTTACTCCTTTTCTCGTTTCCCTTTCGTTCTCTTCTTTTTCTCTCCCTCTCTTTTCTTCCTTTCTTCCTTACTCTCTGTTTTTTATTATAACCCTTTCATCTTCTCTCCCCCCCCCTTACTTTTTCTCTTATTTTTATCTCTCCCCTCCTTTCTCTGTTTTCTCTATCTTTCTCTTCCATTTCTTTCCACTTTCTCTCGCAGTCTTTTAATTCTCTCTTTCTTCTATTCTCCCTTCTTCGTCTGCCCTCACTCTTTTTCTTTCTATCTCTTCGTTTCATTTTCTTCTGTTTCCACAATCTATTTCTCCTTTGCTCTTTTTCCTCAATTTCTCTTTTACATCCTCCCTCCTCTTCTGTAATCCTCTCTCTTCCTCTCCCTTCCCATCCTGCTCTTTCATCGAAATCGTTTCATTTTCTAAATGCCTTTTCCCAAGTCGCCCATTTTTAACCCCGTATCCTCGTGAGATTCCTCCCGCACCCTCTCCCCTATCTTCTTTTCCCCTCTTCTCTCTCTCTCTCTTTCTCTTCCTCTTTCATAAGCAAGGCGTACGTAAAGGGAATACTGCTTTGACGCTCGTCGCCTTCGTGGCAACCTCGTGCAACTTGAAACCTCAAGTCTTCCCCCCTCTTTCACGCCCTCCCGTGTCACAAACCGAGAGGAAAATGTCAACGACGAGCAGCGTCATTTTGGAAACCCTTCTCTTGTTGCCACGTGATCGTCGGGGTGGGAAGGGCGTCACTCCCACGATGAGGGATTAAGGTCCCCCGAAGAACCACTTCATGGTGGCCAATGACGTAACATTCACTGTGCGTATTTTGTGTACTAGTAAGAACGACTTTTGACAAGGGACCTTCGCTCCGCCCTTGATTTTCAAGCACCTCGAAGTCGTAGTTCCACTTTCGATTCCATAAAGCTCACTCCGTAATTTAATATGGATTGTAAGAGGCTTTTCTGCGCTTATCTTCCGCTAGTAATTTTATTATTCTTGCCTATATTACTACTAATCGAAAACTGAAATGAATGGAATTGAAGTTAAAATAAAGTAGTTTTATCCGTTGATTTACGAATATTTTGCAATAATTGTAATAGTTAAACATAAATAAACTGGGAAATTGTTAATTTTATATTATTCCATTTTTCTAAAATAAACTGATTGCTTGTTAACTTTGTTCAGTGCTGTGTCGTACTTTATGAATATTATATACTAAGTCACGACGACGAAATTCATTCTATCGATTTATTATCGTTCTTCTCTTTTCAAATATCAATAAAAAATTCCGTTAACATTGGGAAGATACGAAATTTTTCGAATAAACATGGGAAGAAAATTTTATATTAATGGCCATTTTATAATCTCTGCCGAGCAGATTTTAGAAACTTTGGAAGGTAATTCATTTTTCACATATTGTCGAATAACTAGCCGTTTAAATCTCGTCGTTGCTTCTTCTGAGATATCTCGTTCGAAATTTTTGTAGTTCTTCGATAGTGTTGCAGTGTGTTATTAATTTTTGCGGTTAACTTATTTCCATAAAAATATAACTTCAAATAATTTTTTGAAGGCTACCGAAAGAATAATATTCTTCGCAATGCTACAATACATTCATTTTTTGTGGAAGCATTTTGTTTCCTACTGCAGTATGGAATTTGAAGTACCGCATCTTGTATCTTTTATGGATTATATCTAAAAATAAATAAATACTCTTATGTAGTTTTACTTGAGTAATGAATTTCTAAGAGATGGCATTCTTCCACATCCCAAGCACACACCACAAATCCCATCGGCATATTTGTTTGTTATCCACTATGTCGCATCAAGCGACGGAGGAATAACTTACGCCCGGCTCATAAGCGGGCACATGTACATTATTTATTCATATCTACGGGGCGCGCATGAGCACGCGCCTCGATGATAAATTTCCTTGTTTGTATTTAATATATCGATGGTTCCTTCCGAATGACGCAATCCACTTTTTATGGATTCAGAGGGAACGTGATGAATTTGGTCAGCACTTTACGAATTGAATATTTATGCGACATTTCATAAGATTTCCGTAACGTTGGTGTTTCACTGATGTTGGCACAAGAATTACAGAATAGAGTAGATGCCGCTTATTGTTATTATTGTAATTGTTAGTAAAATTAGGAAATCTAGAATCGAATATTTAAATATGTATGTCGTTCTCTGTTACCAGCCATGTAATTTATCAATTCATTGGAAATTCCAGAATATGCCCTTAAATACCAAAGGTTAAAAATTAAGTACCTTTCTTAGATACTTCCAATAGCCACATCAAGGAAAAAAAACCCGCATTTCGACATTTCCCGTCTTCTGTACTGATTTACTAAAAATAAGATCTAAAAATACTGGAGAGACTTGAGAAAAGTGTTTGATTTTTCAATTTTTGATAGTTAAGCGCTTATTCTGGATTTCATCTCCAGTCATAAGCCGAGCTCTATTATTCTCTGATGGAAGAATCTAACCTGATCACGTTAACGTACATCCAGCGTAGTCGAACAGTATTATCCGTGAATATAAACGTTATATCCCTGCAATTCTTATTGAGATAGCGGATAATATTCGCTGTCCCCGAGAATTCTAACCAAACTGGCGCAAGAGAATTTCGGAAATTTTAAGACTCGCCCAAAACAACACGAAAAAAAAAACAACGGAATAAATACGAGGGCGCTGATAAGAGGAAATTTACTCCAACTTTGTTAAGATTGTTTAAGCAGCTCGGTTCCTTTTTGCGCCATTTGGAAAATCCGGAAGATCAAAAATAAGGACTGCGATGCGGTCAGCGAACCAAAGCTTTCGAGGCTCACACTGGTCGGGAGTAGGCGTTTACATATCCTTATTTATTTCGACGAAATCCGGTTTGATCCTCTTTTTATGTTTTCCCAATACAATGAAATATATATAGAGACGAAAGTAAACAAACCATTTCAAAATGGCGCTGTTTTACTTATTCCCTTGCCCACCACTTACAAACTGACCGCATGGAACCTCTCCTTCCTTTCACTTTCATCTTCCTTACCCTCTCCTGTTTTCCTACCACTCATCCATCACTCCCTTATTTAGGTTATAACCTAAATAAACCCCTCTATACCCATTTCTCTTCGCAATCTAAAACCAAGGGATATCCTCCTAACTTTTCCCGTACTTCCCCCACCCCTCGCCACTCCGACGAAAACCCTCAGAAACCCCTTACGGCCCATTTCCATCCCTTTCCTCCCCTTAATTCCCTGAAGGAACCCATTCCACGTCCTTTTCCCTTATAGACCCTCTCCACTTCGCCATTAAACCCTGTTAAAAACCCCTTCCTCTTATGTTTCTTCCTTCGTCCCACACATCCAAACACCCTTAGATACCCGATGTCCTCTTCCGTCCGTTCCTCCTATCGGAAACCCCTTCCTCCTATCCTAACTCCCAAGGAGAGAGGTCCCTCGTTCTCTCCTACATTAAATCTTTAGATAACAATTTCCTGCGCACCCCTTTTCCCATCCTGCATCCCTAACACTCATATAAATTGCTTTACCCCTTTCCCTGGGTACTTCCTCTACTTTAACACCCATAGAAATCCCTTCCTTTTTTCACGGCTTTTGACCCAGGAAACACGCAGAAATCCACCCTCTCGTTCCAACCTCAAAAAAAAAGTGATAAATCCGTCCCTATTTCTTAACTTGTCCCACTTTTCCGCCCTTAGAAATTCATCTCTCCTCCTAACCCAGTTTCTTTCCCTTCTCCTCCTCTTACTCCCTTACTATCACCGTGGCAACCCCCACTCGCCGGCGTATAATCCAGGAGAACTCTATACCTCCGCGTTTTCTCTCCTCTTCCATCATAAAGACTCCTCGTTGGCCAAAAATTCCCTTTTTCGGACCGAGAAACCCCTTTTAGGGACATAAATTCCCCACCATTCTTCCCGTCTCGTTCTCACATAAAATCCCGGAATCATTTACTGATATGGGACTTCATATTACTCCGCTCTCTATATAGTCTCAATTTCGCCCGAATAAAGTCGTTTGTCTGTCCGTCTGTCTGTCTTTTTGGGGACGGGAGGAAAAGAAGTAAACAGAACTATTTTTTTGTTTTTTTTTTACGTTCGGTAGAAATGCGCTTAGCATCCGAAAAAAAACAAGCAAGGGAAAAATTGCAGAGCAATTTGCATGAGGAGCTTTTTTCTTTTTTACGCAAAATCTATCGGAACTAAATATTGTGCCCGGCCAAAAAGAGAAAATTTTAAGAATAAACATTCGGTATTTAACAATAAGCTCCCGCGGGTTTGTCTCAGTAAAATATTCTGTCAAACCATATTTAAACCACGATTGCCTGTGTTGTGCTAAGCTCGGACAATATGAAACACGGTTAATCCGAAAGATTCAGTTTTATAAACAAAATACTTTGAAATATCTGTTAGCTACTGTACAGATTTATGTATTATATATAGAAGCAAGTTTCATACCTCAGATCTAGATTCAGATATAATCTAACGAAGCTACAGATTAGGACCTCATCTAAAAAAAATCGGTACAACATACATTGTACAAACTTTCTCATATACTAATGCGTCGTTTAGTTATCTTTTGAAAAATATGACCTATGTGTAATCGTCATAAACATCAATTTAAATAACTATACGATATTTGATGAAAATCGTATCAGCCATTTTTTCGAAAATCTAATTTTTATTATAGAATAACCTAGCCTTATATTCATTCTTTGAGAAAAATGTAATATGTAGTATAACTGAGTACGTAAGCTTAAGTAGCTGTACAAAATTTGATCAAAATCGTTGTAGCCGTTTTTGATAAAATCACAAAGATGCGTAGAATAAATTTCCCTTAATTATTGAGCAGCGTCAACCATTTCTCCATAGCTTCTACTCTGTATGTATTTGTATTGTATGTATTGTATATCCTTGGTACAATATTCCATGGTAAAATTGGTCTCGAAATGTGCAATTTTTATTTTGATGATGTCGCTAACAATTTTTTTCGAAATGTACCCTTAAAATTTGAATCTTGGATTTTTTGTAAAAAAAAACTCGCCTTGTAATATCTGCTTTCGCAGCACTTTCCTAACTTTTTATACTAGTTAAGAACATCCAAATTTGGTGTTTTGGTTGTACTTTTAGGTAAAAAAAATGCGGAAAAATCAATACACACGATAAACCGATAGGAAAATTTTGATGTATTCAAACATCACAGAGAATGATAATAGCTTAGGAAAATTCATACGATATGAAACGATATTCAACCTACTAGGAATGAAACGAGAAAAAAAAGAGATTTGAAAGAAAAATGGAAATTCAAGGGCAATAGAATAATTCTAGCTTTGAGACAGAAAGCAAAAAAACAAAAATAAAATTTCAGATGGCCGTTGGTGCTTCCGAATAGGCAATCAGAAAAAAATACAGCGGGTCGGTGAAGGGAAGAAGGAAAAAAAATGACTTCTTCGATCCTGCTCATTAAGCCACTTTAATACAACTCCCACTCGCATCCGCTGCACCTCTCTCCCATTTTCTCTTCCTTTGCATCCCAAGTGCCAGGACACTTTGCCTTTTGTCTCCTTTTCTCCCTCCGCTCCCTTCACAATCATCTCTCGATTCCAGCGCTTCGGAATTCAATCTGTCTCTCCACTTAACCTTTGTGTGAAAAAAATTATTTTCTCCATTCTTTCCATTCGCCAGTTTTATATAGAACCTCCATTAGGGAAACGTCGTCTCGATTACCCACTGTTCTTATTGCACTTGCCGGCTAATCTCAGCAACCAAAGAGCCTCAGTGCTCATCTCTTTTATGATTGCATCTCTCCCTCCCTCTCTCTATCTATCTATCTATCTATCTCTCTCCCTCTCACTCTCCCTCTTTTGGAAACGTGGGTGGGTTTCTCTATTCGCCATTCGGCACATTTCTTTTTTCAAGCTGCACGAACACTAGGCTTTCTCCATTTTCGAAAGGGTCGCTTTGACAAATGAGGCAGTGCTTCGTGAATATTCCTTTGCTCCGCTCAGAAAGGGAAATTTATCTCTATACGAGAAAAACTTGCGAATCATATTTCCATCTTTAAAATTTGAGGTTTGATGTAAATTAATTTTTTTTAGTCAGGATACGATTTCAACACTCCTCTGCCTGAAACACATCTACCGATGAGGATATTTTTCATTGTTACTATAATTCGACTTTGCTCCATTTTTCACTATCATTTCAAGAAAATACAACGGCATTTCACTGTCTTCTAAACTCATTTAAACTCTTCGTCACTTTTTGTTTTAGTCTTTATTCGGTAATATTCTTGTATAGTTCAAAATGTAACGTATTAATATTTGTATCACTGGCAAACGTACGCCAGCGTTAATGAATTCCGTTATTTTGTACTAATTTAGTGTCATTAGGACAAATTAAATTTTAACACCCTTGGGTGTGCTGCCAAATATATATAACTATCGGGTCGCTATTATCGCCGCTCCTGACACATTCCATCCAACATCGAATTCATTGTCTTTTTTGTTTTCTGATCTTATCTTATCAAGTAATCTGATATTTGCAGGAATTATAAGTGATTTAAATAAATATCAAGATAATATTGTAAATTAAAATTAAAATTTTATAAACGTTTAAATATCATTAATGACTAACGTATCAAGGGTTGTGGCTTCGAATAAGCATATTCCATGTACAGTTGTTTGGCGTCTTTCAGATAATAAATTGCTGCGTAAGACGATCTAAAAAATACCCTTAAACTTTTGGCGTCCCATTATTATCAGACCGTGATGCGTCGCTAACCTGCGAATAATGTGGAATGCTTATTGTTAGCTCAACAACCGGTTCGCCGAACATCTAAAATTTAAACAGACGGATCGCGCGAGCCGGACGGATCCGGCTGCAGCACACCCCTGCCAACACCATAATACTCTATATCAGGGGTCTCCAACGTTTTTCCCCCATTGGAAGTTTTCCATATCCGTTGGTTTTTCCAAATCCACCTAGAGGTGAATATACCATATCAAAACCGCCAAGCGTTTTACTTATAAATAAATTTAGTATTACTTTAATAATTTTGACAACAAATTCATATGTAACAGTTAAAATGGGCTGTATTTTAAGCGTCAAATGACCGCAGCGGCCCGCGGGCCGCAGGTTGAGACCGCTGCTCTATATTAATATGAGATAATTTTATCCATTCTAATTCTTGTGAACTTCATCAAAATAGTGTTAAATGACATATTTATATAAAACAGTTCGTGCGTATTCAAATACATATGGGTACATACACATAAATCATCAAATACTAATATAATGTGAATTTATTCAAATGAATGTTTTATGAATAGAGCCCATACTTAAATCAAGAATCAAATTAAATCGGGATGCAAAAAATAAATACATATAACCAAAATTCGATAACTATTTTACCTTAAATATCTTATTACTTTTTTTAAGTAATTGATTATAATTTGCTTACATTTTTTCTTAAAATGAAACTTTTTCGTGGAGTGAAATTTAGCACGTTTAATTCATTTTACGGAATTTTCTACGGTTCCATTAGAAAATAGGAGAGAGATACGCTCTTTAGAATTTTTACCTCCTGAGCCTCTTTCCTCTTTCACAAGCTGTGTCAAATCGTCTTATTTCATCCTTATATTTTTAAGCCAGTTGTTGCCAACTCAAACGAAACTCGTTTCCGTTCCGTTTAGGATTTTCATTGGGAATTAAGAAGCAAGGGAGGAAATTTAAATTGTACTGGCGCAAAATGTAATCACAGTTGGCAAAATATGTTGCTCATCTCCTAATTCATATATGTAAAAGTTACAGAAATTTTATACCAGGGACATGAATATAAAATTTCTATATTAAAATTAAAATATCTAATTTTTAACCTACTATTTCTGCCTTTCGCAGGTTTCAGATTTACTGAAATATCCAAATTATTAATAAAATAAAGTTTTTCCGCTCATAAGTTTTCGCCTCAATCAGGTCAAAGTCTACGAATAATTAATTCAAGAGAATTTTCTCTCAGCATTCACTATTTTCTGTTCTCATGCGCTTTGAGGATTTTTGCTGGATAAAGAAGACAATTGCGGCGACATACATTTCAAAAATATTTTATTTTAATATTTTAGAAGAGACGATCGCTGAAACACCACACAGGATGGCAGCATTGTCAATGAATCCCGAAACTGTTTCACTCAACCGCAAAATTGCAACACGGACCACCTCGATGATCAAATATGTCGGGCGGAGAATAAAAATCTCAATCTCTACAAAAATAAAGACAATTACCAGTCAAACCCTTTATTCCGCCATTCCTATTTTCCGCCCTCTCCCTTTCTTTTAATCTCTTTCTCTCTCTCTCTCTTTCTCTCCCTTACAATAAAATCCATTCCCTTCACCCTTTCGTCCTCCTCAACTGCCTCTAAACCCATCAGGCGCAAGGTCTCGGAGTAAAAAGGAGAAGTAGTTGGAAAGGAGTGGAGGGTTTATCCTCCTCCGTAGAGGGTAAGGGAATCCAATCCATCCCTTTCGGCCCTGGAAGCGTGCCAAGTTCTTTCGACTCCGAACGCATACCTTCTCTTACCCTCCTCGAATTCTCCCCCCCTTCCCTCCCGAACCTTCTCCTTGAGCCGGATGGTCCAAATGCCCCGAACCCCTCTTCCCATCCCTATGCGGATGCTGGCCTTGCACGGAGTTGGACTGCATGAAGGCGACACGAATAAATAATCAGGCTCCTTCCTTCGCCCCTAAAACCTTGCCAGACACAGTATCCTTTTTGGTCCCTCCGTCTTTCTATGCCCCCCTCTATGTCTCACTCACTCTATATGTCTCTCTCTCTATGTCTCTCTCTCTCTATGTCTCTCTCTCTCTATGTCTCTCTCTCTCTATGTCTCTCTCTCTCTATGTCTCTCTCTTATTCTATGTCTCTCTCTCTCTATGTCTCTCTCTATGTCTCTCTCTTTCTATGTCTCTCTCTCTGTCTCTCTCTCTCTCTCTGTCTCTCTCTGTCTCTCTCTATGTCTCTCTCTCTCTTTGTCCCTCTCAGCCAGCCTTCTCCTTCGACCAGAAGATCTTAGGCCCTTTCGGTACTTCCCTTTCTGCTCTCCACCTCTCTCATTCCTGCGCTCTATTCTCTTCGTGTGGAATTCCTCTCTCTGTAGTCTCTCCATATCCTTTCCCTCTCATTCCTTTTCGCAAACTCCCTCTCTCTCCATGGTAATCGCACCTTCATCTTGTTCACGTATGCGTTATTTTTTTCTCGTGCGGCACCTGGCGACTGCTGACACCGCGTGCATCATATCTGCCGTGTACTATTTTCCCCTCCGTGACTCGTGTTACTCCGCTCTATTTACCTTCCTCTCTTATCTTATTTAGTCAGAACAACTGACGTTTTACAGAGTAAATTTTTGGTAGAGAGAGAGAGATATGCGGTTCGCGTGTGTTAAGGCAGGACGCGAGTTGAATAATGAATGCGTAATACTTGCGCAGTCGGGTTACGAATCCAAAAAAAAAACACATTTTTTCCGAGACGAGAGATAGTATGTCGCGATGGGTTCTATAAATAAGGAGGAATCCCTGTGATCCCACCATCCCTACCATCCACCATTAAGATGACTCGCAGGGTATCATGTAGATGTAGATATGAGTTAGGACTATAACGAATGAAAAGTGCCCATAATTTCTCCGGTAACCTAAGCGTTTGTCATTGAACGTTAGTAACTCCAGACAGAATTATCGAACACACCTCATGGCTGAAATCGAATCGATATTCTTTCTCAAATGCCAGAAAAAGTTTGGAAAAACATTTCGCAGTAAATTATTGGCGATAATTGATTCTGATATGAAGTTATAATTAGAATCTACCTTTGATAAATATTCGCTGATGAAGAATATTTTGTAGCCAACATGCGCGTTCAATTTTACTGACCGTTTTGTAGATATTGGAAAAAAAATTATTCCATTCCGTTAAACGTGAGAACAAAAAAATCATAAATTTGAGGCATAACTTTCACTCACATGCGATACTTATCTATGCTCCGGCAACAAAAAACTTTTCCGTGTATCCTACGATTTCACACAATTTGCCATATTTTCTCCCAAATTATTTCACGGTTTTCCTCAATGTAGCTTATTTTCTCTCTTTGAAGCCTTAATCTTCAATCCCAATTCCTTCGTCGCCCATCTTTCTTCCATTGTAACTTTTAACCTCGCTCTCTTTATCATTTCAAACAGCTTCATAGTTATATCCATGCTGTTCTCCCTTTCCAATATCAAACACATTTACTTACCCTTTCTTCTTATTAAAATTCCCCCTCTCTCGTTTCTCTTCTTACAAATTCCCTTGCTCACTTCTTTTTTATTGCCCTCGTGGTTTTCTTGCGGCTCCTCCGACCTCAAACCTCTTTAACTCAAACATTTGCATGTAAATCGTTCGACGCGTGTCAATTGATTTTTCTTTGTAATAAAGTCGTTTGCGTACGCCTTTCTTTCTTCGGGTTCATCTGTGATCTCCGCGTCCCAGAAGATTGCGATTTTTTATGCAGCGCTATTTTCGAACATCCCCTGTTTCAGTAGAAATATTTTGGCGCCCGGCTTAGTTTTAAGATGATTCGGTTCAAATCACCTTACATTCATTTTCTTCTGAAATATCGGATATAACATAGCCAATTACATGTTGTTTTATTTTCACGTTGGCTATGCGTGCACACGTCTTTTAATTTTTTTTAACGAAAACTTAATTTTTTGTAAAATTTTACATTATAAAGTGCTTATTCTTAATTCTAAACAGATAAAATTCCTGTTTGTATCATGGAAGAGGCTTTGTTTGCTGAAACTTTACCGTTTCGTTATAATTCAAGAATTTGCCTTTTGTATCCTCTTGATCTGTATGCTTCGCCTTTTTATTTGACTTTTTGGGTAATCTTCATGAAATATTTTGGAGCTACGTAATACAAAAGTTCGTATTAACGAGCACTAAATGTTAACAATAAATTGTAAGTTATTTTACGGGGATATTCTTTTCATTGTGAAAAAATTATGAATTTACAAC
Source organism: Uropetala carovei (assembly GCA_036926305.1). Classification (NCBI taxonomy): domain Eukaryota; kingdom Metazoa; phylum Arthropoda; class Insecta; order Odonata; family Petaluridae; genus Uropetala; species Uropetala carovei. The sequence goes on along the minus strand of JAXCHB010000103.1, from coordinate 1,826,702 downwards.
CTTTTTGGAAATAATGCTTTTTCACTTTATCGCTCTAAAATTAAATTCCTTTTTCTATCCCTGAGTAACTTTTTTCCGTTCCGATGTTAAAGTAAGTAAAACATGGTGTTTATCGAATCGAAAAATTAACATTTACGCTAAATATTAAATTATCGCAAGCGCTGGAAGAGTGGGTCGTTGAATTTCCCATCCGCGCTCAGGATACAAATAATATCCCTATTCGGTTTCAAATTCATGTTTTTTTAATTTTGAGCAAAAATATAATTTAATTTACACCGAAGCCTATTAAAAATTTTCAGTCATATTCAAAGCGACGATCCTTCAATCTTTTTAGCTTTATATCTCCTCAAAAGTTATTCTAACATCTAAAACTTTAAAATTCATTAATATAAAATCTCGTAATTAAACGAATGAAATACACTTGTTGCTCATTTATGTTAGCTATTCATTAACTTTTGGTCTTCACGTAGTAGTAATGAATGACAGACATAGCATTTTCCTTGAAGGGATAGCATGACAATCGCAGAGTTCCTTCCAGCAGATCATCAAACGCCTGGGGAAAATGCTTCCCTTTCATATTGAAAATTACGTGTATTTCACCATTTTTTCTAATGCCCGGTCGTTCAACTTATTCCACAGCAGCAACTATTGAGTGTGCGGACAACAGGTTGCAGACCTTCAACAACTCTTGCTACCTATTCGTCGGCTACCCGGAAGTGACGTGGAACACAGCGCAGCAAATTTGTCACGGAATGAAGGTGAGTACATTTGCGCATGAAAGGTGGGATACGCAAACAGAAAAACGACTCCATTAAGAGAAAAATTGAGACTATATAGTCCCCCCTTGCTTTTAACGAGACGGAAGACATGAATACATAAATGCAAATATTCTGGAAATTGTTTTGAGGAATAAATAAATTGGGACCTGCTCGCTAAGATTTAAACAATTTTGAAAATAAAATTAGTTCATTAAATTATAAATAAATATGTAGTATTTCAGCTGATAGAGTGTTAAAGTTAAATACTTTTAAAATTAGTCAAACAAATTAATTTCCGTCAACTTTAAATGTGGTTTATCATGGCTTATTTAAATAATATTTGTGGTGATCTTATGGATCATAAGTGGCAAGAGAACACATGAAAATTTGTGGAAAAAGTTGTAGCGTAAAAGGCCGCAAACATGGATAAAGTAATTATTAACTATCATATTTTAACTTTTAAGAATTGATTACCATTTTGTTTAGGAGGAGCACAGGGATCAGGAATTTATGATCCATGATGATTTGAACGTAAAAATATAAATATTTTCTCGCCAGGAAACTTTCACGGAACGCAATTTGATATATTAAATTTAGTTTGTCATACCTAGATTTTCCTGGAATACCCATTTTTATAAAATGAAATATTGAAAAATGTATTCGGATTCCTTCTGCGAAACCGTAGTATTTCTGAACGGCTCCAAGCGAAATCCTTTGACACACACATATATATATATATATATACACACACAAAGACATTTTCTTTTCAAGAAGAAAACTGAATTGAAATTTCTGACAAAGCCGCAACGCATATATCAACGGTGTTATTTTTTGCGATCCATATTACATGTTTTGCCCCGAAACCTACGTCTTCAAACTCATGTCCCTAATCCGATGGATCCGACGTGGTCTGCGCTCGTTTCACTCATATGTTCCCTTTACCGTATTCTTGTCCCTTTTCTTATTTTTCTTATTCCACATTCTACTCATGCTTTCTTTAAAGTAAACTTCCAAACTTTCTTATCCTTTACCATCGTATATCCTTTTCCACCTCTTTCTCCATATAACTGCTTGCTACATACATTTCCTGTTTCATTCCACTAGCCTTTCTCTTTTTCTTGACTGCATTACTTTCCATTTCTCAACTTCCTCTATTCCTCGTCTCTGACCTTACTCATCCCTATCATTTCTTTCTCTAATCTGTCATATACGATGTTATCTCCTCTCGATACCTCTTCACATATTTCTTCATTTTTACTTTCTCCATAAGTAGTAATGGGAAAGTATTGTGATCACGAAAAAAATCGACTTCGAGATTTCAACGGAAATACACGTTTTGAGGTCCCTAGAACACGTTTAGACTTTTTTCGGAATGATGTCTGTGTGTGTGCGTGTGTGTATGTGATTGTGGGTGCTCTAACTCAAAAAGTACTTGCCATATCGTTACCAAACTTCATATATAACACTTTAGCATGAGCACAAAGAATTATTAGTTTTTGGACATTAACGGTTAAACGGAAGTCGAGGTTTATTCGAAACCCGATTCGGTTTTTGCGATATTTCTCCGTTAAAACATCATTATTGTATATACAATCCTGTACAGATTTTATAGAGAATGTAATTTCCTACAACTTTCATTTGAAACAATTTTCCATAGCAGTTATTGTTTAGGAATTATTTATAAATAATCGGTGTTTTCGGTTTTCACGAATATGTTCGTTAAAACTCTGTTATTTACAATCTTTATAAGGAACAAAGTTATAGAAAATAACATTCCT